>OU795043.1:46346294-48746294 GCA_917208275.1 Patella pellucida | reverse complement strand
CTTAAGTTTGAAAAAGCTGTGTGAACTCCGGGCCAGGGCTGTACACCAGAGTTAACCCTTACGGCCTGGTCCTGGGTTCATTCACAGTATTTGATATATACAATTGTTTTGTACTGTTTAAAATGTCTGTGTATACTGTGTTCTGTCTGTTAGTTTGTCTTGTGTATTTTTTTATACTTCAATCCCACCCCAACCCTCTCCATTTCCTATGCGTTTTCAAAGTAGATGCTCCAAAAACAAAAACAACCCTTTCTCCCCAATCTTGTATGTCTTTCTTGAATTCTGGATATTTCTAAAGAAAATAAATTCGATTTAATTGCTCTGCAAGTTCAAAAATCCAAAAAGGATTTTCCATTACTCAACAATTTAAAGTATAATTCTCTTTTTAGTGAATTTCGCTTTCAAAGACAATTTGTTCTTTCCAGCGGTTTATTTAACGAATGGCGGATTAACACAAATATTTTTCACCCGAGAAGAAAATCCCCTTTCAATCAACAAAAGTATCCATTAATCCAAAATGTAAATGGTGGTGTGTGGTTAAAACAAAGACAACGATTGGTTAATTGGCGAGATATGTCAGTCTCGCGAGAACAGAGATTAAAAACTAGTTCGGCCATATTGAGAAAAGTTATTAGGCCTGTGAGACAGCACCGCGTGTTCCTGAGTTTTCATTTAACCAAATTAATATCAATATTCTCATTTTTTCGTTCTGTATTTTTTTTTTAAAAACCAGAACCATTAGCAGGCAACCATTAAGTAATCTTGACTGAGATTATATTGACGGTTACAATGAAAAGATGAGATAATTGAGTGCTAATGCATCTTTGATAATTGAATGTTAATTTAACAACTTTGTTGACGATGAACTCTTTAACGGTTTTAAAATCTGCTCAAAGTGGACGGTGTTGGGCTTAAATATATATGCACAGTGCCGGACTGGGCCCACTTACCCACTTGCCTAAGCCGAAAAAAAATATGGGCCTAAGCCTCAAAGAAAAAAAGAAAAAGAAAAAAGTAAAAAAAAGAAAAATAGTCAAATATATTATGACTACCATTTTCTATACTGGTTGATCTTTGTATTATCTACATAACAATCTGTTGGTTTCACTAGACATCCACTAATATTGTACATGTGACTTGACGCTGCTATTTTCGTTTGCCATATTATTGGTTAGTATCGAGCAATATTTAATTGAAGGATAGGATAAGGATTCTTTACCCTTGAACAGTGAATATCTATCATACTAATTTTCTGAACAGTGAATATCTATCATACTATCTGTACTGTTGAATATGACAAATTCTGTGAATTCTTGACTATGACAAATTTGATTTCTCTATTCGTATTCGAGGATGTGTGATTAAAGTGCTCGCAGGTCACCATATATCTCCATCCGCTGCTCCGGCCTGAGGTGCTTGGAAAATGGGTTTGCGGCTGTCTTTTTTTCAAAATTTTCTTGGGGGAGAACCCCCGCAGATCCCCCTCGAACGCTCGCACATTCCGCGCTCGCGCCTCGCACCTTGTCACAGGTATGGCAAGTGGGCCATCGGTCCACCAGTCCGGCACTGTATCATCTTCAATAGAAGGCTTGATTTCGCCTTAACTACATACAGCTTATCAAACCCTTCACTCGACACTCTGCATTTTTCGGCACTAAATTTGATTGGGTATAGGCCCCAACCGTGATCCAATCAGATTCCTTCGTTAATTGGGTTACTAAAAAAAGACTACTTTCATTTCATTTTATTTATCGAAGGCTGGGATTAGCTGATACAGAGCACGTGATCAGCGAATTCCTTATTGCATGCTGAGTCGATTGTCCTTTATTGTGTGGTGAGTGGTCTTATTGCGTGCCAATTTGATCTCGGCGACAGGTTGTTTTATGTGTCACGACCTCTGATTGGACATGGCTAATTAGTCACTTGTAATTACAGCAAGCGTAAAAATTCAAGAATTGCCAAGTGTTGGAGCAAGGGTTAGATGTTGTTCAACTCGCGGCCGTTGCTTCAGGAAGATGGAACTGTATATGCATCAAAAGTTATTGTAATATTCTTGTGTACCAAAAGGTTATGAATTTTTGATAGGGGTCTTAAAACTATATTTAATCCTATTTATGGCTAATGCCAATTTATATAAATATTAAAGGTACAAGAAGCCAGATCATTCAAATGTCTGTGGAAAGTCCGTGTCTTTTGTATTTGTTGTCTTCGTGTATGGTTTTAAATTTGTTATAGTGCTTCTGTATATATTTGCCTCATATCTTTGTATTACTGGATTAGCTTGATAACGTTGAGAGAATACACTTCGAAACGTCGCCCAAAATAAATAGTAGTGGTTTTTTCCACTTGTTACACAAACTAGGTAATTTCGGGACTAACATATGGTTCAATTTTATTTCAATATCTCTCATTGCGCTTAGGGATCTTTAACAGTGGGAGGAAACCGGGGAACCCAGAGAAACCGACGAGGTTGGACAGGCGATCTAACTCCTTGTCACATACAACTAGGGTATCGAAACCTCGGCAGTTGACTCAATGCCAGACCTTATGATACAACGCTCACGTGCTAACCATTCGGTCAACATTAAATTTAGGAGCAAACAGTAAGACGTTAAACCCCATTTCATTCATTCATTCCCAACACACGATTACACTTGTAAAACCAATACTTCTAGATTGCACAGTGCAAAGAGGTATTCTTAAAGTACAGAATTATGGAAGTAAATTCAAATACAATAGGTAGACTATCGACTCCGTGCTGTAACAATATCGACACAAGCTTGTAATTATGTTAATAAAAACAAGTTTGTGAGAAACTGATAGATATTGGGTATTATGCAAACAGATGCCGGATAATCACCATTTCACGTGGCCTTTGAAGTGAATCACATCGTGTGCTGTAGGTCATAAACAAGCCCGGCTGTTAATTATGGTTGATTGGAAAAAACCGTAGAACGTGGAGAAGTAACGTTCTCGGTCCTACTTTATCAAACAATACACCGGGCATTATTGGACAATAAAACAGTCACGTGACACTTCATATCCACGGCTTGTTTATTTTCCCAAAGAATATTGGAACTATAAATTAGTCACGTGACTTGTTTTTTTTAGCCCGGGACTGTTGTTTATTACTAACGTTATTTGAATAGTTTCGGTCACGAGATGACATTTGATTGGTTGACCTCGTCACCCCACGAAACCGTTATTGGCAATAAGCTGCGTTTTCATGCGCCTTGGTCATGACGTCAGGTTGACAAGAGGGGGAATATTGGTGTATAATGCCCACTGGGGAAATAGTTAAAACTTGAAATATTGACCGAGTAACGATGGAAATTGAAATAAAACAGAACTTTGGCGGTTAAAAGAAAGTAACCCTCGTTAATTACGTTTAGAACGTGAAGATTGAATAAGAAATGTTAAAGTAGACGTAACGATGTTTTAAATAATACTCGGTGATAGAGTAGAAATTCCAATGACGTTTATTAAATTGTTTGTAGTTTATTTTATAACTCCATAGTAATAGATGTATTTTACACTATTTTATTTTCTTCTTTATTGTTAAATAAAACGGTGTATTCTTTACCAATTCCTTACTGAAACGGTGCCTATTCTGTACCAAGACAGCCAGAATTCTTTCTTTATTAAAACAGTCTGTATTTCACTAAAACAGTCTGTGTTATCTACTAAAACAGTCTGTGTTATTTACTAAAACAGTCTGTGTTATTTACTAAAACAGTCTGTGTTCTTTACTAAAACAGTCTGTGTTATTTACTAAAACAGTCTGTGTTATTTACTAAAACAGTCTGTGTAATTTACTAAAACAGACTGTGTTCTTTACTAAAACAGTCTGTGTTCTTTACTAAAACAGTCTGTGTTCTTTACTAAAACAGTCTAAATTTACTAAAACAGTCTGTGTTATTTACTAAAACATTCGACTCTAGTTGTCAGTGATTTGTGAATGTCATTCCTATTGTTATAAATTGAGTGAAATGAAATGGCGTTAATGTGCTGCTTTTCTACTACCGGAATAAAGACGTGACAAAGGTTATGGGGGTATTTTTGTCCTGACAGCATAGCCACGACTTACAATATGTTCCACGTCCAAATGTTTAGCGATATGTAACTTCTTATCAGTATATATAGACGATGTATCGCTGATTGGTACCAATGAATGAAATGGGGTTTAACGTCCTACTATTATGCACCTAACCTGGGCTAATGGAAGACGGGCATACGCCATACAGTGTGCTATGAAGGAAATTTTGCCCGGGCAGCGGCGCTACGGCCTACTCTTATATCGAATTCCAACTGCCATGGGATCTTTTACGTGCAGTCCAATGTGTACACGGGACCTCGGTTTTTCGTCCCATCCGAACGACTAGGCAGCTGTCCTTGTCAGGCCCCTACACTGTTAATATAACCTCTATAACATATATCATGATATTAGTTCGAAATGACCTATGTTAGATATTAAAACAAACAACCCTCTCTTTCTCTCTCTCTCTCTCTCTCTCTCTCTCTCTCTATCTCCATATTGTATGCTATGGTAGTATATATTACACATCACATGTCGAGAACTTTTTGTACTTGATCGTGTTCTTAAGCCATCAAGGGTTTTAGATTTATTTGAAGGATTTTTTGTAATGGTTAGTTGAAAATTGATGAATTCTAATTAAATTCCTGTAAGGAACTGGTATAATCCAGGCTAAACTTTAATGAAAACCTGGTTAAAAGATCATCAAGCCTTTTGAAGTAACACGCAACAAAACGCTTTAACATCTCATTTAAGTCTTTCGTTTCGTTTGAGCTGCCACGGATCTGACAAAAAATTGTACGCAACCAAATTATGTTTTGAGCTGCATCACCCAGGCGTTTATTGGCAGAAGTATAATGGATTTGTTGGCCTGGCGTTAGTTCATTTCTTTATGTCACCTTTACCGGAATTTTATTAGACTTTCTTATTAAAATCACGCAACCTTGTTTTTAAGAGAGGAAAGACGGTACACTGAAGTGTGAACTAATTTACTATTACGTCATTTAAGCGTTAGGTCAATTAATGATTTCTTCTAAATAACACGCACACCAGTGTCGGTCAAAAACACGCAATTGTTTCCGGTTTGCAGTTTTTAATTTAAAAAGACATGTTGTTTTAAATAATTGAAAACGAACGAGACACTTGAAGCGACATTTCGAAACAATTAGCTAAATAGATTTCGTGTGAGAAAACGAGTGTCAAGTTTGCGTTATTTCTTCATAGCTTTAAGTGACATCCCGCCTACCGTTCTCTAGAAAGACATTTTCGATGGTTACTATAGTCGCAGAGAGAGAGAGAGAGATGGAAAGAGAGAAAGAGAGAGAGAGATGGGGTTTTAACGTCCACTTGACACAAACATAGTACAGCCATTGTGGATCTGATTGGTTTCATTCTAGATAAAAACTTCAGCCCAGCAGTTTCATTCAATGTAAACAGGTATTCTATGGTATCATACAAGGTAAAATAGCCATTCTGTAGTTTCACACGAGGTAAAACAGTTATTCCAGTGACGTTTCATTCTGTAGTTTCATACAAGGTAAAACAGTTTTTTCTGAAAATTCATACAAGGTAAAACAGCCATTCTACAATTTCATAAAGGTAAAAACATCTATCCTGCAATTTCATACAGGATAAAACAGCCATATTACAGTTGTATACAAGGTAAGCCATCCACACTGCAGTTTCATACCAGGTACAACAATCATTCTGCAGTTTTATACAAGGTAAAACATCCATCCTTAAGATTCATACAAGGTACAACAGCCATTCTACAATTTCATACAGGGTAAAACAGCCATATTACAGTTGTATACAAGGTAAACCATCCACACTGCAGTTTCATACCAGGTACAACAATCATTCTTCAGTTTTATACATGGTAAAACCATCCATCCTTAAGATTCATACAAGGTACAACAGCCATTCTGTTGATTCGTAGAAGGTAAAACAGCCATTCTGTAGTTTCATACAAAATTATTCTATAGTTTCAAGACAAAAAAGCCATTCTGTAGTTTCATAAAAGGTAAAACAGCCATTCAGCAAATGGAGAGACCACTGACATGTTTTGGTTTCATGGACGATCTTAATGCTAGAGATGACAGAACTTAAGCCCCGTTTACATGACCAAATATTACACATATGTGCATTTTTGCATATGTGTGTTAATTACTCACGTATGCAAAAGTATATTTGCTAAGCGTTCACATGTTATATGAGCATTCACAGTAATATCTTGAATACAGTGTTTAGATGCCAATTCCAGTATATTTGCATATATGCAAAAGTATTTAGGGTTAGTATTTGTGCAGATTGTGTCATATAAACGCTCAGCAATATTTGCATATGTGTATATATCTAATAATGAGATATACACACATATGCAAATATTGCTGAGCGTTTATATGACACAATCTGCACATATACTTACCCTAAATACTTTTGCATATATTCAAATATACTTTTGCATATATTCAAGACTAGGTGCAAATTTGCACCTGCAGTATTTTTACACATGTATGCAAATGCGTTTACATGACGAAATTTGCATATATGCAAAAGATTTGCATGTGTGCAAATTTCGTCATGTAAACGGGGCTTTAGTTTCACTGTGTTACACGAGCGCCCGTTCCACCATCATCGCTCCTATTGTCTACGGTGCTGAAGCAGATAATAGAGACTTTTGGCGAGTGGAATTTTTCCCATCCGTATCCCATCGTCACGTGATACGTTACGTCAATATAGTTTTAAGAGTTTTGACAGATTTTCGCGCCGCGTACGTATCGGTAGATGAGCTGGGCTTAGTATATTACAACATGATGGCAGTTATCTACCAAGATCAAAACAATAATACCAGTCAAGAGCATAGCCTACAAATTCCTGAAGGGAGTAAAGTCGCTCGACAGTCGCCGAGCTATTTAAAATTTTAAAAAGAAATTAGTGTCATATGTTACTAAAAATGTATCATTTCAGAACGTATATACACCTTTTATAGATTTGCAAGGACCCCCCCCCCTTCAATTAGCACGTAGATCAACCAGTATACAGACACATAGGAAAAATAGGATGATTCCGCGTAATGCTTAATTCCAGTATAAATCATGGTGAAAATCACATTAGAAATACACCTTCGTGTTCAAGGATACACACAGATTCAAAAAAACCGCTACCGCACAGCATTTCAGCGTCTAAAAGTACCACAAAATACGGTAAAAAGACAATAATGTTTTACGGACGTTTTCCGTATGAAAGATGTTTCATACGTGCTATCGTATCCGTGTGCCGTATCACATATGAGAAATACACACGCATTGAAGACGTGACACGCAAAATCGGTACGGATACGCGATACGCAACAGGAGTTTACGCTTGCCAAAAGTCTCTACTATAATTTTTCCTGTTCACGCAGCTTTGAAGTGTAGTTTCATTTTTTGATGGCCACGCTGTTTAATCCTGCTTACTCGGCCCACTTTAACCAAGTTTAACTTAAAATCATTCGGCCTAATTTGTTCTACAGAACCCACTTACTAAATTTGGTTAGATCTGTTTTACAAGGTCGCCTGCAAATTCGTCATTGGTCAATAATGCAAACAGGGCTAGCGCTAACCCTTACCCTAATCCAGGACCGGGACCTAGGCCTTACCCTAACCCACAATCCAAGACAACATTCATGTGTCCTGACCATGTTTACATCTCGTGACCTTGGGGCAATCCACGGGTGACCTTGTGAAATCGGCTACATCTTGACTGTGATTGGCCGAAAACATAAAATGACCGATCTATATTGTCCTTGAAAATGACAGTAATCTCGTAGCGCACGTGATTCGGGCAATACGTGAGGTATGTTTACATTTAAAATGATTGTGTTTTTGTTTCATCTGCTGCTAACCAGATTCATGAAAGAATAATTACAACCCTCTGGCCAATTTCTCCGAACCGAACCCCAAATTAAAGCGATCAGTTCTTTCTATAGCCGTTTAGAGCAGGTCTGCCATTATCGTTAGATGACTGATGAAAGGCCTGATGACTGTTATTCACCAGTTAATATCATGTTTGGGGGCAGTGAGTCGAGGGCATTATTGGCTATATATATAACCGCCCACTTTTCATCACATATCAGAACAAAGACTAAAGATGGGAATGCTATTGTGTGTGTTGATCCTCTTAAATGAAATGGGGTTTAACGTCCTACTGTTCTGCCCCAAACTGGGCTTATGAAGGCGGGCATACGCCATACAGTGTGCAATGAGGGAAATTTTGCCCGGACAGTGGCACTACGGCCTACTCTTATGCCGAATTCTAACTGCCAAGGGATATTTTACGTGCACGCTAATGTGTACACGGAACCTCGGTTTATCGTCCCATCCGAACGACTAGACTGTTGTCGCTGAACCAAAAGATTTCATGAATCTAGTCATACGATACAATGACACATGTCTATATCAATAAAACTGTGATTTGTCATCATAACTCGATAAGTGAGTCCCACCAATAAATTACACTGTAACACGTGTTCTAAAGGCAATAAAAATAGCCCTTAGTGATAAGTAAAATAACAGGGTAAAAGCGCCATCTGTCGCCAGGAAGGAACACGACAGACGTCAATCTGTGTCAACCATATTTGTGGAAGATATGAGTAATGTGACAAGGAGTCAGACCACTTGTTCGGGTTATAGATTAATGGAAAGCTTCAAGCCGCGGTTTTAAGGTCCAACCCATGATGGTTGATGTGGTAAGGACACGTAAATCCTGAAACTAAAACCGACTAAAAATCATCCAATAACTTTTCATAAATTTGCTCAAACCTAGATATAACAAGCAGTCTTCGGAATTTAGGAAATTTAAACCACTGTTTGCTGTTCATGAGCCTCCTCCAATGTCGGCGAGGCCCCAGACTAAAAACAACTACCCAAGAAAAAGGGTTCAATCAATATACATGTACTGCTTATATTTCTTTAATAAACATACTACGAAAGTAAATACTTTACAATATTTCAAGGGCGGCTCCTGAACTCTGAAAAAATTGCTGTCTTTCTGAAGGGCGGTGGTAGGGAGGGGGGTGCATAACAATCTTAATCTGACTTAAGACACAATCACTGTTTAATAGTTCAATCTGAAATCTGGTCAGTTTCTATTCATAGCCAAAATATAATCATAGATCTAAACTAAAATGGGGTTAGAAAAAAACTTCCCATTCTTTTTTATATTTTTCATCTTGCCTCTTGTTGATATTTTTTTCTCTCTCCAGTGAATGACTCATTTTCAAAGTACATAATAAAATAATTACCGCCATGGTTGTATGAACGTGCATGTTTCAATTGATAAGCTTCAGAAATATGAACGGAAGTAGCAGATTTATTGCCGCTAGTCCCGCACTGACCACATGTCTAGTTATTGATTGGCTAATTAAACTAGGAGTTATCATGGATAATGGCCTGCTTGTTATGTTTGATTTTATTAATAACACACTGATAATGCGACGCTTATCGTTTCGAGTGGAGAAAATACCATAATAATCAATTATAGAGGATGGATTTATTGTGCCTTAATCTAAACCTAACAATACCCGGCCATATTGGTTTTTAATTTTAAATGTCTCGTTCGTGTTCGTCTTTTATTGTACAAGATTTAAAGTGGGGACATGCAAGAGTGCAAGTCATTTATATACAAGTTTTAAAGTGGGAAAATACAAGAGTGCAGGTCATTTATTGTACAAGATTTAAAGTGAGAAAATGCAAGAGTGCAAGTCATTTATCGTACAAGTTTTTAAGTGGTAACATGCAAGAATGCAAGTCCTAAGATCCTACAAAAGTAGATTTTTTTTATATTTCCGTTAATTTCCTTACATAATAGTTGTACTATCTCGGGATGAGATATTTTACTGTCAATTACGCAACATAATAGCTCTCCTGTCAAAAGGCAAAACCTAGTAACTCTCTTTTTCTTAGTTTGATAAAATAAGTAAAACGTAATGAATGAATATTTAACCCAAGCTTATCCATTAAATTGACTATCGAGTTGATGTGGCATACTAGGCAAATGAAGGAAGTTGCTAGGTTGTGTCATGGGTGTAACTGCTTACAAAATCAAAAGATTGGAATATCTAGTTCAACAACAGGAAGCACATACCCTAGTTACTACAAATTTGGTCCTAACTCAACCAAATGTGAGTAACTAGGTTTTGACTTTTCACGGGAATAGCTTTACTATCCTGGAATAAGATATTTACTGTTAGATTCCTTACCTTTTCATTATACAAATATAGTTCCGTTAGTTTTGAAGTAAGTTATTTACGATTAGTTTTGACGTAAGTTATGACGTAAGTTATTTACGTTAGTTTTGACGTAAGTTATTTACGTTAGTTTTGACGTAAGTTTTTTGCGTTAGTTTTGACGTAAGTTTTTTGCGTTAGTTTTGAAGCAAGTTATTTACGATTAGTTTTGACGTAAGTTATTTACGATTAGTTTTGAAGTAAGTTATTTACGATTAGTTTTGAAGTAAGTTATTTACGATTAGTTTTGAAGTAAGTTATTTACGTTAGTTTTGAAGCAAGTTATTTACGATTAGTTTTGAAGTAAGTTATTTACGATTAGTTTTGACGTAAGTTATTTACGTTAGTTTTGACGTAAGTTATTCTTTAGTTTTGACGTAAGTTATTTACGATTAGTTTTGACGTAAGTTTTTTACGTTAGTTTTGAAGCAAGTTATTTACGATTAGTTTTGAAGCAAGTTATTTACGATTAGTTTTGAAGCAAGTTATTTACGATTAGCTTGGAAGCAAGTTATTTACGATTAGTTTGGACAGACTATCTTCAGTTTCGATTGAAATAACACAAACACAACTTAATAAATAACAATCACTAGTAAATTTAATAATTTTCCACTAGTTTTGAAGTATTGTCTTCAATTTATGTAATATCTAGTAATCCATTATGATTATGAAAATTGCGAAGAGAGAGAGTGTGTGTGAGAGGGAGAGAGAAAGAGAGGGGGTGAAATTTCCTTGTATATATTTCAATAAAGATAAAAAGGAATAGCTTCAGACCAGTTATATTTTTTTAAAAAAAACATATATTTTTCATTGTTTAAGGGAAAAAACCTAAAACAAAAAAAAAACCAATAAAAATCCATGAGTCAATCCATTTTCATTTTCTCTTTTTTTTCTAAATATTTTCCATTAGATTTGAAATTAAGTCATTTTCGGTTAGTTGCGTATCATTAGTTACTTAAAGGGACAATAACACTCTTGCTGGCTTGACAGGTTCCGAAAAAAAAAATAGCCTTAATCTAACTACTAGATGTTTAAGTGTCCTCCCTGTTGTGTAAATTATCCATTATAACCTATCTTACTTGTCCAGAGGGTTTCGAAAATATGTTTAAATCCAAGTTGCATTTGAAAGTGCTTACGTAAGGCTTTTCAAACCATGTTACGGCATGTAGTTGAATTTTTTCAATTTTTAAAATTAGGTGTGTTAAGATGAAATTTGTATCATTTATTAATTAGAATATTGTAAAATTGTACAATTTGTTGACCAGAATAAAGATTGGGACATATTATTCAGTTACAACAAGAGTGGTATTGGGGCTTTAATACAACCAATGGGAGATTTGTCGTATCATTAGTTACCCAGGCAGGGTAAGCTTACTCTTCTGGACACCTGTTTGTCGTGTATTGTGTACACGAGGAGCAGTCCATTGTCTGATTACACTATTTTGCTTGAATACACTATTTTGCGTACAACGTTCGAATTATATGGGTTTTTATTTTATTTATACAACCAATGGAAGATTTGTCGTATCATTAGTTACATACAACCTATTGAAAAATTTTCCATTAGTTTTGACATTATTCTTTATAATATACAAGATGAAATTTTCTTTTTGGTTTTGTAGCATGTTTTTTTCTAAAATCGATATACTAAAGACCTCCAAGAATTTTATAATAAATTTTTTCGTTGTGCTAAGAAGATTTTTCCATTAGTTTTGACATATATGTATAATCTTTTTAATATATAAGATGAAATTTTTTATTTTGTTTTGTAGCATATTTTTTAAATATAAAATCGATACATCAAAAAAGACCTCCAAGAATTTTATTATAAAACTATTCGTTGTTCTAAGAAATCGAAGATCCCCCCCCCCCCCGGAGGGTTTGGATCATTTTGTACACACAACCAATGGAAGATTTTTCCATTAGTTTTTTTAATATATAAGATGAAATTTTCTATTTGGTTTTATAGCATATGTTTTTAATATAAAATCGATACACCAAAGATCACCAAGAACTTTAATATAAAACTATTCGTTGTTCTGAAAATCGAAGAAAGTTTTTTTTTTCCCTTAGTTTGGTAAGATATTTTTAAGATTGTTAATATTGACTGTGTGTCATATTGAACACGGTTATGAACAGCTGTGATATTTACCAAATTTATTGAATGAAATACGTCAGGTGGGAATGCAATAGGGTTTGACGTCATACTTCTTTGCACCATCCGAGCTAATGAAGACGGGCATACACAATTTAGTCTGCTATGGGGGCAATTGTTCTCGAACTGAAGGGGTGGGGGCACGGTGGCTCAGCGGCTCAGTAAGTAGGACGCTTTCTGCATACAGAATAGATCTCTGCCCTTAATAGCCGCCATATCCAAAAATTAGTATACTGTTCTGCAATGCGGTTCTACTCCGTTTCGCATCTGTCAAAAACTCAAAGACTAAATAAACCTTTTCAATTTTAAAAATGGAAGTATAATTATTTTTTTTACAAAATTCTCGAGGTATGCTTAACGTTTTCGACTAAAATCATCGATTCAGGACTTAAAATGTCGGACAACCATCTTAGCGTCAGCCTAAGTTTGTTATGGCGTTGACGGGTTTTTATCAATTATGAGATAACAATGTTTACGGACAGTTGCAACTCAATGTTTCTTCTCTAAAGCGATATAAATCTTATAAATATTTCTTCTTGGTTTGATAACCACATATTTTGAATTAAAAGAATAATCACGAATCGTTTTTTGCTGTAATGATAAAGACAAGAGTTCGTCATTTGTCCCTGGAGCTTCAAATAATATAACCTGATTTGATATTATAATAAATAATGTAACCATTATCTTTGCGTATCGTCTTTATTATCTCAAGCTAGGGTTTTTAGTTTCTGCGCCCAAGAGATTATCAATATAATTGGTATTTATGATTAATGATTCACAGATGCTACATAATAATACATAGAAATATTTTACAAACTTGTCCATAAACACTGAGTTGGTTTACATTAAATATTGATTTCATCCATTGTTTTCATATATTCTAAAACTTTACACTGAAAGATCTATGTAGCAGATATTAAAGTGGCTCTTACATGGAAAACTTTACACTGAAAGACCTATCTAGCAGATATGAAAGTGACTCTTACATTGAAAACTTTACACTGAAACACCTATCTAACAGACATTAAAGTGACTCTTACATGTAAAACTTAACACTAAAACACATATCGAGTAGACATTAAAGTGACTCTTACGTTTAACCTTTACACTGAAAGACCTATATAACAGACATTAAAGTGACTCTTACGTGTACAACTTTACACTGAAAGACCTATCTAGTAGATATTAAAGTGACTCTTACATCTAAAACTTTACCCTGAAAGATCTATGTAGCAGATATTAAAGTTACTCTTACATGTAAAACTTTACACTGAAAGACCAACAAAGCAGATAATATTAAAGTGACTCTTACATTTAAAACTTTACACTAAAAGGCCTATCTAGTAGATATTAAAGTGACTCTTACACGTAAAACTTTACACTGAAAGACCAACAAAGCAGATAATATTAAAGTGACTCTTACAATTAACAACTTTACACTAAAAGACCTATCTAGCAGTTATTAAAGTGACTCTTACATGTAAAACTTTACACTAAAAGACCAACAAAGCAGATAATATTAAAGTGACTCTTACATTTAAAACCTTTCACTAAAAGGGACACATTAAAGACACTCCTACATATATAACTCTGCTTTAAAATACCTACCTAGCAGCCAACAATAATTTGGTTCTTTGCTATCCGATGTTCGGACTGCTTTATATTTATACGGGTCTATTTCTGGGAAATGAAGTCTTAAGGCTTACATCTTAACTGTGTTATTTCCCCCTTTTTTTTGTTGTATTTATTTATTTTTGAATATATTTATTTATAATTTTTTAATGTATTTATTTATATTTTTTTAATGTATTTATTTAGCCTATTTATCTTCCTAATGTGTTTATTTTTAATGTATATTTTTATTAGGCCAACTGAGTGTCAAATTGTAAAGATGTAGAAGTTAAGGTCCTTTACATGTATGACTAAAACCGGTAAAGTACCCAGTCAAACCGTGACGCTGGCTTTCTATTCCCTTTAACCCTATTCAATTAATATTTTTTCTGTTTTAACACTCCCTTTAAAAATGTGAATAAATTCAAACTTTGAACATGGCTACGTATATTGATTTTAGACATGGTATGTGTACAAACATAGAATAGTCCTCGATTACATATTTACCGTCTTCATTATCCCAGTCGGTGGCTGGGATGGCCTAGTGGTCTAGAGTGCCGCGCTTCGACCTCTAGCTGGTCGGCCACCTCTAGCTTGCGGCTGTGGTTTCGAGCCCTGGAGATAGGGGCGCCTTCTCATCATCGCGGGTTTCCTCCGGGCAGTCCGGTTTCCTCCCACTACTAAAGACCCCTACGCGCAAGCGAATTATCGAAATAAAATTAAACCATATGTGAGTCCCGAAATGACCTAGTTGTGTTGAGTGTACGTTAAACCCCATTTATCTCTCTCTCTCTCTCTCTCTCTCGCTCATTTCATTCTCCAGGTGAAAGTGGTTATTGTAGCGGTTAGTTCAATAATTAATTTTAATTATAAGAGCATAAAAAATCACCGTACATTTGTGTATGGCGGGGGAGAGAACGAGACATCGACACAAACTAGGTCTTTTCGGGACTAACGTATGGAACTATTTTTATTTCAACAATTGACTTGCGCGTAGAGATCTTAAGCAGTGGAAGTAGGCCCACAGAGGATGACCTGGAGTAAACTCACTAGGAGGCAGGATATTACATGACCCTATAGTCTTTGTCACGTCGAAATCACGCCATTTGACTAAATGACAGAATTTATGATCGACTACCTAACCCCCTCCGGGAAGGGTGGAACTGGCGAGGGACTGCCCAGTCGTTCGAGAGGGACGAAAAAAGCCATGTTCCGTGCACATGTTGGCGGGTACGTAAAATAACCCTTGACTGTTGGAATGTGAAGAAGACTTGGCAAAATGTACCACCATAGCAAACTGCATGGCGTATGTACATCTTCATTAGCCCAGTTCGTGATGAAAATAGCACGTTACCAACCTCATCTCTCTCACCCTCTCTCCACCCTCTATCTCTCTCTCAATAGCTTGGCCTCAGAGGCGTAACTACCGGGGGGGTATGGGGGGGTATGTACCCCCCCACTATTTTGCATTCAGTCGGTAAATTCTCGTGTTTGTCGGTAAATTGAAAATGTCAGTCGGTATATTTAAAAAGTTATATAGCAAATGTTTTTATGATGATTTACCGACCAGATTCTTCGGTATTACACTGTTTCGTTACAGAAATTTCGAAACCGTCAGTCGGTAAATTTCAAGAGTTATATAGCAAATATTTGTATCATGATTTACCGTCCAGATTCTTCGGTATTACAGTGTTCTATAATTACATTACAGGAATTTCGAAACCGTCAGTCGGAAAATTTCAAGAGTTATATAGAAAATATTTGTATCATGATTTACCGACCAGATTCTTCGGTATTACACTGTTTCGTTACAGAAATTTCGAAACCGTCAGTCGGTAAATTTTGCATTCAGTCGGTAAATTCTCGTGTTTGTCGGTAAATTGAAAATGTCAGTCGGTAAATTTAAAAAGTTATATAGCAAATATTTGTATCATGATTTACCGACCAGATTCTTCGGTATTACAGTGTTCTATAATTATATTACAGGAATTTCGAAACCGTCAGTCGGAAAATTTCAAGAGTAATATAGAAAATATTTGTATCATGATTTACCGACCAGATTCTTCGGTATTACACTGTTTCGTTACAGAAATTTCGAAACCATCAGTCGGTAAATTTCAAGAGTTATATAGCAAATATTTGAATCATGATTTACCGACCAGATTCTTCGGTATTACACTGTTACTTTCATTACCGAACTTTCGAATGTCTAAATTCACCAAAACACCCCTGTATGGAACTGCTCTGAATTCTAAATAAATCTTATGTGAACTAGAATCCTTGAAAGCAGGCGCGGATTCACGGGGGGGGGGGGGGCGTCAAGCTGTAAAATGTAAAAAAAAATTGTATCGACATAAAACACTGAAAATAGGGTGGGAGTTGTGTTTAATATTTGAAGATCAGATGCCAGGAAATCGCATATATGGAGTCTTATCTTAAAAAAAATTCTGGGGGAGGACCCCCAGACCCCCCTCAGCTGCTTCGCACCTGCGGAGCTCATAATTCGAGCTTCGCCCTCAAAGTACGCCCCCATTTCGTAATTTCTTGGATCCGCCCCTGGAAAGTGAAGTCATTATATCTAACCCGCTTTTAAAAAGCTATGTAAAATAGCACATTTTTCTATTGATCGACCCGTCGGTAAAATCGGCATTTGGATACCCCCCCAGAAATTTATCCCTAGTTACGGCACTGCTTGGCCTGTTGTGTTGCTGGCGTGACCAACGCTTTCACTGTCGATCTAACAAACCAGAAACAGTTAAAGGAGAATTTGACAGGCCTGGGGGTGAATAAAATGATCACTCAAACCGCCAGACGTTCAATTAATTTATTAATATCTTTCAACAAATTACCTGCAATAAAGACAGATGAGTCGCGTGGTGTGCACGTGTCAGGTGAGAGTTATGGTTCTTATATTAAAGAGTAAAAGTTCTATACATCAATAAATAATATATTATTGGTTAATCTGACTGACAAAATTCATGATAAATATTGTATGTTACTCGTCATAGAGGAATTCAATCTACTCTTATCTACAAGCAGATGTGATTCAGTTAGATCAATCGGGAATCGTCGTATCCAGGTGTGGCCGTGTGAGTAAGAGCTGGTTCGCTAACCAGGTCCCTAAAATGTAGCCCTTTATAAAACCTTTATTGTTTTATTGTATCAAATACATCAATAAGAAACTATGTGCAAAGTTTTGTGTTTCTGGATTAAAAGTATTTCTCATAAACATTGATTGAAAGTTGAGTAAATTCTTAAGTCTGACAATGCTGTGTGAGCTCGGGGGCGCGATTGAAGTAGACATAAAAAAATGGGACGTTAAACCCCATTTTATTTGACCTCATTTAAACACGAATGATATTGTGTAATACGATCCAATATGATTCTATCGGAAATACTTAAATTATCAAACCTGACATCATGATGCTGTCGATAGGAGTTTTAACACTTACTGGCTGTTTTATTCTTTTTGATGGTCGTCCAACACGAAGCTTACCATGGCAGCCATATCTTTGATAGACTTTCTCAAATTACCAAATAACATTTAAAAATCACGAATATGGGGAAAGACCATGAATTATTTATTTAACGGTGTATATTTGATATTCTATGTAAATGTGTATATTTTGATATCAAATTAATTTAAACCTAAGATTGGATCAGATCTCTAAAATCGACGATATTAATATTGTTTGGTCCTCCCTGCTTTGACATCTGCGCATGACACAAAGACGCAGTACAGATGGTCATAAGAGAGTATCCAACAAAATAAAAACACACAGAAAACAAGATCAAATGGGACATAGTTTAGCAATAATGGCGTAATCTTCGAAAAAGGGAATTGGTGATTAAAAAACGGTGCTTCAAGCTTCGAGAATATTGAGACGTATACCGCTCCCTTTTGATAAGATTGGGAATATGTATTTAGTCTTTAATAAAAGACTTATTTTGAACGGATTAGAAAAGCATAACCGATTCGTACACTAATTGTTTAATGTGGCAGCCAAGCAATGCAGAGATCTATTCACAAATTGGTAGTAGATACCGTATTATGTTGCTCACACCATCTGTACTACTGCATGGCCATGGATTATTGTACCACACTCGACGGGAGCTTTAATCTACGTTTCTAATTAATATTGTTGATCAATTGATATAATATAGTCTATAGAAGGACCATACGGCTAAATATCACAAGTATGAAATTGGATGGTCATTGGTCACTGGTCAGACAAGACAAAGAGATGACCTGGACCATTTATAAAATCCTTGATGTAAAAAGATCGATCGCACCTGTCATTGCATTTAGTTATAAGTAGGCTATATTTATTATATGATCTGATTAAACATAGACCGATCTATAACAATACTAAATTTGTAGTCTTGTATTGACCAGTGTCTATTTGTAGTCCTGTATTGACCAGTGCCTATTTCATACTGACCACGTGTTTTAATTGTTAGCCCACCTTTGATCTATAGAATATATTGACCGATGTGGAACTAAAATGGCTGACCAATCAAGTAGTATAATGGCCTTTTTTTTGTAGAATACCAATTGTTGTTAAACAATAAGACATCGATATTTTGTTCGGTTCAAAATGTTAAAGGACCGAGATATGAGAGGGATATATAATAGAAAGATGCTAATTGTAGGTCGGTTGGGGATGTTCGGGTATTTCCGGAGACCAAAATGGTCGCTTTATATAAATGCGAATTTTGGGGAGTATTAGGCCTAACCCTATCCTTTTTTAGAAGACTGAACGTGGATCTAATTTTCCTTTTACCCTATGAGGGTTAGTGTTAGGGCCGAGTTAGTATTCCCTAAAATACTCATTTATTTAAATACCCGAACGCCTCCAACCGGGCTACAATTGGCATCCCCCGAACTATAAGCGGACATTAAACCCCAAAATATTTCTTGTCTGGACATTAAGCGGAACGAAAGAATCCAACTAGTCTGCGATATCACTATTGTGGAAGCAGACGTTAAACATTCTAGATATAGATATACCATCTAGTCATGTCGGCGATATCACCGTCGGTGGAAGCGGATGGTAATCCCAACGAACGAACGAACCCAGATAATCAGTAACTGCCATATTACGAAGGCATGATGGATGTATTCCAAATCATATCGTTGAATCGTTTCATCAAGACGTAAGAGCAGATTGTGGTTATTTTGTCAGTTCAGACAACGTTATCAAACCTAGCCATGGCCACAAAAGTATTAAGTTCTGAAAATGGTATTTTGGTGATCATAATTTGACTTGACATAGCCGATTGCCGTCAGATAATTAATGAAGGAATGAAATTGGGTTTGACGACCTACTTTCTTTAAAGAGTGCACTGGGGGACATTTTGTCCGGAAAGCAATTTAATTGCAACTGTCGTGGGTTCTGTTTCGTGCACGCAAAAATATACACATGGCCTCGGGGTTTCGTCCCATTCGAACAACTAGACGGTGTTCCCTGCTATGCCCTTCGTCCCTCCCACTAACAAGGGGGGACCACCCTGGAAGATCTGGGGGGAACGTTCTCGGCCAACACCGGGATCGAACCCGGACCACCTCGTTATTGGGTCAGTGTCCTACTCACTAAGTCACTGTGACTCCCATTGGGTAAATAATAGTTGGACGAAACTGGAGTAGTACCCCAACCTCCCCTCCCTGTGGACATAATAACATCTTTGAAAAACAAATGGTTGTCTCGTCACTCATGGAAATGACAAATCTGATCAAACCAATTAAATAATTTATTTTGACCTCAATCATCAGGGAGTATTAAAATTTGCTACTTTAAACGGAAATACTACGGTTGGACACAATGGGGTAGAAAAGGCTGCTGCTGTATACCAGAGAAGATAAATATTGATATAAATATTATGTCAACTAGGTGCGAACTCATCTCAGCTAAATAAAAGCTGGCCTTTGATGCCTTAAGTTGACAAGTAGCCATTGTCCGAGAGAAACAGCTCGCGACAATGATAATTGACGGAGGAGTGGATAGAGGCGTGTTGCTGTCATTGTATCAAGTTGTTGGTATATCAATCAAGGACAAGTATGTTTAAGGCCTGACAATTAACTAGAATAATATATTTATGAATGAGTCAGATTGCTCTGGAATGATTTATTGATTGATTCATTCAATGGTCAATTTTCTATAAAACTCATAAAACATCTGCCTTTATCAGGTGGCCATATTACCTTAGATACACGTGACCAGTCGATACAAAGACTATAAAATGAAATGAAATGAAATAGGGTTTAACGTCCTACTGGTTTGCACCAATCTAGATAACGAAGACGAAATGAAACACAATTTAATCAGCCATTCGATCAACACATAAAGCGCCCCCCCGCGGCACCTGTCTTTGTGCCCCATGGCTGTGTTTCGGAGAATCCACTATTTCGCCGGATGTAAAATAGCTATTTATCTCTTCGCATGAAACAATTTCCACCTTGTCCTACATTTGTATATTATTTATCTAAGATCTGGACATGAAATGAAATGTTGTTTAACGTCCTACTCTTATTGTACAATTTAACAGAACAACAACTCTGGATCACTGAATTGTCTATCAATTTGGACCTGTGGCTGTGGGCATGTAAAATATAAGATATCGGATCCATGCCAACTGAAACAACTTCCTGTGTATTAACACTTGTAAGACTCAACATAATGTCTAATGGCCTGATTAAGCTTGGGTTTAAACATATTTTCGAAACCTCTGGACCTGTCAAGCCAGCAAGAGTGTTATTGTCCCTTTAAAATGTCAGTCAACTAACTTAAAGTTTGTTGTTAATCGGAGCTTGTTGTAGACATACAGCGTAGTTTGGCATGGCAAAAATATATACAAGTTTCATATAGCATGTTTATTTATGGTACACAAGATATTTAGAACTAAAATGGGGACTCTTTACATTGGAAGATGCTAATTGTAGGCCGGTTTGGGGAGGTTCGGGTATTTCCGGAGATCAAAATGGCCATTTTATATAAATGAGTATATTGGGGAATATTAGACCTAACTCTTTAGACCTGACCTTTTTTTTTTAGAATCAAGGACTTTTGTCCGAATTTACCCTTTAACCCTCTTAAAAGGGTAAGGGTTCGGGTTAGTATTCCCCATAATACTTATTATAAAATGGTCATTTAGGACTCCGGAAATACACGAATTTTCCCAATCACCCTCCAATTAGTCTCCCTGTTTACAATACAATCGGGATCCCTGGCGGCAGCCCAGTCAGCTAATTCGACTCTGTGCTGTATAATACAATTTGGATTCGATATTCTAATATCTAATTTTATTCATAAAACGCCTGTCATTTCTGCCAAGGTGTGTGGTCGCAAATGGTTAAAAAGATACAACTAATTTAACGACGAGGAAATTGACGAGTGTCAAAATAAATGATGGAAGTGTTCCAACGTGACATTTTATTATGAAAGTCAATTGTCGTAAATATGTAAATTCGCCTCTCTTTAAACAGTTCTCGTACTTCGCAGTCAACAGACGACTCGTGATCTCGCGAGAACACGTGCCGATAAATAGCCGCGATTAGAAAGAAATAATCCACTTCAAATCATTTAATAACACAACTAGCTCCATTTATCAGACTAATTGATCAAGAATCACGCTTCACTTCAACTATAGAATACCTGAATATCGGACTTGTTAATCCGTGCTAACAAAAGCAGTAATTTGATCTACGTGATCTGGATAATTGCGGCTATTGTGACACGCGCCTTGCAGACATGCGCGTTGATGCATGCCAGCATTGTAAATAGAGAATGCCAGCTGTGGGGATATATAGCCTAATTATGTTATTTCCAGTCATGCGTGTGAACTGTTTTATAAAGCATGTCATCCTATTAAACCATGGCATTATATCGCAGTCTAAAATAGACTCCCAACACCCGTACTACAAAAAGCGCAGCGCATCTTTCCATTTTCACTTTACGACAACCGCTGTAAACACGACGAGGTTAATGAGTTAAGAACGGCTTACGGCAACATGGCGAACTGATTAAGTACGTGATTATGAATATTTGCTGAAAGCTAATAGGATAATTAAGATAGAGTGTTTAGAAATGCGACCCCAAGGTTAATATAGATTGACGATTCCTGTATAAATACTAATAGTATTTGGAATAATTATTGTAAGATCTGGAAAGTCCTATGGAACTATGTGTAAAATGGCGCCAACCATGTCTATGCCCTACCATGATGGCCCGAGTAAAGTGATGCTGCGATGTTTAAACTATACCAACATTTATTATTGAAATTATTAGGGACTATCGGCCATCTTGTTTCACGGTACATCACTTAACGAAATGAAATGGGGTTAAACCTTCTACTTTTCTGAACCGAATAGGGGTCTTTAGCAGTGGGAAGAAACGGGAGAACCCGGAGAAAACCCACGAGGTTGGACTAAACCACACCACTTGACCCGATGACAGACCTTATGATGCAACACGCACGCGTTAACCATTCGGCCACACAACCCCTCGAATAGGCTAATGAACACAGGGTATCAAGACAATATTTTTTAGTTCAATAACCCATTAGTTCCGAAATTAACTAGTCGGTGCCGTGCCGTGTCGCGCCGTGCCGTGCCGTGCCGAGAAAACGCACATGGTTACTTTGGTGACGGTACTTGCATCGATGACAGACCTTATCATATGCACCGCATTTTTAGAACTTTCGATCAACAAGCCACCCATCCCACCTACTTTTTTTTAAATTGGACAAGTCAAAACCGCCACGTTGGGTAAGTTTATTTTCCCGGACACCTATTACCACTGTTTGTCGTGTATTTTGCACACGGCGAACAGTCCATATTCTGATTACACTATTTTGTCTGTACCGTTTTTTAGGACTTTTAAATGTGTAATGCTTTGAATTTTTGTACTTGATTTTATTTTATTTTTTAGATTATAGCCATCTTGAAGTTTTCACCAGTTTGATAATGCAGTGTAGTGGAGTATAACTAGCAAAATATATCTTTCTTTTTCTTTCTATTGTTTTAGTGCAGCCATCTTGAAGTGTCTGAGTTTATATAAGTAATACCTCTGATCTAGTAGCCTTTCAATCCAAGCCAACCGAATCGTTACAGGTTTACAGTTTATTGTTGTATTATATGTTTTGATTCTTGTAGAATAACATGATTGTTAATAATATATGAGATATGGACTTTCAATAAACCGATCATTTCTTATACATCAATCGATACTGTGACATATAGCTAGAGGTTAATAATAGACTATTTTAACACAGGGAATCTATAACACGTAATGCCCAATGAAAAACCCTTCAACCTCTTACAACTCTTTGTAGGATAAAAGAAAGAGAGAGAGGGGGGAGAGAGAGATGGGGTTTAACGTCCACTAGACACAAACTAGATCATTTCGGGATTAACATACGGTTTAATTTTTACCCTGTAAGATTGGTCTCAAAATATTACCCTTTTCTGGGGTTATTGGAAGGGAATTGTTTGGTGTATCCATAAAATAAAATATTTCACTCTTATTGGTAAAGCCAGATTCGTGCACACGCAATGTAAGATACGTAAACAGGTTTGTACGAGCAACATCACGTGACATCATGCAGATTACCGTAAACAAAATGATGGACGCCGCACATTGTAAAAAAGACGATTACTGCATCTCAAACGTAGGACTCTACACGCGTAACGTAAGAACATTGTGCTTGATACGCACAAGCAACGTCAGAGTACGCGTTACGTAACATTACATTACCGCTAACGTATATAGAGGACAGTACACACGTAACACGAGGGACTTGCGCGTAACACGCCCGGGTAACATCAGAGTACCCGTCACGTAACATTACATCACCGTAAACACAAAGTAGATCACTGCTAACGTAACGTGGGTGTATAGGCGGAGAGTAAACTAACTATCGAGAGAATGTAGAATCATATGTCAATGATATTAATAAGTAACCTGCGTATATATATATATATATATTGATATAAGTATTGAATGTAGATTATAAAACGTTCACGTGTGAGTTCACGGTGTGCACTGTGGTTATATATTACTTTGTCTATTCACTATTGAGTAACATGTGTTGACCTAAATAATTTATACATTCAATGGTCTTTATATGCCTACTAGCGGTGGACCCGGCGTAGAACGGGTATAGAAATGAAGCGGAAGTAGCATAGCTTCTTCACCGGAAGAGATAGGTCATTGCCACAAAGCCTTTGTTCTCCCTGGGCAGAGCTACCCTATACACCACATTTCTGCCTCGGGATAACCCTAATGTCACCAACCCTGAACAAACAGACAGAAACATACAAACAAACGACTGTCACAAATATAAGTATATATAGCCATAGAATAGGCCATAGAATGGGTTTAATGCCCGACTTTTGTGCATCAACCTGGCTATACAGTGTTGTACGGGGGAAATTTGATCCGGGGTTTCCACCAACTCGTCGTCGAATTTCAACCTTGAAGGATTCCTTTAGGAGTAGACAAACGTGGGTACGCGGCCCCGGTTTCTCGTATAATTCGAAAGACTGGGCGCTGTTTCTAGCCCGGCTGGGAAACCCCGATGAACTTACACATAGGGATCGAACACGGGACCTCCTGCGTCTCACTCACTGGTCCACCGTGGCCCCGGTTAAAGTTTCGACTACAGAACCCTAATGGAGACGGTGAGTGCATTCTGGTAAACCCATCTCATAGTAATTTCAGTTCTGAACTATTTCTGGCTTCTACATCGTCATTTTGTTCCGTGGAAGTTATTTTATCTTCCAATCTTTTTAATGTCAATTACTTCTTCAAGATAGATTCCGCCTGGGCAACCATGACATTCAATCGACCCAATTAATCAATTAGAAGGACTTGATAATCAGGTCAGAGGGCAGATGGTGTGAGCCAACTAATTGAATTCCTGCAGGAAGTAGAAGTACTTGACAAACACGACTGAAGACACTTGATGAACTGTCAAGACGTTTTTTTACCAAATAAAGGCAATAAAGGAATTTTATTAAAAAAAAAACAGTCATGTTCCCATGTTTGGTTGTTAATTTGACTGACACTCTCACGAGCTGAGAACTGATGAGAGCAAATAGAGGACACGAGATCTCTCATTGATAACCACAGTGAGGAAACTTTGAAGATGACAAGAGAACAGTCCCTCGCTGCTTCAAATACACCGGGTGAAGAATTATTCAAGTTTGGGTCCGATAACTGTGTTTTTATGACCAAGCTACTTAATGGATATCGCGTTTTAGAATCAGATTTTCAGTATGAAAGTTATAGAATCTACTGAAAGCATATACGCGTTTTAACGTCGTTTCCGTGTCCGTTTTCGCCGGAAAAAAGTTTAGCACCATGGGTCTTTCTGTCAGACTAGGAGAGAAAATGCTAAAAGCGGTCGCCACATCCTACGTATGACCCATGCAACGTTTCTTACTACATAGTTTAGTAGCCCTGTGCTCGTCTAGTATTTTCACTTGCCGTCTTGGCTTATTAAGTTCACGTTGTGTATTTCTAAATAGCGAAGACGTTTGTTTTACTAGGAATAATAATGTACCACTTCGCTTTTGCATTTTATATATTATGTGTGGTTTAATGGTCGACAGTGAGACATTAAGTAATATATTGATACTGCACGAGGCGATAGCTGAGTGTTGTTTCAATATATTACGCAATGTCTTAAACTGGAGAGCATTAAACTACTTAAAATACAGACACTATCTCGCACATGCATTTCAATGAGATACGTCCCAACAGTTCACTATAACAGATAATGTACTATTGGCAAGATGCCCGTACATTATTAGAAATAATGGTACGCAAACATCAAAGGATGACGTCACATCTGTATTTTAAAGCTGGATACATCACAGTAGATTACAATACTAAAGTAATTCTTTTAAACCCCATCCAGCCAGACTCGGGCGAGTATGCCGGTAGAAATTGATACATCATATGGACTAGGAACTCAGATTGTAATCTCATGCCTTAAAAATTTGCAATGACTTGTCTTATAGGACGCATAGACATCACGCGCAGACTAGGCTATTTGTGACCCTGAGCCAATTTTATAACCACGCCAGGTGACTCGATGACAGACATAATGATACAGCGCGTACGGGCTAACCATTCGGTCATCCAACCCCCCGCACGTAAAAAAGCCATTGACAGTTGGAATTCGGTGAAACGAGCAAGATGCTATGTCAATCTTTATTTTACTTCCTTATATTCTTCAAAAATCAACTATCAGGCGCCACTTATGATATCTGTTTGTTCAGTGGGTCACATGATGACGTAACACATCCAGGTATTAATCGACAGGTAGGAGAGATAACAACAATAGACTCTGTTATCTAGTTCGTCATCTTATTAATAATTCATTACATCAACGGTTTATCATTGAACTTAATCGACTACAAATGGCAAGTAAGAGAAGATTAGATTAGCCTCGAATATACCAGGTGGTCGCAGCAGTATGGGTCGTTGTTTAATGAAGTTCGTGTAATCCAGATAAGATCCAATCCAAAAATAAGACGGTCGTGAAGAATAGGAAATACCCTTTGTTCCTTTTCTGGTGTTTGATTGATTGAATTGATGTTTAACTCTTGTTCTATTTCTAGAGATTGCAATCGATTCACTCCAATTGAACGTAACGTAACGTAACTACTGGATCGAATGGGAGAAATAACCTTTTTTTTTTTACATACGTGTCGGGCTATGAAATGAAATGGGATTTAACGTCCTACTGTTCTGCTCCGAGTTGGCTAATGACGATGGGTTGGCCATACGCCATGCAGTGTATTATGAGGAAAATAAATTGTACCCGGGCAGCCGGCGTTACCACCTACTCTTATTATATCGAATTCCAACTACCAATGGATCTTTAATCGCTTCGGGCAACAAAAAGAACGAAATGGGGTTTAACGTCCACTCGACACAATCTATGTCATTTGGGGTCTAAAGACGGTTCAGGTTTATTTCAACAATTCATTTGCGCGAAACCCCACGAGGTTGAGTAGGCGACCCTATTCATGTCGTATTATCTTTTTGAAATGCTATTATAGCAATAACCATCATTTCTTTATCTAAATCGTACAGATGAATCTTTAATGACTGTGTAAAAACAGGTGTAAACGGAATAATTATATATTTCATAAAAAGGGAAAGTAGGGTAATTATATAATGTTGAGCTGTAAATAATTACATATTTCATTAAACTTCAAGCGGTAATTTAACAAACAATGGTTACATGTTAATTACATGTTAATTACTTGTTATCTTTTCATCATATCTTTTTGTCTTCTCTTTGCTATGTCCTTGAGAAAATACAACTCGAGAGTAACACACGTTCTTGTTCCCAGGACTCCATTAGGCCCAGTCACTTTACAGAATTAAGCATGTACCGTATTTCCTCTAATAAGCGCCGGGTCTCCAAAAAGCGCCGGGCCTCTAATAAGCGCCATGTCTTTAATAAGACATTAGATTGCTTTTGATCAAATGCCGTAATTCAAAAGATTCTCCGACCCAATTTCCATGGTAAATGACGGCTTTACCCTAAATTCAATTTGCTATTGAAGAAATAAGCGCCGGGCCTCCAAAGAGCGCCGGGCCTCTAATAAGCGCCGGGGGATCAAGGGGTGCTGAAAAAATAAGCGCCCGGGCGCTTATTAGAGGAAATACGGTATATCTTACGTGCGGGAGGTATCCGTTATGCCGCCGACCCGTTATGCCGCCGTTAGGGTTGGGTAAGGGTTAGGGTACGTTTACCCAAACCCTACAGAATAAGGAATAGCGGCACGGCGACACAGCGATACGCTCTCCTTACGCGCTACAACGGACAGTCTACGGGGAGAGGTATATTTACTTCCCTTCATATCTGGGACTTGATAATCGCCCCGTAAGGTCCCGTAATCTAGAATATACGTCCCATAAAGAGGTATGTCTTCCCTCTTCAATATCTGCTATTGAATAATCGCCCGTAAGTAGGTACATTATCCTGGTAATTTGCCAATTCGATGTACACGAATGGAAAAGTTCGATGAAATGCCTGCGTTTTGAATGGAATGGGATTTAATTTCTCTTCATCTCGATATACTTCGGTCATTTCGAGTCAAATGGGAATTGTTTTTTTTTATTATGTCCATGGTTACATAGGAGACGTTATTCCGCACCGTGGCGATTCTGTTTACTTTGACCCATAACACACTGCATGACGTATTCCCGTCTTCACAAGCCCAGTTGATGTAGAACAGTTGGACTACAGACCCCAGTCCCTCACTATTGTGATTCAAGGGGTGTTGGATGTCAGAATAGTTAGTATGTGCGCGCTGCATCACAGGGTCTGTCATTGAGTCAACTGGTATGGTTTCGATTCCCCGATCGTATGTGACACGGAGTAGCATTGCCTGTCCAATCTCATGGGCTTTTTCCGGGTCCTCCGGTTTCTTTCCACTGATAAAGACCCCTTCGCGCAAGCGAATTATTGAAAAAGAATTAGAGAGAGAGAGAGAGAGATGAGGTTTAACTTCCACTCGACACAAATAGGTAATTTCGGGATTAACATATGGTTCAATTTTATTTCAATAATTCGCTTGCGCGTAGGGGTCTTTAGCAGTGGGAGGAAACCGGAGGGCCCGGAGAAAACCCACGAGGTTGGAAAATAAAATTGGACCATGTGTTAGTTCCTCCCGAAATGACCTAGCCTAATTTGTTTCGAGTGAACGTTAGACCCCCATACCCCTCTCTCTCTCTCTCTCTCTCTCTCTCTCTCTCTAATGATTCAATGATTGAGTATTACACCTCACCATGACCTATACGGTTTAATGTATATTATGACTGTATATTCACCATCTGTCGTTCCGTTATATAGTAATATATATTGATACAGACTACACCTACGTCCTACATACATATCATGTGTCTATATTAGCACCATATACATTACATCTACATTCATACTTATACCATGTGTTAACATCATCATCATGAAAAGGGGTAGTTTTCTGGTCATTGTTCGTCATACTACACGTTTTCAACTTAATGTACTGCAATACACGTTTGTAATGCATGTGCGCCAATACATGTTTTGTACCGATCGTACTGCACTACACGTTGTGTACTGATTGTACGTTGTGTACTGAATGCACTGTACTACACGCTGTGTATTGAATGCACTGTACTACACACTGTGTACTGAATGCACTGTACTACACACTGTGTACTGAATGTACTGTACTACACATTTTGTACTGAATGTACTACGTTACATGTTTTGTACCGAATGTACCACGGTACACGTTTTGTACTGAGTGTAACATGTTACACGTTTTGTACTGAATGTACCACGGTACACGTTTTGTACTGAATGTACTACGTTACATGATTTGTACCGAATGTACCACGGTACACGTTTTGTACTGAGTGTAACATGTTACACGTTTTGTACTGAATGTACCACGTTACACGTTTTGTACTGAATGTACCACGTTACACGTTTTGTACTGAGTGTCGTGCACTCAACGTTTTGTGCTGAATGAACCACACTACATGTTTTGTACTGAATGTCGTGCACTCGACGTTTTGTACTTGTTTACTGATTGTTTTGTACTGAATAGTTTTGTTAAATGTATTGCACTATAAAGTTTGTGTTGAACGCATTGTATACACTGTAATGGGTGAATCTTAAGTTTCGTAGTTAATCAATCCAGGCTTTAATGTTAAGTCAAAATCAGGACTTCTTATTTTATTGTGTTGTATACAGAACTATTATGCCATTATAGTTTAGTTCAATCAGGTCATTGTAGTAAACTGCGAGAGTTTATAAATCATATAGTATGATGTGTTATTAAAACTAGCGGTATATCGCGTATCACGTGTTATCATAGTACAACAGATGGCCCAGGCACATTTCTCAATGATGACTAAATCACTCAACTTGTAAAGTAATATATACAACAAAACAAAACCCACTGAAATAGAAATGAATAAGATATAACCGTATTCAAAACTTATATATGTCCTTTTTTTTCATTGCCCATCATAAAATATGGGAGTGGAGAGAGAGAGAAAGAGAGAGAGGGAGAGAGCGAGAGATGGCGTAGGGGTCTTGAGCAGTGGGGGAAACCGGAGGACCTGGACAGGCGACCATACTCCTTGTCGCGTACTCAAAGACAGGTTTTATGATACAGCGCGCACGTACTAACCATTCGGCCATCCTACCCCCTAAACAAGGGCGTGGTAATATTGGCCTCAATCCTTTATCTGTGAATAAAAACATAATATAAACAAGGAAGAAAGAGTTTTATTACATCGTATGTTTTTAACAACTCGCGGATTTTGTTACACTCAATTTATTTATATTTTTAGTCCGGGTGTAGCCCATTATATATTATGTTTTGTAAATGTTATTAGGTACTGGCTATCAATATTAAAGGACCTAAGTCCGTAACTCAAAATCCTCCAAAATCTTTAACATGGAAAACACGAATTATTGGTCAATTTAAATCAACATTGATGATATAAACTTCGGGAAAAGATGAGCGTCTGATATCCGATATTTAAGATAAAATAATTTGTTTAACATTGGTACACGAATCGTGTACCATAATGCGCTTCAGTCCCATTTGTGATACGAGACTCGGGGGACGAAGCTAGACACATTACAGTACACCAAATCAAACGGCGTATGTAGACTGGAATAACCAGACGCTAGAAATGTGCATTCGATTGAGACTGCTAGCTTATTTCGCCGAACATAGCTGATTTGAAATTAGAGTAAAGATGGAAACCATTGAATGTAAATCAGTTTATATAAATTCATATTACAGTATTACATACGTTGCAACCCACTTTTGTCAGTTCCCAGGTCCCAAATGTTAGCGATTTAGCTTCTTTAAACTCTCAGATTTTGTTACAGTCAATTTATTTATATTTTGTATTCTATGTAAGCCGATTATAAAGAAAGTCAATATGAATCATAACCTCAGTTTAAATACAGGATTTTTTTGTCATAAATACCGATGTAGTGATTTTACGATCCCAGATTCAATGGTTTTAGTCATTAGTCAATAGACAAAATTAATCATTTTGTGAATAAATAATCTACAAATTATAGTCATTAAACAGGAAATTAATCCCAGATATAGTCAATAAAATTAAACCAAGTAAGAACGATCCAAACCATTAGACATAATTCGAAGTCCTAAACAACGGTATAGGCAAAATAGTTTAATCAGTATATGGACTGTTCACCGTATACAAACCAGTCATTAATCAGAGAATTAATAGTTCTATAATCAATAGGATAGAGAGACTATAAACTCATTTACGCGTAATGATACCTGGGTGTGTGTTAGATTACGTTTTCCATCTGAATTAATATGATATTTATTTAATATCGGAGAGCAATTTAATTCCAACTATCATAGGTTTATTTACTTACACGCCAACGAGTACACGGGACCTCGGTTATTCTGCCCGTTCGAACGACTAGGTGCTACGCGTCCTTGTCCGTGTTTATTTACTTACACGCCAACGTGTACACGGGCTTTTCGGTTATTCTGACCGTTCGAACGACTAGGTGCTACGCGTCCTTTTCCGGCCATCGGTCCTGTATCACTAATAAGATTGATACCACATCGGAAAATCCGAATCGAACCCAGGACCACCAGGTTAAGGCGGACTCATAACCCTCCATACGGGCTACTCCGGACAGTCTAGTTTTAGTTAACTCGTGCGTGAGACTTACGCGTCACTTGCGTCTGTTCGTCACTGAAGAAGATAGCAGACTGACCGTAGATACTTTTGGTCCTGCACGTACAAAATTCCCACCTCGTTTCTTGCGGCTGGTGGTCTGCGAGCTACCACATCCTACGACCGGACCCATGCGTGCCAAAACACGTACGACGGGCTGTGAACTAGGTTTAACAGGCCTGTACCTTACTCACTGAGCCCCCGCGGCTTTACATATTGGTTATTCGAAGATGGATAGAAACAAATGGGGGTAATATAGGTTCCAGATATGAGACACGATTAGAATTCAACCCAAACTAGAACATTAACCTCATTTGAACAACCCGAAGATTCCGACATTTCATGTTATATAATCACATACCAGACTTGAAAAAATATTATTCTTGATAATAAGTAGATAATTAATAAAATATATACTATTTGTATTAGTTTCATGGTGATATGTCAGAAATGTGTTAACGTGTTTTACACGTGTTGGTAGATTTGAATGAAGTTTGGCATGTTATTTTGGTTGTAATAACGGAGAGAACCCGAACAACCCCCACCCACCCTGTCTGTCTGTATGTATACAATAACACACGAGTTTATGATATCGTGTATCTGTTATATTATACTATAACAACATACACACGCTTATAGGATTCTTCTCATGTGTTAAAATCATATAAATTGTTACCTATATATCTAGGGATTGAGAGATAGAGAGAGATAAATGGGGTTTAACGTCCACTCGACACAAACTAGGTCATTTCGGGAATAACATAATAAAATGGTTTAAATTTATTTCAATAATTCGCCTGTGCGTAGGGTTCTTTAGCAGTGGGAGGAAACCGGAGGACCCGGAGAAAACCCACGAGGTTGGATAGGCGACCAAACTCATTGTCACGTACAGCCGTGGATTCGAAACCACGCCAGTTGACTCAATGCCAAGGGAATGAGAGAGGATAATCTAGACGAGGGAGATAGGGAGAGAAAGAGTGGGAGAGAGAGAGAGAGAGATGGGGTGAAGAGAGAGTAGATTTAACGTCCAGTCGGCGCAAACTGGGCCAATGTTTCAATTTGATTTCAATAATCGGGTTGTGCATGGCGTAGCGGAAGGGAACCGGAGACCAGAGGACCTATAGAAATGACACGAGAATGGTCAGGCAACCCTATAGTGTCGGATCGAAACCACGACAAGCGACTTTTTTGCGTGTTGTGCGGTCATCCTGGATTTACTTATAGGGTATTTATGAAGTTGGAAGCTGTTTTGGTGTACACTGTGTTCAGAAAACAAATTTATTTGGACGTGGAGAAAGTTATCAATACTTTTTTTATAATTTGTTTATACAGCCTCCACAGACCTGCTAAATGGCATTGGTTTGGCCGATATGACCTTATAATTATTGTTCGACTGGTCAGCCTATATGACCTGATATTGGTAGGCCGGTATGACCTTATATTAGGCGACCGATATGACCTGGTATTCCAAGACCAGCAGACATGAGCTGATTTTTGTCTGCCGATATGACCAGATAGTATAAGACCAGTAGATATGACCTGATACGACCAATAGAGAAGGTTATGGTGACCAGGGGTCAATAACGACCGGAGATAAACCATGATCTGAATCAATGAGGATACCAATCAACAGATATATGACAATTATTCGTCACGATACAAGAAACTCTCATATCAAAAAGGGTAGATATAGAGAGGGAGAGGGGAGAGACAGAGAGAGTGTGTGTGAGTGTGATTTTAACGTCCACTCGACGCAAACTAGGTCATTTCGGGAATAACATACGGACATTTTGCCCTGGCAGCAATTCCAATTCCAATTGCCTTGCCCTCACGATATAATAAAGCTGGCAAAATTGGCTGGTGAAATGAATTGGGTCTAACATTCTACTTGTCTGCACAAAGTGAACTAATGAAGAAGATCATACATCATGCAGTGGGTTAGGAGCGAAATTTTCCCAGGCCCAGATAGTGGCACGGGGAAATATCACTGACAAATCCCCGGAAACTTTCTCTCGGCCAACGCCGGGTTCCAATCTCAGACATCTTACTCCCCACCCCCAACACGATCACTCTCACCCAAAGTAAATGTTGAAGGGAAGAGACCGGGGTTTAGCTTCCAGCCCAGTGACGTGACTGTAAAATCGCGTCAATTGACCTGGACGTATAGTTCACCTGAGTTGATTGAACGATAATTGATGAGCTTTACGATAAAGTTCAACGAGGAAATTGATAGTGACAGGTTCTACTGACCATAATAAGATGATATATCAACTGGAATAATGGTAGGATTTGGATAAATCACTTTTATTTAAAAATGAAATAGAGTTAAGCCTTCTGCATTCTATATACTAACTGCGCTAATGAAGATTGGCATACACGATGCAGTGTGCCATGAGGGAAATTTTGCTAGGGCAGCGACGCTAAGGCCTACCCTTATATCGAGTTACAACTGTCAAGAGATCGTGTACGTGTATAGGAGCAGAACATTAGGACGTTAAACCCCATTTCACTTTACGTGCATGCTAGTGTGTCCCTTGCCAGGCCCTCGCTGTCCTGCACCACTGAAGAGGGCGAAACACGCCAAAAAATCCCAGAAAACGCAGGGATCGAATACAGAACCTCCAGGTTAGCGGGCCTATTTCTTACCCACTAAGCCCCCGTGACTTCCTTTATTTCGATTTTCAAACTGTTTGGGGGTCTTGCCAGACTAAACACTTTCCTTGTCAGGTCCTCCAACTGGCACCTGTTAACAAGGGGGGGTACCACTAGACCCTGTCCTTGTCAGGTCCTCCACCTGGCACCTGTTGAAACAATTCTCGACCAACACCATGATCGAACCTCGGACCTCTTGGTCAGTGAGCCAGTCCCTTACAGACCGAGCCACCGCGGATCCAACACACCCAGGCGATTCGTGTTAATTTACAATACATTGTACAACGATTCCCGCGACCATATACAGTAGTCTCCCAAGATGGTAGATTGTTTAATAATTCATCTTAACAACATCAGACAAAACTAGGTTGAGTATCACCGCATGGCTCAATTAAAATGTGATTAATTAATTAATTGATTGGCACAACGGATTTTATGATGGATCACATGCACGTGTTGACAACGATGACCACCAGTGATGATACGTGTACACGTGCAGAGTGCACTGATTAATATGTGATTATCACATAAATGAAGTTATTACGGAAAGTGACCTATGTCATCCCAAAATATTATCAGGGTTAAAACTAGTAATTGTCCCCCCCCCCCTGGTTCTCAATTCTCTAATTCTAACTGTTTCATGACTGTTTTGCTTGACTTTATTTATCTAGAATCAAAGAAGGGTGTTTGAATTAACATGTTTTGGTGAATATTTATGATTTGGGGCGGACATATTAAGAAGTAATGAGATATGAATTAGAGTAATCTGGAGCTGCAAACCAAAACACTAAAAAGCCTAGCACTCTTGGATGGCCGTTAAATTCTGTTTCTTCGCCAAACGTCTTGTTTTCATTATAGCCTCCCCCCACACTCCAATAACATTTCTCCCAGCTATTTATAGAGGGGAATACGCGAATTACTTTTATTCCATTTTAAAGATATAATCGCATCACGTTCATTGGATTTAGAAGGCGTTTAGATGTTTTGAAATTATATCGCTAGGGTCCCAATTTCGCGCAAAATTTATCCCTACAAATCGACTTAATTTACGGTTCTGACTTAATAAAGACCACAGAGATGAGATAAAAAAAAGGTCACGGGTATATGAAACTGCGTTTTATTTTAATATTATTAATGTACGAAGTATGTTGCACTTTTAGCTCTCCAAATTGAAATTAAACATCAAATTAAGAAAATGTATGACTATTATTTTGATGACAAACGTTACCGTGTGCAATGTTTTCGGACTTATCCTAACAGGAAATCAAAACGTTATAAAGAAAATAAAACAATATTGATGTGCATAAATACACTCATACATTATTCATATGGATTGGTGGATTGAATAATTCATAAATGAATTTATATAAGATATGGCTTGTTTTCAGATCCACAATATCAGTATTGTGAATAATCATGATAAAATAGAAATAAAATATTGTTTAAACCAACTTGATTGACTGTTATTCATTTACTTCTGTGTTTTAAATGTAATTAAAATTAGATATTTTCTTTCCTCGCATGTGTTTTGTCGGCAACCATTTAAAGATACATTTGAGATTTATTCACAAATTATAGAAAAGAACTAATGAAAATAAATCTGGACACCTTTCAATATACAAAACAGAAGAAAAGAAAAGAAATAATCAACGTATTGGTTGTTTTTATAATTTAAAGTTAAATATTGTAATACCATTAAAATCCAAACTTACAGAACTAACACAGTTATATTGGAAAACAATCACTGGTTTTATTTTGATACACAACCACGACGTTTCGATGCGTCTCCTCGTATCGTTATCAAGCGTTATCATTGTTCTTAATATCGATGAGAGGAGACTTGTCATGCTTGTATATTGTTTTCCCATAGAACTGTGGTGTGGCGCCAGGCAGGGTAAGCTTACTCTTCCGGACACCTGTTACCACTGCTTGTCGTGTATTTTTGTACACGAGGAGCAGTCCATTTGCTGATTACACTATTTTGCTTGAATACACTATTTTGCCTATAACGTTTTTAGGACTTCGAATTATGTCTTATGATTTGGATTGTTCGTACTTGGTTTTTATTTTATTTCTGATATGTTTCCAATCGCTAAATACCACTAAAGGATTATATCCAAACTGGCCTTTTTATTTACTTATGTGATACATATATTTTATTTTCAGAAAAAGCTTGATATTCTGTTGATTATAGACAGAATGCAACCATCCGTTTCTGTCGTTTTCCCAGTACAATCATCTACATGGACTGGCGACGATTTGCCGAGAAATTCAGGGTTTTTAATCAACTAAGATGAAATTTTTATTCCTTCGAGATTCGAAATTTTTAATTACGCGACAAATGATTAGAAAATTATTTATTGGAGGTTAAAGGCTCATTACCACTTTTGTTGTATTTTCTCTGATCTGTCAAGCCAGCAAGTGTGTTATTGTCACTTTAATGAACGAGCCGGTGGCTCTATGGGGGCACGCGATGGTTAATATAAAACATAAATAATGATTCAACTGGTTTCAAATTTGAGTACGAATGTCCATGGAAAGAAAAGTACTCTAAATCAGTGTTTGGTAGTCAACTAATAATTATTATTGAGTCTCTTCTATTATAGTGCTACATTTATACTCAAAGGTTATTGTGAACAATTATCATTAAATGTCTTCTATAGTGCAACTTTGTGTACAAAAGTCATTTCGAAGCCGATTAACAAAACGTGCATTGTGTAATTCTGGGATCTAGAGAACCATTATATAATATATATTATATATCTTTACTGAGCGGCATAGAAAACGCATCACTTAGTTTTTCGTATAACAAAATGATCCTGTAAACATATCTTATTTATTTTGCTTCTTATTGTGAACAATATTCAAATGGGAACACATCAATAACACATTTGTACACTTATAGTAGTAAGTGCAGGTGGACCGCACCACACGCAAAACAAAAATCTACAAGATTAAATTATGGATGTTTAATCAACGGTACAAAGTCAGAGGGGTCAAAACCAAAAGTCCATTATTAATATATTAATGTATATACGTAGGGAACCGCACCCTTCTACAGCAACTGTAAGCCACTGCCCTGGGTTTTCCCTTTTAAAACCCTCATGTTTACAAACTGAATTTTGCAATTTTATATTTGAGAATGATTATAAATTATCATATTTCTATTTACAACAAATAGAACCCCCCCCTCCCCAACACACACACACACACACACACACCCACACATACACAGACACACCTCTCCTTCCCCTGCTCCCTTTGTGATGACAAAGTTACGAGATCGGCTCACAGAATTACGGACATTTTCGTTAAATATACCTTTTTTTGTTTCGGCAATTTAATGTCACTGTATTAGCTTATTATAAGCCTTTTTTAATATTATTTTTGAATTAAATTTTAGTATTTTGAATCCTAAAATAAATGCTGATTTTGTATAAAATATATGCTGATTTTGTATTAAAAAAATGCTGATTTTGTATTTAAAAAATGCTGATTTTGTATTTAAAAAATGCTGATTTTGTATAAACTTTTTTTTTTTTTTTTTTTAAATGGATCTTGATATTCAGATTTTTCCTACGACTGAACACATTAAATTTATGTTTGTGCATTTAAAAAAAATATTTGAGTCAATAAAATATAAGGAAACAAAAATAAATTTATGATTTATTTTATCGTGGTATTTAAATAATATTTAGTAAAGGAAATCATAAAAAAGGAAATAACTTAATCTTCCGTATTCAATGTAAGATACGAAACCATCCACAATAACTGGGTTAGGTCAGAACGACCATGAAAATGGTTCAAATTAATTACAAAATTATAAACTAGAACCATGAACCAGTTACTATGGAGTGTAACAAATTGATTTTGAAGCATAAAATATTTTTTTAAAAAGAAAATTGTAAATTTCGATAGATAACAACACTTATCTATGATAATCTGTATCAAAGAGATAACAACGCCTATGCACATATGCCTTATATGAAATCCCTCCGCAATATGTAACGTAATGAAATACATATTGTAAACAAATTTATTTGACTCCGATAAATTAAAATTGATACGCCTTTTCCTCATTTTAAAACCGCCCTTCATTATATCAAATCATCACGAAATATCTAAAGTGACTGGAATATCATTGTAAACATTTTTTTTCTTACTCCAATATAATAAAATTGACACGTCTTTTCCTCGTTTTAAAAGCACTGCCCTTCATTCTGTATTATACCAGGAAGGTTGAAATGAGATAGGGTAAATGTTTATTTTCCTTACAGAATTTGATAATTAAATATATTTCCTGTTTATTTAACAATCTAATATTGAACTATGGTAATCCTTAAGGATAACCTACTTCTTTGTAAATATTTTCATAGAGGTATTTTTATATATATCCATCAGATTTGCAGCATTTTATACCCATAAGAATTGTTGTAAAAAGAAAATCAGATTCTGAACAATAATCACATATGGCCGATTTGATTCAAACACGGATCCGATATCGTTTATATTTTAATTTTTAATGCATAAAAAATGAAACGAATTTTAGATCTGTATTTTAACATGTGATTGCCCATAAGAATGTCTGGTTTTATTAATTTTACTCGCAAAACATGATTTATCGAAACACAAAATTTAATAAATGATTTTGCAGCTTGGATTCATCCTCTAAATATTAGTTGAAATGATGTGGCCATCCCATTGTACGAATTTTGCTGCGTGTGTGAATTAAATCGTTAAATTGAATGTACTGTTAACATGGTGTCTATATAGTTAACTATGGGTGTATGAGTATAAATGCTTTTGTAAATAGTTTGTTATTTTTGAAATACCTGTAAATATCATTAGACTGGCTGTATCAATAAACGAAAATTATATAAACACTTATGTCAATATGTATCGTTTTGGTACGTTCAAATCATATTATAATTTCTATATTTTTATTAAATTAACAGTGCGCCAGAACTTCTTTTTTACCAAATAAATATACCATTTGGCTTATGCAAAGCTACATGTTAGATCCAACACAAAATTTAAAAGCAAATCTTTGTATCTTTTTAGTTGCCTCTAAGCTTCGATCGTATTAACTGACAATTCTATTTCGTACTGCCATCAACAAAAGATATATAAATATGCCGTACGGTTTCTGCAATGCTCCAGAGCCATTTCATTTCTTAATTTAAATCAACCCGTTGTGAATCTTTTACGTTTTCACAACTAATAACTTAGATTATAAAAATGTCAAGTTATTTCTTGTCACAAACGGACCTTATAACGCATTGAAGCAGAATTTTTTTAAAATTAGTCAACCCCTTTTAATTGCCGGATTGATATCTTTGAGAATAGTATCCTTATGCATTTTATAATAATGTTGTCCCCAGGGTTATAAAAGTTATTTGGTCCTTTGCAAATATCGCAGAGCAAATAATACGATGTTGGAAAAAAATGAAAGGGATTCGTTTCAGGCATGTTATGATATATAAAGTGCAATAATAAACATAAAAACACAAACAGGGGTGTAGGCAGTGGTTAAATTAATTTGTAAATATTGTGGATTTATTAAATATATATCTATTTCTATTTTGTTATATTTCTAAGAAATAATTAGGATTTTGTCCGCGGACTTGAAAAAATTAAAATGGTATTGCAATTATCTTTTGGGCATCAACAAGTTGAGAATCTAGTTGAAAATATGTTTCACATATACAACAATTTATGTTTGTTTTTGAACGTGTAACAACTTGTATTTTTATTGACTATTATTATATTGCATTTGCAACCAAGCTTTATTCAACAGCTTATTCAATATCTATTATAGAAACCAAATAAGCTTATTATATATACACACACCGTGGCTATATATATATATATAAATATATGTAATTTTATTATGAATGCCTTCAAGATTTTCTGTGTCATCTATTATGCGATATGTCTTCAGTATGTTTTATGAATTGTGGTATATTTTTTTTACAACGTTTGTCAATGAAATTGTTGTATGTGAGTAAGTGTATATAAATCTATGTCTCGTTAAAAAAAAATTTGGGAAATGATACAAATTATAGGCACGTCATTAATAGATATAATGCTGGGAGTAGGTCTTCAATATATTTTATGCATATGTTCTTTATGGCAAAGTTTGTCAAGGAAATTGTAAAGTGTGGTATGTACACATTCTCACAGAAATATATTTATGGATGTAATACTTACAATACTGTCGCATTTATAGCATTTTCATGTTTATGATTTTGTTAATATCTGTAATAATTTTGAAAACGCTATAAATGCGTCAGTAAGATAAGTATAACGTTAATAAATATATTTCTTGGAGAATGCGCATAATATTTTATGGTTGAGAAATTCAATGAATAAAAATGATAAAATTGAGTAAACTGTAATTTCAATGTTTACGAGCTGTGTATTAATATACTGTAATTCACAGCTGTATAATTATTGAACCCCAGGACTGGGAACAGCTGGGTGTCCAATAATCGCTTATAGTAGATAATATAACTACATATATATCCGTTAGGTATTGTCATGACTTATCACCAGTAATGTCACTCGATTGGTAATTACAAGATGTGTAATCATGGCATCAAACCCCTGGGCCTTTTGAAATTGGACATTTGTCGTCCTAAATTGACACGTAGCCCGTTATATGGGATTCAATGCGTATTATGTCAATCAATGACGTCATTTTTCGCGTATATTATAGGTGTATGCATATATACGCAAATCAGTTTTCATTAGCCCAGTCGGACCATAACAAAGGGACGTTAAACCCCATTTCTTTTCGCATATGAGCAGATAATTATTATATACATAATTTTGAATGTTATGTGTTCTGCGAATTTAAATAAATAAAACTATTCTTGTACCTACCGCTGACGTTATCCAAAAGGGTAGAAATAAAAACAATCCAAACAGATCCAAAGAATATCCACAGCTCTCTCATCCTTCGCTGTATTACTTCGCCTAGATCCTCGTAACCTTCCCTTCACCATCAGAGACAAGTATATTTCCACATTAACTTACCCACCAAAACAATAACACCCATTCAAATTAAATTTACATTGAGGAAATAGTGATCCTGGTCGACAGAGAAGTATTTATGAAGCATGGTTATCCACGAACATGCATGCAGCACAGGCGTAGAAAATCATGTACACTATTATTACTATTATTATTATTACTATTATGCATCTATCACTTGGTGTGGTAACGCCCGCTTGTTGTCAGAATGCAATACAGGTGAATATTGGTTATTAATTTCTTATTATCCAGGTGAAAACGCCAATAACATTATCCTTTACAGCACGCACTAGATATAGTAGCAATACATACACTTGATATACCCCGGTGTATATGGTATGAATATATCACACCTTCTTTTACAGACAATAATAATAATAATAAAAACACAGGTAAACTCTAGCAGACGATAATTCTCACGTGAGAACGTCTGCAGTCACTAGTCACAGGATTTCTGTCATGTCAAATTGTCTTGTCGTCTGCCTCTCTTTGCTCGCGCGTATTTTTTTCTATTCTATCCACGTGGTTTCGCTCCTTTCGGGCCTCTCGCTACAGTATTGTTTTGTATTCGGAGTGTGTTAGGGACATTTTCATATTAATGAGCATTGTATTTAAATGGGAAATTTGCTATCTAGAATGCTACACATTTGCATAAAGTGGTAAGAGTCAAGACGAGGCAGCCTCTCTTTATGGCGTTTACTGTAATGTATCGATCGGTTTCGAGGCACTTTTAGTGTGTTGAAATAGGAAGGGCGAACTTGAAACCGTCACAAAAAAAAAACTGTATTACTATTCGAGCATTCAACTAATCACAATCTTTGACTGGCACGTGCCAGTTATAGAAACATTTTGATTGGACCACGCGCTGTCTGTACTGTGTATTTTGACACGGCAATGAGTTACTTTACGCTGGTATTGTTTAAATTTACGTTCTACGCGTATAGTTGTAACCGGGCATTGCGGTTTAAGTTTTGTTAAGCTCGTGCTGAAGGGAAATGTTGACGTCATTGAAGTGCTTGATTCTAATCTGAATCTAATTACTAGCGCAAAGAATTAATTTGCAGGTACTGAGTTGGAAATTAGAAAGAAGAAAAAACGAGTATTAAAAAAAGACGCGCGTGCATTAGCAATGCACGTGAGAAGATAGATTTTGAAGTGATCCCACGATAAGAAGGTGTTATATTATTCTAATTTCATTTCTTCATTTTTTTGATGTCCGGATTTCTATTGTATTTCTTTTTTTGTTTCATTGCTCAAAGTTATTTTTTCCTTCAACCCTTTGGTCCATTTGTTTAATCATTGTGTCATAATATTCTCTTTAATATCTTTGATTTCTCAGAGTTAATCAAAATGAAATGAAAGGGGGTTTAACGTCCTACTGTTCTTCGCCGACTGGGTTGATAAAACCCTCTTAATTAACCGGTTCACAAAATGAAATGAACTGGGGTTTAACGTCCTACTGTTCTTCGCCGACTGGGTTAATAAAAACCCTCTTAATCAACCGGTTCACAAAATGAAATGAACTGGGGTTTAACGTCCTACTGTTCTTCGCCGACTGGGTTAATAAAAACCCTCTTAATTAACCGGTTCACAAAATGAAATGAACTGGGGTTTAACGTCCTACTGTTCTTCGCCGACTGGGTTAATAAAAACCCTCTTAATCAACCGGTTCACAAAATGAAATGAACTGGGGTTTAATCCTCTCAAAGGGACAATAACACTCTTGCTGGCTTGACAGGTCCAGAAAAAAATAGCCTTATTCTAACTACAAGATGTTTAAGTGTCCTACCTGCTGTGTAAATTATCCATTACATCCTATTTTACTTGCCCAGAGGATTCGAAAATATATATTCAAATCTAAGTTACATTTGATAGTGTTTACGTCAAGTTTTTCAAACCATGTTGTTACCCATATTCCTGAAGCAACGGCCCGAGAAATTCCTCTCTGGCCATTGCTGGATTCGCTTCGGATTCTTGACATTTAAGTAAATGTGTCTATTCTTCTCGTTCAATCAAATCTACTACTTACGTACAGTAACATGACATTCCGTCGTTTAATTTTGGGTCTTCCTTAATATTTTGGACAAAGATTTAAGTTATTAAAAACGTTGAAAGCCTGTTTGTTACCATACCGTAGTGTTTACTTTAAGTCAATACCGATAGTCTCGTTTGTCACGCAATTAGTTTTGCTGCAATATCCTGCTATGCGCTGGTTAATATAGCATAAAAAAACCATGCAGCCATGACGTAACGTTACGTAAACGTCTTGTCTTAAAGGTAATACCTTTGTAACGAATTCAGTGATTGGTCAGTAATAGGACCACTGGCCAGTCATAATTAGTGACAATAATACCCACTCAGTCCAGCAGGGAGTAGTCAGATTAGCTCTAATCAAACGGAACCCTGCGAGGAGGATGGTTGTTACCATGTAGTTGAATTTTCCAATTTTTAAAATAGGTTGTGTTAAGATGAAATTTGTATCACCAATTAATTGGAATATTGTAAAATGGAACAATTTGTTGACCAGAATAATGATTGGGGCATATTATTCAGTTACAACAAGAGTGGTATTGGGGCTTTAATCAACCGGTTCACAAAATAAAATGGGGTTGTCTGCATTATTCTGGCTAACGAGGATGACTCTCGGAATAACGTGTTCAGATTAAGTCGAATTAATTACGGTTAAATACGAATTTTATTTGCTGGGCATATTTAAGTACAGTAAGTCAGTTGGGCAGACATTTGCTTTAAAAAAATGCCTCAGTGCTTTGTTAAAGAATAAAGAGAGAGAAATCGGGTTTGACGTCCACTCGACATAAAGTCATTTCAAGACTAGCATAAGGTTTAATAAAATTTCAACAATTCGCTTGCGTGTAGTGGTCTTTAGTGTGGGATGAAACCGGAGGACCCGTAGAAAACCCACGAGTTGGACAGGCGAAAAAAAATAAGGAAGCAGTGAGGTAATACCGATGACGTCAAGTGAAAATGAACGCATGTTGTATCATTTGAAAAGGGGAAAGTAGTATATTTAGGTAACAGCACGTGGTGTTTCACAGAGGAAATGGTGTTCACATCTAAAATCTCCAGTATAAGGTTAGCTGAAATTCCGAAAATTCCTCGCTCCCAGAGAAGCGGTGGGGCGGGGAGAGAGAGACAACCTTCCCAGAGAGACCTATATGTCTCAGTGCTTGAGATGTCTTATTTTTTAAAAAAAAAAGTCCTTATAACTGGAGGATTTTAGATCCCTTGCAAGCTTCAGTATTGTTAAAAGTTGAATCTCCAAAAGGAATATTTATCCAAACATAGCTTAATTCCGTTCAGAATTTACAGAGATTTGATGAATTGAAACTTGTCAACATTCCTGATCCCTGGCGAACGATACCGTAAATATTTTAACGCCTGGGTTCAAACGAAATAGGTGTGTCGCGATGGCCTAGTGGTCTAGACTACCGTTCTTCGACCTCTAGCTGGCCGGCCACCTCTGGCTTGCGGCTGTGGTTTCGAGCTCTAGTGTGAGCGTATGTGTGATGGAGATAGGGGCGCCTTCTCAACCTCGTTGGTTTCCTCCGGGCACTCTGGTTTCCTCCTACTGCTAAAGACCCCTATGCGCAAGCGAATTATTGCAATAAAAATTGAAAACCATGGGTAAGTCCCAAAATTACCTAGTTTGTGTCGAGTGGACGTTAAACCTCATTTCTCTCTCTCTCAAACGAAATAACCCACGAGACTGGGACGTATGGCTTTTCGAAATCGACTTTCTATATTATTTTTGATTTGTTTTAATGTTTAACCCTAAACAAAATTCAAATAAATACCTTTCAGAAAGAAGCACACATGTTTGTGACATTCGGATCTTTTACTGTACATTGCAGGCGATAATTATAGTACAGTATACCTTCTTACCGCGTAAGCGGGGCTGGGTGTCCTAATGTTCAGCATGTGCGCGCTGTATTGTAAGGTCTGTCATTGAGTCAATTGGCGTAGTTTCTATTCACCGGTTGTACGTGACAAGGAGTTGGATCGCCGGTCCAGCGTCGTGGGGTTTCTCCGGTTCCTACGCTTGTTCCCACTGCTTAAGACCGCTGCGCCCAAACGAATTATAATGTGTCAGTCTATCTCTCCCTTGCCGCGTAAATTTCATTTCTATAACAATACATATTTTTTATGTAAAAAACGGACACAATAATAGAACCAACGGTAAATTCATATTATATGAAACCCGAAACGATGTCATTCTTAAAACTAAAAATTCGTCGAAAACTATTGGGCCATTTCTAAAACACAATGTACAGGTTTTTTGTTTTGTCCGATTTCATAAATTGCAAGAGAAAAAGCAAGTTAGGCCTATAATTAAAAAAAATCTATCAGAAATTAAAATGGCACTGGTGCCGAACAGTAGCGGGCGAAGTATCGTGAACAAGAAAGATATGAGGTCCGTCTAAGGCCCTGTATCCATAGGCTGTTCCCTTGTGGCGTGTTCCCTTGTGGCGTGTTCCCTTGTTCCCTTGTGGCGCGTCACAAGGACAATGAACCTTTGTTTTTTAACGTGCCCGTTCCCATAGGATGTTCCCAGGGAACATGTGGCCTCGTGCACGGAACATGTGGCTTGTGACCGGGAACACAGACAATGAACATGTCAATTCTTTTGCAGCTGAACTAGAGGGAACACGTCGTTACGAGTGCAATGTTGCATGGAAACTTGTGTAAAATTCATCCAGTTTATCGCGAGTTCCAAAAAATGGCCGAACCCAGCACCGTGGTCGTTGTCTGAAGACATGTTATCTTCTAAGATGAGCACCACCGAGGAAAATAAATGCAATCAGTACCTGATCAGGGAGGGAAGGGGGCATAGTGGGGAAAATGTCCCGGGCTCCCCACATTTAAGCAATAGCGGCATCCTGCTTCCTCATCCTTCCGATTTTCAGCAGTTGAGTTCATCATCGAGCTATCAATAAAAAAACGGTTCGCATAATGATAGTTGTGTCTTGTGTTAATTTGCTTTCTCATCAACGTTTGTATATAGACTTTTCTTTTACCCAGCTTTCCATCGTACACTGCACACGCCACAAGGGAACAGCCTATGGATACGGTCGGGTACAGGGTCGGGTCACAAGGCCACAACGCCACAAGGGAACACGCCACAAGGGAACAGCCTATGGATACAGGGCCTAATGAGGATGGGGATTCGTCATACAGTGTGGTGTGAATGAAGTTCTGCCCGGTCTGTTGGACTACAGCCTAATCTTGGTTCGATTCGAACAGCTAAGCGTTCTTTCTGTTGACTTGTTCAACACAAAATAATGCCTTTTAGTTTATGACCATCTTTGAGAATAAAAACTAAGCTAGTTAACCGACATTTTAAGTACTAAATCGACGATTTAAGGTGGGAAAAACTAAGTATACTTCGAGGACTTTGTTGAGGATTTATTCTGATTCCTTTTAATAAAATTGCAAAAAGTGTTTTTAGTCTTTGTGTTTATGACCGATGTGAAACGGGGTAGAAACGCAGTACAAAATAGTATACCGGTACTTATGTTTGGATATGGCAGCCATTTAGGGCAGAGATCCGTATTTCGAAGAGTACAGTTAGATGGATCTCTGTATGCAGAATTGGTATTTGAGATCAGAGCAAGAATCTGGTCTTTAAAACATGTCGCATAACGTCTTTGGTTCCTAGTTCCAGCTTTTGTACACGTCAAAAAGTAGGGATCCTACTTCGTGGGTTTTAACCGGGTCCTCCAGTACCCCCCCCCCCCCCTACTGTTAAAAGACCCTAGGTACAGGCGAACTATGGATTTAAAATTAATCCTGCAATGATCTATCTAGTTTGTGTTCAGAGAAAGGTAAAGACAGGGTCATTGAATTGAAATAAAATTGAATTTATCCTGAAATGTCCTAGTGACGTTAAATTCTCCATCTCCCTCTATCTATCTCTCTCTCTCTCTCTCTCTCTCCCTCTCTCTATCTATCTCTCGTTGATTAATTTCTGAAGACCTTCTTATATGATATTCATTTATCTCTGTATTTATTTGAAGTTTGTTTTCTGTCTCTAATCGGTAACAATGAGAAGATAATGTAATCGATTTGAGACGGTACATCGGATACAAACAAAAACCTAATTCATATTCTACCTCAAAATCTTCTAAGTATTTCACCATATGCACGTACATGTCCGCTCGGCTCGTGGGAACACGGATCATCACGTCTCTAGCTCCATTGTTACGGTGTCTTTGACAAACATGTGAAACACGGCCCTTCAACAACAAAAGATCCTTAAAGACAGTGGAACGCCATTTGTTTTTGTTCCACTTTATTAAAATTCGATTAACGTCTCAAATTATATTCCCATTAAAGGCAAGAATATGTATTTTTAAAGGTATTTGATCACCATTGGCTCAATGTCAACATGCTTTTGAAATCAAACCAAACACAAGGAAGAATTGGTTCTCTCTATGAACTTAATAATTATTAAGAGTTAATTTACAGCATTGGGTCCTTAAAGCACCATATGTATTGGTTCACGTGTCATATCTCTATGTAACGGGGTTAGTTTTCAATCGGCATGTTTACCCTGTTATTCAAGTCTTACAGGTAAAACATGCTCGTGTAAAATAAGGACATGGATCTTGCTACATCAGGTATGAGTGAATACAATGTTTTAATTATAAAATCATTAGTTGCGTATCGTTTTATCATTCAGGATACAATCAACCTGTTGTTCATCAATGATGTTTTTTTAATGTTTAATACACTGCTAAATAACACGTGTTATAATTCAAATAGCCGAGTGGAGCCACGGTGGCTCGGTTTGTAGGATGGTAGCTCACTAACCAGGGCGTCTCGGGTTCGATCTTGGTATTGACCCTTGAAAGCTCCTCGGCATTTTCCAGTGTGTTTCCCCTTGCCACCGGTACAGGACAATTAGTCTTGGTACGGAACAGCGTCCAGACATTCGGATGGATTGAAATGGCGAGGTTGGAATTCGTAATAAGTATAGGCTAGGTAGCACCGCTGTCCAGGCAAAATGTCCCCCATAGCACACTGCACGGCGTATTCCCGTCTTCATTAGCCAGGTTGACATAGGCGAGGATAAGACTTTAACGGGCCTTTCTACGCGGATTAGGTGGTGTTTCGTGCCAGAGGAAACTATACCCGACCATCACCTGAATTCCCCCCCCCCCCCGCACTGCTGAAGACCCCTATTGAAATACAATTAAACCATATGTTAGTCCCGAAATGGCCTACTTTGTGTCGAGTAGACGTTAAACCCCATTTCTCGCTCTCTCTCTTTATCTCTCTCTCTCTCTCTCTCGCCCTCTCTCTCACCCTCTCTCTCTCTCTTTATTTTATACAACATTGTGTTTATAAATCTAACATGTATTTAAAAACAGACCACACCAACCTCCGTGAATGTTAAATTGAGTATTTTATTTTTTACCGTTTTATTGGTAACGAGGATAATATGGCCTTTTGTTGACATTTGAAATGCCAGTGATTCCGGCTATTGATGTAACTAACTTCACAAAGACAATTACCAACACTTTAATCAATGTCGTCATCTCCGTTAACATTCAATGTCGTCATTTCCGTTAACATTTACATGTAATTCGACCTTTCTGTTTGTGCCTGTGTAATAAATATGTTTTGTTTTATCAGAAAGCCAGCTAAGTTAATTTATAAAATTCTTGAGCGTCATGTTTGGAGGCCGATAAGTGCGCCATTCGGGAGAGAAGTCGGGTCACTTCCTAAATTCTCATTGTTCATTTCTTTCCTCCTTGTCTTTGATTCTAAACTGAACTTTGCCTTAGTCCAATTCCGTTCAGTATGTACAAAGCCCGACATTTAAACCCTTGGGTTTCACGAAATTTTTAACTAAGATAAAATCCAAATTTTAGTAATTTGATTGGATATTATTAGATTGCTTTTAGTGCTCAGCCAATCAAAATTGAAGTATCTACTAAAATTTGGATTTATCTTTAGTTAAAATTTCGTGAAAGAGGGCCCATGCAGTTTGAAATCGAAGACGCCGCTGTTTGGGCAAACAAAATTTTACCACCTCGCATTGCACAAATAAACATATAATTGTCTCAAAATGACCGAAATATTATGCGAAGAGACATTAAGGCCCATTAATTATATTCTATTTTTTGCAGATCTCAGAATAATCGAATGTTTATTTTGGATCAAGCGCTACTCATCTCTTCTCGGGCGCTACGCTTTTGGAAAAAAAAGCCCTCGACTTCGATTTATAATATGACGTCACAATTCCAAGATGGAAGTGATAACGTCATGCTCGGTTCCTGGTCCATAATAAATATAGTACTTACAAGTTATAACAGTCATTTCTGTTGGTGTTTATTTTATTATTATTCTCGGGAATATCACGTGTAATACACACGAAGTACAAGAATAGAAAAACCATCAAAGTAACATTAAACTCTCGTGAGACCGTTAACATTTGACGAGGACTGTGTCAACGTAGCGTGTTGGGATGATATAACTTTTTGATCCTCGGCCCAGTTTAAAACACAACCTGATCTCAACGATAATAAATCCCGCTTAATTTCTGGTTTGTTCCAACACAGTATTTTGTCTTTTTTTTTTAGGTTGAGATCAATAATTTAACGAGGGTCTTACAAATTTATCACCACGACAGACAGCCCAATGGAGGAATCATGACGCCATCTTGGTTTCATTTCGACGTTTTAATGAAAATTATTTTTAGGATTTGGAAGCTTTTTTCTGAAAGCCAGAAATTCTAGTATCTGTTTCTGTGTTACAGTAATGGCTCGTGAAACAGATCGTTCTCGTAAACTATATTTAATGGCCGCGTTGTTTTTCAAGCACTGATGCTTCTAGTATAAGGTTATTGGATACGTTTATATAAATTGTAGATTATTGTACGTTATCAAATGAGATCAAGATTAGGACTTGTGGCACTGTGTCAATTCTCAGTGAGTAAGGCACAGGGCTCACTGACAAGAGGGTGGGGGGCTCGATCCGATGAAGACTGGAAATGTTCTTCGGGATACATTTAATTAATATACGTTTGTCCCGTGTGAAGACTTAGTGTCGAGTAGCTCTCCCCCTCTCTCTGTCACTCTCTCTCTCTCCGAAGGTGCTGGCTCCCCAGTTGCTCAGGATTTCTCGGTGCGGTTTTCCTTTTGATAGTGGTGCAGGACGATTGAAGAGCTTCTAACCTTGCTCACGAACCAGGAGAGACCAGGTTCCATGAGAAAGTACCACCGGATGAGAGAAATAAAATTGTACCACAGGATGTGTCAAGAGGACGTTAAACACACACTCTGTCTCTCTTTCATTAAAGAGGGAGAGAGAGAGAACTGTGGTTTAACGTTTACTCGACACAAACTAGGTCATTTCGGGACTTACACATGGTTCAATTTGATTTTAATAATTCGCTTGCGCGGAGGGGTCTTTAGCAGAGGGGGCAAACCGGAGGTCCCGGAAAACAAACGAACGTACAAGCCAGAATCAGAACCACGCCACCTGACCCAATGGAAGACCTTGTGATTTCAAGCACACGCGTTAACCAGTCGGCCACCCAACCCCTCCCTTCTCGCATTAAAAAAAAATCCTTAAGAGTAAACCTTAACAGTTAATCCTTTGTTGCTGATCAAAGTCTATTTTTCATCTAGAAAACCCTGGATGAGAGATGGACTAATGATTGAATGACCTGACTTCAGTGAAGCGATGAATTACCGCATCTGTTTTCTATCAAGTTGTCACAATGTGAACTAGAGTTGAAATCAAACTGATTATTACATGAAAACCAAATAGCCCTTTGTAATCTTTAGAATGACAAACCTGCTCTTCAAACATCCAGAAACAAACGTGCTGTTTTCTCTTGCACATATTTGTATTTTAATTATAACAAAAGATATAAGCTAACTCGAGCCCTGGTTTTAAAAACATCTAATTATTTACAAGAGTAAAGGTTTTATACACAGTGGTTTGGATTTGGGTTGGCAGAAGGGGGGGGGGCGAGATTTTAAGGGTTCACATAGACAACAAATTAATGTTGCACTTTTGGGATCTGAGACAGGGGCGCGGCAACCCCATTCTGCACACATAGATTCATCTACTTTATACTTCGAGAATAGATCTCTGTCCTAAATGGCCATGATATCCAGAATTTCGATTCTTCTCCGTTTCACATCTGTCATATGTACAAATATTTTTTTTATTTTTATTAAATTGAATCAGAATAAGTACATACACAAAATTCTCGAAGTATACTTAGTGTTTTCGACAAAAATGTCGGTCAAGTAACTTAGTGTCTGTTCTCAAGCGGAGCTAACAGTAGACGGACAGGCTAAGTTTAGTATGGTGGCAACCCATGAATTTGGATGACATGACTGATTCTAACGGGTTCCATTGGCCAGAGGGTTTAAAAACTCAAAACCATGACGAAAATCCATTGATTTTATAACATTAATGTAAGGAGGGGGGGGGGTCTCAAAATCATCCTACTTATTTTACAAATAATCGTTAAATTCCATTTTATTGTGGGGAGGGTGGGGACTAGTGGTTTAACACGTGCGCGTGAAATCATAAGGTCTGCCAATGGGTCAATGGGCGTAGTTTCGATGTTCCGCTTGTATATGACAAGGAGTAGGGTCGCCTCTCCAACCTTGTGGGGTTTTTCCGCTTCTAAAGACCCCTACGCGAATTAATGAAATAAAATTGAACCACATCTTAGTCCCGAACAGCGCGATCCTAGACCCCATTTTTGTTCATTTCATATAAGTTTCATTCATGTGATTTTTGTTGAAGAAAGTTTATCAAACATATACATTATAAAAAATATACCGAATAACAAAATGTGAACACTATCCAACTGCTCGACTGGAAATAACTTTGATTGGTTGATCTCATTGGCCAAATATGGGACTTAATAATTTAATTTACAAACTAAAATAAACTACGAAGCGTGTGAACATCGCATTTTTTTTTCTTTCAAAACACACTTTCCCTAGCTCTTGTTGAATATAATATTTTACAATTCGAGAAGCAGAAAAAAAAGAAAGTTGCTACATAATGACGGAAGCGAGCGAATAATTAGCGATGGTAGTTTTAAACCAGATGTTCTTAGCCTCTAGGGTATAGTTTGGTCTCGGTGTCTTCAAAAGCCTTTAAATACCTCTTCATGGTTCCAGCTCTATATCAACAATTACACACTTCGACCTTAGAATTTAAACAAATGAACCGACGAGGTGTAGAGACTCGCTCTTTTAACAATTCATTAAGCATGATTCGTGGCCATTGTTTTGGCTAATCATTTTCATCAGTGAGCGAAAACTCTTTTTTCATTTCTGCGCCAATGTGTGGAAACATCGTAGTTTCAAATTCATCAAATTGAACTGAAAACAATGGAAGGGTCTGGTTAATCTAATAAAACCCCTGAACCATAAACAATACGAAACTAAACCTCGACTAATAATCACGACTTTATCTCGACCCCCGGCATCATCGTTTGTCAGTAAGCCGCCATCTTTTCTAACGAGGTGAGGAACCTAATTAGGTGTCCAATTAGACGTGTGCTAATTGAACAATGCGAAGTGGCGACTCGAGCTCTAAGTCTTTAGTACGTGTTAAGTGGTTGTCCCAGACGACACAGACTTGTGAGTCTTGTCGGTAGCTTGAGAACGTTATCAATTTCATTGCCCGAGCCCCCGATGGCGGAGATTATTCGAATTAAATCCATTGTAAACTAGTGATACCCATGGTGGATTCTCGAAAATAGTGTTAAAGCCCCAATACCACTCTTGTTGTAACTGAATAATATGCCCCAATCATTATTCTGGTCAACAAATTGTACTATTTTACAATATTCCAATTAATTGATGATACAAATTTCATCTTATTACACCGAATTTTAAAAATTGGAAAAAATCAACTATATGGTAACAACATGGTTTGAAAAGCTTTACGTAAACACTTTCAAATGCAACTTGGATTTAAACATATTTTCGAACCCCTTGGACAAGTAAAATAGGGTGTAATGGATAATTTACACAACAGGCAGGACACTTAAACATCTAGTAGTTAGAATAAGGCTATTTTTTTCTGAACCTGTCAAGCCAACAAGAGTGGTACTGTCCCTTTAATAGAGATAGGAATGGGGTTTAAACCATTGGACCCATACCCCCCCACCCTATTGTTAATAAGAAAAATAGTTCAGAACACAGTTTCAAACTTAAACCTACATTATGCAAGAGCTAAATCTGTCAATTGCAAATCTGTATTTAGGCCTGAAATGTTATCTAAATTATCAATTAGACATATTAACTTATCCATACCATAATAAACTCTCAATGTCATCGCTAGCCTGCGATATTTACTGGATTAGAACCCTTTCTATTGCTGGTAATTGAAAAAAAAAAGAAATGGATAATCGAAACTATGTTTTTGATCGTACCGACTTTAGTAATGAAGATCGAGGCCATGTCCAAAATTCAATCGCTAAATTCTCGGTTTAGGGTGGATTAATTTGACTCAAATTTTCAGCAAATACCCTTTACATTATCAAGTTTTTAACTTTTACAATTAGAACTGCCAGCTCTTTATCTAATCTCTCATAATGTATGTTTAACAACCTGTTACTTTCAGTTATACGGGGACAGAAACATACGTTTATCAGAGACTGGATAACCTAGCTGCTCTAAATGACGTCAGAAACAAGTGACGTGGTACTGGTAGGACTGCTATCCAATCATTATTAGCTTTCAAAACTTAAAGGGACAGTCTCGAATTAAACAGAGTCTCAAAAATAAAAGTACAAGTACGTATGTAATTTAAACGCCAAAATATAGAAGAATGGTGTATATACCCTGACTCAAAATTTCAGCTCAAAATATTGAGTCGTTTGGACGTGAGCGTTAAAACAGCTTATCCGGACACGTAACCCTTTTAAGATTTCGGGTCAATTCTTTCGTTGGGTGACCCGACAATCGATCCCCGTTCCTTGAGAGGTCTACACGGTGAATGAACCATGTGCTGTACTTGATAACAAAAAGTAAATTTAACCGACACGTTATTTTTATAAAAAAAAAGTCTGGTTTTATCCAATCACCGCATAATACAGTTTGGGACACCGGTCTCTATTACCAGATAAAGACTGGCGGGTTAAAATTGTTGAAAACGTGTCACATATATAGTGTTAGTTGCTCGACCCTAAGGTAGGGGGTTTTAAGGGATTTTAACACAAAAGTAAGCAGTTTTATTCTCAAAAACATTATCGGGATTGACCCTTTAACATCAAATAAAAAATACCATGTCTAGCAATACCATGATAAACCAGCATTAAAGACATTATCAAATTGTACCTTTGTAATGATCAATAATAAAGAGACTATTTAAATATCTAATAGAGTCGGCTTGTTCAGTTGGATTGGTGTATTAATATTTAATTACTAGCACGTGCGTTCAAGTTCAAGATCTCGAATTTCTAGAGCGAATGTGAGTTTATTTCCTGAGAGAGATAGAGATAGAGAGAGAATGGGGGTTTAACGTCCACTCGACACAAACTAGGTCATTTCGGGACTAACATATCGTTTCAATTTTATTTCAATAATTCGCTTACCCGTACGAGTCTTTAATAGTGGGAGGGAACCCTCGAGGCTGAACAGGCGACCCTACTCCTTGTCACGTACAACCAAGGATTCGAAACCACGCCAGTTGACTTAATGACATCCAACCCCCTGTTTATTCCTGACACTGGGCCTAAGTTTTATTCGGACTCATTGCGATCTCAAGACTATTCGCAGCTTTTGCCGGGTTTTTTTATTAATCGTTTGTAATTTTTTAGCTTTAGCGAACGACTATAATGATATTTCTGTAGAAGCGGGCCTTGAACACGATCAACTGCAACGTTTGGCTCTATGACAACAGTGTAACACTTTTGACTGTATAAAACGGTATTTATCGGGTGGTTATTTTCAATAAAAGTATGGCAAATTTGGTATATATGGAAAGTATAGACACCCAATCTTACTAGAAAAATACTGGATTACGCGAAAAACGCCCATGGGGCAAGCACTGGGCAATATTGTCAGGGAATCACTAACTAGCAACCCAACAGGTTCTGCTGGCTTATTGTCTGCTAGCTAAGGTCAGGGAGCAGTTGTTATTTCTTGCTGAAATGGTTAGGCGTTTGGGGGACATTGAGTGTTGTCAACGTACAAAAGACTCTGCGATTAAAAGGTCTAAAAAGAAGTAGACAGAAATAACTAAGAATTTACTTAGGCCTCAGTAAGTATGGTAAATGTACAGTAAGTATAAAGGATACATTCTGAAAAATGGACCCTCCCACAATGAAGTTAAGTTTGCAGACATTGCGTCTAACAACAGCTTACTTACAGCTATAGGTATCCCCGGCGAAAACAGAGTTTTGAAAGGGAATTGAAGCACATTTTTGATAGATTGGTTACTTTAAATATGTGTTTAGTCCAAATATATCGTCAAATCACAAAATTTGTACCCGGGAATGCATCTTTAACACCAGTTTGACTCTCTGTAACTCTTAACCCATCTATAACAACGCGCGACTCTCTTTAACAAGAGAAAAAGAACGCTAAATACCAAGAAGAAAGAAACAATAACTTTAATAACTTTTTTTCAGGTTTCGACAAAGAAGCGTGGGAAACCTAGTAAATTAAAACTCTTCGTTCATTATGTCCTATACTTCATACTACTAAGATCAATTGAACCTCGCTTCTAAAATTCTATTAATAAAACATTACACTGTCGACAATATCGACATCATGCTGTTTGCGTGAGCGTCTCGTGGAACGAGTCTCGTGGGACTAATCAGCCCATTGGTCATCGCCCGGTAACGCTTCTGTTCACGTGCGCCCGCTAAACACGTGCAGGAAAGAATGGCCTTAGCCTGGAATAATTTCCGAGGAATTTACTGGCCGTGAAATCAAACGTTTCTAAATGTTTACAATAATCAGTGAGCGAGATATTGGAAACATTCAAAGTACAGAGAGGGTAGTAGAAGTGCGTTGACCTAATGATCATGACCTTAGCGAATTATTTCCCCACAGGTTCGATTCAAGCCAGACTTTTTGTACCAGACGAACTGACAGAATTGATTGATTGACAATTAAAGCAAACAAGAATGATACAATATAATATAGCAAACATATAATATTATAACGAAATATAGCAAAAATAAAATTTTATAGCGAAATATAGCAAACGTACAATATTACAACGAAATATAACAAAATAAAACTTTTATAACGAAATATATAACAAACATATTTTAACGAAAAAAAACCACATACATTTTAAAGAAATATAGCAAATCTAAATATTATAACGAAATATAACAAACATAAAATATTATAGGTAAATATAACAAACATAAAATATTATAACGAAATATAACAAACATAATAAAATATTACAGCGAAATATAACGAACATAATAAAATATTACAGCGAAATATAACAATCATAATAAAATATTACAGCGAAATATAACAAACATAATAAAATATTACAGCGAAATATAACAATCATAATAAAATATTACAGCGAAATATAACAAACATAGAATATTATAACGAAATATAGCAAACATATAATAATGCAATATCAAACCCAATTTTGGAAAATAATATAATAAAAACAATATTGTCGGAAAATGATATTTTATAATAATTTTGTTTTTTTCTTATACGTAATTTAACAAAATTTAGTAAAATATATCGTGTATTAAAGCGCATTATCTACAAGTACATATTAACAAAATATCGTAATGATAAAAATTTTTTTGATAAAATAAATATTTCTAAAAGATGCATAATAAACACAAAACATTGTAGGAAGTTAATAAATGTTAACTGAAATCTTCTTTAAAGAAGCATCCAAACTTAAATTCTACGTGTAGAGAAGACTCTTCGAAATTCAATAAAATCTAAAATTGGTGAAATCTATTCAGACCCATGCCTTAAAGACCCATTGCTGTAAATAGACCTTTCATTTTAAAACATCAGCTAAGAAGTCGGAGTCTTTGAAAGAGAGTTTAAATTCTGCGTCACTTCAAATTGAACACGTAATGTCACATGCTATACGTCCATCTTTATTTCGCTAAAGGGCATTATTTTCTTTTCTGACGTTTATACCTCGATGGTTAGATTCTCTTAACATTAAGCAGCCTTCAAACCTTTCTTTTTGATTTCGTTCCTATTGAGTGAATTCTTTAGGAATCCGTATTTTTATCAATACCCACAACGCAGAATCGCACTTTACTTTATAATCGCAAGCTCAAAGACTAAATCGATTTATTTTCTCTTTGCGCAAGTTGAAATGTAAAGTTTTAATAGCAGTGAATAGAGAGGAGTCGATTACAGTGACAGTGGCCGTACTTTAAACAGCAGGGCGTTTCTCTTCAAATAGTAGTTTATTCATATATAATGCTTCCATACATTTATAACAAAAAAAACCCAAACAAATGACGGAAAGTAATTTATTGAAAAACACAAAGTCGGTAAATAACTTAATGAAAAACCCAACGCTAATAAATAACGTTTTGAAAAACACACTACCACAGAAAACTATGTAACGTTATGAAAAACACACCACAGAAAACTATGTAACGTTATGAAAAACACATTACTACAGAAAACTACCGAAAACTATGTAACGTTTTGAAAAACACACCACTACAGAAATCTATAAAACACAAAACTACAGAAAAAAATATAATGAAATGAATGAAATGGGGTTTAACGTTATGAAAAACACACCACTACAGAAAACTATATAACGTTATGAAAAACACATTACTACAGACAACTATATAACGTTATGAAAAACACATTACTACAGAAAACTATATAACGTTATGAAAAAAACATTACTACAGAAAACTATATAACGTTATGAAAAACACACCACTACAGAAAACTATATAGCGTTATATAAAACTCACTACTACAGAAATTTTTTATACGTTATTTAAAACACATTACTACAGAAAACTATTTAACGTTATGAAAAACACACTACCACAGAAAACTATGCAACGTTATGAAAAACACATTACTACAGAAAACTATATAACGTTATGAAAAACACACTACCACAGAAAACTGTATAACGTTATGAAAAACCTAAAAATAAAACACATCTTAGGAATAACACATTGTCGGAAAAGTGCAATGAAAATTTTGAAAAACATCATTGAAAAATAATGCTTTTGAAAAAAGAACCAACAACGTCACAAAATACTGTCATAAAAGTTGGGAAAAAATGTTATGAACAAAACATTTTTTGAAAAACATATTATGAAAAACACAATGTCGGAAATAATAAAATGAAAATCATCTGATGGAAAGGACAATATTGGAAAATAATGTAATGAAAAACGCAATGTTTACGACACACGCACTATTTCAGGCATAAAACAATAAATAGACACATAAACTTGGCAGTTTGTGATAAAGTATGGTAGTTTCCAACATCCATTTCACACAAGCTAGGTGATTTCTCTACTAACTTGGTTTAATTTTATTTCAATAATTCGCTTGCGCGTAGGGGTCTTCAGCAGTGGGCTGAAACCTGAGGACCCGGAGAAAACCCACGAGGTTGGACAGGCTACCAATCGAAACCACGCCACTTGCTAATGGCAGACCTTATGATTTCACGCACACGTGTTAAACCAATAATCCCCACCCTCCCCACCCTCCCCACAATAAAATGGAATTGAACAATTTGTGAAAGTTATAGCAGGCTGATTTTGATACACCCTGATACCGCTTACCAGGACCGGATCGTGCCTTTAGGGGCCCTAAGCACTTAAGACTTTGGAGACCTATACGTGTCATTCCAAATATAAATTTGAGGGTCAAGTTATGATTAATTTACATGATTTTTGGGGGAAGTAGTTCTCGTACCTACAAACATTTATAGAAAGGTTTAAGATGATACTTGAGAAAAAAATAAACAGAAAATTATTTCAACCGGGCCACTATTGAGGTCTGAGTCGTTTGACCAACTCGAATTATTTCATTAAACACTGAGGCACTACTGAAAATTCGGCTATGAAAATTTATGTGGTGCTCCCTTCCCTTGGTGGCTTAAGCACGTGCTAAGTTTGCTTAATGGTTACTCCAGCCCTGCCCCTTACATTAATGTTCTAAAATCAATAGATTTTCGTTATGATTTTGAGTTTTTGTACCCTCTGGCGAATGAAAACCGTTATAATCAGTCATGTTGCCCCCCACCCCTACCCCACCTCCAACCCGGCAGCAAAGAAGCCCGAATGATGATGCTTAATAAGCGTTATGTAATTTATACCATATTGAGACATAAATAATTATTATTAATAACATCACACAGAGAATTATATTTCCTATTAAGCTTAATATATAGTTTGATGTGACAGTGATGTTGACACGGCAAACACAATATAGTTTAACCCATTAGATCTAATATTCACGGGAAACAGCCTTTTTTCTTCCATTAACGGATTATCTCTTAAGGGGGGGATTATTGTCACGCGCACTTTGTTTATGGCAGAGCTGTCACTTTAGCTCATCGATTTTTTTAAAAAGATTTTTTTTCTCTCTTGTGTAATCTTCAGCTGATGACGAGCTTAAAATATAACTCATCCGTCAATATTAGAAAAATACGGTGTTAAATATTTTACACAAAATGAAATGAAATGGGGTTTAACGTACTACTTCTCTGTATCGACTGGGCTGGTTCTATTGGATACTTTGACCCGTAATTAAAGAGTGAGAGAGAAATGGGGTTTAACGTCCACTCGACACAAACTAGGTAATTTCGGGACTAACATTGGGTTTTAATTTTATGTCAATAATTCGCTTGAGCGTATGGGGTATTTAGCAGTGAGAGGAAACCGGAGGACTCGGTAAAAAAAAACACGAGGCTGGACAGGCGACCCTACTCCTTGCCACGTACAACCGGGGCAATGAAACCACGCCAGTTCACTCAATGAAAGGCTTTATGATACAGCGCGCGCACGATAACCATTCAGCCATCCAACCCCCCGAAATTAAATGAAATTAGGTTTAACGTCTTACTTTCTGCACCAACCGGGATAACGAAGGGAAATGTCATGTCGTGTGCTATGTAGGAATTTGAATTCCAACTGTCATGGCTCCTTTTACTTGCACGCCACCGTGTACACGGAACATAGGGTTTTCGATCCATCTGAACGTCTAGACCGTGTTTCTTGCTAGACCAGGACGGCCTGACAAGGACAGTTGTCTAGTTATTCGGAAGGAACGAATCAAACGTGGCCCCGTGTACATATTTGCATGCACGTAAAAGATCCCTTGACAGTTTGAATTCGATATACGAGTAGGCTAAGTAGCGCCGCTGCCCGAACACAATTCTCTTGCTAGACCCCCGAACCCCTTCTGCACTATATGTATCCTACTGACAGGGAAACCACGCTGAATAACCGAGACGAACTTTCAGCCAGAGAAAAATTGCAAAAAGTTATAAAAAAAAACTAGATTGCGATGCACTCATTGCTTCTGGTAATGAGTCGAGCTGCCGCGTTCTGGATCTTTTGCAATTTATCAGTGATACAAGATGGTAAACCAATCAGCAACGAATGGCATTGATCTAATCTTGATGTGACAAGCGCCTAAACAACAGTTTTGATGGACTCAACTGGCGAATTTATACCGATTTTACTTATTTTCCTTAGTTGAAAATAACAAGATCTACAAATATTGCTAATTTGTTTCTCCATGGATAGTTCACTGTCAAAGATAACACCAATGTTACAGGCTGAAGATATTGGGATTAGTTCATGCTCTCCAACTAAGAGTGAAACATATTTATGAAGCGACACTACAATGTTTGATCCAAAAAGAATATATTCAGCCTTTTCGTGGTTCACGAAATGTAAAGATGTAAACACCAGACCCCCTATTCTACCCTAGACCTTACCCACACTCTTGTCACGTGTCCTAACCCTATTTACATCTCGCGACTTTGACGAAATCTGCAGTTGATCTTAATATTTAGACCTAACCCCGGACTCTGAGTCTCTGAACTTCATTTGAGGGATTGTCAATTCCTCGCAAACTACAATATTGTGAAAGATGTATCTCCGAAAGGAATATCAATCCGAAAATGGTCAAATTCCGTACCGATGTAAGCTTTATAATTTAAAATCCACTACAGACTATATAGGCCAACACAAGCCAGTGCCATCTATAAGTTACGCTGAATCTATTGATAGGTCTCTTTCTAATCCGACCAAATCTAAGACGGGAGATTATTAAGCGTTGGTATTCTTATCTGTTTTCTTAATTAAATATTAAAGAAACAATTTGAGGACATTTTATCGTGGATTTGTTTTCATTGTTATGTTATAATGATGCATGGGTCGGACATTTCATGCTTGATAATTAAGCGTTGATATTCTTATCTTGTTTTCTTAATTAAATATTAAAGAAACAATTTGAGGACATTTTATCGTGGATTTTTTTTCATTGTTATGATCTGATGATGCATGGGTCGGACATTTCATGCTTGATAGACGAAGAGACATCGAAAACAAGTAGGCCCACAAACGTACATTACGTCATCGTGATTTTGGAATTGTGACGTCAAAATTCGAAAGACTCACAATAGTCCAATGAACATGCATGTCACGGTTTATGTCTATCGTACCCGAATAATAACAAACTACCAAGTTTCTGTATTTACTTCCTAGTTCAAAAAAAGAACATCTTTTATAATTTCTGCCATGAAAAACTATAACAACAGCAGCAAAATGCTAGAACAATTTCGTCTAAGAGGTAAAACTATTACTTCCTGAATAAGAAGTAGGCCTACCTACTTCATCGACACCGCGTTCGTTATTTGTATACAAGTCTATTTTAGCTCCGAAAAAAGCTCAAAGAGTTCAAGAACGACTGAACTTTGTCTTGGTTACTCAGTTCCCACGAGACAACATTCGTGTTGCTAATGACCGACTGTTTTACAAACCTCATTGAAACTCCTTCGAACCAATTCTTCTAATCCCTAGCAACTCTTTTGACAACGAAAAACAGAAAACAGCCTGTTACTTTCCCTAATAGGAGATGTAAAACGATATGTGATTGGTTGTCAAGATGTCACGAGTTTCCCATGGGACAGGGGTATTGATGGCGGCTTTGTTAATGTCAGGATATTGGAAGAAAAAAAGAAGTAGCCACTTGTTTAGAAAACTAAGATGTTTGAATCCACTCGTGGTGCTTGTTAAAATTAACAATCAACACCTGAGGTCGGGTCAAATTCAATTTACACACATGACATTCTCGTAGTGTAAACAGTTTATAAACACCGACGTTGATTTATCATACTTCTAATGTCATGGGGGCCACAGTGGCTTAGTGAAGAGGTCCTGAGTTCGAACCCGGCGTTGGCCACGAAAGGTGCTCTTCGTTTTTGAGCTTGGTAGTGCAAGGACAACGGGCCTGGCAAAGAAAATGAGCTGCCTCGTCGTACGGATGTTGAATGTAAATATCAACTTTCTTTGGTTTTCATTCTGGAAGAAGGGGGCACAGGCAATAAACAGCGACTAGCCGTTCGGATGGGACGAAAATCTTTTGCCCGGACAAAATTTTCCGGATACGTGTACATGGGTGGGTCTCATATGTGTCCAATGAAAAAATGCCTTTCCATTAGAAGTAATGGTTTTAGCCAATCACAGCGGCTTAAATCATAGGCCCTACTTCAAAAAGAATAAATAATTGGTAAAGTAGTTACACCCGATGTCCATGTTGAGTTGATCAACAATAGGGAATCGAATGAATGAAATGGGGTGTAGCGTCCTAAGATTCCTTGGCAATTGGAATTCGATATAACCGTAGGCCGTAGCACCACTGCCTGGGCAACATTTTCTTCAGCACACTTTATTATGAGTCCAATTTAGGAGCAGATCAGTTGGACGTTAAACCCCATTTCATTTTTTTTTGCAAATGACAACCAATTGCGATGGGCTCTTTTACGTGCACACCAATGTGTACACGGGGTCTCGGCTTTCCATCCAATCCGAACGGCTAGTCGCTGTTTATTGCCAGTCCCCCGTTCTTCCAGTATAAAAACCAAAGAAAAAAAAATCATTAATTGAATTTTTGACCAGGAATTTTCAAAGTAATTATTTAGTGATTTTCCAAATCAAGGATCAAACCACAATTTTGAAACCCCGAGACATCCTTGGCGAATCCAAATTTACAATCGTGTTTGAAGTCGAAGCCGAAATTAAAGGAAATTTTGCTGATGATTATGAAATATTTACTGTAACAATTTCAAACCAGCTCTTGGTTTGCCGTTTAATCACCATTATCTTCCTCCAAATATAAAAGAGCCATTAGTCGCGTTTGATTATATCGGGAATTAAACATCCTTTTTCCCCAACAAATTTAATTAATTCTTCCATGTTCACATCATTTTTTATCATTACGATGGCACCAAACGATCCCTGTCACGTGATACACTCTAATTACGTCATTTTGTCGATAGATCGCCACGCGGTCTTTGGTCTTTTAAGTTGAGTTCAAATAATTAAGACGTCATTTTTTAACAAAAGCAGTCGTTTCTTGAGAAGCAAATTGATTTTTGGGATGTGAACCTCTTCATCGTCGCATAATGGAGTCATAATAAAACCATTATCAACATATGTTTTGGTAGACCATTCTGGATAACAGGTTGTCTCGAAATATGATCCCGAGAACAGAGAAAGAGAGAGAGAGAGAGGGGGGCAACACTAAATGAATGAATGAATGAAATGGGGTTTAACGTCCTACTGTTATGCACTTAACCTGAGCTAATTGAAGACGGGCATACGCCATACAGGGTGCTATGAGGGAAATTTTGCCCGGGCAGCGGCGCTACGGCCTACTCTTATATCGAATTCCAACTGCCAGGGGATCTTTTACGTGCACTCCAATATGTACACGGGGCCTCGGTTTTTCGTCCCATCCGAACGACTAGGCAGCTGACCTTGTCAGGCCCTCCTTCTGTATCACTGACAAGGGGAAATCACGTCGGAAAATCGAGATGAACTTTCTCGGCCAATGCAGGGATCGAACACTCGACCTCCAGGCTAGCGAACCAGCGCCTTATCCACTTAGCCACCGTGATCCACAACACTAAATGGTCACCTCGTGGGTTCTCTCCTGTGTTAAAGACCCTTACGCGTAAGCGAAATATTTGTCCCGAAAAAGGAAAGACTTTACGGCCTAAGACGTACACGTTTAAGCATTTAGCCACGCTACCCCCAACCCCCACCCCCCCATCCCGTCCCGATAAAACGGGACTGATTCACTGGGTTAAATAAAAGATTTGGAGAAGAAATGAAATGAGGTTTAACGTCCTACTTTGCTAATGAATATGGGAATAAACGATTAGTGTGTTATACAGGATTACTCTTCATTGAATTCCAGGATGGGGGATCTAGAAAGGATGATGAACTAGTCGTTCGAATGGTACGAAAACCTAGGTCCAGTGTACACGCTGGAGTGCACGTAAAAGCACCCTTGTCAGTTGGAATTCGATATAGCCTAAAAGTAAGCTGAAGCCCCACTTTCCAAGCAAAATGTCTCTCATAGCACACTGTATGGCGTACATCCGTCTTCATTAGCCAAGTCGGTGCTGAAAAGTAGGACGTTCAACCTCATTTCATTTCAATACATATGCTCCAGTTACGTGTTGTTTGGCTGTGAAAAGAAACTCGTTCCATGACAACGAAGACAAGTTTAATTCCCTTTAAGGCCGATGTACTCTGGGTAAAAGAGAGAGGAGAGGGTGTTTAAAAGATAACGTAACGCCTGTCATTCCTGTTACCAGGTTGACGTGAAAGGGGGATCAATGAATCTTAATTGATATCGTTAGAGGAAAGTGAGGGGAGCCAGATGTCCACGTGCTTATTCAGTGGTGCCGATTCGTGCCGAATTCCACAAACAGGCGATAATTCTATTTCAGCTATTTTAGAAACGATTTTTCATCCAAAAGGGACAAATCTAATGAAATTCAATTTAATAGACTCGATTTTCCAGATAACTTCACCGATGCAGCTAAAAAAGTAGAACTAGTTGAGAGTGACTAATAATAGCAGACGACATTTTTGCAGGCGACAAAAACACCTGCCTTGTGCATTGTAATCAATTTGAACAATATTGCAATTCATTTTACAAATAGATTTAATTGAAGGGGAAGGACGGAACGACTTAAAAGAACGGTTGTTTTGGTGGATGCGACTATTGAGGTTTCTAAAGTTACATACTTCACCGGAAATGAATCAATTCGGAGACCATCTTTAACAGGTGTAAATTCTGCTGTAATCGTACTTGATCGTGACAATGACTTATTGAAACTTTCAGGCATATGAATCGATTCAATGAAATGGAAATGGAATGAAAATGGGGTTAATGTCATACTCCTTCTGTACAAACGAGGGAGGGGGTAGTGCGTGCGCTGTATCATAAGGTCTGCCATTGAGTCAACTGGCGTGTTTTCGAATCTCCGATTGTACGTGACAAGGAGTAGGTCGCCTGTCCATCATCGTGGGTTTTCTCCGGGTCCCCCGGTTTCCTCCCACTGCTACAGATTCCTACGCACAAGCGAATTTTTTAATTAAAATTGAACCATACGTTAGTCCCGAAATAACCTATATTGTGTCGAGTGGGCGTTACATCTCATTTCTCGCTCTCTCCCCTCACTCGGCAAACCGAGGCATATTCCCGTACCCTTCATCTGTAACTTATAATCGGCTGTCTCTCCTCTATGTGATCGGTCTATTCAACCTTTTGCTTCATTCATCGTTATTCAACATGGAGGCTGGACTTGGAAACCAGTGTAGTGGAAGTACGTCTTTATTATTAAAAGAAGATATTGGTAATTCTAAAACCAAACTGAATTCAGTGTTTAAATGTTTGGAGGACATAACTGAAATTGCCAGGCTAATAATGAGGACAGCGTTGCAGTAAGGAAACTGTATTGCGACTGGATGTGTTTGTACATTCTTTAAAAATGGTTTCTGAAGTTAGGGATCGAGATCCAATAAGCCAAAATCAAGTTGTCATTCATCTCAATACAGTGCCATATCGTCTTTAAAGTTGAAAGAGGGCCAGAATAAAGTAACATTAGCAGCACACTTTGAGGCCTTGAAACAACAGAAAACAATTGAGGCTGCAAAACTCGAATTGGAATTTCGTAAAAAAAAAGAACTGACTTTAGTGAGTAAAATAAATATTTCAAATGGTAAGGCCGATGAGTATAATCAGACATGTAATAAATCCTGTGAAAATAACATTGGTGGTGATAAGTCAATCTGATTAAAACACAGATCCTATTTCGTTTCGTTTTTTTATTGTTCAAAATTTCGTCTCACTTGTGTTCACTACACTAGGATCTGGAAGAGTTGTTATCATTGACATGTTCTGGATGATGTGAGGTATTAGCCATTGAAACGGTCTGTTACGGCGAGCTTTTAGGGTGAGGTGCAAGGAACTGTGGGCAATCCAGTAGAAACATCGATGCTGATTGGTTAATCGAATAGCTGACGTCCTAGGGTCAAAGGTCGCTCGTGTGAGGGGGTTTAAAAGATAACGTAACGCCTGTCATTCCTGTTACCAAGTTGACGTGGAAGGGGGATCAATGAATCTTAATTGATATCGTTAGAGAAAAGTGAGGGGAGCCAGATGTCCACGTGCTTATTCAATGGTGCCGATTCGTGCCGAATTCCACAAACAGGCGATAATTCTATTTCAGCTATTTTAGAAACGATTTTTCATCCAAAAGGGACAAATCTAATAAAATTCAATTTAATAGACTCGATTTTCCAGATAACTTCACCGATGCAGCTAAAAAAAATAGAACTAGTTGAGAGTGACTAATAATAGCAGACGACAGTTTTGCGCGCGACTAAAAACACCTGCCTTGTGCATTGTAATCAATTTTAACAATATTGCAATTCATTTTACAAATAGATTTAATTAAAGGGGAAGGACAGAACGACTTAAAGGAACTGTTGTTTTGGTGGATGCGACTATTGAGGTTTCTAAAGTTACATACTTCACCGGAAATGAATCAATTCGGAGACCATCTATAACAGGTGTAAATTCTGCTGTAATCGTACTTGATCGTGACAATGACTTATTGAAGCTTTCAGGCATATGAATCGATTCAATGAAATGGAAATGGAATGAAAATGGGTTTAATGTCATACTCCTTCTGTACAAACGAGGGAGGGGGTAGTGCGTGCGCTGTATCATAAAGTCTGCCATTGAGTCAACTGGCGTGTTTTCGAATCCCCGATTGTACGTGACAAGGAGTTGGTCGCCTGTCCATCATCGTGGGTTTTCTCCGTGTCCCCCGGTTTCCTCCCACTGCTAAGGATTCCTACGCACAAGCGAATTTTATAATTAAAATTGAACCATACGTTAGTCCCGAAATAACCTATATTGTGTCGAGTGGGCGTTACATCTCATTTCTCGCTCTCTCCCCTCACTCGGCAAACCGAGGCATATTCCCGTACCCTACATCTGTAACTTATAATCGGCTGTCTCTCCTCTATGTGATCTGTCTATTCAACCTTTTGCTTCATTCATCGTTATTCAACATGGAGGCTGGACTTGAAAACCAGTGTAGTGGAAGTATGTCTTTATTATTAAAAGAAGATATTGGTAATTCTGAAACCAAACGGAACACAGTGTTTAAATGTTTGAAGGACATAACTGAAATTGCCAGGCTAATAATGAGGACAGCGTTGCAGTAAGGAAACTGTATTGCGACTGGATGTGTTTGTACGAAGACAATATGAAAACTCAGGAATACTATTGTAGACGAAACAGCTACCTATTATGATAAAAATTATTATGATCATAAGATATATTTCCCATTCTTTAAATCTTCAATCTAAAAATGGTTTCTGAAGTTAGGGATCGAGATCCAATAAGCCAAAATCAAGTTGTCATTCATCTCAATACAGTGCCATATCGTCTTTAAAGTTGAAAGAGGGCCAGAATAAAGTAACATTAGCAGCACACTTTGAGGCCTTGAAACAACAGAAAAAAATTAAGCTGCAAAACTCGAATTGGAATTTCGTAAAAAAAAAGAACTGACTTTAGTGAGTAAAATAAATATTTCAAATGGTAAGGCCGATGAGTATAATCAGACATGTAATAAATCCTGTGAAAATAACATTGGTGGTGATAAGTCAATCTGATTAAAACACAGATCCTATTTCGTTTCGTTTTTTTATTGTTCAAAATTTCGTCTCACTTGTGTTCACTACACTAGGATCTGGAAGAGTTGTTATCATTTACTTGTTCTGGATGGTGTGAGGTATTAGCCATTGAAACGGTCTGTTACGGCAAAGTTTTGGCATGAGGTGCAAGGAACTGTGGGTAATCCAGTAGAAACATCGATGCTGATTGGTTAATCGAATAGCTGACGTCCTAGGGTCAAAGGTCGCTCGTGTGAGGGGGTTTAAAAGATAACGTAACGCCTGTCATTCCTGTTACCAAGTTGACGTGGAAGGGGGATCAATGAATCTTAATTGATATCGTTAGAGAAAAGTGAGGGGAGCCAGATGTCCACGTGCTTATTCAATGGTGCCGATTCGTGCCGAATTCCACAAACAGGCGATAATTCTATTTCAGCTATTTTAGAAACGATTTTTCATCCAAAAGGGACAAATCTAATAAAATTCAATTTAATAGACTCGATTTTCCAGATAACTTCACCGATGCAGCTAAAAAAAATAGAACTAGTTGAGAGTGACTAATAATAGCAGACGACAGTTTTGCGCGCGACTAAAAACACCTGCCTTGTGCATTGTAATCAATTTTAACAATATTGCAATTCATTTTACAAATAGATTTAATTAAAGGGGAAGGACAGAACGACTTAAAGGAACTGTTGTTTTGGTGGATGCGACTATTGAGGTTTCTAAAGTTACATACTTCACCGGAAATGAATCAATTCGGAGACCATCTATAACAGGTGTAAATTCTGCTGTAATCGTACTTGATCGTGACAATGACTTATTGAAGCTTTCAGGCATATGAATCGATTCAATGAAATGGAAATGGAATGAAAATGGGTTTAATGTCATACTCCTTCTGTACAAACGAGGGAGGGGGTAGTGCGTGCGCTGTATCATAAAGTCTGCCATTGAGTCAACTGGCGTGTTTTCGAATCCCCGATTGTACGTGACAAGGAGTTGGTCGCCTGTCCATCATCGTGGGTTTTCTCCGTGTCCCCCGGTTTCCTCCCACTGCTAAGGATTCCTACGCACAAGCGAATTTTATAATTAAAATTGAACCATACGTTAGTCCCGAAATAACCTATATTGTGTCGAGTGGGCGTTACATCTCATTTCTCGCTCTCTCCCCTCACTCGGCAAACCGAGGCATATTCCCGTACCCTACATCTGTAACTTATAATCGGCTGTCTCTCCTCTATGTGATCTGTCTATTCAACCTTTTGCTTCATTCATCGTTATTCAACATGGAGGCTGGACTTGAAAACCAGTGTAGTGGAAGTATGTCTTTATTATTAAAAGAAGATATTGGTAATTCTGAAACCAAACGGAACACAGTGTTTAAATGTTTGAAGGACATAACTGAAATTGCCAGGCTAATAATGAGGACAGCGTTGCAGTAAGGAAACTGTATTGCGACTGGATGTGTTTGTACGAAGACAATATGAAAACTCAGGAATACTATTGTAGACGAAACAGCTACCTATTATGATAAAAATTATTATGATCATAAGATATATTTCCCATTCTTTAAATCTTCAATCTAAAAATGGTTTCTGAAGTTAGGGATCGAGATCCAATAAGCCAAAATCAAGTTGTCATTCATCTCAATACAGTGCCATATCGTCTTTAAAGTTGAAAGAGGGCCAGAATAAAGTAACATTAGCAGCACACTTTGAGGCCTTGAAACAACAGAAAAAAATTAAGCTGCAAAACTCGAATTGGAATTTCGTAAAAAAAAAAAGAACTGACTTTAGTGAGTAAAATAAATATTTCAAATGGTAAGGCCGATGAGTATAATCAGACATGTAATAAATCCTGTGAAAATAACATTGGTGGTGATAAGTCAATCTGATTAAAACACAGATCCTATTTCGTTTCGTTTTTTTATTGTTCAAAATTTCGTCTCACTTGTGTTCACTACACTAGGATCTGGAAGAGTTGTTATCATTTACTTGTTCTGGATGGTGTGAGGTATTAGCCATTGAAACGGTCTGTTACGGCAAAGTTTTGGCATGAGGTGCAAGGAACTGTGGGTAATCCAGTAGAAACATCGATGCTGATTGGTTAATCGAATAGCTGACGTCCTAGGGTCAAAGGTCGCTCGTGTGAGGGGGTTTAAAAGATAACGTAACGCCTGTCATTCCTGTTACCAAGTTGACGTGGAAGGGGGATCAATGAATCTTAATTGATATCGTTAGAGAAAAGTGAGGGGAGCCAGATGTCCACGTGCTTATTCAATGGTGCCGATTCGTGCCGAATTCCACAAACAGGCGATAATTCTATTTCAGCTATTTTAGAAACGATTTTTCATCCAAAAGGGACAAATCTAATAAAATTCAATTTAATAGACTCGATTTTCCAGATAACTTCACCGATGCAGCTAAAAAAAATAGAACTAGTTGAGAGTGACTAATAATAGCAGACGACAGTTTTGCGCGCGACTAAAAACACCTGCCTTGTGCATTGTAATCAATTTTAACAATATTGCAATTCATTTTACAAATAGATTTAATTAAAGGGGAAGGACAGAACGACTTAAAGGAACTGTTGTTTTGGTGGATGCGACTATTGAGGTTTCTAAAGTTACATACTTCACCGGAAATGAATCAATTCGGAGACCATCTATAACAGGTGTAAATTCTGCTGTAATCGTACTTGATCGTGACAATGACTTATTGAAGCTTTCAGGCATATGAATCGATTCAATGAAATGGAAATGGAATGAAAATGGGTTTAATGTCATACTCCTTCTGTACAAACGAGGGAGGGGGTAGTGCGTGCGCTGTATCATAAAGTCTGCCATTGAGTCAACTGGCGTGTTTTCGAATCCCCGATTGTACGTGACAAGGAGTTGGTCGCCTGTCCATCATCGTGGGTTTTCTCCGTGTCCCCCGGTTTCCTCCCACTGCTAAGGATTCCTACGCACAAGCGAATTTTATAATTAAAATTGAACCATACGTTAGTCCCGAAATAACCTATATTGTGTCGAGTGGGCGTTACATCTCATTTCTCGCTCTCTCCCCTCACTCGGCAAACCGAGGCATATTCCCGTACCCTACATCTGTAACTTATAATCGGCTGTCTCTCCTCTATGTGATCTGTCTATTCAACCCTTTGCTTCATTCATCGTTATTCAACATGGAGGCTGGACTTGAAAACCAGTGTAGTGGAAGTATGTCTTTATTATTAAAAGAAGATATTGGTAATTCTGAAACCAAACGGAACACAGTGTTTAAATGTTTGAAGGACATAACTGAAATTGCCAGGCTAATAATGAGGACAGCGTTGCAGTAAGGAAACTGTATTGCGACTGGATGTGTTTGTACGAAGACAATATGAAAACTCAGGAATACTATTGTAGACGAAACAGCTACCTATTATGATAAAAATTATTATGATCATAAGATATATTTCCCATTCTTTAAATCTTCAATCTAAAAATGGTTTCTGAAGTTAGGGATCGAGATCCAATAAGCCAAAATCAAGTTGTCATTCATCTCAATACAGTGCCATATCGTCTTTAAAGTTGAAAGAGGTCCAGAATAAAGTAACATTAGCAGCACACTTTGAGGCCTCGAAACAACATAAAACAATTGAGGCTGCAAAACTCGAATTGGAATTTCGTAAAAAAAAAAAAGAACTGACTTTAGTGAGTAAAATAAATATTTCAAATGGTAAGGCCGATGAGTATAATCAGACATGTAATAAATCCTGTGAAAATAACATTGGTGGTGATAAGTCAATCTGATTAAAACACAGATCCTATTTCGTTTCGTTTTTTATTGTTCAAAATTTCGTCTCACCTGTGTTTACTACACTAGGATCTGGAAGAGTTGTTATCATTGACATGTTCTGGATGATGTGAGGTATTAGCCATGGAAACGGTCTGTTACGGCGAGCTTTTGGCATGAGGTGCAAGGAACTGTGGGTAATCAAGTAGAAACATCGATGCTGATTGGTTAATCAAATGTCTGACGTCATAGGGTCAAAAGTCGCTCGTATGACCCCCGACGTGACCTCCCAAAACTTCATGTAGTGTAGGCTACGAAATATAGATCTGTATTTTCATCAGATTGGGTCGTAAGTCTTCAAATGTTAGTGTATGTGATGAAGCCTTAAAGTCTGATGACGTTGATGCTTCTGAAATTACTACATACAAGGCAAACCTCTGAAATCCGACATAACCGCACAGTCAGCATATGAGTGTCAGACAAGATTCTATTCGAGTTAAGAATTCTAGTACCCCCATACATTGGTTACAATGGTGTAACCACTCCTGAGCAAGCTCCTAGGTCAATGCACAATTCTACACTCCACCCTCCAGATGCATGCATATCGTATTCAAATCAAACCGAAGGCGCCCTGAACACTACTATATGATTCGTCAGATTAGAAAACCTGGCTCCAATATTAAGCCATATAGTGGAAATATACTTGAATTTCAACGTTTTATTTGACAATTGAATATAGCTGTTGTGGAGAACAGTAGAACATTAAACCCCATTTCATTTCATTTCGTCTGTTTTCTTGGTTCATTGTATGATCGATGAGCCAAATGTTCTAAACCTGGGTTCCAGAAGGACACAGATACCGCCATTATTCACTATCACTATTTATTGACCAACGAATCAGAGCCAAAAATTTCAAAAACATTTCGACGACCCCTTTGCAACTCTATCGTCATTCAATATTTTTGGCAGAAAGCAAACAGTTTTCTTGAATTCCGCTTCGTATCGTATCTGATACGGTTCCAAATCTTAAGTCAGGAAATTGAATTCTCGCCTTGCCGCATTTGACAAGCGGCTTATCGTGTATTTTGAGCGTGCAAAGGGGAGTTGTAATTAAAACAGAGTGGAGCGAGGTTGTTAGAGATAAGGATTATCGAGAGAAATAAAAGTCACATCAGGATGATTTTAGCGAAACGAAGTTCTTCAAGTCACTGATACAAATATCACTCAATTCCAGCCTTCTGTCAGAATGCCATCAGATTAAATTCAGAAACCTTTTTAGCTCTATTCCGTTTCAGATTTAGAAATGGAGGTCAAATTTTTTCCATTAAGTGTATTTCTGTGAGTGGTATTATTGTAATGAAGCTTATTGATGGTGAATGTGACGTTGATTACACTATAAAGATGGCGGTACTTTAAATAGGTTTTCACTAATGGCGTACATGTTAAGAAAATTTTCAACTTCCCGCACATCTTTTAAACGGGTGTCCCTCTTATAGTTTTCTTAGGAAAATCTCAATAGATTCTTTAATTTTCATATTTTGTGTTGCGGTATTTTCTCGTCCAATGTCCGCCTAGCATGTGATAAATATAAATATAAATCAACCTCGCTCTTGTAGTAAAATGAAGAAATGGGGTTTAATGTCAGCTCTACAGAAACAAGGTTATTTTTTCGACTAGCATATGGTTCAATATTTTTCATTAATTCGCTTGTGCGTATAGGGGTGTGTACTGTCTCGAAACGCTATTTGATTCAATGACAGATATAACGATCTAAAGCGCACGCTTTGACCCATTCAAACTTCTACAGGACCCCCCCCCCCCCACACACACACACACACAGTACACACATACACACACACAAGTACACAACCATGTTTCATTTAGAACAAATTACTTCTTTTGGGTCGATGGAACTGTTAATGAAATTTATTTAATAATGTTTGCCTCCTCGGATAATTCGGCCACCTCTGGCTTGTGGCTGTGGTTTCAAGCCCTGGTGTGAGCGTATGTGGCATGGGGATAGGGGCGCCTTCTCAACCTCGTGGGTTTCCTCCGGGCACTCCGGTTGCCTCCCACTACTAAAGACCCCTACGCGCAAGCGAATTATTGTAATAAAATTAAACCATATATTGGTCCCGAAATTACCTAGTTGTGTTGAGTGTACGTTAAACCCCATTTCGTTCTCTCTCTCTCTCTCCTCGGATAATTCAACTCGCAGCCACTATTCATATAATGTACGTTGTGAGAGAAATAGATTGAGGAACATTTAACCCGGGCAGCGACGTTTCCGGCTGCTCTTCCCCGAATTCAAACTGTCAATGGGTCTTTTACGTTAATGCCAACGTGTATATAGGACTTTGGTTTTACGCACTGACGAGATGACAACACGGTGAAGCTTCTCGAGGAGTTTTCAGGTATGAAGTCGCTAGCGCCTTGCTCACTGAGCCAAACGGGTTCCCGTCTATCTTGATAATCCAACAAATATTCAAATCGTAAGTCCAGAGTTACAAAATGTGGGGAGTCGCGACCCGAAATGGGGTCGCTTGATACTTTCGACAGGGCCGCCCATTTTTCATGGGGTCGATGGGTTGAATGGGGTCGCGACTGATTTTGAGTTTCAATGTCTGGTGTGCTGAGGGTGAATTGCTTTTTTGCATTCAATTTTTAAAAGCTTTCCAGGAGAGCCCTACACCCCCCCCCCCCACACACACACACACACACACACCACCGCTTCACGAAAACACGCGCAGCGACGGTAAGGCCCCCGCGACCACTTTGGGATCGCTGAAAATAAGTTGTGGGAACCTCTGCCACAAGAAAACAATATTACATAAGCTGGTAGATATCGAAATCAAACATTCGGATAAATCAAACTGGTCGGTGGCGTTTAAAGAAAACAAAAGAAAACAAATTTCGTTTCTTCGATCATAAAATCACTTACAAAACGCTTTATATTAATCGATTTCTATTGGAAATAAAAAATCTTACAATTTTACGGAAGACCAAACACTTCCTTTCTTTCTTGTATCAATATTCGACCGATCCTGATTAGCTCAAACAGCGGTAAATAGACCAAAACTAACTCGTTCCCAGGAGAGCATGAAAAATACACAGTTGCGTTATCGAGGGAGAATTTATGTATTCAGATCATTGTAATATTTAATCCATAATTCTAGAAAAAATATTCTCCCACCAGAGGCACATGTCATATCAGTTATTCTTCTTCGTGGACAAAAACAAATATTTTTCTCTTCATAAATTAGGGTCTCTATGGAGTTGAGTCAAACCAATTTAAAGCTTTGAGTGGAACCAAACCAGGAATGATTGGAAAGTTTTTCTCTGGATTGTATCTGGGTGATTAGATACCGGATACTAATCGCGCGCATATTTATAGCACAAATAAACGCGCCAAAAAAGGATCAGCTCGTATTGCGCATGATTGGTTGGTTAATGTGATCACAAGGAGCCATCTACACAAGTAGGGCCATGGAGAATAGAATTTATCTCGACATGGAGAATTTAATCTTGGGGATAGTCTTTTGCCATTGGTTACACCAACCGAATGGATAGGGGGTCGTAGCACCATCCGGGGCCAAGGTGGCTCAGTGGGTAAGGTGCTGGTCAACCATTGCCGGTGTTGTGTTCGGGAGATATGATAGCTATGGCCGATGGCTGTATCCCAGCGGAACAAGGCGAGGAGATCTCGGTATAGATTCAGCTGTTGGCCGAGAAAGCTCCATGAGATTGTCCAGTGGGGGCTCAGCTTGTCAACGGTTTAAAAAGGGAGACCTGGTCAGGAACATATGTACACCACACGTCAGTCATTCGATTAACAAATTAGCGACCCCCATGCATTTTTAAAACTACTTTTGCTTTGTTTTGATTTCTATCGCTGGTAATGTCTACCCTCAGTTCCGCAGTAAAAAGGCCAAACGCTCGATTCGACAGACCATTTGATTGGCTAACACCCCCCAACAATTTCAAGCAGAACACGAGTGAAATAACAAGTCATCCAGACCCAAGTGTAGTAAAACAAGTAAAAACGAAATTTTGAACTATAAAAAACGAAACGAAATTGGATCTGGTTTTAATCAGATTAAGCATTTCAAATGAAAATTATGGTCAGGTTTTGGTTTAGACTCGTGGACTAAGAACAAGAGTGTTTCTCCAGAAGGCTAATATATACTATTATTACATTATGCCCAATCGTGATTGTTATTCGAGTTCTAAAGATACCCAAAGTCAAAGACTGTAAATAAATTAGAAAAGGCGATCGCTTGGGAAAATTGTTTTAGGAGAATAACTTCATTAAACTTCCTGCTTGGGCGGAAGCGTGTCGGCTTCTGGTCATGGTTCGATCTATAATACGTGGGTGTTGTACGTATATTTTAAATCCAGTCCTTTCCATCGTAGTTTCATTCCTGTGGCATCAGTGCCTCTAGTTTCATTCCTCTAGCATATTTACCTTTAGTTTCATCCAAGTTTAGTAAGCATACAATGGAATAAATGAATGAATGAATGGGGTTTAACGTCCTATTAAATCAAGCCGGAAAATCGAGATGAACTTTCTCGGCCAATGCAGGGATCGAACACCCGGCCTCCAGGCTAGCGAACCAGCGCCGTATCCACTTAGCCAACGTGATCAATAGAGTTTCTACAACTGGTGGAGTATCGAACACAAAATAATACGCTGTTTATAACAAAATACAACACAAGATATATATATATGGATATAACTACTTCTCTACTATTTAATAACGACGTTTCGTAACACACACGGGTCACATTTTCAACTTAATGTGACCTGTATGTATTACGAAACGTCGTTATTAAATAGTAGAGAAGTAGTATACCCTGTGTTTTATTTTGTTATGAATAGTTAACTGTGCTTGAAGATGTCATTTTGTTATGAATAGTAAACTGTGCTTGAAGATGTCATTTTGTTATGAATAGTTAACTGTGCTTCTAGATGTCATTTAAAAAAAAGAAAATAATACAAGTCAAACATAGTGTCCGACAGAGAGTAGTGGGGTTTTTTTTTAAAATATTTGCGGTCAGTGGTCTTGTGGTTAAAGTTTTGGTCCTGCAAATTGTGATACAAAACCCCCACACCACAACCCCTCGCCCTGCTCTAGCCAGGTACGTTGTTGTGGTAGAGGCCTAAATTGACAGTGAACTCGGGGAACTAAAACAAGTTCCAGATTATCTTCCATTGTGACCTGTCGTTCGGTACAGGTTATCCTGACTTTCATCCGTACTTTCCACGTGGCTTCCTTCTCCTCGGATTACACAAACAACCTGACAATTCAGTTAATCTCCCATTTTCGAACATCAAAGTGGATTAATTCTGAAGAGAATCGGCAAACATAATGGTTGCTAGGGTTTACAGAATCACGATAAAAATCTACGCTTAAAAACATGTTAAAACATTTATGACTAAAACTTGGTTTCGTGACTTTGGTAAACTATCTTTGATTGGGCTATTTAATTGTATCAACACAAAAAACTAAGATGAAATCACATAATGAGGTTCTGTTTTAGTTGCGGGCACGCTTTCATTGGCAAACTCTTTTGCCTGGATAATGCACTTCCGGCGTTACTAAGTGGTATTCTGCTGTCACCGGAAATGAAACCCAGAGTTATCGACTTGGCGCGTTGGAATAACGGGTGTCGCACGAGGCCCAAAAATCAAACGGGTTTGTTGAATATGAGACGAGAAAATGATAGAATCGGGGTGAAAAGTTAATGGAATTGAGAAGTTCAGAAAGAATCTATTTGCGGGCCGCGGATTGATTTGATGGGTTTCTAACGAGGTGAATGAAGCGGTTGGTGACCAATCGCGTTTAAATACATGTTAATTAGGGCTTTGAATAGGTTTCAATTACTGACGACCTGCGTGCGCTACGTTTACATTCAACGATAGAAGAAAAGGAAATGGATTTTTTTCCCTATTCTGTATAAATGGAGCTTGAAATCCTATTTTTTCTACACTAGCAATGATTGTGTGATTTGATTATTTTATGACGAATCAATACTGGCGACTATTTATATTATATAATTATCATAAATATCCCGATTTTAAAGAAGTCATATATATACTTATAAAATCATTCCGCGTCCAGGCTTGGCACGAATAGAAATGGACACAGGTCTCCAAATAGGAATGTAGGGCGAAAGTTAATTTTAGTCTCTCTCTCTCCCTTTCTCTTTTTCCCCTTTTTGCATGGCGATATTTATTGACCTTTTGGTGTAGAATGGCACGATAACTTTACTTGTAATGAAGTGATAGCAATGTAACTCAGAGTATAGATTCATTTTATCATTACCTTGACTAAGTTCAATGGTGCAAATTTTCTGCTTAGGCTAAGGAGCGATAAGCACCTTTGTTGGTCAAGACTTTGGAACATAACTCTGATTTTAATTGAGGTAGAATTTTGAACTTAATGTAGATGATCATTAGGCGAATGTCTTGACTAAGTCAATAATTAATTTTTTGAGCTAAAGCTAATATTTTGAAAAAAATAAATGTTCAATCGAAAAAAAAAGGATTTGAAAATACATTTTCTGCCAGGTTTTGGTGAATATTAATGATTTTGAGGCGGAAGAATACAAGAGTAATAATAATAATAATAATAATAATCGCGTCATTTTACGAGGGTAGCAAATTAGGCCTGAGGCCTGTTTGCAGTTTGGCCCTTGGCACAGTTCGTGCGAATGATTACGATCATTACTGCAGGAAGAAACCGAAGAACTCTGGGGAAACCTGCCTGATCGGACGGGAGACAGAATATCCCTCTCACATACAACGATAGAGTTCTTGCCCTGAGCTGGGATTGAACCCTCGATTCGATGCATTGGTGAGAAGCAGCCTCTCTATCGCCACGGCTATCCGACCAGCTCAGTTGTGAGGTTGGTTACGTTGAAATGTAGGGCCTGAAATTGCATGTTTTCTTGTCCCTATTTCCAGCTCGTGTATCTCAATTTTTTCATGGTCAACCTCATACATGCTTTTGGGCCCGAGTTTGCCACATGTTGCTCCCCCGACGAAAATTTTGGGAAAAGTTAGAGCCGGTCTAAGAGACGAGAATTAACATTAGAGTCAATGGGGTAAGAATTAGTGACCTGTGGCCAAATAAACGATAGGCTACAATAACAATATGGCCGTCAGCAGACAGAGCTCCACTTGTCTGCGATATATGTCTCCCTAGGTTGAAGCGGAGGTGAATCCCGACGAACAGATCTCCACATTTCTCAAATACGATATTTGAAAAGAGAGAGAGACAGAGAAAGAGAGAGGGAGGGGTGTGTTATATTTTTCAATAATTCCGGTTCGCGTAGGGGTCTTTAGCAGTGGGAGGGGGGGGGGGGGGTACTGGGAAAAAACACGTATACAGGAAGTGGCGTTATCAATGAACATTATTCGACAACATTGGCAATAAGTAACTATGACACTATAAAGAAACAGGGTTTAACGTCCTACAAGACGGACATGCGCAGTGTGCTGCGGGGCACGTGTAGGCCTGCACAGGACCTTTTTTTATTGTCGAATATAGGGGCATCACCAGGTAAATTTCTCGGTCAACACCAGAATTGAATTCTGGGCCACCGTGCCTCCCTTTCAAAATATGACAATGGCGTATGGTGAACACGATGAAAGCGGTTAATGTATTCCAAATTATTTTTCAAATACGCAAAAAACTGGTTGAATCAAACATTACTTCTATGTTCACACAAAACTAATAAAAAAAATCGTAAACATATCTTTATATCAAATAGGTGACAGTTTACCTTCTTGCACCTGCAAAACGTCATAATGGTCACGTGCTTCCGCTCGACCGTTACTGATACGCACGTGTAGTTATAGTGAAATGGCGATGTATCGTTGGTTATGTTCATATTTTCCTCTATTGTTCGAATCTGTGTAAAGATATCAACTACGGAGATTAACCGTTGATTTTTGTTCCCACATAAAACCTCTGCTGAAAAAAGGCGGGAATTCAAACGACGGCATGCACGTGCCTGGACACGTGGCGATTTTTAACTTGGCGTTTTTCACCTGGAAGTAATACGATCAAAGTGTAACATATCATTATTAAGTGCCTGTATATTGATTTGCTTTAAAACAACTTTTATACAGCTGGAAATGTTCTTCAATATATTTTATCGGTAAATATAAGCTTTGTAATTATTCGATTGCATTTGAAAATAAGCTACTAAATGTCTCAAATAATTATTTTCATATCGAAAAGTAGCATAGGTTTAGGCCAATTATTTTTGGGACACCCGATATTTGTTTATTTTGGTAATTTATCATTTAAGACATCCACTTACTATTGTCAGGGTTTTGTCTTTCGTATTCACTGAATTCGAGACCGGATTAGGATCTTTAGTAGAGGCCCCTATAATATATACAATTTAAAATTTAAACATTTTATCAATGAACTATATAATAACAGTTTATTTTTTTAAATTAAACAAAACTTAGATTGCATACTTCCACTTTTCTATATTTAAAAAATTACTCCTACTTTTTTTTTGTTGAGATCCCCCAGAATTAATATTATGTATAGCTTATCTGCTAATGTCATCCATTTTGGCGGGAAAATAATGAAAGCCAGTGTGATTCCTGCTCAGGCATCCAGTCCGCCTTGTTATTCAGCCGTTCTGTTGTTTTTAAATACTTCACACGAGACCTCGGTTTTTAGTTCCATCCGCTGTGCATTGTCGGGCCCTACCAAATACATCAACGACAAGAGAAGCCACGCTGTAAAATCCCGAAAAACCTTCACGTCCCAACTGGGCTAATGAAGGCAGGCATAGGACCTACGAAATGAAATGAATTGGAGTTTAACGTCCTACTGTTCTGCTCCTGAATATGCGACTAATTTTGCCCGGAAAGCGGCATTATGGCCAGGACTCAGTCGAATTCAATCTGTAAGGGGTTTTTTCTGCGCACGCCAATCTGTACACGGGACCTCGGTTTATCGTCCCATTCGAACGACTATACATTGTCCCTTGTCAGACCCTCTGACCTACACTGAAAGCTTAATATTACAAAACCTTCACCTCATGACCAAGGTCGCGCCTGTTGTGATTGACAGTCCAGCTGTGAAGGGATCAATGCCTGGCTTCCAGTGAAGGGGATTTACCTAATCCAGGATTAAAAGCTGTCAACCCCGACTGTTTTACTGATTGAGCACCCCAGGGGTTCAAATTTAAGAAGACTACTTCTGCACTACTGAGCTAACTTTGAACGAAAGTCTTTTAAAAGATATTGGGCTTTAAAAAAAAACATTTCTGAACCTTGGAGATAAATTTAAAAGATTACAGGAAGTTACCATTAGCAGACCAGGTGGTTGATAAAAATTTAAAAAAAATCTGGGATTGTTTTTGTCGTTTGGTGTGTGTGTACTGTGTGCGTGAGGGGGGGGGTAATTTATTATATTCTGTTCTATATTCTTCTTCACACTTGTTTTGGCTCAAACTGATCCCGCAGTGAATATTCGCTTGGCCACTTGATGTACGCATTCGGCAAACCTCGACAGATTCCGGTGCCCTACATCTAGACTCGGCTGTATGATGAAGTCCGCCATTTTGGAACTATTTTAAAGGACCCGGATAAACAATGGCTGACCCCATGGAGATTATATCAACAAACTAAAAAATGGCTGCCCCCATAGAGATTATATCTAGAAAAGACGCCATTTTGGGACTATTTTGTGAAAGCGGCACGTTTTCCTGTTGAAGTAAATCGGTAGTTGGCTAGACGCATCGCATTTGTATGGTCGTAGGTACATATCAATTACTATCATACATCCGAGTCTAGATGTAGATTACGGAGAGTACCGGAATCTGTCGAGGTTTGCCGAATGATGATGTACGAAGTGCAGTTCAATTATATAGTCCGGGTCGGTTGTACATATATACCTGCCCTTAAACCATCCCAGATAACTTCATGGAATTTATGATAAAAATAAAATACAAAACAATGAAATAAAAACCCACATGGCAATTTATGTGAAAGCGGAGAAAATAAAATATTATTGAGACTTTAGACCTTAAACGTCGGAATAAAACAAAGACATTTTCAAATATTCTATTTTTCTGTCTGTGAGTAATTATTGTCAGAAATCTTACAACATGTCTCCTTCTTTATAATGACTTAGGGGGATCCAACCAGTAGAGCGAAGAGAAAATAAAAATATTATTGAGACTTTAGACTTCCAACGTTTGAATTAAACAACGGAATTTTCAAATATTTTATTTTTATGTCTGTTGTAAATTTTGAATAATCAGAAGTTTTAAATCTGAATTTATCAGTTTCATCGGGGAGAATTAATCTTACAATATGTCTCCATCTTTATAATAATGAGTAAGGGGGATCCATCCAGTAGAGCGAAGAGATTTCTTTTTTTCTTTTTTTTTTTTTTTGGTTTGGATTTAAAATATCCGTGTTAAGGTGACACGTGTGTTAGTGATTGACAAGTGAAAGTAGTAACTGACTCATATGATACGACTAGCTTCATCGTGAATATTAACAAGCCTAACGTACTATTGCATGTTGGAATGGCATAGCAACAGTAGGACTGGAGACAACGTGTTCATTAGATCCTATCATAGTGAGTCGATTGAAACCTGCCTTCAGCCTGCTTCAGCCGTATTTATTTGATCGAGTTGGATAGGAACAAGCGATTACTAGCTAGGCTTTCCGGGTTTTTTTGTTCGAGAGTAAAATCTGCATAGCAACAGTGTCAGGAAGATTTCTGGTTGTTAGGAAAGTGCGAAAAGATTAATTCTCCCCGATGAAACTGATAAATTCAGATTTAAAAACTTCTGTTTATTGAAAATTTACGCGAATGAGAAAATTTACAAAAGCCATCGTGGCCCCACAAAAACATGGCATTTCTTTGATAAATTAAACATGTTTCGGAGATATGGATTGGAATATTGATACGGATGATGATACACAATACGAGTCTTACGCTCTCTGTCTACAATTAACTCCGCTTGAGTACAGACACGAAACTGGTGGACAGACATTTTAATCGACGATTTTCGTTTTTAAAAGTAGTTATTTTGCGTCCCTCTAATTAAAGTGATTTTTTTTTTATTTAGTCTGTGTGTGTGTATGAAAGATATAAAATGGATTAGAACCGCATTACAAAATATTAAACTAAGTTTATGAATATAGCTGCCAATCAGTAGGTAGTTCTCTGTGCGCAGAGCGGTGACGCCCTAGAGGCAACAGTCTTTAATAAGAGAGAGATATATACAACGCCCTGGGAATAAAGGCGACCAAAACGAAACCTTTAATGTCATGTGGTGGTGGGGCGCCGACCAAGAAAGAGGTTATAGGAGGATCCCTTCTCCTATGGGGGCAGCACCCATGTCTGGGGTCCTCCCTCAGGTGCTTGTGTGGCGCCATTTAGAAGTACCTCCCTCAGAAAAAAATAATTATACCACAAAATTAGCGCATTCAGGCGTTATTTTAGTGGACCAATCCATGCGAGTGCTAAAAAAATGATGGCATTTCTAGAGGAGGGAGCTGGACGCAACTGAAATTTTTGTGGGGGCCTCCTAATGTGAGAGGGCCCTGTGCCCCATGGTTAATCCGGCCCTGGATATATAGAGAGAAGGGGGGGGGCTGTTAACGCCCACTCAACATAATCTAGGTTCTTGCCATTCACTCCATCCAGCACCACTGTTATAGTCCGGACGCCAGGGCTGAGGACCCACTTTTGTTTGATATAGAATATTTCTCGATGGATTATTGTTGGGTAGGGTCCCCTTGATTTTTCCAGGGTGGGTGTGGTCGTGTCACCCTTGGGGAAAATTAAATATTCAAGATGGCGGCCAACGATTTAGGAAAAATACAAAATCATTTTTCACCGTCCTAGTTCGTGTAATATATCGCTGAACACTAAACCGGGCATATTTTTAACATCAGACCAATATAAATAAAATGGCCGCCCAAAATGGCGGATGAGGTACAAGAATTTCATATTTTGCCCTACTGACTCGAATTCGGACATATTTTTAACATAATACCCATCATGAAGGCGGAAAATAGAGAACAAAATGTTCACGTAGCTGGATTTATGATAAATCATTCCAGAAATTTCAATTTTAGCTAAAACTATAAGTCACATTTTAGTAGCCATGGGTGTCCTCTTTTAGAATGGCTACTAAAATCAGTTATACAAAACCTTTTTATACAATTTTCTGGTTCAGCCACAGTTCTGCTGGACTTTGTGCACATCGCAGTTGCAATATTAAACTCAATACACAGGTTTACATATCATTTGCTAATGTTTTTATTTTCTCATACGTGGGTCAATACCGTAACCCCTCTGTTATTTGTTTGAATTTGAACAGGAAGCAAAAATCGCTAGTGCTCAGATTGGTACCAGATGGTACCGGATGTTCAGATAAAAATTATAAAATGCGGGTTTCAATCCGAGCCGCTATGTCAAAGCGGCCGTTTTGGCTTTAAAAAGTCAGAGTTATCATATTTTGATTTTTGTTCCTGTTCCAGTTCATACAAATGCTTCAATTCCGTCTCAGTTGAGATTGGAACAGAGGACAGTGGCGATGAAGACGGAGAAGATGATGAAGATGACACAGTGTGGTTCATTAATATTAAAATTGCTTTAATCAATCATATGATTTACATATCGTATCTTTTGGTTACTTATAGTTTTAGCTAAAATTGAAATTTCTGGAATGATTTATCATAGATCCAGCTGTGTGAACTTTTTTTTCTCCTATTTTCCGCCTTCATGATGGGTCTTATGTTGAAAATACGCCCGAATTCGAGTTAGTAGGGCAAAATATGAAATTCTTGTACCCCCCGTCGCCTTTTTTGGACGCCATTTTAATTATATTGGTCGGATGTTAAAAATATGCCATATTTAGTGTTGAGCGACCCCGAAAACATATAAAACGATATATTACACAACCTAGGATGGTGAACAATGATTTTTTTTGGGTATTTTTTCCACTACTTTTGGTCGCCATCTTGAATATTAAATTTTCCCCAAGGGTGACACGACCACACCCACCTGGGAAAAATCAAGGGGACCCTACCCAACAGTTATCCACCGAGAAACATTCTATATCAGGCAAAAGTGGGTTCAGTGATAATTTGGCATTTGACGTCCGGACTATTATGTTGTATCCTTTTAGAAATTTTATTTGAAGTTAAAAATTCACTGCTTTGGTTACCTATTTTTTGTATAGATTTTAAGGTTTTACGAGAGTGTGTGTGTGAGAGAGAGAGAGAGAGAGAGAGAGAGAGAGAGCGAGAGTTAACGTCCACTTATCAAACTAGTTCATTTCGGGACTAACATGGTTTAATTTTCTTTAAATCTTTGTACTTTTAGATAGATGTTATTGGACGTTGAGTAATTCATCATGAGATGTGTGTCACAAAACCATTGGCTTAAAACTGTACTTAAGATTATTTTTTTTGAAAATCGATCGCAACGAATGCTGATTAGAGTTTAGTTTTACCGAGTAACATACCGCCGGCCATCAACGTGTTTATGAGATTTTGAAGTTTACACAACCGTTCAGTGTCATAATTAATTTTTTTTTTTGGTGTATTTTTAAACTCGGTCGGTTATATTCTGGGCAATGTCATTCTTTGTAGAGGTTTTCTTTTTTACCAAAGTCAACTCGACTTAAATGTCCATTAAAGTGATGGTAAACGTTAGAACATGGTTTTAATTTAGTTTCAATAATTGTTGTTCACGGCCGGCTGGTAGCAGAAATCAACGGGCATCAACACCCTCTTTGTAACGGCATATCACCAATCAGTCCTTAATACGGTGTTAAAGAACAATTTATTCTAATCAAAGGCAAGGACATCGATTATAGAAATTTTATTGTGTTTTTCACACACAATCCGGACAGGAGTTCATAAAGCATTATCAGACTTATATTAAAGATACATTAGTTAAGAGTTAAATAAAGAGTTGGCCATTCTTGTAATGATAGTTCGAAAATAGATAATGTAAAATGAATAATTTGAAAGTCTCGCTCCTCCATTTTTAAATTAATCAAGATATGGCTGAACCCCTTTTAATCTATTTAAAATCGGAGAAATCCAATGCCTTCGAGAGTTGATTATGGCCTGGATCAGTTATTTAATGTTTAATTAATAATTTAGAAAACATTTCAGGCCTAAAGAAAGACTGGCAATAGACAGATTTAGATCTTGCATAATGTACTAGTATGTTTAATAATTTACTCAGAATTGTTCACCTTATTTTAATTAAAGTATTGCCCTTCATTAAACGTTTGTTGTTTTAGTGTATCAGATAAATGAATAAGAATCTATGTGCAAAATTTTGTGTTTTTGGATCAAAAATATTTTTTTCATTTACATTGATTTAAGTCTGAGGATGCTTTGTTGTGAACCCAGGAAGTTAAAGAGACAACATATAGCTTGGCGTAAGTGTCCAGTTTGGCCTGAGTCTAGGGGATGAGATGAGACTTTGAGACAATATTTTACTTATGTATATGTTGAGCGCAGATTTCAGCTCGCAGACAGATAATCCGCCTCTCATCTGCGATATCACTTCTGTGTAGTAGTAGTTGTGATAATCTGCCTACGAGAAAGAGAGAGAGAGAGAGAGGGAAAGAAAGAGAGAGAGAGGGAAATGGGGTTTAACGTCCACTCAACACAACCAGGTCATTTCAAGCCTAACATGGTTTTTAATTTTATTTCAATAATTCGCTTGCGCGTAGAGGTCTTTAGCAGTGGGAGGAAACCAGAGTGCCGTGAGGAAACCAACGAGGTTGAGAAGGTGCCCCTAACTCCATGCCACATACACTCACACCAGGGCTCAAAACCGCAGCCGCAAGCCAGAGGTGGCCGGCCAGCTAGAGGTCGAAGCACGACAATCTACACCACTCCAGGAACGAACAAACGATGATAATATTTACTGTGGACCAATTCTCCCAAGTATATTTAAATAACTTTTTTTTTTCGATAGGTCCAAAGAAATAATTTTGTGACCTTTCCCATAAAACACAATTGTTATGTGAAAAATCCCCATTTTTATTCTAAAAGCACGGAGTTTGGAAATGTATCCTCTTATCATTACCAAGCACAATTGGGTTCTGTTAATCTGTTTCTCAAACCCTAAATTCCACTTAAAGTTACCCTTTATATCTGTACTCACAGGGATTTAAAATAAACAACAAAACTCTGAGCATCTAATTATTGGGTTTAATAATTTAAAAAAATATAATTTAATGATAAATTATCAACAGATATAATACACATATAATAAATATCAAACACTTAAAGTCTAGCTTTTAAGAATGCTGAATCAAATAGTTAAGAATTAATTTCGTTGAATTACATTTTGTTTCAAGAAACTGTTCTGTTTTGTTAGGGGGACAGTTAGGGGTGTTGAATGTTGAAACAAAAACTGTTCTGTTTTGTTAAAGGACTGAATGTTTCAAGAAACTGTTCTGTTTTGTTAAAGGATAGAATGATTCGAAAAACTGTTATGTTTTGTTAAAGGATAGAATGTTTCAAGAAACTGTTCTGTTTTGTTAAAGGATAGAATGTTTCAAGAAACTGTTCTGTTTTGTTAAAGGATAGAATGTTTCAAGAAACTGTTCTGTTTTATTAAAGGACGGAATGTTTCAGGAAACTGTTCTGTTTTGTTAAAGGACTGAATGTTTCAAGAAACTGTTCTGTTTGTTAAAGGACGGAATGTTTCAAGAAACTGTTCTGTTTTGTTAAAGGACGGAATGTTTCAAGAAACTGTTCTGTTTGTTAAAGGACGGAATGTTTCAAGAAACTGTTCTGTTTTGTTAAAGGACGGAATGTTTTAACAACAACATGTACCCTGTTTTGTAAAGGACAAAAAATAAATAAATAAATAAAAGTCGATCCTGTAAGAAGGCAGAATCTTAAAACAAGACTTTTTTTTAGTATGGAATGATGGAATTCTTTCCCACAACCCTATCTGGTCAGAGAGATGAAACTTGAAAACTTACAACAAAAACTAGTCATACTTGTAGAGGATGGAATGATTGAACCAAACTAGAATTACAGACATATGAATATTGACTGATTAATTTAAATAATAAAAAGATAACCATCTGGGGCCGGTTGCTCAAAGCTCCGTTATCTTTTAACGATCCTTTAACTTTAACGGAGAGAAAGATTGTGTTGGAAAAAAAGGCCCTAAACATTCTGTGGTGAAAATTTCTACTACAGATTTATGCTAATATAAAAAAATAAGGTATTCTTTAGTGTTTTCTGTGGTAAATTTAACGCTAACAACATGTTACCAAGATATGTCCGTCAGAGTTTAACGGATTGTTAAAATAACTTAATTTTGAGCAACCGGCCCGATGGTCAATAATTTTTGAATAAATAAATTTGCCCTTTTAGTTTAAATCTTGGTTATAAAATTGCCAACAGCAATTCTATAACACCTTAAAATACCAGACACAACTTCTTTCTACTAGTAAATATATGCATGTATATTCAGAAATAGAAACTGTAATATACCTTCTTTCTGTTGTTGGATGGACATGTTTTATAACAAAATTTAATCTCTTGTTGCTTGCCTCTCAAAGGTAAAGTATGTAATTGGTAGTTTTAATTTGTCCAGTCCAAACAATGTGTTACATCGACTGTATTTAACATACTACTTCAACCCAGTCGAGAGATGAAAAAAAAATAAAGGTTTATAACCGTTCATATAAATATTTATTAGGTAGCTAGGTACCATGGTATGGATATAAGCCTGGAAATAAACCACCTGTCACTAGGTACCCGATTTATCAGGCACTATTCCATCAGGTACAGGCCCGTCGGAAGCGGGGGGGGGGGGGGCTGCCCCTCCAATAATCTGCTCGTATATATCCCGGCGTGGTGTCGAAAAAAATTCGGATCCCCTGGATTTCGCTCCCCCCCCCCCATATCAATATCAATCCGACAGGCCTGAGGTACATATCATTATGTCTGTCACAACTTTGTTAGTTGGCAAAAGAAAAAAAATGTGAAGGCCAAGTTACACTCTACTATCATTATTTCCAGGCCAAGTAACAACTAACATTGATATTTCCAGGCCAAGTAACAACTAGTCATTATATCCTAACTAGTCGTTATCACCAGTAGGCCAAGTTACAGCTAACATCGTTATTTCAAGGCTCTGTTACAACTAACATTGTTATTTCAAGGCTCTGTTACAACTAACATCGTTATTTCAAGGCTCTGTTACAACTAACATTGTTATTTCAAGGCTCTGTTACAACTAACATCGTTATTTCAAGGCTCTGTTACAACTAACATCGTTATTTCAAGGCTCTGTTACAACTAACATCGTTATTTCAAGGCTCTGTTACAACTAACATCGTTATTTCAAGGCTCTGTTACAACTAACATCGTTATTTCAAGGCCAAGTTACAACTAACATAGTTATTACCAGGCCAAGTTACAACTGAGTGAAATGAATATATATCCTAGGCAGTAATATAATTCTAATGCTGCGATGGTTTGCCATTATAAATAAATAAATATATATCAGAGAAAGTTTATACAGTTACTTGATATAAAACATTTATAATGCTGTTAAATCAAATGGTTTTAAAAGTTTAAACAAACTATGAGGTTGTTTAGGGATAAAGAAAGGAATACTATTTTAGTAAACATTTATAATGCTATTTAATGAAATTCTATTAAACATGAAAACTTTGATAAAGAAAACAATCCAGGATGGTTATAAATGTATGAACATATCAAAAAAACTTATATCCATAGAAGTGTTTTAAATTTTTGAAATCTACTTCTATATTATGTCTTATAAGGAATATGAAAGCACGAATGAAGGAATAATCCTGTTTAGGTAAAACTTGACAAATTGACATTTATTATTAGCACACACTGATATTCGTACTACTTATAATATTTGTACTGTATTAATATTTGGAGTTGTAAAACAATAATTTGTGTATTAAAATACATGTTGGATACCAAACCTATCTGATCAGCAGATGTCTCTTGTAATTTAGAATCGAAATGAAATGGGGGTTTAACGTCCTACTGTTCAGCTCCTAAACTGGGCTAATACAGACGGGAAAAGTTTGGAATCAACTTTACATTCAAACTTTGGACAAATCACATTCTACTCTTAAAATATGTGAGCTGCTCCCACAAACGCAGGCTCTTGGTTATTTTTATAAAAATAAAGCTGGCAGAATATTCGAATAGTCCACAGCCAAATCTTTTCAAAAATGCAATTCTTTATAATTTGTGTCCTGTAATATAAAATGAAGTTGTGCGACAAGCATCTGGTTTCGTGGGAGCAGAACATATATAATATTCTATTCCACAGATGGGCAACGACTTCTTTAATGGCACACCCATCTAGTCCAAATAAGAAAATTTGTTTCATTTCATTGCTTTGCAATAAAACCCGTCATACAGGTCCAAAATTTTAACTAGTATAAATAATGTACACTTGTCACATTGCAAGTAGGCCTACCATTATTTGAAATAATGATATGCCAGCATCTGTATTTTAAAACCAGATTTCTATATCGGTAATGAGATCACAGCAAAACTAATAAATGTTGTTTTTAAATGAAACAGCACGGTAATGGGATAAAGCATCAATCAGCTCCATACATATTTACAATTACAATGGTTCTGAACAGTGTTGTGAAAACTGGGGCAGCAGCGTCATGTTTTACGCCTTTAGTTTATAACTCAAAGAAAGTTATGTTGCTATAATTTGGTTCAAGCTTGTATAGGTTTGTTTGTTGTTATGGTGATCTGACTTCCAGGCATCAAGGAATCAAAGAAGAACGGTAAAAGTTTGTGAGCCTGAAAATAAAAAGAAAAAAATAATATCATCACAGTTACCAACCCACAGAACAAAATACAGAGAGAGAGAGAGATGGGGAATGTACAATCAACAAAAACTAGATCATTTCCGGACTAAAATATGGTTAGCAGTGGAAGAAACAAGATAACCCAGAGAAAACCCATGAGGTAGAACAGGCGACCATACTCCTTGTCACATACAAGCGAGCGGGGACTCAAAACCACGAACTTTAGTCAATGACACACCTTATGATGCAGCTTGCACAGATTTTTTCAAAATTTTTCTCGGGGGACCCCCACGGGCACCACAAATCAACACTAACACCCTGATTTTTTTTTTTAAATTCTTGGGGAACCCCAACGGGCCCCTCCTAACAGGATTTCCTGGGTCCGCCTCTGCGTAAGACCATGTGGGTACCCAACCTAACCTAGTCAAAACAAGCAAATGCCACCTATGATTTTTGCAAAAATCATTTCGTGGACTGCTATTTAATCGGACTGACTCCAAGCTGGGATATTATCTACATGTACTGGTACTATTTGTATTTTGTCTTTTGAAGTACATGTTAAATAATCAGAGTACATTAAACATACATTATGAAATAGCTAAATCTGCCTATTAGTATTGCAGTGCAGGTCTAGCTTTGGGCCCAAAATGTTATACAAATTATCAATTAGACATTAATTAACTTATCCAGACCATAATAGACTCTCGATGTCATCTTATGTGTCAGATTTTCACTGGATTAGAATCCAATTTGCTGCCCAATGCTCACTGATGATTTAATCAAAAAATAGATAATTGAGACAATGTTTTTTATCTTTTAGACTTTAGTAATAATGATCGAGGCAAGGCCTAAAATTTGAGCGCTAATATATCAATTCAATTTGACTGTAAATTTCAGAATATTCCCTTTATGTCATTTAGTTTTTAACTATTATTGTGAGAACTGCCGGCTCTTTATCTAATCAGTATCACCCATAATGTATCACTAAGTCATGGAAAATTTAATATTTCCTGAAAAATGGAAATGACACACAGGAGACTTGAATTGTAACATGAACACTTGTTATTAAAATATTGAGTATTTAAATGGCCTGGGGGTTTAACCATGTTTTTATAAATATTTATTTAATGATGAAATTGAGCTGATATTGAAGTAATTTACTCAACTCGACAAACGGTTAATATTACAGTTTTCCTGTTTCAATGAGGTGTTTTTATATCCTGATGAGGAAAGATATCAGGTTATAATCAGTCTACAGTCTACATGATGATATAAAGTAGAGTCTCAAATAACCTCTCCATCCAGTTTTATGTCATTCTTATATCAACCAATCATATCAAATTGTGACAGACGTGATGCATTATTAAATATTAAATAACGTAATAATTAATGCGCATGTTGCAACTGTTGAGAATTAAGTAAGGAGAGTTTTATTAAAGGGACAATAACACCCTTGCTGGCTTGACATCTCCAGAAAAAAAATAAAATCATTTTTCAAACTACTAGATATTTAAGTGTCCTAACTGTAGTGTAAATTATCCATTACATCCTTTTTTTTTCCTTGTCAAGAGGGTTCGAAAATATTTTTAAAACGAAATTGCATTTGAAAAGGTTTACATTCGACGTTTCAAATCATTTAGTTGAATTTTTCCAATTTTTTAAATTAGGTATGTTAAGATGAAGTTTGTATCATCAATTAATTGGAATATTGTAAAATAGTACAATTTGTTGACCAGAATAAAAACTAGGACATATTATTCAGTTACAACAAGAGTGGTATTGAGCCTTTAAAATATTTGAATACAGATTATTCTAGTAATAATGAAATCTGATTCAGTCTGACTAAGGGAGATACAAACCTTCATCTACTCATTCGCTCTCATTAAATATATAAATTACAACTAGAAAATGCAGAAGGGTTTGACATCCTATTGTTCTGCTCTAACTGGGCTAAGCTGATCATGTCAAATATTAACCCATATCTGCCTCAAACATATTATAAAGACCTTATTTATGTTCACTATATATTGGAGTTTGAAGATATTTCGCTGGATCATCATGTTCGTATTGTAGTTGTGGTGACTAAATGGGTAAGGCGTACGCTCGCTTAACATGAAACTGAAATGACATGGGGTTTAACATTCGACTGTTCTTCTCCGACTTTGCTAATAAAGATGGGCATAAGTCATGCAGTATTGTGGGTTAAGGTTAGGGCAAGGCTTAGGGTTAGGGCTTGGCTAGGGGATAGAAATGAAATGGGGTCTAACGTCCTACTGTTTGCTCTAACAAGGCTAATGAAGATGTACAGCATGCTATGAGGGAGATTTTGATTTGGCAACGGTGCTACAGGCTAAATACTCATGTATATTTAGATTATTTAACAAAAGAAATGAAATGGGGATTAACATTGTTCTTTTTTGCACCAACTGGGCTAATGAAGACGGGCTATACAATGTGCTATCAGAGAAATTTTGTTTGCCAGGACAGCGGCACTCCGGACTGCTTTTATATATATTTGAATTATATTTACGAAGTGACTATTGAGTATTGACATGACCGTCGTGTCTGCAGGGCCATAATCTGTAAGAGCATTACCCGACCGTCGTGTCTGCAGCGCCATAATCTGTAAGAGCATTACCCGACCGTCGTGTCTGTGTGTCTCCCAACAAGCGGTCACTGTTAGCCTTACCCCCCACGTGATCAGATGAGAAGGGTTAGGGTTAGGGTTAGGTTGCACGATGGTCGGTAACGACGGTAAGCCGTATTTAGGTTGTTTTGGTCCATGTTTTATATTCACGCACGGTTGGGTACGCAACACCGAATTTCGTTGTTGTTGGCACAACGTCGTCGTTTCAGCGATGAAGGGAGTCTGCATTGCGGAAACGACGGTCGGGTCCGCAGTGCTAACAATAACCATTCGGGTCACGACCGTCGTGTCAATAACAGCTTCCTTATATTTATTGCTTTTGCAATATTATTAATCATTTCCCATGACAGACAAAACCAGTGACAAAAAGGGAAAATTCCGCTGTAAATGAACATCAAATGAAGAAAATATTTGTTGACATACAATTTGAAAGAGAGAGAGAGAAATAGAAATGGCATTTAACGCCCACTCGACAAAAACTAGGTCATATCGGGACTAACACATGGTTTAATTTTATATCAACAATTCACTTGCGAGTAGGGGTCTTTAGCAGTGGGAGGAAACCGGAAGACCCTAGGAAAACCCACGAGGTTGGACAGGCGATTCTTCTCCTTGCCACGTACAACCGAGGATTTGATACCACCCCGGTTGACTCAATGACAAAATTTATGATACAGCGTGCATGTGCCAACAATTTGGCCATCCAACCCCCTCAATTTGAAAGAACTCTTGTAATGACATGTTAAATTGTCTCCATGGCATTGAGTTATTAAACTTGAAATACATAGGTCACAATTCTAGGGGATACAAACCTCACTCAGTAAAGAACAGTAATTGTATTATGATGGGAATACAATTTAAAAGAATACTCTTTATGTCGGATGGGAAGGGAATGCCAACAACAAGTTTTGTGGAAATATATACAATCTGAAAGAACTGTAATTATGTTGTTGTATGTGAAAAGAATACAACAATCTTTGATAAAATTATTTAGTCAGATAGGTACTTGACGATCTCTAATAAAATTACATTTTGTATTTCAAGTGGTCTGAGACGAGAGAATAATGATAATACAATGTGACTCAATGACTTGAATAGGCCATGATGATGAAATGAAACAGGGTTTAACGTCCACCAGGTTCTGCTTTGACTGGGCTAATGAAGAGATTGAAGACGTTCTCCATGTAGTGTGCTATGAGGGAAACTTTGTCAGCTAACTTTTATATCAAATTCCAACTGCCAAAGGATCTTTTATATGCACTCCTATGTGGAAACAGGACCTTGGTTTTCCGTCCTATCCGAACAACTAGACAGCTGTCCTTGTCGGGCCCCTCCATCCTGCACCTCTGACGACGAGAAACCCAAACTGGAAAATCTCAAAGAACTTTCTCAGCCAACACCCCCCAAACCTCCAGGCTAGCGAGCCAACGTTGACCACCGTGGCTACACAATGATATAATAACTAGTGGGACGCTCACAAATTTTATTAAAGAATCCCAGTTTCATCTTCATAATCAGTCCTCTTTCTGTGATGATAGCCTTGGGGTGTGCTCGACTGTCATATATTCTTAATTACATTTGGAGTTGAAGCAGGGAGTCGTTTATTTTTTTCTGGCCTGGGGATGTTTGCTGAGGTCTCTCCAAACAATACGAGTGAAACAATCAAGATGTTTTTTGGCTCGGAACACACGGTTTTCTTAATACTCGTTAAGATGGTGAACGATTTAATCTTAAGCCCCCATGCTTTATTTCACTTTGCTGTTTGGTCTTAGGATAATAGAAGGTCCTCGATGTTTCTATTAGGGAAATGGTTCGTGATAATACGAGTCAGAAAAAAACCGAAAGATCCATTGAGTCTCTGTACATCAATAACAAGGATGAAATATATTAAGATCAGAAATCCTTTGGAAACTTTCTTAAAAGAATTTCTCATCAAGTTTGCTTTCACAAAAATGGACAATCTTTTTCCCCTATCAAATTTGGTAGAGATTTCTCCTAGGAAACGTTCAATCAAAAGGTATTTTCTTTCAAAAAGTCAAATTAATTTAAAAGTCAAATTAATCATTCATGCTCAGAGAAGAATACTTCGTGGAAACTAAGTTATTTTTCTCAATTATTCCAACGACCTAGACTTGGCCATTTTGTTCTCCATGGATTATAATCCTATTACAAGTTAGATCAGATGTATTTGTTGAAGTTCGTTGATCGAGCAAGACTTTTAAACATTAAAGCCTGTGATCAACATTAGACGGATTGCGGAATCCCTATAATATTTTGAGAGAAGAATCACTACAAGGTATATCAGTTCAAAAAATGGCTAAATTCCACTTCAGTATTAACAAAGATAATAAGATGATTTTAAAAAGATATTCAACATTCTGCAGATTATCTGTTGATGGGTGTCTTTTTAATCCGATTGCTTGCTCGAACCCAGGAGATTATCTTGCCTTGATATGTTGATTTTGTTTTCTTAATTAATTATTAAATAATTTCAACTTGGATTAAGCCGTGTAAAATCGGGATATTGTACGAAAAATATACGACTGACTGCGATCAAGAAATAGATATGAACATCCACTCAAATAGTAGCACAAAATCTGGGACTAACATATGGTACAATTTTGTTTCAATAATACGCTTCAAACAGGTCTTTAGCCGTGGGAGTAAACCGGAGGATCTGGAGATTCAACCAACCTCACTCCTTGTGTAGTGCAAGCTTAGAATGGAAACGACGCCACTTGACTAGATGTCAGACCTTATGATCTAAAGCATCTGAATTAGACCAATCAAATACCACCCCCATCTCCAACCACCACAAGAACAAGTCGGACAACAAACCATATTCTATTTTTGTCAACTTAAATATAAATAATTCATAAAAACATTACCATAATATTTTCACGGTTGATAGAACAATTTAAATAAATCCTAATACAGCCATTGATAACTGAATTATAAAATTATTGTTACACTTGATTAAATTAATGAAAGAAATCATTATAATATATTCAAGCACCACTATAAATCAAGTAAAATAATAATTAATTATATTGTAATTATATTGTAATTAATTACACATCAATCAAGAGGGCACCAGTTATATTATATTTCCCACTTGAAATTGACCAGGAGATAATCTATGGTCCGATAGATGATTTATTGGTGTGTTAAGTAAACTATGACTTTATGATGTATAAATACAGGGAAATCAAGATATTGAGATATTGTCAATAATGATGAAATGCATCTAATAGTTTGATTCATAACTTCTTTAACACAGGTCCCCACCACACCCCCCTTCTCAAGGTTAAGCCACAACAATTTAGGTTATTGTTCATTCAAAAACGTTTCAGTTTCTAAACTGAAATTTTTGAAATTTTTAATAAAACTACATTCACCAGATAAAACACTATTTTCTTTAACTCGAAGAATTCTTATGATTTTAAATTTTAAAAAAAAAAATCTTAGATACAGATATTGAAACGAAAGTTCTCAGAAACACAAACTAAAATAAACCCAAAGAAATTTTGTCAAAGATGTAAATATATATTTTAATTTAAAAAAATCCCAAAGACTCCAATGGATTGAAAGACTTGTTCTAGAAAAATATCCTATCCATCCTTCAGAAGAAAAAAAATTGTACACATTTTTTAAAATCAAATTATGTGTCTCTCTTGAAACACAATTCCTGCTACCAGTTCCAAAATAATGTTTGTCGAGGTTAAAATTGGACTGGACAGTTGGGCTAATGTTGTATGCTTGACATTAATAAGGGCAAGTGAATAAGAGCCAACACAGTTTTAATGGAGTATTCATGTTTCAGTAATCTTTTAGCCATCGGCAATTCCTCTCAAATGCTGCCACGGTGAAAAATTACACATAGATGGCCTGATAATCTAGGTTTCATTAACAACAACACAGTCATCTGTTTATCACCTGCAGGTCAAACAACAAGCTGGGTGATTGTAATACACTTTACATCTTAGCTCCAGGATTCAAAACAACTTCACTTATACCCAACAAACAAACACTAATAACATCATTTTAACGTTATTAATACATTTATTAATGTTTCTTATTCCATGTTAAATCAATGGAAACATTAAAGAGAGAAATGGGGTTTAATGTCTGCTCCAGGATACAAAATAACTTCATTCATTAAACCCACCAACAAAAACTAAAAACATAATTTTAACGTTATTTATACGTTTATAAATGTTTCTTATTCCATGTTAAATCCATGAAAACATTAAAGGGACAATCCCTTATTAATAAAAAAAAAAAAGTCCGAGAATGTATGAAAATAAAACGCCAAAATATTGGGGAATGGTGTATTTACCTTGTCTCAAAATTTTAACTCAAAATATTGAGTCGTTTGGATGTGAACGCCAAAACTGCTTATCATGAGACGTAACCCCTTTAAGACTTTGGATCAATTGTTTCGTTGGGTGACCTTATTACTGATTACGGTTACTTGAGAGGGTTATGCAGTGAATAACCCATGTGCCGTACTTGATAAAGAAAGGCAAATTTCAACTACACATTATTTTCCTATTACGCAAATGACAAGAGGAATCCCTGGCTGGGAACTTTCTTGTACAACACCAGGATCTCACCCTGGACCTCCTACTCCTTGTCAGTGAGTTGGAGTTACTCACCATTGGGTCCGGTTCAACATTTTATTTTACATGAAATTAAATTGGGTTTAAATTTTAAATGAAATGGGTTTTATTTTAAATGAAATGGGTTTTATTTTAAATGAAATGGATATAAATATAAAGTATTAGGGGACCCTTTGGGACTATATCTTATAAAATTGTATAGCCCTCCGTTGCAACGTTCTTAAATCCATTTCGATTAAAAATGATTCAAAGAAAATATCCTGCGACGTGACATATGATTTATGTCTCAGTCAAGATCAGTCATTGAAAGCCCAATTATTTGTATCATGACAAAACCTACATATCAGCCTGCAATTCTTTAGACTTTAAAATTGCATTTTTTTTTCATTTTCTGAGCATTTTAATATTTATTCAAATTGATATCCCGATCAAATAATTTACAGACCATTGGGTCCGGTTCAACATTTTATTTTACATGAAATTAAATTGGGTTTAAATTTTAAATGAAATGGGTTTTATTTTAAATGAAATGGGTTTTATTTTAAATGAAATGGATATAAATATAAAGTATTAGGGGACCCTTCGGGACTATATCTTATAAAATTGTATAGCCGTCCGTTGCAACGTTCTTAAATCCATTTCGATTAAAAATGATTCAAAGAAAATATCCTGCCACGTGACATATGATTTATGTCTCAGTCGAGATCAGTCATTGAAAGCCCAATTATTTGTATCATGACAAAACCTACATATCAGCCTGCAATTCTTTAGACTTTAAAATTGCATTTTTTTTTCCATTTTCTGAGCATTTTAATATTTATTCAAATTGATATCCCGATCAAATAATTTACAGACGAAAAAACCCAGTAACGAAAACCTAACAGCAGGTTTTTAATAAGATCATGAATTTACAATTTAATATCATCCAATAATTTCACTCATGTCACACAAATAATAACAGTGGTTAAAGTCCATTTAAAGCCCATTTTCTTTTTTACCGCGTGCTCGATGTCGATGGCGAGTTGGAGAAGTGATGAGAGCTATACTCCACGCCACAACCAGGAAACCGTTTCTCTCCGACCAGAAATTGAATTATAACTTGGTTGAGATGGGATGCAGATATAATGATAAATTACTACTATCGTCCTGATAAAAGATGTAATTTAATTACTTCCACGCTTAACCCTCTCATAAAGTCATTTACAGATATTATTAGAAAATTCAAATAACATTTTGCCAATGAGTTAGGGGTTGTTTTCATGCGAGGTTGTATGGAACCGAGTTCTGGGTTTAATTCGATATGAAGCAGGAAAATAATTGGACTGCGGCCATATTTATGTAATGGCCTAGTATATAAAAACATACCCAGTTAATATGTTATTAACCCTCTCCGTAATAGCTTTTAATAATCAAGATCAGTGATTTATCGACATGGTTCAAAGTCTTGCTACAAATTTGGAGATTTCATTTCGTGCCAGTTAATAAATATCAATAAGTTCTGTTATACAGCACAATGCCTGGGTTTAGTGAATAGAGTGCTGGCTTACCAACTAGGAGGAAATGAAATGGGGTTTAACTTTAACGTCCTACTATTCTACTCCAACTGGGCTATTAGCCTTATGAAGAAGGGCATACACTATGCAGTGTGCTATGACGGAAATTTTGACTGGACAGTGGTACTATGACCTACTTTTATTTTGAATTCCAACTATCAAGGATTCTTTCACATGCATGCCAATGTGTAAATCAATAACTTTATGTTGTCCCTTGCCTCGCCGTCTGTCCTACACTAGGGGGAACCAAGCTGAAAAATTTCAAAGTACTTTCTCGGCCAACACCGGGATTGACAAGAAAATGTCTTATTCATTCACACTGAGCCAACATGGCTTCCCTTACTAGGACGTCTTGGGTTTTTCAATTTGATTTCCCCTTATACTACTACTATAGGTGTTGAGGGACGAAGGCAAGGAAAAGCATCTAGTTTGTCAGATTGAACTAAACACATAGGCTCAACTGTGTACTTGTAAATGTGCACATGAAGGAACCCTCAACACATGAAATAAGATGTCAAGAGTTAGCCCAGTGGTTGACATTAAACCCCATGTCATTTAATTCATAAAATATTTTGTTTATTTAGAAACCTTAAATGATATTTGACATTCAAAAATTGAATTTTATTAAAAGTTTAAAGCAGTGCATTTGAAATTGAATGATATTTGACTTCATGTAGATAGATAGAGAAAGAGAGAGAGAGAAATGGGGTTTAACACCCACTCTACACAAACTAGGTCATTTTGGGACTTTCAATTTTTATTTCAAAAATTCGCTTGCGCGTAGGGGTCTTTATCAGTGGGAGGAAACCGGAGTGCCTGGAGGAAACCCACGAGGTTGAGAAGGCGCCACTATCTCCATGTCACATACGCACACACTAGGGCTCGAAACCACAGCCGCAAGCCAGAGGTGACCAGCAAGCTAGAGGTCGAAAGGGGGGGGGGCATTTGACAAACTAGGTCTCTTCCAGACTAACATATGGTTATATCTTATTTCAATAACTCCCTTGCATGATGTTTTTTTTACTTACATGTAGCTATGGGAGGAAACAGTATGAGTATACAACTCTGAGAAAACACACAAGGTTGGGCAGGCAATCAAATAGATGGAATATTTTGATTTAATTCTGTAACATTTTTGTTACGTGAGCAAATAATGAATACAATATAAAACTTTATTAAAGGAAATCGTGGAATGTGTGTCTTAGATACAGGATGGGGACAAATCAATTGTAGAATTATAAAAATATTATTCAAACTTCATTCACCACAATACAAATCAGTTCTTCAACAATATGTGAGGCCACTTTAAATAAATTAGTTGGTAGTGGTCCTTTCTTTTCCCAAAAATATGAAAGGGAGGGGTTTTATTTATTTAAAAAAAAAGAATATTGCATGGCAATGGTCTCAAATCTGTAGCCAACAACTTCTCAAGACTTGAATGAAATGGGGTTTAACGTCCTACTTTTCTGCACCAACTGGGCTATGTTGTTATAATCGAGGGTGATATCGCAGACAAGTTGCCTTATTTTCATATGCTTAGCGCATGCGCAGGAATCTTTCCAATGGGAGAAAAACCAGAGTACTCGGTGTTACGTTAGGGGTCGTCTGAGCAGCTTTTCACCCTATGCCAAGAACACGTCCTCACAGACCGTTTCATTGGCTAATCCCTCACTTCAATATTGCAACTCTTCCAGATCCTAGTGTAGTAAAGACAAGTAAAACGAAATTTTGAACTATAAAAATCGAAACAAAATAGGATCTGTGTTTTAATCAGATTGGCAAAAATGACGAATTCCCCCACTTATAGCACACTGCATTAAGACATAGTACGACATGTTGCCCAATATTTTAGACAAACAAATTCAGAAAACATTTCAAGAATTGAACACAATCTATCATGCTTCTTCTTGAATAAATCCCAGTAAATAGATCAACACCACATAACTTACTAATTAATAAGAGAGAGAGAGAGAGAGAGAGAGAGAGAGAGAGAGATAAATAGGGTTTAATGTCCACTCTACACAAACTAGCTCATTTCAGGATTAACATATGTTTTAATTTAATTTTTTTTAAATAACCCACTTGCACGTAGGAGTATTTAGCAGTGTGAGGAAACATAAGGACCCTGAGAAGACCCATGACCCCACTTCTTGTTACGTATAACAATGGCGAAATTACATCAAATATTTGAGAAATAAAACCCACAAACAATGATCTCAAACAATGATGACCCTTAGAACAACAAGACAATATTCTAACCGGTAAAAACACATGATTACATTTACTATCGATACAGCCTTACTTCTCGAGTACAAACTCTCCAGTTTTAGAAAAGCAATATGACATCAAATTAGAGTTATCTGGTTTACGACAGAAATAAACCGATCATTTTCAACGTAACAGCTCACACAACAAATTACACATCCGCACAAAATTTCCTGTTGCTATGGAAAATATAAAGCGAGTGAAATCAAATCAACATTTTTCTTTAATTATCAATTTGTTCAAAGACCATTCGGCTCTTATCAGAGAGAAGACAATGTTTGATCACATTTAATGAACTCTTTTTTTTACTCCCGTAATTTGCTTTTAAATTGTCAATATTTAATTTATTGTGAAATTTTCTACGAACTGAGTCGTTACAAGAATAGATATCTAATCTGTATCCGCACCATCGTTTGTTTTTAAGACAGGAAAATGAAAAACGTGAAGTCATTTACTGCGTATCTAAAAAGTTATTATCTCATCAGATCGGCAAACGGGAATCAGTGTATATATGTGTCATGGTTTTAAAAAACTTTCCCAGCTCTCATTCAAGTCACTGACAACATTTTTGATTTAACATGAAAATGTTAATCCTATTTAAAATTTTATTAAATGCGCTAATTAGAATTTGCACACCTTAATACACACTATAAATTTACTCAAAATGATTATTTAATATTTAATTAAACATGCATTATGCGAGAGCTAAATCTTCCTATTGCAGGTCTTTCTTTTGGCTTGAAATGTTATCTAAATTATTAATTAGACCATAATCAACTCTCGATGCCATTGTTAGCCTTCAATAATCTTATTCATCATATTTTTGTAGGGAGAGAGAGAGAGAAATGGGGTTTAACGTCCACTCAACACAACTAGGTCATTTCAGGACTTACATGTGGTTTTTAATTCACTTGCGCGTAGGAGTCTTTAGCAGTGGGAGGAAACCGGAGTCCCCGAAGGAAACCAACGAAGTTGAGAAGGCGCCCCTATCCCCATGCCACATACGCTCACACCACGGCTCGAAACCACAGCCCCAAACCAGAGGTGGCCTGCCAGCTAGAGGTCGAAGCGCGGCACTCTAGACAACTAGGCCATCCCAACCCCCCCCCCCCATATTTTTGTAAATAATGAATAGAATTGAACCATTTCTGTACTGTCATACATATTAGAGATTCAACTTTTAACAATATAATACTAGTTTGCAAGCAAGGGATTCAGTAAATCCTTCCTGTTTAAACACCGATAATATACATAATAGTTACTACAGCCCAATTGTTTTCCATTTGCAATCTTCCAAGTAAAATTGTTTTTTAATAAACAAATCTTGGATGGCAATATCACATAAATTCAAAGAGAGCTCCATTTAATAAATATGGAATAGTCCCTGCTGAATTGAAGTTAATTCATAATTTTAGAGTCTTATCTTTTATTCATATGTCTACTCCCTCTTCTGCTCTCTTCAAATTGGGAAGCCACAGTGGCTCAATGAGTAAGACATTGGCTCGCTATCCTGAAGGTCCCATGTTCGATCCCTGTGGTTGCCGAGAAAGAGCATCAGGATTTTCGGAAGTGGTTCCTCCTTGCCACATGTACAGGACAGAGGGCATGGCAAGGGATGAAAAACCGAGGTTCCGTGTACACATTGGTGTGCACGTAAAAGATCCCTTGGCAGTTGTAATTCAGTATATAAGTGTAGGCCATACCGTTGCTGTCCGGGCAAAATTTGCCTGAAAGCACACTGTATGGCGTACGTCTGTCTTCATTAGCCCAGTTGGAACAAAACACTAGCATGTTAAACCCCATTTCATTTCAATTCACCTCAGATTTTGATCCAGAAGCCATAGTAATTGTGTGAGATTTGTTATTCACCTTCCCCCTTCCCCTTAATCTCTTTAGTTAAAACTTATAATTTTTTGCCAAAACATGCAAAAATTTTCAAAACATAGAGAGAGAGAGATAAGAGAAATGGGGTTTAACGTCCACTGGACAAAAACTAGGTCATTTTGGGACTAACATGGTCTAATTTTTATTTCAATAATTCACTTGCGCGTTGGGGCACAAATTTTCAAAACATAGAGAGAGAGAGATAAGAGAAATGGGGTTTAACGTCCACTGGACAAAAACTAGGTCATTTTGGGACTAACATGGTCTAATTTTTATTTCAATAATTCACTTGCGCGTAGGGGCACAAATTTTCAAAACATAGAGAGAGAGAGATAAGAGAAATGGGGTTTAACGTCCACTCGACAAAAACTAGGTCATTTTGGGACTAACATGGTTTAATTTTTATTTCAATACTTCACTTGCGCGTAGGGGTCTTAAGCAGTGGGAGGAAACCGGATGACCCGTAGAAAACACACGAGGTTGGACAGGCGACCATACTCCTTGCAACGTACAACAGGGGATTCAAAACCACGCTAGTTGACTCAATGACAGATTTTATAGTACAGCACACGCACCCTAACCATTCAGCCAATCAACTCCCCTTAAACCATAGAACTTATAATTATATATCTGTACTTTTATAACCACAAGGAAAGTACACTAGTTTATTATTAAACAATAATTTATATCTGTACTTTTATAACCAAAAGGAAAGTACACTAGTTTATTATTAAACAATAATTTATATCTGTACTTCTATAACCAAAAGGAAAGTACACTAGTTTATTATTAAACAATAATTTATATCTGTACTTCTATAACCAAAAGGAAAGTACACTAGTTTATTATTAAACAATAATTTATATCTGTACTTCTATAACCAAAAGGAAAGTACACTAGTTTATTATTAAACAATAATTTATATCAGTACTTTTATAACCACAAGGAAAGTACACTAGTTTATTATTAAACAATAATTTATATCAGTACTTTTATAACCACAAGGAAAGTACACTAGTTTATTATTAAACAATAATTTATATCTGTACTTTTATAACCACAAGGAAAGTACACTAGTTGATTATTAAACAATAATTTATATCTGTACTTTTATAACCACAAGGAAAGTACACTAGTTTATTATTAAACAATAATTTATATCTGTACTTTTATAACCACAAGGAAAGTACACTAGTTTATTATTAAACAATAATTTATATCTGTACTTTTATAACCAAAAGGAAAGTACACTAGTTTATTATTAAACAATAATTTATATCTGTACTTTTATAACCACAAGGAAAGTACACTAACTAGTTTATTATTAAACAAGCTGTCATCCTTGTATCATAGACAGGTTATAGAAAATTAATATGTCCCTAATCAATACACAGGCAGAGCTTAATCTAATTTCATTTCCGTTTTGGTTTTTACATTTCATAAAGTGACAACCCCAGATAATTGGAGAGTTTTTATTGACGGAGACTAATTCATAAATCCACACCACGACACGCAAACTTGTTAAAAAGCAGCAAAAAACTCTAATAAGATTTATTATGATTTACAAATAGATTTTTTTGTTTTTTACAATGACCTGTTTCTTGCAAAAATTACCGGAAAAAAAAAAAAAAAAAAAAAAAAATTAGGGAGAGGGGTATAACATAGGCTAAGTCTAATCCCCAATCCCATTCAGACAACCTGAATAAAATATTGTTTAAAAAAAAAAAAAAATTACCGAAAATTGTCGTATTTTCTAAGAAAGTCAAAACATAATTATTTCTATCTCTACTGCTTAATAGATTGTCAAAAACCTAGTATGCAATAGGAAATTTCCCTCCCTACAGGTATCTACACTCCACGGAATGGGCAAAGCTCAATGTTGAGGCTGCATTGGCCGTAAAAGTTCATCCAGATATTTCGGGAATGCAGGTAGAGGGCAAGACATTGGTGAGCACGTGAAAGAACCCTTGGCAGTTGGAATTTGATATAAGATTAGGCCGTAGCTTCACTGACTGGGAATTTTCCCTCATAGCACACTGACTAGCACGTAAAAGAACCCTTGGCAGTTGGAATTCGATATATAGGAGATCGCCGTAACGCTTCTGCTCAGGCAAAATTTCCCTCATACCAACCTTAGTGGAGAAGGCCCATCTTCATTAGCAAAGTTTAGGAGCAGAACAGTAGGACGTTAAATCACATTTCATTTCATGATTGAAAATGATTTATTTATCAATTTCTCAACTGCCAATTGAGGTTTATAGTTCTTTTATCAATGCAATTTTTTATATATTTTTAGCCTAGATTTTGACCATATATGGTAAACAATAACTTATGTCTTCTGTCTCATTTTGTTGTCACAGACTCATGGGTCACTATAGAATGTCGTTTCTCATGTGTTTATATTTCTAATAAAAGTGGGGGGGTTGGATGGCTTAATTGTTAGCACGTGCGCTCTGTATCATAAGCCTGTCATTGAGTCAAATGGTGTGGTTTCAAATCGCCGTTTGTAGGTGACAAGGAATAGGGGCCCCTGTCCATCCTCATGGGTTTTCTCCGGGTCCTCCTGTTTTCTACCACTGCTAAAGACCCCTATGCGCAAGCGACTAGGCGCAAGCAAATTATTGAAATAAAATTAAACTATATGTTACTGTTAGTCCCGAAAAGACCTAGTTTATGTTGAGAGGAGGTTAAGCCCATTTCTCTCTTTCTCTCTCTCTCTAATAAAAGTCTTCTATTTATTCCAACTGGTGCAGTAGAACCAAAAAGAAATGCAAATGGATTTCACAATGACCTAAGTGCCTCGGAGCTATGTCCACACAAGCCAGATTAAAAACACCAATTCAACTGTTCTATTCTTCTACTTCCGCTCGCGAGAAGCCGAGCAACTCGAGATGTGACGTGACTATTCTTTATTCGTTTTAATTAAGTCAAGTTTAGTGGGGGATAAAAGTTGGCATCTATAATACTATCATCAATTCTTGTTGTTAATCACAAACTACTCAACCAAAATATTGGATTCACTCACGTTGGGTTTTTTTCTCCTGTAAATTAAAAACATCTCTTGCTCACTGTGTTCTTGTGTCATCATTCAAATAGGGTTTTTTTTCTCTAGAATTAGTCAAATAACGTGTGTACAATAATGTTAAGTGTTGGTTATTAAAATTCTCACAATTTATTTATCATTTCTTCAGTTATTAATCTAATCAAAACATGAAAACTGACCTGAGAAGAAGAGAGTGAGAGAGAGAGAAAGAGAGAGCGAGAGTGAGAGAGAGAGAGTTTAGCGTATGATACAATTTTATTTCAATAATTCGCTTAGCAGTGGAAAGACAATGGAGGACCATGAGAAAACCCTACTCAATATCACATACAATCTTTGGATAGAAACAATGCACTATTTACACTCAATAACAGACCTAAGGATCTAAAGCACATATTGATAAACTTCTCGACCAACCATCAACCCCGTCCCCGTTCACCCAAACATTCCATTCCACAAACATCAACAACTCTTTAATAATCAATAAAACTCTACACACAATCTATTCACTCGGACTCGCTTGTTCATTGATATAACAAAAAATTACAATTCCTAGTCGTTTTTTTTTTCTTTCCTGACAATACGTCGATATAGAATGGACTTTATTTGTGACGAATAAACGGGTAAAAGTCAGCGCAAATAGGAACGCTGGTTAATATCAAGTCGTTCAATCTTAATTTCATTACACGCTTAACTTACTCCTCTCTACAACATTATCGTAACGCTGTTCGCAACGTTTTCAACTCATGACCCAGAAAAACTTTAAAATGAACACTGCATTATCCAACAAGTTAATCAGTTTATTTATTGTAATTTCTGCGTCCATCAATTTCGATAATTCAATCTAACTCAGAAAAAACAATATGTTAACAAGTTTATTTATTCTAATTTAAGCAGACGTTACTGATTAGAAAGTTTAGATTTTCTAGAATAATTAATTTAAAAGATCCCCGAGCAACAGCAAGACAGATAGACTGTAGGTAGTAAAGATTGTGCTATTAAACAATCTTTACTACCTACAGTCTATCTGTCTTGCTGTTGCTCGGGGATCTTTTAAATTATTTATCTACTTCTTATCGCCCCGACAGTATCAGTTTTGATCCAGTATCCAGATAGATGCCGAAGCCTGTCCAGCTTTTATAATTTTTAAAGGGAGTGTTCGCCGTCCACTTTTTTCCGTCTATTTTCTAGAATAAAATAAAAGAACAGATTCTGGACTACCAACTCTTTATGCACAACAACAGACAGTCCAGGGCCTATTTAACGAAATTTTAACTAAGATAAAATCCGATTTTAGTAATTTGATTTGATAATGTTTGATTGATTTTAGCGCTTAGCCAATCAGATTTAGGTACGGTATGTACTAAATTTCGGATTTTATCTTTAGTTAAGATTTCGAGAAACAGGGCACAGGGGTTTTTCAATGAAGGATGCTGTATTGTTTTTAAATGGAGGATGCTTAATGGTACAATGCACCAATTGTATTTTCGTTAAAATATCAAATTTCTCACAGTTTAATAGTTAATAAACGCTAAATATGTAAACAGATTTATTTTATTCACCATTCTCGCCTCTACAGACATCGTTTTCTCAGACATATTTCTAACAGCCTTAATTGCGATTGTGGTCATGCGTTTGTAAACTCTGAACTTTTCCTTTAATTTGCCCCTGACATTCTAATGCACGATCTGCAACAATATTCAAAACATCCACAATTTTATCAAAAAATCCTCATAAATTCAAAAGTGTTTATCCTTGGGGGTTTTCTTCGTTAAAATAGGGTTTATGCCATGCAGAATGCTATGTGGGGAATTTGTACACAGGACCAGTTTTTCATCCATTCCAAACAACTAGATACTGTTCCTCACTAGGCCCTCAGTCCTGCACAGTTGACAAGGGGAAAACCATGGAGAATCTTTCAGGCAAACACCAGGATCAAACCCTAGATCTTATGGTCATTTTTACTGAGCCTCCGTGGCTCCCTGGGCTAAACAGTTACTGACCTACTTCGTACGATATAGAATATAAAATACTATTAAACCAATTGCTGTTCACGATGAATAACAAATAACTAACGACCTAAATTAACAAAAGTAAAAGTACAGTACTTAATACCCTTCTAGCTGTCATTTAACACCAAAAATATGAGAAAAATTTATTAGTTTTGTCAAAGATTCCTTTTTCTGTCAATAGTGCCCTACAACTGTTTTTTTTTACGATCAATTTACTACGATTTATGCTGCGTATAAACTAGATAAAAAGTGAATCGATATCGTCTTCACGTCTGTTTCAAGTATTGTCTTACGTTATATCGTAAATAACTTACACAGCTCTTCCAGTACAATAATATTATCAAACGGTAGACTATAAAAGAGAAACATTCCAATTGTCGGACAATCAATAAAATATCTTCTGTAAATTTGTAAACAATGAAAATAACACTCTGATACTAAAATTCTATTAACTAATTCTCTAATATTAAAATCTATGAAATGTCCTACTAAAAGAATAAATAAAAATATTTATATTTTGCACATTTGATTTTTCCATTATGAAACTTGCAAGGATATGACCTGACCCAAAAACATATTGTGACAAAAGAGAGAGAGAGAGAGAGCAAAATAAATTTTGCATAGAATTGAATTTGAACACTCCTAATATTGCATTTGAATACTCCTAATTTTGCATGCAATTGTATTTGAACATTCCTAATTTTACATACAACTGAATTTGAACACTCATAATTTTACATACATAATTAAAACTGAATTTGAACACCCGTAATATTGCATACAATTTAATTTGAACACCCATAATTTTGTAAAATGTATCTGAACAGTTAAATCACGGCACATCAAAAAAACTTTTTTTTACTAACAATCCTGTTTATAATATTTTATTGTTTTGCATGTTTCAAGTTAAATGAACCTATTCAAAACTTTCATCTTTCATAAAATACCCATTAAAAATGATCTTTCATACTTTTACAAAAAATAAAGTGCTTTAAAATAAAAAAAACAACTTGTAAATTCTCCGTTTTATCAGACTCCATAAAATCTGTAGGAAGTCATATTTATAAAAATTTCAAGTCCCAGTTACGATAAATAAAAAACGTGTTTTCGAAGCCACTACTTTCAATCATAACGTTAGATTCCCCGATGGCATTACTGTAAATGTTAATTGAGACATTACGCAGTTGTAGTTTTCGTGTAGAATTACGGCTGTATAGTTCGCAGATTTAATCATTAGATAATGAGTAATCAAGACGCGATTATAACTAGCTAGTCGGTCGTGTAGTATTGTACAGTTAAAAGTTAAATCGTGTTTCTTCTAATAAAACAACAGTTTTAAAACTGAATAGAAGCTTTTCTTTTAATACAATCAAAAGTAGGATTGAATTGAATCAGAGAATAATGCAGATTATGTGGAATGTTTTACCAGAAATATAAATGAACATTTATTCAACAAAAAGAGAGAATGATACACACTTGATTTCCAACCACAGAACATGTCACATGATTGATTAATTTATAAATTATTATATTAAAGTGGCTGTTTCATTGATCAGATTCAGAGAGATTCACAGAGAGAGAGAGAGAGAGAGAGAGAGAGAGAGAGAGAGAGAGAGAAGAGAGAAAAGGAGCGAGAGAGTGAGAAAGATGGGGTTTAAATGTCCACTCCACACAAACCAGGTAATTTCGAGACTTACATATGTTACAATTTTATTTCAATAATTCGCTTGCGCGTAGGGGTCTTTAGCAGTGGGAGGAAAACAGAGAACCCCAAGAAAACTCACGCGGTTGGACAGGCAACCATACTCCCTGTCACGTAGTGAGATAGAGAGAGAGAGTTTACAGTCCAATAACCATCTCATTATGAGACTGGCATCACATATTTATAGTCAATAATTTGCTGGCATGGATGTAAAAACACAGGCAGGCAACTCCTTTCCTTGACGCTACAAACCCGAGTTTAAATCTACAACATGCAATCTTGCATAGATGATATGTCTTATGTATAATCAATGCGTTTGGATATAAACATTTTATTAATTTTTCAAAGCTATTGGAATTGATATTTCAGATTTCGTTACTTGATATCAATTAACCTGAGTTTAAATCTACAACTTGCATAGATGACATGTCTTATGAATACTCAATTTATTTGGATCTGAAGTTATGTATGAACACAAATATATTTGGATAATCACATTATTTGATTAATTTTTTCAAAGCTATTCGAATTGATATTTCAGACTTGGTTACTTGATGTCAATTAAAACTTGTGGAATTTGATGAGCGTTTTGTCTCCTACTAGGGGAATTTTATAAGCTAATCAAAAATAAATGAACAAATAAAGAAAATATATTATTACAAAGATCAGCTTTTTTTATTCTAGAAATCTGAAATTGCATCCAATACAATCGAAAAATAGAACAGTTGACATGAAACAACTATTCAAATCAGTGCCGGACTGGGCCCACTTGCCATTGGCAAGTGGGCCTAAGCCCAATCTGATTAAAACACAGATCCAATTTCGTTTCGTTTTTTATAGTTCAAAATTTCGTTTTACTTTTTACTACACTCTAGGATCTGGGAGGATTGTTATTTAACTCGCGTTCAGCTTGAAATGAGGGATCAGCCAATCAAATTGTCTGTCGAATCGGGAGTTTGAACTCTCTTGCATGGAACTGTGGGTAGACATGAACTCCGACAGAAATCAAAACAAAGCAAAAGTATAGCCACTTGTAACAACGATTCTGATTGGTTTATCGAATGACTGACCTTACAGGGTCAAATGTCGTTTGCTACGTCATAGAACGTGACCCCCGACTGTTAGTTGTTAGATCTACATGAGCGAGGCCATCGAAAGTATAAAAAAACGAAACGAAATATAGATCTGTATTTTAATTAGATTGGCCTAAGCCGAAAAAAAAAATTTGGGCCTAAGCCTCAAAGAAAAAAGAAAAAAGTAAAAAAAAAGAAAAAGAAAAGGTAGCAAAAGAGGGGAGGAGAGGAAACAGGGAAAGGAAAGGAAAGAAAAGCAGAAAGATATATTTCGTTGGAAGAAACATATTCTACCACCTGGTGAAATTATGCATAAATTCATGAGTTTAACCTCAAGAAAAGTGAATATCTATCATACTATCTGTACTGTTGAATATGATAAATTCTGTGAATTCTTGACTATGACAAATTTGATTTCTCTATTCGTATTCGAGGATGTGTGATTAAAGTGCTCGCAGGTCACCATATATCTCCATCCGCTGCTCTGGCCTGAGGTGCTTGAAAAATGGGTTTGTGGCTGTCTATTTTTCAACCCCCTCCCCCCCAGACTCCTCCTCGAGCCTTCCGCGCTCGCGGCGCTCGTAGGCGGGCCTCGCCCGCCATTTGCTCGTGGGCCTTGTCACAGGTATGGCAAGCGGGCCTTCAGCCCACCAGTCCGGCACTGATTCAAATAGCATTTGAATAATGACAGAGCATTTGATTGAATAGTAAATTAGCATTTGATATGAAGCTATGAATTAGGCTCTTTCATTTTATATTCTCTATGCATCATATACATTTTTCTGAAAACATTACGTTTCCATGGCCTAATTCACATTAGTTTACCGGGTAAACATTATTTTATTCAATAAACTGAAATGGATTGAACAACAGGCAAAGGCCTATATAAGTTCTCCCCAATCCACATTACAATGTACTGGAATTGATCAAAGTTTCTGATCGACATTTGAGGGATTGCAGAATCCCATGTTCACTACATTATTGTTGAAGTTGAATCTATAGAAGAAATATCAGTCTTAAAATGTTCCAATCCCTTTCTGTATCTCTACATGTGCAATGATAATAATAAATTGAAAATTTGGCAACAATGGGAAAGACTGCTATATAAATAGGAATATAGTCATAGCTCATCACCTATAATTTTAAATTTCCACAAATTTTTTTCACAGGTCTCATTTTAATTCAATTGAATTAAAGCCGAGGGATTAATGATATTTGGTTTTGTTTTCTTAATTAAACGTTCAATTTAGCATGAATTAACCCGTTAAGTGCGTAGGTCGTTATATAACGTCCTGGACAACTGCCACTCACTGTGTGTGGAGCGTAATACAAACATCTTGGAGGTATTTTCCCCAACCTATTCTTAGAACATAGTACATAGTTCTTCGTCACTTCGTCAAATTAAATACACAAAAGGGGGTAGTGAACTTTTTAAAAATGTTAAGAAGGAAAAAATAGCTACTGTAGAAAATAAAATCAAATGACAATAAAAGACTTTAACCCCTAGGAAAATTTATCTTTAAAGAAAAAGCTATATTATTATTAACATCAGAGTTTTGTTAGTCGAGAAAATAAACTAGTTTAACACCAAGAACAACATTAATCAATCAATAATGTGTATTCGGGCTGGATTACATGAAATAGATTTGTTTACGAATAATGTTAATGTTGCGTTTTTATATGCTAGTTGTTACGTGTATAAGATATATCGATAACAAACACTAGAAAAGGAAATGAAATTGGGTTAAAGGAGCTAAATCGCTAATATTTGGGATCTGGATATTGGATGATATGGAGATAGAAAGTTCGAAACTCTAACAATCTACTGTTTACGTACACCAACAAGGCTGATAAAGATGTCCAATACGCCATACAGTGTTATAATTAGGGAAATATTGCCCAGATAGTACACTAGGGCCTACTCTTATTTCGAATTACAACTGTCAGGGGATTGGGCTGCCTCTGGAAAGGGTTCTTTAACATTGAATCAGTGTACAAGGGACATCGAATCGATTTTTTCATCCCATCTGAATGACTAGACTCAGTTTCATTTTTCATCCCATCTGAATGACTAGACTCGGTTTCATTTTACATGCTCTCTGTCCTGCCTCACCAAGAAGGGGAAACTCCCTCCTGGTTGGTGATCCATTGACCTTTCTCATTAGCCACCATGGCTCCAAGTGAATACAGTTACATATTTTGATGTTATTTGTAATAAAATGAAATGAAATGGGGTTTAACGACGTATTACTCTACCTGTAATGATAATTAACCTACCTGTTTAACTGTAGAACTACGGAGAATAAACTGACCATATTTCTTCAATAATGCATCTCCACTCACAGTACTATAATATAAACAACAATGTATCAACAATGTTTGTATAAAACATAAGAAAATGAAATGGGTTTTAACATTCTACATTTCTACTCTGATTGTTCTATTAGGCAGATTAGAACGACAACAACTCTTGTCCAAAAGGTCCATAGTAGCTGGAAACTAGTTACAGGACAACATCTAAACTGGGATGATTCTTCTATTAATGACGGCGTGATTTCCCCTTGTCTGTGATGCAAAAGGAGGGCTGACAAGGACAGCTGCCTAGTCGTTCGGATGGGACGAAAAACCGAGGTCCCGTGTACAAATTGGAGTGCACGTAAAAGATCCCTTGGCAGTTGGAATTCGATATAAGAGTAGGCCGTAGCGCCGCTGCCCGGGCAAAATTTCCCTCATAGCACACTGTTGGCGTATGCCCGTCTTCAATTGGCCCAGGTTAGGTGCTTAAGCGTAGGACGTTAAACCCCATTTCATTCATTCTATTAATGAAGATAGGAATATGTCATGCAGCAAGGTATGAGAGGAAATTTGCCCGGACAGCAGCATTACAGTTACTGCCTACTCTTGATCTTGAATTCCAATTGTCAAAGACAGAGAGAGGAATGGGGTTTAATGTTCACTCAACACAACCAAGGTCATATCGGGACTAAAATATAGTTCAATTTTATTTCAATAATTCGCTTGCGCATAGGGGGTCTTTAGCAGTGGGATGAAACCAGACGACAAGGAGAAAACCTACGAGGTTGGACAGGCAACCCTACTCCTTGTCATGTATAACCGGAGAATCGAAACCACGCTAGTTGACTCAATGACAGACCATATGATACAACGCGCATACGCTAACCATTATACCATCCAATCCCCTTCCAATTGTTAAGGTATGTTGTACATGCACAGGCAACCCTGTTCCTTGCCAAGTCTTTTGCATGCAACCGTGACATCCTCTGAATTTGTTGGTCCTGCTTTCCTGGCAAAGACAGTAAACTAATTAATCATTCAGATGGGTCAACAATAAAAAAAAAGTGGTTCCATGAACAAATTGGCAAGCAGGTACATGATTTCTTGACAGTTGTAATTCAAATCAAGAGTTGGTTGTAGCACAGCTGTCCTGGCAATGGGAATCTATGCCAGAAAATCATAAACAGAGGTCGTGGGCTACTGCAACTTCCGTTTCATGAAATAGGTCGATGGAATTGATTTATTTGACACCATATTTTTATTCAAATTATCACCAATTACTGTATTTGGGATGATTCGACATCAAATCAAAATATAAAACCAGCTTATGTGCTGTACTGTTTATGTTATTTTAAAGAGATATCAAAGTGTATGTGTGGGTTTAAATCTTTCAAGATAAAATCTTTGTATGCATAATTTGTAGCCTGGAGAAGTAGTATTTATATCTAAAATCTGGTCATGGATCATTGAACACAAATACAACAACAAAACATGATTAATCTCGTTTCATCTTGAATTATGATTATGCTATAAATGTTGGGTGTTTTTTTTTACGATAAAACTCATTGTGATTAACTACAAATGTGATGTGTCCTTGCCAGTCCTTCTATTCTGCACCACTGTAATGCCGATACATAATCCTTATAGAAAATGTTATTTGAGGTTAAACATTCACTGAAGTCTCAACTTCTATTTATCAACCTGTTTTCAAGAGATAGATTTCAAGAAAGATTTCAAGAGAGATTTCGATCGATCGAGAGAAGAGAGACTAACATATGGTTCAATTTTACTTCATTAATTCACTTGCATGTAGTTGTCTTTAGCTGGGAAAGAAAATGGAGGACCCAGAGAAAACCCATGGGGTTGGGTTGGAATGTCAACCCTACTCCATATCACGTCCGATAAGGGAGTCGAAAATGACACCACTTGACCAAATGCATGAGGCCAGGTATGATTTTGTTTTATAGAACAAATGACACTATTCCTCATTGATTTGGGGTGTTTTTGGTATAAATATATTTCTCTCACCTTTCAAATATAGAATTAAACGCTACGACAGCGTTATCTCGTTGTATTGCTAATACTATACATGGTCCCATCAACAGCAGGGGAACCTGGAGATACAACAAACATGTGGATTAACATACTGTATACTTTAAATACATACAGATAGACCAGGGAAATAATCACATACATCAAAATACAACATGCTCAAAAACAAATTACCAAGAATAATTTTTGTTGAAGTCTGGTTATACAATTAAAGGGAATGGAAGCTTATAATTAACCCATTTCCTACCGGGACCTCATTTGACCCAATTCTGGCCGGTTCGTTTTAAAATGGATTAAGAACCCTGGTTAAACAGCCTACTCACTGCACCAACCAAGTTAATGAAGATAGGCATATTATGCTATGACTATGAGGGTAATTTTGACCTAACAGCGGCACTATGGCCTATACTCAAATTCAAACTGTCAAGGGTTCTTTTAATTGCACATCCCATCTCAATGACTATACATTGTCCTTTGCCAGGCCCCCTGACCTACACCACTGACAGAATAAAATGGGGTTAAACGTTCGACACCGACTGTGCTAATGAAGATGAACAAACAACATACAGGATCGAACACAGGACCTCCAGGTTAGTGAGCCAATGTCTTACTCAACGAGCCACCACGGCTCCCCTGACAATACATTCTTAACTTCATGCTGAACATATATCGAAATTGTGCCTGACAAAACCTGAATTTCGTCATGTTTCTCGCAAACCGACGAATCTGATATATATTTGAGTATTGAGAATTATGTATTAAGAAATTTATACTCTGTTGTTATCTCTGTGGCCATTAAATACAAATATTTATTTATGTTTTAATATTTCATATATATATACATTGGACGTCATTTAAATTAATTTTATTATTTTATGGCCACAGAGATAAACAGAGTATATATTTCTCAATACATAATTCTCAATACTTAAATATATATCAGATTCGGCGGTTCGCGAGAAATGTGACAATTTGTGCCTGACAATGTCTGTGACAGGTGTCGTATTTCCAGACTATTCAGCATTAATTCCTTGACACATTAAGTACGTAGATATTATTGTAACTTGGATCTAACCTGTTTAAAACTACCAGCTTCAGATAAACACAGAAATTGTTCAGCTTGTGTCTGACTTAGACTCACCATTCTAGCACCAACTATTTCAAATCTGTAATAAATAATTTCATTGGTTAATAAACCCAGATATTACTTTGGTGGAACAGACATTAAATAAAGCTATTTCACACAATAAACCCAGATTCTAATGGAAAGAGAAAGAGAGAGAGAAATAGGGTTTAACATCCACTCGACAAAAAAATAGGTCATTTCGGGACTAACATGGTTCAATTTTGTTTCAATAATTCGTTGCATGTAAGGGTGTTTAGCAATGGGAGGAAATCGGAGAGATTCTAATAGACCATTTCATGAATCCAGTTAATGATTACTTTGATCTAATACAAACAGAGAGAGATGGGGTTTAAGGTCCACTCACACACACTAGGTCATATCGGGACTTAACATATTGTTCAATTTTATTTCAATAACTCGCTTGCAGGTAGGGATCTTTAGCAGTGGTAGGAAACAAGAGGACCTGGAGAAAACCCATGAGGTTGGACAGGTGTTCCTACTCCTTGCTACGTACAATCGGGGAGTCGAAACGACACCACTTGACGGAATGTTAGATCTTGTAATCTAACATGCATGCATTAAACCATTTGGCCATCCAAGCCAATGAAAAATAAAAAGAAGATTTCTGCAAATGAGCTGAAGATTTTAATGTTTAGAAAAACATAAGCTTTAATATTATCAAGTCTATTTAAATAAATTTGTATATACCCATTAGTTTGTAAGGATTCGATGACCTCTACATAACCATGACTTTTACTTCTAGGGGTTGAACTTAATAATGGTGGCGTCAGTAATATACAATTGGTTTGAAGTAAAAGGGTGGCATGGATACCTGAAAACATAAGCCAATCAATCATATATTGAATTTGTATAGCGCCAAAATCAAGCTTGTAAAGCTGCTCTGTGGCACTTGTAAAATAAAATATATGATTATGAGTACACAATATAAAACAATATAGATAGAAAATCATAAAAAAATTTTTTTTTAACTATTTGGTTAAACAAGATAATAGGATTTAACAAAAAAAAAAACATAAACCTATCAAGTTTGCGATATTTCATCTTTTAAAATATCAAAACCCTTGTTCTGTTGGAAATCTGAGTGGTGAATTGGAGAATATTATTTGGTATCAAAATGGCACACATTATAAAGACAACAACTGTATCTTTCAGAAACCCTTTGATTTAGGCAAAATTTAATTAAATTAATGAAATAAAATGGGATTTAATGTCCTCCTGTTCTGCTCCGACTGGGCTAATGAAGACGAGCATTTGGCTCGGATAGCCAAGGGATCTTTAATATGCATGCCAATGTGTACACAGGACTTTGGTTTTTCGTTCCATCCGAATTAATCTACGTTGTCCCTTGACAAATGACTCAACTATATTTAATTCAAGTTTATTTCTGGTGACATTTCATCGTCGTTTCTCGTGTCTGCAACAAGCAAAGAACATTCCAATTCGACACAAAATTCTGTGAACTGTTTTGAAATGTCCCCACGGTCGCCAATAAGAGACATTGATTGTGAGAGAGAACTGGTCTGTTAACCATGTGATTGACTGTCTAATTAAGATACTATTACAACCTGTCTGTAAATGTTTTAATACAGAATTAAAATACCATCTTGTTCTAATCACAATGTATCTGTTGTCTCACTTGAGACCGAGTCAGAGAAATAATGTTTAACATCTACTTGACACTAACTAGGTCATTTTGGGACTAACATGTGGTTCAATTTTATTTAAATAATCCACTTGCACGTAGGGGTCTTTAGCAGTGAGAAGAAAATGGAGGTCCCAGAGAAAACCAACACCCACAGGTTGGACAGGCAACAATGCTCCTCGTCATGTACAACCGGGGAATCGAAACCATGCCAGCTGACTCAATGACAGGCCTTATGATACATCCAACCCCCCTGTGTGACTTGAATCTGTAAGGGAATGTGTAGGGTGAATCCCAGAATGTTGTAAACTGTAAGGAGAATGTGGGAGGGGAATCCTAGAATGTTGTAATCTGTAAGGGGAATGTGGGAGGGGAATCCTAGAATGTTGTAATCTGTTAGGGGAATGTGGGAGGGGAATCCCAGAATGTTGTAATCTGTAAGGGGAATGTGGGAGGGGAATCCCAGAATGTTGTAATCTGTAAGAGGAATCTAGATAGAGATAAACTGTAATAAAAAACTTCCTAGAGTTTTAAGAACATAAAACAGTCATGGATCTTTTCTCAATAATCATAAGAATACAGTCATATACTATAAAGAATTACAGTATATTACGGAATTTAAGAGATGAAAAACCTACCAGCCATTGTTGAATCTTCATAATGTAAACTTTGTCCATCATGATTGACAGAGATCTGTCTATTGTTATTGTAATCTACATCTATAATACTGTCTTCTATAACTTCCTCCTGTAGACAAAAATATTAAGAAATACAATAAATGAAATAAGGGAGAACCCTGGGGGTTTCCCTCCTTTAGTCAAGAATATCAAGTACCATAATAAATGAAATAAGGTTGAAAGGGGGTTTCCTCCGGTAGTCAAGAATATCAAGAAACACCATAAATGAAATAAAGTGGAATGGGAGTTTCCTCCTGTAGACAAGAATATTAAGAACCACAATAAATGAAATTAAATGGGGTTTAAAGAGACAGTCCCGAATAAAACAGAGCCTCAAAAATAAAAGTCCGAGTACGTATGAAATTTAAACGCCAAAATATAGAAGACTGGTGTATATAGTCTGACTTAATATTTCAGCTCAAATTATTAAGTCGTTTGGACATGAGCGTTAAAACAGCTTATCCGGACACGTAACCCTTTTAAGATTTTGTGTCTATTCTTTCGTTTAGTGGCCCGATAATCGATTCCCGTTCCCTAAGAGGTCTACACGGTGAATGGTCCATGTGCTGTACTTGATAACAAAAGGTAAATTTCACCGACACATTATTTTTATAAAATAAAACTCTGGTTTTATCAAATCACCGCATAATACAGTTTGGGACACCGGACTCCATTTCAAGATGAAGACTGTGGGTTTAAGTTGTTTGAAAACGTATCACATATATTGAGTTAGTTGCTCGGCCCTAAGGTATGGGATCTTAATGGATTTTAACACAAAATTAAAGAGTTTTATTCTCAAAAACATTATCAGGATTGATCCTTTAACATCCTACTTTCACTGGTTTATACACGTCATATAGCATGACATTTAGACATATGTTCTCTTATCTTTATCACACACACTTGTGGAAATGTCATGCTATATGACGTGTATAAACCAGTGATTGTTTTCCATAGAAACCGTATTGTGAGATTTTTATCATTTCTGCACTATTTTCCTTATTTTTAAAATAATTATAAAGATTTTTGTCTGTAACGGTGAATTTAAATTACACTATGGTGTTATTAGCATATAATATTTACCTGCTGTGAATTATCGAGTAACTGTGTGGATAATTCAGGAAAGAATATCTCTAATTCTTTTACAGCTGTACAATAATTTACAGAACCTGCATAGAATAATAAATAATTAAATCAAATTACAGGCATAACACTATGGAACAATATAACCACCACGACATATCACAAAATATACATAGTCCCTCAATGGATAATGGTCAAAGGGGGACTATAATGCGATCAAATTCTAAAATTGAAGTTACCTCCCATTAATCTTCAAGTCCACATCACATAAATTCCTACTAAAAACAATACTCTTAGTTAGCCTGATAAACTATAACATATACTTATCGAAGAACAATTACTGATTTATTTAGGAAATGTTTCGAAGAGTATTCTCTCAACTATGTCAAGCAAGTACCGTAACAATTGCCTCTAAAAGAACATTCTAAGCCTTGGTGAAAATCAATGTCTTGTTGTTGGTCCGGTATATATGGTCCCCTCATTTTCTAAAGAAAATTTTTACTCACCATATAAACCATTAGCCACAGGATCAGATCCAAATATTCCTCTCCACAAAAACTGACTTTTTCTTCTGGCTGCTTGAGGATCATCTGGACCAATGACATCAACTAATTTCTTTACGCTATTTTCTCTCTGTAGACATATCAACACTGATGGTCCAGATGTGAGGTGGGACAGGTGTTTCTCTTGTACCTCTTTATCCTGCGAGTTAAATGAAATGAAAAGATATGAGATGGGGTTTAATGTTACCGTTCTGTACCAACCAAGCTATTGAAGACGGACATAAGCATGCAGTGTGCTATGAGGGAAATTGTGACACAACAGCAGCATTTCCGCCTACTCTTCGTCAAATTTCAAATGCAAAGAGAGAAAGAGATGGGGTTTAACATCTTCTCAACACAAACAACACAAACTAAGGGATCATTTATGTGAGAGGGAGAGAAATGGGGTTTAACGTCCACTCAACACAACTAGGTCATTTCGGGACTAACATTAGGTTTATTTTTTATTTTATTAATTCGCTTGAGCGTAGGAGTCTTTAGCAGTGGGAGGTTGAGAAGGTGCCCCTATCTCCATGCCACATACGCTCACACTAGGGCTCAAAACCACAGCCGCAAGCCAGAGGTTTTTAAACATTCTCTCAACACAAACTAAGGGATCAGTTATGTACATAAGACCCTCAGTTGTTTGTACCACCCAAATGATTAGACACTGTTTCTTACCAGCCCTCAATCCTAAACCACAGAAGGGGGAAAATAAGGGTAGAAAATCATTAGGTACTTTCTCGGCCAACACCAGGATTGAATCTGAGACCTTACACACTAAGCCAATGCAGCTCCTATTCCGATAAAGTTCATTTCACTTTTTTTAGGTGTGCATTAACCCTTAGAACCAGTAGTCCCGATCTATCAGGAATTTTAGTAAGTGCTCATACACCGTAAAACTGATACACCAGGATTCAAGGTATGCTGTCATACCTATTTAAAGAAGACTAAATTTAACGAACAATCAGGGGTAAGAATTGTGTGGTATTGGTAATGATTGGATAGCGTCACAAAGAAGTCAGCCTCCAGTCCATGCTTATATCTTTGGATTTGATTTTTTGATAATATCGAAGCTAATTTCTAACTGTCAAAATGGAACCTAATGGCAGCGGAACTAACAGGAAGCGTCAGTTCTATCTTGTCAAAGAAGAATCTGACAATTCTGAAGATATTGACCCAGCTATTCCTGACAAGGCCGAGGCACATGTCACACCCACCTTCAAAACGTAAGGCTCAACATGCTACAGGGACTTGCACAAAAAGATTGAATATTTGGCATAATTTAGCTAGCACATGCTACATTATCATTTGGCATGCTTTTGAGTTGATTATAGGTTATTAAAATGCATGTTTAAATTGTTTTTCATATATGTTTGTAAACAGCTGATTTTCCTCCAGTACTGTTAAGTGCCAGGAGGTCAGGGTTAAAAGGGTTAATCTTATCTTACCTCTATCTCAAGAGACTGGATAATCACATTTGCTTTCTGTGCATCTAGAACATCTAGTTTTAATCCCACAACTCTAAAACCCTCTTGTCCAAATTTCTTAAGGAATTTCGTTAACGGGTGTTTCTTTACGGCTCCAGGTTTAATGAGTAGAAATGTTTTGATTGGACAGGAACCACACTTCATAATGTCAAATATATTAACAGATATTCTAGGTTCCGGTTTATGGTCAGCACTTGATTTTTTAATGGATGAAAAACTGAAAGTAAATGGGGAAAAATGTTGTTTTTTATGATACTGCCTTTCCTTTCCTATGCTTCTATTAAACTGCCATTAATTTGCACTGTATAGCTAGATGAACATGCTACGAAACAGGGTTTAACATCCTACTTTTCTGCACCAACCAGGCTACTGAAGATGGGCATATTTATGTATGTTATTAAGTTTGCTTGATGGGATTTTGACACGAAAAGAATTTTTCCCGTTTTCAACTGTCAGGTGATCGTTAACATGTTGCCAATGGCATAAACAAGACCTTGTTTTTTTCCTCATCAGAACAACTGGGCAACTTTTCTTGCCAGGCCCTACTCCTCCAACCTTTGACAAGAGGAAGTCAGACGATAAAATCTTAAGCAACTTTCTTGACCAACCCAACAGGTTCAGCAAGTTCAACAAGCAACAGTGGCTCCCCACTTTCAGGATAAACAAGTCAAGAGTGAGAGAGAGAGAAATGAGGTTTACATCGAGTCAACACAAACCAAGTCATTTCGGGACTAACATATGGTTCCATTTTAATTCAATAATTGCTTGCACATAGGAAACCACCAGACGCATGGAGAAAACCCAAGAAGTTGGATAGGCAACCCTTCTCCTTGTCATGTACAAGCAGGGAATCAAAACCATGGCAATTGTCTCAATGACTGACCATATGATCAAAGATGCACACATTAATTCCATGGTACCAGTAGTATAGTGTAATCATCAACTCAAACATTGGCCTTACATGTACATTAAAACTATGGGTGAGAGTGAGTAATATTTGAACAGTAGTACTTACTGTAATGTATTGGTCATACCCTGAGGAAACCTTACGACAGCATTACCAAACAGGCACTGGCCTGGAATCCTCAGGGATGCAGGAGACAAGGAAGACCAACACACAGCTGGAGGAGAACTAGAGTAAAAGAACTAGACAAAATTGGAACTACCTGGAGAGAAGCCAAGCAGATAGCACAAAACAGAGTTAGATGGAGGACGACTGTTTCACCCCTATGTTCCGCAAGGGACGAAGAGGACTAAGTCAAGTAAGTCACTTACTGTAATGATTCTGGAATATATGGTAACAAAGGTCGTGAGAGGTTATCTATATATAGTTCGTGTTTCGAGAAGAATAAGCGGGCGAAGGTATACGCCTCCTCGGCTGTATGTGACATGAGTTTATGTAGGGGTGTTTTATTGGGTTGATTTAACACACCAGGGGGCACCATACTCTCCAACTGTATAAATGCTCCAACACCTCGTAACGCTAACACAAACGCTGGTTCTAAAAATATAAAGACACAGAAGATTAAATACAATAAAAAGGGTGGTCAACAAAATATTTTTAGTTCTATCACTAAATGCCTTATAAACAAAATATTTGTTGTCACAGAACTAAAATCTGCATACCATAAGATTTTGCTTGTGCACACTCTAATAGTACTGCAACATTTGGGATAATATGTGGGCTGCCCCCACAAAACCAGGCTCTTGGTCATACTTATAAAACTAAAGCTGGCAGCATATTTGAATAATCCACAGCCTAAGCTTTCCAAAAATGCAATTCTGTCATATCATCTGGAATTGAGTTCGACTCATTCACATCAACAAGAAAGCATACAATTTATGATTTTGAACCTGTAGTACAAAATGAAGTTGTGTGACATGAGCCTGGTTTTGTGGGAGCGGGTCACACATATCGGTTCCTCTCACCTGAAGTTAGTCTGTGAATACTGTCCTTCCATAATTTATCTCCTACTTCTATCGGTGTAACTTCTTTGGCTTGTGAAGTAGTTAAAGAAGACAGCCATTTTAAACCTAACAATTCCATGCCTTGTGTGAGAGGAGATATAACAGGTGTTCTGCTGTAGGGTGTAACATTTAATAACTGACCTAAAAAAGCAACATCAAATGACATGAACGTTTGGAAATGATTTGGGGCATTGTTTAATCCATACGGGATCTAATAAGCCAGATAAAAATCTCAAAAAAAGAAATCTATTTTAAAAAAACGAGATGACACATTAATATTTAGACAATGTTCTTTGTCAGACTCTCTGTGCTGCACCATCGACAAGTTGAAAGTAATCTGGAAAATATGTCTACAGCTTTCCAGCAACATCAGGACCGGAGCAGGACTAACATATGGTTTATTTTTTTCAATAAATCGCTTGCGCATTGGGGTCTTTTAGCAGTGGGAGGAAACCTACGAGGTTGAGAAGGCGCCCCTATCTGCATGCAACATAGGTGACCAGCCAGCTAGAGGTCGATGCAAGACACTCTAGACCACTAGGCCATCCTACCCCCCCCCCATTGGGATCGGACTTGGGGACCTCCTTGTTAGTATGCTAGCACATTATTTACCAATTCACCTTTGCTCCACTTTTCCATATATAAATATCCAATAAATAGACCATGATTTCTGTATATTATATCCATGTAATACAACTTACCAATAAATAGACCACATGATTTCTGTATATTATATCCATGTAATACAACTTACCAATAAATAGACCACATGATTTCTGTATATTATAGCCATGTAATATAACTATAACTATCTGTTCTAGTTCCGGATTTGTATGAAATGTAGGCTGTATATAACTTGGTCCACATTGTGTATCATAATCAGGAGACTGGAAAATACAAGTTATTTATAAACCTATTATAATGTCACTTAAAACATTACCAAATACCAGAAATTTTCAAACTACATGTACATTGTATTAGACATGGCAAGGTTTGGGGGCGTTCGGAAAAGTGGATCATGAAATATTTATGAAATAGTTTCTTTATATTTTGCTTGAACAATAATAGTTTATCATATCATCTTGAAAAACATGGAAAAAATATATTCTACAAAATTTTATTCTGTGGTGATTTTCACCACAAGAGCTCCACAATATATTGAACTTAAAAAAAAAAAAAAAATCTTTTCTTTCAAATATTTCTGCTCCACATGTCACAAGATTTTCGATATAGAATTTATTGATAGAGTGTCTGCCTTGCTCAAGATATTTCCAAAATATCTTCTCGGACTACCTGTTAGCCTGTGTGGTACCACATTTCACAAGATTTTCGACTTCTTGCATTTCAGAAAACAATCTATCCTGTAAGATAGTGAAAATAACATTCTTTTTGTCCTTCACAGAACGAGTTAAAACAGTTAAATAAAGGTGAATCCTATATTTACCCTGGTAAAATCTCCACCCAGATTAGACAAAATATCATCTGTGTACGTAGCTGCGTAAAATAGCTGTTTAGATCCAATACTTTCACTGTATTCTTCTTGGATGTTGTCTGTAAAAGAATGAAGAATAATAAAAGAGTAAGCATAGAAAAAGACGGATTTGATAAAGGAAATACCTGGCGTTGTTACAGATCTTTATTATAATGCATATTGTATGAATGATGGTGTTACATAGTCAATACATTAAAAACCCCACATACAACCTTCTCCTGGCCAGTCATACTCGTTTCTGCCACGGATTACATTGCATGCTGGTTGACAACATAATAAAAAAAATCATGTGACCTAGTCACTAGGAGATGACACAACCATACTCTATCTAACATGATTCACTGTTGAAGAGTCCTGTCTTTAATTCAGTTTAGTGAACTGGATCCACACCCTGAATGTCTCCGGTAGTAATCCCAGGGTTGCTGTGATCCTTAGACATGTGTTATTTAGCTTGTTTAATCTTACCCATCAATCCTTTCAAGGTCAGTTGTACCATAAAAGCTTCAATAAGGCTAGCTGCATTATGGGAAGCATTTTCTTTCTCCAGTAAAAATACAGTTGATGGATAATCTCTATTCAAGTCTTCACCACAAAATAATGGACGGTCCTCAGAGTTAATACCTGAAAAAATATATAAATATGTGTCAGCCAGTCACTGGAATTGTTTACTTATCTTAGCCTATTTATTACTGTTGGGGTACAGAAAGAGAAATATCTTCTGGGTCATATTTACAATTTACGAGATATAAAAGAATGATTTGTAAACCTTTACTCGAACGAAGATGAACTGATTCATAAAATTACAAACTGATACTGGTTTTCGTAAGATATCTGTCCTTCACCAAGGAATATTTTACTAAAAACTTCAAACATACTTCATAATACACTCCATACTTCATTTGTAATAAATCACATAAAATTAATAAATTCCTGACCAAACTTCTGTTTACATTACTAACACTATCGACTGATGACATTTGCTTTGTTTGCTTTAATTAACCACACAGAATTAACCAGTTTTATTCATTAACATATATCTGGGATTCTACTCGCAGTTAAAATCAACTATATTTGTATTTTCTATAAAAAAAATGCCATTCATAGAAGCAAAATCATCATGTCACAATTGGCTGCTTTCCAATACTATATCAGAATTAGAGATACATGTCGTACTTCCACTTACCTAAAACCTCTGCTCTTCTGTTTGATAATCTCATTCTTTTTACCCCTCTAGTCTGATATCCGCGCCTCTGACAAGTAGCTAATAGAATGCCAACGGCTTTAGGTGGAAACAGTGGTGATACCACTAAAAACAAATCACTTTTCGTTGTAGCCGTTAATGTGGCTAAAGGTCTTTGTGTGGGAATGTCATCATGATCTGGTTTTACTTCAGAAAAAGACCCTCTTTTACCCTTGCGACTTTTAGGGCTACCACTTCTAAGATGTTCTTTACGTTCATATGGTGTTCCTACATTAATACTGCCCCCTGATGGGACCCGACCACCAAACCAGCGGGTCATTTCACTGAGAACACGGGAAGAGTTCCTCGGACAAAACAAAAGGCTCTCATCTCTTGACGAACCTCCATACTGAGCACATAAAGAATTGGGGTCAGTTTTTCTGGCAAGAACGGGATCTGAAGGTCCCACGGCATCGAGCCAGATAGATCGTGCAAAAGTCCCACGTATTGCCAATGCCAGCACCGGTCCCACATTATTCAACAACTCCAAATCTGATTTGTTTACAGAACTTTCATCAGACGACAAATTTAACAGTTCCGCCGTCGGATAAAGCAGGCGGACACCAGCCAGATCCAAACCTTCCTGTAAAATACGGATCATGATGCCCATCAATGATCCGGGATCCCGATAAATCTTTTTATAAACTAACGACATCGTGTTCTGTGTTTCGTAATCCACGGTTTCATCATCCAGTGTTCGCTCAATTATTCCTTCTTCTGTATCAATTGTCTGCCAATAAAACCCGACGGCCATGTTGAATATTCTAGAAGCAGCTTGCGGGTCCGAGTGAACCTCAATAAATGACGCCAAGGGTTTATCCGTGACATTAGGCAAGGGCGGACAATAACTATACGACTTAGAACTGGAGTTATCTTCTCCTGGTCCAGTCACTTCCATGGATACGAGGCCTTGTAACCAAGGACAGACCGTGTGTAGAGTGTTACCAGTCAAGAAGTTGTGTATATACTGCATGAATGGATTTCCACCCTGAAACATTAATAATATAATACGATTAGATCATCAATTTGTAGGTTCTTGGCAAGTGTGAGCCAATATGCTCGATTTATCAATCCTTGTTTTCACTTGCTATGAAAACACAGCTCAACCGAAATTAGGTCACTTTGAGACTAACATATGATTTAATTTTATTTAAATAATTCGCTTGGGCGACGTGGTCTTTGTTGTAACTGAGACATGTTCCCATGAATGAGCAGGGCAATTAAAAATAAATGAAATTAGATGGGGTTTAACATCCTACATTTCTGCACCAACTCACACTATGCAATATGCTGAGGGAAATTTTGGCCAGACATATTTTTTTTTAATCATTTAACATGGGGAAAGCAGGCTGGATCACCCCCAGGTAATTTCTGACTTTCTGGTTAAAAATTGACATAATACGCACTGATTCACCATGGCTCCCGACAGAGTTGATTAACTATAACTTGGAAACATCTCTTCGTATTTCACATTGTTTTACGAGTAATAAACAGAGAGAATATTATAGCCCTATCCTTGGAAAATATGGCGGCAAAGAAGTTCATAGCTACCTGATATTTTTTAGATTTATGTGATTGAATTAGTTTGGGATCAAAATGTTCTGTGGGTGTTATGGCCACAGTAAAATAGAATTTCTCCTCCAGCCAGATCTGCTGTAAACCTATCACGTAGAATGGTACATGTGGTACCGTGTCATTCACTGGTTTATCTTGTGCTGCCCTCTGTAGGTAGGTAAAGTTATCAGGAACAAGGGAGGTAAGCCAGGTTAATAAGGTGGTATAAGAAGCTGATAAACCTTCACCTAAATCAAAATCAAATGTCGGTATTTAAAGCATTATAACAATTCATTAAGGGTCAAAAGATTTTATTATAAACTAAATAAAAACTCTCATACAAAACGCTACTATAAATATCCTCTTATGCATACTATATTTTACTTAACAACTGAAAAAGATGGTATATCTAAACTGTAATTTTGATTTAATCATATTTCAGTTATTCTTTTTTACTATATATTCTTCTGACCTGTATCAACACTTTGGTTGGTTCTGTTTTTATGTAAAATGATTTCACCATTACAGGCTAAATGTATCTTCAATAATAGGCAAGGCAGGTTAAGGGAAGTAACTCTGGGTAATGTACTAGCTGCAGGTTCGTATGAAGCTTCCTGTCAAAATAAACAAATAGTCATTTAATGTGTAGTAGATCACAACTGATCAGAATTTCATTTACAGATAAATAAATCTAGACACCGGATTTCCCATATTCAAAATGGTGGCCACTTCGAAATTTTGAATAGGTGATGACCACGTGCACCTTTACAACTGAATTAAGATAACAGAATAAAAAAACCTGGACTTGTGGTAATGGTAGCCGTTTTCACAGGGATAACTTCTAAAACCAAGTTTCATCCTATGTGCACGCAAATGTGTACAGGGGACCTCAGTTTTCTGTCTTCTCATTGCCAGAGAGAGAAAGAGAGAGAGAAATTGATTTTAACGTTCACTCAACACATATATATTAGGTAATTTTGATTTTGGGACTTACATATGGTTCAATTTTATTCCAATAATTTGCTTGCAGTGGGAGGAAACCGGAGAACCCAGAGAAACCCCACGAGGTTGGACAGGCGACCCTACGCCTTATCCCGTACAACCGGGAAATCAAAACCTCGCCAGTGGACTTAATGACAGACCTAAGGATGCAGCACGCATACGCTAACCGTTCGGTCATCCACCACCGTAATATCTTGCACCACTGACATTAGGAAACAGATAAATGATTAACCTTACCAGATCATACAGTGTAGGTGTAGCTTCAGCCATAGCTTGTCTACCTGTTACTGAAGCTGTAGGTCGAACAGCCTCTAATCTATGAGATAATTTAATACGATGTTCACGCTCTTTCTCTCTTTCTTCTCGCAATTTTCTTTAAAAAACATAAAACACAAATTATCACTCAAAATCAGATTTAACAATTTTTTCCTGGATGCAGGAAACTTGACCTGTAGCATTTCACTTAACTGACAGGAATTTACATACATTTGAATGAAATCTGGTAGTTAAGTGGTTAACTTGGGCTTAGGATTTCCTTCGAATATGGGCCCAGATCTCAGCTAATACAAGCCGGAAATTTGCTTCGACAGTGGTGTTTCTTTGTATTCCAATATTCAAGGGTTCTTGTAAGTGCACGCCAATGTGTGCATGGTTTGAAATGAAATGAAATGGAGTTTAACGTCCTACTGTTTTGCTCCTAAACGGTGCATGGTTTGATATCAGTGTTTATCCCTACAAACCGACTCCACACATACTGCTTGACAGCAACCCCAGACAAGTAAAAATCAAACTTTAAAATCTTTATAAATTCTTCATAATTATCTACAAAAATAATTATTGTATTACCTTGCAACCTCCATCTGTCTCTCTTTCTCCCTCTGTGCCATTAATTCTTTTTGTCGAGTTTTGTTATCAACTATTGAGACCTGTGATTGGTCAGGTAAACTTGTATCAGATTTTGATTGGTCAAGATTATCTGACGTTCTGTCTAACATGTTGATCACTCGATGTGGTTGTTTATAATTTGGTTTCCTGTCAATGATAATACACAAATACAATCTATATAAATAAAATTATAGCTGTGGGTGTGGATGGGGTGTATGATTGCCAATTTGCCCATCACACTTCATCACCGCGATCCATGCCAACATGTGGTATCAAATTAACTAGCATGACCGACCCTGTGAATAATTTAAGCCATTAAATTTAACCCCCAGGCAAAGCTGAGGTATCCTGCTAGTTAACAATAAATCTAGGTTTCTGATAGAAGTGATGGGCATTGTAAATGCCTAAATAGGGAACTTTCTCTACCAACACAAGGACCTTACACACTGAGTCATCCTTGCTACACTGAAAATTATCTATACTTATATTTATGACTGTCATTTGTTTGTTTGTCTGTTCAAGGTTGGCGGCTCACTAGGGTTTGGTGCATAGGGGTAGCTCAGACCAGGGAGTAACATAGGCTTGCTGCCCTTAGACTACCACTTTCTGTTTCAGACTTATGCTATTTCCAGTACATGGCTATACCTGTGTACTAAACAGTTATTAAATTCTGTAGAATTATGCTCTTGTACCATATAATAAACAGTAATTGCATTCTATTGAACTATCCCTTTGTTTCACTTGTATTATATAGAACAGTGCCCATGTACCACATAAACAGTTATTCAATGCCACAGAACTGTGCCCATGTACCACATAAACAGTTATTCAATGCCACAGAACTGTGCCCTTGTGTCACATAATAAACAGTTATTCAATGCCACAGAACTGTGCCCTTGTGCCACATAATAAACAGTAATGTTGTATTTACCCAGGTGGAGATTTGTGTCTATTTGGTAAAGTTTCTGTCGTGACACCTCTAGATACAAGTTTCTGTTTTATCTTCTTCCGTTCTTTTATCCATCGCTCAGTCTCATCTTCATCTTCAGATTCACTTGAATCTTCCGTACTTCTGATAACAAATTTAAATAGAGGATTATAATCAACATGAATCTTAAATGTCAAAATTCAGGTATAATAGTTTTATGTCTGTAAAGCAAGATGGAATGAAATCTATTTTCCGTGCTCTTCATATGTGCAATCATGATACACGTAGATGATGTCAGACATACATTGATACCCCAACATGACATTCTACTTGCATAATGCAGGTCTTTGTTTCTGCCAGAAATGTTATATAAACTATTAATTAGACATTAATTAACTTATCCAGACAATAATCAACTCTCGTTGTTATCGCTAGCCTTCGATATTTATTGGATTAGGACCTGATTGCTGCTCAGCTTTCATTCATGATTTAATCATGAAATGGATAATTGAAACTATTTTTTTTATCTCGATTCAGAGTAGATCAATTTGACTGAACATTAACTAGTTTTTAACTATTAGAGTGAGAACTGCCAGCTCTTTATTATCGAATCTCTCATAAGGTATCTTTAAGTGGGGGATGGCAGAATTTTATAACTCTCAGTAAATGAAAATGCTTTAATGTTTCTGAATAGACCCTAGTCTAAAACAATCAACTTACTTTTTATTCTTCAAGTGTAAAATAGCCTGAACTCTTTCTATGTTTTGTTTCTCTTCCTCTCTATGTTTCTCAAAACCTCTCAAATCAATAAACACTGTCTCTGATTTACTCACATTTATCTGAGAACCTGATAAAATAAAACAACGTTAAAATAACAACCAGGTTTATCTACAAACTTTTTATAAATTTACGAATGCTGGGTAAGATTTATATATCGCGTGCAGTTGAGATGGAATGGAAGACTGGCTGGGTATGTTTGAGAGGATGGAAGATAGGGATGGAAGGCATGGGACTATGTTTGAGGAGATGGAAGAGTAGGAATGGGAGACAAGCTGAGTATGTTTGAGGTGATGGAAGACAGGGTTGATTTATAATCTTTGAAAGGCATTTAGCGACTGAACATAATATAACACAACACAGTTCTATGGATAACAATCACTATATTATAAACACACAACGTTTCGACAAGAATTCACTGGAAGACAGGCTGGGTATGTTCAAGGAGATGGAAGACAGGCTGGGTATGTTGGAGGAGACGGAAGACCAGGGTGGGTTTTTTTTAGGAGATGGAAGACTGGGTGACTATCTTTGAGGGAATGGAAGACAGGCTGGGTATGTTTGAGGAGATGGAAGATTGGGTGACTATCTTTGAGGGAATGGAAGACAGGCTAGGAATCTTTGAGGGAAAGGAAGATAGGATGGGTAAGTTTTAGAGAATGGAAGATAGGCCGGATATATTTCAGGGAAATGAAGACAGGGATGAAAGACAGGGTTGATATGTTTGAGGGAATGGAAGAGACACTAGATTTGTTTGCCCTAAAAAAAGGTATGGTCGACTAAGGCAGTCTACTCTTATTTTAATTTAGTATGCAATGGTATAAATTCGGCCTCAGTTTTCAATCCAATCGAAACGAATAAATGGTTTTCCTTGTCTGGTCCTCCATCCTGGTCGACTGACAAGAGGAAAACAGAATGAAACCTGGGACCATGTGTTTGTCTGCCAGCACCTTAATCACTGAGCCACCATGGCTTTCCGTTTCATGATGTAAATTAGAGAAATGTTATATTTATTTACCTAGTTGTAGTGGAGGTGGAGGTTGTGGTAAATCACTAGTATTTGTACCCATACTACACGTTTTCTTACTGATTACTTCCTTCTCTGTTAAAATTAAAACAAAATATAACTGACTAATGTCTAATAATACCAATATAGGATTCATCATGGAATAATATAGGGTTTAGTGTGTCCTCAACAGAATTCTTCGGTCATTATGAGACTAACATATGGTAGTGTTTATTTCTAGGTTTATGTGTTTAACCTCCACAACATAAATGGGGTCATTTTTGGACCTACAGTTTAATTTTATTTCAATAACCTGCTTGTACATAGGGATCTTTAGCAGTGGGAGTAAACAAGAAGACTTAGAGAAAACACACAAGGTTATGAATTTTTTCAAGACAGGTTTTTCTGCCTCTCTTCTTTAATTTCCAACTATGAATTCTTCCCATCCAAATGATGCAGCATACTTCAGCCTAGAAAGGGCCAACATGACCAGTGGGAAACCAAGCTTGAAAAATCCTGAAGCTTCTTCTATGATATACATAGTGGTCTGATTCCTCGACTGCCATGGCTCTCTATTCAAAATATCACAATAAATCTGATATACAAAACAGTACCTTGTATTTTGTTTCTGGAGTTGTTTTTGTTAGCGTTAGTGGACAACCATTTATTATCCACATGGTAGATGTCAGGATTATATTTACTCGTGGCGCCTGTCTGTGGATTAATCTCTGTTAAACCAGAAGCACCTTGTTTTACTGATAGTGCCGCTAGTTTCTCGATCATCGTCAAACCCTCACCTGAAATATTTTTGTTATATATTACAATATTCTTACAAAAAAAACAAAACAGTACAGAATACAATAGGTTGATAAATTAATTATGATTTTGAAATGGAATGGGATCCAACATCCTACTTGTCTGCTCTAAGTGGACTAAAGAAGACAGGACTTCATTATTATAAACCCAGAACCCCTTGAGCAGTTTATATTCTGTGCATTGTTAACATGTTGTGTATTGTTTACATTTTATTGTGTACACCTTATTCATGGTTTACATTTAATAAGAATTTTACATTTTAGTGCATTGTTTACATTTAGTGCATTGTTTGTATACTTGTTTATTGTGTACATTTACTGCATTGTTTACATGCTTGTGTACATTGTTTATATTCTTGTGTATTGCTTATATTCTTGTGTATTGCTTATATTCTTGTGTATTGCTTATATTTTATTGTTTACACCTTATTCATGGTTTACCTTTAGTGAATTGTGTACATTCTTGTGAATTGTTTACATTCTAGCACATTGTTTATATTTGTGTGTTTTGTTTATATTCTTGTGATTTGTTTACATTCTTGGGTGTGTGTTGTTGTTTTTTACATTCTCGTGTATTGTTTATATTCTTGTGAATTGTTTACATTCTTGGGTTTTGTTTACATTCTTGTGAATTGTTTACATTCTTGTGAATTGTTTACATTCTTGTGAATTGTTTACATTCTTTGGTATTGTTTATATTATTGTGTATTGCTAACATTTACTCCATTGTTTACATTCTTGTGTGTTGTTTACATTCTTGTGTTTTGTTTACATTCTTGTGTATTGTTTATATTCTTGGGTTTGTTTGTTTTTACATTCTTGTGTATTGTTTATATTCTTGTGAATTGTTTACATTCTTTGGTCGTTTCCATCACTCCAAAAGTTTAGAAACCTGATGATTCAAGGTAATAACAATACAAAGTCACTGGTAAATCTTGGAAAATATTTATATTATTCAATGAAAATTAGAAATCAACTGTTAGAATCGTAATACTTTTAACTTTAAATCGACCATGAATATATATCCTGATTCTATCATACTACTCATACTATGGCTGATTGCGCAGTGACTGGGTCGCTATAATTTTTCTTTCTTTGTTTTGTTGTTGTTGGGGTGCGGTGTGAGTATCAAAATAGTAATTGTTCCGATTTATTAAATTATTTATGTTATCTTATCTATTATTTGGTAGAAAGCGGGAAGGGGGATGGGCGGGAGGCGTTATCCAAATAGAATATAATATTTTATTTTATTTTATTTTATTTATTTTTTTTTTATTATTTTTTATTATTTTTATTTTTTTTATTTATTTATTTATTTCTTTATTTTTTTTTTTTTTTATTTTTTTTTTTTTTACTCTCTGCTTTGGATATATATATATCCAAAACTATTAGCACAACCGCAAGCTGCACTACTTTGTTTCACGGTTAATGATGAATGTATAAGTATTTAAGGGAGTGATATTAATTTGAACTGTGTGAAGTGGGGGTATTTACACTCTATTGTTATTCATACTTTTATTCATTATCAATTTGTATTTTTATATTTGTATATATGTTTCTGCTACAGCAAAAATTTTGCTTCGCCTGTAATAAAGTTCAAGTTCAAGTATTCTTGTGAATTGTTTACATTCTTGTGGTTTTTTGTACATTCTTGTGTGTTGTTTATATTTGTGTGTATTTTTTTACATTCATGTGTATTGTTTACATTATTGGGTATTTTCTACATTCTTGTGTATTTTTTATGCTTGTGTATTGTTAAAATTCACGTGAATTGTTTACATTCTAGCACATTGTTTAAATTCTAGTGTATTGTTTATATTTTTGTGTATTAATTATATTCTTGTGTATTGTTTATAGTTAGTGTATTGTGTATATTGGTGTATTGTTTCTACTTGGTGTATTGTTTATATTTGGTGTATTGTTTATATTCTTGGGAATTGTTTATATTTTTACGTATTGTTCATATTCTTGGTGTATACAATTGTTTATATTTGAGTTTATGAGTTACATACATATATCATTTTACTTACTGGAATCTGTATCTTTATCAGAATCTCCTGCTTCTCTTCTGACAGCAGCAACAGATGTCAGCTCACTCCATACAGCTCTCGGTCTAGGTGGACCATATTGATTATCTTCATTCAAAGTTTCTAAAACTAAATCTGTTATAAATAGAACAAAACAAATTATAACCTAGACATTGACTCACTGTAAAAACAAACATGTGTAAATATAAAAGTGTCAGCTGTATTATTATTAAACTGTTAAATATATAATTTACTATATTTTAGAAAACTGAATTTATATAACCAAGATAGATGATTACAAACTGTCAAAGAATCTTTTATGATTTATTGCACTGCGACCTTGATATCATTTAATCTTATGTATATAGCACTAATTTTTATTGCATGCATTCAATAACAAATCTTTGTTTTAAAAACTAATAAAAAATCATTAAAATCACTAAAAATCATCTAATTTGTTCAGTTTAAATTTACATGTGTTTAATTTCCGGACCATATCAAAAATTAATCATTATACATCAATAATCAATTGGGTTGTTTATTTTTTAACAATTATCGAGAAATTAAACATTTGTAAATTGGACACTCATTATCCAAATTGAATGGTCAGCTTTGCACTCCAGAAATAGAGCACATTTGGACAAGACACAACTACTTAATAGTCAGGTGTAATAAAATTAGCAGTAATCATGTATGGAAGCCACTGCCAGTTAATTATCCTTGTGTGTATATTGCTTTAATCACAATCAATAGGGGATCGATTGAAAATTACCGATTTATAATTTAATGTGAATGCCTGGTAAAAACAACATTAAAATAATTTTGCAAATGTTTCTTTAATTGCTCTACTACAGATTATTAGACCATTTCGATTTATCAACTTACCAAGGTCGACATTTTCAAAGACATTAAGAGATAAAGTTGGCATTTCTGGTTTTAAAAACTCAGAGAACATTTCATCATCTTTCTTTTCTTTCTTTATATCTGTTGTTACGTCTTTTTTATCAGCACTGTCTTCTGTTTGTTCGCTGTCATCATCTAGATCACACTGCAAAGATATTTCTGTGCTCCAAGCATCTAATTTCGTATTAGGCTTGTGCTGTAATTGTCCATTATTTAAACTTAAATCAGTCGAATTGTCTTTTAGCTGGGAAGCTCCATTACCACTCAACTCAAGGGCAGATAACTCATTGCTTTTAAAGGGAGGTGACTCTGCTTGTTTGTCAGCTAACATCTCTTCACTTTGACTGGTGTCAAGATCTTTGTCTTCATCTAAAAGATAGTCTGTTGATTTCAAATTTCGGTGAAATATGAGAGGCTCTTCAGATACTTCCGAGTCTGAACTCATCTGAAAATATAATATGATCTAAGCTACAGTGTTCATCTCCATGTATATTAATAACAGAGAGAGAGAAATGGGGTGCAGCGTCCACTCAACGCAAACTAGATGATTTCAGGACAAACATATGGTTCAATTTTATTTCAATAATTTGCTTGCGCCTTGGGGTCTTAAAGCAGTGGGAGAAAACCCCACATGAGGATGGACAGACGACCCTACTCCTGGTAATATACAACTGGGGAATCGAAACCGTGCCACCTGACTTAATGACAGACCTTTAGATTTCATGCGCATGTATTAAACCACTCGATTCCCTTAAAAATGCCAAGGGACAAATATGTGCACAACGAAATGTACACAGACCTTATTACACAAAGCGCACTTGGAAAAAATAACTACCGTTCACAACTTGTGAGAGATAGGAAAAAATCGATCATACGCTAGATCTTTCCTTAGGTGAAAATTTGGGGAAATTCTAGTTATTTCTAAGGGAAATCGATGATAAGTTAGTATGATCCTAGTGTGAAAATGTGGGTAAATGCTTGTGATTTCTTAGCTTCTTAATCCCAGTGGAGTTTTACACGACAGAGTAAAAATTAGGTCAAAACACCCGTGAACTGTACATACTACATGTACTTACATCACCAAAATCAAAGTCCAGAGAAGGTAGATTTTGTTCTACTTCAGCAAATATGGATGCCATCTGTGGTTTTAGAGCTGATTTCTGGCCATCTTGTTTTTCGATGGTTTCATCGTCACTATCATCACTAGAATCCATAGTGACTAACCGACCTGAAATAAATAAAGAAAAATATCAGCGGGTCGTATTCAACACCATTTTAAGGATGCAGCTCTCTCATTGGCCAGAAGTAAAAATTTGTAATCAATAAGACTTAACTTTTAGCCAATCCAAAAGCTGTATCCTTAAAATATTTTAGTTAAAGATTTCATGAATTGGGTCCCAGGATATTTGATTTCACTCAAATAAATGTGTCATTTCAGACAAGTCAAACTACATGTAAATGAATATGGACTGCAGCTTGGGTATCATTTAGTTGTGTTGTTTTAGAAGGAGTTTCTGTATTTAATGTTTAGTTTCAAACCATTATTGGAAAATTGTTCAAATTCGATGAGAATCACAGATTGGTCCCTAGTTACAGAACTCCTTCTAAAACAGCACAGCATAATCCCGAGTTGTAGAGACAAGAAAGAAGGCCTCTTTGAAAAATAATTAAATTGATAATCAACACTTTGTTTTTTAGCGTAAACTTACTGACTTTAGAAATGATGATAAAGGCTAGCTTAAAATTCAAAAGCTAATATCTTGGTTCAGAGTGGAGCAATTTTCAACATAACTATATTATGTTATGTAGTTTTTAACTATTATAGCGAGAACAGTCGACTCTTTATATAATCTCCCACAATGCCCCTGTATTTAAATACTAAATAATCAATTATCAATGTGAGTATATTTTACCATGGATTAATCTGTCAAAATCTTACGTGTATCGTCAGAAGTCATTAACGAGGAAATCTGGGGTAGAAAGTTGAACATACTTTCTAAAAATCCTTTATCAAACAAAGTAATGTGATTGTGTGTGTAGGCCTACATGTAGTAAAAAATAACATATCAAAGTTTAGTACTGGGGGGGTTTAAATAATCATGGCAAACTGCCATCAACTTATGACAAAGCAAGATAGTGTAAAGTACAGTGTTCTCGAAACAAAAAAAGTCAAACTAAACTATTTTTTATATCGCAATATCATTTAGTTTTAAAGTCACTGATAAAAATTTGCATTTTCCAGACAATATCTACCATACATGTATTTCTTTCCAGCTTAATCCGTTGTAAAATGTAATCAACATTTATTATTTAGCATTTAATTTAATAGAAAATATCAACATTAATAGATAATCACCCTGCTTTAATTTAATTGGATTAAAAAAAGGCACATCAAAAGAGTTGACCCAACATTTATTTATTGGTGGTTCTAGTTTGTTTTGACCATACAGTGGATGTCGAAATTCATTTAAAAACCAAGCCAAAAGACAACCTAAAAATAGACTGCCATTATCCTGGGAATTCGATTAAAAATAAGCTAAGATGAAGCAGGTTTCATACAACTGTCAATCAATCAATGATTAATTTGTTTGACTTGTTAAATTAATCTGCATCAGAATAATATAGTAGATTTAGGGCACTTAGAAAATAATTCACAGTCAACGTTGACTTAGAGACTAAAAACTATTAGAAGTGTTTTGAATGTAAGCTTTTTGCTCGTTCCTCCATATTTATTTTTAGGTGGAGAGGGGGGGGGGGGACAACCACCAAACAGCCTAATAATAATGGCAAATTATCCACTGAGTCAGACCCACGTTGTCACTACAGGAATGCAACTTTCTGTTAAACTATCGATACATGCCTACTCTAAAACTGATTGGCTGTGGAAATCAAGTTTAAGCAACCTGAGGCAACACTAAGATTAGTAATCACTGCTGGTTTGTACTAGTGGGTATTAATTAGGCCTAGAAAGAACGGGGGGGGGGGGGTATTTTGCTCAGTTTTTAGTCAATTAAAATCTCCAGTTTAAAGTACTGAGATTTTTCTGACAGTAGCTGCTAAGAGTCGTAATTGGAATCGACAAATAAATCAAAATAATCATCCAACACTTAAATTTGACTCAATCGTGGTTTCTTAAATTTGAAACAAGTATCATCTTGCTTCCATAGCAATTATGACAACATCCGACTTCGGTTTGTTTACAAAAAAAAAGGACGCCGAATTTATTGTAGTGTGAAAAACAATCTTGAAAGTGATAACAAACCCTTAATTTTGGTCATGATATATATCCAAATATATATGTCCTTCTTCTCCTAGGAATTTTTCGTCTATAAGGCCAAAATGTTTGGCTTTATTCCAAGATAAAGTTCGCGAGAAAAAATGTCAAGTTCACCCTTCCGCCATGTTGGTCACCCGGATGTGACTACAAATTACGGATCGGGAACAGACAAGGCGCAAGAAGCGAAACGAAAAATCAAGTTACAACACGCGAGGAAATATTTTTGCCTCCTGCCGATCGCAAAATATATCGACATCAAAAGATGATTTTATTTATTGTCTCGCTATTTATCATAAATCTACAGAATATTAAAATTTGATGAAAATCTTATTCTATGAGCTGTCAGAAGATTGCGCAAATATTCCTGGAATTACAAGGGTTTAACACACTACTTCTGTTATTTTAAAACTCATTTATTAGTATTTTTCTTTAAAGATAATGTGTGCAATTGAAGGGGAGAGGGGTATGTGCTCATTAATGTTCCTCGGATTTCCGTTCCATTCCAAGGACCAGTCACACTTTTTTTGCCCACCCCTCAGATGACGCCTCTAATCAGTGTGAATTTTTTTATTTTGAAATTATAAAGGATAAGATTTTTACTTTTCCAAATTAATCACCAATCCCTATCACTGTTTTTCTTTTAATGCCATGGACTAGCCAGCTATTGCAAAACAACATCAAACTTATTCCCGTTTTGGCCTTGATTTGGGGTTGATTGTGTATGTCTGATGAACGAAATTTTTTAAATTTGCAGTTTTTACAACTTTATCTTTACAGGCTCTTTCCATTTATAGTTTCCAGAAAAATTCATAAATACAAAAATCGAATTCACTCCTTCATCGGGTCAATATTTTAACAATGCAAATAATATCTCATCGTGGATGTTCAGGTGGTATTCCAGAAATATTATGACAGTATGCTAAAGACAAGTGTGCTCGGCTGGTGCAAAATTGGAAGCCGTACCCTCATTTCTATCTCTATTAAAGGGACAATACCACTCTTGCTGGCTTGACATGCCCAGAATTTCGTTTTAGCCTTATTCTAACTACTAGATGTTTAAGTGTCCTACCTGTTGTGTAAATTATCCATTACATCCTATTTTACTTGTCCAGAGGGTTCGAAAATGTGTTTAAATCCAAGTTGCATTTGAAAGTGTTTACGTAAACCTTTTCAAACCATGTTACCCGGGCATGTTGTTACCATGTAGTTGAATTTTTCCAATTTTTTAAATTTGGTGTGTTAAGATGAAATTTGTAGGACTATCATCAATTAATTGGAATATTGTAAAATAGTACAATTTGTTGACCAGAATAATGATTGGGGCATATTATAAGCCTCAGGCTTGTAAAATGACGAGATTATATTATTCAGTTACAACAAGAGTGGTATTGGGGCTTTACTGAACACCACTTGCTTATGAAACAATGTATTAAAAAAGATATAAGTAGGGCCTAATGTACGGGATAATATGCTGCCAGTGGCATCTTTATTTCAAATTCTTGTCGCGACGTCTAGATGCAAATTTTTGGGATTTTAAAATTATCTCGCCGTTAATGTAGGCTGTACGTCGATATGAGGCGAGACATGATCCGACCAGGACAGCATGTACTCTCCACAGTGCTGGAATAACCATCAAGTAAAATAAACACGTGCTTAGCGTAGGCATACACGTGCTTGGGGTAGGCCTACCATGGTAATGGCTGCACCCCAGAATGTCTGTTTTGTTACATGCCAAATTTAAAATATTTAATTTGAAGAACTTTCGGTTAGTTTTTCATTGTTTTTGTCTTTTCATACCATTACCTGTTTTGTTGCAATTAATAATGACGTGTATAAAATCCCAGAAAAACTCTAAATCACGTGCTGGCATTGTTGTGGTTTATTATTGTTTATATTTGGGGCACAATCAACTTTGAAGTGTTTAGGGCATTTTTGGCCTAGTGGTCTAGAGTGCTGGCCGGCCACCCCTGGCTTGCGGTTGTGGTTTCGAGCGCTGGTGTGAGCGTATGTGACATGGAGGCTCTCCGGTTACCTCCCAAGCGAATTATTGAAATAAAATTAAACGATATGTTAGTCCCGAAATGACTTAGTTGTGTTGAGTGGACGTTAAACACCATTTCACTCTCTCTCTCCGTCGCCCCTCCTTCAATCATACATTTCTCTACTATCACCAGGGGAAATAACTCTTCAATACTCCCGTCAATATTAAGTCGCTATAGTTTCATGATACGATAATACTTGTACGGAGAATATGTTTTTGTGAACTAAAATGCCTATATTATAAACTGAATTATTTCATCTTTACCATTGTTTGTATAATATACACTGGAACTCTGGTATGTGAAGAAATATATAGGCTTAGTCCAATGCTGAATGGTTTACGTTAGCACCATCCAAGCTATATTCCAATAGGCATGATGCTATTTACGTCGAGAGAGAGAAACGAGGCCATTTCCGGACTAACACATGGTTCAAGTTTATTTCAATAATTGGCTTGCGCGTAGGGGTCTTTAGAAGTGGGAAGAAACCAGGGGACCAAGAGGTAACCCACGAGGCTGGACAGACGACCCTACTCCTTGTCAAGACCAGCCGGGGAATCGAAACCCCGCCAGTTGACTTCTTGACAGACCTTATGATCCAGCACGCACGTGCTAACCACCCGGCCGTTCAAGCCTCCTTTTTACGTCTATAACAAGGTTATTTTAGACAATAACATATGATTGAATTTATGAAGTGCGATTAGATAAACATATCAGTTTTTCCGACGTGATTTACCCTTGTCAGTGATGCAGAAGGAGGGCCTGACAAGGACAGCTGCCTAGACGTTCGGGTGGGACGGACAACCGTGCAGTTGCAATTCGATATAAGAGTAGGACGTTAAACCCCATTTCATTCATTCATTCATTCTTAGAATAAAACAATAAACACTAATCATACATGTTTTTTTTTTTCTTGTTATGCTCCTTATTTTACGCATTTGAGGAAGCATCACGGGCCCGTAGACACGGAAGGGGGTGGGGGCCCAAAAAAATCGAATTACCCCCCCCCCCCCCATATTTCGCCAACAATAATGATTTCTTAGGAGCGTTCTTGGCCAGCCACATCCTCAGCCCCTCAAAAAAAACTCTGTAGCCCCACCAAATGTTATGAGCGGGCTATGGGCCCGAGACACCGTTTACATTATTATAATAAACGTTTACTATAAACATTTGCGCGATCTTTGGCAAGTTGGTTCCCCATGTCAGTGAAGCAGTACGGAGGGTCTGATAAGGATAGCTGTTTGGATGGGGCGAAAATCCGATGTCCCGTGTACACGTTGGCGTCAACGAAATAGATGCCGGAATTCGATATACGAGTAGGCTGTAGCCCTCTGCCCGGGCAAAATTTCTCTCATAGCACACTGTATGGTGTATGTCCGTCTTCATTAGCCCAGTTTAGGAGCAGAACAGTAGGACGTCAAACCCCCATTTCATTTCTTTGGCAAATTGATGTAGGACGTAAAGCCTTAATTCAACCACAATATCCCACGGTATTCGAAGCCGGGGCATTCGTTGACCTCTCGACTACCCCGACCCCCTATAGTATTCACATCTGTGTGTTTCAACATGCTGCCTAATTTATTTAGTCTGGTCCAATCCACCAAATATGTAGCACTGTGACTAGCACAGTACTGTTATAATTAACACCTTCCCTCTTCAAATATCCACTTAATAAATAAAAACAACCAACACACTGTTTAAATATCGTTTTAAGTTTATCGACAATATTTTTACCATGGTAACAGAGAGACAGCGAGAAAAGAGGCTGTTTTGGCGTATTGGCCGTTTGATAAGAAGCGCCACAGCGGCATCTCGAAACAATCAAAGCTAGAATGGCTCACTTCACAATTGATGAGTGAATCTCCGCCTAACCAAATACATGTACCGCAGGTGGAATGTTTTTCCGGAAGTAAAATAACTGGGATAATTTCTCACGAACAGACGTCGAGTTGTTGTTGATGAACTTCCCGCGTCTGCTGCAGAATAAATTGCAGGCGTGATTTTTAGCGGGAAATTAACGGCCCATACCCCGACTGGCCACCATTCTTTGTAGTCCCCCGATTTAATATCAGTTTCACATAATTAGATTCCTCGGTTGTACGTGACAATTGTAGGGTCGCCTGCCTAACCTCGCGGGTTTTCTCCGGGTCCCCAACCATATGTTAGTCCCGACATGACCTAGTGTGTCTCGACTGTACATTATATATATAACACTTATTATACTGGCTGTACAATGTACATGTTATATATAACGTATATTATACCGAGTGTACATTTTATATATAACATATATTATTATATCGATTGTACATGCTATATTAATAACCACCGATATAGATAAGAGAAACCTGCGGACAAGACATAAACCACACAGACATTACATTAAATATACAGAGAGAGGGGGAGTTGGGGGGGGGGGGGAGATGAGGTTTAACGTTGAATCGACACAAACTATGTCATTTCGGGACTAACATATGGTCTCTAATTTTATTTCAATAATTCGCTTGTGCGTAGGGGTCTTTAGCAGTTGGTGGGGGGGACCGGAGGACCGAGAGAAACCCCACGCGACCCTTCTTCTTGTCACGTACAACCGAGGATTCGAAACCACACCAGTTGACTCAATGACAGACATTACATGAAATATAAACAACAGAGAGAGAGAGAGAGAGAGAGAGGGAGATAAATGGGGTTTAACGTCCACTCGACACAAACTAGGTCATTTTGGGACTAACGTATGGTTTTCAATTTTATTTCAATAATTCGCCTGTGTGTAGGGGTCTTTAGCAGTGGGAGGAAACCGGAGTGCCCGGAGGAAACATTGGGGCTCGAAACCATAGCCGCAAGCCAGAGGTGACCGGTCAGCTAGAGGTTGAAGCGCGGCACTCTAGACCACTAGCTAGGCCATCCCAACCCCCCGAAATAAACAACAAATATCAGATGAAGTAGATGAATCGTGGATATACCACATATCATTATACTGATTGTACAGGCTATACTGTATGACATATATTATTATATATAATAGGTATAATTAACAGTGATGAGTAAATCCTGTAGGGTTACAGTCTATGTCTGTGGTCATGATTTATAGACAGTTTTAATAGCTTTTTGAGCTTCCACATACAGATTATGATATGACCCAGATTTTACACACGCGCTAACCATCCGGCCACCCAACCCCTCCAGGAAATGAACAGAATTAAGGATTAACTTCTTACTTTTCTGCATCAACAAGTTGTATGCGAGTGTTTGGGGATAACCGGGTGGCGCAGCTGTCCGGGCAAAATTCCCTTCATAGCACACTGTATGACGTATGCCCGTCTTCATTGGCCAAGTTTAGGAAAATCTGGTAAATTAGCAGGGAACTAGTGACCATTGTCTTCGGGAAAGAACAGGCATTGGGCTCATATTCTCGTTCTCACGCTATTTCGGTTATTTTTGATACTGAAATATGCTAATCTCTATGGTAAATTTAAGGAGAGATGAGTATTTTGCCCGGGCTGTGACTTTTCCGTCAACTCTCACGTGACAACGGCATCTTTAATAATTTATTTTTTATTAATACTCTACAATCTACAGCTCTTCCAGAATGGAATTGGCCATTAGAATGCAATGAATCATTTAAAGATTCTAAAGGAAATAAGAAACGCCCCTTGTCTTTGAAATTTGAACTTCAGGACGATAAGTAGCTAATTATATATACGTATATCCCATATAAGTATATTTTATGATGTGAGTTAAATATTAGTTGAGTAACATGTGGAATTTCTACATGACGTGAACTGGTGTTGGGTATTTTATAGAAATGTTAATCATGTGTGAAATAGCTTTATTTGACGTCCGCTTCCACCGAAGTGATATCGCAGACAAAATGGTTATCATGTCACTTTGTTCTCTATTAGATGTACTGAGTATCCGTTTGACCTATATCAAAACGTTTCCACGAGAGCAAGAGGGGCGTGGTCTGTGATTGTCATTTTAACCCAATAATGATATAAACCAATTAACGTCACGGTAACGTCAAACTGGTAATATCAGGCTAAACACAATGGTGGATAAGGTTAAAGGGTAACAGTCAAATCGTGCATCATCATTCATGACCTTTTGAATCTGTAAAAGTAAACAGTAGCTGGAAAAGGATTGAGAGAAAAAGGAGAGAGAGCGAGAGAGAGAGAATATTAGGATTTAATAATTGCGCGTAGGGTTCTTTAGTAATGGGAGGAAAACGGAGGACTCAGAGAAAACCCATAAGGTGGGCAGGAGAACCCGGCCCTTGTCACGTACAAACGGGGATTGGAAACCACGCCAGTTGACTCAATGATACGACGCACACGCGCTAACCATTCGGCAACCCAACCCCTCCAGGAAATGAAAAGAATTGAGGTTTAACTTCTTACTTTTCTGCATCAACAAGTTGTATGCGAGTGTTTGGGGATAACCGGGTGGCGCAGCTGCCCGGGCAAAATTCCCTTCATAGCACACTGTATGACGTATGCCCGTCTTCATTAGCCAAGTTTAGGACCGGAACAGTAGGACGTTAAACCCCATTTCATTTCATTTCATTTTGGTGATAACCGGCATTAACTAGGCGATTTACCGACCCAAACTTTCAAGTGTGGGCATAATTCCACATATTCTAATTAAAATTTAGTTTTTACTCTTTGATTCTTTAAAAGCCCCCCGGTGGAAATGGAGGTCCCAGGGGTTCGATCCCAGAGTTGGCCGGGAAATGTCCTCGTGATTTCTTACCGTGGATTCCCCGTGGCCGTGGTACATGATTGGGGTCTGGCAAGGAACAGTGTTTAGTGGTTCGTATGGGACGAAAACCCGAGGTCCCGCGTACACGTTGCGTTCATATCTTGTAGATATATATCAAAGACCACAGGGCATCACCAACATAGATATAAGAAACTTATTAACAACGGGCGATAACAGTAAACAATTGATTTTGTTAGACAGATATAAACAAATCGATGTCCATTATACTATCTAGATGTTATAAATATTTACTACCTATATAAGTCTATATGGTTTGGTGGCTTTAAAGGGCCAATCCCGATAATATTTTGGAGAATAAAACTACTTAATTTTATGTTAAAACCCCTGAAAATCCTGTACCTAAGGGCAACTAATTCCATATTTGTGATATGTTTTTAAAGGGACAATCCCGATAAGAACAGAGTATCAAAAATTAAAGTCCGAGTATTTGTGAAATTTATGGACCAAAATATAAGAGCACGGTGTATTTACATTGTCTGAAAATTTCAGCTGAAAATATTGAGTCGTTTGGACGTGAACGTCAACGAAGCTTATCCGGACACGTAACCCTTTTAAGATTTCGGGTCATTTTTTTCATTGGTTGACCTGATAATCGGTTTACGTTTCTTGAGAGGTCTATACAGCGAATGACCCATGTACTGTACTTAATAACAAAAGGTAAATTTCACCTACATATTATTTTTATAGAAAAAAGTCTGGTTTTATCCAGATACTGTATAATACAAAGGTCTCCATTTCCAGATGCAGACTGTCAGGTTTAAGTTATTTACAAGCGTATCACAAATATCGGGTTAGTTGATCGGCCTTAGATTTATATGATTTTAACACAAAATTAAGCAGTTTTATTCCCCAAAAAGTTATCGGGATTGGCCCTTTAAACAACGTATACTCGTCAGTCTTCATCTGGAAATCTGGATAAAGCCAGACTTTTATTTTATAAAAACAATGTGTGGGTGAAATTTACATTTCGTTATCATGTGCAGCACATGGGTCATTCACTGTATAGACTTCTGAGGAACGGCAATAGATAATCAGGTCAGTCGACGAAAAAATTGACCAGAAGTCTTAAAAGGGTTACGTGTCCGGATAAGCATTTTTGACGTTCACGTCCAAACAACTCAATATTTTGAGCTAAAATTTTGAGACAAGGTAAATACACCACTCCTCTTTATTTCGGCGTTTAAATTGTATACGAACTCAGATTTTTATTTTTAAGACTCTGTTGAAATCGGGACAGTCCCTTTAAAAAGATGCTTTGAGAGAACACATCAATACCTTGACATCCACGCAATATCGACCTCCTTCAAGAAAAGTTTACAAAGCTAAATTCTTTAATAAAGAAAATTACTTTAGAGTTTGAAGAGACTGGTTCTGGAGTTTTCTTTCTTGTATATACAATTACTGTAGGATGCGTGAAGAGAAGTTCAAGAGTTTCGTCAATGATTTTATTTCTTTTGTTCGGTCTTTTATTGTCAGATAATGAAACTGAACCGTGACATTGGATGAAAAGAAGATTTCGGTGATCAGTCAGAATAAAAATAAAAAATGAACGATTTCTAAAGAATATGTTAAGAAATAATAATAAATGGGTTTTAACGTCCCACTGTTCAGCTCCGACTGGGCTAATGAAGACGGGCAGTTATGCCCCGACAGCGGCGCTACGGTCTAATGAGTAGGCTCTACTCTTTTATCGAATTCCTGTCAGGGGTTCTTTTTGTGCACGCCAATGTCTACACGTCACCTCGGGTGTTTGGACCACCCGAACAACTATGCGATGTCCCTTGCCAGGCCACGGTGTCCTGCACCACTGACAATGGGATATACTTTAAGAACGAAGTATTGTTATAGAATGATTTGCACACGGTATGGCGTATGCCCGTCTTCATTAGCCGAGTTTAGGAGCAGAATAGTAGGACGTTCAATACCATTCCATTTCATTTCGTTCTTGCCTACTCTTCAAGGGCCCTCTTCTGTGCACGAAATGCCTACACCAGGTCAAGGATCGAACTATTCGAGCCCCAGGTAGTCTGTGAGAGTATATGTTATTAAAGAAAGTGATCGGTATTTAAAGATCAATTAATATTAAAACCGGTCGGTATATAAAGGTTATATTATACATGTAGTTATTTAAAGCCCCAATAACACTATTGTTGTAACTGAATAATTTGTCCCAATCTTTATTCTGTTCAACAAATTGTACTATTTTACAATATTCCAATTAATAAATGATACAAATTTCATCCTAACCCACCTAATTTTAAAAATTGGAAAAATTCAACTACATGCCGTAACATGGTTTGGAAAGCCTTACGTAAGCACTTCCAAATGCAACTTGGATTTAAACATATTTTCGAACCCTCTGGACAAGCAAGATAGGTTGTAATGGATAATTTACACAACAGGTAGGACACTTAAACATCTAGAAGTTAGATAAGGCTGATTTTTTTTCTGGACCTGTCAAGCCAGCAAGAGTGTTATTGTCCCTTTAAATATGTAGGTTTAATAGATCTTTTGACTATTGGTCTAACAGGTGTACCTTATATATACTACCTACACTAGTTTACACAATACCTGGTTTGTTTCGAATGGACGTTTACACCCCATTGCTCTCTCGTAAAAAAAAAATCCTTTGTCAGTGTCACTATATTTAGACACCTAAGTATTGGAGAAATTTTAATTATTCCATATTTAGACGCCTAATTATTTGGGTAAAGTTGAACTATTCCGTGTTGTGATCCGCGGTGGCTCAGTGAGTAAGACGTTGGCCCCCTAACTTGATGGTTCCGTGTTTAGTCAATGTGTTGGCCGAGAAAGAAAGTTCATCGAGATTTTGCCAGTGGTGTAGGGCGGATCGAGCGCCTGGCAAGGGTCAACGTATAGCCGTTCTGATGGGGAGGAAAACCCTGTCCCATGTACCCGTTGCAGGCCCGAAGCCAGAAACCAAAATCTAGCCGACATAGGGGGGCGAGGAAGATAAATTTCCGACAACAAAAAAATCAATGAACGAAGGTCATCGCCGACTGCCGTAAGTAGGAGGAGGGGAGAGCACGAAAATTAGAAGCAGTGAGAGTGAATTTAGGCCTCTATGACATGCAGGTGGCGAATGTGTCAGAAAATTAAGAGTTTTCAGCCGACATTAACTCTCTCGACCGAATTTGAGAGGATATGTCGTACTAAAACTCTCTCCCAGCTAAAATGCGAGCATAGCTAACCAGCGATTTTTTTCCGACGCAGGCAGAAAAATTCCGATAGGAACGGCCATGGGGGGCGGTTCGCCCCCCCCCCCCCCCACTAGCCTCGGGCCTGACCGGGCCTGACCTGTTGGCGTGCACTTGAAACCCAGTCGGAGCCAGAAAAGAAGGACGTTAACTCTCGTTTCATTTCATTATCGTCGAGTAATTTCTACTGACAGAAGACCTTTACATCCTATAATGTGTGCAATATCTGCTCTCTATAACTCTCTAAAAACTACTTTCGTTTTATACTTAGAACATGAAGAAAGATCAAACCGTCTCTAGTCAGTGATTGGGGTTGTCTCTGTTCCGTGTTATACAGGACGGAGGGTCTAACAAAGACAGCTATCTAGTCGTTCAGATAGGACGAAAAACCTAGGTCCCGTCTACCCATTGGCGTAGTGCCGTTGTCCGGGCAAAATTGCCCTCATAGCACACTGTATGGCGTATGCCCGTCTTCATTATCCTATTTAGGAACAAAATAGTGGGACGTTAAACCCCATTTCATTTCGTTTTCTTGGATTTAGCATAACATATCAGTCAAACAACCATAGTAACCCGGGAGCCCAGCGAGGTTTAATCAAAATATTGGGTCCAAAAGGTTTGAGGTCTACAACACATATTTTAACCCTATATCATTTTGGAAAGGCAAGTCTTAAGTTTTGTAACCTGTGCAATTACCTGGGAGTGCCCCTCCCAACCACCTCAATTTTAATTAGAGTTAAAATTAAATGTCCATCAACAATTTTCTTGCAGGCTTTTCATACTCAACACTAAGAAACAGAATGCATGGCTTAAGAGCATAAAATGTTGTTCTAATGCTACTTAAGAGCTTAATTAATTAGCACTAATTAATGACTGTAATTAAAATTTAGAGTCCATAGCTGAAACAAAGCCTAAAAGTTAGCTAGCCAAGTCAGGAAACCGAAAATACTACTTAAGAGCGACAAACGTTGAACAAACTTTGCTTAAGACAAGTTCAAAGCTGGCAAAAGGAGGGGGGGGGGCACACAATCCACACATAATGATGTTAAAGTGTTTTTCATAAAATTATCTTGTCCGGGGTTATTTTTCTTTCTAATACCTTCACTATGAGTTTCACTGCACAAAATGACTGCTTAAGAGCATACAATGTTGTGCTAAGGCTGCTTAAGAGTGTAATTAATTAGCACTAATTAGTGACTTTAATTAAAATTTAGAGTCCATAACTGAGACAAAGTCTCAAATGTAGTTAACCAAGTCAGGAAACCGAAAATACTACTTAAGAGCGACAAAAGTTGAACAAACTTTGCTTAAGACAAGTTAAAAGGTGACAAGGGTGGGGGGGGGCACACATAACGATGTTTAAGTGGTTTTGCTAAAATTGTCTTATTCGGAATTTTTTTCCATTCTAATACCTTCACTTTGAGTTTCAATGCATAAATGACTGCTTAAGACCATACCATGTTGTACTAATGCTGCTTAAAAGCTTATTAATTAGCAGGGGGTTAATGGACGAATGGTTAGCATGTGCGGTTTGCATCATAAGGTCTGTTATTGGGTCAACTGGCGGGGTTTGGATTCCCCAGTTGTACATGATAAGCAGTAGGGTCGCATAATTAGCATTTTTATTGGAGTCATAAATAAAAATGATAATTATGCGACCCTACTGCTTATCATGTACTTTATTGGCCTTTATATTAAATTTAGAGCAATGGATTTGGGTACATGTTTTACTTGGTAGTGTCCATGTTAATTTTTGTAATGTAATCGCATGAATCTTACGAGTCTCTGATGGCGAGAATTATTAGTCTTGTCAATTATGAAGAAATAAAACTTTTTTATATCACCTTTCGGCAAACCTCGACAGATTCTACACATCTTAATCTCGGCTGTATGACCATTTCCGCCATATTCGAACTATTTTAAGGGTTCCGAATGGAAAATGGCTGTCCCCATGGAGAGTGTAGTATATCAACAAACGTTATGTTTGGCATTTGGTTTGGGGATTTACCAGGGAATTTTATCAAACCAGCAGCCTTGAAACAACATCTCTGCTTATTTAGGTATACACACTCTACAAAAGACGCAATTTGGGACTTTTTTGTTAAAGCTACACGTTTTCCTTTTTGAAGTAAATCAGTAGCTGCATCGCAAATGTATGGTCGTAGGTACATATCACATACTGTCATACTACAGTCGAGTCTAGATGTAGGGTAATGGAATCTGTCGACATTTGCGGAGTGTTATATCACAATATACGTATAGATCAAAATAAAAACAAAAACAATTTAAGAGTGTTTAATTAGGACAGGGAAGTATCAAAAAAATGTAAAATTGATTTAGAGGATCGCAATTCAATACAAAAATTCTTTTAAGGACAATATTGGTGTCCGTCATTATCACAGGTGTGATAGAACTGGTTAAACACGTTCCAAATATAATTTTAACACAGATATCATTTATACGATAGATGAGTAATAAAAGTTTCAAAAAAGGGAAGTGACGAACGTCAAAAGGAAACCCGAGTTATCCCTCTATATAACTGAGTGATAACAGATACGAAGCTGAATTTCTGCTCACTAATAATTCCTTCTAAGACCAAAAGTTGTTATTTGGGACCTAAGAGGATATCTGACAATTCAATAAAGTAATTGAATGTCATGAGAATGTCATGAGAACACGAGAAAAAAAAAATTAGTCGGTACATTCTCTTGTTTTTATTCATTCTATACCGTATAAAATCATTGTAATGCATATATTTTTTACTGTTTTTCTTTCGTGTTCTCTTATCTAGTGGCAGTCAATTCTTTTTATGAATTGTCAGATATTCTCTCACGGTCTCACACAACAACTTTTGGTCTTCGAAGGAATTATTAGTGAACACAAATTCGCCCATGTATCTGTTATTACTCGTCACTTCAGAAGGATAACTCGTATCTTCCTTTCGTGTTCGTCACTTTCGTTTGTAGAAACCTCTATTACTCATCTATCATATCAATGATATCTGTGTTAAAATTATATTTGGAACGCGTTTAACCAGTTCTATCACATATGTTATAATGACTGACACCGATAGAAATTACATTGTCCTACTTGTCATGTAAATTCCTCCTAATCATATTCAATAAACATATGCAATTCGATAATTCTAAAATTGACACTTTTTAACTATCACACAAGTCTGTTTATCATTTTGTCTGCGCATGAGAGAAACCCTTCATCATTATAAATTTCATAAAAAATGGTTTAAATCATTTTTCGGCAATCTCATTAAAACACAGAGATCCTGTTTCGTTCCATTTTTTTTAGTTCAAAATTTAATTTTGTTTTACTTGTCTTTACCCTAGGATCTGGAAGAGTTGTTATATAATAGGCGTTCTTGTTGATGTGAGGAATTAGCCAATGAAACAATCTGTTACAGTGACTTCTTTGCGCAGAACTGTGGGGAAACGCTAAGAAATGTCAACGCTGATTGATTAATCAGACTTGAAACCACACCAATTGACTCAATGACAGATCTAATGAATCGAAAGCCTACTGTATGTGCCATCCGATCCCCCCCCCACACACACACACACCTTTGTCAACCTTGAACCAGTCTTAAGCAAAGTTTGTAGAAAACTTTGGTCGCTCTTAAGTTATATTTCAGGTTTCCTCCTGACTTGGTTAGCTAGCTTTTCGGCACAAACTGTCATTTTTGGACTAACATGGTTCAATTCAATAGTGGTCTTTTGAAGTGGGTGGAAACCTGAGGACCAAGGATAAACCCATGAGGTTGGCCAGACGACCCTACTGCTTATCACGTACATTGAGTCAATGATAGACCTTATGATGCAAACCGCACGAACTAACCAATCGGCCATTAACCCCCTGCTAATTAATAAGCTTTTAAGTAGCATTAGTACAACATTGTATGTTCTTAAGAAGTCATGTATGCAGTGAAAATCATAGTAAAGGTGATAGAATGGAAAATAAATCTGAATAAGACAATTTTAGCAAAACAACTTAAACATCATTATGGGTGCCCCCCCCCTCTCCCTTTGAACTTGTCTTAAACAAAATTTGTTCAATTTTTGTCACTCTTGAGTGGTGTTTTGGATTTTAATTACAGTCACTAATTAGTGCTAAATAATTACACTCTTAAGCAGTCTTAGCACAAAATTGTATACTCTAAAGCAGTCATTTTGTGCAGTGAAACTCATAGTGAAGGTATTAGAAAGGAAAATAATCTTGGACAAGATAATTTTATGAAAAACACTTTAATGTCATTATGTGTGCCCCCCCCCCCTCCCTTTCGCCTTTGAACTTGTCTTAAGCAAAGTTTGTTCAATTTTTGTCGCTCTTAAGTGGTATTTTTGGTTTCCTGACTTTGTTAACTACATTTTAGGCTTTGTTTCAGTTATGGACAGTAAATTTAAATTACAGTCACTAATTAGTGCTAATTAATTAACTCTTAAGCAGGCTTAGCACAACATTATATGCTCTTAAGCAGTTATTTCGTGTAGTGAAACTCAAAGTGAAGGTATGAGAAAGGAAAATAATCTCGGACAAGATAATTGTATGAAAAACACTTAAACGTCATTATGTGTGCCCCCCCCCCCCATTTGTCACCTTTGAACTTGTCTTAAGCAAAGTTTGTTCAACTTTTGTCGCTCTTAAGTGGTATTTTTGGTTTCCTGATTTTGTCAGCTATCTTTTAGGCTTTGTTTCAGTTATGGACTCTAAATTTTAATTACAGTCATTAATTAGTGCTAATTAATTAAGCTCTTAAGTAGCATTAGAACAACATTTTGTGCTCTTAAGCCATGCATTCTGTTTCTTAGGGTTGAGTATGAAAAGCCTGCAAGAAAATTGTGGATGGACAATTAATTTTAACTCTAATTAAAATTGAGGTGGTTGGGAGGGGCGCTTCCAGGTAATTGCACAGGTTACAAAACTTAAGACTTGCCTTTCCAAAATGATATAGGGTTAAAATATGTGTTGTAGGCCTCAAACCTTTTGGACCCAATATTTTGATTAAACCTTGCTGGGCTCCCGGACTAATAGTGTTCCATGTCATGGTATGGAACCTCTTTTTAAAAAATCGAATATTGTTTTTCGTTGCAATTATGAAACACTATGCAAGAAAACTTTTCAACAACGATAAGTATAAATCTTTACTTTGCTGTTGTATTTCTTTTCAACAGAGAGAGAGAGAGAGAGAGAGAGAGAGAGAGAGAGAGAGAGAGAGAGAGAGAGAGAGAAATTGGGTTAAAAGTCCGGTCGACATTTTTTCAACAACCCAGCAGTTTATTAAAACAAGTCTTATAAAGCCTATAATACGTTTTAGATTATACATGTCGTGATTTAATCCCAGGCGTGCGTGTCTCAAGGAATTGGATCGCCAGTCAATCTTTGTGGGTTTCCTCCCCATGCTCTCTCTCTCTCCCTCCCCCATCTCTCTCTCTTTGGTGCAGAATGAATAAATTTGACGCTCACTAGCTATTCGGATAGTAAGTAACCCTATATTGAGACACCTGCAGTTGAATCCCCTCCTTCTCTCTCTCTCTCTCTCTCTCTCTCTCTCTCTCTATTTCTTGCAGAATGAATAAATTTGACGTTTCACTAGCTGTTTGGATAGTAAGTAACCCTATATCGAGACACCTGTAGTTGAAACTTACACCGTTTCCTGATCCATATCACAGTTACATAATATAACTATCGCGGGGTTTAATGTATTGGGTTTCAGTCCACTTATTTTAAACATTTCAACAATTTTAAAGATAAAAGACAAGATGAATCTCCCTATGGCTTTTAGAAGTAACGGATAACCATCTCCTTGATCTTAAATTTAAAGGAGCCAACTCGCTACCATTTGGGACCTAGAAATTCACAAAAGTGGGTTGCAACGCACATAATACTGTAATATGAATGTATATAAACTGATTTACATTCAATGGTTTCTGTTTTTACTCCAATTTCAAATCAGTTATGTTCGAAGAAATAAGCCTGCAAAATCAATTTAGTGCAAATTTCTAGCGTCTAGTTATTCCAGTCTACATAACTCCGTTTGGCTTTGTGCGATGTGTCTAGTCTCGTCCTTCGTGTCTCTTAATACAACCGGGACTGAAGCGCATTATGGTATCGGATATTAGAAGCTCATCTTTTCCCGGTAAGTTTATACATTATCAATGTTGATTTAAATTGACCAATAATTCGTGTTTTCGATGTCGAATATTTTGGAGGATTTTGAGTTACGGACTTCGGTCCTTTAATGAGTTTATCTTCGGAACTTATTGGAGAGGTTTAATATTTCTTTAAATTAGTTACTCGGGGGTTTTCGGCGCTTTATGAATAATTACTTGCAGTGTTGTAATTTAACAAAAATTAAACCTCCCTACACTATTTTTATAACTACATGTATATTATTTTATAAGATTTAGACAAAGGGTGGATCTTCTTGATACGACAGTTTAATAATACATTACTTGTGTCTCAATTGTCAAGTACAACAAAGTCTTGATTATCCACTTTAACGTTAATTGTTTTAATCTCGCGGGTGAACATTTAATATCTCGGCCATCAGATGGTTAAATATCTTGGGTTTGTCATGTCAATAATGTTTAAATAATGATTTTTTTCAAGATTGAAAAAGACCTGCAATGAACAACAAAAGACGGGCGTACGCAATAAATGCAGTGGGATATGGGAGCAATTTTGCCTGGGCAGCGGTGCTATACTTCCTAGACCGTATTTCCGTGGGGTTCAATCCCGGTGTTGTTTATCCTAGCGTTGGATTGGAATTCCACAAAGAGTTTCTTCATAGCACACTGCATATATTCATCTTCATTAACCCACTATAGGTACACAAAGTAGGTCGATTAACGCCATTTCCGCATGTTCCTGAAGCAACGGTATACTAGTTTTATAACTATTATCAATAAGACAGTATCCGTTGCACAGGAACATGCCACTTCCGCTTCCCGGACAAGCATGTTCTTCATAGCACACTGTATGGCGTATTCCCGTCTTCATCATCTCGGTTGGTGCAGACAAGTAGAAGTAGGATGTTAAACCCCATTTCATTCCAATTCAATTCTACTTTTACGTCTCTCTTTTTATAGTGAATATTGATCGTCGGCTCACAATGGATGTTGATAACAATAAAAAAATGTCTGAACAAGTGTTTGAACCATTATCTAAAGTCTAGTCTCTGTTTTTATTGGTATACAAACACAATTTTTACCCATCTTAAACACCAACATGGCGGTACCTAAAATATCGTCTGTATTTACCTACTCACCCGGACAGCTGTTTTACAGCACGTTCTCCACCGCCACAAACACATCACTTGAACTCTACTACTAGAACACAAACACTCAAACCAAACATGTACAAAACCAGAATTCATTTTAAACAATATAGGTATTTAATCGAATAAAAAAAATAAAAAAACATTAAAATTCTCTTTAAAGATGCGTTCCCACGAAAATATTGTGTGTGAAATAGCTTTATTTTACGTCCGCTTCCACCCAATTGATATCGCAGACAAAGAAAATATTAATAGGGTATTTGTTTTCAATTAATGTATGGTATATATGGAAAGACGAGAAACTCAATCTTAGCAGACCAATACTGGATTGCCCGAAAAACACCCATTAGGAGCCCAGGGGTTCAAAATCCAAGTGTAATCTAACATTGAAACAATTAATCTAACAATGTTTAGTATAAATAAACGTCCGCATGGTCCTGTGTGGCCAATTTACAAGTATAACATTCCGTCACATCAACAACACCCACATTGGACAAGGTCGGTGCTCGTGTATAGACGTTTGTAAGACTTAATTGGAGCCCCTCAGTGCCGGATTAACCTTGTGGGGGGCCCGGGACATACCGACTGTGCGGGAGCCCCATTGTTGTTTGTTTAATTTGTTCTTACTGACCCTTGATCGTACTGGTATGCACTCCGCCCCCTTGAGTGCCTGGGTTGTTTTCATTCAGAAATTATCTTAAAAAAAAGGATTGATTTCAGTGCATCTCAGACAATTTGAACAGCGATAGACGTTAATTTCTCGGGACTGGTTGGGCCCCGGCAATCACAGCGCGGGATAGGGTCCCCGGAACTGGTTAGGACCTATTGATTGGTAGAACCTCTAAGTTATGTAATTTAGGTAATTTTGGGGCCTAACCAATCTCTGGGCTTCCGAAAATCTGTTGGTATCTACCAATCCCGGGGCCCCCAATATCCCTACTACTCTGCTCCAAGCAAATGAAGACAGGCATACGCCATTTAGTGAGCTATCACGGAAATTTTGCCCAGAAAGCGGCACTACAGCCTACTCTTATATCGAATTCCTACTGTCAAAGGATATTTTACGTGCACGGTAATGTATACACGGACCTCGGTTTATTGTCGTATCCGAATGACTAGACAGCTAACGGCACTGGGCGAATAAGGAATTTGACACGGACATTCATTTGGACATTCCAAAAGCATCAACAGAGTGGAAATTAAAAGTTAGGAGATTTTTCAAGACAATGGTCCAGTTAGGTCATTCAGTTGTCAAGCGCCAATTTTCCGCCATTCATGACCGGAACTTGAAGCTCGGACGAATTCATGTGATTCTTCTAAACTGAATGTAAACCGTTCTACCTAACAAAACACACCTGGAATGACGATAACTAAGTCTTTTGTGTCTTTGTTTTTAAGGATTGAATTTAGATGTCTGTTGTAAATTTATTGAAACTTGTAACATCAAAACTTCAAAGGGTTTTAAAATTCTTCAGGCTTCTGGCGGCCATTCCATAGAAACTTGACCTTTAGGGTTTGTTTACAAATTACGTCATGTTAGGACTTGTATAGAGGCCGATATCTTTTGATGGTACAAATAAAATGTATAAATGGTTACATATTAAAATCTCTGATAGTCCTTCGAGGGGTCACGTGGCTAAGTGGGTAAGACGCTGGCTCGCTAGCCTGGAGGTCGGTGTTTGATCCCTGCATTGGCCGAGAAAGTTCATCCAGATTTCCCGGCGTGGTTCCCCCTTGATGCAGGGCGGAGGGTCTTACAAGGACAGCTGTCTAGTCGTTGCATTATAAGGTCTGTCATCGAATCAAGTGGCGTTATTTCTATTCCACGCATGTTCGTGAAAAGGAGTACGGCCACCTGTCCAACCTAGTGATGTTTCTCCTCTGGTCCTCTGGTTTCCTGACACTTCTAATGACCCCTACGCGCAAACGAATGGTTGAAACATGTGCTAGTCCCGACCGAAATGACCTCGTTTGTGTTGAGTAGGCGTCTTTTTCTCTCTCTCTCTCTATCTCTCTCTCTCTCTCTCTCTCACTGAACCAAGCGTTAGATGCAAATGAAAATATGCACGAACAAAAGAGTCGGAGTAGTTTTTTTGTTATTTAAAATACATGTACCCAATACTTACAGATGGTACCTGTCAAAGAAGGATGAATGTTGTGAAATGTTAAATTGGTTATATCTTTCTGAATACTGAACGGAATTGAATCATTTGTGGACTGTTATTCCTATTAGAGATTCAACTTCAACAACATTATAAACTAATAATCATCATCAAATTACGGTATACATGAATATCTACAGTGTCTTTCTACATTTAGTGTAATTATCTCTACCAATAATTCGTGTATGCCCTAAACTTGTTTGTTGTTTATGCAATAAATGTCCGGCAAAGCCCGGCGTTCTTCACCACTGACAAGGGTAAACCACGCTGAACAAATCCTGAAGAACCTTCTCAGCAACCACCAGGTCTCTAGGATCCTTCTTAGCCGCAGCCGGGCCCTGTGGACCCTTCTCAGTCACCACGGATCCCTGGGACCCTTCTCAGCCGCCATCGTGTCCCGAGAAACCTTCTCCGCCCGGTCCGGGGGAACCTTCTCGACCACAGCCCTGTCCCGAGGAACTGACAAGGGTAAAGGGTAAACCACGCTGAACAAATCCCGAGGAACCTTCTCAGCCACCACCGGGTCCTTAGGACCTTTCTTAGCCGCAACCCGGCCCTGAGGACCCTTTTTAGTCACAACCGGGTCCCTGTGGCCCTACTCCGCCTCCACCGGGTCCCTAGGACCCTTCACAGCCGCCACCGGGCCCCAAGGAACCTTCTCAGCCGCCACCATATCCCGAGGAACCTTCTCAGCCGCCACCGGGTCCCGAGAAACCTTCTCCGCCGGGTCCGGAGAAACCTTCTCGGCCACCGCCCTGTCCCGAGGAACTGGCAAGGGTAAACCACGCTGAACAAACCCCGTGGAACCTTCTCAGTCACCACCGGGTCCCTAGGACCATTCTTAGCCGCGACCGGGTCCCTAGGACCCTTCTCAGCCACCACCGTGTCCCAATGAACCTTCTCAGCCGCCACCGTGTCCCAATGAACCTTCTTAGTCGCCACCGTGTCCCGAGAAACCTTCTCAGGCACCACCGTGTCCCGAGAAACCTTCTCCGTCGGGACCGGAGGAACCTTTACGGTCACCGCCCTGTCCCGATGAATCTTCTCGGTTACCACCGGGTTAGAACACGGGATTCCTCGGTTAACTAATCCACTGAGCCACAAGCCGTTCGTTCATTCGGTTCCCTACTAACCACTAAATTGGCCCCCGTAATTCGTCTGTGATACACAAATTAATTAATTAATTTAATTAGTCGGATTTATGAGCTGGTTGATTGGTATTAATTCGTACCTAGTGCGTTAATTAACAGATTGGTTAATAAGTCGTAAAGATGAGCAATATTTAATGCTCATTGATGTGTATAAGGCCTAATTAGGGAACGCGTGGAGCATATTCGTCAAGTTCAAATTTTGTATTCCTTGAAGTCAACGACTCATCAGAATAAAGAATTAAAACAAATAAATACAATACGTACTAAACAATATCGAACACATATATATACAACACATATTAAACTGAATTAAACATTTAAATATAAGGTAGAAACATAGGAGAGTGAACGTTTTTCTATAATATGTACGTTGCTTGTTTGCAAATAATAAAAAATTCCATCGATTAATTAATTCATTAATTTGATCAGTATTTAATAATTCGTCACCCATCGTTCAACCTGTCTTACTGTGGAGAATACAAATATATTAGAATCTCACTTTGGAATCCGATATAAGAGTAGGCCGTAGCGCCGTTGCCCGGGCCAAATTTCCCTCATAGCACACTGTATGGCATATGCCCGTCTCCATTAGCTCAGTTTAGGAACAAAACAGTAGGACGTTAAACCCCATTTCATTTCATTCCATACCACAGCCCCCCCCCCCTCGTTCTCCCGTCACCATTGATTACATTAGAAACTGGTCGGTGGTTATATGTTCTTTTTTTTAATATATTCACAGCCCCCCCCCCCCCTCGCTCTCCCGTCACCATTGTTTACATTAGAAACTGGTCGGTTGTTTTTTTAATATATGCACATTTTTACAGTTCAAAGATTAACAACGTGAACACAGCATCGTACTTTTGAAAAGAAACACGCCTACAGGAAGTGTATTGGTGGTATGATAAGTAATTCTATAAGTAAGAGATTATCTATAGTAGATATATATATATATGTATATAACGGGCACCTGTCAGATGATGTATAATCTATCCTAGTATATCAAAGACTAATAGATATAATCTAATCTACTACATGTATATCACATTACCTATCTTAATACAACATTTACAAGATATATTCTACTCGTAAATGTCCGTCTTCATTAGCCCAGGTTAGGAGCAGAACGGTGGGACGTTAAACCCCATTTCGTTTCTACTCGTAAATGTCCGGGATAATACTGAGGTGGTACAAGTTCAAAACCATTGCGGTTACTTGTAGCGAAACATAAAGTTATTGTCTAAATAAGTGAAATGTCGAGGAGACGTTAAACATCATTCAACCATTCTTAAATATAATTTGAACATTCTTTAAAATATCCCCCCTTTCTTACAGCATTTCTCGACATCTAAAAAGTGCTTGGCGAATTTCCCAATGGCCAAATATCTTTCCATCAACAAAAAAATGGACGATTAAGATAAGCATTTCATATTAGTCCGTCATGTGTTGATAAACTATGTGCTTGGTGAATCTCTCAAATGCCAAATTAGTTTTTCATAACGACAAAAAGTGGACGGTTAAGATACCTATTTTAAATTAGCCGGTCATGTGTATATAACTGCTTCTAGGGATAATCGTTTCTACCTTACAGCTTATTCTGTATTATTACCTTATACTGTATATATTTTAGATGTGGTGATTAAATATAGTATATGAATATATAATATTATGTTATACGTCAGAGGATTAGCAAGGATATGACTAATTCTTTATCAAAACTTGACCCAATAATCACACACCCACATTAAAGCGTTGTGTGTTTTTGTCTTCTGTTTATGTTCAATATTTACTGGGCACTTCAAGAAAAAAATTGAAATGAAATGGGGTTTAACGTCCTACTATTCTGCTCCGACCGGTATAATGAAGATGAGCATACGCCTTACAATGTGCCATGAGAGGAATATTGCCCGGGCATTGGCCAAGAGAATGCTTTAAAGTAGCTAATAAGTCTCTAACTCAATATAATCCAAAGTCTTCGACACTGAAAACTTGAATTATTTGTCAATTTAAATCAACATTGATGTTGTGATATTACCGGGAAAAGATGGGCTTCAGTGCCATTTGCAGGAAGGGACTCGAAGAAGAGGCTCGACATATTCCACAAACCATTATCCCAGGCCCCCTTTTCTCTGTTCCGTCTTTATGAAAATTCTACTAACAACTAATTAAAGACATGATGAAGTATTCTCGCCGACAACATTATGATTTATCAATAAAATCCGTCCATTTATCTGTATCATCGATTTTAATAGGAAGATTAATCCACAGTCGACCAATCACAAGCCCAATAACAAAATAAAGCGGAGTAAATAATCGAATCATAAACAAAAACATGACAAAGCTCAAACATTTTGGGTTGTTGTAGTACCTGATCCCGTTTGATAAAGGGCTCTATTTTAGTTAAAATAAAGCGAACAATTTTGAGTATATTTTTAACTTAAGTCTGACAATGCTTTTAAACTCGGGCCCAGATCCTACATGCAGTCAATCTGCTTAAAACAAAGATCCTATTTCGTTTCGTTTTTATAGTTCAAAATTTCGTTTTACTTGTCTTTATTACACTTGAATCTGGAAGAGTTGTATCATTAACGTTATGATTCATTACGGGGCGTTTTATACAAAATTGACAGCATTTTTCATCAAAACAAAGATTGATTATTGTTATTATTAATATTTCCGCCACACACCACTACAATTAGGGACTTTCTCTTACCTGAAACAGGTACAAATCGTCGTATTTAAAATCGAGGCCTTAAGCCGTTCCCTAAGACCGCCATGTTTTTAAACGGTATATTTTGATAGTCTCCATCATCCAGATAAATATTCTACGTACGTTAAAGACTAGGGGGTTCTGGGTGACCGAGACTAATATTTTGACGGCTATCAATTTGCAACGTGAAAATGATGGGTGCCAATCGTAGCTAAAAACAAACACATCAGTATATCCCAACGTTTTTAGCTACGATCTCGTAGCTAGACCTGTTGATGCACGCAACTGTTAGTAAACCACTAGAAACATCAATGCTGATTGATTAATCAATGTCTGACGTTATAGGGCCAAACGCGCTCGTTTGACTCCTGACGAGAACCCCCACTATAACTTGTCAGATCTTCATGTAGTGGAGGCCGTCGAAAGTATAAAAAAACGAAACGAAATATAGATCTATATTTTAATGAGATTGCTATACTAGTTCCTTTAGGACCGGTCTAAAGGAACTAGTATATACCTTCGTTGTTCCGTGGTGTTGAGCTACTATGGACATTCTTCAATGAATTTCAACACAATTACTGTCCCGGTTGTCAAACGAATACAATTTTTTCCTCCTCGGAATAGCTAAAAACGTGATCGATGTACGTATAAATGACGTATTTTACAGGGGTGTAGTGTCTATTATTATTTACATAAATGACGTAGTTAAACAATACAGTTTAAACTTCTATTTACAGTCAAAATACAAACCTCAGTAAGTAACGTAAAACGTATACATTCATTTAAAGAGAATCCTATTTATAGTCAAAATACAAACATCAGTGTAAGTAGGCCTACTGTAAATCGTATACAGTCACTTTCCTATATTAATTACATATTATAAGATATACAATCTCCTTTTTTCAATTACTGTGAAATCAAGCGTAGGCCTCAGGGCCGGCGGAAGCAATTCTTGATTGGGGGGGGGGGGGGCTTGGCTTCCATCCCAAGTCCCTATTGGCGACGGTCCAGGGGCCGCAATAACCCGAGGAAAAGAGTACTTGTGGCCAAATTATTGGGGGGGGGGGTAAAGCCCCCTGGCCCCCCTACACCGATGGGCCTGGGCCTAATGCTGTATATATATGCCGATGGGAGTAGTACATGGACGACATTATAGACTCATTCTATTAGATTCCTGTTTCGATACCTGTGTTGGTCGGGAAAGTTCCTCGGTCCTCGGATTTTTCCGGTGTGGTTTCCTCTTGTCAGTAATGAGGTCATAACAAGGACCGTTGTCTAGTTGTTCGGATGGAACGAAAACCCCGAGATGCCCGTGTACATGTTAGCGTACACGTAAAGAAGTAGGCCGTAGCATCGCTCTCCGAGCAAAATCTCCCGCAGAAATATATGACGTTATATTATTATGAATAGTAGGCTAATCGGACGAGACAAGCATAATATTGGCTCGTAATTCTGCAAGGAGTGTAAAAAATAAATTCCCGGAATGTCATAGTATTCAACTCCAGTAAAAAAGGTGGATAAACTTTATTTTGTTGACTTAGTGAAGGAATAATAATAATCGCGTCATTTTACAAGGGTAGCAAATTAGGCCTGAGGCCTTTTTCAAATTTGGCCCTTGGCACAGATCGTGCGAATGATTTCGATCATTACTGCAGGAAGAAACCGAAGAATGTGTGTGTGTGTGTGGGGGCGCTATTAAAGTAAAAGAGTTCCGTTTGTTTCGTAGTCGCCGTTAATTTTTGTGATCGGGCAAATATTATATCACTTAATTTTCTGACGCATTTGACATGGTTCAATTTGTTGATTTTTTTAAAAAAAAATATTCTGAGATTCCCACCTGAGAGAGTTGGGGTTTAACGTCCACTCGACACAAACCAGCACATGATTTAATTTTATTTGAATAATTCACTTGCACGTTTGGGGTCTTTAGCAGTGGGGGGTAACCGGAGGGCTGAGAGAAAACCCACGAAGGTTGGACAGCCTCACTCAAAGCACACGACGATGGTTCCTCTCTTTATTGTCCCAGTTGGTGTAGAAAGGTCGGATGTTAAACCCCATTTCATTTTATTGTCGATTTGTTGGATATTTTCAAATAATCTGCGACATACCGTTGGATGGAAGCATACGACAAGACAATCAAAAATACAAGATAACCTCTCATTTGACCTCAACACTAAATCAGCGATTGTTTCACCCTTATCAAACACAAAACTATTTAGATAACATTTAAAATGTCTTTTATCACTGTACATTTACAGATATACATTACAACAAGTGAATACTTGGGTCATACCTTTATTTAGACGACCTAAATATTTAAAAATTATATGCAATTAAACTCCAACGGGTTTATATATACATGAATATATATAATCAGAGGCGGATCCAGGGGTGGGCCTAGGTGCCCCCCCCCCCTAAATCCCCAAATAAAAGTATAAAAAATAGATATGCGCCACAAATCACCACTGACACCCCGATTTTCTCAGGGGACCCCCCACGACCCCCCTTACTGGATTTCCTGGATCCGCCTCTGTATATAATTTATTATCTCTTAATGGTATGTGAACAATGTACGCATCGCCCAATATCTATTCAAAAAAAAAATCTTTATCAAGTGAAATATTTTCCAAGAAAGAATTTAGATATAATGTCGTTCGTGTGTTACTGACATCAAAGATTAAAAAAAAAAGTGTCAATGTAAAAAGAAATAAAAATAAACTGGTGGTTATCGAATCAAAAAGTTATTTATTCAATTTTATTCAATACCGTTTAAGATAAATATCATTGCATAAAAATGTCCATTGAATTAGAGCTCACTGACGGACGCCCACAAGTTGTTTTCAATAGATTTTTGCGTATACGGTATAACCACACCAGTCCCGTCAAAAGGTAAATCGTAGTGGTTAAACCATCGTAGTAATTCACTTTTATTGCAAACGTGACACAACCTAGCAACTTCCTTAATTTGCCCAGTATACCACAGCAAAACCTAGTAGCTCAATGGGGTTTAATATCCATTCATCGTTACGTTTTCCTTTGTTTTCTCAAAATAAGAAAAAAGGGAGTTACTAGGTTTTGCCTTTTGACAGGAGACCAGTCATTGATGAAACTGTACACATATGAATTTGCTAGAAGAGAATGAATTTCCTTGGTTTCATACAATATCGCCTGTCGTATTCAAAACATTCGTAATAAACATCAAAAATAATACCATCAATAGGGCCGGAACCGTCGGATTAAGCTGAAAATAAATGTCACTATTGCTATTACTATTGCAGTGAAAAGGGTAGCATTTTCAGGCCATTGTCCGTCACACTCGCACAAATGCAATTTGTATTTCAACATAATACAACATAATAAACGAAATCATAAAATTATAATTTCTTTACAACTAAGGGATCCCTTTAATACTCGGGACCTTGGTTGCAGCACAGTACCCCCCCCCCCTTTCCGTCCACCCACTGTCACGTGCGTATGTGGTGCTACTGACAAAAAACCCAACACATCCTCGAATTGCGTGTCTCTTCATAGGGCACCTGTTTTTTTATATATAAATGTACCTTTGGATTTCTTTTAACTTATATCCCATCATTATTATCCCGGTTGGTGCAGAAAAGTAGGACGTTTTAACCCCAGATCATTACGTCATGTGGTTTACACGAACGAATCATTCGTTTTTAAATGACCTTGCAAATGTCGGAACAGTTTTTAAACAACTTAAATCATGGCCAGGGCGTTTATTTAACTTATAGATTAATGAGTATTTTATTACCCAAAACACCTTTTTTTAGGGCATCTTGTAAACTATACATTATGGTTTTATGATATTACGGTTGAAATATACATTTAAAAAAGTGGATAATATTTCTATATACATTAAAAAAGTTCGCACAAAACAAAACATAAACCAAAGTTATGAATATAATCTTTGAATGGCATTTAACGACTGAACATAATATAACACAACACAGTTCTATGGATAACAATCACTATATTATAAACACACGACGTTTCGACAAGAATTCACTGGTCGTTATCAAACATACAAATTACAAAAGAGGAAAGAAATTGTGACAGTGTTATATATAGGTACATGGAACAATAATAAGGGAAACCATTTAACAATCTTGAAATCCTAGCTTATATTGGTTATCAAATTATGATATGAAAACATGATGGTAGCTTGCGCTTTTTCGTGAAATTGGACATAGCTTGAAAGTAGAAGTTGCCGTTGTTTAGAGCTTCAATTTGTACGTTTGACATGAAATTTATAAACCTAACCCGAACCCTTACCCCAGGGAAAGATATTTCTCTGATAACCTAAGAATTAGTATTGTGCGTTTCTATGACCTCGCGAAAGTTTTTCGGAGAAAATTAATCCACGAGGAGACTGTAATATGTTGTAATTGTTACGGGTTTAACAAAGTTGGGAATACGTCAGAACATCCATCGAGTATCTGTCACGGGTTTTTCTCAGCTTGATGACTTTCTCAGCGGGATTTTACATCATTTGATGGACTTAACGTCAAATTGATGGATTAGGTTTTAACTGCGTTGTGGTTGATACTCTCGGATCACAGGTACGCCGGTGGGACAAAACACCAACTAAAGTAGTTCGACTACACTAATCGTCAACAAAAACATTTAATCTTGAGCAATTTATAAACATCATTAGCGCCCGCGTTAATCCGCTTAATGTAATTCTATGAATGAAACCCTGAGAAAATATTAGAATACGTGGAAAACATACGCATTGTTTCCCTCACGTGCCGTTACGAATGAATGAAACTGGACATGGGTTATATCACTGACCAATCAAATTGTCGAGGGTGACGGAGAATGGTCACATGACCGTGTTATGACCCCTCCAGGCAATGCAGCACAGAGAAGAGCGGGGTGTTTATAGTTTAGATAACGCGAAATATTTCGAGAAAACTTTTAGGACGGGGATTCTTCGCAATGGTTTTATTAATGGATTATGGATTCGTTTTTTGATGTCTTAGTTTCTGTGGGATGTGTTTATTGGATTTAAAAGTAGGCCTACCTATAAAAAGTTTGCTCTGTGTAATCAGATGCGACGAATAGTACTATACTTTACGCTATCTTCTATCAGTAACACGGCCACTATACACAACATCGTCGGCTGATTAGTATTCAGCCAGTTTGTTATTCACAGTGCAGTGAAGGGCTTAGTCTTCACTACTGGGACGCTTCTTCTTCGTGTCCCGTGTCAGTGTGTGTATAAGGCTGTGTTATAATAACCGATAGGATATTTGTCAATAAATTATGGCACAGACCGAACTGGCAACGGAATCCGAAGATTGGGAAAATAAATATTTGGAAGATGAGGAGTTAGAATTTTTCACGGAGTTAGCGCTTCACGAGACAGAACGGTGGATACAGGTAAGCCATGCTATATGTATAGGTCTATAAAAGTCATTGAAGCGGTTTTAAGTGGTCGCTTGTAGAGGCTCTATGAAAACATTGAATTAGTTTCACCTGTCAAAATCCAGATGATTTCATTCGTGTGACTTCATTCATTTACGTTTTGTCAATACAAAATTCACTGGCTTATAAACTCCAACACAGTTTTAAAGATGTTCTTGGAGAACGCTGAAAAAAATAGTTGACATTTTTAAACGTTTCGACTAATTTAGACTGCGCCCTATTATTAGCTGTTCACTTCAAGTTTAGGTCCGTTTACTATTTAACTAGTATTTCATGAATGTTAGTTTTTCGTTAGTGGTTAAAACGTCTACTGGGTTTTTAGGTTTTTGTTTTGGGTATTTATTGTAGACTCACGTGAAGCCTTCAAGCCGCAGTACTATCCAAGGCTATACTATATATAAATTTTATATTCATTATTTTATGACCGTTCTATAAAAACGTCATCCCGACATTAAGTGACCTACCACGTGTTGTTATCTAGGAATGACATTCTGTAGAAGTTCCGCCCATTTCCAACGCGAGAAACGTGGTAAATAATTATAGATTATGAAATACTGAATTATTACATACATGTACTATAATACTGATTGATATAATTTGAGTGATGGATTACTTTTATACTTTTATACTGACAGGGAATACACCTACATAGTTGATTTGGATTTTATGCCCACTCATGAAATGGGGTTTAATATCCTACTTTTCTGCACAGAAGCAGGCATACCCTTCATCGAAATCAAATTGTTAAGGGTTCTTTTAATGCACACCAACATGTGTATACACCAGGGGAACTTTCTCAGTCAAACCCACAATCGAACCACAGATTTCTTGGTTGGTGATCTACATGTAGAACCATACTGAGCCAGAACCAAACTCACTGAACCACTGTCAAACTCACTGAGCCACTGTCCTACTCACTGAACCACTGTCATACTCACTGTCAAACTCACTGAACCACTGTCAAACTCACTGAGCCATGGTCATACTCACTGAACCACTGTCAAACTCACTGAGCCATGGTCATACTCACTGAAGCACTGTCAAACTCACTGAACTACTGTCAAACTCACTGAGCCACTGTCATACTCACTGAGCCATGACCATACTCACTGAACCACTGTCATACTCCACTGTCATACTCACTGATCCACTGTCAAACTTACTGAACTACTGTCAAACTCACTGAACCACTGTCATACTCCACTGTCATACTCACTGAACCACTGTCAAACTCACTGAGCCACTGTCATACTCACTGAGCCATGACCATACTCACTGAACCACTGTCATACTCCACTGTCATACTCACTGATCCACTGTCAAACTTACTGAACTACTGTCAAACTCACTGAACCACTGTCATACTCCACTGTCATACTCACTGAACCACTGTCAAACTCACTGAGCCATGGCCATACTCACTGAACCACTGTCATACATTGTAATCACTAAACCAGAACAATACTCACTGAACCAGAACCATACTCACTGAACCAGAACCATACTCACTGAACCACTGTCATACTCACTGAACCAGAACCATACTCACTGAACCATAGTCATTGTCACTGACCCAGAGTCATACTCACTATACAGTAGCGCTGCTTTCAAGGAAAAATTTCCATCATAGCACACTGCTCTCTTAAGCCCAATTAGAACAGAACAGTAGGACATTAAACGCCACTTCATTTCTCAAAGTCCCCCATTCATACTAACCCTGATCGCTACTGTTACATGTTGTGTATATTAACTTATCCCTCATCTTTCATGTATTATATACATGTACATGTATGAAATCTGTGTAGTAGATATGGAATATGATATTGGTTTATCTGGTAGTTTACATACATTAATCTTATTAAATACTATAAGATATGGATGAACATGTTTTACTGTAATTATATTATAATAATATGTATGTTTACAAGTTGTTAGTGAAGGTTGGGAATTCTAATTACCATCATGTACATGAAGCCTACAGTATGACTCATGAGAAGGGAATTCCCCATGATGTCCGATCAGGCAGGTTTCCCCCGAGTTCTTCGGTTTCTTCCCGCAGTAATGATCGAAATCATTTGCACGATCTGTGCCAAGGGCCAAATCGAAAACAGGCCTCAGGCCAAATTTGCTACCCTTGTAAAAATGACGAGATTATTATTATTATTAAGATTCTACATGGACATACATGTATGTAATACCCATCATGCACACATTCTCCACGACCAAGGTCATACATGAAATACATGTACCTATCATGTACATGTACAGCATGAGAAGGGAATTCCCCATGACCACGAATTTACATGTACATGTATTGTATAACCATCTTGTACAGCATGAGAAGGGAATTCCCCATGACCACAAGCCTACATGTACATGTACTAACCATGACCTAGGCTTCATCATGAGAAGGGAATTCCCCATGACCAAGATCCTACATGTAATACCAATCATGTACACATGTACATGTACAGTATCGGAAGGGAATTCCCCACGACCAAGATTCTGTAATAACTGTCATGTAGGCTACATGTATAGTATCAGAAGGGAATTCCCCACGACCAAGATTCTGTAATAACTGTCATGTACATGTATAGTATCAGAAGGGAATTCCCCACGACCAAGATTCTGTAATAACTGTCATGTATATGTACAGCATGAGAAGGGAATTCCCCACGACCAAGATTCTGTAATAACTGTCATGTACATGTACAGTATGAGAAGGGAATTCACCACGACCAAGATTCTGTAATAACTGTCATGTACATGGACAGCATGAGAAGGGAATTCACCACGACCAAGATTCTGTAATAACTGTCATGTACATTGTACATTGTATGGGAGGAAATCTAACAAGTTTCGTTTCAAAAAGTTAGTTTGCAAAGCAGAAGATGATCAAATAAAAGTTCTCTTGATAAAAGTCAAATATTTGGTTAAAATTAAAAAAAGTAAATTGACTTAACGTTATTGACAGTTATTGACAGACTGTTTCGTTATATTGATACTTGATAGTATCTTAATTATACAATAAAAACAATGGGAGTAATTTCTGAAACTGTCCACAATACATGTACATGTACATGTATATTCCTAACCCTAACCCTTGTTTACTGTTGTGTAACAATTCTTATGCCAGTTACCAACAGATTCTTGAATTTTGATTTGTTTTACACATGTTTTTATATTTACTGATCAAAGATACATGTACATATTGTACACATATTTTATTTCAATTTGTTTGACATGTATTTGAATTATTCCTTGATTATATGTTCATGTACAATGTAATAATATTTACTGAGTATGAAGAACATGTGTTAATGAACAATATTGTTCCTAATCCAATATTTACTGATTAAAGATAATGTACACATGTACATGTATAAACTGTTTGTATTTAGGAAAACTGGTAAAAAAAACATAGACATAGAAAACAATATATACAATTTAATATTTGTTAAAGATGATGTAAATGATTATGTATGCTTTATACATGTATGTGTTGGGGAAAACTGGTAATCAAAAACATAGACATAGAAAGCAATATGTAGCCTGCTGGTACTATTGAATATTTGCACATACATGTAGATACTTCCTGTGTTCTCGATTCTAATTAATACCATTTCCCTAGCACCAAAAAGAATGGACGGTGTATTATATCATATGACTAGTAAGATGAAATACTAGCATAACAATACATTAGGGTGCATCTATAGCCCCTTGATTTTTGAAAATTTTCAGATCCCCGTGTCCCTTTTTCTAATCTGTTCCTATTCCTGAAAAAACACCCCATCCAAAAAATTAGACAGATTGGTTGATATTTAGGGGGTCCACCGGAGCCTGCAAGAATCAGGCAGTAACTCCTTAGAAATTAATGCATTTTATGAGAAATGCAGTTTATTGATGCAATTTTGTGGTGGTTTTTTGTTGTTTTCAGAGAGGATTTATGGCTACACATCAACCAATCTGCCTAATTTTTTGGATGGGGTGTTTTTTCAGGAATAGGAACAGATTAGAAAAGGGACAGGGGGATCTGAAAATTTTCAAAAATCGAGGGGCTATAGATGCACCCTACATGTATATGAAATAAAATTAAAAAAACAAGTACGAACAATCCAAACCATTAGACAGAATTCGAAGTCCTAAACGTTATACATATAGGCAAAATAGTGTATTCAAGTATTTATCATACATTTACATGTAAGTATAGATGTACATGAACATTGAAGAATAAAAAATAAAATCATAATTCCATTTTAAAATTCTGGCTGGGATTTAAAAAATAACGAATAAATGGCCAAACACATCACTTCTTGTAATTTCTGTGTTCATGAAAACTAGCAACCTAAAAAAAGATGTAGAAAATAATATGTACAATTTAATATTTAAAGATACATTATGGGAGATGAGATAACGAGTTGGCAGTTCTCACTATAATAGTTAAAAACTACATAATGTAAAGGCAATTTGCTGAAAATTTCAGTCAAATTGATCCACTATGAACCATGAACCATTCGAATGAAAGTTCCACTTAGCCTCGATCATCATTACTATAGTTGTTAAGGCGAAAGCTAAAGTCTCGATTATCCATTTATTTGTTTAATCACGAAGGAAAGTTTTCTTGCAAATCGGACAACAATCCAACAAATATCACAGTCTAACCTTACCATCGAGGGCTGATTATGGTCTGAATAAGTTAGTTAATGTCTAATTTATAATTTCTATAACATCTAAAGCCTAAATTAAGGGTTGCAGTAATCTGATTTAGCTCTAATAACTAATGTAACTTTAAGAGAAGACCAATTAATATGCCAATTAAAGTTTGTTTTCAATATTTTATACAATTGACATTTAAAAGATTAATTAACTGTTTGCTACAACATTTGATTTATTACTTAAAACTAAAAAGACTTGATTGACTTCTCTACTGTATATTTTCATTGATCAAATTATAGCCTGCATACATAAACTGTATCTTATTCTACCTAAGAGATTCATGATGATGATGAAATGGGGTTTAACGTCCTACTATTATGCACCTAACCTGGGCTGATGGAAGACGGGCATACGCCATACAGTGTACTATGAGGGAAATATTGCCTGGGCAGCAGCGCTACGGCCTACTCTTATATCGAATTCCAACTGCCAAGGGATCTTTTAGGTGCACTCCAATGTGTATACAGGACCTGATCCTCGGTTTTTCGTCCCATCCAAACGACTAGGCAGCTGTCCCTGTCAGGCCCTCCTTCTGCATCACTGACAAGGGGAAATCATGCCGAAAAAACGGGATGAACTTTCTCAGTCAATGCAGAGATCAAACACCCGACCCCCCAGGCGAGTGAACGTCTGCCTTATCCACCTAGCCATCGTGATCCCCCTAAGAGATTCATGCAGTGGGTATGAATTTCAGCATTGTTTGCATGCAATAGATAATGGCAGTAAATTTATCTCTATGTAATATCTACATGTACATGTACATTGTACCTGGCCCCGAGTTTACAAATTTTCAAAATTCAAAACGCCAGAACCACCATTTCCGAGTAGAAAGTGATCAGTTCAATGTAGCTCCTTAGCTTTCAGAAATTGTGACCAAACGGATCATGAACTATGAACAAAACAATCGGATAAAATTCACCAAAAGTAAACTAATAACTTCCAGAATTATTATCACACTATTACACTTTTAATACCAAAGAATTGACTGACCGGATGTTCAAAGTTGGTCGGGTAGCCGTGGCGATAGAGAGGCGGCTTCTCACCAATGCAACGAGGGTTCAATCCCAGCTCAGGACATGAACTTTATCGTTGTAAGTGAGAGGGATATTCGGTCTCCCGTCCGATCAGGCAGGTTTCCCCCGAGTTCTTCGGTTTCTTCCTGCAGTAATGATCGAAATCATTCGCACGATCTGTGCCAAGGGCCAAATTGGAAAAAGGCCTCAGGCCTAATTTGCTACCCTTGTAAAATGAGGCGATTATTATTATTATTATTAAAAAAAAGTCCAAAGTCTATTCAAAGAATCCGCCTTGGGCCCGTATTTTCGATGCGATTTTCGAGAAATGAAGGGTCTGTAACTTCTCTTCTGATATGGATAAAAACAAACTGTTTTATATCGCATAATGGCAATTACAGTACAATATGTCTTAATCACTATCAGAAAGGGCGTTATGACGACTTGAGTATTTGAAATCGCTTCATAAATACGGTCAATAATCTCTTTGTTACTGTCCGTCTTAGGGTATTCAAAGAATCAGCCTTGGGTCCGTATTTTCGAAGCGATTTTCAAAAACTCAAGGCAATGCGAAGGACCACCGCGAAAGAAACAACCAGTGAACCATGCTTCTGAAACAGAAAGCGAAAGCGAAGAAAAATAATGAGACTGGATACCAAGTCAAATGACGTGATCGATGATCACAATGACTGCTGTATCGCACTTGCTCATTGCATGATAGCACATTTTACAAGTACACACTCAGATTAACAAAGATATACACACCTTTTTTCAGAGCCCAGATTTTAGATTTTCAAAGCACAGACTTTTGATCCCGAGGCACGTCCGTTTCTGTAGGCACGTTAAAATAGGCCCTGGCATGTATAATGTATATACATGCCCGTCTTCCATTCCCCCTGGTTAGGTGTATAACAGTAGGACATTAAACCCCATTTCATTTTATATATACATGTACATGTACATGTAAACCACTTCCATTATTATTCGCCCTGAAGAAACCTCAATGGTGGAAATTACTCGGCGAAATGTGATAAAAATTTATTAGTTTTTATGAATCGATAATGGTTAAAAATTGTTTTTTTTTAAAAAATACATGTAAACCTATATACATGTACATGTACCGATCTCTAGCTGGCCGACCACCTCTGGCTTGCGGCTGCGTTTCGAGCCCTAGTGTGAGAGTATGTGCCATGGAGATAGGGTTCGCCTTCTCAACTTTGTCGGTTTCCTTCCACTGCTAAAGACCTCTACGCCCAATCGAATTATTGAAATAAAATTAAACCATATGTTAGGCCCAAAATTACCTAGTTTTGTGTCGAGTGGACGTCAAACCCCATGTCTCTCTCTACCAGTACCTGTGATCTACCTGTATGTCTGCCTACCTGTACACATGTAAGATTGATTTACATCATTAATCAATGTCAATACAGGTGTCAACATTAATAACAAATATTTCACTTTTATGTGTTTTTTTTCATATTTTAACCTGATATATCTAAATTTACTAATCTTCCAATCAACATGTGTAAGTCAGGGGAAAAAAGTTAATCGACGTTGTTTTTAAGTACTTGTGTGAATCACATTCTGATTTTACTTTTTCCATGCACTGTTTTAGTACATTGCACTGCACACATACACAAAGTTTTTAATAAGGGACACCTGGTCTAAAAACTAGTTAGGGGTTGCCATCATGGGATGGTCTAGAGTGTCGCGCATGGACATCACCTCTGGCTTGTGGCCATGGTTTCCTCCAACAAGAAAGACCGCTATATGTATTCGGAGATAGGGGTAGATTTTTGGTGGAATAGTTAATACGTGTACATTGAATCATAAGGTCCGTCATTGAGTCAAATGGCGTGGTATCGATTCACGCTTGTACGTGACAAGGGGTAGCTCGTCTGTCCAACCCCATGGGTTTTCGCCCTGGTTCCTCCAGCTTCCTCCAAATGCTAAAGACCCCTCTCTTTCTTTCTCTCTCTCTCTCTCTCTCTCTCTCTCTCTCTCTCTCTCTTTCTCTTTACATTAGGCAGTATATACATGTACTAAAGTTAAGACCAATTTTCTGCAATATAAATCAAACAGCAGTGAATTATAACACAAATACAGCCTTGCAGTAATACTGTTTCTTCTAAATTTAATTCAAGAAAGCACCTCATCTCAATGGTTGTTAAGATAAAACGAAATTTACAAGTAAAAAAAGGAATGAAGAATTGACCTGACAGGGACCTTAAAAAACAACCTTAATTTACATGTTGATTTGACAAAAAGATGTAGTAATTATCAATCATGCTGGTTTTTTTTCATTATATGTAAGTCACAATAAAGTTATTTTCCATGAATCATTCCGTTTAATGATAGTGTATTCAGCCTAAACAACATACCTTCATTTGATTTTTTATAAAAGGCTATCAAGTTAATGTACTGGCTGATCTAGTTACAGATTTTAAACATCAAGGTATTTTTAAATTGGACAAATTATTTCTGGTAGCATGAACGTTTTAATAGAAATGGCATTTAACATAAAATTAGACACATTTAGGTCATTAGTAAAAACGCCCCATCGGTTAACAAGTCATTACTCTATAATATGGAAGCTCAATGGTCTATAAAAGGACTTATTAAGTCATTAGGTTGCGTAAGATTGTCCGTTTTTCTGCTATAAACATCAACATAAACAGACAAGGGGAATAATAAACCTTGAGCTACCCTCATTACCAGGTGACTTTGTTTGAGGAGGAACACAACACACCCAGTTAAACGACCCCTTAATCAGCTAGGGGTCACTTCAAAAGCTTTAAGAGGTCAAGCGTAAAGGTCATTGGTTAGTGGTTTTGGGTTGCAGGGATGTTTTTATTTGTAAAGATAGGCAAGATGTTAAACAGAATCTGTTATCTTGTGTAGTGGTCTGATAAATAGAAACCTTTAGTTAAAGCCTGTGTTTAGATCAAGTTGTATGGCTGCAGACCACCGTAAATTTCCCAATTGGCTGCAGTGTTAATTCTGATCATTGAATTCGTACCAAAACCTGGCAGAAACTAATTGAAACCCTAGTTTTCGAGTGTAGATAAAAAAAAATATCCCAATAAAATTGCCCATGCAAAAGCAAGAGGGGGAGAATGGCTATAATACACACTATAAATGGTAGGTGCTGAGATTTTGAAAAATTAATGGTGGTTTACCTCTTTAATAATGACCAAATTCACTCTGAAAGAGAGAGAAAGAGAAATAGGGTTTAATGTCCATTTGACACAAACTAGATCATCTCAGGACTAACATATGTTTCAATTTTGTTTCAATAATTTAGCATGGGTGGAAACCAGAGGACGCAGAGAAAACCCACATGTTGGAGAGGCAACCCTACTCCTTGTCACATACATGTACAGCCGCGGAATCAAAACCATGCCAGCTGACTCAATGACAGATCTTGTGATAAAACAGGCACACATGCTAACCATTCAACCCCCCCACACCCAACCCAAATTTTTGGTAAAAAATCACATCTCCAGCTGATATACATGTAATACAAGTTTATAGTCAACCCATATAAACTTTTACATATTTTGATTTGTTTTTTTTGGATTAATTGTTAGATAATTACATGTAATTTGAATACACCATAGAGACATTCACAATAACTGGATAGAGCAATAAACTATAACACATACTTATGAAAGAACAATAACTGATTTATTTGGACAGTGTTATAGATATGCATATTCTTCACATCATATTCATTCAGTCATAATTTAAAACTGAACGTCTTGCAAAACTGACAAGGGAAACGTCCGCTGTACATGTAAGTTAAAGAGCCACTCGAGAAAAAAGATAAAGACAATCAATAAACTAATAGTAGGTGCAGGAGCACCGCACTACACGCAAAACAAAAATATACAGGATAAACCTGCAGACAAAACAGAAAATAGACATTGCAAACAATAAACTGAATTATCAAATCAAGTGAATGGATCCGGGAGCAGCTGTAAGCGTCCACTGCGCTGTACAGTCCCGGGCCTGTTGTGGTACCGGCTTCACTAAAATGATTCACAAAAAAAAAAAAATTCACAAAAAAAAAATGATTCACAAAAAAGACGTAACAAAAATAATGCGACCAATCTTGACAATGGTCGCCTCTTCAATGGATATAGCTATATATAGTCTGCCAGTTGACGTGGGGTGTTAGAACCTCAAATAATGTTAACAATAAGGGCGATAATCCGGACATAATTAATAAAAGAACAATTACTAATTTATTTGGGCAACATGTTACGGTTTAGACTTCAGACTTCAGAGTACATTTTAGCATAAAGTTATGAACTATTATTTCAGTGATTAATAAAGATACATTATGGGAGATTAGATAAAGAGTTCGCAGCGCTCACTATAATAGTTAAAAACTAGATAATGTAAAGGTGATTTGCTGAAAATTTCTGTTAAATTGATCTACTCTGAACCAAGACTTTAGCGTTTTAATTTTCGGCCTAGCGTGGACCATCATTACTAAAGTAGGAACAATAAAAGAATAGTCTCGATTATCCATTTCATGATTAAATCATCAATGAGATTTGAACAGCAAATTGAATCCTAATCCAGTAAATATTGCAGACTAGCGTTGACATTGAGAGTTGATTATGGTCTGGATAAATTTATTAATAAATAATGTCTAATAATTTAGATTTCATCAGGTCTAAATAAAAACCTGCAACAGGCAGATTTAGCTCTTGCATAATGTATGTTTAAATAACCCTTTTGCACTTGAAAGGCCTGAAACTACAAATGTACTGCTCTCTCTCTCTCTCTCTCTCTCTCTCTCTCTCTCTCTCTCTGTGTCTCTCTCTCAAGTTACTACCTTAAACATTTTACAATTTAACACTCCATACTACCTGAATATTTCAAAAGATTGACATTTGACCTTTCAAGAGACCTTTTAAAATACGGCCAATGTGAAATATTTTGAATATTTTTAAAGGTAAATATTATGTATTAAGAACATGTCACTAATTACTGTGATGTAGAGGAAGACATGTTTACCGGGAATATAACTCTACCTTTCTACATTTCTTACCACAACAGATATCGTGATTTAAAAAATATGTGACATATATTTAAATATAGTAATTATTATTAGGTGTTAAATGGAATGAAATGAGGTTTAACGTCCTATTGTTCTGCTCCGAATTAGGCTAATAATGACTGACAGGGATGCAGCATACAGTGTTTTTGTTCAACTCGTTGGTGTCACAAAATACTGAGGATTTTTTGCATTTGCAAACTTACTGTTGATAATGAGCGATTTCTCTCATATATGCTAATCTTCTATTGTGAAACTGTCATGGATTCTTCATTTTCTACAATGTTGTGGAACTAGCGGAATGGAAACATTAAAATAACTGATTTATTAAACACTAAATACATTTATAACAAAGACAGGGTGCAGGATTTTGTGCTAGGTTCGGGGTGAGGGGGGGGGGTGAGTTAAGCAGAGAACATTTTGCTGTTGGAGGGGTATTTCTATACAGGAATTGTGCATGGGGGATTCTGTTTTAGGGGAGGGGGTTGCATTCTATTGTGGGAGGAAAAGGAGCATTTTCACTCACCTACCCATTTTCCTCCAGAGTTTTCTTTCTGCATTAAACATGTCTGGTTTAAATACATGTAAAATGCTGAGTGTGTTAAATTTTAAATGGTTGTTATCTTGAAAGTTGATACATGTGTCTACTGTCTGTCTGCATGTATCTCTCTATATATCTAAATATATAATTGTTTAATATTACCATATGATGACATTTATAACACTTTGATTTCAGTTAGACAAGTTATAAACTGTCAAATTACACTCCCGACAATTAAATTACAAGCTTGATAACCTCGTAAACTTGTCATCCATCTTTACTTGCACCCATGGTTGAAATATGGTTCAACGTCCTATTTCTCCGCATCGACTGGGGGGGGGGGGTTGGATGGCCGAATGGTTAGCATGCGTGCGCTGTCTCATAAAGCCTGTCATTGAGTCAGCTGGCGTGGTTTCGAATCCCTTGTACGTGGCTTTTTTCCGGGTCCTCTGGTTTCCTCCAACTGCTAAAGACCCCTACACACAAGCGAATTATTGAAATAAAATTAAACCATATGTTAGTCCCGAAATGACCTGGTTTGTGTCAAGTGGATGTTAAACCCCATCTCTCTCTCTCTCTCTCTCTCTCTCTCTCTCTCTCTCTCTCTCTCTGCACCGACTGGGCTAATGAAGACAGACTAACATGTCTGTCATACATTTTATGATTTACATTTACTTGTACCAAACAATGTAGTTGTTGGAAGGTCACCGTAGGTTTAGATGAAATATGATTTAATGTCCTATTTCTCTGAACTGACTGGGCTAATGAAGACAGGTTAACATGTACATTATATATTTAATGGGATTTTGCCAGGAGAGCAGCGATTATGGCCTACCATTATTACGAATTTTAACTTTGTACATAGGACCTCAATTTTCCGCAACATCCGAATGACAAAGACGCTGTCCTTGCCAGGTCCTATACAACGTAAAAGGGGAAACTGCACCAAAAAGTCCTAATAAACTATCTCCTCAACACTGGGAGCAAACCCTTAAACATGCATTATGCAAGAGCTAAATCTGCCTTAAATGTTTTCTAATGTATTAATAAGACATTAATTAACTGATCCAGGTCTTAATCAATCTGATGGCATCAGATTTCTCCAATATTAAACAGATTAAAACGGTTCAGCGATACTTCGATTTAATCAATATGGCGGAACCCAGACGGATTGAGACTTAGTTTCGATCAACCTGGACCGTGGTTGAAATTATTGCACACGTCTGTCAGACCTTCAAAGGCCAATATCTTCGCTTGCAATAGAATAATTTGAATAAAAATTTTCAAATTATTCATTTTACATCATCTACTTTTTACATTATTGTAGCTAGAATGGCTAGATCTACAATGTATTATATCTTACATAATGCCCCTTTGAGAGACAATAGGAGAGTATTTTTGCACGAATTGACCCATCGAAATTTAAATAACCAAAAAATGTAGGATCAGAATTGACGTCTTTTGAATGTAATGTTTTTAGGGATTGTAGATTGGGTGTAAACAGCTTGTCAACTTACAATTAGAATTAGCAGGATTGAAATATTCAGAATTGACAATTTTGAAAAGTAATGTTTTAGGGATTGTATAAATAGAATTTGCAAGATTATATATTTAGAATTAACGACTTTTAAAAGTAATGTTTTGGGGATTGTACAATGGGTGTGATTGACTTGTCATTTTAACTTTGGTGGTCACAGGTAAATGTAGTACATTGTATAAATAGTGTTATTATTTATAGAGTCATTGTTTAAACATGACATAGTAATCGGGCTGTCAATATACTGACGACATGTCGACACTTACACATTGAATAACATGTACCAGTTAACACCATGGCCTCGCTTTCTAACTTCTTCTCTTGTATTATAGTACAGGAGACTGTGGGAGAGGATTATAACGTAAGGGAGTTGGTGCTGGGGTGGTGGGGAATGAAGGGGCATGCTACCTATGAAATTATATTTGTAACTCATACATGGGACAGTTCATGGGATTATAAAGTTCATGTAGTCAAAAGAGCTGGTACTGAGGATGACAGGCATACATTGTACGCCATACAGTGTGCTACATGTACATGTATGAGGGAAATTTTTCCCAAACAGCAGCACTACGGTGTACTCTCAAACAGAATTCAAATTGCCAAGGGATGTGTTCACGTTTTTTTGTCCCATCCCAATGACTAGACAGTCGTCCTGCATCACTGACAAGGGGAAACCCCGCCGGAAAATCTGGATGAAGTTACTGGCCCAATCTAGGGATCGAACACCCGTTCTCCAGGCTAGCAAGCCAGCGTCTTACCATGTCTGTGGGTTGTAGACTATTGAGAATCCATGACCCGTCAACTAAAGGCTAACCGTAATTGTCATTTGCTACATGGTATGTTACAATGGAAAATACAGTGATTGCGGAGGAATCCGACGAAGTTAGTCCTGAAATAACATACATGTAGTTGTGTTGTGTGCACTGTTAATCCCCATTCCCCATTTCTCTACCACTATCACATTGTTTATAAATAACTGACATGCTTTCTCCTGTCTTTGTCAGTTGTGATGACCAGTAGCCGATTGACCAACTGTTTAAACAATAAGTTTTTAAGGTTTTGACTTCCTCTGCAAATTTAAAAGTCTAGTAGGCTACATGTAGTTATATTTAAACTATTTTGAAATCGACAGGGTTTTCAAAATTGAATAGAAAATTATGGCTGTTTTACAGGGAATTCACTACCAGTATTTTTCTAATTAGCGCTTATTATTATTACAACAAAATACCCTATAAAACCCTTCATTGGAATTTGTCTTATTTAAAGATGCATTATGTAAGATTTAAATAAAGAGTTCAGCTGCCCATTCTTGCTATAATAGATTAAACATACAAGTGGGTAAGGAGAAATGAATATACATGTATTATTGTAGCAGGGGGGGGGGATGGATGGCTGAATGGTTAGCATGTGCACACCGGGTCAAATGGAGTGATTTCGAGACCCCGGTTGTACATGTACGTGACAAGGAGTAGGGTCGCCTGTCCAACCAAGTGTGTTTTCTCCAGGTCCTACAGTTTCCCCCCACTGCTAAAGACCCCTTCACGCAAGTGAATTATTGAAATAAAATTTAACCATAATGTTAGTCCCGAAATGACCTACATGTACTTTGTGTCGAGTGGAGTTAAACCCTATTTCTCCCTCTCTCTCTCTCTCTATTATTGTAGCAATTGTTGAATTTTAATTATAGTACATGTAAAAGAAATGTCCAATTAATAATTTATGTAACATTTGAAGTCAAATTAAAAAGCTACAATAGACATACAGATTTAGCTTTTACATAATACACTACTGTATTCAACCAAAGTAAGCTGAACTTTTAAATTTATTTTTCATTTTTATACGCTTTATACGCCCACATTTGAAATGTGGTCATATCTGTTTTGCCGTTGCCCCGTCTGGACGTATTTGTGTACATGAAGTTGTGATTTTTATTTTTAATTATTTAACATGCTGTGATATTTGTTTTTATTTGTGTACATAAATATAATACTTTATGTGATATTATATGATTTGTCTCATACTATTCCCATGTTTTGTTGTGCAATATAGCCCAGTTGAAGCTATAAAAGCCGATTTCATTCATTCATTCTGAAGTTTTTAAACTTGTCATCTTGAGGTTTATTATTGAAATATAAACCTGCAAGATCTATGACAACCTGGTTGCAAGATGACAGCCTGGAGTTTTTTTTCTTACAAACTTTAGGGGTCATTCGGTCAAAATATTATCACACATGTGACACATTTCTATATTTTATCAGCAATATTGGTGAACCATACCTTCATGCTTTGACTATCGCTGGTTGGGTGGCTTCCTAAACAATAAGACAAAACCATGGACGAAACACACACAATGTACACAGACATTGGATGAACTGGGCTAATGAAGGTGGGCATACGCTATACAATGTGCTATGAGGAAAATTTCGCACGGATAGCATAACAACAACCTACTCTTATATCAAATTCCAACTGTCAAGGGATCTTTTATGTGCACGCCAATGTGTAGACAGGTCCTTGATTTTTCGTACCATGCGAACCACTAGACATCTGTCCTTGTCTGGCCCGTCCATCCTGCATCATTGACAAGATGGAACCAAGTCAGAAAATCTGGATGAACTTATCGGCCAATGCAGGGATTGATTGAACACCCAATCTCTAGGCTAGCGAGCCGGCTTCTTACCTTACCGTCTTAGCCACCGTGACTGCACATGGATAAGACACAGGCAACTATCAGGTTGAACAAAAATTTGAAATTTAAAATACACTGTACAGTTGAATTAGAAATAAAATATATAATGCTGATTAATCAAACTACAATGTATAGTCTGCCAGAATTTTGTACCACTTTTAAATGCTTACTTCTTGAAAATACGACATCCTATTTACCCAAATAAGATTTTGCTTTATGTAAATTTTAACAATCATGTAATAAATCCTGTAACTAGCCAAAGACTGCTGTAGTTTTCCCTATTTATTGTAAATAACTAACAATATATTCTATACAGAAATACCTGAACAAACAGGAATTAATATTTAAGATAAATTTTTTTCAATAGCTTTGTAATTTTTTGTTCCTGAGTCAAGTAATTTCTTACAATAGGAATTCAAGTGGTTTATAATATTTATGGTTGAATAGATTAACACTGTGTGCAGCAGGAAATGAACTTAAAAAATGTCCTCATTTATATGAGACACATAGTTAAAGGGCCTTGTTTGTGATATCACTTCCGTGGAAGTGGGGAGGTTAAATAAACTAGTACAAACATAAACAGATACATGCCCTGTAACCCAGGGGCCTGTTTCACGAAATTTTAACTAAGATAAAATCCGATTTTAGTAATTCGATTGGATAGTATTAGATTGATTTTAGCGCTTAGCCAATCGGATTTGAGTACATGTATGTACTAAAATTTGGATTTTATCTTAAGTTAAACTTTCGTGAAACAGGCCCCAGGTATTGTTTCATCTTGTGTATCTAGCACTAATTTCTTTCACCTTCGTTTAATATCAAATCTTTGTTTAAAAATTTGTAAAAATCGTTTAAAATCACAAAAAAAATCATCTTATTTACATGTATACTTGCGTGCAGTTTAATTAAAGCTGACCGCTCAATTATGATAATGAGTGTCCAATTTACAAGTGTTTAATTTCTCGATCACTGTTAAAAAATAAACAACCTAACTGATTCCTTGGACCATTAAAATCACACATATTAATGTAATATCAATCCTTCAAAGTAGTTTACATGTACTGCGAATTCTGAAAAAAAGATTATTGTAATTTCTAATCAAGTATGTTCGATAAAATATGTGAACAGTCCAAATTGCATGAAAGTTGTTTATATCTGCTAAGTCCTTTTTTACACATTTTTGTTATTCTTATTATTTTGACATTTGTGTATCGGCCACTTCTAATTTCTTCTTCATTGTTTCGTGGGATATTGTTCTTTGTTCATTACAAATGGCACCTGAAATAATGATAATACATGTACATGACTTGTGTAGACAGTAATTTTTAAATGTTCATATTGGATGTTTGGAAAAAAGAATCGGACGTGTCCGGAACATACAGGTGAAATCCCAGTAATGTAAGTACATGTACAATAATCTTTGATTGTTTTATTAGGCAATTAACATACATGTACATTGGAGCATAATTTGTTTATTGATATTTACACAATGAAAAACACCCAACAATCGTATTAAATGTAGTTAATTAAAAAGAAAATGAAAAGAAATCTTATGGCTACAATGAAAAACACCCAACATTTTTATTAGTTGTAGTTAATTAAAAAGAAAATGGAAGAAATCTTGTCAAATATTATAAATATAGGATATAGTGGAATATACATGTACATGTAGGTTAGTTCTATTGTGATTTTTATTTAAAATCTGATTAAAATGTAATGGCATATACTGGAGGTTGTAACTGTAAATAATAGGATTTAAAGATTTATTTTTTTGATCAATTGTAATCCTAGATTACTTCACCACCATTGATTGTAGATTGCAAAATATATTCAAACCATATACACTGTGATTCAAGTATCATTCAATTTGGCGTATTTACCCTTTATATAAAAAAAACTTGCATATTTACCCTTTAAAATTTATATAAAAAATTTCATTCGAAAAATCATAGAAATCATCTTTTAACAAGCCTGGAAATAAGGCACCTGTCACTGACAATGTCAGGCACAGATTCAGGCTTTGTCAGGCACAAAACCTCTGGTGTCTGTCCTTTTGTCCGGGACTGATTTGTCATTTTAATTGATATTATTAATACATGTACATGTCCGGCACTAAGTTGAAAATGTCAGGTACTATTTCATTAGTACCTGAAATTTTGTCAGGTACATCTAAAACCGTTATTTCCAGGCCTGAATTCATCTGAAATCATCTAATTAGTGCTTGTATCCAGTTTAGTTTAGATAATGAGTGTTTTATTTATATATTTCATTTCCCGACCAAAAATATGATACATGTACATGTACGTATATACAATGTATGTACTTTAACAGAAAACTTGTGAGCTCTGTTGTTGCCAGGCAGTCGTGGGTTATATGCTTGTTACGAGATAAAGCTTGTCACATAGTGGTTAACTTGTTACCCCATGCCAAACGAAGTTAACGGGAAGGGTGTTAAAATATGCTCTGTCTGTCATTGATTCTGAGATACAATGTAGGCGTCTAGTTGTTCCGATGGATCTATACACCAAGGTCATGTATACACGTTGGCATGCACATGAAAGAACAATTTATAGACTTCATGATACATGTACAACATGAACACACAAACCATTCAGCCCCCCAATCCCCCTGATAACAAAAAGAAGATACAGTACTTGTTGAAACGTCATGGGGGGGGGGGCGTCGATGGTTAGCATGTGCATGCTGTATCATAAAGCCTGTCATTGACCCCTACGTGCAAGCGAATTATTGAAATAAAATTCAACCACATGTTAGTCCCAAAATGACCTAGTTTGTGTCAAGTGGACATTAAACCCCATTTCTCTCTCTCTCTTTCTGAAACGTCATGCTTTTAGTAGAAAGCCAGTGATTGATTTCCCATAAAACTTGTGGTCTGTTTCATGGATATTTTATTCGTATTTTATAGCCTACGTTATACAATCAACACAAGGAGGATGTACACATACAGGTGTAGCTTAAGGCCGGACCGTCTGCATGGATGAACAGAAGTTATCAATAACCCCTATAGGCTATAATTAACCCCTAGTAAATACTATATTAATATACAATATACCTGTCAATAATAACTTACTATTAAATATTATACCTTAGGCTACTTCACAGTTGTAGTTATCTCTCTGTTCGTTTTACTTATCATCATATTGTAGATAGTTTCAGACAATTGCACGTTATCTTCATGTAATTTAAATTCTTTTCAATTTAGGAAGCATGGGGTTGGGTGGCCGAATGGTTAACACATGTGCGTTGGCATTGTTTAGTTATCTCTCAGTTGGTTTTACATGTACTTATCATGATATTGAAGGTAGTTTTAGACAATTGCACGTTATCTACATGTAATTTAAATTCTTTTCAATTTAGGAAGCATGGGGTTGGGTGGCCGAATGGGTAACTCGTGTGTGTTGGTGGATCATAATCTTTGTCATTGAGTCAAATGGTTTCGATTGCCCGCTTGTACATGACAAGGAGTACAGTAGGGTCACCTATCCAATCTTGGTAGGTTTTCTCTAGGTTCTCCGGCTTCTTCCTACTCATAAAGACCCATATGTGCAAGCGAATTTGAAATAAAATTGAACCATGTGTTGTGTTGAGTGGACATTTAATCTCATTTCTCTCTCTTTTTCAATTTAGGTATGCCACAGTTCTTTGGTGAGTAAGGCACTACATGTACATGTACATGTACACTGTAGCTCACTGACCATCAAAAGATCCTGAGAATGTTCCTGTGGGATTTTTCAGTAGGTTTCCCCTTGTCAGTAGTGTAAAGCAAAGGGTTGGTCAAGGAACATTATATGGTCATTCGAATGAAACAAAAAATCTAATGTCCCATGTATATGTACACCTTGGCCTGCACATGTAAGATCCAAAGTACCGACCAGGGAAAATGTACCTCCTAGCACTTTGCATTTTGTATGCCTACATGTATCTTCCTCCACAGACCCCATTTTTTAAATTTTTTTGAAGTTCAAAATTTCGTTTTACTTGTCTTTACTACACTATGATCTGGAGGAGTTGTTTTATACATGTAACATGCGTTCTGGATGATGTGAGGGATTAGCCAATGAAACGGTCTGTTGCAGTGATTTTTTTTCGTGTGTGACATGCGGAACTGTGGGTAACCAACTAGAAACATCAATGCCGATTGGTTAATCAAATCAAATGTCTGACAGCGTCATAGGATCAAAAGTCATTTGTATGACCCCTGGCACAACCTCCCACTGCAACTGGTCAGATCTTGTATTAGAGGCTATCAAAAGTATAAAAAAACAACATGAAATATAGATCTGTATTTTAATAAGATTGAGTAAGGTACGGCGTGGACTGGATCAGCTGTGCTATTTTTGAAAGGCGGTACTTTTATTCTTGGGGCCATACAAAGTACGTCTGCTTGAAGGGGGGAGGGGGGGTCACGCCAAAAAAATACAGGTGCGTAAATTCATAGGCAAAACGTCCGAACAGGAGCGTACAGGGGGGAGGGGGGTCTGAATTTTACCCATTTTGAGCGTACATACTTTATGGATGGCCCCCTTGTCTTCAAAGTACAAGATTTTATAGTTTGGAAATTGGAGTATGTTTTTTATTATCAACTATCAACTCTGAACTCTGTCTCGATACAGCAGATTAATTTTCTTATTGAATAAAATATTTAAGAAATTCCATTTATAATTCATCTCGAGGACATTTTCTTTTCATTAAATAAAAAGCCGTAGTTTATATGCTCTGATTATGTTTGTGAATGAGTTGTTCATTGTAGCTTGACAGTTCATTTGAGAGTGCTTTATCCCCAACTGATGGGTACAGTAGTTTCTATACTCTTGTTGTACACAATTCAATGTTTTTAAGAAGATTGGTGGCCGAATGGTTTAAAACAGATGCGTTAGATCATAATGTCAGTCATTGATTCCAGTAGCGTGGTTTCGATTCCCCGCGTGTATCATAGTGTCTGTCATTGATTCCAGTAGCGTGGTTTCGATTCCCCGCGTGTATCATAACGTCTGACATTGAATCAAGCAGCGTGGTTTCGATTCCCCGCTTGTATTTGACAAAGAGTAGGGTTGCTTGTCCAATCTTGTAAGTTTCTCCACGTCGTCCGGTTTTCTCCCACAGCTAAAGACTCCTGTGCACAAGCGATTTATTAAAATAGTGATGCAGGACGCCGATCTTGACAAGGACAGCTGTCTATTGTCATTTGGATGGGAACTCACATGGAGAGCTCCCTTAGCAGTTGGAAATCGATATATTGTGTAAGAGTAGGTCATGTCGACGCTGTCCAGGCAAAATTTCCCGCATGACATATGTCTGTCTTCATAAGCCCAATCGGAGCAGAACAGTGTAGGGTGTTGAAGTTGAACCCTATTTTATTTCATTTGATACAAATATTAGTTTGTAAAGTGATTTGACCTTTTTTCTGTTATCACCTTTAGGTGTAACATATTCATGTCACCTGTATATTATACCTGACAACATTATCTACAGGTATATATATATACAACAGGTACTCTCTAGTCTAGATATACACACAGGTAAATAACAACCAGATAGCACCACTCAACAATTAACTGTCATCAATCAAATAAATTATATCAAAGAACTGGATTAAAGGATCTTAGAAGCAATAATCTTTTAGAGGCATTTAGTAACTGGAAAGAGCTTTTAGGAGATAAACACTTCATGTTTTGCATTTAGAGGGGTGTTATTGTCCAATAGACATGTCCTGAGATCATTAGGACCCAAGACGCGTAGCGTCGCGGGTTCTAATGTAAAATCTCAGGACATGTCTATTGGACAATAACACCCCTCTAAATGCAAAACATGAAGTGTTTATCGACATTGTAACATGCTATTTACGATTTTAAAAGAAAATACTAAAACAGAGGGGTGTTATTGTCCAATAGATGGTGTCTAATTGACCAATCAAAATGCGAGGTTCACTCTTAGCATGTTACAATAAACTATAACACATACTTATGGAAAAACAATTACTGATTTATTTAGGAGACGTTTCGAAGACTTTTCTCTCAACGTTTTCAAGTCTTAGAAGCATTTAAAATACAAACATTAAAAAAAAAATACAATTTACAATCAAATAAATTATATCAAAGAAGCATTTAAAATATAAGATTTACAATCAAATAAATTATATCAAAGAAGCATTTAAAATACATTTTAAAAAAAATATACGATTTGGGAATTTACGATGGTACATGTAAATTAGACTGAAGTCGAGGCCACAATGGCGTCTTTATATAATTGTAAATGAATATTTTGGGGAATACTAACCCTAACCCATTTAAGAGGAACAAAAGGTAAATGAGATCCAAGTTGTCTTCTGAAAAGGGTAGGGGTTAGGGTTAGGGTTGGTATTCTCCAAATATACTCACTTATGGGAATGGATTCTGCAATCATCAGAAATTCTCGAACCTTCCCAACCTTCCTACAGTAAGCATTACCCATATAAATTACAGACCAACAGAGGTAAAGTTCATCACTAAAATGTCGTATGATAACAGGAGCCTAAAATGTGACATCTTGAAGGGAGGGTTTAAATGTGGAAATTATTATTGGAAGTTTATCAATGACATTAATTACATGTACATTGTAGCTCTTCATGTAATTTATCATAATTGAATATTGTATTATTGTATTGTTTAGGTGTTGTGTTTGATAATACTGTTGATTTATCAGATGGCTTGTAGCTCTTCTTTAGGCCTGAAATGTTATATAATTGATTAATTAAACATCCTGACCATAATCAACTCTCGATAGCATCAGATTTCTCTATTAAAACGGTTCAGCCATATTTTGATTTAGCTTCGAACACCCAGTACGGTGGTTGAAATTATTGTACACATCTTGTCAAACCTTCAAAGGCTAATATCTTCGCTCGCAATAGAGTAATTTGAATGAAACATTCAAATTATTAATTTTACATTATCTATTTTTGAACTGTTACAGCAAGAATGGCTAGCTCTTTATCTGAATCTTACATGTTGTAATGTATCTGTAATGCAACTAGCCATATTATATTTTGAAAAAAATAGTACTGATAGAAAAATTGGTGAACATGCATATTAAGTTTTATTTGAACAGCTGATAAGCTAAAAATTCCTTTAATTAACACAACATACTGTACATGTAGTTCTTTCAACAAGATTTCACTGTTTGTTATCAAGTATACAAATAATAACAACCATTAAAATGCCATTCAAAAATTATATAAATTCCTAGTTCTTTTGTTAATTACTGAGGAACGTTTCAAGGGTGAGAGTAATTGAACGGCTACTATAATATTGTATTGTATCATTGCTCAATAAAGACTAGAGAAACCTCCTGGTGATAAAGTACTAAATTGTGTCGTTTTTATAAAAATCTCTTGTTTGTTGATAAATGTTCAATGTACATGTACGCCTTTGAGAAGGACAGGACAAACAGAATTTTTAAAACTACAGACTTTCCTGACAGACTTTTTCCTTGAATTTTACAGGCTTCTCTGTTGTATGTTATAAGAATAGAAGATAAAGAAAAACTGTTTGTATCAACAATTAGAAAGTTTATCCCCAAACATGTTTGCATCCTGAAGACTAAGGGGAGATAATCAAGACTCTTGTGGTTTTTTTTCGAGATTGATATAAAATATATCCCAGTTTAATAATAACACCATATTTTATTCGTGGTCTTTCAGAATAGCATTAAAGTTTAACACAAATAGTATATTGGAAAACTATATGGAGGATGGAGGTGGAGTGGGGGTTGATTAAACAAAAAAGCAAAACCTTTACTAGTACATGTAGTTTGACTTGGAGACTAAAGGGAAATAATTCTGTAAAGAATCAGGATTCAGACTGGTAATTCTGTTCACACTGACCACAATCCATAACATTTCCTCTATAACATTTTATTTAACATTCTGATGATCCTAATCTTTATAACCAACATGTCCCCGACTTATTGGAATGAAAGTATTAAAAGGGGGTGGACAGTATCAATATTTTGATGGTGTTAGTCAAACGAATCTTACCCCTCCCTTTCTTCTCCTTTCGATGCTCGGTCTAAAGCACTTATTTTTTTTATCCCAATTTCTTATCTCAATAGAATTTCAATTTGTTACAGAATCCTGCAAATCGAAATGCGTGAATCTGAATTAGATCAGACTCTCAGGAAACATACCCATACACATACATGTACCCATATACCGGTACACATATTCTATATAATGATATATTTATTTCATACTCAGATGTGATAATAATACTAATAATGATGGTAGTAATACTAATAATGATGGTAGTAATACTAATAATAAAATTTACAATTAATAATAAAATTTACAATGAATAATAAAATTTACAATTAATAATAAAATTTACAATTAATGTATAAAATTTACAATTAATAATAAAATTTACAATTAATGTATAAAATTTACAATTAATAATAAAATTGACAATAAATTTTAAAATTATTTACAGTTTCATAAAAACATATGATTAATTTAATTTGAATGAGTTATTTTGTACATAAATACTCTATAATATCGTAGTGTTCCCTATTAATACACATCTATCAAGCATAGCATCTTGTGATGCTCAGAGGCGGATCCAGGAAATCCAGTTAGGGGGGGCCCCTGAGAAAATTTTTGAAAAAATCGGGGTGTCCGTGGTGATTTGTTGCGCATATCTATTTTTTTACACTGTTATTTAGGGCCCCCACCCTGGATCCGCCTCTGGTGATGCTAACAAGTAAAGTGGTTGCTTAATCAGTCGGAGAGACAACAACAAAATTTCACCTGTGTACAAATTGGTGTACATACATGTATAAAAGAACTCTTGACATGTGGAAAAGTAGGCAGAAATGCCACTGTCTGGACTAAATTCACCTCTCTAGTGTTACACGCATGACAATGGAACAATACTAACCACTTGTTACTACTTGTTAGTCTCATAATAATCAAAGTATTGTAAGATTGCTAATGGACAACATAGAATGTAGTTGTCTCCCTTGATCACACTATGACATACAGTACAGTAGTTGTTTGTCACAGTAGAAACACACAATAAATTAATTGATATTTTCCCTTTGTTTTCAGGCTGTTACAAGAAAGAAATTTGTCTTCCCAGACGATCCCAGAAAATCATTGGAAGATGGAATTCTGTTTTGCGAGTAAGTTTTCTCTCCTGTTATAGAAACTCGTGATGAAGGATGCAGGGCCTAACAGGGCAGCTGTCTAGTTGTTCCGATAGGACAAAAACACAAGGCATGCATACATGTATAAAAGATCCCTTAGTAGATATAATTCGATATAAAAGTAGGCCATATTTCCACTGCCCGGGAAAAATTTCCCTCATAGCACACTGTATGATGTATGCTCGTCTTCATTAGCCAAGTTTGAGCAAAACAGTAGAAAATAAATTTTTCTACTTTTGTATGTTTTTTGCTCAATAGATCAACTCACTATTATACGATCATGGGCATTATTTCCCACCCTTAAAAATCACTGACACAGGAATTAACAACAAAATTGACAACATCGAAGGCCATGTTTAAACGTTGGAATTATAAGTTGAAAATGTTATTTTTGCCAATTTCTCAGCTGGCAATAGTGAATTATAGGATTATTCGGATTATTCTTTAACAAGGCAGGACTGTTTATGGATACCATCTATTTTAAGGCTCTATTTTAATAAATTTTAAAAGAATAACTTAAAAATGGGAAATTTCCGCTTGAATAAGATGTATGGTTTCACCGCCCCTTTTTAACCCCCAAAAAGGTAGTGCACTTTTGATTGAATTAAAACAATATTTTATAATCTTACAAAAGGTAATCAATGCACTTTAAATAAGTTGTAACCGTTTTTTAACCTCCAAAGTTTGATCTTAAAGGTAAATATGTTAATACATATGTTCAATGTTTATAACCCCTTGCTATTTGATTTTAAAAAATAGTTGTGCACTGTTAATTACGTTAAAAGGGTAGTTCAACTTAAAATAAGCTAATACAATATTTTAACCTTAGAGGTACATGTAGGGCACCTTTGAATACCGGTATGTTAATACAATGTTTTTTTATAACCTCTGCTATTCTCAAATCTTTAAAAAGGTAGTGCACCTTTAAACATTTTAAAACGATATTTATAACGTCCTAATCTTCAAAAATGTAGTGCACCTTTAAATATTTTAATACGTTTATAACCTCCTAATCTTAAAAAATGTAGTGTACCTTTAAATATGTTTTTACGATGTTTATAACTTTGGCTATTTAATCTTGGTGAGAAACGGATCAGTTTATGATGTTTGTCAAATATTTAGAAGCGTTTTAATTCTTCTTTACAGATGTCATAATATATGAGAACAAACTAAGCCACCTGTGTAACTCTATCACAAAGATTCCCTCAATACAAATTTTACAGTCAACCTCTAATTATGCATGCTTTTATGATTTTGCAAAATGCTTTGAATTGTAATTAAATTGCGTGACTGGTTTATTGATTAAAGTGGCATTGTCAGATTCTAATAAAAAATGATGAGAACAAAACCTCATCCAAATGCGTGAAGTGTGGTGGATCCAACTGCTTGTGAATTTCACAGTTGGGTGAAGTGTGGATGGATCAAACTGCCTGTGAACGTCACAGTTTGGGTGAAGTGTGGATGGATCAAACTACCTGTGAACGTCACAGTTTGGGTGAAGTGCGGATGTATCAAACTGCCTGTGAATGTCACAGCTGGGTGAAGTGTGGATGGATTGAACTGCCTGTTATATTGGGTGAAGTGTGGATGGATTGAACTGCCTATAAATGTCACATTTGGGTGAAGTGTTGATGGATCAAACAGTCTGTGAATGTCACATTTATTGTATGTTCATCCTCATTTCATTTGAAATAAGAAAACTTGGCTTATGATCAGCAAGTTAAGTGGCCACCTCTTATTGAGTTTAATGGAAGCTTCTACGCATGTGATACATGTATCCCAACACTAGATGCGAGACTGTCTTCTCTGGTCTGGTTTAACTGCCCACTTCCACTCAAGGTGAGACAAGCTCTTCTTGTCTGCCTTAACGGTCCGCTTCCACCCAGGTTGACATCACAGATGCAGATGTGAGACTGTCACTTCTTGACAGGCGTTACCGGTACGCTTCCATCCAGGGTGACATCACAGATGACAGGCTTTACAGTCTGCTTCCATCCAGGGTGAGTCGTGACATCACAGATGCAGATATGACACTGTCTCTTCTTGACGGGCTTAACGGTCCACTTCCACCCAGTGTGACATCACAGATGTAGATGTGAGACTGTCTCTTCTTGATGGGCGTTACCGGGCCGCTTCCATCCAGGGTGACATCACAGATGTAGATGCAAGACTGTCTCTTCTTGACAGGCTTAACGGTCCGCTTCCACCAAGGGTGACATCACCGATGTAGATGTGAGACTGTCGCTTTAAGTTATGTACATGTATTTCTTGAATAGCTGAGTTATTATTGGCCTGTAATAATTTTTCGTGGCGGAATGTAGTTAAGTGGCTATTATTAACTTATTTATCCATTACCATCTCCTTCTGGTGATTCACATGACTTCATTCTTTTCAGATTATTGAATAGCATTAAGAATGGATCAGTTAAACGAATCAATCGACAAGCAGCCCAAATAGCAGGTTTGGTGAGTCATCTTCTTTTTATTTATAGTTTCATATTTTGATTTTATTGTCCGCTCGCCCTTTCGTCAGCCTGAAGAAGTACGTAAAAGATTAAATAAATTAAACTCAAAATCTAATAGTGCATGCGTAGCCTTGACAGATGCTTTTCACAGATTAAGAACTTTCGCTCTGGATTGCATAATGATAAGATGTAGTCCCAGGAGGACCCCTGACCCTTGTGTACTTTTTAATAAATTTAGAAAAATTTCAAGTAATGGTTTACTTTTGTTAGATTAAATCTCCTTTTTTAAGACTAATACAGAATACAAATATGTTTTTCCTTTTTAAATAATAGAATTGAAATTGGACGGACAATGACAGGTAATTTGTTAAATATATGAAAATTAGATGGGGTTTAACATTCCACTTTTCTACACAGTACATTTTGCACAGACATTTAGCATGTGTGTGTGCTGTATCATAAGGTCTGTCATTAAGTCAAGTGGGTGGTTTCAATTCTCTGGTTGTACATGACAAAGAGAAGGGGCGTCTGTCCAACCTTGTGGGTTTACTCTGGGTCCTCTGGTTTCCTCTCACTGCTAAAGACCCCCTACACACAAGCAAATTATTAAAATAAAATTAAACCATATGTTAGTCCCAAAATGACCTGGTCTGTGTCGAGTAGAGTTAAACCTCTCTCTCTCTCTCTCTCTCTCTCTCTCTCTTACATTCAGTTATGTGTATTACATTAAGGTATTCATTTATATTATTTTATTAATAAACAAGGGTCATTCTGCTCTGCTCTTGTCTGGGCTATCGGCAAAATATGATTTTTTAGTTTTGTGTTGGACCAAATTAGATAATAAAGTGTGTATGTACTGATAGATTGTAACCTGTCTCCAGTGATAGGTATATATATATATATATATATATATATATTGATACAAGGTGTATATATATATTGATACAGTGTAATCAATATGCAGGTAACAATAAGGTGAGTTATGTGTGGAATGTCTTAATCTCATCTTCTTACTGTCGTGGACGACATTATCTCTTGTCACTTGTATCTTTATTATAATCAATATTTACACATGATAATAATCTCACTGTCTTTCATAAAACTGATAAAAATGAAATGGGGTTTAACATCCTACTGTTCTGCTCCTAAACTGGGCTAATGAATGAATGAAATGGGGTTTAACGTCCTACGCTTAAGCACCGTACCTGGTCTAATTGAAGACGGGCATACGCCACAGTGTGTAATGAGGGAAATTTTGGCCGGGCAGCGGCGCTACGGCCTACTCTTATATCGAATTCCAACTGCCAAGGGATCTTTTACGTGCACTCCAATTTGTACACGGGACCTCGGTTTTTCGTCCCATCCGAACGACTAGGCAGCTGTCCTTGTCAGGCCCTCCTTCTGCATCACTGACAAGGGGAAATCACACCGGAAAATCGAGATGAACTTTCTCGGCCAATGCAGGGATCGAACACTCAACCTCCAGGCTAGCGAACCAGCGCCTTGTCCACTTAGCCACCGTGATCCCCCCTGGGCTAATGAAGACAGACATACACCATACAGTGTGCTATAAGGGAAATCTCACTGTCTTTGATAAAACTGATAAAATGAAATGGGGTTTAACATCTTTTTGTTCTGCTCCTAAACTGGACTAATGAAGACAGGCATATACCATACAACTCTCTATCAGGTAATTTTGCCCAGGCAGCAGCACTATGGTCAACTCTAAAATCAAATTCCATCTGTAAAGGGATCTTTAACATGCACGGCAATGTATACAGGTGACCTTATTTTCCATCCCATCCAACTAGACAGCTGTTGTGTTTGATAAAACTGATGAGGTAAATTAAAGGAAGGATATTTATAGTAATAGAAATCTACTGTTCGATCCCAGTGTTGGCCGTGAAAGTTCATTGGGTTTTTTCCATGTCAGTGATGCAGGACAGAGGGCCTGGCAAGGAGCAATGTATAGTCGTTTTGATGGGAGGAAACGCAAGGTCCCATGTACACATTGGCATACATGTTAAAGAACCCTTGGCAGTTGGAATTAGTAGGCCTTAGCACTGCTATCCAGACAAAACTTTCCTGATTAGCCCAGTCGGAGCAGAACAGTAGGAAATTAATTAAACCCTGTGTCATTTCCCATCGTTGATTTTAATGGTCAGGCCATGTTTATTTCTTATATTGGTTTAATTAACTGGTCAATAATATCAATACAGTTAACGTTCGTGTTGGTCAGTGATAAATGGTTTGATGTTAATGCTGATCTGCATTGACTTGGCTAATGGAGACAGTATATCGGTTTAATAAACTGGTTAATGATTAGCTACCTACATGTAAATCAATAATAATTACTTAGTCTATTGGTCAGTGATGAATGAATGGTTCGAGAGACACCCACCTACATTGGTGTTTTTGCAAATCAATCAAGAATATAGATAATATATTAAATGTATACATTATATGTTAGCATTATAGAATCCCTTGCAAACTACAATATTGTCAAAGTTAAATTTAATAGGAAATGAAATAAAAGGGATTTAACATGCACTCGACACAAAGTAGGTCATTTCAGGACCAACATATCGTCCAACTTTATTTCAATAATAAGCTTGCGCGTAGGGGTCTATAGCAGTGGGAGGATACATGTACCGGAGGACCCGGAGAAAAACCATGAGGCTGGACAGGCGACACTACATGTACTCCTTGTCACGTACAACAGGGGATTCGAAACCACGCCAGTTAACTCAATGACAGGTTTTATGATACAGCACACACATGCTATCCATTCAGCCATCCAACCCCCCAAATTTAATATAAAATGAAATGAAAATGATTTAATGTCCTACTTTTCTGCACTGGCTTGGGTAATGAAGAAAGGCATATATGCCATACGGCAACACTCCGACCTACTTTTATTTCTATGGGACATGGTACCTCAGTTTTTCATCCTATCCAAACGTTTAGTACTTCAGTGTATTTACAAAGGTATGAGGAATTGAAAATCCCATTGATCTTAGATCTATGTGCTCTAGATCTGCTCCCTACATATTAGCTATGATTAAGTCAGGAGAGATTTGATATTTTCAGAAATTCGAACATTACGCATAAATAAATAAAATAAATCAATGCTGAAACGAGATTGACTTTGAAAAAAGATATGGGATTTGCTGATCTACATTAAAATTTAATGAGATACTGGAAACAGCTGCACATTGCTCAAAGTCATAAAATATATGATTTTGGAAGATTCAAGGAAGTTTTATGGTTACATGTATGTTCGATTTGAAATACAAAATTATAGATAAAGCAATGACTGAAATTCAATAAAATTATTTTAAGATCTAACAAAAATGTTCTGAAACTACCAGCTTCCTGATTTTCTTGTGAGATGCTGAATAGACATGTTCTTTAAGTGGGATATCCAATGAAACAAAACAAAACTCGGTTTTCTTTCAAGTACAAATTTATTATTCCACACCATGACTCGAACAATGACCTGAGGTCATTAAATATTAACGTTTTGGTCTGATTTTATAATGGCTAATGATTTACCGCAACAGTGCTATCGTTGTCCAACGAAACGATGAAATAAACAAAAAACTTCTAATTGAGTAAAAATGTCTTTACTCTTTGACCTTCTTGGAATTGACAAATGATTTACCGCAACAATGGTTTCGTAGTCCAAACAAACAAATAAACCTCGAACTATATAATAATCTCTTTGACTGTCTTGGAATCGACGAGACACACCTCTTCTGTTATATTCTCAGACAAGTTAAAACCAAAACAATTAAAACAAAATATCTATGGCATCTTTCATTTATTATTTACCCTTCCCTTCCGTTGACGAATGACTTTTGGTCGTGAAATATTCATATGATGAGTTCTGTGATTGGGTATATTTTATAAAAGTAAGAGTAGAATGATTCCTGGGAAAGGTTGGATGTTTATTTTAAAACAAGAAATACAAAACTTGTTCCCCCATTTCAAGGTTAAGAATTTACTAAAACATTTAAGTAATACTTTATGATACTTTTTCAAAACACATAAGCAATTATGTCTTAACCCTTGCCCCAAAAATCACCCTTAATGGCGGCATGAAATGAAACAATATTACCTTTACAGATTTTGGAGGGGTTGGATGGCCGAATGGTTATCATGTGTGCTTTGTATCATAAGGTCTGTCATTGAGTCAACTGGCGTAAATGTATGTGACAAGGAGTAGGGTCATCTGTCTAACCTCACAGGTTTTCTACGGGTCGTGTAGTTTCCTACAACTGCTAAAGACCCCTATGCACAAGCAAATAATTGAAATAAAATTGAACCATATGTTAGTCCCGAAATGGCTTAGTTTGTGTCAAGTCAAGTCAAGTGGATGTTAAACCCCATTTCTGTCTCACAATCTTTACAGATTTTGCTTCTTATTTCTTCGCGAAAGAACCCAACTAATTTAGAAACCAAAAGTTCACAAGACCCAAATGGCTATTTATTTATATCATGACCCTGCAGGGGTAAGAAATAAATTAGCTTGGCCTAATTCAAGCTTTTAACACATTTAATGGAACAAATAAATCAACCTTCTGTGGTTTAAAAGTTGACCTGCGGACCCTAAGGTCGTGAAATATTAATATTATTATAACTACTGTTATTGATTGTAAGGATCTATCAGATATTCAAGGATTTCATGTGGTTTTTGTCCAGAGTGTAACCATGTTGTGGCCTCCTGGACAGACGTTTAATAGGGCATAAATGTCAAACAATGACAATAATTGGTAGGAATTTGTTCTGTTAATAAACGGCATACACACCTCTGTCTCTTGTTTATTATTTATAGTTTATGTATCTTTTGTACTGTATAAAGACAATAATTAACTGACTGGTAGAGGGAGGGGGGAGAAGGAGGGTTGGAGAGGGAGGATATAGGAGAACAGAGAATGAGAGGAGAAGATGGAGGAAAGATAGAGAGGAAAAGAGACAAAGGGGAAGTGAGGGGGGATAGAGAAGAGGAACTATAGAGAGAGAAAGGGAGATAGAGAGTGGAAAAGAGAACGAGAAAGTTTCTTATCAATTATATATACACATACACTGTATATGGTTAAATTTTATTTCAATAACTCTCTTCTTTGTTGGACATTCGACACTACTCATTGCCATTACAAGCTGGGAATCAAAACCTGAACCTTTTCATCTAAAGTACCGGTATATGCATTAAACCAAGTGGACACCCAACACCTGTGAATAACAAACTATTCTATATATACATGTACAGATTATTCTTATAATGTGTATATGTTGTGTAGATGTCTAAGGTATAAAAGTCACCTAAGGTTGATGTATGATAATGTTCTGGTATTTAATTCAGTGTCCTGCTGACAAAACATTTACATATATATATTATTTGAAATGTGAAATGAAATGAAATGCATCTTTACCATCCCCCTTTTCTGTATGGTCGAGGCGGACATACATGTTTCCAGCTCTCATGCAGGATGGAGAGCCTGACAAGGTTGGGACGAAAAAAAAGGTCCTGTGTATACATTGGCATCTACGTAAAAGATCTCTTGGTAGTTAGAATGATGTAAGATATAGGCAATAGTGCCGCTTTTCGAGCAAAATTCCCTCATAGCACACTGTATGATGCGTCTTCATTAGCCCAGTTTTCACCTATTCTTTGCTGAATTTCAACAGCTGTGGATTATTTTACTCACACAACAATATGTACAAGAAAGCCCATCTTCATCAGCCCTTACAGTATGTAGGAAATTATTACACTATTAAACCGATACAATCTATATTTTGATTAGATCACATTGAAAGTTTGAGACAGACGTGTAGTGGACTGATTTGTCATGTCGCCACAATGAGATCCTCTTTGTAAAATCATGACATCCAAGTTTGGAAATACAATTTGTACGTGGATGAGGGGGGGGGGGCACAGCCTGGGGATCGTAATCTTGCTTAGTTGTACAGCAGCCAGGTCCAGACAGACGCAACAAGAACTACTGGTTGAAATCAAGGCTGTCATTGTACATTACGATCTGTGACTCAGGTGCACCACTTCCTTGATCCACCCTTTGGCGCTATTGAACCTGGCATCTGACATTTTGAACTTTAACTTGGTGCCATACATGTATCATAAACATCATTAAAATCTATATCAGGCCGAGTTCACAGAGCATTCTTGGACTTCAGTTGAGAATTTGCTCCAAATTATTTTTTACTTATTTCAAATAAATTATAACCCTTTATAAAACTTTTGTTGTTTTAGTGTATTAAAAAAAAACATCAATAAGAAACGATGTGCAAAGTTTTGTGTTTCTGGATCAAAGATATTTCTCATAAACAGTGACTGAAAGCTGGGTAAATTCCTTACTTTTAAGCCTGAGAACATGGGGCCAGAGTAATTGTGCCTGAAAAAGTCTGGATTTGTGCCTAATATTGTTTCCGAAAGGTGCCTTATTTTCCAGACTTGATGACATAGCAGTAAAATCTTATTTTAGTACACAAAACATTTTAATGAAAAGAAAAAGAATAGCTAAGAAATTTTTGAATCTCTGATAATTTTATTGGTGGTGCAAGTGTCATGGCCAAACTGTCAAACTGTCAAACCATGTGACTTTAATAGATTTTAATAATGGCATGTTTTGTCAATAATAGATCTCAATATTCTTCCCTTGTGATGTCCAGCTGTGGGAAGACACCTATTAGCAGAAACATGTCTGAAATCTTGTTGTGTCCAGACTCCAGCTGCAAGGTTAGAGGCCCATTAGTACAAACACAAATATGTCCACCAAATGTTTTCTGTCTTCATTCGGTTTTGATAACTGATGTCTGGATCCTGGGCTTTACGTGTGGTCAAAAGGCAGCCATTTGTTAACTTTCACAAGTAGCTAAGCTTTTCTTTCATGCCTTTGTCCACTTGTAAGTTATTTGTCTTTGCTTTAGGTATTAATGTGTTTAGATTGCTTTGAAGTATGGTAGTTGGTGATATGGCTAACCTCCTTCAACTCCCCCCTTCACTTCTCTTCACTTCAAACAGTTAATACCCACCACATTCATATCAAATATATCTAACACATTGTCTCAGGATTAACCTCTTCAGTTGCGGAATAAACCCCTCAAGGTATTTCTGGATTGTTTAGACGGAGAGAGACCAAATTATTGTTTGTTTTATTTGGTCAAGTTTTAAAACAGAGCCTCACTACACCTCAATAGAGTCGTCTACAGTAGTCTGCCTTCAATGATGTGTTCGCCACCACAGGGAGTTAGATCCCAGCGCTCTTGTTTCAGCTGTATTTACCAGTCTGACTGATGGCCAGTGAACTTTACAAACTGGAGAACTTACTTATCAATTTACATCTCTTAATTCTGGTGCAGAGTTTTAAAGAATTTAACCTTCAAACACAACAATTACATTGTATAGCAAAACTTTTGTAGTTTGGATGGTACAAAAACAAACCCACAGAGGTGCCATTTATACCAGAATATTAAAGATTCCCTAACAGTTGTAATTCAAAATTAGAGTAGACCATAGCGTCGCTGCATGTGTAAAATTCCCCTCAGAGCACACTTCTTGTCTGTCTTCATTGGCCCAGTTGGTGCAGAAAATTGGGACGTTAAATATATTCTGTTTTATGAGAAAACGTCAACCTGATCAAATTGTTGATAGTGTTTAACTTTCATACACTACCACTAGACAATTTGCCTTATTTTAGTATATTTGGCATATGGGCAGGTGTCTTTCTTGTTGGAGGAAACCAGAGTACCCAAAGTAAACCTACAAGGTTGAGAAGATGCTCTCATCTCCTTGTCACATATGCTCACACAAGGGATTGAAACTACAACCAGAAGCTAGAGCTTGAAGCACGACACTCTAACTCTAGACCACTACTAGGCCATCCCTACAGCACCCTTATGCTGTCCACCCGTCTTCCATTAGCCCAGGTTAGGTGCATAAAAGTAGGATGTTAAACCCTGTTTCATTTCATTCATTATGCCGTGCATGGTATAGACTGTTAACTGGTTAGGATAGACTGTCAACTTTGGACAAGTCTGTCAACCTTGTGACCAGTTATCAGAAACAGACTACAGCATTCCTTGCACTCACGACTGGAGACTATTTGATCTGTGTTTGTTGGTACATGTTTTGTTTCAAGTAGACATGCGGGCATACAACATTTCTTATACAGTCTCTTAACAAAAAACTTTTAGAAGCATTATAAAATAATTTTGTGACAAAATCGTGGCTCTGATAAAATTGAATTTTAATTGAAACAAACTCATTTTACCCCGCATTTTATTCCATATTAAACTGGAAGCTTTTTAGGCAAAACAGAAGTAGAGGAGAAAGAAATCTGGGCTAATGGGGAAAAGAAATGGAATGGGGGTTATCGGCCTACTATTCTGCTCCATCTTTTAGTCTTGAAATGACCTAGTTTGTGTCGAGTGGACATTAAACCACATTTCTCTGCTCCATCTTGTGTCTATACATGTAACAACAGATATACATTTAGAATTTAAGTAACAGGTAAAATGAATTCATCTGTTGGTGACATGTAATTAAAGATGCATGTAGGTAAAGATGCATGTAATGAATGATGCATGTAATGAAAAATGCATGTAATTAAAGATGCATGTAATGAAAAATGCATGTTATTAAAGATGCATGTAATTAAAGATGCATGTAATTAAAGATGCATGTAATTAAAGATGCATGTAATTAAAGATTCATGTTATTAAAAATGCATGTAATTAAGACTTTTTCGAAAATATCAAATTTTACATGTCTTAATCCATATGAGTATATAACATTTAATTTGAAAACAAAATTAAAATAACAATAGAAGATCAGTAGAAGATAATCTTGTGATTCAATCGGATTGAGAGGGAGTGAAATGGGATTTAACGTCCACTGGACACAAACCAGATCATTTCGGACTTGTCGCGTACAAGCGAGAAATCGAAAACCTCACCGCTTGACTCATTGCAGACCTTCTGATACAACACGTGGAACCATTGTTGGACTGATATTCTTTTCAAGTATTCAACTTTCACAGGTTTGCAGGGTTTAAACATCCCCCTAATGATAATCAGAGATTTTAACTAAAATCCACATTTCAAGGTTTTCTTTATTTTATGTGTCGGCAAAATATCTATTTACATATCTAAAACATATCAAATAAACGAAACACAACACAAATACAGAAACAGTAAAGTGAACTGATAACAAATTAACGAAACAGGACAGAAATATAAAACAGTAGAGTGAACTGATAACAAATTAACGAAACACAACACAAATACAGAAACAGTAAAGTGAACTGATAACAAATTAAAGAAACACCACAGAAATACTGAAACAGTAAAGTGAACTGATAACAAATTAAAGAAACACCACAGAAATACTGAAACAGTAGAGTCAACTGATAACAAATTAACGAAACAGGACAGAAATACTGAAACAGTAAAGTGAACTGATAACAAATTAAAGAAACAAGAGAGAGAAAGAAATTTGGTTTAATGTCAACTCGACACAAACTAGGTCATTTCGAGACTAACATATGGTTTAATTTTATTTCGATAATTCGCTTGCACATAGAGGTCTTGAGCAGTGGGCGAAAACCAGAGGACCCGGATTAACGAAACAAGACCGAAACGCTGAAACAGTATAGTGAACTGACAACAACAAGAGTAGTATGAGATATATGAAACAGACTATAGGCTGGTTATTGTCAATACCGTGTTGTCACATTGCATGTACAGGTAAACTGTGTGTTCACATTCCAGCTCCAACTCTTCTCTGACATACGGCAGGCTAGTTTTAACCCTTCTACTCACCTGACTGCATATAACACTGATCATTCATTGTCGTGGTCAGCTGGCCTTCTTATAGGCTACCTTAAGGAGTTTTTATTGTGTTTTAAGAGTGGACGGACTAGGTCCTTTATTTAATTTTTACCTGGTATTTTTTAAACCTGAAGTTAACAAGGTAAGTCCGGCTTCATCTTTTTGACATGTTGTGGGTTTTTGTTTTATATCCTGTGCTATCAAGCACCAGGGTTAGTTTTGTTTTTAAATCTGTGTTTATTTTAACTCAGTCTAATATTGTGTTTAAGTATTGTTTTTATGTACCATATAGTTGAAAAGAGAGTAGAGCAAGGTCCGAATTGACAGCTAGTGGAAAATCTTTTAAATCACAGATTTAAGGTTTTTTAAATTAGGTTTCAATGAATAAACTTTATAAACAGAGCTAAACAAAAATTGAAAAACAGAGAGGTATTTAGAATTCAGTGTTATGACTTTATAGAAATGTATAATTTACTTGATTGAAGACATATCTAAAACTTTGTTGACAAAAAATCTATGTAGTTAGCTCATTTGTACAGTATGTGTTGTACATGAGGCATGCTATGCTTTCTCTGTCTGAAGCCTGTCATTAAGTCATCTGGCGTCATTTTGGGTTCTCTGTTAGATGTGACAAAGAGTGGGGTCACCTGTTGCCTCTTGGGTTTTCTCGGGGACCTCCGGGTTCCTCCCACTGCTAAAGACCCCTACGCGCAAGCAAATTATTGAAAGAAAATTTAACCCATATGTTAGTCCCAAAATGACTAAGTTTGTGTCAAGATTATATGGAGAAGAATCATAAAGATTTCTGAAATCTGGTTTTAAATGGAATTGTAGCTGTCGGGCAAAATTCCCATAATCACAAAAATTACCATATGTTAGTCACAAAATGCCAAGACTCCATAAGTGTCAGGCACACTAGACAAATTTCTGCCCAAATCATTTGGTGGAATCAATTGACATAGAATTGCAGTCGGAACCTAGATCTGTTGTGGAGACACACAGGTTTAATTTATACGCACATAGCTTGCCCTTCACATAACACCCTGCATATTTCAGCACTAAGTTTGAATGCGTACAAGCCTAGTTTGTGAGCCTATCAGATTCCTTGGTCGGGCTTTCAAGCTAAAATGTCTACCCATGATAATCAAGTTGCAAAGTTCAAGGAAAGTGTAATGTCAAGGTTTCCGTGGGGTTCACTACGTCACAATCTCTGATTAGATGCTACGGTTCACGTGTCTGCAGATAACGTAGCTAAAAGTTCAGGAATTGTGAAGTAAACCAGCAACGTCCAGATGTTGTAAAACTCGCAGTCCTTGCTTCAGGTCCGGCCACCTCTGGCTGGTGGCTGTGGTTTCGAGCCCTGTTGTGAGCGTATGTGGCATGGAAATAGGGGCACCTTCTCAACCTCGTGGGTTTCCTCTGGGCACTCCAGTTTCCTCCCACTGTTAAAGACCCCCTACGCATAAGCGAATTATTGAAATAAAATTAAATCATGTTAGTCCCCAAATGACCTAGAGTTGTGCTGAGTGGACGTTAAACCCCATTTCTCTCTCTCTCTCCCTTGCTTCAGGAACATGGCTAATAATATATTGTCTAAGATGAAATGAAATGAAATGGGGTTTTTACGTCCTACTATTATGCACCTAACCTGGGCTAATGGAAGACAGGCATATATTGTTCATAAGAATGGTATATTGTTGCTATGGTATATTTAATAATGTGTGATATACGAGTGTGGTATATTGAACACAAGTGTGATCTATAAACCATGCGTATATTGATATAGTATATACTGTATATTGACCAATTTGACTTGTTTCTGCAGGACTCTGTTAAACTAATACATGTGTGTCAATCAATAATTAAGTGACATAAACTGTGTTTTTGCCTGCCTGCCAGGGTAGAATATAAAAATACCTTTATAAAGCAGTTGTATTCTCTAACACTGGTTAATTCTCCCATAGTGTAAGATTTCTGCATTTATCTGGACAATTCGTCAAGTTTATTGCGAACAGACGAATCTGATATATATTTAAGTATTGAGAATTGTGTATTGAGATATTTACATGTATACTCTGTTGTTTTATTTGTGGTCATCAATACACAATTCTCAACGAATTTAGGCATCCTTTTTTTTACCTGCACCAGGTAAGATATAAAAAGCAGTTGTATTCGTTCTTCATCACAGGTAAATTGTCTTGTCACTGTACATGTATTCGTCTATTTTTAATTCTAAGTCGTGCTGCTTATTAGGGTGGTGATGGATTAGATTCAGTGAAAATATTTTTATGAAATAACGAGTTTATTCTACCTGAGATACCTTATAAACAGGTTTATAGACGAGATTAAAGGAATAATTTCTGGTTAGAATGACCTTATAAGGATATGTGTAATATACATGTAATATACAGGCTATAATATACAACACAGAGTAAGGACAAGGTATGTCATATTCTATTGATAGATATTTATAACTCTTGTCTTATATAATCAGGTCTATACTATTGATTATTTAAACTCTCCTATATACTATATTAATCACTTTTGACATGTGAGTCTCGTCTGTGAGCTGTTTAATTTTATAGCAGTTTTTTTTATGTGTTTAAACTCTAGAATATTATTCACATGTGATTTTTTGGGGTATGTAATTTTTATTACTGTTGTGTGTCTCTTTTATCTTTTAAAAAGTTTAATTTATACATATTTGAACTACAGTGATGTTTTTTTTTCACCATTTGTTTTTAATGAATTTAAAATAGAGAGAGAGAGAGAAATGGGGTTTAACGTCCAACAACACGAATTTAAAATAACTTTCTAATATTTAAGTTTCGAACATTTAACACTTTTCGAACAACATTTAATTTGTTTTACGACTTGATGACCATCACCACATGATAAATATACACAAATTAAATATTAAAAGTTCCCTTTTTTTGTGTAAATAAAATTTGATTTCAAATGGATGAAAAAGGGTTAGGGCACAGGCATACCTATGTGTGATATCACCCCTCTCCTTGATCATTTAAATTGATGAAGAATACAAAATATCATTCATAGATAATCTCTATCTCTTGGTTTATGTTCAATCAGATTAAAGGGACTGTCCCGAATAAAACTGAGCCTCAAATATAAAAGTCCGAGTACGTATTAAATTTAAACGCCAAAATATAGAAGAATGGTGTATATACCCTAACTCAAAATTTTAGCCCATAATATTGAGTCCTTTGGACGTGAGCTTTAAAACAGCTTATCCGGACACGTAACCCTTTTAAGATTTCGGGTCAATTCTTTCGTTGGGTGACCCGATAATCGATACCCGTTCATGTAGAGGTCTACACAGTGAATGCTCCATGTGCTGTACTTGATAACAAAAGGTAAATTTCACAGACTTATTATTTTTATTAAATAAAAGTCTGGTTTTATCAAATCACCGCATAATTCAGTTTGGGACACCGGACTCCCATTTCAAAATGAAGACTGGCGGGTTTAAATTGTTTGAAATGTATCACATATATTGAGTTGGTTGCTCGGCCCTAATATAGTGGATCTTAATGGATTTTAACACAAAATTAAGCAGTTTTATTCTCGAAAATATTATCGGGATTGACCCTTTAACAAGAGTCTTGTTACATAGCTTATCGTTTAACATACTGTTTTTATTTACCATATAATGAAACTCAATATTATTTCTATTAAACATACAATATTGTGGGTTTTCTCCGGGTCCTCCGGTTTTCTCCCACTGCTAAAAACCCCTACGTACAAGCGAATTATTGAAATAAAATTAAACAATATGTTAGTTCTGAAATGACCTAGTTTGTTTCGAGTGGATGTTAAATCCTATTTCTCTCTCTATTAAACATACATTATGCAAGAGCTAAATCTGCCAATTCCGGGTCAGGTCTTTCTTAAGGCCTGAAATGTTACCTAGATTATTAATTAGACATTAATTAACTTATCCAGGCCATATTCAACTCTCGAGGTCATCGCTAGCCTACGCTCTTTACTGGATTAGAACCCGGTCTGTTGCTGCTGATTTAAAAAAAAAGGTATAACTTGTGCAATAGGTCTGTTATTGAGTCAATTGGGGTGATTTCGATTCACCGCTATAACGTGACAATAGGTAGGGTCGCCTGTCCGTCCTCATGGGTTGTTTTCCCCTGATCTTCCGCTTTCCTCCTACTGCTAAATCCCGTGTAAGCTCAAGCAAATTATGGATATAGAATTCAATTATATGTTGGGGTCCCGAAATGATCTAGCTTGTGTCAAGTGGATGTTACACCCCCTTCTCCGTCTTTCTAGAGTGTCTATGTTAATATTCTGTATATATTTGCCCACAACTCATATATTTGTATCATTTGCTTGATAAAGACGAGAGTATCCTCGTCAAACGTCTGTATCCATTAAATTGTACCTTGTGTTAATATACAAGTGTATAAAATGGTGATGCTGGAGGGCATATTACATCAACAATCGTTTGGTTGTCAGAGACAATGATCAACTAGTATATAGAATTAACATACAACATGTCTTATCATTTAATATCAAAGGAATAATATAATCAAAGAATAATTTTATCTGTCAATCCAGTACTCCTTGGAGGGGAGTTGGATGGCTGAATGGTTAGCACATGCGTGCTTTATCATAAAGCCTGTTATTGAGTCAACTGGCGTGGTTTCGAATCCTCGGTTGTATATGACAGGGAGTAGGGTTTTCTTTGGGTCCTCCGGTTTCCTCCCACTGCTAAAGACCCCTAAGCACAAGCCAATTATTGAAATAAAATTAAACAATTTGGTAGTCCTGAAATGACCTAGTTTGTGTCGATTGGACATTGAACCCCATTTTGTCTCTCTCTCTTTCTCTCTCCAGTACTCCTTTGATAAAATTTGAAAAAGATGAAAACATTTTTTTGCCAGTATACCCTTTATTAAACTTTGGCGTACAAGAGTAGGCCAAATTGCTGCTGTCCTGGCAAAATTTCACTTACATCACACTTATATGCCAGTCTTTTTTAGCCATGTCAGAGCAAAACAGTAGGATGTTAAACCCCATTTGATTTCATTCCCACACAGAAGTTGAGTCAGACTCGATCACACTTGTTATGGCAAGATGCAGTAAATTTAGTTTTTTTTCTTCAGTGGGGTGGGATCTATATTTGTGAACTGTAAGTGTCCTGTAAATTACGCCATATTTCGTCACGTTTCTCGCGAACCGACGAATCTGATATATATTTAAGTATTGAGAATTATGTATCGAGAAATTTATACTCTGTGGCCATGAAATACCAATATTTATTTATGATTTGATATTTCATACATATACATCAGGACGCTGGACGTCATTTAAATAAATATTATTATTTTCTTGCCACAGAGATAACAACAGAGTATAAATTTCTCAATACATAATTCTCAATACTTAAATATATATTAGATTCGACAGTTCACGAGAAACGTGACGATTTAATACACTGAACAAATTTGTTGTTAATGTTTTCTTGAATAGTTTGTGTGAATTTGCATTTTTTATAACCTTGATTTAGACGGTTGAATGATTTAAAAAGCTGTAGGGGTGCTTTTTGTCATTTGAGTGTTGAGAATGCACCTTATTACATCTACAAAATTGAATGTTTATATAATAATGTCCGCTTTAAGTTGTTGGAAAAGCAGTGACACAAATCAGATGAATATTTAATGTACATGTACCCAGAAAACATGTTGACATGTAATTTTTTTTTGAATCTGAAGTAAACTAAGTGCACTTGTATGGTATTACATGTATGTATTATATTATCACTATATAGCTATATCACTATGGAGACAGAGGGTGACTATAGAGATGGGGGATAGCTATATCACTATAGAGATAGATGTGGACTATATCACTATAGAGACAGGGTGATTATATCACTTTAGAGACAGATATTACTATAGAGACAGAGGGTGACTATAGAGACGAGAAATAGCTATCACTATAGAGATAGATGTGGACTATATCACTATAGAGACAGAGGGTGACTATATCACTATAGAGACAGGGTGACTATATCACTATAGAGACATAGGGTGACTATATCACTATAGAGATAGATGTGGACTATATCACTATAGAGTCAGAGGGTGACTATATCACTATAGAGACATAGGGTCACTATATCACTATAGAGACAGGATGACTACATGTATATCACTATAGAGACAGAGGGTGACTCTATCACTATAGAGACAGAGGGTGACTCTATCACTATAGAGACAGAGGGTGACTATATCACTATGGAGACAGAGGGTGACTATATCACTACAGAGGCAGATGTGGAGTATATCACTATAGAGACAGAGGGTGACTATATCACTATAGAGACAGAGGGTGACTATATCACTATAGAGACATAGGGTGACTATATCACTATAGAGACAGAGTGTGACTATATCACTATCCACTACAGAGGGTGACGATATCACTATAGAAACAGAGGGTGACTATATCACTATAGAAACAGACTTGCACTATATCACCATAGAGACAGAGGGTGACTATATCACTATCCACTACAGATGGTGATTATATCACTATAGACACCGATTTGGACTATATTTCATCCATGTTTATAATTGAATCATGATGAAATATCAATACCTAGCTCGAATAACTCCTTTCTCATTTCTTTTATATGAGTCATGAATTTGCAAACTTTGAGCCGTCTGAGTAAACAAACCTGTACTTGGCAATAGGTAGAAATGGGTTCACCTTAAAGCACGAAACGTATCACTTTGAAAGAGAAATATTATTTACTTTTTAATATGCAATATCATTTCCTCCATTGATTAGGGAACTTGACAAGTGTAACGTAAACAGTGAGATTTTCTTTCTGATAAAATCATGAGGATCTCCTTATAATACTTATATCAAACCATATCTCTATCCTTTGTTTGGGGGTTGGATGGCTGAATGGTTAGCTTGCCCGTGCAGTGTCATAAAGCCTGTCATTGAATCCCTGGTTGAACATGGCAAGGAGTAGGGTCGCCTGTCCAGCCTTGTGGGTTTTCTCTGGTTTCCTCCCACTGCTAAAGACCCCTACGCGCAAGCAAATTATTGAAATAAAATTAAACCATATGTTAATCCTGAAAAGTTAGTGTCGAGTGGATGTTAAACCCCATTTCTCTCTCTCTCTCTCTTTCATGTGTTCCTTTCATTCTTGCGCTGATTTGGTGGGGTTTAGGGCAGGGCCGAGACGGCTGACAAGCAGAATGCAGCTTTGACCCCCGGTTTACACATTGCCATTTATGTTGGAAATCGACGAAGAATAGTCGAAAAACACTTCTGTCCAGGCTAATTTCTCCATCCTTGCATTGAGCATGTAATAAATATTACCATGTTAACCTCAAGACATTTAACATTTTATTCTTCTTGTGGAGGACCTGTCAAGGAAAGTGTCTAATTGTTTGGAAGGAATGGAAACTATGGTCCTGTGTACTTATTAATGTATACGTAATAGATCCCTTGACCTTTGATATTTTAATAGTAGGCCGTAGTGCCGATGTCCTGGCAAAAAGTTCCCTTTTAGCCTGTCTTCATTAGCCCAGTGGGAGCAGAAAAGTAGGACGTTAAACCTTAATTTATTTTATTTCTTTAGTTATCTGTATCAATTAAAAGTTTAGATCCTCAAATAGAGTCAGTGATCAGATAAAGTGAAAAATGCTAAAAATGTCAAAATAAGAATTAATCATGTGTGTATACATATGAATATTTAAGGAAGTTTTTAGCTTCTTTATAAGCCCCTATTTTTTTCACACAAATTATGAAATTGGATTGTCGAAATACTGACCTGTGGGGATTAATGTGACAAGGATGATTAATCTATGTGGGGTTTAAGGAGATTAAAACTTGAATGAACACGTTTGTAATATTAGGGAGTCGTAAATACCTGAGATATCGGAGACTAATGAAGCAAGGGGCTGACCTCAAACAACCTTAAAAACATTCGGCTTTGCTATTCACTCATCTGTCTCCAAGTGTATTATCCCAAGTTAATCCTTTAATCTCTGATAAACACTCAACAATATATAAACATCTCCTACCTATGGAGATCATGTGACCCAGATAATCCCCCCTCGTGTCATCAGCAGATCTGTCCAATCACGCTTGTAATTTGAAGTGGTTTTTATTTCTGATCCTGTCGTCCAGCCAGATGTGAACGATAGAAGTATAAGTCTTGTGTTGATAAATATTTACTACAAGTAGCGATGGTTTATCATGAATTGTCCAACTGCTCTCAACCAAGGTTAAATTTGCCTCACAGGGGGCACAGTGGCTAAGTGGGTAAGACGCTGGCTCTCTAGCATGGAGGTCAGATGTTCGATTGGCCAAAAAAGTTCTTCAAGATTCTCCAAAATGGTTCCCCCTTGTCAGTGATGCAGGAGGGAGGGCCTGACAAAGACAGCTGTCTAGTCATTCAAATGGGATGAAAAACTAAGGTCCCGGGTCTGGACGTAAAAGATTCCTTGACAGTTGTTGAATGAACATTTAATTAAACCCATCCTGTTGGTCTCTTTCTCTTGTTAAGGAAGGATAAAAGGACTCAATGCTCAGATATTGGTAACTGGGCTGGCCTGCTATACTACTGTTGCTTTTGCCTTCCATAATGTTTATTTTGCAGCTGAGGGGAGGTGGAACAAAGAAGGGTTTAATATCAACTAACCAACCCTTGACAGCCAGCTTTGTGTTTTATTGCTTTCTTTACAGTTTATTTTGATTTAAAAATCTCCTACAGCAGGAAAGGGGGTCAATTTCTGCTAAGCTTGCTCTATCTCGACCCTTGACAGAATTGCTTAGCCATGGTAGGTAACAGAACCAGCCTGCTGTGTGTTTTTTAGCCTCTTGCAGTTGGGCCGTGGAGAGAGGGAGTCAATTTCAACTAACCTTGTTTTATCTACAGACCCCTTCACTTAATCCCTTAGCTTTTTGAGGTAGGGGGTTGTCACAAAATTGGACCTTTGGTTCTTTTGGGGCGGATTGACGGTCATGTACTTATATAGTTGCCGTTAATAAAAACACAATATGATTTAAATATCTTTATATAACTACAACATATAACATATAATACAGTTATAACATATATAATTATGTAATTATTCTCCAATTTCACGGATTCAAACAAGACGAATCACAGTTCTACATTGATGAAATGACGAAACACGCGCACACAGCCGTCATTAAATTAAATATCTGACTCTCCACAGCACATTTAAGATGATTAAGATGATCAGGTTGATGAGTTATTCATGTGGATCTTTTCATTATTTTTAACACCATAACATAACTGGAACAGTAACGATCCCAGCAACAATATCGGTAACACTAACCGTAGCACATTAACATGATCAGAAACAGAATCTTGACATAATCATGTCATAATCAAAATCAGAATCAGAATCAGAATCAGAATCAGAATCAGAATCAGAATCAGAATCAGGTCACAAGCATTTGTACTAATTATTACTCATAAATCACACAGATTACCATTATAAAGACACACAGTCTAAACCAACGACACACAGTCTAACACCCATTTAGTTGAAATATATATGAATGAAGGATTCATGAATGATATGCATGATTAATGGTTACATGTGATTCTCCCAAAATCCAGCATTAGAGTGACTATATAAATTCATATCTACCACCACGTAAACTACAGTTTCACTCACAACCAATCAAACCACGACAACAAAACAGGCAGTCCACATGCATTCAATGCAATCATACCTGCAACCAAACATGTGAATTACTCCACCTTTGCATATATTAACTATCATACATCTTACAAATAAACAATAAAATCAAATGTTTATAAATCAAACTTTATTACCACAATCTGGAAACATGTTCACCAGTTGTCATAAACTGCAATAAACAACAATAACATATATACGAAATTTAATAATGTACAAATACTTGTGACCTTGAAATATTAAGCATTACCAGCGTGAATATATATCTATTATCTGGTACATCCTCGACAAACTCTATGTAAATTATCTTTATCTAATAAAGATCTTGTCATACGTGACAGGGGTACTTGACCTTAAGGTTGACCTGTTAATGAATATTTTGACAAGATAAATGTAAGATGATCTCAGGTGTTAGAAAGACGATCACCTGGACTCAACTGAAATTTGCTGATGGCTGAATACTTGAGTTACCTTATAACAGGTGCGTTGATATGTTAGGGTCGAATGAAACATATCTATAGGTAGAAAATGGTTGAATGACTGCTGGACATTGTCTATATTGAATATAGAGACTGAGATGGGGTTTGAATCTCCACCCAACACAAACAAGGTCATTTTGGGACTAATATATACATGTATTAGAGTCTAATGAAACATACAAGTTGAAATGGTTTAATTTTACTTCAATAATTCGCTTGCGCGTAGGGGTCTTTAGAAGTGGGAGGAAACCGAAGTGCCTGGAAAAAACCCACGAGGTTGAGAAGGCGCCCCTATCTCCATGTCACATACGCTCACACCAGGGCTCAAAACCACAGCCGCAAGCCAGAGATGGTCAGTCAGCTAGAGGTCGAAGCGCAGCACTGTAGACCACAAGGCCATCGCAACCCCCCTTCAAATGATAGAATGACCAGACAATTTCTACTCTGAAAACATAGAATGAAAATTAAAACAATGTTGAGAGTAAACTTGCAGTTTTCTGGGTTTGAATTTGGCCTCAAAAATACTTAATTTGTATTGAATGGAAGTTTGACTTAGATTCAGCAGGTGCACATATAGCATCATAAGGTCCGTCAGTTTCAATTTCCTGGTTGTACATGACAAGGAGTAGAGCTGCCTGTCCAACCTCACAGGTTTTTTCCAGGTCCTCCGGTTTTCTACCACTGCTAAAAAAACCTATGCGCAAGCGAATTATTGACATAAAATTGAACTGTATGTAGTTCTAAAATGACTATTTGTGTCGAGTGGACGTTAAACCCCATTTCTCTCTCTCTCTGTGTAAAAAGTGTTGTACGTATTTTAATGAGATTAACCTTCTCAGTAAGTAGCTATAGGCCAGTGTATCAGTTGTACTTGGTGTATGTAAAGGTATATCTCTCTCTCTCTCTCTCTCTCTCTCTCTCTCTCTCTCTCTGTGAAACCTTAATCTTGTACCTATTTTAATGAGATTTACCTTTTCAGTAAGTAGGTACATGTATAGGCCAGTGTATCAGTTGTACTTGGTGTATGTAAAGGTATCTCTCTCTCTCTCTCTCTCTCTCTGTGAAACCTTAATCTTGTACCTATTTTAATGAGATTTACCTTCTCAGTAAGTAGGTATAGGCCAGTGTATCAGTTGTACTTGGTGTATGTAAAGGTATATTGGTAGGTAATTGAAAATACCTACGTCCATGTTCAGGTGTGAAATATATTCACGATCAGACTTGTCACCTTGTAATTTTATCAGGTATATAATTAGATCGTAAATATCGACACGCAGATTGACAGATTACGAGAGATATTCTGTTATCATCTGGTCGTAATAAAAGATGTCGATGTTGACAGGTACAGAAAAGGTGCTGCAAAGTGAAAAGAGAACTTGTACGACAAATACACAGTGATAGCACTGGAACTTGTACAGGTGAAAGAAGGCTTGGGTTTGATCCCAATTCAGCCCAAGAAAGTTTCCTCTGGATTTTCCAGTCTGATTTCATGAGTCAGAGAACCAAGGTCCTGTGTATACCATTTGCAGCACATGTGACAGATTCCTTGACTTGTGACAAGGAGTAGGGTCTCCTGTCCTACCTTGTAGGTTTCTCCAGGTCCTCTGGTTTTCTGTCACTGCAAAGTATTGGAATAAAATAGAACCATGTGTTAGTCCCGAAATGACCTAGTTTGTGTCAAGTCTGTGTTAAACCCAACTTTTCTCTCTCCCTAGACTTGGCTTTCCAGGTAAAACGTCCCTTATAACACACCGACTATACGGCAAATGCCTGAACTTTTTTTCCTTGTTGATGCAGAAAAGGAGGATGTTAAACCCCATTTCATTTCAGTTCATTTGAAAAGGGCTGTGTTATTGAGAAGATGGCTACTCCTAATAACATCACGTATGTACGTGTTTACAAACTTATCCAATAATCTAAAAGTGGTATGAGATGTTCTCTAAAGAACAGCCTACTCTGCCTTGTGCAATACACAAATACCTCAAGTATCTGATGATAACCCTGTTTAACTTATACCCTCTTTTAACACCTTGTCATTGACTGACCTGACAGTCCCCTATTCTTAACCTGTCAATCAAGGTGTTGTTATATAGGGAAGATAAATAGGGTATTTAGTGACCATCGGAATGTTAAAACTGTCAGGTGACAGAGATCAGAATAAAAAGAGGATCAAATGATGTAAAGAATCCATTGAGTAGCTTATTGAATTATGGTAATTGATTCTGACTTTAAAATACATCATATTATTATGCCCCTGTGTGTGTGTGTGTGTGAACCCTGGTCAGGTTTTATTTCTATGAAATATGATTAATCACCTGTTTCATGTAAAAAATATTTGTTACCATTCTGAACCATTCATTTTATTCCAATTTCGTCGGTGATATAGTTTACTTCAATGTTCTTGGTGATATATTTTATTCCAATGTCGTCGGTGATATATTTTATTCCAATGTCGACAGTGATATATTTTATTCCAATGTCGTCGGTGATATATTTTATTCCAATGTCGTCGGTGATATATTTTATGTGAGTGATGAATGTTATTTCTTGCTTCCCTTTCTTTTCCGTGAGCATTTTGAGGGGGGGGGGGTTGTTATGGACAAAACTAGTGTCCACTGGTCAGAGAACAAATATTAATTCTGAAAAATATATTCTTAATTTAGTGTTACTGAGTAACTTTTATAATAATTCATGGGGATAAGTCAGATGAAGATAAAGGTTTGTTTCCTGGTTTTGTTTCTGGAAATTTACTTATAAACTGTTCAAGATATCTTTTTGAAACTTTGTACTTAAAGTAGTTGTGCCTTCAAATTATTTCATGTTATTAAATAAAAGAGAGGGGTTTAATATAGGCGTTACCTGTTCCCCAATCTAAATAAAATATTGTTGATATAATAAAAAATTAATTAGATATTAATTTCTCAGTTGAATCAGAAACAAATTTTCTTCAAGGGTGTGGGATCTTGTTGATGAAACAAAATGGGCCTTTCACTAGAAGGCAGTATTGTGAAGATCCAGCAGGCCATAGTGCTGCTGCCTGGGCAAACTTTTGCCAATAGCACACACTGTATGACATCTACCCGTCTTCAATAGGCCAGTCGGACGTTACACATCATTCCATTGCATTTCACCTTCTGGATAAACAGAACTACCTATTTATTAGTAATCCCAATTTGGCCTATCTTGCCTTCTGTATAATGTGAACTATTTTATACCTACTGGATGATCTAAACTACTAGATTACCTCAACTATCTGACCTACTGGATAATCTAAACTAATTAGCCATCATCAAATTGTTACTATTGTAACCGCATACTGAGATAATTACAGCAATAATAGGCCTCTAACAAGGTGCTAAATATACATATTACTCTCGACCTCCTCGATCTATCAACAATTCTATTGGTCTATTGTCAAACGATGGTATACTGTCAGCAGATCTGATTGGTCTATTGTTATACAACAATATCTGTCAACTATTTTCATTGGCCCTATGTAATTAGTAATTAAAGGATTAATGATGTGATTTCTAGGGTTCACCAAGTTTTCCTCAATGATGCTCCATTGTTTGGTTAGTTATTTAAGCCTTGGACTGCCATTTTAGTCCCATGCAAATTCTTATATTGTGAAAGTTCAATTTTAAAGAAGACTATATATCAGTCCAAAACTGGTTAATTCATATCAAGTACAAGTATAAAGCAATACTTTTCTGCACCAAGAAGGGCTAATGACAGGGGGAACCAAGATGGAAAATCGTAAGAAACCTTTTGGCCAACCCTGGATAGTAAATCTGCATTGTACTCACTGAGCCACCGTGGCTTTGTATGAATTAGGTCCTCCTTATTTGCGGGGCTTGGGATGGCCTAGTGGTCTAGAGTGCCGCGCTTCGACCTATAGCTGGCCGGCTACCTCTGGCTTGCGGCTGTGGTTTAGAGCCCTGGTGTGAGCGTATGTGGCATGGAGATAGGGGTGCCTTCTCAGCCTCGTGGGTTTCCTCTGGGCACTCAGATTTCCTTCCACTGCTAAAGACCCCTACGCACAAGTGAATTATTGAAATAAAATTGAACCATAGGCCTATGTTAGTCCTGAAAAAACCTAGTTTGCATCGATTAGACATTAAACCCCATTTCTCTCTCTATCTTCTTTTCGTTTTGTTTTAAATTTACACAAAACCTTATACCACTTGTAAGGACTGTAACATCTGATCAGCAATGGGTTTTTACCCTCAAGTCTGTTTTCAAAATAAATCTCTCTCTCTCTCTCCTGCATTAATTGATTTCTGCAGAGTATAGTTCTAATACATGTTGTATTGTGTTGATAACTAAAATAGTACACAATCAACAGGTCAATACCACTCTGCAATTTCCGTATAAATACAAGTTCGTTGAACCTTTATGTATACTATAACTATAGTACTGTAGTGAATCATTACCAACCAAACCAATCAACTATCAGATTTAAAGGGACAATCCCGATTTGAACAGAGTCTCAAAAATAAAAGTCTGAGTATGTATGAAATTTAAGCGTCAAAATATAGAGGAGTGGTTTATATATCTTGTCTCGAAATATGGGTGGTTTAAATTAGACATGAATGTCAAAACGTATCCCTTTTTAGATCTTGGGTCAATTCTTTCTTTGAGTGACCTGACAATCGATTCCCATTCCTTTAGAGGTCTATACAGTGAATGACCCATGTGCTGTCCTTGATAATGAAAGTAAAAGTCTGGTTTTCTCCAGGCACAGTATCATACGGCTTAGGGCACCGGACTCCATTTCCAGATGAAGACTGGTAGCTAGGTTTAAGTTGTTTGAAAATGTATCACATATATTGAGTTAGTTGCTCGGCCCTAAGGTAGAGGATGTTAAGGGATTTTAACACAAAATTAAGCAGTTTTATTCTCTTAAATATTAACGGGATTGGCCCCTTAATGTTACCAAGGACGATTGTTTCAAGGTCCGTGCTTTGTCAATATTACATTGACTCAAATTAGTTGGCAGACTTGTTATTTTATCGATCAGTGGGTAGAAGAAGCAACAATAGTTGTGTCTGTCTGTTTATTTTCACTTGTTTGTGCAAACCAAAATATTGGTATTTTTTAAACAATGAAAACAAGGGAGATAATTTTCTGTGTACCTTAGATATATGTGGCAGACGTTTTGTTACAATATGACAGGAGGTCCAAAACAAATTCATTTTTGATTCTCTGGGAGTCTTTGGGGTCTTGGTCATTATATAGCCTTGTGGTTTTTGTTTATAAAATTTTAAATTTAAAGCCCAGGATTCGATTGTCAATTTCATTTTGTAGTATTGCTATACCAGTTTGACATATTTGTTGCTTCCATGGCAGTTTTCAAAACGTACAAATTTGAAGCCAAGATTTTTGAGAATTTCGATTGTCTATTTCATTTTTTATTTTTGTACCAGTTTGACATATTTGGTTTTGATTTCCGTTTTCTGTAGTTGATTGAACTCTGTGTTCTGTTGTTGATTTTTGGGGCTGAATTTTCGCAGAGGAGGCCAGAAGTGGGGAATGAAATCCTGAGTAGACTGAAGGCATTGATTCCTTAATTCCTGCAAAAGGGGGCACAGCTCTCTTGCCAGATATGTCTCGCACGGCGTTGCTCTCATATGAGCACAAGTAACATGACATGAAGCAGCAAGTACCAGACGTGCTGTATTTTACGTCTGCTAACTTGAATTCTAAGTCTGTCAATTTATTTGAAGATGTTTGTTTTTCAAGCTAAGAATTTATTGGAATTTGCAAACCTTTTTTGATTTGTCTTTTGTTTCTTCTCAAAAAAATGTATAGGTATTTAGGTAATTCTGTGTAGAAGTACGTTGAAAGATATTTGTCGGCTGTCACAGTCTTGGAACAACACAGCTATTTTTAGAATTGTGTGTAAAATTGCCTTGTGTGCATTTATTACCAAAGATAAGTTGCAGGTTGTTCTCTGGCTAATGACCAAGACCCCAAAGACTCCCAGGGAATCAAAAATGAATTTGTTTTGGACCTCCTGTCATATTGTAACAAAATGTCTACCCCATATATCTAAGGTACACAGAAAATTATCCCCCTTGTTTTCATTGTCTTAAAAACTATTATTTAGACATTATTCAGCCTATAATCAAAGACTTAAATAAAAGTTCTCATATCACGATTTCAATTACATCTGGAAAAAATCTAAACCGAATAACCCTGGCTTATGAAGGAGAGCCGCTCGTCTCTTTAAATCGTCAAATGCCACTGGAAGACAGAAGACAATAAGACGCTTCTATAATCTCTCTATTATCCAGTCTGTTAAATAACTATTGATAATTTGATTGAGAGAGTATTATAAGGAGGATGGTACAGTGTTGTAATAGAATTATCGGATATCAACCTGTTTACTTTACGGTTTATCTCCTAATCTCGTCTACCAGGGGTACACTAAGGACAATGGGATTAAAAAAACACACACACAAACGCATATAACAGTCTTTTTGTGAAGAAATAGCAGTTTTTATGTGAAAAAATAGCAGTTTTTATGTGAAGAAAAAACAGTTTTTATGTGAAGAAAAAAAAGTTTTTATGTGAAGAAAAAAAAGTTTTTATGTGAAGAAAAAAAAGTTTTTATGTGAAGAAAAAAAAGTGTTTATGTGAAGAAAAAAAAGTTATTATGTGAATTCTCAAATATCAGTTTCAAACAATCTTAATACAAAGATGCATTAAAAGATTTAGAAAATTAGATTTGATAGGATACATTAAAAACAGATTAAGTTACGTCTTCATATGAAAGGTACTTAGAGTATTCAACTGATATGGGTTGCTTTCCTAGCCACATGTGGGGTTGGGATGACCTAGTGGTCTAGAGTGCCACACTTGACATCTAGCTGGCCGGCCACCTCTGGCTTGCGGCTGTGGTTTCGAGCCCTGGTGTGAGCGTCTGTGGCATGGAGATAGGGGCGCCTTCCGCCTTCTCAACCTAGTGGGTTCCCTCAGGGCACTCCGGTTTCCTCCCACTGCTAAATCCCCCATGCGCAAGCGCATTATTGAAATAAAATTAAACCATGTGTTAGTCCCAAAATGACCTAGTTGTGTTGAGTGGACCTTAAACCCCATTTCACTCTCTCTCTCTCTCTCTCTCTCTCTCTCTCTCTCTCTCTCTCCTAGCCACATGGCTTTTTTCTGGATCTTCCAGTCTCAATATCACTGTTCAATAAGTATTGACGCAATGTAATTTAAATTGACAGATATTAATTAAGTACACTAAAAATAAAAGTTCAGACAGATGTGTGCCCGAGCTGTTTACACATGCACTTTAGATCATACGGTCTGCCATAGAGTCTAATGCTGTAGAGTAGTGTCAGTTGTCTAGCCTCAAGCGATTTCTCCTGGTTCTCCAGTTTCTTCCCTGTCTCTTTTGGGTTTGTCCGTCTGCCCTTCACACTTTTGGGACACAATTACTACCTTCCTAATTGAGCTAGAATGTTCAAACTTGGTGTAGGTGTTTATTAGTTCACTGCCTTGTTTAGTTTTTATTCTCAGTATTTTTACCTGTTTTAATGAGACAAATCCAGCTGTATCACACACAAGCTTGTTTATTTCATTCAATTAGAATAATTTATATTAATAATGAGTTCAAATCAATCCTGACTATTTGTTTCTTATCTGAATAAGAGAGTTTATACAAATGAGATTTTAGCTGTGACTTTTTGTAAAAGTTTGAGATTCTCTGATGATTATAAAACTGGCAACTGATTCCAAAAGCGATCAAGGTACAGCAACTTTGAAACATTTAGCATTAAATTGAAACAGACATGCCTTTCAATGGGGTATCCCTTAATCCTATCTGAAAACAGTTATATTTACAAAATGGTGTCCTGAATGATACAATTTTTTTAAAATATAAAATAACAACTACTACAGTTAATATATCTTTTAATACATTTGATATATAAACCACATCCAACACTTAAAATGCATCAATCACAAAAAAATGAAAGTCTAGACACATTTTCCCTTTGATATTAAACTTTGACCTTAGTGGAAACTGTTTATTAAGCACAGGGTCAATTTGTCCCTATTTTTTGTGTTAAAAACTTGGTTGATTTCCTCAGTAAGTACTTAAGGAGTCGATTATATATTTTTACATGAACATGTGGCATGCATACAGAGAGAACTTTACAGATTTACTTATGCATAAAGCAACTGAATGTGTAGACAAGTCCTGTGAAGGCTGTTGTGAATGTCAATTTAAATATATCATAAATGTATGTCGTCAATATTTTGTAGGAGTACATGTACATGTATATTATTACATGTACATGTACCAACCCTGTTTGGCAGCCTGTCAAACACTTCATTTGGGATTTTATTCTCAAATTGTCTAGGACTCTTGTGCTAGTCCTCAGTAGAAACATTATTGAAATTCAGAGATGCCCACTGGTTTTTACAGTGTTATACTAATCCCTTTGTCCGAAAACTTGTTAACACTCAATGAATTGGAATTTTAAAGATTTTGATTTTAAACAGAATTGGGAAAGTTAGGAATCAAACTTGTGTATTGAACCATAAAACGGCCCTTATTTATAATTCGTAAAAACAAAATAGTCTAAATTTCTTCTTCCCCTTATTTATAATTCGTAAAAACAAAATAGTCTAAATTTCTTCTCCCCCTTATTTATAATTCGAAATATTGAAAAATATGACTCCTTTAAATTGTTGTTAAAAAATTTTAAAGTCTACTATAATCAATTCTAAATGTTTCAGTTTATTTTTAAATAATTTACTTTAATTTCTATCCACAACATTGTAAAGCGCGTTGAGATATTATTTGTATATTGTAATGCGCTATATAAAATAAATTCGTAAAAAAAATTGTATCAGTTTATTCTTCCATCAATCAAACCAAGTTTATTCAAGTTCTACAACTTTATATTTCCTCGTTAAAATTGGCGACAAATTTATCTTAATAATACAGGTAAAGAAATACCTCGTGGTTTATATGATTAGATAGTGGTTGTTGGATAACCCAGCCGACAGACGCCACATGTCATACCAGATAAAATCATCTGAAATAAGAGACTCTAGTAGTAATTAGCCCCTTAAATCACACATGTATTGGGACTGTGGTTTTATATAGTCATTAGTTATATCAGCACTGTACATGTATCAGACAGTAAATATATTCAGATGTTGTCTCCAAACTCTTCGGCTTCTTTATTTCCTCTCAAGGTCGTTATAAGTTATTGTTACTTTATATTCAGCCAGGTTAATTGGAGAGAGAAAAACCCAAATTTGACAAGAATCTTCTACTTAGTGTTTTCTGATATGCTCACATTTCATTTTTGACAGCAGGAGAGGACAGGAGAATAGTTTGCCAACTCTCTCAACAAAACAATACAATATTATCAAGCAACAATACAATAGCATCAACCCACACAACACAATAACATAAACCCACATGACACAATAGCATAAACCCACACCACACAATAACTTCAACCCACACAACACAATAACATAAACCCACATGACACAATAGCATAAACCCACACCACACAATAGCGTCAACCCACAGCACAATAGCGTCAACCCACACCACACAATAGCGTCAACCCACAGCACAATAGCATCAACCCACACAACACAATAGCATAAACCCACACCACACAATAGCGTCAACCCACAACACAATAGCATCAACCCACACCACACAATAGCAACAATATCAACCTTCAACACGATAACCTAGCATGGCTTTACATTGTTACCAATCCCATTGAGATATCCTGAATTAAATATTGTTTATAAAAAAAACCCACCTTAATAATAAAGAAGCTATATAACACATAATTTGTCAATCCGTCATCTTTAATGACCATGACAGTGCAAAGACTTTGATCCTTATATTTCATTTCATGAAAAAAGGGAATAACTTGGGTTTCCTATTACAATTAAACTATATTACCTATTGAGCCTGAACCTCAATAATTTATTTGATACTGTTGTACCACGATCAGATGTCATCTAATAACACCTTTCTCAGACAGAAATGTCTGAATAAAGGAAGACTTGATCCATATTTCTATAGTCTGGATTATCTAGTGAACTAAAGGTTAATCCTGTGTTTATAATCCAGTTTTAACCATCATGTGTTGTTGAGAAACAGGAGTTTCAGTACATATGTATAAGAACATCACAAGAGTTTCAGTATATATGTATAAAACACATTGCAATTTGTTGAAGATGGGGTAAATATTTGACAGGCATATACATGTACTGATACATTGCATAATAATTGGTTATCAAGTGATATTACTGTTGAAACCTGTTAATATTTTAAGAGAGAGATATGGAGTTTAACCTCCACTAGAGACAAACTAGGTCAGTTTGGGACTTACATATGGCTCAATTTTATTTAAAAAATTGGCTTGCACGTGAGGGTCTTTAGAAGTGAGAGGAAACCAGAGGACCCTGAGAAAACCCACAAAGTTTGACAAGTGTCTCTACTCCATGTCACGTACATGTACAAACGGGGAATCGAAAACCACTTGATCTTATAATATAATGTGAACACATTAACCATTTTGCCACCCAATTCCTCTTGTTAATATTTTAAAGGGAATTGAAGTTTATTGATTCTTATAGTTGATAGTAACATCTTATGTACCAATTCTAACCAATGTTTCAAAATGCGTTCAGAGCTCTGTTCCCTGCATGGCGGAATAAATGTGTTTTTTATCGTTAAAATCAAATGTCTCAAATAAAGCTGAATCCAGAATTGTCATGCAATAACAGATAATAATTTATTTCTTCCGACATGTAGAGTTTGATTAAATATTGATATGGTGGCCATTGTTTACTTAGGTTATAAATAATTACCCTGGGAAGGTTGTTAAATATTTCATGATGACAGACAGACTTGTTTTGTGTAAACATATCCTGATACCCATCTACGAAAATTTTTACTTTATAGTGCACGACTGTGAATCTCCTAAGATTACTTCAGTATATATATACGTAGGTAATGTTAAATTAAATACAATCCTTAGATTGTAAAGCTAGATTGTATATTGAAGTCCTTGGGTATGTAACTAGTTCTTGGTTTTGTTCTGGATGGGTGGGGGAGGGGAGATGGCCAAATGGTCAAGACTTGCACTTTAATCATAAGGTCTGTCATTTATTCAAAACACAGATCCTATTTCATTTCGTTTTATAGTTCAAAATTTTGTTTCACTAGTCTTTACTACACTAGGATCTGGAAGAATTGTTATGTTACCGATGTTTTGGTTGAAGTGAGGAGTTAACCAAAGAAACAGTCTGTTACGGTGAATTCTTGACCTTTTGATGCACAGAACTTTGGGTAAACCGCTAATTGGTTAATCAATGTCTGATGTCATAGAGTCAAAAGCTGCTTGTATGTCCTCAGACACAACCTTCCATATCTTCATGTAGTGTAGGCCATCAAAAGTATATAAAAATGAAACAAAATATAGATGCATCAAATCAATTTAATTAGCTTTAACATCATATTTCATGTTTTATGACAGAAGTGGCTGGAGGTCCTCCCACCATTGATATCACTGACAATGACCATGTATAATATTTCAGTCAATGCTTATTGAGTTGTTTCTCTTTATTTCAGGATAATTTGAATGTGTTTTTAAAGGCGTGTAAAAGCGAGTTTGGTTTATCGGAAACCCAGCTATTTGATCCAGCAGATTTAGAAGATTTAACGCAACGTGCTATAGCCGAGTAAGTACCATGTATATATATATAATATAGCTTTAATAGTAGGACCATATTCCACACCCCCTATAAACAATTACACAAGACAAATCTACCAGGTACAATTTTATAGATACACAATTACTGAGTTTGTTGCATATTCTGTATATATATTTGCCCACAATTCATATATTTGTATCATTTGCTTGATATGAATGAATGAATGAAATGGGGTTTAACGTCCTACGCTTAAGCACCTAACCTGGGCTAATTGAAGACGGGCATATGCCATACAGTGTGCTATGAGGGAAGTTTTTGCCCGGGCAGCGGCGCTACGGCCTACTCTTATATCGAATTCCAACTGCCAAGGGATCTTTTACGTGCACTCCAATGTGTACACGGGACCTCGGTTTTTCGTCCCATCCGAACGACTAGGCAGCTGTCCTTGTCAGGCCCTCCTTCTGCATCACTGGCAAGGGGAAATCACGCCGGAAAATCGAGATGAACTTTCTCGGCCTATGCAGGGATCGAACACTCGACCTCCAGGCTAGCGAACCAGCGCCTTATCCACTTAGCCACCGTGATCCCCCATTTGCTTGATAAAGACGAGAGTATTCTCGTTGAAAACATCAAGAGTATCAAACTCAGTAATTGTGTATCCATAAAATTGTACCTTGTGTTAATATGTTCAATTACTAAATGCCAATCAAATAAGTATCAGAGTTTTGCCAAATTTTGACCCCTGACCTACGATATATGCATGTAGTATGAAGTAGAAGGTAAAAGTCTGGATTCTGGAATAGTTTTAATAGTAAGTGTAGGCCTACCACACCCACACCACCTACGATATATGGTATGAAGACGAAACCTACGGACAGGAAACGAGTATCAGAGATTTGCCAAATTTTGACTCACCACCTACGATATATGGTATGAATTACAAGGTGAAGGTCTGAAATATCATGACTAATTCTTGATAACCCAGTCTTATCAATATACATGTAGGTACATCACACCAACGCAGATATTCTATTTTAGGGTAATTTGTGGATATATTTATATCAACTTTGAAGTTTTATCTGAACAATGATCATGTTTACAGTACGATTAACGACTGAATTGATTTATGTGAAGAATTTATAAACAATGTCTGAACATTCCCGTCTGTCTTAGAGACAGTGATATGTTTAATCAAATGATATGATTGACTTTGGAAATGCGATAAAAACAAGTATGAAGGTACTTTATGGTCCAGAAAACGAGCATGATGTCATCGTCGCCATATCTAAAATTGAAGTCATTCAATCGACGCATAATTGTCCAAAGTTTCTTGTCGATTAGCAGAGTCTAAGGATTTTTTCAAAGAGCGTCACTCCCAAGAAGAACAAGAGTATGCCATGACTCGCATTCCAGGAGGAACCAGAATCAATCGTGGTGTCCGTCAAGGAAGTTCCTTATGGTTTTTCATCCAGCTTTCCCTGTGTCAGTGGTTTGGGACGCTGGGTATTGCAACCAAAAGGATCTTGTCATTTGGATGAAATGCAAAACCAAGGTCCACGCTCTTACTCGTAGATGTGCCCCTAAAAAAAGACTTTGGTAGAGGAAATTCCTCGAAAAGCAGGCTGAAATGCTGCTGGCATATAGGCCTGTCGTTATTAGACTGGTTGGTGCGGAAAAGTAGAGGATTAAATCCCCTTACATTTCCATTTTCCTTTCATTTTAAAAGCTTATATATTGTTGTTAATGTGTAGTTAAGACGGTTTTACACTTATACATTATATTATTTGACGTCAGTAATTGTATTATTTTAATAATAGCATGAACCGAGAGCTTATATGTATTTTTGTAAATGTATAGTTCTGCGGGTTGTACATGTACATTATAGTCTTTGAAGAGACGTCATTGAAGTAATTGAATTATTTAAATAATACCATGAACTAAGAGAATGTCAAAGAAATATATTTAGTTTAAATTTAGTCGAGTGTTATATGAGAAGGGTGGGGCAGGTACACAAACCCATTCTGTTCTTTACTTCAAATTAAATGTGTTTTTTTTATATAATGTCAAATCATGTAATGGGCAAGTACATTAAACAAATACAGGTCATAAATGGATTCCATTTTCTACATGTTGGTTTTTTAACTTCTCAAGGGGGGCACCTGTGAGGCTGACAAACATGTGCTTTTATAGTTGTTTGGAACTTTAAAACAAAAACAGAGGTTTATCAGATGTTTTTTCCATGCCAGAGGTGGCGCCTGTGAGGCTGACAAACATGTGCTTGTATAGTTGCTTGAACCTAAAAACAATAACAGAGGTTTATCAGATTGTTTTTTTCACATGCCAGAGGTGGCGCCTTTGATGTGGACAAGTCACATCTGCGTAGTTGTTTGGTACATGCACATAAAAAACTTGAAGGTTTATCAGATGTTGTTTTTGCATTGTATACCTGAGGCTCATTGGATGTTGTTTTCACTTGTCAGAGGTGGCACCTGTGAGTCTGACAAGTTACATGTGTCTAGTTGCCCTGGAGGTTCCTCAGTTGTTGTTATCACTTATTGTCTGACACGTTAAATGTGCCTATAAATGTGCTCGTCAGACTACACATTGGCATTAGAAATTGGAGCGGAGTAGGCATACATCCACACCTGGTAATAAGGCACCTGTTACTGACAATGTCCGGCACAGATTCAGGCTGTCAGACACAAAACTTCCAGGCCTGCATACATGTACATGTCACTGCCTGGTCAAAATTTTTCTTCCTCGTATCAAAGAATTAAAAATTACCATATACCCCCCATTCCATTTCATTTGATGCTAATGATGTTTATAGTTTTAAAAACCCTAAGAAACTTTTTTGGGGTATGGTCAGTAAGGTGCCGGCACACAGCTAACCACTAAGATTTTGTCAAGGTCACGAGATAAAAACATTGTTAGGGCATGCGGTTGTTGCCAAGGATTGTGGACTAGGGTTAGGGTTAGCACTAGCTCTGTTTATTACATGCTGTAAGCTTGACGAAATCTGCATGTGGCCTTAATATTTAGACTTAACCCTGGTGTTGAAAGATAAAGTACCTTCGGATTTGTCAGGGAGGTTTCCCCAGTAAAACCCAGGTCACATGTACAAAATTGTTTCATTTCTGGAATATCGGCATACTCCTTGCAGTGTTTCATTTGATAAGACCTAATCTCACTTCAGGTGGATTTGTCGGACCATTGCGTCAGGAATATGGAATATCAGTAACAATATATCATTGGAATGTCAAGAGGGCATATTCCCTTTAAAAACATATTTTAATATATATTTTCAAAAGAAGTGTTTCATTTGATTAGACCTAATCTCACTTCAGGTGGATTTGTTGGGCCATTGCTTCAGGAATATGGAATATCAGTAACAATATTTTATTTAAATGTCAAGAGGGCATATTCCCTTGAAAGACATATTTTAAATATATTTTCTATAGAAGTAAAACTTTGTTTTCAAGTCAAGAGAATAGAATTAAATATCTTGGTGGTAGGTCTGGTTATAAGAATCGTACTCACAGGGAAATATTACAAAACACTTATTGTTAACCGTAGATTTAAACGTACCCAGGTGGTCCTCTACTAGATTATCAAGGCCAAAGGTTATCAGGATTGGATTTACTTCATTCATAATTCTTATTGGCATTCAGATCGTAAAAATATTCGCGGATTTCAATTGTTGTTTGAAGTTTTTAATGCATGCATTAAGCGAGATTGAAAGTACATGTATGGTAATGCTCTGTTATTAATCTAGAAGCATGAAATTACCCTGAGTAGTTTTTTGAGCGATGTTATCGATGATTTAGAGGTGAAAGGCCCGGTTCTGTACATCTGATGGTTATCATAGGTTATCAAAATGGAATGAAATGGGGTTTTACGTCCTACTGGTTTGCTTGTAGTTTTTTGTGCGATGTTATCGATGATTTAAAGTTGCAAGGTCAGATTCAGTTAACTCAGTGAAACTTGTGGTAGGATATCAAAATGGAATGAAATGGGGTTTTATGTGCTACTGTTTTGGTCTGACTCGGCTCATAAAGATGGAACATGGGATATCAAAATAGGGTGTATTATCCATGTGGCTATCCAAACAGAATATTATGGATGTGATTATAAGACAGGCTTATTTTGTTCCTTTACTGGGGAAGTTTTGCTTGCTCTCTAAAGCATAATTATAAGGTTTGTCATAAAAACTAAGTGTAGTGGGTTTGATTCCAGATTTGGGTGTGACAAGAAAAAGGGTTGCCATCTATTAGATACAAATGTCCCTGTGGGGTTGGATGGCCGAATGGTTAGCATGTGCGCGCTGTATCATAAGGTCAGTCATAGAGTCAACTGGCGTGGTTTCGATTCCCCGTTTGTACATTACAAGGTGTACAGTCACCTGTCCAACCTTGTGGGTTTCCTCCAGGTACTCTGGTGCCTACCACTGCTAAAAGACCCCTACGAGCAAGTAAATTATTGAAACAAAATTGAACCATATGTTAGTCCCAAAAGAACCTAGTTTGTATCGAGTGGACGCTTCACCTCATCTCTTTCTTTCGCTCTCTCACTCACTATATTGACCTGTCCTTCTTCAGACACAATCAGGTCATAATACTCTGTGACCTTCTGGGGCTACTCCCTGATAACATCACGAACCTACAATTAAATTATTCATAATATTTAACAAAAACAAGTTGGTGAGATCATTGTGAACACAAGCCCACCTGAGTTCAAAGGAGGAGAATATCATGTTGTATGTTAATTGTGGATCAGAACAAACAAAAACTCATAAAGGCAGATCTGTGTCTTATTTGAAGATGTAACTATAAGAATAAGGTGATGTCATACGGGTTGTTGACCAATGGGATGCAGGGGTGTTGACCAAAGTTTGTTTGCTAGTTATTAAATATATGTCTTCTTTTGTGTAACTCTATTTTGTTTCCGCTTTACCTTATTTCATAAACATTTTGAATTAAAAATATTGTCTATGAATAAATAAGATGAATATCTAGTTACTAATGAATATGTCTTCTTCAGTGTAACTCTATTTTGCTTCCGTGGGGTGGGGACGTGGGATGGCCTAGTGGTCTAGAATGTCGTGCTTCGACCTCTAGCTGGCCGGCCACCTCTGGCTTGCGGCTGTGGTTTCAAGCCCTGGTGTGAGCATATGTGGCATAAAGATAGGGGTGCCTTCTAAACCTTGTGGGTTTCCTCCGGGCACTCCTGTTTCCTCCCACTGCTAAAGACCCCTACACGCAAGCAAATTATTGAAATAAAATTTAAACCATATGTTAGTCCCGAAATCACCTAGTTGTGTTGAGTGGAGGTTAAACCCCATTTCTCTCTCTCTCTCTCTCTCTCTATTTTGCTTCGGCTTTAACTTCTTTCATTAACATCTTGAATTAAGAATATTGTCTAGAAATAATGAAGATGAATCTTTTGATAATTGAGTATTTTTGAAAAGCAGATCATTAATATAATTTCCATTCTTATGGTACATGTAATTTGATTGGCTTATTACAAGTTGACAGTAATCACTAGGTGTTGACGTTTTCCCATTAAACCCTGGTTTTTATTGAGACGCAACTTTATAGACCAACGCATAATAAAGTACATGTTAAGTTGTGCAACGAAAGAATGTCCTCGCATTCCAATCTTATGATTCATTTACCTGTGTGTATTGAAAGCGCTGTGTCAATCTCGTATTACATACATGTAAACAAGGTAAATACACCACCTTTTAAATTCTTGACAATTTTCTTTCGTAATTTAATTACAAATAAAAAAGTATAATTTGAAGTAGGATGTCAGCTTTTTTATTTTGGTGGGTAAAAATAAACATAATATTCACTTCAGTTAATCAAATTCTCATTCTGTCGAATGCAGACATCGTAAGTATACAGCACCATATGTTTCTCCCTGTAGGTAAGTTTTAAAGATTTTATATTACATTTTAAATTAGGAGAATTTGGCCAAGGCATATAACTCTTATATAGATCCGGCATATAACGTTACAATTAAATTTATAATTCTTAGCAGATTTAATCACACTGCTAGTCTGCTACATTAATTCTGTTGAAAATTTTATTTGCATCACGATACATGTAGAATTTATGATATGTGGCTTCCAATATTTTAATCCTTATAAGACATATAAAAATATATTTCACTAAAAATAACACTCTTGTATGGATATACTACTTCTGAATTTTATTAAAATGCTAAGTTTCAATACACATACAGATATCGTTTTCAAGCAAATAAAGTGTATTGAAATGTAGCATGTTAATAAAATTCAGAAGTAGTATATCCATACAAGCAGGGCCTATTTTAAGGATTATTTGACGAAGCACGGTCTCTGTGTCAATGTGTATTTTAATTGGGGGGGGGGGCTCTACTCCCGGCTCCGAGAAAATTTTCAAATATTCGACCGCCAGCGAACGCCGGAAACACCATTTCGGAGTAGAAAGTGACCAGTTCACTGCAGCTCTTTAGCTTTTAGAAATGTGACAAAACAGATCATGAACTATCATGAAAACAATCGAAAAAGATTCACCAGAAGTAAACTAATAACTTCCAGAATTATTATCACGCTACTTATTACACTTTTAAAACCAAAGAATTGACTGATAGATTTATTTATATCCGACAGCTTGTCAGGACATCGGGTGTTCAAATAAAGAATCAGCCTTGGGGCCCGTATTTTCTATGCGATTTTCGAGAAATGAAGGGTATGTAACTTCACTTCTGATAGGGATGGAAACACACTGTTATATCGCAAATTGGAAATGGGCGTCAATTTTCGTGCTTTGGGTGGTGTTGGTTCGTCACATGGTGCACTAATGTGACTAGATTAAGAGTAGTTACTCAAAGTTTTGTGTAAATTTTTCAGTAGTATTTCTCAATTGTACTTAAAAAGAATTTTGTTGGAATGTGACTATAAAGTGAAAGTAGAATATAAGTGTAGTAGAATTCTATCTGAAGATGTCTTCAAGTGACACCTATTTTCAACACAATGCTGTTTCAAGGCTGGTTTTGAGATTATTCGTGTTGACTCAAACCCACTTTAAGGGGGTGCAAACTCTGTTTATAACTTTACAATGTTTACGATTGGCTACTCTCAACCACCCAATGACAACATTTCTTACAACTATAACAAGATCCATGAATTATTCAATGTAAGACATTTTTAGTATTTTGTAGGAATGATGATGACATTGTTGGACTCGGTATTATAATTATATGCAGCACAACTTTCCCCCACAACCCTTAGCTTCCCTTGGTCATAATTAACATTTATGGGCAGTTCTGAATCATTTGACCCCACCCCCGACAAACCAATAGATTCTTGATAATAGAACATAAAATACAACCTTTAACGTTATTTAATTTACCGATTTAAAGGCATGACTATTTTAAGATTTAATTTCGTATAGAAGGATCTCTTTGACATCCGGTGTGGGGGTGTGGGCGTTGTATCATAAGGTCTGTCAGTGAGTCAACTGGCGATTCCCAAGTTGTACGTGACATAGTAGGGTCGCCTGTTCAACCTCATGAGTTTTCTCACCGCAAAAGACCCCTTAGTGCAAGCAGATTATTGAAATAAAATTGAACCATATGTTATAGATATGGTTGTGTTGAATTGAAGTTAAACCCCATTTCTGTTCCTCACTTGTATTTTGAAATCTTAATGACAACATTCATCCAAAGGGGTACTAACTTGGATTGTATGGTTTTCTGGGTGCCTCATTTGTTTTAAATGACGTGGTTTTGTCAAGTGGTAGTTAAACCTCATTATCTATCTCAGATTAGGATGATCATACTGATGTGTTGAATAAGAGAAATATCTCCTAACAATATCGATATAGTTATAAAGCCATCATTTGGCAGGATGTGTCGAGTCTGGTTTTAAATACCCTCTTGTATTATAATAAGACACTCAACAATATTTACACCATTACAAGTCAATCGTGAAGAGTTTGGAAACTTATACCGTAATCCCCCAAACGATTAATATGGTGGAATTTTGATATTGTTGTCATTGTCTCTCAACCTCGTGGGTTTCCCTCCGGGTACTCCGGTTTCCTCCCACTGCTAAAGACCCCTACACGCAAGCGAATTATTAAAATAAAATTAAAACCATGTGTTAGTCCAGAAATGACCTAATTGTGTTGAGTGGACGTTAAACCCCATTTCTCTCTCTCTCTCTCTCTGTTGAATTGTCAATAGATATTTGTATACTGTGTGGTTTGTTTAATGGGATGTGGTATCTGGTGTTCTATACAGGGGAGCTGCAGTGGCTCAGTGTCAAGCCTGTGGTGTTGTATCTCTTAATAATTTATTAAGCTATCAGTCGAACTAGAATAATTTGTAGTGATTAATCAGTTTTAATCATACAGAACTTTAAATATTTATATCAATTTAGAAATTCAGTTGAAGCTCAGGAAATTGCAGTGTTCTTTGATAATAACCATTGTTTTATCTCGCTATAAGTTGCATAATGTAAACAAATGTTATTTTTGGTTGCCAACAAATTTAAGAAATGTGGAGGTTTGTTTATAAGTTTGTAGATGACTAATATAATTTCCTTAAATGGCATTTAGAAGTAGAGGTATAATATTCATAAAAAAACAACTTGATGGATTTACTACTTCTTCGTTTATTACAAGCAATGTTTCAATACTCTTACAGGTATCTTTTATCAAGCATACCTGTAAGAGTATTGAAACGTTGCATGTAATAAACAAAGAAGTAGTAAATCCATAAAGTTTTGTTATTATGAAGTCTAATATAGTTTCTTTTAATTCCATGCAAAGTAAGGATGTGCCCATTAATACTTCTGCAACCTGGTGGGTTTCCTCCGGGCACTCCGGTTTCCTCCCACTGCTTAAGACCCCTATGCGCAGGCGAATTATTGAAATAAAAAATTAAACCATATGTTAGTCCCATAATGACCTAGTCCTGTTGAGTGGACGTTAAACCACATTTCTCTCTCTCTCTATCCCATTACTCCTGAAATCGAAAGTGTAAGGGCATCACCACCAGGCCTATCTCACTTCCTGGTACTTCGAACTACATCAAAAGACAAAATTTCAACCTCATGCAGGGCAGCCCTGGTATAACAAGCAATCCTGAACAGACAGAAAGACAGATAAACAAACGACAGTCGCAAATATTAGTAAAGATAACAATATGGCTACTTAAAACAATTGTAATGTCGTTTATGATTGGATAGCGATCTGAAGCTTTCTCTCCCAACCTCTGTGTATTGTTGAATAATGTACAAACCGTTGCTAGTGGGTGTAGATAGATTTTCATTTTGCATGTATTATTTTCTATTTCGGTGACCTAAATATCAAACAATACCAATGTTTGCTCTCGGCAGATTTTCAGAATAAGAAGCAAGTTTATGAATATAAATTAGAGAGTAAGAAGGTATCAGATATATCAAGTTTTTGTTAGATTGGTAGGAGTGTAGATAAAAGGTCAACATGTTTCACAAACCTTCAAATTCCATTTTAATATATATGTAAAGTAACTTAAACATGCATTATGCAAGAGCTAAATCTGCTTATTGCACGTCTGAAATGTTATAAAAAAACTATTAGACATTTATTAACGTGACAAGAGCATAATCAACTCTCGGCCAAATGGTTAGCATAAGCATGATGCATCATAAGGTCAACTGAAGTGGTTTTTACGATTCCCTGTTTGTACGTGACCAGACGCAAGGTTGCCGGTCCAACCTTGTGTTTTATCTCCGGGTCCTCCAGTTTCTCCCACTGCTAAAGACCTCTACGTGCAAGTGAATTATTGGAATAAAATTGAACCATACATGTATGTTAATATCAAAATGACCTAGTTTGTGTTAAGTGAAACGTTAAACCCCATTTCTCTCTGCTCCTTCCAGCAATGTTACTATGTAAGTGGGTAAGACGCTGGCTCGCTAGCCTACAAGTTTGGTGGTTCAATCCTGCATCCAGATTTTCTGGCGTGGTTTCCCCTTGTTAGTGATGCAGGACGGAGGGCCTGAAAAGGTCATTGACTTGTAAGTAAAAGATCCCTTTGCAGTTGAATTCAATATAAGAGTAGGCTGTAGCTCAGCTGCCCAGGCAAATTTCCCTCATAGCACAATATAGCATATGCCCACTTCCATTAGCCCAGTTGGTGCAGAACAAGGATCTTTTACTTGCACACCAATGTGTACACATCCGAACAACTATATGTTGTCCCTTGTTCTGCACCACTGAAAAGGAGGCGACCCTGCCCGGTAATCCTGATGCCCTTTCCCGACAAGCACCGGCATCGAACACAGGACCTTCAGGTTAACTAGCCAACCGCTTACTCACTCTCAGCCTTCTTCTTCTTTTTGGTGTTTAACGTCTGCGTCAGCCACATTGACTCCTAGTTTTAATGTACATGTAAGGCCAATGTTTGGGTTGCTGATTAGGTGTGGTAATATTGACATCAAAAGGTGTACTATAGTATACAATCACAGGTGTCACTTGTCTATTTTAAATATAAAAAAAAGATATTTGATTACGATTTTGTGAAGGTGTTGACAGGACATTCTCAGGTGTTCACTGTAATTTAATCAAAAACTTATAAAAAAACCGATTTGAATATTTAATAGGCTGTTTTTCTCGAAATTTTAACTATAGATAAAATCCAAATTTTAATAAATCAATTTTGATTGGCTGAGCACTAAAATCAATCTAATAATATCCAATCAAATAACTTAAATTTGGATTTTATCTTAGTTAAAATTTCGTGAAACAGGACCCAGATGATAAATCATTGATAACTTTGTCCTGAAATGTAATTTGCTTATATCTGTATATGTAAAAGAAATGTTTTTTTTTTTTAAGGGTAGGTGGGTGGTGGTCGTGAAATAATATTGCAATATCATCAAGATTAGAAATTTCTGAATTTAATTATCTTTGATTTTTTTTATTTAAAGATTAAGATAAGATATTGCTAGTTTCTTTGGTGGTAGGGATGAATGTCTGAATCCAATGAGGGTGGTATTTCTTTCATCAGAGTGTAGAAAGCCATCAATTATAAAGAAACAGTAAATGTCCACCCCAGTATTGTAGAATGCAGTCTTTTCATTAACTAAGCGCTAAAATATTTTCCAAGATTTTGACTTCCAGTCTAGAAAAAAGGCCAATTTTAGTTTTGAATTGGGTTTTGAATGTTGGCTTATTGGGATAAGAAAGTGGGATGAATTTGATTAAAAGACCTCAGTCTAATTCCACACAGGTTGATCTCTTTCTGATTTTTCAGATCAGCTACATTTAAAATAATATTAGCTACTTTTAAATTAATTTTATCACTGCTGGATTAAGACTAGAGAAAGTCTTGTGGAATGTCACTCTGTAATAGTAAGTGCAGAGGGACTGCGGCACATATGATTTACACAAAAGACAAATATAACGACAAGACATCATACTTAGAAACAACAAACAAACAATTAAAAAAAAAGTGAATGGATCGGGGGGCTAGCCGTAAGCGTCCACTGCGCTGTACACTGTACAGTCCCTATATAGAATTGTATCCTGTGTAATGAGGGAACTGGATGATTTTATGTCAGACAATAAAATTAAAAGAACAACTCAACTACTTACTACTAGGTGTGAAAATGGTTGTATTGTACCAATAAACCAGAGTTTTTATAAAGGTGTTAAAAGTAGCATTGATTAAAAGATTACAATTCTTCTATTGATTTACAAGTCTACGTGAAGTAATTTCAATTAGTGGTTTGTTAATCATGTTTATTTACCTGAGAGATTAAGATATAAAATAAAACCATTAGACAATTAGTATTTTGTTTTCATGACCATTTAGGCCTACCTGAAAAATTTAACAGAACACAGTTTTTATGGGAGTCAATCACTGGTTTATTTACAAAGCACGACGTTTCAACAAGTATCCTCTTATTGTTATCAAGCACAATGTAAAATTTAGATAATAATTCCTATGTACACCTTGCTGCTACTACACCTTGAATCACAGTACTGAGATATAAGTCAAGAGATGACGTCTGAATCACATTGTCTGTGATATCTCTTATGTGGAAGCAGACGTTAAACTACAAGAAGAAGAAGTCTGAATCACAGTCTGAGATATAAATCTAGAGATGACTTGTGTTTGATTCTTGTCTACGATATCACCTCTGGTGGAATTGAACTCAGAAAGGAACGAACATGTGTTTGATTTATTCAGAAAATGTTGTGATATTCATAGTATCACTTCATTAGTAACCTTGTAAAACTACAGGTAGATAAGATCATCAAGTCACTCATTTCAAGGTAAAGTTTTAGTTTTGATTGATCCAATGGGATTGTTAAAATCTTTAAAGCCTTGGCATTTGATGGCCCGGATTATGAATCCCTTTAAACTACATTAATGTAGGAATGACACAATATTATATATGTACTTTTTTACACAATGTATTATATTTTCCATGCAATTTAGACATGTCATGTTTTGTTTTATTATCTTGGAGACGGATTAATATAAGCTTCATAGCTTGTTTCCGAATCCATATTATCTATTATGTATTGTAAATGTCATTATATGTTAAATAAATACTGTTTAAACCAAACTACATTAATGTATAAGTTGGATTTTTAAATGGAAATCTCTTCAAAAATAAGATTGATCTGCTCAGTATTTACAAAGATACGATGAGTTGAAATAATATAAATAATACAGTCAATACAAGCATGCACCATGACGTAAGTTTGGGTTAAAATCTTTTCATTAGCCGATCAAATCCAAGGTGAGATATCTTCAAGCGTTGATATTTTGATATTTGATTTTTTTAATTAAATGATTGATCATCAATTTGAATACTAGCATGGATTGGACTGTGAAACATTACATATTGTATTTACGGGGGGATTGGTGACTTAAAGAGTAGAAATCTGTCAATGTGCAATGTTGAGTTAAGTAATCTCAGGTATTCCGTCATTCCAGGTTTGTTTTATCTGACATTACAACTGACATTTAATTAATTATTTACCTATAACAAAGAAAGTTTTCTTAATTACGTTCTTGGATTAAAAACTTATATGGTCTGTTTCTAAAAAGACAATCATATTCATTTGTGTAGTTCTGCGCAGGTTCTCTGCTGGTGTTGGCTGACATAAAGTTCATCGAGATTTTCCGACATGGTTTCCCCTTGTCAGTGGTGCAGACAGGAGGGACTGACAAGAACAGCTGTCTAGTCATTTTGATAGGACAAAAACCTGAACACATTGCATGCACGTAAAATATCCCTTGGCAGTTGGAATTCGGTATGAAGAGTAGGCCATAGTGCCGCTGTCAGGGCAAAATTTCTATCATGGAAAACTGTATTGCGTATGCCCGTCTTCATTATCCCAGTCTGAGCAGAAAAGTAGGACGTTGAACCCCATTTCATTTCATTTCTCTAACATTTGAATAGCCGCAAGAACTCTTTAACGCAATCCCTTGACATTTTGTAAGTTGAATTGTTTGAAAAAAAGGGTAGATTCTGTAAACATCATTAATTAATGAAATTCTTTCGTGGCACACTGATTAAACCAAATGGAATGTTTATAATAATAAAAAAAACTTTTGTAAGGGAACATATTTCATTCCAGTATTAACTATTAAATATAATTAGAGTATAATTAAAATTTATTTTCCAAGGCCTGTCTAAAAATGTGTAGTTAGTTATCAAATCAAAAGTTAAAAAAAATGATATAAATGATTCCAAATTGAATTATGTTTTGTATGTGTTCTTGGAATATGAAAGGGTTCTTTTGAACTTGATTTATATTGGTGTTATCTCAAAATGGGGGGGTTGGATGACAAGGAGTAGGTATTTGGTGCAACGGTTAGAGAGTAGGATTTGTGACCCAATGGTTGTGCGTCGAGTTCTTGTGTCCTTGAATAAGACACTTCATCCCTGTATTCCTGTCTACCCAGCTGTAAATGGGTACCGGTAGGATGGTGTATGTATTACACTAAAAACTGTTGCATTCCTTGGGCAGCATAGGTTGGGGCTCTTTCTAAGATTTAAAGAGTTCAGTGTTAAAGGGAGGTACATGTAATCAGGCTTTACTTGTATCCTAGAGACCGGGATAGTAATTGTGTAGCGCTTTGAGCATTAACTTGGTTTCTGGATAAAGCGCATTATAAATATTCACATTATTATTATTCCCTGTCCAACCTCATGCGTTTTCTCTGCTAAAGACCCCTATGAGCAAGTGAATTATTGAAATAAAATTAAACCATATGTTCATCCCAAAATGACCTAATGTGTGTCGCATGGATGTTAAACCTCATTTTATATGTCACAGACTTTGCCAAGTACAAATTATAACAGCAAAGCTTGGATGTAAAGCAACCGACAACTTTGCAGGTCAGGCGGAGTGGGGGCTAGGTACTCTTTTCTACAGGTTATTGCGTCCCCTGGACCCTCGACTATTAGGACTCTGGATGGCCCCCTCCCCAATCAAGAAATGCTTCCGCCAGCTCTGTTTTGTGAAACACAATGAAATTATTAAGGGTCACATATATGTTATAATATGTATATGTTATGTGATAATTTGTGACTGTTAGTCTGTGACAGGTGCCTAATGTCTAGGCTTGCCCGGGAATAAAGTTTGTACCTGTTCTTGCAACTGACATTAACTTCTTGTGATGACAGTTTCTTCCAGTAAAATCGTTTAAAAATATACATTCGCAATTTAGGAGGATGTAACTCTTGTTGTAAGTTAAAATATACATTAATAGTATGTGATGACATATGCCTCATCTGCCTTTGTAATAGAATAAATAAGAAATAATATGACTCTCGGTAAAATAACAATGGACGCTGATGACATGTACTTAGAATTTTACGGTGATGGATTTCAATTTCCGAAAGTTGTAATAAATGATTCTCTTTATTGTTCCAGCCATCATTTCTTATGTTCTTTTCTTCAAATAAACATGTTTTATGTATAAAGATATGTTAATTATGTTAAGTAACTAGGGTTGTTTATTTCTCGAGGCGGTATAAGTTTGTCAACATGAATGTTTCTCTTTATATCTCGATTGCGTAAGTTATATAATTAGAAGGGAATGTGGTTTTGTCAAGTTTTACTGATCAAGAATTTTTAACTCACCGCCCAAAGCTTTAAAAGTACCTGAAATGTCTTTAGAGAATAAAACTACATCAGTATGTATTTATATTGTGACAAGATAAAGCAATGTTATCTTACCGCCCAATTCTTTATAAGTACATGTACCTGAAATGTCTATACAATATGTATTTATAGTTCGACATTCTTTAATCATTTTGACCAAATCAATTTTATTTATAGGTCTTTAGTGGTGGGTGGGGTAGGAAAGGGGTGGACAATTGGTTAGCGCAACGCTTGTTGATTCATAAGGTCTGTCACTGAGCCAAGTGGCGTGGTTTTGATTCCCCGCTTGTACGTGACAAAGACTAGGATCACCTGTCAAACCTCTTGGATTTACTCCGGGTCCTATTGTTTCCTCCCACTGCTAAAGACCCCTACACGCAATCAAATTATTGTAATACAATTGAACCATATATTAGTCCCTAAATAACATAGATTGTGTCAAGTTATACACACAAGACCTCTGGAGTTATTTTTATTGCCATTGCCCCTGTCCGTCCTAGTTTGTGATGAGTTATACACACAAGACCTGGGGTAATTATGTCCAAGCTAACTGTTTTGCAGTTTAATTAATATAATAGCCTTTAATTTCAAAACATCCTTTGATAATTGATAATAACCCTTTAAATTTCAAAAATGGTTTAATTAGTACTATGACTTAATTTAATGGTACACTATTTAATTTCTCAGAGAGGGGTTTAGAAATGGATGACCCGTTTAATTATCTAAAGCCTTTGATTACAAGCTGAACAGAAATTAAATGGTGTACCATTAAATTAAGCCATAGTACTAATTAAACCATTTTTGAAATTTAAAGGGTTATTATCAATTATAAAAGGATGTTTTGAAATTAAAGGCTATTATATTAATTAAAAAGCAAAACAACCAAGTTAAAGGATACCAGATTCCTAGATAGAAAGATCATATTTCAGTATTTGGGAATGTTTATGTGAAGTCGTAAATAACAATCAAGTTTTAAGACGTTATAAATAAGGAGAATATGAATATTAAATGGGGTATGTTAAAAAGTCTTGAAGCAAATTGAGGGGATTATATCTGTCATCAAATTGCCATTATTTTCATGGTTTATGTTGTAAACACCAGTTACTTTATTTATGGCGGAAAACGTGATAACAACTTAACAATTTTATATCGTAAAGTTATTTTTATTGCCGTTAATTTATCAAGCGTCATTACTTCATTTGATGAGAATTGTGGGTATTGACCTCTCAAAGTGTACAATTATGTAGGAAACAGTGAAATAAGTACTGTACATATTTGTGATCATGGTTTTGGAACATAATTTTTCTTGTGAGTGAAATATTTTCTTTATTTTAAAACTAACAGATTGTATTTTTTATCTATAAGGTTAGATGTACATAATAATAAATAATGATAGGCCTAATGATATTAGTATTGTGCAACTATTCAATCCATTAAGGGAATGCTATTGTTCTCACTTTGGATTCCCACTTTGGATTCTTTCTTTGGAATTTCACTTTGGATTCTCACTTTGGATTGTTAATGATAGTGACTAAACAGCCAAGTTTTCACACGCAAGAGAGGGAAATTTTGTCATGTTAGCATTATTTCTGATTAGTGATATTTCTGATTAGTGAAGTTTGTATACCAATGGACCTCAATTTTTTGTCCCATCTGATAAACTAGACAACACTTTCATTTCAACATTATTCTAGTCAAGAGTAAAAATCTGCAATGGGCCCGTTAAATCTGCAGGAATTGTCATCTGTTCGATTATGGATTCCATACCATTGATTATGGAATCCTAATGCAGGACAAGAAAATCTGTGCATATTTATTGTGCTTGACGAAATATGTCAAACTGGATAGATATTGGAATGGTATATTTCACCTGAAATATAATCATTAAATAAATCCAGATACATGATCTTGGAGGTTAGTCTGGGCATGGACACTTACTGCTGCCTTATCAAGACTTTTTGTTTCATTTGAGGTCACCTTTAGCTTGTGGCTGTGGTTTCAAGCACCTAGTGTGAGCGTATGTGGCATGGAGATAGGGGTGCCTTCTCAACCTCGAGGGTTTCCTCCAGGCACGCTGGTTTCCTCCCACTACTAAAGACCCCCTACGCGCAAACGAATTATTGAAATAAAAATTGAGAATCAGCGTTAGTCCCAAAATGACCTAGTGTGTGTCGAGTGGACGTTAAACCCCATTTCTCTCTCTCTCCCTTGTTTAATTTGAAATATTAAGTTGGGCCTTTTTCAGTTCACTTTTTTTATATGTGCATTTTAACATATACGAAGTTTATACAAAAGGAAATATCTAGACCCTAGTAAATAATGATATATATATTGTGAGTAAGAGAACTTGATGCTGCTGCTTTGTCAAGATTCTCCAATTCAAATAATGTATGAAGTTCATTTAAACATCAAAGTTTTTACATGAGCACGCAAGGAAATACCTCAACCTCAATAAATCATCACATATCAACTGTCTGACTATTGCTGGTTAATTATGTAAAAATATTAACATGCAGTGTTTTATCAAACCGCATAAAATTTGCACTCAATAGAAAAAAAAGTTATTATTGAAAATAATTTGTCACTTGCCCGGGTTCGGTCGGTCCTACTCCTACCTAGCTGTCTGTGTATACCTTGAGTGACTACACACCTCACTGTGTATATAGCTATGCTAAGGAGTTTTAGTCAATAGACAACCTTAATAACTCATAATGTTTAAAATAAGGTCATAGATACACTATTATGTGAGGCCTGTTACGGATTAAGACACATATTGTGTGCTGACTTGAACACTTTAGGTATGGAGTTTAGACGAAGCAAGATGTTTGTTTGAGTTTGTTTTGGCCGAGATCTGGGGACTTATTTTAATTCTCTGTGTTTTTACTGGAGTTTGTACAACTATAGTTGCGAGTTTTTTCACGTTTGGAAAGGTAACATTTAGATTTATTTGTTGTTCTTTTGGATAAAAATATTAAGTTACTTTTTGTGTTTTTTGACAAATTGATTTTTTATTTTACCTGAAGCTAAAATGTATTATGTCAGTATCCAGATGAAGTACGTAAATCTCATGATTTAGGTAGAAAACTGTTATTTTTCTGGTTTCAAATTAAACAAACAGTTGTTATTTCTATGAAAAGGTATATTGAGTTTTTTTAGGACTTCGAATTGGATTGTTTGTTCTTGGTTTTATTTTATTTTATTTGTAAACAGTACTGTTGTAGATTGTTGAAATATTCAAAGTAAAAAATCATGGATCCCATGGATACCCCCTTGTCCAGATTATGGTGCCATTAGTTTATGCTGAATAAACATTTAAGTGGTTTGACGAGGGGGCAGGGGGCAAATATTTTGAATGCTGAACTTGTTTCAGTATAGGTAGAAAACAGTAGTCCACATGTACTACAAAATATGTCGAAACACGGCATACCCTGCCTCATGCATGAAACCTATCCGTGCCTTGAGCTAAAAATCCATTTACATGTAGATACATTTAGTAACTGGATAGAGCAAAGCACTGTAACACACTTATGGAAGAATAATTACTGATTTATGTGGGCGATATTTTAATGTGTAATCTCTGAAAAATTTCAAGATAGTCACCCAAACAATTTAATAATTATTTCTCCATAATTAACTATTCCTAGTTTTTCTCTGTAGGGAGACACAACATTTTTTTTATTTTGTCCTGGTAATCAAACAATAACGTTTAGACTTGTAACTTGTGTAAAAATATATCTTATAGTGGTCTGCGTTAAAATCATGTAGAGGTGCAGCCGAACGAGTAAATCAACTGTTTAATGTTTTATGTAGATTTATTTTGTTTGTAAACATCTTTTACCTCAATGACAATAACTTGTTATACCCTATCCCATCCAACAAACATGTATATTTGAAATCTAATACTCGTCTTTTGAATTCTAATGCTAATCATTTGAAATCTAATACATGTACTAGTATTTGGATGAGCCAAAAAACCCAAACTGAGGTCCTGTGTACGCGATGGCGTGCACTTAAAAGAGCCCTTGACAGTTGGAATTGATAAAAGAGTAGGTGGTAGCATCGCTGTCCGTGCATATTTTCCTCATGGTACAGTTGTATATGGCATATGCTATTTTTCATCGGAGTGGAGAAAACTTTTTATGTGTGGTTAATTGTCGAGTGTGTGACATTGAGTAATATATTGCATGGGTGCTATATCTATATTTTACTTACATGTAATGTCTTGCAGGAGACTCTCAAACAACTTAAAATACAAACACTATCCAGCATGTGCATTTCAATGAAATATGTCACGCAGGTCCAATATTTCAACTAGTATAAAAAATGTACACTTGGCACATTGCCCGTACCATTATTTGAAATAATGTTACGCCAACATCAAAGGATGACGTCACATCTGTATTTTAAAAATGTTTATTGATTGATCTGTTGTATTTTTCAGGTCTGAACATTTGAAACAAGAAAGTGACAGACGATTAAGAAATGTAAGTACCCTTTAAACTACTAATATCATGTATGAAAAAGTTTATGAAATATTTTCTGATTTGACTTCTTTGTGTATGTGAATGGTCAGAAGAGTTGTCTTGTGAAGAGTTAGAGGATACATCGATTTCTCTCATATTTTGATTACAATAGGGAATCAAGGTGGCCTACTCTTATAACGAATTACAACTGCCAAGCGTTCTTTTACGTGCACAGTAACTCAGTTTTTGGTGTCTTCCGAACAACTATATACATGTCTCTTGCCAGGCTCCCTGTCCTGCACCACTGACATAATAAATATTTTATGATATAAAGTTGATATTTTATAAGGTGATATTTTGTTATCTAGTGAAGCATGTTATGATTCAACAGGTTGATGGGTAGTCTAGCATATCACCGCATTTATTGTACTCCTAATATCGTATACAATAGATACCGGGGATAAAACATCATTCAGGTTCATTTTTTACCTATATATTATAATGCCTAATATAATGATAAGAATAAAGAACTGTTATGAAAATGTCTCATTTTTGTGATTACCCGTAAAAAAAAATCAATGTTGAATTTTTTTATCTTTCTGAATGAAGGTGAAATGTGGCATTATGCTTTCAGAAGGATATATTTGTAAGGATAGAGAGATTTTCACCAATTTCAGATTATTTTGAAAACTTGTGGACGCTCTTGAGACAACAATGATTATATTCATGAGTGGCCGAATGGTTATCACATGCACGCTGTGTTTTGCAAGGTCTGTCATTGAATCAACTGGCGTGGTTTCGAATCACGGTTGTATGTGACAAGGAGTAGGGTCGCCTGTCCAACCTTGTGAGTTTTCTCTAGGTCCACCAGTTTCCTCCCACTGTTAAAGACCCCTACGCACTAGCAAATTATTGAAATAGAATTAAACCATGTGTTAGTCACAAAATAACCTAGTTTGTGTCATGTGGACGTTAAACCCCACTTCTCTCTTTCTCTGATACATGTAGTTACCGAATGGATTTCTACATTTAATCAGTTTTGAGTGTCATGTGGAAGCTACCATTACCTGCAAATTAAAAAGTAGATGAAATGCTCGGAGGTCTTTTGCGGGTGTTTATCGGACAACCTATCTTTCGTGATGACCTGTTACAAATGAAATTTTTTGACACGCAAAGTCAATGAACAGGCTAATTTATATGTACTAAGGCTCACAACAAACCATAAATAAAATAAGTTAGTTTTCTTTGTACATGTATAGCTAACATGAATTTAATGCACACATTATACTACTCCGACAAAGAGCGCAAGGGAAAATTGGTTCTGAATTTGAATAGGGTTCGTTGTTTTTTTGATCAGTGACTCACACTTACCTGTACAATGCATACAAGCACGTTGACATTTTGATTATATATTTTTCTTTTATATTCAATTTTGACTAGGCATTAGGCATGTCTATAGAATTTGACTAGTATATGTCTCTGGAATTTGACAAGGCAAGTGTAAGGAATTTTAACAAGGCCAGTGTAAGGAATTTTAACAAGGCAAGTCTACAGAATTTGATTCGTAAAGTCTAAGGAATTTGACTACTAGTAGGTATGTCTGCAGAATTTGACTAGACATGTTTAGAGAATTTTTACCAGGGATGTCTACAAAAAAACAAACAGTATAGGCAAAATAGTGTAATAGAATTTTACCAGGTATGTCTACAAAATATTCAGATTAACTGCAGATGGCAGTGATTATCTCTCAAAGACATTTTGATCCGTTAATTAAATATTAAATGATAATTTGAGTAAATTTTAGCATGAAAAATAAATCATTGCCTCCAAATGATATGATCGAGAACAGTGATTTTAATAGAGCTACCCCTCGTTCAGAATGTGAGGTCCATCCATATTACATGATCGAGATTAGTGAGTTTTAAAGAGCTACTCAGATCGTTCAGAATGTGAGGTCCATATTACATGATAGAGATTAGTGAGTTTTAAAGAGCTACTCAGATCGTTCAGAATGTGAGGTCCATATTACATGATCGAGATTAGTGAGTTTTAAAGAGCTACTCAGATCGTTCAGAATGTGAGGTCCATATTACATGATTGAGATTAGTGAGTTTTAAAGAGCTACTCAGATCGTTTGGAATGTGAGGTCCATATTACATGATGGAGATTAGTGAGTTTTAAAGAGCTACTCAGTTCGTTCAGAATGTGAGGTCCATATTACATGATCGAGATTAGTTTTTTTTAAAAGCTACTCGGATCGCTCGGAATGTGAGGTCCATATTACATGATCGAGATTAGTTTTTTTAAAGAGCTACTCGGATCGTTCAGAATGTGAGGTGTTATAAAGAATAGAGGTGTGTAGTGTAGTTAAAGGAGATGATTCACTATCTACGACAACCAGTGTAACTACATGTACTCTATGTAAACAAAATGCATGGTTGGTAGGCTTCAACAATTTCACTTTCTATCTGTGATTGAAAAAGGTGTGTAGCAGACTTGTCTAACAGTATATATATAGTAGCATAGAGGGGGGGGACCAGTCCCCTCCTTAGAACCGGAAGGAGGGGGACAAATGTATCTGTCCCCCCCCCCCATGATTTTGATCACCAGAATAGATTTTCAGGTTTTTATCAACATGAATGTCCGGTTCTAAAGGCTATCTAACCACTGCCTTGGCTCTCGTCACAGTAATTCATCTTCACAATATGTACATGTACCTTCTTAGGTAGTCAATTTTACCATATCGTCATCATATTACTCCTAGTTACAGCTTTCATCGAAATAACACTGGTACAGTAAACTGTGCCTAATTATTATTTTGGTTTGGTAATGAAAGGTTTGGGGTTCACCGGTCCCCCCCCCCCCCCCAAACATTATGACAAATCCACGCCCTTGTATAGTAGTGACATGTTTCTTTAACAATTTCAATTTCTATCAGTATAAAGGGTTAAAAAGGGCTGTGTAGACATCTTGCTTCAACAATTTCAATTTCTATCTGTGTTTTAATATCTTTCTAATAGTGGGGGGGTTGGTTGGCCGAATGGTTAGCACGTCCGCACTGTACCATTAAGCCTGTCATCGGCATAGTTTCAAATCCCCGGTTGTTCGTGGCAGGGAGTAGGGTCGTCTGTCCAACTTCGCAGGTTTTCTCCGGGTCCTCCGGTTTCCTCCCACTGCTAAAAACCCCTACGCGCAAGAAAATTATTGAAATAAAATTAAACCATATGTTAGTCCCGAAATGACCTAGTTTGTGTCGAGTGGATGTTAAACCCCATTCTTTATCTATCTATAACTTCACAAACGGTAAACAAATGTTATTTTGGTTGGACCAATTTAAAAATTAAAGTTGACAAACTTTGTACTTTGTACTTTAAGATTCACCAAGTTTGCAACATGTGAATGACTAGACTATAGTGTCTTTTATTTCATGAAAGACTTTTTTTTTATATAAATTATTAACAATAAATGTTACTTCATTACTGTTACTTTAAAATTCTCTAATATCCGCCCTTTCTAAAAAAAAAATATTAAAGGGTGTAACATATCGTGATTTATATTTATAAATTTAAAAGTAATTTAAGACGTAAGTCATCCCTTTTATTCAATATATTGTCATACATGTTTAATTTGAATAAATATTGAAAACATTCAGCGTTTGATAAAGCCACGTTAAGTTTTTATCACTTTTAAACACCCAATTTTGAAGGGGGGTTGGTATGGCCTTGTGGTCTAGAGTGTCGCGCACTGACCTCTAGCTGGCCGGTCACCTGGCTTGTGGCTGTGTTTCGAGCCCTGGTGTGAGCATATGTGGCATGGAGATAGGGGGGCCTTCTCAACCTCGTAGGTTTCCTTCAGGCACTCTTGTTTACCTCCCACTGCTAAAGACCCCTAAGCGCAAGCGAATTATTAAAATAAAATTAAACTATATGTTAGTCCCAAAATGACCTAGTTGTGTTGAGTGGACATTAAACCCCATTTCTCTCTCTCTCGCTCTCCCCAATTATGAATGTGGTTGTATATTTGTTGTTACCCAAGTCTTGTACGTGACTTTGTGGGTTTTCACGGGTCCTCCCGTTTCCTCCCACTGCTAAGACCCCTACATGCAAGCGAATTATTGACATAAAATTAAACCATACATTAGTCCCAAAATGGCATAGTTTGTGTTGAGTGGAGGTTCAACCCCATTTAGCTCTCTTTCTCTTAAGTGGGTGTATCTCTCTCTCTCTCTCTCTCTCTCTCTCCCCATTCATCATGCTTGTGAAATGAAATTGAACCACACATTACTCCAAAATAACCTAGCTTGTGTCCCAGTGGACATTAAACTAATTGCATGGATTCTCCTCTCTAGGTTGTTTGGTCTCTCCCTCTATACAACACTATTATCTATCTATAAAATTTATTCTAGAAAGTCACCACAGCACAAGTATATGATATGTACAGATTATAATGTAATAGAGGAATTTACTTTCAGTCGAGTTGAAGGATTTAAGTCAATATTTGATGTGGTTACATCAATATTTTACCTCATTCTTTATCGAGGCTTTTATCAAATGAATTATACTAAACTAGGTTATGTTTGAACTGACAAGTTTCGTCTCGGAAAACTTTTGTTTTGATAAGTTCGTGAAACTTTTATAGAAATACATTATATTTTTATTATTAAAAGTTGAATATTTGACCTGGGATTGAAATGTAAACAGAGTTTAAATGAATTTTAAAGTCATTTGAGTAACACCTTATAAAGTAGATTTATCGTAATGAAAGAGCCATTAAATCTATTTTTAGTATCTATTGACATAAGGCATATGTCAATTTTTATTAGATCGGTACATTTCATATTCTAGAAATGAACAAATTATTGTGTCAATGAGACGTTATCTCAATTCTGCTCCTTTGATTAACTCGGATGTGGGTCTATGTTTGTCAATTAGGGTTCGATTACCAATTCACCCAACATACTACATCCTTGAAACAGGAACCAAAACAATTATCGAAATGCAGAAGTAAAATAAAATAAAACCAAGTACAAGTACGACATGAAGTGCTAGTCTGCCAGAACTGTTTTCTTTTATTATTCATTGTTTTCAATAAATTGTACTATGATGGCATCTCGGGGTGCTCCGAGTTCGAATGTCAACATTGTTTGGTGAAATAATGTAGTGTGTGATTCTACAGCATGTCGAACATGTGACTAACATCAACGTGTAATTACAACAACATGTTTGACATCAAAACGACTGAGGTGCCACGGTACGGAAATTGTCAAAATTTTCTTCTGGATCACCGCGCCTAGCACAGAGTTCACAAATGTAGAAATATTTCTGATCTCTGTCATGTGTTGTATAAGTCCCATTGTTTTTTTGTCCAATTTTTTCTAACGTAAATAAGGAATCGGAAACGTAGTAAGATTTCCTGACGTTGTAAAAAATTTCAAGATTTGATCATCAAGGCTGTCTTGTACATCAAAATTGAGAGAAATTGTGAATCGAGTCCAAAATATCTTAGCGTGTGTCAAATATACATTAACATAAAGGTGTCACCAGTGATTGTAATGGTTAGTTTCATAGAGAGAAATAAAATACTGGGCTTTAAAGTCCTCCTTTATCTGCGGCAACTGGACTAATGAAGATGGTCAGAGGCCTTGCACGGCTATATGAATGTATTTTAGCCTTGACAGCGCTGCTGCACTACAGACTTCTCTTCCAATTGATGACAGCAGAGCTTTTAATGATAAATGCAACCTTGAGGTTTCCATTCCATCTGAATATTGATACACTCTAACTTGCTGGGAAACAGGCTAGAAAGTTATATCGGCCAACACCAAGTTCGTACCAAGTACCTTCTGCTTAATGTTTCAACTAACACATAAAATGGTCCCATTAGGTCTAAGAGATGTTGACCAGTTACACATGAGAGTTATACTGACTTAAAGAGCATGTCCCTATATATAGATATAGATATAGGTATAGGTATGTTGTATGTCAATTGGTGTCAACTGAGGTTAAATACATGTGATTTTTATCTAATTGCTTAGTTAGATTCTTGTTAATGTTATGATGTATGATAGGCCCTACTTAAAGGAACACGGTCAACTGGTTTAGCTAAGGTGTGGTTTCCCCTCGTCAGTGGTGCAGGACGGAGGGCCTGACAAGGACAACTGTTTGGTTGTTTGGATAGGATGAAAAACCAAGGTTCCGTAAATCGAAAAGAGATCCCTTGACAGTTATAATTTGATGTAAGTGCAGGCAGAGTGAAAAATTTTTTTAGGGACTCCATAATTTTCTAGCAAAAGTGAGTGTTTCTGCTTTTCATATATACATGTACATGTACCACATTTTCTATAATTTCATTTAGAATAACTTATGGGAATGCACCTTTTGATAGATTGAAAATATATAATAAATAAAACCCCAGAAGCAAATTAATGAACAAATCGGTTTCCAATTTGCATTGGATTTTTAAAATTAAAATACATTAAAAATACCCATACAAAAAAAAAAATGAAACACATTTGAAAATATGTCAGAATTGTTCGCCTGAGGGTTAGGTTTGTACAGCTGATGTAATCTTAGTTGAAGACAAGATCAAGACATGATCTTATACATGTACACATGTCAGGGGCAATAAGTTTAGTATTACAATTTAATAGGTATTTCTTGTACATGTGGTGACAATGTACTATTTGTTAAATCTGTCTACGTGCTAAATACAGATGATACCACACTTTATGATATTCGAGACTAACTCATTTCTGTCATGTTGTTTATTTCTCCGTGTGTTGAATGAATTTGTAATGGATGCCTTCGACTATAAAACTGTAATGCACCACCATTAAAAAAGATTTTTCTTTGAAGCAATGAAATCTTAAAAAAGGAGTCAACCAGTCAACATAGGCCCAGCCTGTTCTCCAATCCTATTTCAAATGAAATAAAATATTGTTTACAAAAAAAAAATCTTAAAGTTAGGTCTTCTGTCTGTGACCACGGAACAATATCTTTGATATTTGTATTAAGGATTAAAAATTTAGAATGTGATATTCAAATTAGAAAAAGATACTGTTTGATTTTCACATACCAAAGGTATCAGTTAATCTGTACTAATGATATATATATATAGGTACATGTACATGGATTCCTGGAGCTGCTTGCAAGAATTTAATTGGATGTTTATAAAGTTTGTTATCAAAATTAATTAAGATTTCTGCATTCACATTAATTTAACCTAATGCAAGATACAGATTAAAGGTTGCAGTAATTGTATTTAATCTGTGGTGGTGTTCAAATTAAGGAATAACCACTGTCCAGGTAAAATTTTCCCACTAGCCTGTCAGTGCAGAGGAGCCACAGTGGAGTGAGTGAGACGCTGGCTTGCTAGCCTAGAGATCGCGGGTTTGATCCAATTCCTGGCCAAAAAAGTTCATCTGGTTTCCCCTTGTCAATGGTGCAGGACAGAGGGCCTGACAAGGACACCTATCTAGTCATTCAGGTGTCACGAAAACCTAAGGTCCTGTGTACATATTGGCGTACATGTACATGTAAAAGATCCTTGGCAGTTGGAATTTGATATAAGTGTAGGCTGTAGCATTGCTGTCCTGGCAAAATATCCCTCATAGCACACTGTATGGCATATGCCCGTCTTCATTAACCCAGTTGGAGCAGATAAGTAGGACATTAAACCACATTTCAATTCATTTCGGTTAGTACAGAAAAGTAGGACTTTCAACTCAATTACATTTGCTTGTCAACACGTTCTACAATTTTCAAGAACGTCGTCTTACCACATTTTTAGTAATTGTTTTCGTCTTTAAGTTCAAGATATTTTACGAGTGGGTGTACATGTCGATAATACAAATTATAGAGTCATGTTTTCCTTGTGACCAAGCCTGGGTGATAATAAATATGTACTGTACGAGAGATTGAAATAAAAACGGTGATAAATTATGTTGTAATAAATAAGCCTGTCTGATTTTCTCTTGTATAAAACCTATATACGCTGTAAGCCTTCAATAGTTCGGTTTCTATATTTACATAACAATGCATGTTTACTACTGCGATTACTGGTGTATGAACACAGGGGCTAGTTCTACAGTCAGTCGTCACTTACCTTGATGGTTGACTACCTATAGACTAATATTACACAGGAGAGAAACTGACATCGTTTTGATATTTGGAGTAAAAACTGTGGTTTTGAGAGTAAAATTTGACATTGTTTTGTGAGATACATGTATAGGTGTAAAAAATTGATGTTGTTTTGAGAGGAGTAGAACCGACATTGTTTTGTAAATGAGAGTAAAAACTGACATTGTTTTGAGAGACACAGGAGTACAATTGACATTGTTTTGAGAGACACAGGAGTAAAAGTTGACATTGTTTAGTTATTTGGAGTAAAAACTGCAGTTTTGAGAGATATAGTGATTAAAATTGACATTGTTTTGAGAGATAGTGATTAAAATTGACATTGTTTTGAGAGATAGTGATTAAAATTGACATTGTTTTGAGAGAGGCAAGGGAGTAAAATTGACATTGTTTTGAGAGACACAGGAGTAAAAAATTGATATGGTGTATTTGAATGTTTATAATATATAGACAACTATAAATAAGGTAAGTACAGTATATTACAGAGGGATTGTCAATCTCAAATTGTATATAATAGACATATGTTACAGGCTCTGATCGTCATAGTGGGATTGTCAATATCTTGCAAATTATAATATTGTAAGTAAAAGTTGAATATTAACTGATATAGGGGAGCTAACGGTGGTTCAGTGAGTAAGATGTTGGCTTGCTAACATGGAGAGAGAGAGAGATAAATGGGGTTTAACATCAACTCAACACAACTACATGTAGGTCATTTCAGGACCAACACATGGTTTAATTTTATTTCAATAATTCGCTTGGGCATAGGGGTATTTAGCTGTCAGAGGAAACCGGAGTGCCCGGAGAAAACCCACAAGGTTGAGAAGGCGCCCAAATCTCCATGCCACATACGCTCACACCAGGGTCAAAACCACAGCCGCAAGCCAGAGGTGGCCGACCAACTAGAGGTCGAAGCATGGCACTCTAGACCACTAGGCCATCCCAACCCCTCTGCTAACATGGAGGCCCTATGTTCGATCCCTGTGTTGACTGATTTTGTGGCGTGGTTCCTCCATCTAGTATTTGGAATCCTTTGTAAACTATGTCCTGATGACCGAATGGTTAGCTTGTGCATGCTGCATCTTTAGGTGTGTCATTGAGTTAACTGGAGTGGTTTCGATTCCAAGGATGTACGTGACAAGTAAAAGGAGTAGGGTCACCCATCCAATCTCGTGGGTTTTCTCTGGGTCCTCCGATTTCCTTCAATTGCCTAAGACCCCAACGCGAAAGCGAATCATTGAAATAAAAAGACCTAGTTTGTGTCGAGTGGACACAAGGGATATTAAGGGATACTAAATCCGACAAATGAAAAACAGGGGCTTTAAATAAACAGCTAATTCAAATTATCTCAGGTGTGTAAAATCTTTTGATATGGGCGACAATAGGTAGTCTTTTCGTTACAATAAATCTCCTTTATATAGTGTTGCTTGCTACATACACTGTTTATAATACACAGTTAATATTACACATGGATGATCAAACGATATTCATAAGTAAATCTAAAAAAATATTGTTATGATACAGAGAGGCCCAAGGTTATTCCACTTATGAGACCCCTGCCTCCATGTCAAGGGCTGCCGACTACCATTATCACAGCACAGTTTGCGGTACATATTTTGTCCGTTGCTAATCAAAAATTAAAATCTTAACGTTTTTGAATCGCACTAATGGCGAATCATTAATATACCTGTCATTTTGGATATTGACACAAAGATTTATCCACATTTTGAAGACTAGAAGGCTTTCTAAACAATGTGTTTAAAATGTCACAGCTACCTGTAGCAGTGCTTAAAAACCTAAGAATGAAATCTAATCATTTGTTATGAATAAAAGTAATACTTTGTTATTTAGATCTTTTATGTTGAAACTAAAAAAAACTAATAACCAATTTTTGAATTTGCTAATCAAATATGGCAAAATTATACTTTTTGATTAGCAGTGAAGCTAATTAATTGTGAAAAATTACTGACAGCCCTGTCCATGTCTGGCAGGTTGGATGGCCGAATGGTTAGCAAGGAGTAGAGTCACATGTTCAACCTTGTGGGTTTTTATGGGGTCCTCCGGTTTGCTCACACTGCTAAAGACAACGCGCAAGCGAATTATTAAAATAAAATCAAACCATATGTTAGTCCCAAAATGACCTAGTTTGTGTCGAGTGGACGTTAAAACCCCATTTCTCTCTCTCCATTTCTCTCTCTCCCTTTCTCTCTCTCCCTTTCTCTCTGTCCATGTCCCCAACCCACAATACTAGAGGAAAATAAAATTGTGGATGGCCTCGTTTGTGTGTGTGGACGGTAAACCCCATTTTTTCTCTCTCTCTCTCTTTTTAGCTTGAAAGGGATTCAAAATCTCTTTGATAACAACCAGAGACTTTAAAGATAATATTATTGTGAGAAATTGGATCAATTATGTGATTGGTTGAGTTATTAATCTGCCCAGTTGGGATGTTAAATTGACCGTCATATTGAATAGAGATGGAATGTGGTATAACAACAGACGTGTCATCGCACGTAGACGTTTATTACTTCTATATTATTGATAAATAAAGAAAATATCTGTTTTATGATATTCGTGTTTAAACCTGACATTCTCGAATCAAAACAAACAAAATGAAATAGAAATATGTTTGATTGCGTTGTACTAAAGGGCGTAGTGCTTTAAAGGACCTGTTACTCATAATCCTCCAAAATCTTCGACATCGAAAACAGGAATTATTGGTCAATTTGAATCAACATTGATGATATAAACTTACCGAGAAAAAATGAGCTTCTAATATCCGATATTTAAGATAGAATAAAATTTTTTAACATTGGTACATGTACATGAATCGTGTACCATTATGCGCTTCAGCATCAGTTGTATTAAGAAACTCGAGGGACGAGGCTAGACACATTGCACCAAATCAAACAGAGTTATGTAGACTGGAATATCTAGACTCTTTAAATGTGCACTTGACTGCGATTGCTGGCTTATTTCACCGAACATAACTGATTTGAAATTGGAGTATAAACAGAAACCATTGAATGTAAATCAGTTTATATACATTCATATTACAGTATTATATGCATTGCGATCCACTTTTGTGAATTTCTTGGTCCCAAATGTTAGCGATTTAGCTCCTATAACTCAAGGGGGTAAATTCTGCTAAAGACCCCTACGCCAAAGCAAATTATTGAATTAAAAATCAAACCATATGTAAGTCCCGAAATGACCTAGTTTGTGTTGAGTGGATGTTTAACCCCATTTCTCTCTCTCTGTTCCTTAGTCAACACAGAAAAGTCTTTAATAATAATTCTTATTCTGGTAATATATAACGATTAATCGGTGAGGTGATGTATGTTTACATAGGTAAAAAGACAGGTAACACATACATTATATATATACACTACTAGCTTACGACAGATAACATAGTCGCTATAGCGTAAACTATTCTGTCATCAACAAAAGGCGACATTCTTTGGCACCGTCCGCATAAAGTAAATTCCATAGGTGTACACATTCATTAATGTCATTCATTTACACAACCAAAAGTCCAGCTAGATAACAACATCGACATTCCATTACGAGTTGGTGACTCAACTTTATCATACAATAGTTAAACGGAATTTGATTATTGGTATTTTTAGTCACAGAATTGAATCAATTTCTCGTCAATGAACTGATTGAATAGTGTTCAATTGACGAATAGGTTTCAATACAAATAGGAAAGATTTAATGGAAAGTATTTTGAATTCTGCTGTCAATATAAAGTATTGATAATATATCAATGTCAAATCTGTCTTAAGTACAAACTATTTATAATATTTTTGTTCATATTTGAAGAACATTTGTGGTAATATTTTAAAACTGTTGTGACTGCGTCTGTGTACTTGAGAAAGTGACCTTAAATTATTCCAAGGGAAAACTAGGTTCGGATTTCATGCATGTTAGGGGTTGGGTGGCTGAATGGTTTAACAAGTGCACGTTAGGTCTGTCATTGAATCAAGTGGCATGGTTTCGATTCCATGCTTGAAATTGACAAGGAGTAGGTTAACCTGTTACGCGTGACGTTTTAAATAAGTTAACTACCCCTTATTGTGTAATTAAATTCACGAAAAACATTGTTGGACCATTCTATTCCTGAATACAAAAGACAGTAGTCTGAATCCATATTAAAACGAACGTTAAATTTGTCTCTCTTTAAAAAGATTTGCTCTTCCAGGCATAATTTTAAACTACGATCGTATGGTTGGGAAAAATACCTCTAAGACGTTATATTACGTCCTACGCACACTGTGTGACAGTTGTCCATGACATAATATAACGTCATACGCAGTTAACGGGTTAAACGTCGGCTGTCCAACCCTTTGCGCTTTCTCTGGGTATTCCGGTTCCTCCCAGTTTTAATTGAAGACCCCTACGGAATAAAACCGAACCACATAGTTAATCCCTCAATGACCTAGTTTGTGTCGAGTGGAGTTAAACCCAATTTCTCTCTCTTGTGGGTGCATTTTAAAATAATCGGAAGGCTTCACCATTTCTACTTCGATCTACATGCTCTATGTTTGGGAAATAGATTATATAATTTGAGTAAGTTGACGTCATGGTTGGTTCTTGATTTATATAGTAGTCTAATTCGTCTTCATAAAAAGCCCTAGGATAGTGATTTCTATTTTCCAAACATTAACGTATGTTGTCATGGCTGCGATGATGTCATTGTCTATTCCTGGTTTATATTTTTTTTCCGTATTAAAGGCGCTGAAAGTCATTTCTATTTTTCAGACAGTATATATATCTTAATTGGACATTTAAAAATTATGTGGCGCTTTTGTATTATGCTTCATTTATTTGGCTAATAAAAAGTTGTAATGGTACATCTATACTGGTATTCAAGCCTCGACATAAAGCCCCCCCCCCTCTGTCACAGATTTTGTCGGACACAAATTATCAAACAGTGTTTATGTATATTATAACACATACATGTACGTTGTTAAATAATTTGGGGGTTGGGATGGCCTAGTGGTCTAAAGTGCCGCACTTCGACCTCTAGCTGGCCGGCAACCTCTGGCTTGCGGCTGTAGTTTAGAGCCCTGGTGTATGCGGATGTGGCATGGAGATAGAGGCGCCCTCTCAACCTCGTGGGTTTCTTCCAGACACACCGTTTTCCTCCCACTGCTAAAGACCCCTACGCGCAAGCGAATTATTGAAAAAAAAATAACCATATATTAGTCCAGAAATGACCTAGTTTGTGTCGAGTGGATTTTAAACCCCATTTCTCTCTGGTAATTCAGGTTATTGACAATACGTTTTAAAAACCGTGAAGTGTGTTTACCACAATGACTATACAAGTCTACCGTTTAGTAAAATGATTTGTGTAAAGTGGTAATTATGAACGGGGATGAATAAAAGAACTGAGTCTATTGGTTCATCGGTCGTGACAGTTACTGGGTGTTGTATGTTCTTATTAAAATACACAAACTATTCTGACATCCTTGTTACATTATCAACGAAAACCCACATGTTAAAAACACTTCAAAAGAATAAGATTCCTTCAGTTTTTAAGTAGCAACATTCCTGGTGATTTCTGGTCAAACAGTTCGTTCAAATCATCTCTCATTCATATGACACATGTATTACCTAGTTGGGTCGTACATTTCAAAAGAATATTTCCCACCCATTTAGATTATTATATGAGTTGAAAGGGAATTAACGAGTCCGACAAAATGATATAAATAAAAGTCCTGGTTATTATATATATTATCTACTTTCATTATTATGCGAATTTTATTTCAATTAATTCTGGTTGAATACACCTGCCATTAATATAATATAAATGAATTTTAAATATATTGAATTTGTCAAGTAAATTGATTTGGTTTGGTTTATGCATAGAAAAATGCATTAGTATAGAATGTAAAGTAAGCCAAGCATACCGTATCTAAATAAAGGTGTGTACCACGTTCTAACTTTGTTCGTTAGTCTGAGCCGCGGTGGGTTAGTGGGTAAGACGCTGCCTCGCAAGCCTGGAGGTTGTGTGTTCGATTCCTGTATTGGCAGAGAATGTTTGTCAAGATTTTCCGATGTAGTTTCCCATTGTCAGTGATGCAGGATGGAAGGCCTGACAAGGACAGCTGTCTAGTCATTCGTATGTGACGAAGAAAATGAGGTCTCGTGTATACATTGATGTGTACGTTAACGATCTCTTGAAAGTAGGAATTCAATATAAGAGTAGGCCATAGTGCTGCAGCCCAGGCAAAGTCCATTTCACTTGTTCATTAGTCAGGATTGATGCCTGCTTTCAAGTGTCGACTGGTGTGTTGAGGATCATTCATAGACTGGCTCCAACCAAAGGTCTTGCATCAGGGAACAAGTACTGTAGGGTAATGCCTGATCTGGACTGCTGAGTAGTAGATGGCATGCGGTCTTGTCTGATCTAGAGTACGGTCCTGGCAGTAGGTCGTTAGGTGACCAGCCAGACTATAGCTCAAAACATAGGACTCTAGACCAGTAGACCACCGACCATCCAATCTCCCACATTTAACAGTAAGCACCAGCTGTCTGGCAAGCTCCCCAGATGAATGAAGGAGTGCTTTAAAATGTTATTAAACCAATCTGCATATACATTTTATCTTTTCGTCATTTACCATGAAACAAAATAAATGTAGAGCAGCTTTACAATTGTGCTAATATACAATGTACACGCAGACCTACTACAAAGTATAAGCTAATCTCATATTTACATCTTAAAGCGAGAGCCTCAACCAGAATGTGTTCTCTGTCATGTTCCTTTGACAGTTAAGTACATTTTGATTGAGTGCAAGCATTCGAAAGACATTAGATTAAATTGTTACCTTTGCCACTCCTTACATCAATTGTTTGCCAAACCGGGTCTTTACTCTAAATGGTTTGACTTTTTAAAAGAGACAAACTTTTATTTAAAATTTAATTGAATATATTTTATCATGTTTTTTAGACATTTATATAAGTAAAGGATTTGATATATTTGTTTGTAAATTATATTTTCTGTAATTTTTGTTTTTATTTACATATATAAATACATTTCTGAGATATTATTTTAATTTGTCTCATAACATTAATCATATCTATAGGGCAATATAGCCCAGTAGGAGCTGACATGCCATAAAACAACATTTCATTTATTCACGTAAGCTATATAATCCAAGCTACTATATAAATACCAATACATGTAAGTACCAAGTACTTAGTTAACTGTAAACGACGGCTATATATACATATAGACGGGAACATCTCACTGTGCCCCCTGCTATTGTTCTCATGGGGGGATTAATCAAGCAAGGGGATTATTGAATACAATGGTGTTAAAGGTATAGTCTTTTTTTTAAAAACTACTAGCATTAAACTCATTAACAACTTTATTCACAATAAATGTAACAACAAATAATGTAACAACAAATACACGTATCAAACATATTTCATAACCCTACTAAATCGGATATGCGTCGGTGTATTCAATTGCACTTTTTACTCTTTACTTATACCCCAAATTTACTAAATTTTGACCGCTCTGAGAATTAGGAATAAACCGTACGCGAACTTGAGCCATTTTAAAAGATATAATGTAATTGGGGGTGACAACTATCCTTATATAATGATAGTGAGTTTCTAAAATATATACTTGATTGATTTATGATTACTGTCTGAATAGAAGGTAGGTAAATAATATTTAAGATACTCGTTAACCGATGACACGTGAACTTAACTTATATATTTTAATCATTAAAAAAATTAAATCTTAACTAGATGAACAGTACTAATAAGGATACAGTCTATAATCCTTTGTTTACTTAAGTTTTCACACCACTAGCCTATAACACCAGTTGATTAGAGGGCACAGTGAGATTAAACCATATAGACCTAATTCACACTAATAAATTGAATTTTCTGCATGGATGAATAGATAGTTTTAAAACTATTTAAATTGATTTTTCCAGTTGATTGATAATTCTAGAGGTGGGTGGGGGCCTTTTATAAATATATGTAGCTTCCAAAATTTATATTGATGGGCTTGAGATCAAGTATATTAAATTAATGGATATTATTCAAAAGTTTTTAAATTTGGACTATTTAAATTGATTTTTCTGGTTGATTGATAAATTTAGAGGTGGGGTGGAGTGATCTTGAAAAATAAATTTCTATTGATGGGATTAGAAGTATAATAAATTAATGGATATTATTTAAAAGATTTTAATTTGGACAAATTTGCTAGATGCATCGCATGGATGAATTGGAATAAAATAAAAATTGAATTGAATGAATGTTGTTTAGTTTGTGGGTCATGGAAGGTATGTAACTGAGGGGAATTTTGACAGGATCGCGTCACTTCCGTCTAATCGTCATAATAATCAAATTTGTCAAGGGATCATTATCTTTTACGTGCATGCCAATGTGTTCACGGTAGGATGGTGTATGAATTACACAAAAAACTGTTGCGCTCCTTGAAGCAGCATGTTGGAGCTCTTTCTAAGAGTTGTAAAGAGAGGTAATCAGGCTTACATGTATCCTAGAGACCGGGATGGTAATTGTGTAGCGCTTTGAGCATAAACTTAGTTTTTTGATATAGCACATTATAAATATACTCATTATTATTATTATTATTCAAAGGGCGTCATTGTTCGTCCACTGACTAAGAAAAACCATACTTGAAAATCCTAGGGAACTTTCTCTCTGCGATCAATCCCAGGATTAGTGAGCCAGCGCCTTAGTCATTGAGCCACTGTGACTTTCTCTGAATCTTGGAATCCCGAGTGTAAATATATTACTGTAGAAGATTTAGACTTACTACGGAGCGATCAACACCTTGTTTATTTTGGACCTGGGAGTATGATCTCAATTAACCTTTGATTTGTAATTGCTGTCATAGTTACTCATCAGGACAAACAGATCAAAGACATATATCAAATGCTACAAAGGAATTGATTGGTTAACAGGCGCTAGATAATCTCAACTTAAGATGAGATATGATTGGTTGACTAAATCTGCCTTATAAAGATTGATGTTGATGTAGTTTAAGAGGGAGGACCAGTGTACCACACACTAAAGGTATTAATCCCACACATCAAAGGAAAATAAGGGGCTAATTGGAGGGATTTAATAGATAAATAAACAGGTGATAAAGGAGTCACCTTTATAGGAGTTAAAATGACGTGTTAATGGGTTATACAAGATTTATTTGTTGAGCAGGTTGACACCTGTTTAAATAATTCATGTACATGTATTTAATCTATATATAACTTATAAAACTAATTAACGATTTAATTACCTGAACAACAGTTGTACAGGTACATGTAAGATATGACTGAGCCTCGAATGTGTCATCCAGTTTAATCAGGTGTCACTTAGCTCCCCCCCCTCTCTCAGTCAACCAATAAGGATTGAAATGAAATGGGGTTTAATGTCCTACTTTTTTGCACCAACTGGCTAAAGAAGATAGGAATGCTGTGTTTGTAGTGTGCTATGAGGGATATTTTGCCTGGACAGCACTAGTACTTCCCCCTACTTGTATTTCGATTTCCAACTGTCAATCAATAAGACAGCCACAGTGATTTGCAGCTAGGACTCTGCATAGTATTTTTTAGACGTGTGTTGCAGTTGCAGTATTAAATAGTACAGTGCACCATTTTTTCTTAGACATTTGTTACAGTTGTTATTAATTGATATAGTGCATTTGGCAGGGTATGCTAGCTTTTCGAAAACATATGATGCCACCTCTAACTATCCAAGTTATCGCCCTAAATAACTACTGATGTGTGTTGTATATAAGGCAGGATATGCATACTATTTCAAGGGCATCTGATATCATTTCTATTATTTGGGGAATAGCTAACAATCGGATATATATTTATATAGAGATAGTTTAAAGTCGCTGATAGTTTAGTTTAACGTCCACTTCCACCATGGCCGATATCAATCTCCTTTTAGATATTCAACTCTCAAAATATCAAAGTATGCAAGGGTTTAGATGACAGTCTTCGACTAGAATAATTCTCATTATTGACTTAGTCAAGTAGAGAATAATTCTATATTTGGTAATTGTACACACCTAGAAGACGTTGTTGTAATGTTGGCTGAAAGATTATTGTAGGAAGTTGTGTCGTCATTCTGACGTCCTTGTATTGATGAATCGACTCATGGGTAATTTCCTCTATTCACCAAAAGAGATTTTGAATAAGAACTTCTGTTTTATTCTGTTTATACACAGGAGCTTGATAACATGTGATTTGGTCATACATAGGGACTTGATGTTATACACCATATATTAAATTCTGTTATAATATGAAGTTTTTGAAAAGGTGATCGGACAAGGAACCCGCTTCACAAAGCATAGAATTATATACCTGTTAGTTCTTGAATAAGAAGATTGCCTTTGTGTTTTCAGCAATTTCATTTAATGATATTCGTAGTTATTTCTACAGTACATCTAACATGTATTCATAGTGTCTTTCAATAGATCAGATGACCATTTCTTGGGAGTGGACAGTTGACACTTATGTTTGGTAAGCATTTGTTTCCATCCACCAGAGCCTATTGTGGGTTAGGATAAGGGTTAGGGTTAGGGTTTTGGCCTGCAGATTTCGTCAGAGTCTCGAGATGTAGACAGGACTTGCCCTAACCCAAACCCTGGGCTAAGCCTAACCCACAATCCACACATAATGTCATAACAATAGGCTCCGGTGGCTGGAAACAAATGCTTACCCTTATGGTTAGCCCCCAGATCCAACCACTACTGTTTACAATGTCTGTGTATACTCTGTGTCTTGTTCATTTCACAATGATACCATTCCATTCAAATTATTGAAATTATACTGTGTGTCTTGTCCATGGGTTCGTCCTACACTTACTATTGGAATATTTCCCAATGATACAAGTCTATTCAAATTATTGAAATTATAAAATATTTAAAAACATGTGATTTTAGTTTGCTATTTCTTTCCAGATTCAAATGTTTATTTTTGTATTGGCCGAATGATTTAATTGTATTTTTTTTGTCGTGTTTTTCAGGTTGCTATAACGATATATTGGTTAGGACGAGCTGTTTGCCATACGTACCCGGTGCCTAATCTAGATTTCAGTGCCTTCACCCCTTTAATCAACCATCATAATAAGGATATAATATCTAACGAACATATTTACAGACTTGATTCCTCGTGTTCCTGGGATTCATACGATCATTCGAGTGCTTACGGGTCAAACGGAGGCGTATCAGGAACAAGTATAAAAGATTCCTTACATCACTGTCACGTCCGAGATAGTTCATATGAATCATATGCCTCGTATGGTAAAGCATCAGAAGACAGTCTTGATGAACAAATATTCGAAAACATGCCTGTAGGAGGAAGATTATCCAGTGCTTCTAGCAGGCAAGATAGTAGTCCACGTTATTCAGCCACTAACGAGAGTTTATATAATGGAGGAAAGCGTAATGGAATGTATCGTAGTAGTCCAGATTTGGCCGTGCCGTCATTTAATCACAGAAGATCATCATCTACGGACAGTTTAGATGGATCGTATCGCAGTCACTCAAGACAGTCGTCAGACAGCTGCGATGGTTATCCAACAAGAAATATGGCTGGGCGACGAATCAGTCAATCTGTTGCGGATCCGCTACAGTTTATTAAATCACGGGGAGCAGAAGATCTTGCCAAACAGGCAGAAGAGCAGATAAAACAGGTGGAAGAAGTCAAAAAGACAAAAATTGTGATAACAGAAGAAGTCAAAGAGGATGATGATTGGCAGTCGGTACGTTGTTTCAATGGCATTTAGTAATGGATTTGTTTTTGAAGTCGGCCACCTCTGGCTTGTGGCTACGGTTTCGAGCCCTGGTGTGAGCATACATGTATGTGACATGGAGAAAGGGGCGCCTTCTCAACCTCATGGGTTTCCTCCGGGCACTCCGGTTTCCTCCAACTGCTAAAGACCCCTACGCGCAAGCGATTTATTGAAATAAATTTAAAATCATATGTTAGTCCCGAAATGACCTAGTTGTGTTGAGTGGACGTTAAACCCCATTTCTCTCTCTCTCTCTCTGTATTTAAGTCAAATATTTCATCTAGTGTAGATATTGTACGCTTGGCACACATTGATTGTAAATTAATTGAAATTTTGGTACCCTAACATCAATTAATAACGTCACATGGATATTATTTATGTTTAAAAGACAGATGTGACGTCATCCTTTGATGATTGGCGTACGATTATTTCAAATAATGGTACAGGTAATGTGCTAGTTGAAATGTTGGACCTGTGTGACGTATTTCATTGCAAAGCAATAATGGTACAGGCAATGTGCCAAGCGTACATTACTTATACTAGTTGAAATATTGGACCAGCATGACATATTTCATTTCAAAGGACGTGCGATTGTCTGTGTTTTAAGTTAGAAATCTATGAGTGGCGAGTAGCCCTCCCAGATTCCTCTCAAGAAGCTACTAGTTTCGTCCATTTTGAACTCATCAGGCTTGAATGAATTTGTGCGGATGTTCCCTTTGACCCAGAGTCAAACATCACATGTACCTAGGGAGAAGTTGACCCTTTACCGAAACGACTCAGATAGATTTTACGCCCGGAACGTTACCGGAGTATATCTGCAGATCAGAAAGCAAGCATGTGTTCTGCCTTCAGCCATTACACCGGAGTACAAAGAAAAGTTTTATTAAAACAACAAATTTATACTGTTATACCGGAGTCAAAATGCTCCTGATTTAAAAAGCAAATTTAGATGATTTTAATTCCATGTGGATCACCATAATCGTATAGACTGAAAATTGATTCTGGTCCTTATATACCATATAAAAATATGAGCGTTCAAAGCGAGTGAAAATTATTTGTACCTTATCAAAACGAAATTTAATCGTTTATATAACAGTTACCATTGTTCAATTCAGTAAGCCTTCCAAGAGATATGGCATCTATTATCCTACTCTGAAATAGCCCTTGCTGTAGCCTATATCCTCTGAAAAGCCAATATTAATTATTTAGAAGGCTGATATGTAGGTAATGTTACGATACAAATAATTGGGCATTCAATGACTGATCTCGACTGAGACATAAATCACATGTCACATGGCTGGATGTTCTTTGAACCATTTTTAATCGAAATGGGTTCACATAAGAACGTTTGCATTGGACGGCTATACAATTTTATAAGATTTAGTCCCGAAGGGTCCCCTAATACTTCATTTTAAGTTGTTTAATTGGTCTCAAGCTTTACACATTCCATCAAATTCCTGCTTGGGACTACTTAATGTCTTGCTCTCGACCATTAAACCACACTGTGTCATTTAACCACACTGTGTCATTTAACCACACTGTGCACACCGTGTCATTTAACCACACTGTGTCATTAAACCACACTGTGTCATTAAACCATACTGTGTCATTTAACCACACTGTGTCATTTAACCACACTGTGTCATTTAACCACACTGTGTCATTTAACCACACCGTGTCATTTAACCACACCGTGTCATTAAACCACACTGTGTCATTAAACCACACTGTGTCATTAAACCACACTGTGTCATTAAACCACACTGTGTCATTTAACCACACTGTGTCATTTAACCATACTGTGTCATTTAACCACACTGTGTCATTTAACCACACTGTGTCATTTAACCACACTGTGTCATTTAACCACACTGTGTCATTGTATATTATTTCTGTTTATAATAGACACTGGGTAGTTGGAAATCCAGAAGAAAAAGTAAATCGGAAGCGTTTGTCATTAAAGAGGAACAAGAAGAAATGGCCAAGAAAAAGGAAGAAGAAGAACGACAAAATAAAACCAACTCCACAAAATCATTTAAACAAATTCAGGAAGAAAGGTTGGTTTGATTTCCAGGAAGTTTATTTTATGCAATGGTTTTCAAATGCCTGATCAAAACAACAACAAAAATTTATAATGGGGATATAACAGCCTGGGGGGGTTTGATGGTCAAATGGTTAGGGCGTGCTTGTTGTAACATAAGGCCTGTCATTGAGTCAACTGGCGTGGTTACTATTCCTGGTTGTACGTGACTAGGATTATGGTCGTCTGTCCAACCTTATGTGTTTTCTCCAGTTTCCTCCCACTGCTAAAGACCCTTAGCACATGTGAATTATTGAAATACAATTGAACCATATTTTAGTCCCAAAATGACCTATGATTTTTGATTTGACGTCACAGTTTCAAGATGGGTGCGATGATGCCATACTCAGTTCCTGCTCCAAAGTATGCTGGTATCGTAGACTCATACGAGCAGCCATTCTTTTTAAGCGACATCTCCTTGTAAGCGGTGACAATAAATTCACCCCCATAGAAATTATTAATTTTCATCTCTTGTTTCTTTAAATATTTGAATATTACAGAGAGCGAAGAAAGAGTGGAGGAGGTTTCCGTGGTTATCCTGTTGAGGATGAAGAAGATGAGGAGGATGATGATCTATTCATTAGTCCAATCAAATCATCTGTTACACAGAGTACAAGTTCAAGTTTTACAGCTGAACATACAACAGTAACGTCAACACCAAGTAGTAAATCAGTAAGTAGACTTTAACGTAGTGGTGGGCAAACTATGACCTATCCGACCCGCATTATCCCCTCCACTACATCTGATTTTAACTCTACTATATGAAATAAAGAATCAAAATTGTGTATTGTTAGGCCCAAACTCTAAACAGGCAATACTCTCACTCTGTAGGATCAATAATCTTTGTAGGTCTACTCAGTGCTCACTCTGGGTTCCAATTTTTTTCCGCCAATTTCTCTTTTTAATTTTTTAGCTATTTATTTCTTCCGCCAATTTTTTTTTTAAAAAATTCAGTATTTTTTTATAACATTTTTATTTACAAAAATACATACACATTTTACAATTTACAATATTCTTCTCTGCTTTTCCATTCATCTCTGAAAGATCTACCTTTTCCAAATGCCCTTAAGATTTTACATAGTTTACTAGTTGACGTCGCTCTAAAAAAGACATCGAGCGATTGACACCAACTGCTAAATAATTGCACTAGAATGTTGCACGTGCTATCGCTCATTCCAATCGAAATATACGTCAACATTTCCAAGCGTTTTGATTTATTTATTTAAAAACATAAACCCCATTCAAAATATGATAATAAATCCGACAATATGCCATTAAAATGTTGGTGATGGAATACTAAAAAAATCTGACAATCTTCTAACAGACGTTGAAATTGAAGTTCAATCTTTCGTTTACGACCCATGGCATATGATTTGATAATACCTGACTTTCGACAACCTCAAGATTATATACGCATTTATAAACTGTAACAACATATCTGGTTTCATTTATTAACGATACTGGCAACTTTAGTGAGAAATATATCAAACAGCAGTCATAATCCAAACGAATCGACCGAGTATTGTTCACCGTATCCGCCATTTTGAATAATAGAAACCATCAAAAAAGCCGCTGATTCGTATTGAAAACAAAAAATCTTTTGTCTCTTAATTAGTTTATTACTACTCTTACTGTATAAACTTATCAACACTAATCCGAGATTGATCAAGAGGCAAAAGATAGGTCTATTGATACCTAATTAATTTTTAATTGACTCACTGTCAATGAACCATTTATAACGCGTTTATACAGCGTGGAAATCAAAGCTTTGTGTCATTATGACAAGAAAAAATTATTGTCAAAGGTAAAAAAGAATCGCCATATAGGAAAAAGTTATCGCCAAAAAATCCGCCAGATTGAATATTTTATCGCCAAAATTATATTTTTATCGCAATTGGCGGAAATGGCGATCGACAGCATGGGCGCTGGGTCTACTTATAATTATAGATTGCAATGTCACTCAGTGACGTAGTTGCCTACTTTCATTTAACATTATTGTTTCATTTGTTGACATGCCTTGATTTTTCTCTAAAAGTAACTATGGAGCCATATAAAAAGTGCAGAAAAAATGCTTTGTTCGGTATTACTTTATTCAATAAAATGACATTTCATAATCCTTGTTTAGGCTCTTTAGCACTTTGTTTCAAAACTTTGTGTTTTGCCCTTCACGTAAAAAGTTAGCCGTCCCTTAACTCTTTGGAACAATTCCTTGATATATTAATTAAAGATACATTATGTAATATTTAAATAAAGAGCTGACAGTTCTTGCTATAATAGTTAAAAACTAGATAATGAAAAGTGAATATGTTAAAAATTGCAGGATATTATTCAATCTGAGCGACGTTAAGGCCATTTGGAGAAAGTGCAGACTTGATTGTCATTGCCACCGTTTTATCAATATTAAACAAAGCCTTGATTATCCATTTCTTAATTAAATCATTAACTGCCAATCATGTTTAAATCCATTGAAGTGAATTATTGAAATAAAATTGAACTGTTTTTATTCCTGAAATAACAGGGGGTTGGGATGGCCTAGTGGTCTAGAGAGTTGTGCTTCGACCTCTAGCTGGCCGGTCACCTCTGGCATGCGGCTGTGGTTTCGAGCCCTGGTGTGAGGATATGGGGCATGGAGATAGGGGTGCCTTCTCAACCTTGTAGGTTTCCTCCAGGCACTCTGTTTCCTCCCACGGCTAAAGACCCCTACTTTCAAGCGAATTATTGAAATCAAATTAAAAAAACATATGACCTAGTTTTGTTGAGTGGAAATTAAACCCCATTTCTCTCTCCTTAAATGACCTACATGTAATTTGTGTCAATTTGATGTTGAACCTTATTTCTCTCTCTCTTACTCATTCCTTGTTTAATATGTTTTTTTGGGTTTTTTTTCAGAAAAAGAGCGGCAATGTAGCACAATGGGCACAAGATTCTGGTAGTGTGGCAGAAGGAGATCAATCAGAAGGAGATCATTCAGAAACAGAGGATAAAAATAACAACCAGCCATTGGATAATAAAACCAAAGACTATAGTGATATAAACCAATCAGATTATTCCGAGCATAACCATTCGCATAATAAAAATAATAAAGGTATCAGTGAACGCTCAGGTGAAGGTCGAAGCAGCAAATTATCGGATATTACGAGTAGGTTCGAGGCAGACGGCGGTGATTCCAAAGGATTAGCAGATAATGTGTCGCGCCAGAATAGGAGGAATAACGGTGTGGCAGCGGCGCCAGCAAATAAAATCAATAATATCCGAAGCAGATTCGAAAGTCCGGAGGAAAAACCTGTGACCAGGACAGCCGTGTTCGATGCCAAAGTGGATTTAAGTGCACGTAAAAAGTCTTTCGAGAATTTTGATCATTCAAATAGTTTTGATGCTGGAAAGCCACCTAAACCCTACCCACGAGACCGGACAAGTAATAATATGTCTACGACGACATCATCGTCAACGTCAACAACTTCGTCCTCTGTATATAGCAGTAATAAAATCACGGGCAAGGTAAGATCAATGATTTTCTTCTAGTTTGAATAAATTACTCCCGGCAGAGTGGGAGTATTTAGCACTTTTTGATTGAAGTGAGAGTTGCTGCTTTGGATTATCAGACCTGTTATCTATGCAAGGTTGTGGGTTTAATCCATTGTTTTCAGAGGGTACTCTATTTTTCTCTCGAGAGAAATGGGGTGTTATGTCTACTCGACACAAACTAGGTCATTTAGGGACTAACATATGGTTCAGTTTTATTTCATTGATACACTTGTGCATAGATGGATATTCCAGTAGTATTGAGTTATGTCAGGTTAAATGCGTGGTTTCGAATCCCTGGTTGTATGTGACAGGGATTAGGGTAGCCTGACCAACCTTGTGGGTTTTCTCTGGGTCCTCCGCATTCCTCCAAATGCTAAAAAGACCCCTACGCTCAAGCGAATTATTTAAATAAAATTAAATCATATGTTAGTCCCGAAATGACCTAGTTTGTGTCGAGTTGACGTTAAATCCCATTTCTCTCTCTCTCTCTCTTTTAGATGAGTATTCACTCTATTCTTCACAGATGTTAGTCCCGAAATGACCTAGTATGTGTCGAGTGGCCACTCTATTCTTCACAGAAACAGTTCTGCATTAAATACAAGTTCACTGAACAGTGATCCAATTTTTAGTTGAAATAATTTCAAGGTCTCTTGGTGAACAGTTGTTCACATAAACATTAATTGAACATCAACTGAACAATAATTAAGTGGTTACTTTTAAAGATAAATGAATTCATTCAAAGTGAGCAGTTGTTCAAGTAAATACTACATGTAATAGACATGAGTCAAGTGTTGAATATGAAAAAGTAGTCAAGATTAGAATGTGAAAAGATTTCACTGATTACAAACAATGAGTTGACATGCAGGCAGTGATAAATTAGGTTGTAGTACTTAGTACAGTAGTTTACACTGTCACTATGGTGAGTTGTGTGGTTAGATGTACATGTATTTATAATAAATAAATTCTGATTTACAACAAGAAAGAATGGGACTGTTTCAATATCATGCACGTCAAACAACACAGACAGAACATCTGGTAGAATTTGGAATTAAAAAGGTTGGACATTACAAAATATACTTAGTGGGGAAGTGGAGGCAATTGGTGACATGCCACTTGAGTTCATCCTATGACCATAGTAAATGAAATATGGCCTTCTCTTATTTCGAATTCCAACTGTCAAAGGTTCTTTTACGTGCACGCCAATGTGTACACAGGATCTCAGTTTTTCATCCCATCCAAATGACTATACATGTACATTGTCCCTTGCCAGGTCCTCCATCCTGCACAGCTGTAGAACATTCGCATTAAACCTGTCTGCATGCTATTTTGGTCAGTGAATTAGCACCTTACTTAGTCACTCTTTTGTCTTGTTGCCTTTTTATGTAGTCAGTTTGAGTATAGGATACTGTTTGTTTTACTAAACAATATTTATTCACAGAAACTGGATTGGAGAACCGGCAGAAACCTATAGACCCCCTCTCCATGTATGATCTAAACTCTACAACCAGAAACTCTATCAATTTTAACAAAAGCAGATAAATTTACACACATGTACATGTATATCTAAAACTATAACCTTTCATTTGTGAAAATTTTGGAACTTACTAATACGTTACTACATATAAAGATCTGTGGAGAAAAAATAGTTCAGTAATCTCCGGGGGGTTTGGATGGCCCAATGGTCTAGAGTGCAGCGCTTAGATCTCTAGCTGGCCGGTCACCTCTGGCTTGCGGCTGTGGTTTCGAGCCCCAGTGTGAGCGTATGTGACATGGAGATAGGGGCGCCTTCTCAACCTCGTGGGTTTCTTCTGGGCACTCCGGTTTCCTCCCACTGCTAAAGACCCCTACGCGCAAGCGAGTTATTGAAAATCATACGTATGTCCCAAAATTACCTAGTTTGTGTCGAGTGGACATTAAACCCCATTTCTCTCTCTCTCTCTCTCTCTCTCTCTCTCTCTCTCTCTCAAATAACCATACATACATGTACTGTACAAATGTACATTCATTTTGTCCCCTTTAAAAGATTATCTGGTCTTGAATCTTAATTGGAAGTCATCCCTTCTGCATTCGGGTTTAATTGGTCTCTCCACGTGAGGTCCTAGAATAAATACTAACACACCAGAATCTAGGAATGCCTGTTGTTTCATAATTTTGGGAGACTTAAGGGAGGCAACTCTTGAATTCAATAATTCGCTTGCGCGTAGGGATCTTTAGCATTGGGAGGAAACCGGAGTGCCCAGAATAAACCCACGAGGTTGAGAAGGCGCCCCTATCTCCATGTCACATACGCTCACACTGGGCCTCAAAACCACAGCCACAAGCCAGAGGTGACCGGCCAGCTAGAGGTCTAAGTGCGGCACTCTAGACCACTAGGCCATCCCAACCCCCCCCTACTGCAATGGAAAATGTACATAGACTAAACGTATTTCACACATGCCTTTGTGATTTCGTACACAACAATGCTAACAGTGTTTTTAAAGTGAATTATATAATTATTATGTTTTCTTGTATTTTAGGATTGTGTGGAGAAAAATATCAAAATAACAAGTAAACGTGGATTTGGTTTTACAATATGTGGTGGAGTAGATGTAAAACAACAGTTGTTCGTTGAAAAAGTTAGTTTAGGTAAGTTGAGAACATCTGGTGCCACCTCTCATATTTATGCAATGTCAATGTGCAAGATTAAGTTCTACATTGTACATGCACATATGTAACCTTGTGGGTTTTCTCCGGGTCTTCAAGTTTTTTGTATCAGCTACAGATCCAGTTCGGGGTACAGATGGCTGAATGGTTAGTAGGTACGCGTTGTAACATAGGGTCTGTCATTGAATCAACTGACATGGTTTTGATTTCCTAGTTGTATGTGACAAGGAGGAGGGTGACCTGTCAAACCTCGTGGGTTTTCCCCGTGTCCTCCAGTTTCCTCCCACTACTAAAAATCCCTATGCGCAATAAATTATTGAAATAAAAGTAAACAATGTTAGTTTTAAAATGACCTACATGTACATTTTAGTTAAATCCCATTTCTATGTCTCTATCTTTGACAGCACCAGGTGTGTAGCCTACATGATGAATTTATTACTTCAAAAGCGCCCCCTAAATCTAGTTTTTCTTTCCCTGAAACATTTAGTTATATAAATTAATTTCTCTCTACTCGATGGAAGTCAGTAATTCACCAATCTCTTGAAAGAGTGACTTGACAATACAATTGCTTGAAAATGACTAGAGAAGCCTAGTCGAAACATCGCTCAGTTATAATAATAATCCACAAAGCGTGCTCATAGCGAGACAAAATTACTATCCCGGTCTCTAGCAGTAATTGTATTCCATTGAATTGTGACCTGTATACTCCAGTTCAATTACTAAATGCCATTGAAACAATTTGACAATACATGTTACCTGGGGCTTGCCTTGCTTTGAAACTGCCGATTGATAATCTCATTGGCCGAGATGCCACATTGCTAACTGTATCGTAACACTCAGCCTTCATTAGCCCAGTTGGTGCAGAAAAGTAGTGTATTAAACACTGTTTCAAGATCATATTAAGTTAATGGGGTGTTTGAACAGGTCTTGGAAAGTAAAGTTTTACAAAATATCTGATGTTATGTTAATATATGATTTAGGTGACAATGCTGATATGATTTGTGAAGATGAGAGTAAGTTGTATAGAAAAATCAAAAATTCATTTTTTATCTCATTTTTTCATGAATAGACATAATACATCACATTTATTTCTTGAATAACTACATCTTTTAGAATTTAAAACAGTATTTTGTGTAGACTTTATATAGAAAAGTAGGATCAGCGAGGATATACAACATGTAGCACAAGGGAGATTACTCCAATATTTTTCATTTGACTAAAACTTTTGTGATCCATAGCACTAATACACCAATTATCTCTGTAGGTTTTTGATTTTAGGAAATCAACTTTTACATAATTTTAGTATTTGTGTTGCCTTGATATAGTTCAAGGGAGGTAACTCCAATTAGGGGGGATTTTTCTTATTTGTTATCCGCACTAATTGACATAGGCTATATATTATCTCTGTGGGTTTTGAATTTAGACATTCAACTTTTACTTGCACTGTACTGAAAGTATTCTGTTTCTTTATCAGTTCTGCCCTTTCATCTGGAGCATATCTCAAAATATCTTTGAACGCACATCAATCTTTTAGAGTAGTTTTGACTTTTGTGAACTAGAAATTTGTCCATAGGAACAAATTTAACCTAGTTTTTTGCTATACGCTAACAATAGGATTCTACGAATAATTATGCATGATGTCTAAGAATAAGTCCAAATATGCTAAAATTTATCCAGGAATGCCTGTTTCCCCCCCCACCCCCCAAATAGTAATTTTGTGAGACTAGAGGGAGACAACTCATGAATTAATTATTTTAGTTATCATTAATCAAATATTGAAGTAACAATAATTTTATATTTAAAATAATACAGACTGGTTGAAAACTAACAACACAACATAGAAGATCTCTTCTTAATATTTATACAAAGTATGGGGTTTCTCTTTGAATTCTCCTTGAAGACTAAGGGGAGACAACTCAATAAGGTGTCAAAAATAAAGACTAGTTGATTGATTGCTAAAATGTCTCTAAAAAGGATTATTAGCAAAATGAATAAATACTCAGGCCTCTTCCCACATTGTTTATTGTATTAAAACCTGAATTGTATAATTTTTCAGGTAGTGCCGCTGATGTTTGTGAACTGAAATCTAAAGACGAGGTTCTGTCTATTAATAAACTTGATGTCTCAAAACTGACCAATCAGGAAGCTAATAATTTAATCCAGGAATCTGCAAGACAAGGATCTGTAGAGATACGAGTGAAGAGATTTTTAGATAGTAATTGTGAGTATCAGTTTTGTCTTTGTTATAAATATTACAAGACATATAGAAAAAGATTTCACTAAAAATAAACACACTTATATATGGATGGATATACTACTTCTTAGTTTTATTAACATGCTACGTTTCAATACACATGCAGGTATCCTTATCAAGCATATTGTATATCATATAAATTTGAATCTACTGTTTAAACGACATTTAGAAATTGAACACATAGAAATAAAGAAAACTGTTTTATGGAAAAAAACAGGTCATTTTGTCAAACTAAAGCAAAATTTGACAAATTAGTTATTTTTGAAAATACATACAGTACTGTAGACATAATAAATCGTCCTGAGAGTTTTCAATTAGACATTTATGCTGCAGTAGACATAATGAACTGTTTGAGTTGGTTTTGTTTTAAGCCTTACATGTGTAGTTACTGCCTCTTGATAAATATTACCAGAGGATATCACATTATTACTTCAAAAATGACGCTTTGTCAAGTATGTAAAAAAAAGACTTGCGCTGAAGCTTGACAATATATTCCTACACTTTTTGAAAAGAGGGTGGTTTTTTTTAAAAAAAGCAATATAAAAAAAAATTCCTTTTTTCAAATCCTTGATATATTCACAAAACGTCACAAGAAAAAGTAAGCAGGTAGAAGAGTGTCTTTTCTCCCCCAAACTATTATATGTACATCCTAGTAATGGAAATCCATGTATGAATACAACACAACTTGTTATCGTATATTTGTAGTAGATGACAGTGATGAGTTTATTTCAAGTGATGAAGAAGATGATGTGAAGAAAACAGAACAATCAAGGGAGACAACACATTCATTTGATTCTAGTTATTCTCAGGTAAAATAATATATTCTCATGGACGAGTGGTTGCTAAGGAAACGATTCAGGTTCTCTTTTCTAGGCTTGCCTGTTTTCTTTAACCTGGTTGTTGAGACTCTGAATGTCTAGATTTATAATCGTGCGATTCCAAAAAAGTGCCTGAGGAGAATTTTCCAGAGTTGTGTCCCCTTGTCAATGTAGCTCGGATGGTATTAAAAAAACGGAGAATCCTTGTACATAATAGAACCCTTAACAGTTGGAATTCAATGTATAATTAAACCTTTTTCCTTTCGGGGAGGCTAATTAGAACGATGAGGGGTTGGGTGGCCGATGGCTAATGTGTGCACGTTGCACCAGAGAGTCTGTCATTGAGTCAAGTGGCCAGAGTTCGATTCCCCATGTGTACTAAACAAGGCCTACCTTGTGGGTTTTCTCTAGGTTCTCAAGTGAATTATTGACAGAAAATTGAACAAACATTAGTACCGAAATGAGCTGGTTTGTGTTGAGTGGACGTTAAACCCCATTTCTCTCTCATTTCATTTCATTTCTTAAAAAATCCGTCTAGATACCATAAATAAATGAAACTTTGGTATTTTTTTTTACAGGATAAAGACGAAGAAGTACAAGCCAACTATAATACCCAGACATCATATAATTACTCGGAACAACCATTAATACAACAACTCAAAAATGATACCAGTCTTCAAATGGTAGGTTGTATGTATACATTTACATGTACATGTACACCACAGGGACTTGAATTGTTAATATTGGTTCTTCAGCTTACCATTACACAGGGACTTGTATTTATCGTCTTTGTTGTTCAAATTATGTAAAAACATAGTATGTTTTAACTCCATGTAAAGAGTGGACTTAGTTGTTTAACATTTGAGTGTTTGGATGGCAAAATGGTTAGCAGGTACGTGCTGCAACATAAGGTCTGTCAATGAGTCGACTGGCTTGGTTTCAATTCCCTGCTTAAATGTAACGAGAAGTAGGGTCACCTTTCCAACCTCAGGAGTTTTCTCTGGTCCCCCCCCCCCCTACCCACTGCTAAAGACTGTTAAGCTCAAGCGAATTATTGAAAATAAAATTGAACCATATGGATAATCGAGACTATGTTATCGTAACAATGGTTACATTGACAATCAAGGCTACAATGAGGATTTAATGATTCAGAGTGAAGTAATTTGACTGAAATTTTCAGCGTATTCCCTCTGCAGTTTCTATTTTTTAACTATTACAGCTGTCTGCTCTTTATTCAATCTCCCATAATGCCTGAAAACATCTTTTTCTTCTTTCAGCAATTTGATCCTAATAACGACAGCTCTTATCAATCGGCAGAAACTGTCAATCAAAGTTACTCCAGTTACACGTCATCAAGGAACACTAGCTCCGTTGATGATTATATTAATAGCAGTTCGACTAACGAATTCGTTAACACAAGTCAACCAAACTATGTCCACAATAATCCACCGAATTATGTCAACACCAGTGAACCGGACTACATTAATCAGAGGGACGCCAGTAAATTCGTTAGTTCTGGATATAGTGACACGAGTGACCCCGGATATAACACGAACGATACGCACGGATATAACACAAGTGACAATGGATACAATAACACAAGTGACTCGAATTATGTGCAGAGGAGTCGTGCTAATCACCATGACTACGTGAATACTGACAGTCTGGGATCGTGGGGATATCACGGTAGTCCGCCAGAAACACAACAGGAAGATGAAGTTGTGTTGAGAAGACAGAAACCAACAGAAGAGGTTAATTCCTCTAGTAAGTATATTATTATTATTTCGGTACCACCACCTGTCACGATACTAGCATGACATCATTTATGACACAGCTTGTGACACTTGGATCATAATACCAAACTGACACAATGTAATGTCATGGCAGCCATTGTGACACTTAATTTGACAGGCATCATGACGCCCAAGGTAACTCAGTTTACTGCACTTGGATTTTAGATGCCATGGTCACTGACAGCAATGATGATACAATGCATGTCATGACAGCCATAATGGCAGTAATCGTGACACTTAACATGACACAGATTTTAGATGCCATGGTTACTAATGGATTTCATCTTGGATGCCCAGTGATGTAGATCCTGTTTCTCTGGTCATCACAAAGTGTTGAGAGAGAGAGAAATTTTAACATCCACTCGACATAAACTAGATCATTTCAGGCCTTGCATTTGGTTTAATTTTATTTCAATAATTTGCTTGCGATTAGGGGTCTTTAGCAGTGGGAGGAAAACGGAGGACCCGGAGAAAACCCACAAGGTTGTACCCCATGTTATGTACAACAGGGGAATCCAAACCACGCCAGTTGACTCAATGACATACCTTATCATACAGCGTGCAAATGCTATAATTCGGCCATCTGACCCCCCTCCACAAAGAGATGAAACTCCTTTACTTTCATATTTATCTTTTTCTTAATTTCAGGTTCGTTCGATGGATCTGATAGAGTTAAGTCCCCTGCTAATATAGATAGCGGCGATTCTGATGGTCCCCCTGCTATACTTAGAAAATGGCAGAGACAAAGACCCAAATCAGAGTACAAGTATCAGGACGATAAAACCATTATTAACCAGAAGCGCCTGAGCGCTACATTACCATGGCAACCAGAGCATGGCGGGATCGAAGACAGACCAGAGGAGCCAGTTTTGGACAGAAGTGCAAGTGATTATGTGAACAGTCAGCCTCCGTCATCTTCTCGGGGCAGTAACTTCAACAAGCGCAAGGATCGCAGACGTATCGAAGAATGGAATAATCAACAAGAAGAAAGGCGTCAGGTAGGAATGCTAACGAAATATTTGTTTTTCGTTTGATAAATCTGAATCAGTTTTCCCCGTTTGATCGGGGGGAAAGTTGAAGTAAGGGGTGGCAGAATTATCAGAGTCCTGTGTACAATTTGATGAGCATGTTAAAGAACCTTTTGCACTTGTACCCATAGGAATCCTGGGCAATAGTTTTTGTTCGATGTATCATGTGCAGAGATTTAACAATTCATCCTATCGTTTGAACCATACATTTATTCCTTTTGGAGATTCCGCAATCTCTTAAATGACGATAAGAGCCTTTAAGTTAACCTTCTTATAAAAGTTTAATATCACTATGTCTTGTTTGTGTTATTGCACTTTCCTTAACTCTGCATGATATCCTCCTGTACGATGTTGTTTTTTTTAATTGAGATATTTAGTATTTTTGCATGAATTTTATCAAAATAAAAAGATGATCTAACAAATGAATGTTTATTTGTTTATTGAATGAGAATGTCACATAGTTACTTTTTTGGTTGATGCAGAATTTTACACCTCAAAATCATGATGCAGATTACGTTCAGGATCAAATCAGAAAATCTAGGAATATGACAAAATCTTTCAAGATGTGACACCATTTTCAGATCCTACTCATTATAAGTTTCAAAATTCATATTGGCACAAAAATTATTACAATTTACATGTATCATTGGAACACCAGTTATGGCATCCTGTCCAGCCTCATGGGTTTTCTCCAGGTCCTCTGATTTCCTCCCACTGCTAAAAGACCCCTACGCGCAAGCGAATTATTAAATAAAATTTAACCATAAATTGGTCCCGTAATGACCTAGTTTGTGTCCAGTGGACACCATTTCTCTCTCTATCTCTAGTTATAGCCATTTAAGACTTGATACAAATGTATGACCGTCTTCATTAGCCCAGTTCGGAGCAGAACAGTAGGACGTTAAACCCCATTTCATTTCATTTCATTTTTACAAATCTATGATGCTGCCATCATTAATTACTTGTAACTGTCTGTCAATATCTGAATGATAACTTATTTCCTTGTATATCAAAGATTGGTGCCATAATACATTGTACATATTTTGATTAACTGTCCAAAGTACTATCTAAAGATCATTTTTCAGCCATTTTCTTGTCAATATGATCCGGTTCAGAGTCCTGGAACTCTGAGATTATCAGGAATGATATTTTGGCGTTAAATTCTGCATCACTTTAATAAAATATTAGATATTAGAAGTAGATAAACTAACCAACTATTTTGTGATGTTTTGTTATTTTAACAGCCTGCTGATGCCAATGAAAATGGTGTAGATATAAACTTCACTTATAATCAGGTAAAAATTATACAATTCTGTGTCTGGGTGTTAAACGACCCATTCTCTTGTTTTATGGAGAAAGCATCGGTTTGTTAAAACAGATTCATCGGTAGACATTATGAAATTCTGTGTTTTGGTTTTAACCGACTCATTCCCTCGTTTTTTTGAGAAATCATGGGAGTATTAAAAGTGGTTCATTAAAATGACATACCTTTTAATCTCTAAGGTAGAATGTTGGTGTACTGTAGATGTTCATTAGGTGAATCAGTCTTGGATGAGTTTGATGATGATTCTTTTCATCTTAGCCTGTTTGTTGTATTCCATCTCCAGTGTTTTAACAAACTCATCCCTTTGTTTTATCAAGAAAGTATGGGACTGTTATAATGGGTTCATCAGTCAAGAACCCACCTTTCCTACTCAGAGGTAGAATATGATGAACAATTTCTCCTTCGCCTGTTTGTCGATAACATTGATCAGGCCCGGATCCAGGATTTTTTCGAGATTGGGGGCCAATACATTGTAACAAATGGTAATCATTAGAGTGCCGCAAACATCAGTGGTTTGGGTGTAATACCCAGAGCCTTGACGCATTCCCTGGGCATAGACAATGCGAAAATCATGTTTATATCATCAATTAAAAAGCAAATACACCAGTCTCGCTGGGGCTGAGGGGGGGGGGCACAGCCCCCCTGGGCATCCCCCTGAATCCGCACCTGTTAATTGTGAGTGGTGAAACTTGGTAAGGTGTATAGTTTCATGACATCAATAGCTTGACTAATGAGCACTGGCTGCTGGGGTTAAGCAGAGTGATAAAAAATTTGGATTGCTCAATGTTTTTTAAAGAAACAATGTTACCTAAGGCTTAATGATTCGTTGAACAGAAAAAAATGAAAGTCATGAATAAATTTGGGTAACATAGAAAATTGATCAGATCAAAAATGTTTGACAATTAGTAGGCCTTACCAAAAGTGAAAAATAATTGACTTTACAGGAAATTTTTCTAGAAAATTTGGATTATTGCCATATATGGCGCTAGGATGGTATCAGTTAAAAAACTCAGTTGTCAATCAGCAGATCAGCAGGAATGTTTGATTTACAAGATATTAATTTCATGCTTATATTTTGATACAGGCGGAATTTGAGAACAGACAGGAACAGATCCAAAGACAATACGAAGAAGAACAGAAACGTGCGGCCGAGATTCAACTACAACAACAACAACAGGTAGTTAATACCCTAGTTACTATCAGCTGTTCATGACCAATTATCTGTAGTTATAGCAACGCTCCTAGTTACTATCAGCTATTCATGACCAATTATCTGTAGTTATAGCAACGCTCCTAGTTACTATCCGCTATTCATGACCAATTATCTGTAGTTAAAGCAACGCTCCTATTTACTATCAGCTATTCATGACCAATTATCCTAGTTACTATCAGCTATTCATGACCAATTATCTGTAGTTATAGCAACGCTCCTAGTTACTATCAGCTATTCATGACCAATTATCTGTAGTTATAGCAACGCTCCTAGTTATTATCAGCTATTCATGACCAATTATCTGTAGTTATAGCAACGCTCCTAGTTACTATCAGCTGTTCATGACAAATGATGCTGGCTGTAATCCTCACCATTTTATGATCATGCTCGTTTCTGGGCTAAAGATGGTTATTCTACAAAAGAAATGGGGATGAAAAACCAAGTTCCTGTGTAAACGGTGTGCATGCATAATACCCATGACATTTGGTGCCATCAATTCCAAATTTGCATGTATTTGTCTACCTTCATGGATTTGAAAGATTATTGAAATAAGTCCTAGTCTTGGGGTTTTTTTTATGGTCCAACTTGACTATAAACCTCCATTTCAATTTATTCTAGGAGAAAGAACTTCTGGAACCTGAAATGGAGAGAATGAGACTACTTGAGGAACGCAAGCGAGAGAGACGAAAGCGTCTGGAACAACTACATCAAGAGGATACTGGACCAATCAGTGCTCCTGTCTCTTCATCTCAACCACAGGAAGTAGTGGAGACGAGAAGTACATTAGCATACAGAGCACAGCCACCTAGAGATAATTCTTATCAAAATACCTACGAACCTGTACATCAAGAGGTTACCGGACCAATCACACCTGCTGTTTCTGCTTCTCAACCAATGGAAATAGTCGAAACAAGAAGCACATTATCATACCGACCACCTAAATATAATAACACTAATGTGTACGAACCAGACTACGTCAATCAGCCAGCCGAAAATCGTTCCACTATGAACATTCAAGTAGCAGGTGGTCGTCCACAAGCCCCTGTACATCAAATAGAAGAACCCCAGAGATCTGCCATGTCTTTCAACCTGCCCGACAGCCAATCAGGTGGTCTGGTCATAGATCCTAGAAATCAATTGGATGAAAGGTATTGCTAGGCAAATGTTCTGATACAAAATCTTTTATAGTTTATGTCAATTTGACAATGTTTTTCTGTGTTTTCAAAGAATCAAAGTTCCATGACACACAATTACTTTCAATTAGAGCTACATTACAACAGTGATATTTATATATTAAGCTTAAAAACGACAAGAGAATCATTGTAGATACGTAGGTCTGATTAGATACAATGATTAATTTCCCTGTCAAGTCTGGACATAAAGTACCTGTTAAGTACTTGTTAGTATGTGACCCTCTCCCACAAAACCAGGTGCTTGTCACACAACTTTATTTTGTACTACTGACGTAAAAGCATAAAGTGTATGCCTTCTTGTTGCTGTGAATGTGCAGAACTCCTCTCAAGATGATACTACAATTTAAAAATTACATTTTTGGAAAGCCTAGGCTGTGGGCTATTCAAATATGCTGCCAGCTCTATTTTTTATAAAAATGACCAAAAACCTGGTATTGTGGGAGCAGCTCACATGTTAAAATTTATGGTGTTGTTGGTAAAATAAATCAATATTATAATATGAAGAATAAAGTTGATAGGCAAGGCCATAATTAAAAGATTGTTTGTTTGCCAAAACGCTACCTACCCAAAAAAAGCTGCCTACTCAAATTCTTTTATTGCCGTTTTTAAATGATTTTTTTTTTTAACAGCATTATTTTTACGCTCGACAATGACACCCAAACACGAAATAATTAGTAGGAAGATTGAACAGCCACTGTCATGTCTATACATAGTACACCAAACTTGACAAGTGATTTTGTAAAATCTCTTTATTTATCACCAAAGTCTGGTCCTCCCTCCCCCCCCCCCCCCACAGACAAAGAATTTGCGTACCTACCTACCCATACCTAATCATCATGAGTGGGGTTTGGGCAAACTGAAATATTTTTAACCCTGGCCCAATAATAATAATATTTACATGTATATCGAGTTTGAAAAAGTCATATTATTGTAATGACCAGTTATAAGGAGTATTGTTGGAAATACATTTAAAATATTTTCTTTTAATTTCTAGTGAACCAGTACCTCAATACAGCATTCAACTTAATCTTGATCAACCTGACACATCACGTGGCATGATTATCCAGCCAGAACAACGAACCATTCCAGGTATATTTTCATCAAATTGTCAGTTCTCATGAAACGCATAGATGATGTTGACAATACTAAAATTGTATGAAAAAACATGCATTTTTTATTTTATTTTATCCTAAAAAATTAATTATAACCAATACATTAAATAAGTTTGTCATGGAAAATTAACTAGAGCTAAAACATTGAATATGTTCCATCATGGTAAATGAACTAGAGCCAATACATTAAATATGTTCCATCATGGTAAATTAACTAGAGCCAATACATTAAATGCTCATTATGGTACATTATCTAGAGCTAATACACATTAAATATGTTCCATCATGGTAAATTAACTAGAGCCAATACATTAAAATCTCATTATGATACATTATCTAGAGCTAATACATTAAATAACTTCATTATGGTTAATTTAGTTGTAGATATTTGAGTTTATGTGTAGTTATTTTATAGTTTTAATATTTGTAGTATATTTCTGGTTGGGTGGTGGACCTTGGGGTATAGAGTGTCGCGCTTTGACCTAGCTGGCCGGTCACCTCTGGCTTGCGGCTGTGGTTTCGAGCCCTGGTGTGAGCGTATGTGGAATGGAAATAGGGGCGCACTCCGGTTTCCTGCCACGACTAAAGAACCCTAAGCGCAAGCGAATTATTGAAATAAAATTAAAACCATATATTAGTCCCAAAATGACCTAGTTGTGTTGAGTGGACGTTAAACCCCATTTCTGGGGATCACGGTGGCTAAGTGGATAAGGCGCTGGTTCGCTAGCCTGGAGGTTGAGTGTTCGATCCCTGCATTGGCCGAGAAAGTTCATCTCGATTTTCCAGCGTGATTTCCCCTTGTCAGTGATGCAGAAGGAGGGCCTGACAAGGACAGCTGCCTAGTCGTTCTGATGGGACGAAAAACCGAGGTCCCGTGTACAAATTGGAGTGCACGTAAAAGATCCCTTGGCAGTTGGAATTTGATATAAGAGTAGGCCGTAGCGCCGCTGCCCGGGCAAAAATTTCCCTCATTGCACACTGTGGCGTATGCCCGTCTTCAATTAGCCCAGGTACGGTGCTTAAGCGTAGGACGTTAAACCCCATTTCCTTCCTAAACCCCATTTCTCTATCTCTCTCTATTTCTGGTTATTATATTATAATAGATATATTAGTTGATAATACATGTGATAATTATTAAATAGTATGGGGGGGGGGTGCTGTAGGATACTATTCGCTAGACAAGTTTAAGCCTCATACTCAATTTCAGGAGTGGCATCTAAGACACTGATAAAGAAAAGTTTATCCATTCATTCTGATGTATTGAAAGACTATGGTCCTCTCTTGTACACTTTGGCATACACATAAAAGAATCCTTAATGCTTAGGGGGTTGGATGGCCGAATGGTTAGCACATTGCACCATAAGTGTGATTTTGACTCCCCGGTTGTATGTGACGAGGAGTAGGGTAGCCTGTCCAACCTCGTGGGTTTTCTTTGGGTCCTCCCACTGCTTATAAAGACCCTTACACTCAAAGGAATTATTGAAAATGAATTGAGCCCTATGTATGTTCAAAAATGATCTAGTCTATGTTTAGTGGGTGTTTACACCCCATTCTCTGTCACCCTTAATGACTAGAATTCAAGAACAGCAGGACAAAACACCACTGTATGGACAAAATTCCCACAATGCTTTTCACAAGTATCCATTGAAATAAGAATGACCGCATGTTAGTCTCAAAATGTTAAATATAGTCTTTATTTTATTAATTTTAGTTATTGTAGAGGCCACACGTAATTTAATTTTTGTTAGTGAAAACCTGTCTCTATTCTTATTTCTCTTGGGAACAAATTTAAATTAAAGACAAAAAGTACTTGGTTGCGCTTCTCAAAAGATTTAATTTAAAAACAAAATGATTTTAGTTCTAGGTTAAGCTTACGGAATTTAGTTATGAAATTTTTAAAGAAAACTTGGTACACAAAACTCCACTGTCTATATGTTTATTATACCGTTGATGTACAAAGATAGGTTTGGCCTTAGATTTAATCTGATTAAAACACAGATCCTATTTCATTTCTTTTTTTATAGTTAACAATTTCAGTTTACTTGTCTTTACTACACTACGATCTGGAAGAGTTGTTATCATTGGATAATGCGAGGGATTATTCCACTAGAAACATCAATGCTGATTATTTAATCAAATGTCTCGGGTCAAAAGCCGCTTCATGTAGTGTAGGCCAAAAAAGAGTACAAAAACGAAATGAAATATAGATCTGTATTTTAATCAGATTACCTTAGTCTAGAATATTAAACGTAGTTGGGTGTTGGACTAACAATTTGTTGTTTTCGGTGATTTTTTTAAACAGTCCATGATGCCAATTTTATAGAACAAGAGAAACAAAAGATTCGTCAGGAATATGAGAAATTTGAGAAAACGATGCGACAACAGCAAGAAGAAGAGGAGCGCAAATTCCGAGAACGGGAAGAAAAGTTACGCCAACAAGAGGTAATTTATTTGATTGGTTCATTGGAGTTTTGTGGTGGTATTTTTTTTAGATTTCAGTAGTTGTTTTTTTTGGTTTTTGTTGGAGATTGTTTTAGTTTATTGATTAAAACTTTACATGTGGTCTTTTCGATCCAGTACACATCTCGGACTATCATATGATTTAATTTGTTTGTGTATGGTGGGTTGGAATATTGTGGTGGCATTTGGTGGAATAATTATTTGTTTTAGTTTTTATACGCCCACATTGAAATGTGGTCGTATATTGCCGTCGCCCCCGTCCGTCCGTCCGTCCGTCCGTCGGTCCGCTCTTAGGAGAGTAACTATGTGGGGTTATTTTTCTGTACACAAGTACATTATGGGGTTGTTTTGGCATGTGGGGTCGACCCCACACGCATTTCATTATTTCTGTCTCAAGCAGCTGTATGGGGTTACAGGATCTATTAAAAATTCAACCCCTCTTTGATTTTGTCCGTTCCAATGGACACTTGAAATCGTGATTTGCATGGACAACACCGTGCGAGCGAAATAATCCGAGATATCGTTTTATCGCGAATGTAACGAGATAACGCGAGATTTTCTATCCGCCATTTTCTTTTGGGTAAATTGAGCGTGTTCAGGAAACTCCAGGTAAGGACATTTTTTTCATCACGTCTATCGGTCGGCACGTCATGTCATCATGGATATGAGTAAGTGAAATGATCAAAACGTCTTAGTGCAATGTTGTTGGGGCAACTGAATCCATTTTAATTGATCGTGACCATTTATTTGAGGTATTCGATTGTGTTTAATGTGATCGCCCATGGCAACAATATTCCGATGAATATGTTGCTAAAAATAGATGCCGCCTATACGCATCATTGGTTAATTTACCTGAAATGAAAAGTAGAACTCTCGCGAGACATCAGACATTACGAGAGATGACACTCGACAATTTCTAACGAAAATAAATGGATTCTATAAGCTTATTGATGGAATTTTTGAGCGTATGTTATTGTTATTATATTTTGAATAGAGGTTATGTTTTTAAATACGTCCACATTTGCCGTCGCCCCTGGCCCTGTCTATGTGCATGTATGTCACGTGTGTGTCGGCTACTGGCCACAATTCTTATATAGAGATATTCTTGAAACTTTACATACTTATTCCTTAGTTATACTACTATACTTATAGTTATACCCTAAACCTAAGGATGATCTCTATTGTTTTTGGTGCATGCCCGACCCCCAGGGGCAGAGGCACGCCATTTTTTTCCATTTCTTTGTCGACAAAGTCATCTACATATCAAACTTCTTAACGTATCATATTGAACTTTTGCATTGTACCCTAAGGAACATCCCTATTGTTTGAGGTGCATGCCCAAACCCCAGGGGCAGAGCCATGCTTATTTTCTTGTATGTCTGTGTGTCACCTAGAGGTTACAATCTTAAGTGATCATCTTGCAATTTTACATACCCCAAAGATGATCCATGCCCAACCCCCAGTGGCAGCCACGCCCATTTCTTGTATTTGATTGTTTGTCGTCTACAGGCCGCACTGCTTAACGTATCAACTTGAAACTTTGCATACATATGTCTTGTACCCTAAGGAACATCCCCATTATTGTGGCGCAAGCCCACCCCCCAGGGACTGTGCCACCTCATTTTGTTTTTGAGTCTGTGTGTCGCCTACAGCCCACAATTCTTAATAGATCGTCTTGAAAACTTTTTTATACTAATTCCTTATATCCCAAGGCTGACCTCAATTTTTTTGGTGCATGCCCGACCCCCTTGGACCGAGCCACGCCCTTTTTTTGCATTTATTTGTCTGTAGTCTACAGGCCGCATTTCTTAATGTATTTTTTTGAAACTTTGCATACTTATTCTTTGTCCCCCAAGGAACATCCCTATTGTTGTGGGTGCATGCCCAACCCCCAGGGACGAGCCACGCCCATTTTCTTTGTGTATGTCTGTGTGTCGCCCACAGGCCATTTTTTTCTATTTTTTTGTTTCTCATCTACAGACTGAATTTCTTAACATATCATATTCTAAATGGATCAGCTTGGTACTTGGCATTTGTATTCATTATAGCCTAAGGGCGTCCGCACTAAGTAGTAAAGGCATTTTCAAGATTGAAAATAAAAATTGGTGATTCCAACTGCATGGTAGCAAGGACATGCAGTATTATGCTTATCATTGCTGGGTTTGATACATATTTTTATGGACCTTTGGTTTCAGATGTACGAGTTTGTGTTCTGCAGCATTCCAGGGCTCAACCCCATGGCTCGATGGCCGTTGAGGATCGAAGGATCGTCCTCCATGGGATACTGCAAAAGTGATGATGCATGGTATGTATGGCAAATAAAATTAAAAAGAAAAAATAATTATATTTTTGCACATTGCTAAGTCAGGGAAGGAGCTGAAAAGTAGGACGTTAAACTCTATTTCATACCATTTCTATGCTGTGGTGTTAGGTTTTTAATGTAGTTTTTGTGCACCTGACTTGTTCTATTCAATAATAGCACTAGCCAAGTGCCAAATAATTGTAGCAGATTAATCTTTCAGACTAAAAGGCTATATTATACATGTAAATATATTAGGTAATAATTGCATCCTCACTACTTTTTGAATTACTGCAGGTTTCCAATTAAGGATCCGCAATCTTTCACATTTATCGAAAAGTGGAAAGCAGTCGGCTTGGGTAATTATTATCATTGTTTCCAACTGGCTCAGTTAATGTTAAAATTCATTTTTTTATAGTTAATATTCATTTTTTTATTGTTAAAATTCATCTTCTGTTGATTTGACAGTGTTTTCCCTAGGGCTGAACAATAATTTCAATAAATCAATATACTGTATCGCAATATGCGAATTTTATTGACAATATTTTTTAAGAACCATTAAGAATACGGCAATAATCCAATACATGTATATTGTTTGACATTATTATCGCCATTCCTCCATATATTCTCTCAAAGAATATTGTTTTTTATGAAACAAGAATAAATTGGATCGGTCATACATAAGCATTCATACTTCGTAAAACCATACTCGATGGAGCTGTATTAAAGTATTAAATGTTTTGTTTAACTAGAGCTGGGCATAAACTTTTATAAATCAATAGTGTCGCAATACTCAGTTTTCTCAAAACTGGATGTACAATGTATTATCCTCACTTCGAAACTGAAAACTAAGTGTTATAATAATGTACATGTAGCTTCAAATCCCCAGAACGCTATTTCCTATAAAAATGACAAACCTTTCTTAACATTAAAATTTGTTATTACATTACATCTAACAATGACAACAATGCATGTGTACAATTTATTTTATATTCATAAAATCATTTCAAGTTATCTGACAATAACAATGCATGCTTGAATTTATCTTATAATTATTTAATTATAGTCAAGGTTCGCACACTCCCTGAAACTCAGGGAAAAATGAAAATGTGATTTCCAGTACTGGAAAGTCCTGGAAAAACAAATTTACTCCTTGAAACTCCTGGAAAATTATCATTTGTGGTTTTGCTATATATTTTAAAATATAAAACGAACGTAGTTATCGAATGTTACTTCAAACGTTTCTTCAAACGTTGAAAACTCCTGGAATTTTAAGTGTTCTGAGTTGTGCAAACCTTGACAGTTGCTTGCTTTTTATTATTGGATGTATTTCGTATCACCGAGTCCTGGATGCAGTCCTCTAGCATTTGAATCTTTACAACCATGGTATCATTCTTCCTCCTGTTAATTTCAAAATATTACATCCTTAGACTACATGTATATACCAAAATTAGTATACAAACAACTTTTCATGAGGTCAGTGGCTAGTGAAAAATGTATGTGGCTTATACTTTTTTCACAGTGGCTAATGAATTTTAGAAGCTAGTGCTAACACAGTACAGGATTGTTACAAATGTCGGATTACTCAGAGTGTTGGGATACTCAGTTTTCTCTAAACTGGAAATATTATCGAAATTTTGAAAACCATAAGTATTATTATACATGTAATGTAGCTTCAAATCCCAAGAATGCTATTTCCCATAAAAATGACAAACCTTTCTTAACATTAAAAATTTTATTACATTAAAATATCTAACAATGACAACAATGCATGCTTAATTATTTAATTACAGTTTAAAGTAAGCATTTGGAATAGGCCCAGTGGGCCCAATCTATTTATTGTAGATTTGCTACCTGTGTCAGTTAAATCTTTGTAAATTGTAGTAACCGATATCTATGGTTGTAAGGAACGAAACTTCCTCCACCACACTTGTATTTTTATAGAAGTTTTGATGATTTAATTGCTAGCTTTAAGAATGAATCTTGTCTAATTTTAATTTTATTATTGCTGAATTAAAATATTTTGTTTCACTTTTCAGAGGTTCTGAAGAAAAGGCCAGATACATTGAAGGCCTTCCTCAACGATGTTGATTGGGCGACTGCAGAGTAAGTATTTGTATATTATAAATTGATTAAAGTTAAAAGGCATGCCAACTCTTTTATGTCATTAAGGGCATTGCGTAGTCTGAGATAGGCCTACACTAAGTTTTCAACACCAATCTGATAAAGAATTTGCACTCTTGTTTGTTCCTTCACAATTTTGTGATTTTGGGTTAGTTTAAGTTGATACAGTGCTAGCATTAAAATGTGCATTTTAGACTGATCAACGCCCTTCATGCAAAGCATACATGTACAGCACAAGGATCGTGCAGGTTTGACAAAAGACGATTTTGTTTTCTTATTATATTTATTATAATATTCTCAGGATAAACAGACAAAACAGTCAGCCGACAGCAGAGGAAATTAATGTCCAGAGATCAGAAATCCTAAATCAACAAACCGAACAGCCAGCCCTGATGATTAGCTCAGTTGATAGTTCTATTATTATACAGAGTAAGATAAGGAAGAATTTAGCCATAAGCTCAGAAGAAATTGTTGATGAAAGTAAAAATGCCCAGAATTTGGATCATCATATTAGGTATGAACCCTGAAAATTATAGTGCTTAATAAATTTTAACCCCTGCCCTGTTGCTGTCATGTAAAGTTCCATCAACAATTTCTTCTGAAATTTTGGCTGAAGTCGTCCTTTTCTTTCTTCGATGAGAAATGTTTGTTAGCTTTATATTTACATTTGCAACAGCCTCGTCATCTGAATCTGTTTCTAAGTAATGGCTGTCATGTGAAGTTCTATCAACAATGTCTTCTGAACTTTTGGTTACCTTTGTAGTTAGATATGGAAATATTTCAGAGCAACAGCTATCATGTGAACTTTCATCAACAATTTCTTCTGAACTTATGGCTAAATTCTTCCTTTTCTTACTATGAATAATAATAGAACTATCATCTGAGCTAATCATCAGGGCTGGCTGTTCGGTTTGTTGATTTAGGATTTCTGATCTCTGGACATCAATTTCCTCTACCGATCTCTGGACATCAATTTCCTCTACCGATCTCTGTCCACAAAATACATTATCGAATGACATCTGACGTTTTGGAACATGTTGATGTAGCAAAGATTCTGTTGATACAAGACATGGGATTGGTTGGTAAGTTCATAGATATAGATAATTCCTTGTTATTGCTTTACCTTTTAAGCAGGAAGTTTTGTTGAGACATACATTTAAATTAGAGATCAACATGATCTGGATGCGATCCAACACAAAATAACGTTTCTATTCAAAACTAAACCAATTGAGGCATTTTGTATACATCTTTTTTTATTGTCAACGAGCCATGGTGGCCACGAAGGTAGGATGCTTGTTTGCTAGTCCATATATTTAGCTTCCAGTGTTGGCAAAGAAAATTTGTTTTCTCAGTGATGTAGGATGGAGGGTCCCACGAGGATAGCTGTCTAATCGTTCGGAGGGGGCAGCAAACCGAGGTCATGTAAAGATCCCTTGACTGTTGGAATTCAATATGAGAGGAGGCTGTGGTGCCACTATCCGGGCAAAATTTTCCTCAAAGCGCACTTTATGGCGTATGTTCGTCTTCATTAGCCAAGTTCGTAGCAGAATAGAAGGACATAAAACTACATTTCATTTCATTTCATTTCAGATCTCGTTCCTGTGGTTGAGGCACAAGATACAGATGGGACAAAAACATGAGGTCCCATGTACACTAAGATTTTAAAGATTTGTTAATAAGAATGATTAGTCAATGTATATTGCGATTAAGCCTTTTGCAGGTCTTTCTTTAGGCCTGAAATGTTTTTGGAATTATTAATTAGATATTGACTTTTCCAGGCCATAATAAACTTTTGATGGCATTGGATGTCTCCGATATAAGTTCAGTCATATTTTGATTACAGCTAAAACGAAGGAGCGAGACTTAGCTTCGAACAACCAGTTCGGTGGTTGCCATTAATGCATACAGCTTGTCAAACCTTTAAATATATTTTCTCGCAATACAGTAATTTGAATAAAATTTTCAAATTATGCATTTAACGAAAATAAATATAGACCTGTATCTTTTGGAGATGTATTTTGGTTAATACCATTGAGAATAAATAATTTATTTTATTTTTTAGTGTTTATACTATATAATGGACACAGTGTACAGACAACACTGTGGATTTGTACATAATATTCAGAACGCCTACAAATTTTTTCTAAATCACATTCGTGGTCTAAGGGGATTGAACTCAGTAAGATTACCTCCCTTTGAAAAAGTGTTGTGTTTTTTTTTGTTTAGATGCAGTCCATAACCTTGTGGGGTACTTTTGTATGATACGCTAGAGTATTACAGATACACTGTGATGGATTGTTTGTCCATAACCTTGGGGGGTACCACTATATGATATGCTAGAGTATGATGGACACACCATGGGGTTGTTTGTCCAAAACCTTGGGGGGTACCACTATATGATATGCTAGAGTATGACGGACACACTATGGGGTTGTTTGTCCATAACCTTAGGGGGTACCACTATATGATATGCTAGAGTATGATGGACACGCTATGGGGTTGTTTGTCCACAACCTTGGGGGGTACCACTATATGATATGCTAGAGAATGACGGATACACTATGGGGTTGTTTGTCCATAACCTTGGGGGAACCACTATATGATATGCTAGAGTATGATGGACACACAATGGGGTTGTTTGTCCATAACCTTGGGGGGGGGGGGGTAATACTATATATGCTAGAGTATGATGGACACACTATGGGGTTGTTTGTCCTTAACCTTAGGGGGTACCACTCTTTGATATGCTAGAGTATTACGGACACACTATGGGGTTGTTCGTCCATAACCTTGGGGGGGGGGGGGTACCACTATATGATATGCTAGAGTATGAAGGACACACTATGGGGTTGTTTGTCCATAACCTTGGGGGGTACCACTATATGATATGCTAAAGTATGATGGACACACTATGGGGTTGTTTGTCCATAACCTTGTGGAGTACTTCTGTATGATTCGATAGATTATGACAGACACATAGTTTCCGGTTGTTTGTCCATAACCTTTTGGGGTACTTTTGTATGATATGCTAGAGTATGACAGACACAGTGTTTGATACTACTATATGATACGCTAGAGAACGACAGACACACTGTGGGACTGTGTGTCCATAACCTTGTGGGGTACTTGTCAAGTACAAAATATTTGTCTTTTAATGACATTATGGAAATAATTTTTATTTGATTCACGTTTAATTTAAAAGATCATAATCTAGTATAATCGATTAAACCCCACAATGTTAATTTTGGAGCAGCCCCACATGCCCCTCTCGTTTGAATTTTGACTGTCATCCCCACATGGAGCGTTTGCACAAAATTGAGTAACCCCACAATGAAGTTGAACAAAAAACTGCACATGGTACTTCTCAACTGTACGTCCGTCCGTCCGTCCGTCCGTCCGGCGTCCACAATTGCTTGTGGACGCTCTAGAGGCCAAAGTTAATATTCGATTGACTTTAAATTTATACACAGTGTTTAAAGTCATGAGACGAAGAAGCCTATTGATTTTCAGCGATTTCCGATAATAACTGTCTGAGTTATGGCCCTTGATCACTAAAAAAAATCTTGTGGACGCTCTAGAGGCCAAAGTTAATATTCGATTGACTTTAGATTTATACATAGTGTTTAAGGTCATGAGACGAAGAAGCCTATTGATTTTCAGCGATTTCCGATAATAACTGTCAGAGTAATGGCCCTTGATAACTTCAAAAAATCTTGTGGACGCTCTAGAGGCTAAAGTTAATAACCGATTGACTTTAAATTTATACACAGTGTTTAAGGTCATGAGACGAAAAAGCCTATTGATTTTCAGCAATTTCAGATAATTAAAATCAGAGTTATGGCCCTTGATCTCTTTTAAAAATCTTGTTGACGCTCCAGAGGCTAAAGTTAATAACCGATTGACTTTAAATTTATACACAGTGTTTAAGGTCATTAAATAAAGAAGCCTATTGATTTTAAGCAATTTCTGATAATTACTGTCAGAGTTATGGCCCTTTATCGCTTATAAAAATCTTGTGGACGCTCTAGAGGCTAAAGTTAATAACCGATTGACTTTAAATTTATACACAGTGTTTAAGGTCATGAGGCGAAGAAGCCTATTGATTTTCAGCAATTTACGATAATTACTTTCAGAGTTTAAGGTCATTAAATGAAGAAGCCTATTGATTTTCAGCAATTTCTGATAATTACTGTCAGAGTTATGGCCCTTTATCGCTTATAAAAATCTTGTGGACGCTCTAGAGGCTAAAGTTAATAACCGATTGACTTTAAATTTATACACAGTGTTGAAGGTCATGAGACGAAGAAGCCTATTGATTTTCAGTAATTTCAAATAATTACTGACTGAGTTATGGCCCTTGATCACTTTCAAAATTTTGTGGACGCTCTAGAGGCTAAAGTTAATATCCGATTGACTTTAAATTTATATAAATTGTTGAAGGTCATGAGACGAACAAGTATATTGAGTTTCAATGAATTTAGATAACTTGAACAGCATGGAGGAGAACTTTATCAAAGCCAAACAAATTCCAATGATTTTCGGATAATTACATAATGAGTTGTTACTTTTAATCAGATTTTAGTGTATTATAAATGTTTCATTACCGAAAAAAGTAAAATATGCGACAACTCTTGTTGACTGCCCGGACGATTTAGCTGCTGTGGGCGTATGTTTCGTTGCCTGGCAACCTATGTTTGGTTATTGGAGGCCCATCGGAACCCCCCTTCTCCCAATAAATTGCAGATATGTGACCCGAATAACCTCACAGCCCCCTCCCACCAATATGATTCCCTTTCGAAGGACCTGTATTGTTTATGTTTTTATTCATATTATAATTAGTGTATTTGGGGATATATTTGGTTATCATTTCTTATAATTATTAATAATTTGGGCTTGCTTACAAACAAAAATACTGCATGGCTTATTTTATGGAGATAGATTTTTCAGGTATGTAAAATGACAAAAAATAATTTTTTTTTATGTTTTCCTTCATTTAACTAATTTCCCTTTCAAGACTAATTAGGTCATAGTGCAACCCTCAGTTTTTATTTTGTGGGGGTTGGATGGCCGAATGGTTAGCATGTGCGTGCTGTATCATAAAGCCTCACATTGAGTCAATCTGACAGTTAAGGATACTATGAAACACCCATTACTACTTTCAACATGGAAATATTCAAAAGTAACATATAACATCGACATACTTATTTAACACATATAGGGGGGTTGGGATGGCCTAGTGGTCTAGAGTGCCACGCTTCGACCTCTAGCTGGCCGGCCACCTCTGGCTTGCGGCTGTGGTTTCGAGCCCTGGTGACATGGAGACTGGGGCGCCTTCTCAACCTCTTGGGTTTCCTCTGGGCACTCCAGTTTCCTCCCTGCTAAAGACCCCTACTTGCAAGCAAATTATTGAAATAAAATTTGAAAAACCATATGTTAGTCCCGTAATGACCTAATTGTGTTGAGTGGACGCTTAACCCCATCTCTCTCTCTCTTTTTAACACGTATATATTTGAGTAGTGGATTGACTGATATGTCTCAAATTTAACTCAGTTTAATTTGCACATTACAGCCCCCATTTCATAGTGTAACTGTGTTGTCTCTTTATGTATTTATTCTTGGTATATTTCAGGAACGTCTGAGGAGAGACGAAGAAAGAATTCGCCAAGAAGAGGAAAAATTAGAAAGAGAGCGTCAAAATCTTCTGAATAGTTCTGCAGAATTTATGAAACATAATGAGCCAAAACCTTATCAGCCATCTCAGACACGAGTCCGAGGTCAAGGTTCATTGTACACGTCAACAGTAACACCTGCAAACAGACAAGAGCCAATCAGACCCTCCACTTATTCTACTTCTATGGTTGTTGACAACACAAGGGGAAGTAAGCACCACGTACAAAAAGTGGAACCAACATGGCCGCCTAGCAACAAGCCTAAGCAACCGGGAAATATCAGTGTAATGCGATCACACGGAACAGAAAGTAATACATTTAGAGACAGTCATAATAAACCTAATACTAGTGCTAACAGACGAAGCCAGGAATATTCTCCTAGGGAACAAACGGACGTTCAATCAATGAAAATGCGATTTTCCGAACCTAATCAGAGAAATAGTTTGTCTCGAGAAGATATGCTGGCCATGAACCGAACCGCTAAACCTTTGCAAAAGAAACCTGAAGGATCTGACAGTGCTACGAGTCCTACCACAACGGGACCAATCAAACGAGAGACCCCAACTCGACAAGAAATCCATTCCCTCAACGCTGTTCCTAAACCAAAACTCCGCCAGTCTGTTGATTGGATAGGAAGAAACGATACGTCCAATGAAAGAAGAGCTGCACCTCGACGCTCAGAAGTCATGAAGAATCAGTATTCTGATTCAGTTCAAGGTCATTGGATGATTGAAGAAGCTGAACGCCGCCGAATGAACAGTGACTTAAATATGAAATCGTCCACGTTACCGATCCAACCTGGTCCTTACACAGGCCCGGTGAAACCTCCGCGGGATCATGGAAACATGTGGAGTGATAATAGTGCTAATCCCAGACAATCTCAATATTCCAGTTTACCACCACGAACCGATCCCAACATGCCCTTACAAATACGCCAGACATTGTTACAAAAAACGGCCAGTGCTCGGGGATCGAATGGGAGCAACTATTCCCAGGAACTGAACATAAGTGTGCCTCAAATGTCCAGAAATTCCCCTAATTTTTCACAGACAATGCCTGCATCTTATGGGTATGATTCTCCGAGATCCGATTATGGTGCTCCGCGTGTATCGTCGTCTCAAGCCCCTCCAGCACCTGATGGTTCTAATGATCAGATGCCTGTTAGTGGTAAACAGTTGTGTTCATCTTGTAATCAAGAATTAGGTGGGTAATTGTTAACAAGGTGATGTTACTATGGCAACATTTCTTTCAATGTCTTATTGCATTAATTCGAATCTGCAACAGCAATTTGTAAATGTAACATCTTTTCTAAAGCATTTCTTGTACTATTTCCTTAAAGCTAAGGTTTTGTCAACAAGTTGATGTTACCATAGTAACATGTACTTCAATTTTGCAACAGGAATTTGAAGACAGGAAACAATCTTAAGCTTTTTCTTTAGTATTTCCTGATAGCTGGTGATCATCATTTAAGGGATTTTGAGTCCCTTGTAAACAAAAGTATTTTTAACAATCTGTCAGTTGACTCTCACAGATTTAATAGTAAGTGCAGGAGGACCGCATTACACAGAACACAAAACTGACAAGATAAACCTGCAGACAGAATATATAGACATTACAAGGAATAAACAACAAATATCATAACTTGATAAGAAAAGAATAGAGTACCATCTTTATTTTAATTTGGTACACATATCACACTCATTCAATTTTTGTCCACTCTTTATATGCATGTCCACTCCATTAACATCTATAGGGTTGCCTGTCTAACCTCATTGGCTTTCTCTGGGTTCTCTAGTTACCTCTCACTGCTAAAGACCCCTATGTGCAAGCGAATTATTGAAATAAAACTGAAATAAGCTAGTTTGTGTCGAGTGGACATTAAACCCCATTTCTCTCTCTCTCTCTCAATTTACATCTAAATAAAACCTGTTGGTTGAGAGGTTCACTATTTTCAGTGACCATGAAGGACAAGGGATGATGTATAGTCTTTTGGATAGGATCCGAAACAGAGATCCTATGTACACATTGGTGTGCAAGTATAAGCTTTCTTGGCAGTTAGAATATGATATAAGCTAGGCTGTAGTGCCGCTGCCCGGCCTAATTTTCCTCATAGCACATAGGCCTACACTGCATGGCATATCTTCACTGTTGGTTTGTTTATTTATTTCTAGTTGATTTTATTTTTTCCTATGTTTATTTTGTTGTTTGTTAAATTGTAGGTTTTGGTGCTGCTATGATAATAGAGAAGTTAGGTTTATATTATCATATGCCCTGCTTTAAGTGCTGTGTTTGCCGAACCCCTCTGGGTAACGGCTCTGAAGGTGCTGACGTGAGAATCCGAGTCAATAAATTACACTGTCCCAACTGCTACAGCAACGATGAAGGTATCTCTACACTTGGGTGAATTATTTGTTGTCAGGAGTGACACAGCGTCGTGACACAACGGCACAGGTGAAGACATGTCAGTCATTCTATACTGGATGGCAGTAGTTCCAGGGTTGGATTGTTGCTCTGCACTAATCTTCATTAATTCAGTTTCTACAATTTTTTTTTTAATTTTGCTAACCTTTTGAAATTATTTTGTAGATTTTTCTTAACATTTTGTTAAACTTTACGCTTTTAGCAAATCTTTATTTTTATTTTAATTTCTAAAGCAAGTTTAAATCATTTTCATAATTTTTTAAAAAATTTATCAATTTGCACAGAGTTTGTTTTTATGTTTAATTTCATGAAACACTAAAAACACTGGTTCGCATTCAAGTATTAATTTAGTAGTTTTGATTATTTTAGATGCTTAAAAAATTAGACCATATAGTTTTATTAATTCTTTTCAGATAGTAAATCAATGAAATTTTCAGGAAGAATAATCAATTAATTTTTTATTAGCTTTTCTTGGTGAATAAATGGAGATTAATTTCTTTCATCCATCATGGTTTTAATTTGTCATATTTTCATCATTCATTGCTTAAAATTTATTAACAAAGTTTTAGAATTAGATCGACATTAACTTTTAAAATGGATTCATACAAAATATCTAGGGAGCCTGGGTAATATAGATCTACATTACGTATTACCGCAGTGGCTCAGTAAGTAAAATGTCGGCTTGCTAACCTGGGGGGTCCAGTGTTTAACCCCTGTGTTGGACAAGAAAGTTCCAGATTTTCGGATGTGGTTCCCCATTGTCAGTAGTCGTGGACCTAGCAAGAGACAACATATAATAGTTGGAATTCAAAATAAGGTTAAGCTGTAGTTTCACTACCCAGCCAAATATTTCCCCCGTAGCCCAGAACATGGGGTATGACCATCTTCATTAGCCCAGTTGGTGCTGAAAAGTAGGGAGAGGTGTGGCCCAATGGTTTATGCGCGTGTGCTGTATCGATCATAAGGTCTGTCATTTAGTCAAGTGATGTGGTTTTGATTCCCCACTTGTACGTGACAAGCAGATGACCTGGCGCTACACAGGTCGAAAGAAGTATAACTCCGAAAGCGGTAGGCCAACGCCACAAGTCCTATGTTTCTCTCTGGACAGAGCTATCCCTATACACCACATTGCAGTGTCGGGACAGCCCTAGTGTTGTCAACAAACCTGAACAGACAAACAACATCCACAAATCAGAGGCAGATTAAGCTCCACCAAGGCCTGAGACGGCAGGTGCTAGAGGGCCTATTTAAAATGGTGTGGGCCTAATTAATTTCGGGTCAGGGCCTGTGTGGATTCCTGTTGGGCCTACCCCCTCCCCCCCAACAATCATTGCCTATGCGTTTTTAATCATATCAGACAAGTCGAGAAAAAATTATTTTTTTTACGAAATCTTTGGCCTGAGCCTCACTGATAATCCGCTACTGCCATAAATATTGGTATAGATTGTAGTGTACATGAATAATTGACGGTTACTGTACATACTTTTATATACATGTAAGCTTGTAAACTCACTGTTCTCACTACCACAAGGTTTTACTGGCTTTTATGACCTCACCATGACTACACTCAAATACAGCAGTCATATTATATGATACACAAATTTAGAGGGGTGTTGTTTGGCAATAGACATCACATGTGCCTAGATCATTGGGACCCGAGATGTGTTTGGGGGGTTTGATGGCCGAATGGTGAGCACGTGTGTGCTGTATCATAAAAGCCTGTCATTGAGTCAACTGGCGTGGTTTCAATTCCCGGTTGCACGTGGCAAGGAGTAGGGTCTCATGTGTTTTCTCCGCGTCCTCGGGCTTCCTCCAACTACTAGACCCCTACGCACAAGCGAATTATTTAATAAAATTAAACAATATAATAGTCTAGAAATGACCTAGTTTGTTGTCAAGTGGACGTTAAACCCCATTTCCCTTCCCTCTCTGTGATCTGCAGTAGACATGAGTCGAGATCATCAAGACCCAAAACGTGCTACATGTGTTTGGTAGGATAAGCATGGATGATGAAAATATGATTTATAAGGCAAGGGCAGATAACTGGCAGTCTCTTCTCTGAATCCAACCCTGACATAGACATGTGTGCTGGACTCTTTATTTCTTTTCTCTCTTTAATTCTCTCATCTTTTGATCCCCTCTTTTCATCCCAGCTTCAGGCTTGACAATATTTGTAGTGATTTTAATGTGTATATATTTTGATGTTAATAATTATTTGTGTTATCGTCAGATCAAAGCTTATTTCCTGTTCGTGTAAATGTAATAATCTTTAAATAAGCATTCCGTGATAATAGGGAAACTTGAAATTAGAATTCCATTGTAGTAGGAAACTTTGAAATTAGCATTCCATGGTAGTAAGAAAACTTGAAATTAGCATTCAATGGTAAATAGGAAAACTTGAAATAATCATTCCACTGAAATAGGAAAACTTGAAATTAGCATTCCGTGGAAATAGGAAATCTTTAAATTAGCATTTCATGGTAGTAAGAAAACTGAAATTTGCATTCCATGGAAATAGGAAGTTTTGAACACAAATAATCATTTTCAAAATGCATTTCTTGTTTCTATTTATTCACTTGACATAATGCATTTGTATTAATTATTATAGCATTTCATGGTAAACCTGAAATTAGAATTCCTTGATAATAGGAAACTTTGAAATTAGCATTCCATGGAAATAGGCAAACTTGAATTTAGAATTCCATTGTAAATAGGAAAACTTGAAATTTTCATTCCAAGGTAGTAAAAAAACTTAAAATTAGCCATCCGTGGAAATAGGAAAACATGAATAATCATTTTCAAAATGCATTTTTATTTCTATTTATGCACTTGACATAATGCATTTGTTGTAAATATTATAGTTTCTTATATGTTATAGTTATACACACATTATTTTTTTTAAAATGCATTTTAAATTGTTTAATTTAATCCACTATCCACTTTTAAATATATAATTCTAAATCTATAAATAAAAAGAAATGTAATTGTAAAATATTCGTATAAATAAATTCTGGGGCCTGTTTCACGTATATTTAGATAAGATAAAATCCAAATTTTAGTAATTTGATTGGATAATATTAGAATGATTTTAGTGTTTAGCCAATCAAAATGGAAGTATCTACTAAATTTTCGATTTTTATCTTTATTAAAAGATATATCGAGAAACCAGGCCCTGGTGCCTTATTTTTGAAAAAGGTTCAACTAAGTTCTTTGAAGGATGCAAGGATTCCATTAGTCAAAGGCTAAAATTGTGGTACCAATTTTTGAATTTAACCAATGTAAATGCTGCATTCTTTAAATATTTAGTTTTCATGAATAAAGCCTTGGAAATAATGTTATTGACTACTTTTATTTTTTAAAATTTTATCACATGTCTTAATTTTATCTTTTTTTTATTTTTCAGCTGGTTTAAAGTTCAGTAAGGTTTAACAGCTCTACAGATTTATATATTTTATATTTTATTCAATAAATATAGCGCAATATTTAATACTACACATTAAACCATGGACATACGTTTACATATAACCTACCAGTACAGACAACTCCTGGGGCCTGTTTCGTGAAATTATAACGAAGATTAAATCCAAATTTTATTAACTTGATTGGATAATATTAAATTGATTTTAGTGCTTAGCCAATCAAAATTGAAATGTCTACTAAAATTTGGATTTTATCTTTAGTTTAGATTTTCAGATTTTTATTTCATAGTTAAATATAAAGTATATTTCAAGAATAAACCAGAACCCCAACAGCAAATTTATTTTGCGACTTTATCAAAGAGCATTCTTTCAATATTAAACTAATACGCTTCCTACATATATTAGTATAATTTCCATAAGTATGTGTTATAGTTTATAAAAGATTAGTATGCTTTTGTTATTTAAAGTAAACGGTATATTTAATGTGTAGCATTTACCGAACAAGTTCTACATTGAAATGTCTGATGTGATTGTCACTGAATTTTTCCTGAATCATTTTGATAACGAATTATAATATTGTATATCTAAAATCAGACTGTTCCATCTACAAAACAAAATTTATATAACATTAATAGACAGTAAAAAAGACCTTACATAATGCATCTTTAAAAAATTATACACAATTATACGCTTTTTTAAGTTTGGGATGATAAATAGCTTGCATTTATAAACTTTTTGGACAAGAAAACAGTTCATAAATACTAGACAAAAATTCAAAAGAATTCAGATATAATTTTTATTGCACTTAAATTAACCATAAACACTTCACACATCATTATGTATATATATATTTATGCTTTATACATTAATACTTGCAATATCCATTATTCTCATGTAGTTGTACATACCATAACACTAAGTAAAGCATAAATTTACCCCACAGAGCGTTCGGTTGAAGTATTCAAAGTTGTAAATAAGCTACATTATGTAACATTCTATTAAGAAATGATTGTAGTTATATTCTTGTAGAATAGGGATGTTTTTCGCTTTGTTCAATTCTGTCCTGTTATTAGTTCACCAAGTGGGCCTAATGTTGTCACAAAGGTTGTACCATTCTCCTTATTAAGTATACTTTAAATTTAAATAATTTGCAAAACTGAAGACTGGGGACTATGCCAGTGCGCGTAAATGCATTATTACAGTTATTATCAATTCGTTAATTGCTTGGCAAACCTATGTAATTAGGTATTCAATAATTTAAAGTCTATTCAAAGGTAAAAAAATAAGGTTTGTTAGTGCTTGAAACTTTGTTATGTTTTTTTTATGTTGATATGTCGATAGTCAACACAACAAGGCAGTTCATGGAATTTCCAAAAGATATTCTTTGCTTAATCAGTCTGAATGGATTCTTTTTTTGATAATGTATTCTTGTGAAATGAAATAATTGAATTGTATATTGGACACTGTTGTGTCATCGTCTTTATGGATGTTTAGTGTACGTGCCTGTTGATGTTCTTTTCATGGTTGTAAAGGGACTGCCTCTTTCTTCTCAATTTAGTTTTGGATTCAGATTTTAAAAATTAAAATGAGCAAAAAGTTTATTGACATAATTTCATCTAATTAAAATTCTATTAAAATTTCGTTTAGTTTTATCGGAAATTGACATCAGATTTTAATTAAACACCTGGACTTCTTTTTTTCTATTTTTTTTTTGTTCATTTTCTTCAAAACAAAAATGTAGAATTTCATGAATTTAGCTACAAAATGATGGTTACAAAAGTATTTGTGGAAATAATGTTGTTTGATTTCTATGTGCTTACTTATTTCTATAGTTTGTGATTGTTATATATTGTTACTGTGTTGTATATGTTTAAATTAAATACTGTTTGTTTAGTTAAAGTTCGGTTTCTGTATAGTTTTATATTTGATTGATTTACTCCTTGGCTATTTGCAACCATATGTTTTGTAATTTTGTTGCACATCATCAAGAGGGTTCAAATCTGAGTGACAGAGGAATTCATAAGAAACCTTTGAGTTAATCAGTATAAATTTATATTAAAACAAAGTTAGAATATAGATCTGATAATTATTATTATTATTATTATAGATATATTTGTATATAATTGTATATTAGATGAATATTCATTAATTGTATAAATAGATAGAATTATATATTTTCTATAGAGAATCATTAATTTCATTCGTCAGCTAATTAGGCCTACAATATTGATAGGTGATCATACTATTTGGCAACAAATATTACAATAGTTAATGCATCAGTGTGCTTTCTCCTATGCCAGACAGATGGTGACGTTGGGGCCTGTCTGGTGTACTCTGCAAAACAAGATGTTTTAAAATTATATCGACCCTCGAAGCACATTTGACATTTCCTCGACCAACTAACTTTCTCAATCTGTCGGAGATAAAAGGGACGATTAATATGCTTAAGACCTGTTCCCACGAGGGTCACTCATTCAAAATCAAAACTTACGTTTATCTATAAAATAAAATAATGGACCGAAAATGATCTATTTATTGTTAAGTGGACGTTAAACACCCCCGTTTATCTCACCTATGTGCTTGTGTCCATCTTAAATTTTTGTTTAAGTATTAAACAGTGCTTTATGATGTATTGCTTTCACATAAACTAGCAATAGTGTGTTCATCCATTTTGTTTTATTACTGTCGTATACATATATAAAGTACTTGTGCATTCATTAAAAATATATCCAAGAGGCGATACTATTTACAAATTAATGCTAATTATAAACCTCGAGAATAATAAACATTTCTATAATGATATAATCACCAGTTGCCTGAATAAATGCTGAATACTGTTTTATAAAACACAAAGGAAATTAAAAAATTATTACATAAATTCTCTTTCTTGTTGTTGATTCATATTTTTTCATAATAGAAGTTTCACTGGGGTCGGCTGTAACCAGGCAGTTAGCCGAATAGCACACGACGGAGCTTCCCATCTCATAAAAGGCGAGAGAGAAAGTTTGGAATTAAATGTCGCCGGAAAAGTTCCATAAATTTTAACGTTTTTTCTTGTATTTTTTAAGAAAAAAAATGAAGCTTTTCCGGTGATCTTCAAGTTGAAATAGGCTTTACGGTGATATACTGTTCTACCAACCGGGTGATGAAGACGGGCATACGTCATACAGTGTTTTCAGAGACATTTTACCCGACGTCCCCTTTTGGTTTTAGGCACTCCCGTTTTTCCCTATTTTTTTTATAAACAATATTTTATTCAGGATGTCTGAATGGGATTGGGGAATAGGCTTAGCCTATGTACCCCCCCCCCCCTAAAGACCCCTACGCGCAAGCGATTTATTGAAATAAAATTAAAACCATATGTTAGTCCCGAAATAACCTAGTTGTGTTGAGTGGACATTCAGCCTCATTTCTCTCTGTCTCTCTTTTTGTTTTAACATGCCTTCCTTTCACACGTTTCCCAGTACTAGATCATATACATGTACATTATGCGTTGGTCCCGTGTATCATTAACCGTTTGCAAGCCACGAAGGATCTTGTAAAACATGAATCATCCGATTTGAAAATGACGTTTTTTTTTTAAAGAACTGGGGTCATTTTCCATCTTTAAACGCGCCCTATTCCATTTGAAAGGTTAAACTCGCGGTTTCTCAGTGACTAAGATGTTCCTAGTTCGATCCTTTGGTTGCTGTCAGCAGGGCAAGACGCCCCACTTGGCTTTTCACCCTTGGTGTTTGCTCCTGAAAAGGACTTTAAACCCTAATTAATATTACTCGCAAAACAATAATATTACAAGTAATCCCAGCAGAACATTTATATCCCTACTGCCTGAGCAAAATACAACCTTTTAAACGACGTATTACACCGTTGCGAGGGTAAACAACCTTATATATTTAATACAGTAATTGCTCTCCGTACAACAGGAAACAACATATTTATTAATCATTAATCAAGTATAATTCGATTAATTTTGTCTAAGGGCTATCAATAACATGTCATAATTAATCCTGGAATCCTTCAAGACGTAGCTCTATTGCACCCCCAATTAATCCCGGAATTATTATCAAATTGTCCAACCTTGTATTAAAGTAGATTTTGTAAGGCCAGCATCTTAAAATCTCTTAAAAGAGTTTTATTATTAGAAGTCTCACTATGTAACACATCATAAACACATCCATATCGCGTTACACACACAAACATGACGTTGCATACACCAATATGGCGTTAGATACACCAATGAGACGTTAAATACACAATATGACGTTAAATACACCAGTAACATAATTATTGCATACGTCAATATAACGTTAAATATAGAGATACGACGTTAAATATAATAACAAGATGGCGTTATATATATTATATATATATCAATAAAACGTTTAATACGTAACGCCAATATGTCTTTTATACACACCGACGTGAAGTACATCAATATGAAGTTACATGCACCAATGAAACGTTAAATACACCAATAACACGTTAAATGCAATAACATGATAAATGCACCAAAAAGGCGTTATATACGCCAATAAAGCAATGAATGAATGAATGAAATGGGGTTTAACGTCCTACTGTTATGCACTTAACCTGAGCTAATTGAAGACGGGCATACGCCATACAGTGTGCTATGAGGGAAATTTTGCCCGGGCAGCGGCGCTACGGCCTACTCTTATATCGAATTCCAACTGCCAAGGGATCTTTTACGTGCATTCCAATGTGTACACGGGACCTCGGTTTTTCGTCCCATCCGAACGACTAGGCAGCTGTCCTTGTCAGGCCCCACCAATAAAGTGTTATACACACCGACGTGACGTAAAATACATCAAGTGACGTTAAATGCACCCATAAGACGTTGTATACACCAATAAGGCGTTATACCCACCGACGAGACGTGAAATACATCTATATGACGTTAAATGCAACAATATAGCGTCAAATACACCAATAAAAAGTTAAATACATCAATAAAACATTAAATACGACGTTAGATACACAGGTAGGGCTTTAGATACACCAATAATCGTTAAATACACCAGATTAATGTCAATAATGAAATGTTGGAATCCCCATCCGGATCGGAAAAAAAAGGGAAAACGGGTGCCTTACGGAAATCATGTTTTTACTTTAAAAAGTTAGATGTCCAATGTGACGTTAACACATCAATAACACCTTAAATACAATAACATGTTAAATACACCACTACGGCGTCAAGAAATGAAATGTTGAAATTCCCATAGGATCAAAAAAAAGGGAAAACAGTTGCCTTACGGTAATCATGTTTTTACTTTATTAAGTTAGATGACAAATAATATATAATCAATCTTTCACGAAGTAGTCAAACAAATAACCTCAAATCACTTAAAACTGAAAAAAGTTGGTCCTTAAGAGCTTCTTTATTAATGGATTTTTCATTTTCGTTTCGCTTGATTTATTGAGCTTTTATACAGTGATTCGTCAACAATGGCCTTTAGTCAGATCAAATTTCCTGCTTTCGTGAAAAGTGATAGAAATCGTTGAACCATATAGAGTTACTTATTTATTGTGGACATTTGATCAATAATGTATGACGTTGAACACCAATAAATATCGCTTTATTAAATCTCTATTAAAAAACGGTCGCTATCGTTTGACAGTCTGAAGTTATTTATATATTAAATATTTATAGCACTAACATATGCAATGGGGTTTTCACATAGAGACACTGTGCGTCTTGTAGGGCTTCGATATCGTTCGTACAAGCGAACCCATTCCTCATCAAAATTATGTTTCATTACATACCGTATTTCCTCTAATAAGCGCCCGGGCGCTTATTTTTTCAGCACCCCTTGACCCCCCGGCGCTTATTAGAGGCCCAGCGCTCTTTGGAGGCCCGGCGCTTATTTCTTTAATAACAAATTGAATTTAGGGTAAAGTCGTCATTTACCATGGACATAGGACCGGAGAATCTTTTGAATTACGGCATTTAATCAAAAGCAACCAATGTCTATTAGAGACCCGGCGCTTATTGGAGGCCCGGCGCTTATTTTCTCAACTACCCTTGACCCCCCGGCGCTTATTAGAGGCCCGGCGCTTATTGGAGACCCGGCGCTTATTAGAGGAAATACGGTAATAACATTAAATTAACGTATTGTAATACATGTGGGCCATCTTTATTGTACCGTTTACAAATTAGTACGCATCGCTTATCAATTATGAGTAACGATTGATAAAGATGAAAATATTGATTTCTAATCTCGTCGTCCATAGTTTTAAACCGTGTACATGTTCCCTGCCCTCCGTGTACTTAACGATAACGTTTCACTTCATTAACGTTTTAGATATGCTCAATTTATTACGGAAAGGTAAAGATATGGAAGTCCTTAAGACATAATGACAATGTCAATATTTGTATATGGGTTCTATTACTTTACGGGTGATCACGTGGCTAAGTGGGTAAGACGTTGCCTCGCTAGCTTGGAGGACTGGAGGTCAGGTGTTCGATCCCTGCATTGGCCAAGAAAGTTCATCCAGATTTTCCGGTGTGGTTTCCCTTGTCAGTGATTCAGGACGGAGGTTATGACAAGGACAGTTATCTAGTCGTTCGGACGGGACGAAAAACCGAGGACCATTCACATTGGCGTGCACGTAAAAGATTCCTGCAGTTGGTTTTCGATATAAAAGTAGTCCGTGGCGCCGCTACCCGGGCAATATTTCCCTCATAGCACACTGCATGGCGCACTCCCGTCTTCATTAGCCCAGTTATGGGGCGGAACTGAAGGTCGAAAAACCCCATTTCATTTATATTTCTTTACTCACTCCAATCTCCTATTTTCATTTTTGACTGAAGCATCTTGTTTGCGACTTTGTGCAGGAACACAGAGAAAAAGCCCCGCTATCCAGACAGCTGAAATTGATTTTAAATAAAGCAAAGATTTAATTAACATCTCGAATACAAAAGGCTTGATGAGTGGAATTACCACCTGTTAACTGTTACAAAACTTCTAACTATAATGCTAAATGGTTTTATGTTTATCTATATTTTTTTTTAATGTACTTATAGTGTACCGGTATCTAAATTCTTTGTCGGTTAATGTGATTAACTATAATCACGAACCCCCTAATAATTAATAACATTAATTAAGTATGGCTTCATATTGTACATTTATATATATATATATACCATCTAGTTCACTAAATGTCATTGACCCCGCAGACACGCAAAGAGTTTGGGGCTTACCGTAAGACCCAACGAACGGGATCCATAAGTGATCATCCCGGAGGACATCGGCAGACGGACCCCTCTAAGTGAAGGGAGGTCTTACACCATGGGGCCGTTTTGTTCTGCTGGCTGAAAGACAGTCAAGCCCACCCACCCGAAACCCTTAGCATTATAGCAAAGCGGGCAGGACCAACGCTCGCTCGACATCCCCACATTTCCTTTTCTTAAACCCGGACGCCTCCCTTAGGATGATACCTACCTTGGGTGCTCCCCACAGAGCCCCTATGTCTCGTCCAATTACATAGGTTTAGCTCTGTTCTATTCTAGCTGTGTAGCTCTATATTTTTAGTTATATTACTATTTCTAGCTATTCGTAGTTCTATAGGTTTAGTTTTATTACTAGTTTTTATCCTTCAGGACTTACAGCTCACTAATTTCCATATATTTGCTTCTTTTTCAGTGAGTATCCAGTTTTTCACAGTCAAACTATACATTTTACATATCTTCGTTTTCAGTACTTAACCGGTTTTTACAGCCTGGAGATATGTTTCACATTTTCAGTTTATTGAATCAATATATTCTAACCCCACCCCCATTTTTTACAGTCTAATATCAAGGTTTTATATATTATCTTTCATGATTTCTGTTCATTGAAGTAATATATTTTATAAATTTATTTTTAATTTTTAATTCATATTATTTTTCTTTACACCTGCATCAGCGATCACTTTTATTCACTTATACATACACACCTCTCTTTATATTATTGTTTATCTATAGCTCAGGTTAATTAGTTTTCCATTAATAGTGTTGATACATTGATCTTTATAAATAATAGCATTCATCTCTTCTTAATCCCCGTAAGAGATTTCCGTTTTGTCTCTATCATCCAGAAAAATATTCTACGAATAATAGTCTGGATCCGTTGTCAATATTTGACAGAAAATGGCTTATCATAAACAACGTCTAAGGGAGGTAACTCCTCTTAGAAAAGATGTTTACACCATGACTTAGCTAAAGAGACTGGATAATAAGCCACATTAAAAACCAAACTCCCGGTCACGCATGAGCAATGGGCTTTACGTCAAATATTGAGAACGGCCCCAGACCCTCTGTATGTTGAAGACTAGGAGGTTCTGGGTGACCGAGACTAATTTCCGTTGTGTAGGTTTAGTTCATAATGGCCCCCATAATCAAAGGTGTTAAGCTTTAATTGCATTGGATTATTATCTTTGTTGCATATATTCTGTATATATTTGCCCACAACTCATATATTTGTACCATTTGAATTGATAAAGACGAAAGTGTTCTCGTCGAACGTCGCTTAGTTATCAAACCCAGTAATTGTGTGTCCATGAATTTGTACCTTGTGTTAATATGATCAATTATTACATGTCCATCAAAGAAGATAGTTGTGTGTTGTTCTATATTGGTTTAGCCCTGTTCTATTCTAGCTATGCGTGGTTCTCTAGGTTTAGCTCTTTTCTATTCTAGCTATGCGTGGTTCTATAGGTTCAGTTTTATTACTAATTTATGGGTTTAGTTCGCGTAGTTCTATATTTTTAGTTCTGATACTATTCTAGCTATACGTTGTTCTATGGGTTTAGTTCTAATACTATTCTAGCTCGCGTAGTTCTATATTTTAGTTCTAATACTATTCTAGCTAACGCTGTTCTATATTTTTAGTTCTAATACTATTCTAGCTATACGTTGTTCTATGGGTTTAGTTCTAATACTATTCTAGCTCGCGTAGTTCTATATTTTTAGTTCTGATACTATTCTAGCTATACGTTGTTCTATGGGTTTAGTTCTAATACTATTCTAGCTCGCGTAGTTCTATATTTTTAGTTCTAATACTATTCTAGCTAACGCTGTTCTATATTTTTAGTTCTAATACTATTCTAGCTATACGTTGTTCTATGGGTTTAGTTTTAATACTATTCTAGCTCGCGTAGTTCTATATTTTTAGTTCTGATACTATTCTAGCTATGCGTTGTTCTATGGGTTAAGTTCTAATACTATTCTAGCTCGCGTAGTTCTATATTTTTAGTTTAAATACTATTCTAGCTATACGTTGTTCTATAGGTTATAATAATAATATAATCTCGTCATTTTACAAGGGTAGTAAATTAGGCCCGAGGCCTGTTTTCGATTTGGCCCTTGGCACAGATATTGCGAATGATTTCGATCATTACTGCAGGCAGAAACCGAAGAACTCGGGGGAAACCTGCCTGATCGGACGGGAGAAGGAATATCCCTCTCACTTACAACGATAAAGTTCTTGCCCTGAGCTGGGATTGAACCCACGATGCATTGGTGAGAAGCCGTCTCTCTATTGCCACGTCTATCCGACCAGCTATTTAGTTCTATTACTATTCTAGCTATACGTTGTTCTTTGGCGCCATCCCCCTGCACTTACTATTAGGTTTAATTCTATTATTATTCTAGCTATGCGTAATTCGTTGTATAATTCAGTTTTATTATTATTCTATAGCCATGTGACTAAAACCCACGTTACAATCCCTGTGTCATATTATACACCAGCATGCGTATATCGGAAGATATTAACCACAATTCCACACAACTTCTACCGCCTTTTGTTATAACGGCTAATGCATTTCTCATGCTCAAAGACTATCCTTAATAGCCAACCCTCGATTTATAGTCTTTAATATTACCAAATGATATGCATGGTCTTTTCTTTAACCTATAAAGAATACATTACTTATTCCCCTGTTGTCGTAGTTAAATGGCCCCCACCTGAGGTTTGTTCTGTGTTTACCTGTATGGACAGGTATTGATTAGTCATTAGTTACAAACATTATTAATCTTGCAAGTGCAATAAATTTCCAATAAAACCCAAAGCAGTTGAAATATTCAAAATTAATTCCGATCGTTTGTACTGTAAAAAAGGTTTCATTGCAGGACAAACATGTCCAAAAATACAACATAAATCATTATAAGATTTAAAAAGTGGTATCCGGTACTTAGGTAGAGTAAGGGAGGTTGGATGGCCGAATTGTTAACATGTGCGTGCTGTATCATAAAGCCTGTAATTGACTCAACTGGCGTGGTTTCGAATCCCCGGTTGTACGTGAAAAGGAGTAGGGTCGCCTGTCCAACCTTGTGGGGTTTTCTCCGGGTCCTCTGGTTTCCTCCCACTGCTAAAGACCCCTACGCGCAAGCGAATTATTGAAATAAAATGAAACCATATGTTAGTCCCGAAATGACATAGAATGTGTCGAGTGGACGTTTAAACCCACCCCTCTCTCTTTTATTTAAATAAAAATGTGTTAGTCCCGAAATGAACTAGTTTGTATCGAGTGGAGTTTCTGTGTGACCGAGAATAAATTAGATTCAAAGTAGGCGGAAAAGCCGCGGTCTCTCACTGTCTCTCATAGCACACTGCATCCCGTATACCCATCTTCATTATCCCGGCCCACGCAGAACACCTATTGGACGTTAAACCCAATTACCTATCACGTATATATGGCCCAACTATATTTGATACCATTAGCCATAATCGTAGGGGTAATTGTTTAGGTTAAGTATAGAGTAAACTTACAATAACGCCTCTTTTGTTTATTCACAGTGGGTAGGACACTGGCTCGCTAGCCTAGAGGCCGGGTGTTCGATTTTCCTTCGTGTTTCCCATTTGTCAGTGATGTAGGACGGTGTAGGGCGGCTGTCTAGTTGTTCAGATGGGACGAAACCCGAGGTTCCGTGTACACATTGGCGTGTACGTAAGAGATCCCTTGGCAGTTGGATTTCGGTGTGCCACTGTCCGGGCAAAATTTCCCTTATAGCCCATTGTATGGCGTATTCCCGTCTTCATTAGCCTTATTCGGAGCAGAACAATAGGACGTTAACCTCCATTTCATTTCGTTTATACTCTTCTTGTTCGTCGTTTTTTTTATTGATTGTGTCCCGTTTACCAATAATTAAACACCATTTTCTCAAACAAACAAAAAATATACCCTATTAATAAAACACACGCTTTGTCTCAGCAAACAGACTACAATTGTTTTGTTTTTTTATTATTTATTTTTATGTAATTTTTATGACGCCACGATTTTTGCTGACAATGACATTTTGAGTGCTATACACATATAGATATAGTGGAAATTGCCCAACATCCAGCTGTGTATGGAATAACTTGGTGCCAATCAAACCAAACCTAGAACGGAGAAAAACCATGCGTGAAGAAGTTGACGAGAATAGGAAATGCCAATACCTTGTCTCGAGTGAAGTCTTATGTTCATATATTGATATTTTCTATCTGTCATAGAGAAATGGCTGATGGACGTGTATTTATTTTGTGTTTATGGTTTCTGATTCTGAACTGAAACTAGACAGGTAAGTTTTTGTATTTAAAATTGTTAAACGACAGATGCAAACGTTTACATGCGAAAGTGGGGAAAATTTAAGTAGAGCGTTAACATAATGAATCGAAATGACATGTGGTTTAACGTCATACCTCTCTGCTCCAACCAGGTTAATGAAGACGTGTGGGAGGGAGGGACAATTTTGCGGCGTATTCTAATTTCGATTGTTAATTGTCAATGGTTCATTAACGTGCAATTCAACATGCATACAGGATCACGGTTTTTTGTACTATCCGAAAGACTAGATAGTGTTTCACACCAGGCCCTACATGTACTTCCTGCACCACTGATAATGGGAAACCATGTTGTAAAATCAAGTAGAACTTTTTCGGCCAACACCAGAATTGAACCCGGCCCGTAAATTGCATGTTTAGTAATGATTTATGTAAGGACAATACTAGGGCTGTGGCGACGTCCGATATTCTCCAAGAAAATAATCTCAAGCCCCCATCACACCAAAATAGTTTTGACTAGGTACGTTCTAGACAAGGTTGCCATACCGGCTCAAACTGTGTGCGAAAGGAGTGAACATAGTAGCAACTATTTACTGTTTACGATCTTATGGCTTACTTAATTAAACAGGCTAGTGGAAACAATAAGTTTTCACTTCGTTTCCTTAGTTGCACTCAGGCGCGGATCCAGCCCCCTCAGCCCCGGCGAGACTGGAATTTTTGCTTTTTAATTGATGATATAAACATGATTTTCGCATTGTCTATGCCCAGACAATGCACCAAGGCCCTGGGGATTACACCAAACCACTAATGTATGCGGCACTCTAAACTCTAATGATTACCATTAGTTACAATGTATGCCCCCCCCCCCTCGATAAAATCCTGGATCCGGGCCTGCCACTTTACAAAATGCTTGGCTTAAACTCATTGCACAGTCCCGTCCATATACTCGACAAACCCCGGCAGATTCCGGTACTCTACATCTAGCCTCGGGTCTATGACGGTAAGTGATATGTTCATACGCCTATACAATTGCGAAGAGGCACCGGTTTACCTAATTTAGATAACTTGCCGCTCTTACAAAGAAGTTCTGGCAATTGCTTCTTTCGAAGAGTGTGTAGATTTTTCAGTGCAAACTTGTCCTTTTCTTAAGAAAATCGGATACACTTTAAAGAAAGGAAAATAGCTTCAGACTTTGAAATTTATGTATGATTCTTCAAATGCGTCATCACGGGAAACGCCGTTGATAATCCGGTAAATTGAAAGTACTAGTAGTTCCAATGGCGGACTTCATCACATAACCGAGTCTAGATGTAGGCATAGGCGTACGGGGAAATTTTTGATTGGGGGGCGGTCGTGGTTCGTGACCAAAAAATGTAGTTTTTACCAAATAAAGAAAAGTTCATTTTTTTTTAGGGCCCATGACAGGTTCTAGAATATCTCTTTTGCGATGAATAAGTTCTAAATTTCTGAATCATCAATAAAAGAGAACTAAATTTGATTTACTTGTAACGATAAACACAACTAAAAACAGTTGTTAATGTAACTGGTGGCTTACTGTCATTGGCGTACGGGTTCGATGGCACTTATGGGGCAGAACCCGAAATGCCCGCAAAAATAAATTACAGACAGCGGCGCCGGTCTTTCAAGAACTCGAGAGGCGAAGAAGCGGAGCTTGGATTGTATGGACCTGTCCTCCAATGAACATTATAGGCCTATTTGAAGTTAAATTTTAATATCATGAATTTATTATTAGTTCTTAATACCCCCGTCAGACCGGGGTGGCGAACTTACTTCGTTGCTACGGCGACTGAACATGAGTTTAGAGCGCATTAAGATCACCATAAGCGTGGTGGAAACTCCAGCTATCGTACTGTTGTCACCGTGGTCGCCAATGATCGCTGAGTTACGGCGTGTATTTTGAGCATGTTCAAAACAAACTCTAAGGTTCTCCGATGTAATACCCCCTTAGACTGTTGTCGCGTCCTTACTGCGACGCTACGGCGACGGAAAATGGCCGCAGAGCCCGCCAAGATCGCCATAAGCGCGGTAAATTACTATAAAACCACGAAATTCAAGTGATTTTATTGATACTTATTATTTCCATTGAATCCTTGGAGTAAATCAAATGCCAAGATCAAGAATCAAATGCCAAGTTCAAGGCCAATCCACCGATACATTTCGAAATAAATAACACGCAATAAACTCGTTTATTTCAACTCTCTACGACTTTCTGACCATGTGCAAACATTGCTACAGCGTATGAAACTCTCCCCATTGTTTATAAAACCGTTTAATCAGTCTGACAATAGTTTTCAATTTCGAAGCGTATTTGCTTTCACCGTATGTACTCGCAGCGGAAGTGTGCACTGCGCGAGCGCGAGCGATTTAAACATACCAAAGGATGAGTAGGAAAAATGCGACTTGATGATAAGGATTCACCACCAATCGTTTATTTCTAGTCAATTTATTTTATTATTCGGCTCTAGATTAAAACTGCCAGAACTTCACATAACCCTGCTAACAAATAGTAGTTGGTGATACTATGTGTCTATGTTTCATACAGGCCGATTACTGAATGAATGAAATGGGGTTTAACGTCCTACGCTTAAGCACCTAACCTGGGCCAATTGAAGACGGGCATACGCCAACAGTGTGCTATGAGGGAAATTTTTGCCCGGGCAGCGGCGCTACGGCCTACTCTTATATCGAATTCCAACTGCCAAGGGATCTTTTACGTGCACTCCAATTTGTACACGGGACCTCGGTTTTTCGTCCCATCCGAACGACTAGGCAGCTGTCCTTGTCAGGCCCTCCTTCTGCATCACTGACAAGGGGAAATCACGCCGGAAAATCGAGATGAACTTTCTCGGCCAATGCAGGGATCGAACACTCAACCTCCAGGCTAGCGAACCAGCGCCTTATCCACTTAGCCACCGTGATCCCCAGGCCGATTACCCTATATAGGTAATGTAGACAGCTGCCTACGACCCAAAAAGATTTAAAGACGTTTTAAAACTTCACAAATCTCATTTGGCTGTACTCGATGGTGCACTACGAGGGAAGGAGGCCGTGTAGTGGAGCTCCAGATGAGAGCAGCCCCAAGCAAAGATACCAACATTAATAAAACCCAGTTAAAACGATAATTTAATTATTTGTAATAATATCGTTTATATAAAGTAAAAGTCATAAGATCATAAGATCTGCCATTGCGTCATGTGACGTGATTTCGACCCTACACTTGTACGTGACACGGGGTATATTCACATGCCTTGTTTCACCGGGTACTCCAGATTCCCAATATACAAACTACTATAGGCCCATACGCACAACAGATTTAGTCTCTCCGTTATTGGGGTGGGTTGAGTTGGGTTTAGGGGGGGGGGGCGTCGTTACACCCCCTCGCTCTCCCTCTTGTACTTATCAAGGATTCGGGTCGTTTATCTAAATGTCAGCTAATTATTAAATTGAAATACAGAGGCACCATGGCATTTGGAGTGAGTGGACGTGAAATCCCGGATCAAGATTGGAATTAACTGTTTCACCTCCATTCTACCACCGACATCTCTCTCCCCTCTCCCCCTGTCTTATCTCTCTCTTTTCGTCTCTCTCTAATATAAAAACCAAAGTATGACGAAGTTGAGACGTTAATATTTTCGTATTAATTGATTTAGTATCACATAACATGAGTGCATTATGAATATGAAATACGAGAGATTTTATAATTAATGGCGGTGATTTATCATAATATCTGTTTTTAGGTTTTCTCCTTACAAAACAATTAATCAAATAAATCGAATCTAGCCAGAACAATACATCGATATTATTTAACATACTATCACTAGTGCTGGATGACCGAGTTATTTCACATTTAACATACTATCACTAGTGCTGGATGACCAAGTAATTTGACATTTAACATGGGTATTTAGCGACGAGTTTGTTTGACATATAACATTGATGCTTGGTGACCGCACGTGCTGTATCATAAGGTCTTTTATTGAGTCAATTGGCGTGGTTTCGAGTTCCCGGCTGTACGTGGCAAGGAGTATGTGTAGCACCATGGGCCTTTCTGTCGGACATGGAAAGCGGGGCTTGTGAAAACCGGTCGTCACATCGTACTTACGACCCATGCATCTTTTCTTACTATATATTTCTGTAGCCTCGTGATCGTCTTGAATTTGTCTCTAGCTGTCTTTGCTTCTCCCTCACGTTGTGTGTTGGCTTCTTACTGGTTTCTTAAGACGTTTGTCTTCTCAGTTATAACAACGCAACAATTCGTTTTAAAATTTTATACAGCATAACCGAATACATGTATACAAGCATAGCTCAGATTACAATACTAGCTAAATTCATTCTCGACCCTGGCATCTAATCGAAGTCTGTTTGACAGTTTCTAATAGATATCTTATATAGGGCGTGTTCTTTGCCATGAACTTGTGTACCCAATAATATGATTGGACTCTGTTAGAAGATAGAAACAGTTTGTAATAGCTCTATAACTCTTTTATATAACAATATGTCATTTATACCCCAAGTTGATTTAAGTACACAATCAATATACGTGAATATGTTTGAAACTCCTAACTTGCCAAATATATTAATTAATGAAATATACAGCTATCTTATTTCTCTATTCATTGCCTATAAATTTAAAAACAATGTCGCCATGACTATATTGCTACATAGGGTCGCCTGTCCAACCTCGTAGGTTTCCTCTGGATTCTCTGGCTTCCTCCCACTCCGAAAGATATAATCTGTGTCTACCCCTTTAAAGTTAATTTAAATATAATAAGATAGTAAGCTGGCACTGCCAGGCAGGATACGCCCACATTTTCGAGAGATGGATAGAGAACAAGCAAAACCGAAAGTGATTTTTCCCACAATCAAAGGCCATAATTCATTAACAATTTGATATGCGCAAATATCGAAAAGAATCAAGATCTTTAGGTTATAAACATGCATTTCAAGTTTCATAAAAATCGAATTAAAATTAAAATTGTGACCTATACTGGGTCAACAACCTTGATATACCATATTTTAACACTATTAGCATACACACGGCGGCCATTTTGTCTGGCAATTATGGTCCGATTTCCCTGAATTTCAAACTCAACCTTCCGTATGGTGTAACGGTGATAGAGTCAAGCATTTTTTTAAATCGGATATCAATCGTGACCTCCAGAGGGACCATAGGCGATTTTTCAGACAATCAGGGGCCATAATTCAGGAATATATATACCATTTTTTAACAGTATTCGCGTACGAACGGCGCCATTTTGTATGGTAATTTTGGTCCGATTTTTCCGAAATTTGAACTCAGCCTTCCTTAGGGTGTAACGGTGATATAATCGAACGGTTTTACAAATCGGATAATAATTGTGAACTCCAGTGGTACCACAAGCTAAAATAGGTGATCTCGGACAATCAGGGGCCATAATTCAGGAAATGACGTTCCGATAGGCGCAAATATCGAAAGGAACCAAGGTCGTTGGGTTATAAACATGCATGTTAAATTTCATCAAAATCGGTTCAAAATTGTGACCTCAATAGGGTCCACAAGCTAAAAACGTGATTATTCGTACAATTAGGGGCCACAATCCATGAAGTTTTGATCCGATACATGGAAATATCAAAAGCAGCCGAGATCTTTTAGGGATAAACCTATATTTCAAGTTTCGTCAAAATCGGACAAGAATTGTGACCTGTAGAGAGTCCACAAACAATTGTGGACGGACAGGGGCAACGACATAATACGTCCACATGAAAATGTGGGCGTATAAAAATGTGCCGAGTCGGAGTAAAACAACTTTTTTTTTCATTGCACACTGCATACCCAACAATAAGTACGCATATTGTATCATAATTCTCACAACAAAAGATAGCAGAAACTCTTTGGTTTATCACATTGAAATGCTTTTAACAGCTGCAATACTCGATCAGTGTATTCTATAGATATGTATGGACAGAAACCGTAATACTCACTTGTGTACAATGTGATCATTAATAACAAGTAACCGAACTAACATTAAACATTAAAGGAGCTAGACCTCTAAGTCGGTAGTTTCAGAAAACATTGAAATACATGCAAATAGTAACTCATGTCAAGAGACCCAGCTTAACGTTAAAGGTGATATATTCCTCAGACCCAATATTTTCTATAATGTTCGAAATTAAAAACACGTATTATAATTGAATATTAGTCCATACCAATCCATATTGCAGTTAGAGTATGTGATCCTCATATCCAATATTTACGAAACGAACAACATTCCAAAATCCGTACACGAGTCGTGTTGGCTACTTTATGGTTTCGAGGCAATGGGGAAGAAATTAGTATGGCTGATCCACAAACAATAAAAACGTGAAGAATGAACTAGGTAGGTGCAAACAATTGTCTTTCAATTTGGAGTGTTCACGTATTTCACTGAACACAATTGATTAGAAATTGCATGTAAATCAGACCGGGCTTCATGTTTTTTTTAAGATTTCATAGAATAGAGCTCTACCCCCTTTAAGCCGAGATTCTCGACATGTGTCAATATTTGCATGTTTATCGATATTTTCTGAAAATAAGACTGAATAAAAGCTTGCTGTTAAGATATTTATGTACTTAAATAACTGTTTTTTTACCGAATGTTTACCAAGTTTATTGAAAACATGATTGTCAAGATAACACAAGCCCCATTGAATGCTACACAAAAAATGGTCATCGGACAGAAACAAAAAATTTTTTTTTCCTGGAAACAATGTTGTTTACGTGGACAAAAGGATCAATTTTCGAACATAATTGGATTTTCTTTTTCGAAAGTCGATTATTATCGAGCGTTAATTATTTACTTTAAGAAAAACTTCAAACAAGTGTTTTGTTTGTCATGATTGTATAATTAGTGTTGACTGTGTTTTCATATCTTTGACCATACCTTTTTTTAAAATTATAAATTGATTCATTTGTTATCAGGAGCCGCATGTGGTATTCCACCCATAGCGAAAGAGAGAGAGATAGAGATAGAGAGAGAGAGAAACTAGATTATTTAGGGACTTATATATGGTTAAATTTTATTTCAATAATTCGCTTTCGCGTAGGGGTCTTTAGCGGTGGCCCGGAGAAAACCCACGAGGCTGGACAGGCGACCCTACTCCTTGTCACGTACAATCGGGGATCAAATTACTTGATTCTGCGCCTAGATATCGGCAATACAAGTATAGTCTAGCCCCGAGTTTCACTTCTATGTATTTAAATCTACTTATTGTCGCAGCCATTTGATGGCACCGGGGATTATGGTCTTGGTAATTAATGTCTAATTGATAATTCAAATAACATTTAAGGCCTAAGCAATCTGATTAAAACACAGATCCTATTTCGTTCCCTTTTTATAGTTCCAAATTCCGTTTTACTTTACTACACTATGACCTGGGAGAGTTGTTATCATTGACGTGGGCTGGGTGATGTTAGTAATTAGCCAATGAAACGGTCTGTTTTGGCGAGTTTTTGGCCCTTTGGTGCACGGAACTTTGGGTAAATCACTAGAAAGGTCAACGCTGATTGATTAATCAATATCTGAAGTCATATGGTCAAAATCCTTTCGTTTGGCCCCTGACGTGAACTCCCACTATCAATTGTCAGGTCTTCATATACGTCATTTGTAGTGTAGGCCATCGAAAGTATATACAAACGAAACGAAATATAGATCTGTATTTTAATCAGATTGAGGCCTCAGGAAAGACCTTCAATAGGCATCTTGTATAATGCATGTTTAAAGGACAATATTGGTGCCATATGTGATAGAACTGGTTAAACAGTTAAACACATTCCAAATATTCTTTTAACGCAGATATAATTGCTACGATAGCTGAGTTCCCGAATCAGCAGTGACGTAGCGAAAAGGAAAACACGAGTGGCCGCTCTATATAACTGACTGAAGCGACGAGTGATAACTAATAATTTCTTCGAAGACCAACAGTCCGTGCATTACCATGTTTTTTTTAAAGGTATAGAATGAATATATAAAAGGGAATGTACGGACCAGAGCCTCGTCTAAGGATTTGGTCATGCGCGGCAAATGTCGTTGCGAGCCGTGCGAAAAGCGCAGGTGTTAGCCCGCGTGGGTGGTCTGGGGGCCCTCACCCAAAAAAATTGAAAATTGTCTCCCTTAGACTCGATTTCTGGGCACTTAAAAAATAGTTTCGGAGATTTGATTCACTATTAATTTGGCATCTTGTTAAATCATGGATGGATTATTACCCTGTAAAATCGAGATCAAAATAATGCTGCGGCTGACCCGCAGACAGAAATATACCAATAAAAAAAATCAGAAAGACGATTTTGTAAACCTACGCACCATGATATAGTATTACGTACGGTTTCAACCATCAAACAGACACACATTCAACAAACACATTATCACTGGACATACCAGACATGAAACTGACAGGGCATTCGTTCCAAAGTAATACCACGTGAATCCAGTAGACGTGGTACAAGGGTTAGTCAGTGAACTGGATGTATGAGATGTGTTGTTGACGTTTGGGAAAGGGAGTAGTGCTGTAAAGCGACAGTTAGATGTATTATGAATGGTTAGAGTGGCTGTGGTGTTACGGTGAAATGCTATGCCGCCACCGTAACACCACAGCTTTATGATTTGTTGGACAGGAGTGATTTAATGGGTGTCAACAACTGGGTGTACTGGTACCGTCGCAACGTAGCCGTGAAATATATATTGTTGGGTGAAGGGCGGAAACGGAAAAATATACTATGTTGACAGTATGTGTCAGTCATGAGCAGTGTAAACACTATTTTGGCATTGTTTGCGGGGTTAAACCTAAAAATCAAATGAATACACCTATTGCACGATATTGTGATTGGACGTGTGAAAGGTTATTCGTGGCTAACGACGTATTCAATAACTAATGAAGTCGTGTTGTTGAATCAACCGTGTTTTGATTTATAGACGCTTCAATTGGTGTTTTTATCATCTATCCCCGATTAATCTTGACATACCATGAAGGTGCAATGAATAGGCCTATACAACGTGTATCATGTTTAAGTAAGGGGGTGCCGCATTCAGACGTTTTTTAATGACTGTTACATATCGAGGGTTTAGAACACACTTGTGAGGCAAAATGCCTGATTTTGAGAAAATTGCAATTTAAACTTTTGAATCACTACCCAAATTTCATTTATTAAAATATTTTATCGATATGTTCAGACATTTTGAAATGAGCGATGGTATTGATTTATATACCAATAGAAAAAGAATTACAAATACAAGCGCTTCATTTTAATATAATATTTTTTTTGTTATTTTTGACTTATTACAATGATGTTCTATACCCTTGATATGTTAATATAAAAATTGTACACAACAGTAGTAATTACTGTGATAGTCAGGGGCGTTTATTATGGTGGAGGTGACATTATTTGGAGGGCCGTCATTCGCAAAGCGAGGGGGGTCAGTTGTAGAGGTTCTTCAGAAATTGTCACAATATGGAAATATTCTTGGTGCTGTTTAACATATTGGGATATGTACAAGTTCTATACAGATAGAATGTTAAATAATCATAATATCTGTTAAAATAAGTAAAAGGGGAGACGAAGTATATACAGGGGGGACAAATTGCAACAACATTTTTTATATTGGCTATGGTTTTTAGTTTTGTGGTCATAATTCATATAATGATACCTACATTTCCAACAAATGTTACATAGTCAAATGTAAATTCGACTCCTTCCTTTTACTGGTTAGGGTTACAGGAGACCGAGGACTCGTATCAAACATGAATGTCCGTATTCTTCAGATATACATGTAGCCTATTAATAAATACCGTAAGTCCGACAATAATAAATAACATATTTCTGATTTTATTGTCGTCTTTTATCACCGCCACTGGCTGTACGCCATTGTGAAAGTAGCTGACGAAGACAGCTAGGGGCGGCTATTGTTAGTTCGCGTACAACTTTAAAAACCGAATGTCAGTATGGTATTTCTCACATAATTGGTTATCGGTGACAACAGAGTAAACTGAAAGCGAATAATCTCGACACACAAGTATAGTGTATAACCTGCTGACTGTCTGCACGCGTCTATTAGTCAGAAATGATAGATTGTGACCTATTACTCACTGATAAGCGCCCGCTGCAAAAATAGTTTTCGCCTTTTTATCATTAGTATAATGACTTCGTCATGTGCGGCAGGTTAGTTTGATTCTAAAAACACTGTTTACCGTTCCAAAAAATATAAAAGTAATTTTCTACCAGACAACCATGGTTCTATTCACCAAGACTAGATACTTTCTCTCGGTGTAAGGATATTATCGCTATGAATATACGTTCATACACTGTTGAGAAAATAATCCCGTTGGTTTGCTTAGCAACAATTTGAGCATGGATCAACACTGTACTAAAAACAAAGTGCGTAATAAATATGAACGGTCTTCAAACATTCGGTTTATAATTAGCGATACACAGGTACAGTGGCAAGTGTTATGCTAAACAGACCTAATACCTCAAAAGTACCTACGCGCGAAATCCCAGATTTTGGTACATGTTAAACAATAAAAATAGTGCCCGTGCGCGTGCCAGTAATAGAAAAACTAAGAGTTCGCGCATAAAAAATTCACGAACGTACCAGGCGCGATGTCATCCAGCTGTGACGGCTGCTGACTGGTTTGGCCAGCCAGGGACATGACAGATTATCAGCCTCAGACATGCTTGGCACATTTGAAAAACCTTGTCAGCGATTTTCAAAACGTATGTATGTTGCCGCCCAGTCTTCAACTTTTGAGCCCAGTAGGCGGCACAGTTTGGCCAGTGCGAGGCGTCGGCGCCGCCTAGTTACCATGTTAAACGAGGCTCTGGTACGGACTATTTCTATTTTTCTCGTGTTCTCTTACCTAATGGCTGTGAAAATGATTGGCAACAATATTGCCCTTTAAATGTCACGGTTGGAATATCAGACTGGTGACTTGTACTAGGCAAGTATTCAGGGTAATTTGGCTAAATGCGAGCGAATACAAAGGTACTGTGGTTTATTCCCAAACGATCTAGTTTGTGCTGAGTGGACGTTAAACCCCTGATAAAGATTGAGGTCATACGTTTGACCTAGGTACTTCCCTTGGGTTCTGTCTCTCTTAATCATGGCATGAGTAGTTGGTGTTGCTCCAAGATGTTCCCTTCATCGCATGAGTAATAGGTCAACTCTTACATGACATGGTGTCCCTGTCTAAGCATGCGTAGTTTGTGTTCCTCCAAGATGTTACCCTCATCGCATATGTAATGGGAGAACTCTTACATAACATGGCGTCCCTCTCTAAGCATGCTTAGTTTGTGTTCCTCAAAGATGTTCCGTTCATCGCATATGTAATGGGAAAACTCTTACTTGACATGGTGTCCCACTCTAAGCATGCGTAGATTGTGTTCCATGTGTAGCACTACATGTGATCAACTGAAAGCGTTCGTATGGTGTTCTACCCATCGTATGTGTAGATGCTTGTATTTCCATAGAAGGGGGGTTGGGATGGCCCTGCGGTCTGGAGTGCCGCGCTTCGACCTCTAGATGGCCTGTCACCTCTGGCTTTCGACTGTGGTTTCGAGCCCTAGCGTGAGTGTATGTGACATGGGGATAGGGTCGCGTTCTCAACCTCGTGGGTTTCCTCTGGGCACTACGGTTTCCTCCCACTGCTAAAGACCCCTACGCGCAAGCGAATTATTGAAATAAAAATTGAAAACCATACGTTAGTCCTAAAATGACCTACTTTATGTTGAGTGAACGTTAAACCTCATTTCTCTCTCCCTCTATCTCTTATCCATAGAAGCATTACGTGTGAAGTATATACAGCTTTGTCGGGGGGGGGGATCCAGGTGGGTTTCAATTATCGAGTAAGCTTACTATTGTATATGACTTTTAAACAGCTCTGATCGGTTTTACTGTCCACATGGGATAGACTTTATGCCCCTGGTTGATTTCTAATAACTAATAGAAGACCGTCTGATGATAAAGGGTGAAATAAAATAAAAACCAAGTACGAACAATCCAAACCATAAGACAGAATTCCTAAAAACTTTATAGGCAAAATAGTGTATTCAAGCAAAATAGTGTAATCAGAAAAGGGACTGCTCACCGTGTACAAAATACACGACAAGCAGTGGTAACAGGTGTCCGAAAGAGTAAGCTTACCCAGCCTGGCGCCACACCCGCCGTAGCTGCATCAAAACTATTAAACGAAATCTCGGTTAAATAGCGTGATTGGCCAATGCCAATGGACTATCAATGGCAGCCTACGCCGGCTGTGTTCCCAAAACAAACGGTATAGGCAAAATAGTGTAATCAGGTTAAATAGTGTAATCAGCAAATGGACTGTTCACCATGTAGAAAATACACGACAAACAGTGCTAACAGGTGTCCGGAAGAGTAAGCTTATCCTGCCTGGCGCCACATCCGCCATCGATGCATCCAAACTATTAGGCGAATGTCAAATGTCAGTAAAATAGCGTGATTGGCCAAGGAACTATCGGTATGTTAAATGCACGCGATGAACTATTTTAACGATGTTGTAGACATTATCAGGGAGATATTAATAGTATACGTGTCAATTAAACATATCAAGAATAATAGCCGAGAGAGACACGTTATATTTACCAATCAAATCAATATGACGGCCATAATACTTTTTAAAGGTTTTAATAAGTTTAGTGCGCAAGTATCCTTGTAGTTGAAGCCTAGATGACAAATGCCTCGGTCTACTTTAAAGAATCAGAATAAAAGGAACAAGCTCTCGCGTAACGAATTAGCTGAGACACAGACACTCCATAAGCTTGTGATATTGGAATGTTACTACTAATAAATGGAAAGTTAACAATCGGAAAGTCAAAGTCACCTCGTTTATCGTACAATTTAACACTCAGTTTATGGCTTTTGTCAAAATCGAGACGCAGATCCAAGTAGGAAGCGTAATTGTCACTGTCAGTGGTATTTTTAATTTCGAGCTCATCAGGATATACGAATTCTACATAATCACTAAATTTAGGATTATTAAGGGCTAAAAAGTCATCGATATATCGATAAGTGAAATTAAAAAGTCTGACTGATCGTTTATTTGTTTTTACGAGCATCTGTATGTACTCGGCTTCGTACGAATAGAGAAGCAGATCAGCAAGCAAAGGTGCACAGTTGGTCCCCTTTGGGATGCCAATCACTTGCTGATATATTTCCCCTCCAAATTCAACAAAGATGTTATCAATTAAAAAATCCAACATCCGAATGGCCGTGTATTTGTTTTTTGAATCACTGTGATACTTAACGAAATATGTATAATTTTAATTTACAACTAAATATTGATATCTAGCAGTACCCGACTTACACGAATAGACACTGTGAATAATGTCTTTCAACCGGGATTTTAATTTACTTTGGGGAACTTTAGTGTACAAAGTAGAAAAGTCAAACGTTTGAATAGATGAGACTGAAGCAAGGGGTCTAGATTGCAAAGCATCAAGTAATTCTTTGAAACAACGCGACCGTGAACCTTTTCTGATAAAATATATTGTTTCACATCTTTTTTATGTTGTCTCTCGATCCACCCCTGCTGCAGTAGGACTTTAAACCCCATTTCATTTAATTTCTCTATTCACAATCAATCTTATGTTACAGTATGCCTTTTATTGTTGTAAAAACGTGTATGAATTATTTATTATCCACTATAAAGCTTTACACCTGTGGTTTACATGGCACCTTTTAAAAAAGAGGCATAAAGGAGTGTTTGTTTGTTTGTTTGTTTTTAGCATAAAAAACAGATGAAGGAAAATCATTGAACTAATGTACTTGTTGGTACTTCTGAATCCCCGGGGCCAATATCACTGAATACTTATCATCTCTTTTAAGCTCTACACACGTTCGATTTTTTTTTCGCTTGTTGAAGTAAGTTTTTAAGGAAACCAGTGAAGCAATCTGATTAAAACACAGATCCAATTTCGTTTCGTTTTTGTATTTCAAAATTTCGTTTATTACTTGTCTTTACTACACTTGTATCTGGAAGATTTGTTATTTGACTCTTGTTCTGCTTGAAAAGAGGGGTAAGCCAATCAAATGGTCTGTCGAATCGAGTGTTTGATCTTTTTATGCGCGGAACCGAGCGTAAACAATATCAGCGATTACAATCAAAACAAAGCAAAAGTAGATAAAAAAAAAAGCATGGCGGTCGCTAATTGGTTGATCGAATGACTGACGTTATCGGCTCAAATATCGCTTGCTTGGTACCTGACGTCATAGAACGTGAACTCCAGCTATAACTTGTTAGATCTACATGTATGTAGGCATAGAAATATATTTCTATGTATGTAGGCATCGAAAGTAAAAAAAAAACTGAAACGAAATATAAATCTGTATTTTAATTAGATTGCCAGTGAAGCTGCCGAAATTTATATTTTATGTGTCTGCGGGTACAGCGTATTTAGCGAGACCCTTCCAGTGGATGAAAATCTGGTTGCCATTTATTGTGAGATCTCTTGATAGTTTAGCTTGCGCCTATTGGCCAAAAGCAAACAACGGTATACACAGCGATTGATATACGATTTTAGAGCGACAAACACTTCTTTGTCACCTAATATCAATCCTCGCCAAGGAAGCTTTGGGGACTTTGCGAGTCATGTTGAACCATAGGAGGGTTCGAGGGATAATTTCTCCAGATGTGAAGCCGACACCGTAGCTTCCCGATGGTCATCAATTTCTCCACTGAGGCAAACCAAAAAATCACCAGTGAGACCATGGCATAAGTACGGTCGATATGCAACCACGCCTAGCGACGACTGAGATCTCCAAGCACGCATGTTGCCGAGCCCAAAATGTGCATACTATACACGCCAATAACCATTCACGGATCCATAAATAGGAATCACCGATGCATCCCCTAATCTACGAGGATATTCACCCGATGATGATTATTCATGGCAATTGTTGAGAGGGGTGGGGTGGGGATGGCACCGTTTCATTGCCGAAGCTTCTTTGAACGATCAGTGCCCTTTTCCCATGCAAATACCGCGTTTTGTTTTAATTAGGGCAAAATGATCGGGAGCCATCGGGAGAAAATTGGTTTGTGTCTATATCGCCTCGCCCACGGTTTTGTCCCCAATGGAACCTAAGCATATGATATTCGCTCCCGTATGACAGAGAAAGAGAGATAGAGAGATTGGGTTTAACGTCAACTCAACACAACTAGGTCATTTCGGGACTAACATATGTTTTTTTAATTTTATTTCAATAATTCGCTTGCGCGTAGGGACTTAAGCAGTGGGAGAAAACCGTAGTGTCTGGAGGAAACCCACGTGGTTAAGAAGGCGCCTCCATCTCCATGCCACATCCGCTCACACCAGGGCTCGAAACAACAGCTGCAAGTCAGATATGGTCGGCCAGCTAGAGGTCGAAGCGCGGCACTCTAGACCACTAGGCCATCCCACCCCACCCCAAGAAGAACAACAGGAACAAGATGAGTAGCGGCACTCTAGACCACTAGGACATCCCCCACCTGTATGACAGCCTTTCAACTATAATTATATATGCTAAAGCTACCCCTACAGCAATAACAAAACCACGAGCCAAAAGATATTAAAAACCGTACATTAAAGGAGCCATTGAATAATAGATATCATAGCCGTTATGATTCTATGAATTATCTAATTTCTATAGTTTTTGTGCAGACACTATAAAAAATTGTTTTCAATAGCGCCTTTGTTTGCAAGAACACGCTTGAACAGTACTTGAAGTGAGTATAAAATAACGTCATTAAAATAGTAAAGATGAAGTTAGCTAGCAAAAAAATAATCAGAAACCCACGGTGGATTATCAGCGCAACTTCCTAATTCATACTAAATATGCCACCTTTTAAAGCCAAGATTAAGTTAAGCGCTCATATATTAAAGATGAAGCAATAAAATAATCAGAAACCCACGGTGGACTATCAGCGCAACTCCCTAATTCATACTAAATATGCCACCTTTTAACGCGAAGATTAAATTAAGCGCTCGTAATTTGATCCACGCGCCCGACTGATTTTTATAAAATTCGGAATATGCAATTTAATTAAAATATAGAACTATATTTCGTTTCGTTTTTTATACTTTTGATGGCCTACTCTACATGTAGATCTAACAAGTTATAGTGGGAACTCACGTTCTATAACATCAGGTAGCAAGCACGCGACATATGACCCGATAACGTACGTCATTCCATAAACCAATTAGTGACCGCCATGCTTTTTAAAATCTACTTTTGTTTTGTGTTAGTATAGACGTCATTGGCTGGTAATGTCTACCCACAGTTCCGCGCATGAAAAGGTCTAACGGTCGATTTGACAGACCATTTGATTGGTTGACCCCTCATTTCATGCAGAACACGAGTTAAATAGCAAATCTTCCAGATCCAAGAGTAGTAAAGATAAGTAAAAACGAAATTTTGAATCATAAAAAACGAAACGAAATTGGATCTGTGTTTTCATCCTATTGGGAATATGTAGAGTGCAATATTGCGTAAGCTAATTTAATTTTGTCGTGTGTATGGTACTCCATTGTCCGGTCAAGGCCTTCCAAATTGAAATGGAGAAACACGCGGACCAGTTCGGCAAATCCCTAAAACAGATGTGGTGTGAGCAGAATCGTGTCGTTAGCAAATATTTCTACTGTACTATGGTGATTGGTTATTGGTTAATCATTCCTTATGCAAGAACTAAATTTGCATATTGCAAGTTTTTCTTTAGGCCTGCAGTCTTGTCTAAATTATTAATTAGACACTAATTAACTTATCCAGACCATAATACACTCTCGATGTCAACGCTAGCCTGTGTTATTTACTGGATTAGGACCCCATTTGCTGCTCAACTTTCATTCATGAGTTAATCATGAAATGGATAATCGATAAAAAAATTTCCATACCGACTTTTGTAATGACAATCGAGGCTAGGGCGAGAATTCAATCGCTAAACTCTCGTTCAGAGTGGAACACTTTGAGCGGAATTTTCAGAAAATTCCCTTTACATTATTTATGTTTGAACTGTTATAGTGAGAATTGCCAGCTCTTCACTTTAGCTTCCATAATGTATGTTTATTATATTATCATATTTAGTTTGCTTTGTCGCCCGTTTTGACGCAAATGACATTTTTACGGAGATTCAGGTCAAGAGAAGTCAATTCACATTGCATAGTCCTACAAGATATTGGGGTTTATGAACCCACGGGATCTTGTTGCTAATTACGCCCGTGGTAAAGCGATATAAAAATATGTCTCGACTTGGATTATTATAATATTTAATAAAGCTTTCACTAAGGCAATACTTTAAGCAATAAAAATCCTCAATTGTGATTGATGTTGACGGTTATTAGACAGACTAAACTTAATATAGCCAAAACGGTATTAATTAAATATTAAGCATTATAATGCCAAACCAATCTGCCCATCGCAAGTCCTTTGGGAGGTGTAAGGAGGTGGGGGGTGGGCGTCAAATGATATACAATATATAAATTATTAATTAGGCTTAGTCATTTATTTAGTCACTGGGATAACCGTGATATTGAATAGATTACTAATTTAATGGTTTATTAATGGTGTGATGCCTCACGATAGGATTGTCCCGATTGAGTCCACGATCTGTTGGGACGAAAAACCGAGGTCCCGTGTACAAATTGGAGTGCACGTAAAAGATCCCTTGGCAGTTGGAATTCGATATAAGAGTAGGCCGTAGCGCCGCTGCCCGGGCAAAATTTCCCTCATTGCACACTGTGGCGTATGCCCGTCTTCAATTAGCCCAGGTTAGGTGCTTAAGCGTAGGACGTTAAACCCCATTTCATTCATTCATTCAATCCACGATCTGTTATGTGCAGATACGTTCGGATACGTTTCGATTCGGTTAACACGATTGCTACGACTGACCACAATATATGGTAAGATTTGATAGGATCACAACGATTACTCGACGATTTCAATCGTAGAACGAATCGTGCGGGATAATAGGAACCTAGCATAACGCATCCTCCTCGCAGTGTTCCGTTTGATTAGAGCTAATCCCACTACTCCCTGCTGGTCTGAGTGGGTATTATTGTCACTAATTATGACTGGTCAGTGGTCAACGGTATTACCTTTAAAACAGGACGTTTAATTAGGGCAACTGTGTTTACATAACGTTACGTCATTGCTGCACGTTTCTTTTAATGCTATATTAACCAGCGCTAGCAGGATATTGCAGCAAATCTAATTGCGTGACAAACGAGGCTATCGGTATTGACGTAAAGTAAACACTACTGTATGGTAACGAACAGACTTTCAACGTTTTTAATACCTTAAATCTTTGTCCAAAATATTAAGGAAGACCCAAGATTACACTGTCATGTTACTGTACGAAAGTGGTAGATTTGATTGAACGACGAGAAGAATAGACACACTTACTTAAAAGTTCAAGAATCCGAAGCCAATCCACCAATGGCCAGAGAGGGATTTCTCGGGCCGTTGCTTCAGGAATATGAGCATAACGCAGCAATTTTTTATAAGCAATATTTTTTTCAGATTTGTATCTGAATAGGGATTTGGGAACAGGCATAGCCTATTTTAAACCCCTCTCCGTGTTACTGTCCGATAGATACACGTATTTACATTTTAGAAACTAATCATCAATGTACACGTGCAAGTATGATTTTAGTGAATATATAATTACAATGGATGTTTATAGTTGTCCCTGGAACCGTCTGGTGATTTCGAAAAACGTATGGACAGTTTTAAAAATATTGAGTGAGTCTTCCACATGGTCAGTTCCGTACAATAAAACAGTAGTGTTTCGAATAATAGTCGATAAGTTATTTATTGTTTTATTTCGGGCATCTGAATATAAGGAGCAATTCAATAAAACATGTTCAGTGTCTTCAAATTGACAGAAATGTGACGTAACAATTTATGTCTGTTTCGATTGCTACAAGAGAGGCGCAGTTTAGAATGAATAATTTGGTTTGTGCGGGATCCAAACGAAAAGGTTTTTGGTGGTATTGAATCTTGAGCCATACGTTTCGAATTGAAAATATTTAGAGATAATAAATTCTTTTGTTCCGCACTTAATTTGTTCCATTTTCTAATTGATGATGGTATGAAAGAATTATAGAGAATATTTGTTTTATATTTATATTCAGGTAGGCATGTGTTTCGGAGATTATAATGTGGACTTTTTGTCAAGATTAAATCATGAAGCTAAGATGGAGAAAAGCCGTTTATAATTTTATAAATGAGTTTGAGTTTATGTCTTCTGCGTCTCTCTTTTAGCGTAATAAAACCGGTTTCTTTATATAACAGTCTATGGCTGGTACCCCTTATAGCCCAACACATGGACCTAAGTACATCAAGTTGTAGGTGCTCTAATTTGTTAGCTAGTTGGTCCGTGCAGTTGTCCCAGATGACGCTACAATAGTCAAAATGAGGTAGGATGCGAACGGTCGTGTGTGACCGAAGACTGATACAAACGTCGCTCAGACAGTAAAATAGAATAAAATATTCTCATCAATACTCACTGTTATTTTAGAGATCCTCAACAATTAGTGTTTCTGTGTTCTTACATGACTTGCCGCGACAACCCCCGCATGCGGGAACACATTTCAAGCCGATTTTCCAGAAGGTGCAAACGTTAGTTGCGCCCCGTCTCTCTTGCGTTTAGCTTTTACACTTATAGCGAACCGATTTCAGCACTAATGCCGGGGCAATTTCAGTGTCCGTTTTTACAGCAGTATATAATCCTCCCCTTCAGACATCATCCCCAGTCGGAGAGATCTAGTCCACATTCACCTGGTGTCAACCAGTCCTGTACTTGAAGGAAAATTCTCAATGAGTGGAAGTGTGCCGTGCGCGTGGTAGGGGGGACGCCGTTTCCCGGGGTCTAAGTTTACGGGGTCGCCTTCGCGTATCGGGTACTTTTGGTAGCGTGCTCGGTTCAATCGTTCCTTGGGCCTGTACATGCGACTGGAGACTGTCTCATCAGTCTCAGTAATGAGCTGATGATCTTGTTTCTCCGTAGACTGGAATGCCTTAGCACACTGAACCAGATCTTCGTATGTCTGTAGGAGATCGAGAACACCATGCTTTCCCTGCCCAAATGTAGCGGATGTTGTGTCACAGCCACTCCAAGCGTGGGTAAACGGGGTGTGATTTTTTTGTGATTGGGTGCGGACAATCGACGAGACTTCGGATGGAATACAGAAATCTCTCATTCTGTTGGTTTTTTTTTTAAACTTGCGCAATTTGATGTCGTGCATGGCTGGTTCGAAATGATACATAATATATCGGTGTCCTCCGCATACAAAACAACTTCCCTCTGTTTTGAAGCATTCAACGCAGAGTTCACGCAGAGTCGGATGCTGTTATTCCCGTAGTTCTGGATTATCGGTGAACGGATTGCGCTCTGTAACCATCCGCACAGCTTGGCCACATCAGTGACGTAGGTCTTTCGTCTAGTTTCACCAGCCTCAACATGCTGTTCGGACGTTGCTCTATGTGTAACCGTCATCTGACACATCGCATCATGAAATGCGGCGTACAACGGTAGACAGTATACCCAATGTTGCCTCCCCGACCAGGGACTTCTATGTTTGAAGGACTGCCAAATCCCCCCCCCCCAAAGGCCAAATAATGGGCCATTTTTTCTGAGATACTACTAGGTCCCACCTTTCATTTGAGATCAAGAAACCACTATCTCGGGATTCTGAGCTGTATTAAAACGATATGATGCTAACATATATGCAAAATAAAATTATTTCGTGTGAATAGTTATAATATAATAATTAAACAATACGTTATGGATATATACTCTGAACTAATCGTCAGTGATTTCTCACAGATCTTGCCACTTTCTATCAGATAAGCCATGAATATATTGTCCATTAAGAGTTTATTAATGGTGATAAATTGGAGTATATTGTGTGTAATATTGAACCTATCGATATAGATCGATATAATACTTACTGATTATAAATGAGGGTATTAAAGTAAGCTGATATTAATCCTATAATAAATAATCTAACATCAACATGTCATCGTATATAATAGTCAGATATTAATCTTATTAACTAGACGTGTCAATGTTGATTAGCCTCGTCGTTTATCAAGATAATCTCATAACTTGAGATTAGAATCGGCCCCCGGGGGACATGGCTGTGGTTTCGAGCCCTGGTGTGAGCGTACGTGGCATGGAGATAGGGGCGCCTTCTCAACCTCGTGGGTTTCCCCTAGGCACTCCGGTTTCCCCCCACTGCTAAAGACCCCTACGCGCAAGCAAATTATTGAAATAAAATTAAACCATATGTTAGTCCCGAAATGACCTAGTTGTGTTGAGTGGACGTTAAACCCCATTTCTCTCTCTCTCTTTATTAACTAGACGTGTCAATGTTGATTAACCTCGCCGTTTAACTCGATAATCTCATAATTTGAGATTAAGATCGAAGCCCAGGGGGACATGGTTGGCTCTTATAAACTCGGTAGCATGCCATGAAATAATAATAATAATAATTGATTTGTTGTCAGAACATATTAGGGGGTTATTCTTTCTCAATATTTTGGCGTCGTTCCGTTCTACTCCACATGTTTGGTTCTTATAAACTCGGTAGCATATTTATTGTCCAGACATTTTAGAGGGTTATACTTCCTCTCTACTCCACTAAGCCCTGAATCCATTCTCGTGCGAGACACGTAGTTAAATTATCCGCCCTTGATTATTCTGCTATTTGTATATATCGAGCAATCGAGTGGGCGATAGAAATTGCATTTGAATGCAACTAATATTATTGTGGTGAACGTAGACAATCATGCCATGACTAGTATGTAAATTGTTTTTGATTGGTTCGTAGAATCAATCTACGATAAGGGCAGATAATTTAATTTCGTTAAAACGCCGCGAATGGACCCAGGGCTAAGTGAAGTAGAACGGAACGATACCACTTGGGGATATCAAGGAGGGGTGGGATCACCCCAGTTGTTGAATGACTCTTTATATCATAACATATGTCTCTCGTCAATTATAGTGTCGTGTCTTCAGTCCCTGACAAGAGTAGTGTTTTGTATTGTTTCGTCATTTTTAAAGATCTCAGCAATAAAATTCTACCATATGTTAGCCCCGAAATGACCTAATTTGTTTAAGTGAACTTGTCCAGCGAGGTCTCGCCTAACTTGTCAGTGGTGCTGAACCGGGCTGAGGTAGGACTGGAATTAATTTTGAATTATGCCTACTCGACAGACACTGGGAGTAGGAAGCTGGGAGGCGCGAGGCTCTAACGCTTAAAAGTTCACGACAATTCTCGTATTTAAATCAGTAAGGAGTAAATATTTCCTTTCCTTTCGTTTAGTTATTTTTATTTTCAACTCTTGAAGATACAGCGGGAAGGTAGGGTTGGGAGGGCTTAACAGGCAAAGCAATATTTAAAATTAAACAATTTGCAAGAGGCTTTAAAAACCACACTGTCCTCATTGAAAATGTTACGTCAATAGACAAAGCCGGAGCTCTGTACAAACTAAAACTAGTAAACAAACCGACTTCCGCCTGCTCCATCAATAATCGACGTAACACAAAAGACCAATCTAACATGTTTACCTTATTGATGTAAGTTTAACTCATTTAAAGATTGGGGCTGAAATAAACTTTAACAAATGGAGAACAATCAAATTACCAATGAATAACATCAAACAAAACTGCATATAAAGAACTGTCGATTTACCATTTTGTTGTCTGAAAAGTTTGCTATATGAAACTGTACGAAATCGATATGTATGTTTTTTGTAAGTACACGTATTCAAATATTGTATTGTTGGTTTACAATCGACCTCTGGCTGCGGTTTTATTTACAATCAATAGTGCGTGGAGTTTTTATTTTAACAAATAACACATAAAAAAACACGGTTGATTGATTGGCCTGGTAGATGGTTTGACGCGGTACCCAGTTTGAATGGTTTGGCTTGGTACCTGGTTACGCTTGGTTTCTGATTTGAGCTGGATGGCTCGGTGGCTCAGTTGGGCTTTGTATCTCGTTTGGCTCGGTGTCTGGTCTGACTCAGTTCTTGCTAAAGTTATCGGGGGCTCGGTGTCTGGTTTGGCTTTGTATCTGTTTTGGTTCAGTAGCTGGTGTGGCTCGGAGTCTGGTCTGACTCGGTTCTTGATAAAGTTCAGTACCTGGTTTGACCTGGCTCGTTTGGTTCCGCAAACGGTTTGACCCGGTGCTTGGTTTGAATCGGTACCAAATTTCGCTACGTACCTCGTATGTTCGATACCTGGATTTAGCTGGTTTGACTATGTACCTGTTTGACTCGAGTTGAAAGTCAACAGTTATATATGTGGTTCTTCGTTAACATGAAAACATCGACCGAGAATTGATTGGTCATGTTGCTTACGTCTCATTGTTTTTATATAACACTCTAGAGATCGGTTACTAAACAATCTTAATAAAAAAAAATCTATATTTCGTTTCATTTTTGTTTTGTACTTTCGATGGCCTCTACTGCATGAAGATCTGACAAGTTGTATTGGGAGAGGTCGAGTCGGGGGTCATATAAGCGGCCTTTGACCCTATGACGTCCGACATTTCATTAACCAATTAGTGTTTCTAGTAGGATACCCAACATTCCCTGCATCGCACACAGAGACCTTAATGTAACAGATCGATTCATAGCTGAATCCCTCACATCAAACAGAACGAAGGGTAACCAAATCTTCCAGGTCCTAGTGTAGCAAAGACAAGTAAACGAAATTTTGAACTATAAAAAAACGAAACGAAATAGGATCTGTGTATTAATCAGATTGGTTACTATAAATCGTTGTGTTGGTATTCCCATGTATTATTGGGCCCCGGATATTACGTATGTCGATCATTTTAATGTTAAAGTCGCCCCTTTTCTTACTAAACACAAATCAGGCACCAAACTAGATACCAACTAGGTATACCACGTTACATGCAAAGCCCAGCATAACCGGAGCGGGGCTCTGAGCCATGAACCATGAGCCCCCCTGAATTGCGGGTCCCTGCCACTTGACTCCCCAGGTCCATGCCTAGACTGGGCTTTGGTTGCATGTATCTTGTGGTAACATTTTAAATATATGCAGTGGTTTTTCTTCCCAGGGTAAAATTTTAGTTTTTCTCCGGGGGACACTATTTTACACATATATTGTAGTTTTTGTTCTCATGGTAACATTTTATATATATACTACTCAAAAGAAGTCAAGGGTCAAACCTTTTTTTCTACCAGGTAATTTTCTATGCACATATCAGACATATATATATAAAACTATTGGCGGAAATCGTGTCAAAATTGGTTCACGATAACCTGACGACAAAAAGTGTGTACAGGGCATATCTCATTTTCGAACAAAACGATTTTGACAGTCTCTTAGGAACAATAAACTGAAGCTTAAAACAAAGCTCCGCAAAACTGTTTGCATCGCCTAAACGCAGTACGGTATAACTTTTTGGAGTTGATTATGTCGTTGCACGTGCACTATGCATTTTCCATGAAACACGATTTCCGCCAATAATTATATATATTTATAAATATATATCTGATTTGTGCATAGACGATTACCTAGTAGAAAAAAAGGTTTGACCCTTAGCTTCTTTTGAGTAGTATATATTGTAGTTTTTCTCCCAAGGGTAAAATTTAGTCTTTCTCCCAATATATGTAATGGAATCGACGATTGGTGTGGGTTGTATATCTATGTCAAGATTAGCCGAACCCAAATCAAATTAAAAACCGGTCAACGAATTGATAGAAAACAGAATCAAGAACCACCTATCTATGAGCTGAGCCTTAGATTTATTTCGAAGGTCAGCGCCCTCAAGAACAAGAACAGGACGAACAGTGCTTAGGAACCAGTTCCTGGACAACACAAGTACGGTCGTACAATAGACCCGGGGCCTGGTTCACGAAATTTGAACTAAGATAAAATCAAAATTTTAGTATTTTGATTGGATAACATTAGATTGATTTAAGCGCTTCGCCAATCAAAACTGAAGTATCTACTCAAATTTGGATTTTATCTTTAGTTAAGATTTCGAGAAAAATTCTCAGTTACTGATCAAGTTGTTGGATGAAATTAAAAAATAAATATTTTACCCCAGGTCGATGCAGAATTGATCAGGACAGAAGCATGCCAATTGTTATGTCGATCGGGCTTTCACTGACGGAACCTTAGTCGTTTTCTAAGAGCGCCACCCCAAGAACAACAAGAACAACAAGTCACCCCAAGAACAACAACAAATCACCCTAAGAACAACAAAAACAACAACAAGTCACCCCAAGAACAACAACAAATCACCCCAAGAACAACAACAAATCACCCCAAGAACAACAAAAACAACAACAAGTCACCCCAAGAATAACAACAAATCACCCCAAGAACAACAACAAATCACCCCAAGAACAACAACAAATCACCCCAAGAACAACAAAAACAACAACAAGTCACCCCAAGAACAACAACAAGTCACCCCAAGAACAACAACAAGTCACCCCAAGAACAACAACAAATCACCCCAAGAACAACAAAAACAACAAGTCACCCCAAGAACAACAACAAGTCACCCAAAGAAGAACAGCAGGAACAAGATGAGTAGCGGTTAGCGACCAGTTCCTGGTCCAAACATTCAGTAATGAAAAGAAGCACTTCGACCATGCTCACCAAAGAACCTTTAAGACGTTTTCAAAGAGAGTCGCCCCAAGAAGAACAATAATAGCAAGATGGGTAGCGGTTAGCAGAGGCGTCACTAGGACCCAATTAGATCCGGGACACAGGCCCAACTCGTACATAATATTTTCCAGTATTCGTTGTAATAATGACATGACGTTGCCGTGGGTATTCTATTGATGTTTCAAACCACGGATTATTTTTGTCGATATAATAATATAGTTATTATACCGAATACTGGGAAATATGTACGAGTTCTTGTGAAGTTGTGAGCTAAATTATCACGAACTAAAATTTAATGTGATATTGTTGTCCCGCTAAACATACACGGCGGGTAAACTAGGTAATGCACGATCGTTTCTACTCTATTTTCAGTCAAATATTTATTTAGTTATATAATACTGTATTAAACTGTGCAAGTGCAGGCAATTGAGGAAATCTACGGTGGACCAGAAAGGACAATCAAGAAAAGCTTCGCACTGGAAAGCTTCTCTTCCGTACTCGGGACATTCGAAATAATGATAGGAAAAAGTAGTGGAATTATTGCAAATTATCGATTTTGTCTGCTCAAAATAGATCCGGGGCACACATGAAAAGATCCGGGGCACGTGCCCCCTGTGCCACCCCCTAGTGACGCCACTGGCGATTAGCGACCAGTTCTTGCTCCAACAATCAGTAATGAGAAGAAGCACTTTGACCATGCCCACTGAGGACCTTTAAGACGTTTTCAAAGAACTGTTCATTACGATACGGTTGGAATGGTTGCATTGTTTTAACTCAGGAGAAAGTGAATAAGTACTGACATTTGTATTATATGGTCTGTATGGATATAGTTACGATTTAATATGGTTGCATTGTTGTAACTCAGGAGAAGGTGAATAACTATTGACATTTGTATTATATAGTCTGTATGAAAATAGTTAAGATTTAATATGGTTATCATTTATTATTAATTGTTCTCATCGCTTAAGAGATTTCAATAATAAGCTTACGAGAGGTTGGATTGATAAATGTGCAGTGGGTCGTGAAATAAATTAGAAGATTTAATTAAAGAATTATGAATTATATATGTTGATCAACACTACAAAAAAACTCTAGCGTAAACAAAATTACTTTTTCAGAAATTGTGCGGAGAGAGAGAGAAATAGGGGTCTTTCACGGCGAGTGCTGGAAATTAAACGGGCGAACCTGCGGAAGAATGGAGGTCAGACAGTTTATCCCATTCTTTGTCCGGTATAATAGCTGAATAGGGGTTTAACGTCCACTCACCACAAGCTGCGTCGCTTTGGAATAACCTGTGGTACCACTATATTTGAAACATTAGCTAAAATTTAGACAAACGACCCTAATCTTTGTTTCGTATAAGTCGAAAATCTAACCCCCGACACCTAATTCAGTAACGTACATGGTCATATAAAACGCCCACCGGCTAGAAACTTCATGACGTAAGTCTGTATGTATTGGCCATATTCTTTGTATTCTTTGTATGTATTGGCCATGTTGGTACATAAAAATAAGGAAGTTTAATCGCTTTTATAGAGATAACTCCCACTACATCCCATTTCCCCTGCATGTCAAAGTTGAACTGCTAAAATAGAGAAATATATTGTGTTGTGTCGCTCATACTGGTCCTAGAAGCAAGATCTTATTTTTTCACTCAGATCTTCAGTAACATTTGTCAAGCATCCACAGGGACAACCACGCGATAGTTTAGCAGAATTGACTGGGCGATCGGTTCTTTTTTGACAGTGATTCAATGGGACTTTCCCTGAACGTAGAGGCGAGTGTAATAAGATCTACGTTCAGAGCTGAACTATATTAGGGATAATTGGGAGGAGTCTAAACCAAACTTCATTTCGTGTATTTTACATTAAATTCAATTTCATTTCGATTGGCCATATACATATCTTTCTGGTCCCGATCAGCAGTCAATATTCCATAGATTCTATCACCCAGTGTTTTATATTACTTAGGGGATCACGGTGGCTAAGTGGATAAGGCGCTGGTTCGCTAACCTGGAGGTCGGGTGTTCGATCCCTGCAGTGGCCGAGAAAGTTCATCTCGATTTTCCGGCGTGATTTCCCCTTGTCAGTGATGTAGAAGGAGGGCCTGACAAGGACATCTGCCTAGTCGTTCGGATGGGACGAAAAACCGAGGTCCCGTGTACACATAGGCGTGCGCGTAAAAGAACCCTTGGCAGTTGGAATTCAGTTGCTGCCCAGGCAAAACTTCCCCTCATAGCACACTGTATGGCGTATGCCCGTCTTCAATTAGCCCATGTTAGGTGCTTAAGCGTAGGAGGTTAAACCCCATTTCATTCATTCATTCCTTTTATATAACTTGGATTGGATCACCCAGTGTTATATGACATGATTTCTACCGGTAAAGATGTACAATCTTCACCTACCGTATCGTGATAAATTTGATTAAAACATAGATCCAATTTCGTTTCGTTTTTTATAGTATTAAAAACGAAACGAAATATAGATCTGTATTTTAATTAGATTGTGTCGTGATGATATTAAATATATTGACTGAGGATTGTACATGTGTTTATTAAATATATTGACTGAGGATTGTACATGTGTTTATTAAATATATTGACTGAGGATTGTACATGTGTTTATTAAATATATTGACTGAGGATTGTACATGTGATGATATTAAATATATTGACTGAGGATTGTACATGTGTTACACCTGTGATAAGACGATATCTTGTACTGTAATGACGTAAACACAATATCTGCCTTCATTAAACCAATCTTCTTACTTTTCTGCACCGACATAGAAGGAAATTTAGGTTATGCTACTCTAACTACCTTCATTCCTTTCAATCACCGACTGAACTAATGAATGAGAGAGAAGTGGAGTTTATTCCTGGTTCCAACTGGCAACTATCACGATTGGTGCTGCGATTGAAATCTTGGTGACCAAATCAGGTCTTATCATATATTGAGGCCAGTCGTCGTAATCGTGTTGACCGTATCGAAACAGATCCGAACGTACCCGCCCGTAGCAGAGCGTGAGCTCAAAGCGGGACAACCCGACTGGAACGCTTCACACGACAGTGGGAATCCAACATAAACGGCCACTCGATGCAGGCAATGTCATGTCGGAAATCGAAACCTCGCCACGAAACTCGATAACTGACTTTATGATCTAACACGCAAGCGTTAAACAACTACCCCCCCCCTTCTCCACATCCCCCCCCCCCGCAATGAAGACGGACAAACGGCATGCAGTGTATTATGAAGGAATTTTTGCCCCGACAAACGTTCGCTATCGGCACAAACGAAATACATTGGGGTTTTTGGTGGCTTAATGATCAAACGAATTACCGAAATAAGATTTACCCGTATGTTAGCCCCGAAGTGATCTATTCTGTGTCGAGTGGTCAAAAATAAAGCAGTATTTTAATGTAGACTGTTATTACGTAATAGCAAAAATGATATGGCATGCACGTAATTTTAAACGATAGTCGGTGGGGAGGATAATGGGCGGACGGGAGGGGTGGTGGGGTGATGGGGTGGTGGTTGTATAGTACTATTGTTCAAGGTATTGCTTCCGACACTATTGATGTGTTATATTAAATACTTATAATATAGGCTTAACTGCCTTCCAAGGGAATTAACTAAATCTAAAGTTGAGTAAAATAATAGTTAAAGTAGCTAAGTCTCTAACTCAATATCATCCAAAGTCCTCAACATTCCAAAACACTAATTATTTTTCAATTTAAATCAACATTTATGTTGTTATCTTACTGATAAAAAGACTTGACCTGGACCGTAACGGATCCAGTGCGCCGCCCCCCCCCCCACCCAACAAAAGTCAGTTACGTAAAATGCAGTGAATGTAATACATAGGAGTACAGAGTAGATACAACGAAACAAAATGAATATAATTAAAGTAACGCAATATCATCCAAGTTCTGACACATTGAAATACAAATTGTTTGACAATTCAAATCAACATTGAAGTTGTTATCTTACCCTGAAAAGGTAGGCTTCTGATATCCAATATATATAACATATTCCACAAATCATGTCAAACGGCGACGTCATAACCTTTCCCAAAAGCATGCGCAATATACTGGAATAACCAGACACTAGCAATTTCTATTTGGTTAAGACTCATGCCGTATTTCGCTGAACATAACTGATTTAAAATTAGGGTCAAAACGGAAACAATTGAATGTAAATCAGAACCAGATTAAATTATTATGTGTTGCGATCCATTTGGGTCAATTTCTAGGCCCGAAATGTTAGCGATTTATCTCCTTTAAGATTGTGATCGGGAATCGGGAAAATCAACAACTTGGTTTCACCACGACAATGTCTGGGTCGACAATGCTGCCTACTGTGGCACTGGACACAAGACGCCCTAAGACTAGAACGGTACCCCCATCCCCACCCCACAACACATGCCAGTTGTGTCAAATGCAGTGAACGAGTGGATGGAAAGAAACGAAATCAGTTTTGTGCTTAATAACGAGATGTTTTGAAATTTAGCTTTAATAGAAATACAGTAATGGTTATCAATAGAACTCTTTTGTTTATTTTAAAACAAACTCAACTTTAAGACTGCGATATGAAAATTCTAATGCTTACAAAACGGTCTCCATCCCCTGGAGAATTATAAGAATAGGCAACATGTAGGTAGGGCTAATAAATATACAAATCCGATAATCCAAACAAAAGATGTAAATTTTTTATAAGAACAAGCAACTCGAGCGATCTATTAACGCCATTGTTCATGTGGCTTAGTCTGGAAATCAACCCAGTGGAAGATCGTCAGTTCTTGAGACAATCAGTGTTGTTCATTGGCTTTTTTCAAATGAGTATCTAGAGCGTGGGCTCTTAGCTTAAAACAACCTGACATTTGAGGTCACGGTTATTGAAATAATCAATCATGTCCATTATTTATTGAAAGAAGTAGCAACTAGAGCGTGGAACCATAGTCTAATGAAGCCATTGTTCCTGGAGAGAGAGAGAAAGAGAGAGAGAGAGAGAGAGAGAGAGAGAGAAACGGAAATGGGTTTTACCGTCCACTCAACACAACTAGGTCATTTCGGGACTAACATATGGTTTAATTTTATTTCAATAATTCGCTTGCGCGTAGGGGTCTTTAGCAATGGGAGGAAAATGGAGTGCCCGAAGGAAACCCACGAGGTTGAGAAAACGCCCCTATCTCCATGGCATATCTCCAGGGCTCGAAACCACAGCCGCAAGTCAGAGATGACTGGCCAGCTAGAGGTCGAAGCGCGGCACTCTAGGCCACTAGGCCATCCCAACCCCTCATTGTTCCTGGTACCATGAAATACGACAAATCCCGACCAGGGTTTATATTTTATGAAGTAGATCACGTGTCAAGTGTCGTGTCAATAATGACCGATATATGCTAAGTGAATACACATATACATGGAATGAAATGGGGTTTAACGCACTACTGTTCTGCCCCGAATGGGCTAAAGGGGACAGGCGTACACTATACATAGTGTGTTGTAAAGGAAAGTTTGCCCAGACAGCGGCGCTATGGCCTACTCCTATATGAAAGGGATATTTTACGTGCACGACAATGTATACATGGGACCTTGGTTTTGTGTTCCATCCGAACGACTATACCACCGACAAGGTGGAACCACGCCAGAAAACCCGATGAACAAATATCTAAAATATAAGGAATTAACTACACACTGCCCATTTCTAAAACTCAAAATGTTTCCTTAAATTCAAATCGGCATTAGAGACTGACCAAACAATGCCAAGGGATCGTTTACGTTAACAACTACAGGAACACGCGACCTTATTTTTGTACCATCCTAACGACTCGATGTTGTTCTTGGGTAGGCCCCGTGTGCTGCATCACTAAGACTGGATCATCCCGGGAACATTTCTCGGCTAATATCTGGATCAAAAACTGGACCGCCTGGTTAGTGAGCTAGCGCAGTACAAACTTAGTCGCAAAATGGGCAGGTCGATTACAAAAGTTAAAATACAGACGTGACGTCATCCTTTGATGTTGGTGTACATTATTTTTACTAGTTGAAATATTAGTCCCGCATGACGTATTTTATTGAAATACACGTGCTGGACAGTGTCTGTATTTTAACTTGCTGAATGGTGTCGTGCAAGACATTGTGTTTTATGTTGATATAGCACTTGTGCAATAATAATATATTACTTAATGTCTCGCACTCGACCATTTAACTACACTTAAATGGGTGATAATGGTGCTATCCCGGAAACAATTCTCGACTTAGTCGGTTAACAATTAGATAGAGACCTGGACCGCCTGGGCAATGAGCCAGTGCCTTTCTGCGCCAGATGATGGACGTTTCGATCACAGGCACAGAGTTAACTGGTGCTAATAGGAGCTCAAATTGATCAGCAGTGAATTTTCGCTAGGTGACTACAATTACTGAGATGAGAGTACGAGCTAATTAGCTCACAATAATGAATGAATGAAAAGGGGTTTAACGTCCTACGCTTAAACACCTAACCTGGGCTAATTGAAGACGGGCATACGCCATACAGTGTTCTATGAGTGAATTTTGCCCGGGCAGCAACTGAATTCCATCTGCCAAGGGATATTTTACGTGCACGCCAATGTGTACAACCCATCCGAACGACTAGGCTTTTGCCTTGTCAGACCCTCCTTCTGCATCACTGACAAGGGAAAATCACGCCGGAAAATCGAGATGAACTTTCTCGGCCAATGCAGGGATCGAACACCCGACCTCCAGGCTAGCGAACCAGCGCCTTATCCACTTAGCCACCGTGATCACCCAATAATACATTATACAGTAGATATCGCTTGTATAATAAATTTCATAATCTACTGCGATATCTCAATCAAAAAGGAACTAATATTTTTTTTTATTTTCAAAGAACAGTTCATTTTTTTTTTATTAAAAGTAACTTTTTTTTTATTAAAAATTTGTTTTATTAAAAGTAACTTTTTATTAAAAAGGAAGTATTTTTTATTTAATTGACTTTGATGGAAACAATGGGTCAATATAAAGGACTTTGCAATGGTTGAATTGCTGTCAAAAAATTGATGTATTACTACGCCATAATGTATTCAGGTTCAGTAAAAGTGAAATCTATAGCAAATAATTATAAGAAAGGATTGGGTGATAAATAAAATCTCTTACGGGTAAGAGATTCTCTATTTATTAACTTTTATTAACTTTGGTTAAACAAATGTCTGGCGCCATAGGGTCAAAGGCAGATCCTAGGATCTCAAGAGTGCGGGTTAGATCATTAAAGGAGCTAAACCGCTAATATTTGGGACTTAGAAATTGACACAAATGGGTCGCAACGCATATAAAAGTGTATCAATCGTTTCCGTTTTTACTCTAATTTCAAATTAGTTATGTCGAGAGAAATACGTCAGATGTCTCAATCGAATGGCAATCTCTAGCGTCTGGTTATTCCAGTCTACAGCGATAGTATTTGAATATTTCACATGCTCTCCCTATTAGAATGTGGCGTCACCGTTTGACATGACTTGTGGAATATGTCTAGCCTCGTTCTTCAAGTCTTTTGTCAAAAAAAGCACCGAAACGCATTTCGGTAACGATTCATGTACCGATAGTAAATGTTTTTTCTCTTTTATTTTTGTCCCAGTATTTAAATTGATAAATTTAATGTGTTTTTAATGCAGACGTCTTTAGATGATATTGAATTAGAGACCTTTAGCCACAAACTGCGTTATATATACAAACATTCTGGTTTTCAGGCATCTTTTAATTCGTTTGACTGTCTTCCTTGCTGGGGTTTAACATCTGCACAGGATGGAAATATCGGAGACAATTATTTTTTTTTATTTCGGTTTATATACCGCATTTTGTAGTTTATCGGACTCGATACGAATCTGGTACGAATATTTGAATACCTCGTGTTGTTTCACCATTTGTATTACAGTGATATCGATATATATAATTATATCTGGTCACAGACAATTCAATGTTTTTGTTTATCCTTCCGTAATATTTGTATTAAACTTCAACAGAATACAGAAATATACACTCGGCACATACGAGGCACGAAACCCATTTAAAAGCATAAAACACTTTAAGAGGTAACGGTGTAGCAAATACATATCCACACGAAGAATGGGTGAAAAAAGTGTTTAGAGGACAATATTGGTGCCAGTTATAATCACATGTGTGATAGAGCTGGTTAATCACATTCCAAATATAATTTTAACACAGAGATCATTGCTACGATAGGTGAGTAATACACGTTTCCTGAGTTCGGAAGTGACGAGCCATCCCTCTATATAACTGACTGAAGTAACGAGTGATAACATATACATGGGTGAATTTCTGCTCATAAATTTGGTGTGTTTTGGAATGTGTTTAATATTATTTGATAATGGCTGACACCAATATTGTCCTTTAACTTCCTACCTTTCAGCTACAACCACCAGGCTAGTGAAGACCGACATACAACAATGTTTGTGCTGTGAGGGAAATTAAGGTTTCGATTTTTTTATACTTTGGATTGTCTAAACTACATGAATATCTGACAATTTTTATGGGAGGTCAACAAAATATGACGTCATACATTGATTAATCAATCGGCGTTGACGTTTCTAGTGGTTTACCCACCACAGTTCCATGAAAGGCACGCCAAGAAGTCGGCGTAAAATACCTTTTCATTGGCCAATCCCTCACATCAACAGAAACGCCGGTAATATAACAACTCTTCCAGACCCTAGTGTACTAAAGACATCTAAAACGGAATTTTGCACTATAAAAAACCCAAAGTAAATAGGATATACGCTTTAATCAAATCGACATTTGGCACGAACGTGAACATTAACGTTTTATGACGTCGACATCTGACACTTATTTTTGGTATTAACTTTTCGGAAGTAAACATATAATATTAGATTGGACATTTTTGGCCGTGGAAGTTGTCACGAATATCGGACATAACGTTTTGTGTCTCGGTTTACGGGGGTCACGCTCGCTAGCCTGGAGGTCGGGTGTCCGATCCTTGCATTGGCCGCGAAAGTCTCCTGCGTAATTCCCCCTTGTCAGTGAATGAGAACAGAGGAACTGACAAGGATAGCCGTCTAGGCCGTGGTGCCGCTATCCGGACAGAATTTCCCCCATAGCACACTGGATGGCGTATGCCTGTCTTCATTAGCCAAGTTGGAAACAGAACGGCATGACGTTAAACCCCATTTCATTTTATTTCGTCCCGACTTACATTTACTTCATGAATATGTTGAATTCCCCATTAATGTGCAGATATAATATCTAAATAAGAAAAACAAAGAATTCATTGAAAGCCGTTTGTGAAACTAATGAAACTTGCATAATCCGATTTACTGACCGGTTCAATGCACATTTTAAATTGCACAGTTTCTGCCGAATGAGTTGCGCGTTTCAAAGATATTGTATGCGCTGCTTGTAATCCTGAATGACTACAATTTAATTCGTTTAATTGATTGACGTCAGACTAACAGAACACTGAATGTGTACAAAGAAAGATTAAAATCGGCGCAATAAAATTCTCATTAAGACATAGTTCGATTTGGAAATAGACGAATAATATATTAAGTCGCTAAGTTTCAGATCGATGGCGATCGGCAAATGGCACACGGTTATTGACAGCGCTCCTCAGTTGCTTTCATAAACGTTCATTAGAAAGGACTTACCATAAATGTTAGATGATTAATGAATCAACGGATTATTATTATTATTATTATAATATTAGGATATTTGTTTTCACGAATGGATTAAGGATTATTATCAACAATTGACCAACAGGTACAAGTATGTATTTTAGGATTGTGTTTGTTATTATTTCCAAATGTGGTATTAAACGTTTTTTTACAGCCCCGTTTTAATTATTACTGAAATAAAATAAGGAGTATGCATATAAAACATGAAAACAAATTATGAATATAATATACTAAGACACTAAGTGTCATTTTGAATAAAATGTCCAGTTTCCACGGCTCTATCCAGGGTTAAAATGTGCCACAATTGAATTTTTAACGATAAATTAAGAAAACATAATGTCGACGGTTGATAATAGTCCGGCTTGGATTGAACAGACTAAAAAGACGGTCATATAGTGAAGGATACTAGTGAAGATGTTTGGACATATCCCGTTATATCGTTCCAAATTTTGACCATTCGATGGCCGAATAGAGAGAGAGAGAGAGAGAGAGAGAAGTTGGCTTTAACGTCCACTCAACACAACTAGGTCATTTCGGGACTAACATATGGTTTAATGCGCCTTCACAACCTCGTGGGTTTCATCCGTGCACTCCGGTTTCCTCCCACTGCTAAAGACCCATACGCGCAAGCGAATAATTGAAGTAAAATTAAACCATATGTTAGTCCCGAAATGACCTAGTTTGTATCAAGTGGACGTTTAACCCCATTTCTCTCTCTCAACCCTCTCTCGGTTAGTACGTTCGCGCTGTATCATAAAACCTGTCATTGAGTCAACTGGTGGCCTGGTTTCGAATCCGCGGTTGTACGTGACAAGGAGTAGTTGACCGATTAAGCTAGTTAAGTTGACCGACATTTTAAGTATTTAATCGACGATTTTTGTCGGAAACATTAAATATACTTCATGACGCTGGTTGAGATTTATTCTGTTGCCGTTTAATTAAACTGAAAAGTTTATTTAGTCTTTGCGTGTATGAGAGTTGTGAAACGGAGTAGGACCACATTACAAAACAGTATATTATTTTGTTATATGGTGGCTGTTTATAATAGTAGAGAGATAAAATAAAACCAAGTACGAACAATCAAAACCATTAGACAAAATTCAAAGTCCTAAAAAATGGTACAGGCTAAATAGTGTAATAACGCAAAATAGTGTAAACAGCATAAGGTCTGTTCACCGTGTACAAAAAAAATACACGACAAACAGAGGTAACAGGTGTCCGGAAGAGTAAGCTTACCCTGTCTGACGCGCCACATCCGCCATAGCTGCATCCAAACTATTAGACAAATCTGGTAAAAAAAGCGTGATTGGCCAATGGACTATCAATTACAGCCTATCCCAAAACAAACGGTAGAGGCAAAATGTAATCAGGTAAAATAGTGTAATCACCGTGTACAAAATACACGCCACACTCACCAGAGCTGCATCCAAACTATAAGGAGAAATCTCGGTAAAATAGCGAGATTGACAAATGCGGTAGATGGATCTCAGTGTGCAGAACGACAAAAACTGACACATATATACACACCAACGATATTCGCAATGTTACCTGAACATTGTTTTGTTTGAGAGAGAGAGAGAGAGAGAGAGAGAGAGAAATTGAGTTTAACGTCCACTCGACACAAACTATGTCACTTCGGGACTAACGTAGGGGTCTTTAGCAGTGGGAGGAAATCGGAATGCCCGGGAGAGACCCATGAGGTTAAGAAGGCGCCCCTATCTCCATGTCACATACGCTCACACTAGGGCTCGAAACCACAGCCGCAAGCCAGAGTTGACCGGCCAGCTAGAGGTCGAAGCGCGGCACTCTAGACCACTAGGCCATCCTAACCCCATTGTTTTGTTTGATCAAATATTAATAATATATCGTTTTGTATAACGAATTAATGAGAATATATTTTTGTATACTGACATATTAAAATATAATATCGTTTTATACCACAATGGTTAAACATATGGTTTTATATTGTTTTTCAGAAGATGGTTCGTGTCACTTTATCAATCTTGCTGGTCATCTTAACCAATTTACACTATGGTGAGTTCCTTCACATACTAGTTAGACGTGGTACCAGATGTTCGTGTGGCTTCCATTCCCAGCTTATACGTGATAGGGAAAGGGAGAAAGGTCACCTGGGTTTTGATTCACCGGGTCCTTCGGTCTCCTCTCATTGTCAGAGGTCTCCCTCGCCCCCTGTCTCCTTCTTTCCCCCGCATTCTTCTTGTACTTGCTGTTAGTAGCCATTAAGTAGACATTATAGGGTTGAGATCATTTATGTCAAGTAGTATCGACAAATTGGCGTAATAAGCAGGTCATATTGGTTTCGATGCTTTCCACACGCAATCCAAAGACAACACAGACCATTCTCTAACGACTGGACGAACAACATCTTAGTTAAAGACTGAAATAACACCTGCTGAAATATGTTAAAATTATTAATTTGCTTGTTAAACTTTATGGAGTAAAAATATAGAATTTTATACTGAACGAAACTGAATTTCTTACACTTTCCTGTCCCCAATTTCTGGCTCGCTAACCTGGAGGTCGGGTGGCCGCCAAAGTATATCAAGATTTTCCGGCGGGGTTCCCATTGACGGAGGCCCCGTAAAGAACGGCTGTCTAGTCGTTCGGATTGGACGGAAAATCAAGGTCTTGGTACACATCGGCGTGCCCGGAAATTTTTCCCTCATAACACACTGTATGGCGTATGTCCGTCTTCATTAGTCCAGGTAAGGAGCAGATTAGCAGGAGGTCAAACCCCATTTAATTTCCCTTTCTTTCCTTTCATTTCATTTCATTTCCCGTCCCAAATTCACTTCATAAATCATACATTACTCAATGATTTTCTGGTCGCGTACATTTAAGGTTTTTAAAATAGTATGTATTTCTTAGAGCTAATTATCTAATGAGCTTCGAGGACTGAGTATTCAGTTGAAACAATTATAGTCGATCGGACAACTGACCGACGATTAGTGAGGGGGGGGTGTGTGTGACGAATTCTTTCTTTAAAAACAGCTGATAACACTTCTTGTAATTTGCGGAGATCATGTACCTAATAAATAGTATTTGAGTCTCGTCCAACGACAGAGGCGTGTATGGCTGTAAGTTAATTTTCGGTCTAAGCATACTGGATACGCTATTAATTGTATTAACCAGAAAGTGACGGGTTTTATCCCGGTTCTGACTTGAGAAAGTTTCTCAGTATTTTCCAGCGTGGTCTCCCCATGCCATTGGTGTAGGAACAAGGGACATTGTTGTTAACCATGTTGAAACAATTATAGTCGATCGGACAATTGACCGACGATTAGTGAGGGTGGGGTGGGGTGTGTGACGAATTCTTTCTTTAAAAACAGCTGATAACACTTCTTGTAATTTGCGGAGATCATGTACCTAACAAATAGTATTTTAGTCTCGTCTAACGACAGAGACGTATATGACTGTAAGTTAATTTTCGGTCTAAGCATACTGGATACGCTATTAATTGTATTAACCAGAAAGTGACAGGTTTTATCCCGGTTCTGACTTGAGAAAGTTTCTCAGGATTTTCCATCGTGGTCTCCCAATGCCATTGGTGTAGGAACAAGGGACATTGTTGTTAACCATTCGGCCACCCAAACCCCTGCTATGCAATGAACAGCTTCTATTCGTTCAGAGAAAAAGTAACACATGTAAATATTAGCATGCACGTAAAAGAAGCGATTGCAGTTGGAAAAGGAAGCGAACAGGCGGAAAAACTGCGAACAAGTACTATCACTCATAGGGCACTGTTTGGTGTATACCTGTCGTAATTATTCTGATTCAATATGTCCCAATCATTATTCTGGTCAACAAAGTGTACTATTGTACACTATTCCAATTAAAAAATGATACAAATTTCATCTTAACACACCGTATTTAAAAAAATGGGAAAATTCAACTACATGGTTTGAAAAGCTTTACATAAAATGTAACTTAGATTTAAAAATATTTTCGAGCCCCCTGGACAAGTAAAATATGATGTAATGGAAAATTTACACAACAGGTAGGACACTTGGACATCTAGTAGTTAGAATAAGCCTATTTTTCTGGAGCTGTCAAGCCAGCAAGAGTGTTATTGTCCCTTTAAGCCGACAACTATTAAATTAAACCGTATACATTTCTTTACAAAAATGCAAGTAGACATGTTTGAATTATTTTACATATATTTTGTATTTACAGCATCATCAGATCTTGGTACAAGTTTCCTAGTCACGTGTCCTGATAGTCTTCTACCTTCCGCGTACATTGAATATATGCTGTACGTCAACTCACCGGACAGTTCTACAACCATTGTAGTCGCCACACCCTTATTAGGCTCTAACATCTTCACTGGAAGTGTGGGACAAGATGAATCGAAAGAAATTCTCTTGGGAGACACCTACATGATCAGAGGGACGGGTACATCGTCGTACGCCGTCGTCATAAACTCGACAAGTGACGTGTCTGTTTATGTCGTATTGAAACCAGGTGGCGATGGGTATATGGCGCTACCCGTCGATGCATTGGGCACAGAGTATTATGTAATGACATATTGTGAACATTCGGGACACAAACCGTGCCAGTTTACGATTACAGCAGCCGAACCAAGTACACAGATTGAGATCACACTCTCTATTATCAGTACCAGTGCGACCGTCAATGTCAGTGGAACCCTTTACAGGCATGGTGACATCATCACAGAAACGTTGATACAATATCAGACGTTACAGATACAATGTGATTATGATCTCACCGGAACATTAATCGTAGCGAATCGCCGAGTGGCCGTCATCGGCGGAGGTGCAGGGTCTACCGTGTCACTTGGAGCAACACCGGGGGTTCTTCTGGAGCAGTATCCCCCGGTATCTACGTACGGAACAGAAATACTCGCCATACCATCCCAATTTGTGATGTCCGCCCCTGGAGATTATTATCGCATCCTCGTGGCTCATCCTTTTACCACCCTCAAGATTGGAGGTCGCAATCGTAAATTGATCCGAGAGGCAGGTGACTGGTTTCAAACAAATATCTCCGCTCTCAGCGTCATCTCTTCTGATAAACCAATTTTGGTGGCACGACTGACACTCAGTTCGGAAACCGTTCCCAGTGATGAACGCCCTACCCTGATGATCTTAGTGCCCACGGAACAATTCTTACCAGAATCGACAAGCGTGCAGCTTCCGAAAAGTAACACTCCGGATAATAAAGTAATATTAGTATCCAAGACACCAGGACATACTTCAATACAGATCAACTCCAATTTACAAGATCTGGGCTGGACTGGTATAGATGGCACCAATCTTGTTATTAAATATTATACAACAAATGCCTTCAACGCCCAGAAGATATCGAGTCCCCTGGCGTCATTTACCGTTTATTATCAAACCAACTCTGATGAATATTCCACAAGTTATGTTGGTGGAATGAAGTATGAAGACTCCAATCCTGTAAGTAGAATTTTGTTAATCTACTACTGGTCCGGATGCAAAGTGTCTTTTCCCGTCAGCACGAACCTGATAAAGAGAAAGACACACATAAACTAGGTTATTTCTGGATTAATTTTTTTCAGTAATTCGCTTGTGCATAGGGGTCTTTAGCGGTGAGAGCAAACCGAGAAGATCCACGATGTTGGACAGGCGACCCTAATCCCTTGTCACGTACCAATAGGGAATGAAAACCAGGTCACGTGACTCAGTGACATACCTTACGATGTATCCCGGTTGGCGATGTGGATAATTTTCACTCACAACGTTAGGGGATAGGACTAGGGGTGCACGTAGACATCTCTAATCCTGAGAGAGAGAGAGAGAGAGAGAGAGAGAGAGAGAGAGAGAAATGTGGTTTAACTTCCACTCAACACAACTAGGTCATTTCGGGACTAACATATGGTTTAATTTTATTCCAATAATTCGCGTACACCGGAGTGCACGAAGGAAACCCACGTTGTTAAGAAGGTGCCTCTACCTCCATGCCACATACGCTCACACCAGGCCAGAGGTGGCCGGCCAGCTAGAGGTCGAAGCGCGACACTCTAGACCACTAGGCCATCCCAACCCCCATCCCTAATCCAACATCCATATTATCTTAATATAGAAGGCGTTGCACCAAATATTGTCCTGGGGTTGGTTGCTCAAAACTAAGTTATTTTAACGATCCGTTAAACTCTAACGGACATATCTGGGTAACTTTCCATTAAATTTACTACAGAAAACACCATAGAATACTTTATTTTTTATATTAGCATAAATCTGAAGGAAATATTTGCACCACAGAATGTTCTGGGCCTTTATTTCCAGCAACAATATTTCTCTCCGTTAAAGTTAAGGGGTCGTTAAAAGATAACGGAGCTTTGAGCAACCGGCCCCCGGTGTACACAGGAATATGTTATTCAGTATGGTCTCACTGCCTATAAATGCTCTAAAAATATTATCTTGGTGTTTTACGCCTTCTTTTTTTGATGTACGAGGTAATGCAACAAATGTCGTCGGGATATAATACGAAGTTTTACAGCAAACCGTGTCTTGCTGTACGATGGTTTACAACAGATAGTCTTGATATACGAGTTTTACAACAAATATCTCTTTCTGTACGAAGTTTTAAACCTCGCGTTCGGGGTAAAATAAAAGTATTATTTTAGTGTAGAAGTTTTTACACCTAATGTTTTGCAATACGTATGCAGTTTACTAATATAGAATACCCCCATTTCACTGGGCCACGGAAGACTTGAGAAAGGAAATCCGTACGTCTTTCCTCTCACTCCGTATGGCTCCGCTACGAAGCGCAGTGAATCCGTAGTCATCCCTCCTCGTCCACAGACTTTTGCGAGCCCAAATTGTTCCGCGAACTTTCCTTTAAATATCGTTTGCGGACAAATTTTCAGTGCTCTTCCGCAATTCAACCGGGATCGATCCGAGAGTCTTCCGCTGTTATTCCGTATACAACCGTATTTGCCGCAAGTTGTCCGCATGTATATCGCAGTCATTCCGTTTATAGATATTTCTACCTCGACGGCAGAACTACGGGAAAAAAATCACAGAGAAATTGAGGAACACGTGGGAATGAGCACGGAAGACATAAGGATAGTTTGCGGGTTACACTTAGCAACAGCGAAATAACTGCGGTATCTGGCGATACTAACCCGTTTGGCACGGTAGAACTGTCGAATAGTGCTGGCCTTCTACGCGGAATAAATCAGCAACAAGTGCGGACGAGCTGGTCGGATAGCCGTGGCGATAGAGAGGCGGCTTCTCACCGATTCAACGAGGGTTCAATCCAAGCTCAGGGCATGAACTTTATCGTTGTAAGTGAGAGGGATATTCGGTCTCCCGTCCGATCAGGCAGGTTTCCCCCGAGTTCTTCGGTTTCTTCCTGCAGTAATGATCGAAATCATTCGCACGATCTGTGCCAAGGGTCAAATTTGAAAAAGGCCTCAGGCCTAATTTGCTACCCTTGTAAAATGACGTGATTATTATTATTATTATCTTCGTCAACAGCGTTTGGTCTCGGATCAATTACGGCGTACCTGCTGAAAAATTGGTAAAGAACACATGATTTCGCCTATAAAGTAGCTGTTTTGAAGAGGAAAGCACATTATACCATGGACAACTTGCGGCAACTGCGTTTGTATACGAATAACAGCGGAAACTTGCGAATATTACCTATCACTCCCGGTTTAACTGCGGAAAAGCACGAACAAATTTTTTCGCAAACGTTCTTTTCAATATGTTCAAAAGAACGTTTGCGGAAAATTGTGGGCGCGCGGAAGGCTGCGGATGATGTGGAATGAATTCAGATTCACTGCGCTTCCTAGCGGAACAATACGGTACAACAAGAAAGACATACGGTACTTTGCGGTATAATTGAGGTTTTGCTTCCGCAAGTCTTCCGCGGTCTAGTGAAATGGGAATATAAGTCCGTGCTTCTGCCTCCAAAACAGTGATTTTATCGGCGGAATCCGGTGTCATCCTTTGATCTTTACAGATTTTCCGCAAGTACGTGGCGATTGGTCCGAGACGAAATGCGGTTGCCGAAGATGGTCCGGGCTTGTTCCGCAGTCATTCCGAAGTTCTACCTTGCCAAACGAATTAGTACCACCAGCTACCGCAGTTATCACGCGTATTTTCCACCATTGCCGAGTGTAGCCCGCAAGTTGTCCGAATATCTTCCGTGACGATCCGGGCGCATTCCTTAATGTTCCGCAGTTTATTCGCCGCTTCGCCATAATTTATACCGTAGTTTACCCGTATGTGTACCGAAGATACCGTTACTGTTCTGAAGGTACTCCGAGAGCGTGAGAAATGGATATTTTCCGTGGAAATTTGTTTCCAACTTTCCGCGTAAAAATGCCGAAGCTCTTCCGTAGAAGCCATTCCGCGGACGTCCGTGAGTACCGCAGCTTTCCGCAGCCCAGTGAAATGGGGGTATTAAAGTGGTATTACAAGAAATTAAACCAGTGTGCGCCCGGCCTTGGTCATGTGAACTACCGTTTCAATTCAAATATAATAAAAATGATAAATGTTAAAGGAATTTAAAATAAATCTCGTTGTAGTCACTCGACACTTTTTATGTCTCATATATTCATTTTTTTTATCAAATTCATATAACGATGTGACATTATGTTTTTTATGTCTCATATATTCATGTTTTATCAAATTCATATTACGATGTGACATTATGTTTTTTATGTCTCATATATTTATGTTTTCATCTAGTTCATGTTACGATGTAACATTATGTTTTTATAGCCGTGTAACGTGAGTGAAACAGGCCATGGTGATACAGTAGATAACGACTGTGATGGTTTAATAGATGAAGACATCTGTCCATTTTATATAGATCCTGCAGGTAATATGATATATTTTATATGTCTTTGATCATCCACCATCCAGACCCACAGTAGTCATACGGCAACCGTATCACCCACTGTAGCCGTACGGAAACAAAATCACCCATTGTAGCCGTACGGAAACCGTATAACCCACTATAGCCGTACGGCAACCGTATCCCCACTGTAGCCGTACGGAAACCATATCATCCACTGTAGCCGTACGGAAACCATATCACCCACTGTATCCGTACGGAAACCATATCACCCACTGTAGCCGTGCGGAAACCGTATCACCCACTGTAGCCGTACGGAAACCGTATCACCCAATATAGCCGTACGGCAACAGTATCACCACTGCAGTCATACGGGAACTGTATCACCCACTGTAAATAGCGCTCACTGTAGAATAACATAACACCCACTGTAAAATAACACTCACTTTATGATAACCTTATACCTTGTAAAATAACACCCACTGCATACTAACCTTACACCACCCACTGTAAAATAGCACCCACTGCCTACTAGCCTTACATCAACCACTACAAAGAAATCTTACATCACCCACTGCAAAAAAATCTTACATCACCCACTGCAAAAAAACCTTACATCACCCACTATATATCAACCTTACACCACCCACTGTATACTAACCTTACTACACCCACTGTATAAAAACCTTACGCCACCCACTGTATACCAACCTTACATCACCCACTGTATACTAACCTTACTACACCCACTGTATAAAAACCTTACATCACCCACTGTATACCAACCGTACATCACCCACTGTATACTAACCTTACTACACCCACTGTACAAAAGCCTTACGCCACCCACTGTATAAAAACCTTACATCACCCACTATATACCAACCTTACATCACCCACTGTATACTAACCTTACTACACCCACTGGCATTTGGGAATTGTACATAAGCTGCGAAAGTATGGTATTAGTCCAAATTTATGTGATTGGATACACAATTATCTAACAAATCGTAAACAATGTGTTGTCCTTGAAGGTTTTAAGTCACCTTATTTGTCAGTTGAATCGGGGGTTCCTCAGGGATCAATACTCGGTCCCTTTCTATTCTTATTATACATAAATGATATTTCAGACAATCTAGATAACAATGTAAGATTATTTGCTGACGATACGTCCTTATTTGCAATTATAAATGATAACCCATTAGAAACTGCGAATTCAATCAATAGTGATCTGAAGCTAATATCAACGTGGGCAAATAAATGGCAAATAAAATTTAATCCAAATAAAACTAAAAACTTAATATTTACACGTAAAAAAGCTAATCATCCTCATCTTATTTTTGAAAATAAAACTGGGACTAACATTTCATCTAAATGGAACATGGACAGAACATATTTCTAAAATTCACAAAAAAGCTTGCAATAGACTTAACATATTACGTCAATTAAAATTCAAATTAAATAGATCCACATTATGTACCATATTTACTTCATTCATACGTCCTATTATGGAGTATGGAGATAGTATATGGGACAATTGTAGTGCTAAAGATTCAGAATTACTTGAGAACATTCAATTAGAAGCAGGGAGAATCATAACTGGTCTGCGCCGAAATTCCCACAGAAATTATGTTTATAACGAATTAGGGTGGGAACCATTGTTTAAACGCCGTCAAAAGCATAAACTCGTCTATTTTTATAAAATTCTTAATTGTTATAGTCCCCAGTATTTGTCCGATATTCTAACTAAAATACAACCTGAATCGAATTATTACAACCTTAGAAACCCCAAACTTAAAATACCACAATGTAAAACGTCTGCTTATATAAAAAGTTTTTTCCCAAACACAATAAAACTATGGAATAGTCTTCCTGCGCAGCTGCAGTTTTCGCCATCTCTCAAAACTTTTAAGACCGGTCTCCTAAATCATTATCCTATACATAAAAAACCTAGTTACTTTCATTATGGAAACCGTAAGGAAAATATCATCCACTGCCAACTAAGGAATAAATCTAGTAATCTCAATAATCACCTTTTTCATCATATCTATCTGAATCAAAAATATGTCCAAAATGTAAATCTTTGAATGAAGATAACTTCCACTTCTTCTTTACTTGTCCATCGTATTCATCTATTCGAGTCGAACTATTAAATTCATTAAAGGTACTCACAGAAACTATTAATCTAGATCTAATTTTGAATGGCTCTAAAGATCTTTCGAATACCTCTAATATTATTATTTTTGAAAAAGTCCATAATTTTATTAAAAGTACCAAAAGGTTTTGATTTGATTTTACATATTGTTGAACAATACTAAATAATTGCACCAGCTATATTTTGCATATACCATTTCCACATGTAACTGTATATATGTTCGGTTTTACAATTTATTATACTTAATCTTATTTTTATGTATATGTTTATATTTATCATTTATTATATTCTGTATCCATGGGAAAGAACTTATATAGGCTTTGCCTGTTGTTCAATCCTTTTCTAACGAATAAAATATTGTTTAAACTAAACTAAAAACACCCACTGTATAAAAACCTTACACCACCCACTATACAAAAACCTTACACCATCCACTGTATACTAACCTTACTACACCCACTGTATAAAAACCTTACACCACTGTAAAAAAAAAAGTCCTACATCACCAACTGCAAAAAAATCTTACATCACCCACTGCAACAAAATATTTCTAGAATTATGACCTTTTAAATCAATATATAAGCCGATATTTAATTTTTAAAATATTGTATAAAGGACAACACAATCAAATGTTATTTTTTAATCAAAATCGGCGAAGTTTTACCCAGTTCGAATTGTTATATACGGTTTTCATGTTTTCTCTTTTCAGTAACTGGCCAAGACTGCAAGGACTTCGTTTCGGGTTTGTTATTATTTCTATTATTTGACCCTTTCAGAGACACCCACATACACACACTCTTGGTTATATACTATTCAAAAAAAAACGGGATATTTGATTTTGGGGGCATAATACTAAAATATGCAAATGACTACGAAAAAAGTCACTATAGAACCTAACAGAAGAAACATTTCAAGTTACGCCCAAACGCACCAATAGCTACCGCATGGAATGCAGGTGATGCTTGGGATCATCATGGAGGTCCAACCAAAGATTTGCACGACTCTGACTTTGAATGTTACAGTCATTGTGGCATTGAATTCCAGAGTGGAAACATCAGTTTAATTGTTTTAGTGACCAGAAAACAAATTTTGATATGCGTCGGCTTACCCAAAATGAAAGGTTGCGTGCCCTGCGCATGCTACAGATCGGCACAACACAGGCGGTAGTGGCGCGGACGTTGAATGTTTCTCAGTCTGTCATAAGCAGGCTATGGTCCAGATACCGTGATACACAATCTGTACAGGACAGACCACGCTAAGGTCGACCAAGGGCGACAAATCAAGCCCAGGATCGATTTTTCCGTACCTTGGCCTTGAGAAATCGTGTCATCACAGCAAATCAGACCACCGCTCGTGTGAGAGTGAGTGGCCAGACCATTCGGACTCGACTGCATAGGGGTCACCTTCGCGCCCGACGTCCTCGCGTGAGCCCTTGTTTGAGAGATCATCACATTCAGACAAAGACGTCGTTGGTGTAGGGATCGTCAACACTGGGATAATCGACGCTGGAGCAATGTGATTTTTTGGACAGACGTGAGAGGGTGTGGCGTCGTCGAAACGAGCGCTTCCAAGACGTTAACGTCATCAGACATAATCGATTTGGGGGACGTTCTGTTATGGTGTGGGGAGGCATCACTGTTGCTGGAAGAACGGCTTTACATGTTGTTGCGGGGCGTGTTACAGGCCAGTACTACCGGGACAACATCTTGGCAGTCCATGTTGTGCCGTTCGCACGACGTCATGGCCGCCGTTTCATCTTCCAGGATGACAACGCAAGATGTCACAGGGCCAGGATCGTTACAGGTTACCTCCAACAACAGAACATCACCATATTACCTTGGGCAACACTGAGTCTCGACCTCTCCCCAAAGAGCATGTCTGGGCCATGCTTGGACAGAGGTTACGTCAACGTCAACAACGTCCTGCCAATGTCCAAGACGTCTCATTAGGAGTATGGTACGTCAGATCAATGCTTGTTTGGCAAACAGAGGAGGATATACCCGTTACTGACTTTGTTGTGATGCTGTGGTAACTTTGCTGTTTGACCCCGGGCATCATTTTACCCCTAAATGGTCAGTCTGTGCCTTACTTAGTCTAACGATCAGTTGGAATAATCGATGAATGTGAGCTTCATTTCATTTTGTCATTTGTTTCTTCGTCAGTTTCAATAGGTGACTTTAATAACACTTAAAAAATCAAATATCCCCTACTTTTTTGAATAGTATATATCCAAATTGGAGACTAAAACCGGACCAAACAATATGTTTTTTGTATATACAAAATCATATCCGGTCACTGAAGAGGGCGGGGGAGGGGTGGCTTAATGGTCTTACGCGTGCGCATTTGATCACAAGGTCTGTCAATGACATCCCTTTCACAGGGAAAATGCATTGGGTATTCCGATAATTAGACGTCTAACCACAAGAACGGATGGAACTAAAATGGTGCCAATTGAGTCAACTGGTGTGCTTTCGAATCCACCGTTTTACGTGACAAGGAGTAGGGTTTAGTCCCGAAATGACTTAGTTTGTGTGGAGTGGACGTTAAACCCCATTTCTCTCTATCTCTCTAAAATAAATCCACAATACATTCCTGTATTGACCAAGTAGACAGCTAACCACGAGCTTAGCATAACCTGGTCCATTAAAATATCTTCGTGAAATTTCCACCACAATCCCGAGCTATCTACAAAAACTATCAGTCATGACAGTTGATAAACACGATAATTTGTTAAAGGTCTATAGGCAGTTATTGCAGCTTAAAAAAATGAAATGGGGTTTAACTTCCTACTTTTCTGTACTGACCGGGAAAAATGGAGATGGGCGTACGCCATGTAAGTTTTTATGAACTCCGTTTTGTGCGAATAGTGGCGATTCCGCCAATTCCCCATCGAATTGCAACTGTCAAGATTCTTTTACTTGCACACCAACGTCGGTCTTACTAATGGACAAACTGGGAGGCATAGTGGCAGAGTTAGTAAAACGTCGACTCGCCAATATGGATGTTAATCCGTGTTCGATCCCTGCGTTGGCCAAGAAAGTTAATCGATATTTTCCGGCGTGGTAAAACAACGAGGTCCCATGCACATAAAAGAACGAAGTACATGAACGAAGTACATGTAATATTGTGAAACTAGACTTGCAGAATAAGAGTATGTTATTACGTTTATTACTGTAGAAAACTAAACCAATACACAAAGATCACGTCTGCATCACCCATATACGCATACATTTTGACCTATTCCTTTCAGGTGAACGAGATTCATACGGTAGAAGATTTGTTATGGCATTCCCTGGCAACATGCAGCGACTTAATGTGGACGCTTTATATTTGGTGTTCTCTAGTTTGTCATCTTCAACTGTAACGGTGACAGTGAAAACGCCACTTAATTATACCCGGCTAATGTTTGAGAGAGCCTTCCAGACTAGTGACTATATTTCCTTTTCTGACGAATTTGAGATGCACGGCGAAGGTGTATCTGATTTAGGGATACTAATAGAGGCTAGCGAAGAAATAAGCGTCTACTCGTTGTCTGTTAAACACGATAGTGACTCTTCAGCAGGTGCGACTCGTCTGATTCCTACTGAGTCCATTGGGAAGGAGTACTATGCAGTTACCACTTGTCTAACAGGCAGCTGTCAGATCACGATTGTGGCAGTTCACCCAGTAACAATAGTAAAGGTCCGCCTACATTTCATTGACTCTTCCACACGATTGCAATATGGCGGTCAGGATTACTACAGCGGTGACGTCATCACAGAAACATTATCTCAGTACCAGGTTTGGCAATTGCAGAGTGGGGATGACTTAACCGGAACTCAGATACTGGGGAACAAACCGATTAGTGTTTTTAGTGGTGCCGACTCTACCCAATTCAAAATCGTTCAGCAAACGGACCAAATGATGGAACAGTTATTTCCGGTCAATACTTGGGGGAAAGAGTTTGTGGTTATCCAGACCGCAGGAAGAATGGGGTCGAATTGTTATTTCACAGAGCCATTGTGCGCTGATGCCGTGAGGGTAGTTGCCGCTGAGGCAAACACTATAGTAACCGTTAAACTCGGATCCAGTGACATAGGATCGACCTACAATTTAAACTTTCCTGGTGACTGGAGACGTTTTGATCTCATAAATGATACCGCTCGCATAACGAGTAACAAGGGTATATCGGTGAACCAACTGATGTCTGATGGTGTGGTAGGCGATGCCGCATTTCTAGTGATAGTCCCACTTGAACAGTACGCAAACATGGACACCCTTCGAGACGTTCCTGTTCCAGAACCAGGCGCCACAGCAACAAATAATTTAATGTTATCAACCGAGACCGATTTTGAATCTTCTGTATTTGTAAACAGTCAACCTTTAGTTACTCCATGGGAAACCTTGCCCGGTGGTAGGAGTTTTTACCGGACGGAAGTAACCGACAACGACACATTTGTGTCGACGGCGAACTCGTCCATACGTGTTGGTGGCTATTTCTATGTTAACAAGAATTCTGTCTTCAGTTCCCACATTTTTAACATAGCCTCATTGTTCCTTTGGATAAACACGGTAGGTATTGGCTGAAACCAGCGCTATATATTTTGGGAGAGAGAGAGAGAGAGAGAGAGAGAGAGAGAGAGAGAGAGAGAGAGATTTAAAAGTCCATTATGTCATTTCGGGACTAACATATGGTTTAATGTTATTTCAAAAATTCGCTTGCGCAGAGGGGTCTTTGGCAGTGGGAGAAAACCGGGGGACCCGGAGAAAAACCACGAGGTTGGACATGCGACCCTACTCCTTGTCACGTACAACCGGGGATTCGAAACCTAGCCAGTTGACACAATGACCCTTCGGCCATCCAATCCTCCTGAGAGAATAAGGCCAACATGTATTTGTTACCCCAAATGTAACTTTATCTGGCGTGGTTTCCCCTTCTCAGCTGTCTAGTCGTTCGGATGGGATGGAGAACCGAGGTTCCGTGTTCACATTAACGTGCACTTGGCAGTTGGAATGCAATATGAGAGTAGGCCGTAGCGCCGCTTCCCGGGCAAAATTTCCCTCACAGAACACTGTATGGCGTATGACCGTCGTCATTAGCCCAGTTCAAGAGCAGAACAGTAGGACGTTAAACCCTATTTCATTTCATTTCATTTCATTTTGTTTATATGTAAGTTGAGTGTCAGTGGAAACGAACATACCTTTAGTACTGGGTCAGATGCGGGAACCGTGTAAGAATCTATAAAAGCCCAGCAGTAAGATTAGCCAACAAGATATGTATTACCTAATGGTCAGACTCTCTCTTTACATCTGGTTCTTGATGGTTTAAACGACTTTTATATGACATACCTTAATATACTGTGTGGACTGTTGCTGGATGTACCTGTAGGTCTGGCAGACTGGGGCCTAACGCTGCAAGATCTAGGTAGACTCCTGTCGTGGTGTATGACATTTGAGGTGGCATGATCGTTAGCATTTCGCACACACACCGTCGTCTAGAATACCCGACATATTTCTCTTGTTTTGATGTAGAGGGATTTGGGTAAATCAGGTACTGGCGTATGCCCGTCTTCATAAGTCTAGAAGGTGCAGACAAGTCGGCCGTCAAACCCCATTTCATTCCAGTTCCTCACAATATTGTAGCCGTGTGATAAAACAGATGTGTATTTATGTATATTGTAGCCGTGTGAAATAACAGCTGTGTATTTATGTATATTGTAGCCGTGTGAAATAACAGATGTGTATTTATGTATATTGTAGCCGTGTGAAATAACAGCTGTGTATTTATGTATATTGTAGCCGTGTGAAATAACAGCTGTGTATTTATGTATATTGTAGCCGTGTGAAATAACAGCTGTGTATTTATGTATATTGTAGCCGTGTGAAATAACAGCTGTGTATTTATGTATATTGTAGCCGTGTGAAATAACAGCTGTGTATTTATGTATATTGTAGCCGTGTGAGATAACGGATGTGATTGTCGGTGATGGTATAGATAATGATTGTGATGGAGCCATTGACGAAGAACCGTGTGATGAAACGTCACCAGAAGGTATCTTTGCTTTTAATAACCAATTTAATCTTCATCCCTTATAAAGGCCTGGGGGGGTGGGGTGATGACATAATGGTTAGCGGGTGAGCCTTGTATCTTAACCCAAGAACATGGCTTATGTCCATCTTCATTGGCCCAGTTGGTGTAGAAAAGTAGGAGGAGGAGTGTGTAGCCGAATGGGTAGCGGGTGCGCGCTGTATCAAAAGGTAGGTCATTGATTCAACTGGCGTGGTTTCAATTCCCCGGTTGTAAGTGACATGGGGTGGGGTCGCCTGCCCAACCTTGTGGGTTTTATCCGAGCCCTCCCACTGCTAAAGACCCCTACCCGCAAGCGAATCATTGGAATAAATTTAAACCATATGGGAGCCATGAAATGTCCGTCTCTCCCTAGTTTAATATGTATAATATGATGGTTGGTACATTGTGTAGTGGCTAACCGCCCTGTTCCTCAGTCATGTGTTTGTGTGACTTGTCCTTATGATTGTGTAGAGTGGTTAACCTCCCCAATCTACAGCCATGTGTAGAGTCGGCAACCGCAGTGAACCATATACACGTGGTCACTCGTTCTTGACCTTGTGGAAAATGGTTTACCACGGTGACCCTTAGGGCATACTCGATTCACAGTCTAGAACATCCAGAATTGACAGAATTGCAATCGAGTGACGCGGAATTCAGTCCTGTCACAGTTCTACCAGTCCCGACAGCTGAGGTGGTGGGAGTAGAATTGTGACGTATTTAAAGTAACAAATATGTTTCAGCTGTCATGATCGGTTGCGATATTTTTAAAGCAGTCAACACATGCGTTGTACTCCGAAATTCTCCTTTTCACTCGATTGACGCTATTGACACTCAATTCCGGAACGTTCAACCGAGTACACCCTTGGATTCGTGTCGCTCGTCCTTGACCTTGTGTAAAGTAATGACCCACCGTCGCCCGTCCTTGACTCCCACCAAAGATGTGCGTATAGCTGTATATAATGATGTTTTATGTTTTAGATGCTGATATGGATGGAACGTTTAATGAAGATTGTGTACAGCCAATAGGTAATATCAACATTCATTACGTTTACAATTACTGAATTAGAAAGAAATCAACATCTGTGTGTGTGTGTGTGTGGGGGGGGGGGGGGGTAGATATTTATACACATGACAGATCGACGGTTCTAAACTGCATAGATATGGTGTGGTTGGGGGGGGGGTCTAAACGTGTTACGTAGTTATGGTTTATTTAAAGCCCAAATACCACTCTTGTTGTAACTGAATAATATGTCCCAATTATTCTGGTCAACAAATTGTACTATTTTACAATATTCCAATTAATAAATGATACAAATTTCATCTTAACACACCTAATTTCAAAAATTGGAAAAATTCAACTATATGCCGTAACATGGTTTGAAAAGCTTTACGTAAACGCTTTCAAATGCAACTTGGATTTAAACATATTTTCGAACCCTCTGTACAAGTATGATAGGTTGTAATGGATAATTTACGCAACAGGTAGGACACTTAAACATCTAGTAGTTATAATAAGACTAATTTTTTTTCTGGACCTGTCAAGCCAGCAAGCGTGTTATTGTCCCTTTAAGGTCTGAACTGTAAATACGGTGTGTGCTAGGTGTGTAACAGCTAGTTTATTGACGATCTAAACCATATAGATGGGGGGGACGGGGTTGGGTTAGGTGCTAGCTGTGCAACATATTGTAGATGGACTGCTTAAATTGTATAAATGGTGGGGGCGTGGTCCACTGATCACTAGCTGAGTAACACATGTATGATTTTCCGCTATGAGGTGAGTTGGTGCTACTACTCTCCTTATCTCTCCGGTAAACTCTTGTTATCGTTTTTGTGTTTCTAGAATCTTCGACGACATTATTACCAAGTTCAACCGATTTATCCACAAGCCTGGACGTTTCACCCAGTACATCTTTGATAGCAACCGATTTATCAACAAGTCAGGGCATTTTACCCAGTACATCATTGATAGCAACCGATTTGGCAACAAGTCAGTACAATTCACACAGTACATTTGTGACATCAACAGAGTTTTCTGGTACAGCGTTCACCAGTAACATTTCGCCAACAGCCTCCCAGTTATCCTCATATTTATCAAGCTATGCATCAACAGAATTGCTACCGACACCATCGACAGCCACATATGTGGACCCAAATTCGTCATCATTTGGATATGTTTCGCAAACCTTGCCATTTAACAATGCAACTATTAGCTTTCATCCGTCATCAGTTTTTGTGATGACGTCAGGGGAATCTGTGTGCAGTTGTGGGTGCATCACGTGGTCAATAACAACGACACTTGCGTCACAGAGTTTGGTGGAGGTAACTGAAAGTATCAAACAAGAGCTGACAGTGGATGCCAAGGAAGTGTCGCAAACAAAACGAAAATATATCAGCGTGCCCGACCCCCGAATCTCTGCTCAAACTGTTGGATATTTTGGAGTTGCTACCATCTCGTGTATATTCATTGGTATTGTCATCCTCGATGCTGGGGCCCTTTTTAAAGATATTGTAGCCTTGATACAGACATGTAAAGAGGTGGCCAGGAAGTAGTCAGTTGTAAAGTGTTGTATATAAATAGAGGAGCAGGACCCACCATTATATCAATCACGGACACTCGAATTTGTCGCCTTGGTTGTCAAGCTAACCCATTACTTAGGAAATGAAATCGGGTTCAGCGTCATATCTCTATGTACACGTGACACCAGTCGACTATTCCCCGTTTGTGACAAAGAAATATACTTTCTTAAATTGGACCACTTAGGGATATAGGACAAGTCTCTGTGGTGAAAATCGTTAGTAGAAAGTGAACCAGTTGTCATTCCGTTAAATTTCTCGTTCTCCAGAGTAAGCGGAAATCGGTTGTTTTTATGTTGATTTGATTGGTTGATAAGAGGGAGAGAGAAATGGGGTTTAACGTCCCCTCGACACAAACTAGGTCATTTAGGGACTAACATATGTTTGATAAGAAGTAGGGTATAGACACAATAGGCTGTTATAGATCTCTGGGCTAAAATTATTAGAATCATAAATTCTGACGTAAGTCATGGTAACTAAAGATTTTTATCAATTCTAACGTAATTTACGGTCATCTAAAGATTTTCTATAGATGGCGCAGGACAAAGGGTCAGGGAGAGAACAGTGAATAATCGTTCAGAAATGACGAAAAACCGACGTGCGTATGAAAAAAACCCCGGACAGTTGGAATGTATAAGAATAGACTGTAGTGCCTCTGTCGACGCAAAATTTACCTTATTGCACACTATATGACGTTAAACCCATTTCATTTCATTTGGTCATCTAAAATGCACATCTTTTGATTTCACATGGTCATCTTAATTGATGCTAAACAGAGCTAATTTATTAGCATAGAGCTAATTTATTGGAACAGAACTAATTTATTAGAACAGAGCTAATTTATTAGAACAAAGCTAATTTATTAGAACATAGCTAATTTATTATTTTGACTAAACAGAGTTAATTCATTTTGTGATTGGACGGATGCTCACTAACCAGGAAGTTTGATCCGTTGTTGAAACAGAGGTTCCTCGGAATTATCCAGATGGGTTTCCCCATGTCAGTGATGCAGTACGGGTGTGACGGCTCGCTAGTCTGGAGGTCGGGTGTTCGGACAGAGGGCCTAACTCCGATGGGACTTAACACCGAGGCTCCGTGTAAACATTAGCGTGCACGTAAATGATCCCTTGGCAGTTGGAATGTGATATAAGAATAGTGCGTATGGCGTATTCCCGTCAATATTAGCCCTGTTCGGAGCAAAACAGTAGGACGTTAAACCCCATTTAATTGTGTGTCACGGGTTGAACATTCATGTTTTTGCACCCTGAAATTTCTTTCTAATTATCAATTTCCATAATAGCCTATCCCTGATTGAATAGCGATTCATTAATTATAATTACATTTTACCAAACTGGGATAAATATTTTACAAGTAATTAGATAGATACATGCAACAGGAAATGAGACGTAGTTCTTTAATTACTTTATCCTTGACCTTTTTGCGGAAAGGTCTCCGATGTATTATGTTCTGTACCGAAATGAAATGAAATGGGGTTTAGCGTCCTACTGCTCTGAAGACAGACACTCACCATAGTGTGTGCCATGGGGTGCAATTGCAGCAACACTTTGGCCTACTCTTATATCGAATTACAACTGCCAAGGATTCTTTTACCTGCAGTAGTATGTACCAGTTTGTGACCTTTCCCTATTGTTAATGTAAATTGATTAATTTGGAAATTTCGTTCAAATTACTCTATTGCTAGTAAAGATTTAAGCCTTTGGAGGTTTAACAAGACGTTAGAAATAGTTACAACCACCGCACTCAGGCAGGATCCAGGATTTTGTCGGGGGGGGGGCATATATTGGAGCAAAGTGTAATCATCAGAGTGCCGCATTCTGAAAGCAATTGTATACATTCCGGCTGCAGGTGCTGGTCTAAACAGTGATGACCAGACTCAGTGGTACTGGTTGTACGAGGCTAAGTCTCGCTCCTCCATTTTTAAATTAAATCAAATTGTGGCTGAACCGATCTAATCTATATAATTTCGGAGAAATCCGATGCCAACGAGAGTTGATTATGGCCTCGATCAGTTAATGAATGTCTAATTAATAATTTAGAAAACATTTCAGGCCTAAAAACAGACCTACAATAGGCATATTTAGCTCTTGTATAATGTATGTTTAAATAAATAGTAAACATTCTATGTGACAAGATAACAAAAAACCCAACAACATCCCGTAAAGTAAAATAATAATGTAAATATATTAATGATATTATCTATTGTTTAAATTATGTGAGTGATTTCTCGCCGCCCATATTTAATTATGTAGTGCTTAAAAAAATAAAAGATATATAACGCATGGGATAAGATTAAAAACAAACCAAACCCAACAGCATCCCGTAAAGTAAAATAATAATGTAAATATATTAATGATATTATCTATTGTTTAAATCATGTTAGTGATTTCTCGCCGCCCATATTTAATTCTGTAGTGCTTAAAAATATAAAAATTCTATAACGCATGGGATAAGATAAAAAAAACCAAAACCAACAGCATCCCGTAAAGTATTATAATAATGTAAATATAATTCTGAGAGTATCTATTGTTTAAATTATGTGAGTGATTTCTTGCCGCCCATAATTAATTCTGTAGTGCTTAAAAATATGAAAATTCTTTAACGCATGGGATAAAAAAAAAAACAAAACCCAACAGCATCCCGTAAAGTATAATAATGTAAATATATTTCTGAGATTATCTATTGTTTAAATCTTGTTAGTGATTTCTTGCCGCCAATAATTAATGCTGTAGTGCTTAAAAATATAAAAATTCTATAACTCATGGGATAAGATAAAAAAAACCAACAAACACAACAGCATCCCGTAAAGTATAACAATAATGTAAATATATTAATGATATTATCTATTGTTTAAATTATGTAAGTGATTACTCGCCGCCCATAATTAAATCTGTAGTGCTTAAAAATATGAAAATTCTATAACGCATGGGATAAAAAAACCCAAACCCAACAGCATCCCGTAAAGTAAAATAATAATGTAAATATATTTCTGAGATTATCTATTGTTTAAATCTTGTTAGTGATTTCTTGCCGTACATGATTAATTTAAATAATAAAGAAAAAAAAAACGCCAGTAATATTTTTACTGATAACGGCGTTTATTTTGTATTACCCTTGTATATTTAAATTGTAACCAATAGCAATAAAACATGTTACATACTTTGTAGATATTGAAATAACGGTTATTATTTATGTAATAAAGATTTTTGAATTCAGACGTGTCCATTACCAATCGGAGAGTGTATATATATATATATATATAGGTCACGTGGTAGACGGCCTATCATGTGACATACACAATGGCTGCCCCCACAGGGAAAATAAGTTACGGACCAAGGAATTGGGAGCGAAAAGACACACAAGACTACACCCTGAGCCCCCATTGTGAAGCAATGAGTGAAGTTTGTCATAAATATTTTATTATTTACATGTATCGTAACCTGGAGAATATTATTTACATGATGATGTTTGGACAGGGCGGTCTGTAGATGAAATCTTTAAACGGCATTTTCTGGAAGTGTGTCGGCTGTGTATCAACGGCAAGAACGAAAGTTGATAATCATATATTTGGTCTCCAAACACGGTCTCTTACAATCACAAAACTAGGCGGTAGGTCTTAAACAAATCAACACGTTGAAATAGCTGAAGGTGTCAATAGATTAATGAACCGATGATAGAATTATCTAAAGGACATCTTTATCATCAATAACTTCACACTTCATCAATTTATATACTTATATTGTACCATCGGCTATTAATAACAGACACTTGGTATCGCTCGTGGCGAATTTCTCTTTTTGTGAGTTTTTTTTATTGGTTAATACAATTGGTTAATACTGTCGACTGTACTAAATGCCGGGAGTGTGGAAATAACCGCTTTGATTGTCTTGTTGAACCCTGGAGTGCCCAGACGGTATGCTAATCGAGGAAAGTCGAATAGATTTGTTAACCCAGATAAAGAACGTTCTTAATACTGCAGCCCGAATAGTAACAAGGACCGTACGTAGCTAACGTGACGAAATTTATGGTAGCTGGCTTTTTTTCGCACGTATCCAGTGAATAGCCATTTTGCTCAGTAATCCAAACCAGAATTTGGCTATTTTTTTCAAAATGCGTTAAAGTTTTAAATTTTTGTTAACTAAAATAAATTAACTATTAATCAATCCCCGCGCTAAAAACATTAGCAGAATTCATTGTGTATATGTGAAATAGACCCGACCGAAGCACAAAATATTGCCAATAGTGCGACCCCCGCGTGTATCAAATGTCCGTTTAAACTTGCTAATTCTGCTAAATTCCCATTTTCTTCCGAGGATTATTATTCAATCTCGAGTTGTGTCCGCCTTATGCACAGACAACCCTAATACGACGCAGGTTTTCTGTTTGTCGAAGTCATTGTACTTTCGTTTGTTTGTTTACAAACTGACTTCTGTGCGTTGACCTCGCGACCTGTGACGTTTAGATAACATCCTGTGGATATCATGGCTTTTCACTGTGTCAGAGTCACTTCTCTGCAGGTAGGGTGAGTCTGTCGTTCAGATTGTATACATTTGACCACATCCAGAATGTGCTAGCTTCCTAATGGCTGAGTCACACTAGTGGATTTTTCCTTTAAGACAAATCCTAGCGAACATCTTAAAGGATAAATCCTCTGGGTTTTTATGATCATACATTAAGTAAAATCCTATAGGTTTTGGTCATGTGATCAGTAATAGCAGAAATGTAAATATGAAGGAAACTACAAAGATTGTCCTTTCTCTCGTTTATGGTAATCTTCGGACTGAATAGACCACAGCACGCTTTGGCGATTGAATAAAAAATAAATTCTCTGTCTCGGCCCGGTTTAGTTAGACGTCTGCCATTTTGATTGGTCAATTCACAGTACAAATCCTACGAAAATAGGACTTGTTCTAAACCTAAGGATTTGTCCGTAGGTCAGAAAATCTATAGCCTATAGGACAAATTTTCCCGTTCACATGAAAGGATTTAGCTTATGGATATAAAACCTCCGGATAAATCCACTAGTGTGACTAAGCCTTTACACTGATTACCTGTTGGGACGCGAGTCAAATACCAAATACTGACATTAGTGTATACATGTCGCAATAATGCAGCTCCTCAATACTTATCTGAACTCTTATATGACTATAACCCTATTAGATCACTTCGTTCTCAAAAATCACTAGTGGTTCCAAGATATAATTTAAAGTGGTTATAGGTCTTTTAGTTCAGCTGGACCAAGATTATGGAACGAACTTCCACAACAGATCAAGAATCAACAAACTTTTAATCGATTTAAACCCGCACTAAAGACTTCCTCGTTTCGACAGTTTTACCAGTAGAGTCATCACTATAAGCGTTTTGGGCATGTTTCAACACGGAGAAGACCTCGTTATTATTATTATTTATTATTAATATCAACTTACTGAACACCACCTCAAACCTCCTCACCAAAAGATAACCCACCTTCAGTCTCGCAAATCCTGTATTCAAATAGTTCACTTGCATCATGAGATTATCTTTATCAAATGCGTTATTTTATCCCGAAGTCATTGGTAATGTAAAAGGGAATTTGCTGAAAATTTCAGTCAAATTGATCTACTCTGAACCGAAATATTAGCGATTGAATTTGAGGCCTAGCCTTGATCGTCATTACTAAAATCGTTGTGATAAAATACATAGTCTCGGTTATCAATTATTTTTGGATTTAATCAATAATACACGTTGGGAAGCAGATCAGATTCAAAACCAGTAAATATCGCAGACTGGCGATGACATCGACGCATTATTCAGGCATGGGGTACATTATCACCAACGTCCCCTGGGTCATCATCCTGGCGAGGTTTTAATTGTCGATTACATGCTGTGTTTCTCCATTCATTTTGTCATTGACGTTTATCTATTTATACACGTTTTATAAGAGAGAGAGAGAGGGGGGGGGGGTTAACGTCTACTCGACACAAACTAGGTCAATTCGGGTCTAACATATGGATCCATTTTATTTCAATAATTGGCTTGCTCGTAAGGGTCTTTAGCAGTGGGTGGAACCGGAGAACACGGATAGACCCAAGAGATTACGATACAGCGCGTGCTAACAGCTGGTCGGTGGCCGTGGCAATAGAGAAGCGGCTTCTCACCAATGCAACGAGGGTTCAATCCCAGCTCAGGGCATGAACTTTATCGTTGTAAGTGAGAGGGATATTCGGTCTCCCGTCCGATCAGGCAGGTTTCCCCCGAGTTCTTCGGTTTCTTCCTGCAGTAATGATCGAAATCATTCGCACGATCTGTGCCAAGGGCCAAATTGGAAAAAGGCCTCAGGCCTAATTTGCGCTACCCTTGTAAAATGACGCGATTATTATTATTATTATAACCATACGGCCATCGACTGCCCCCTATATGAAATAAGTAATGGTTCTATTTATTTAGTATATTTATTTATTATGGATGTTCGAAAAAACGCCGGATAACTGTGGTATTCTACGTACAACATTAGAACACTATTTTGCCGATGAGCCAATGATTGATACCCGTGGCTCGTATTTGGGAATATCGCACGTTATGGAACCTAGAAATAGTGCAACAAATTGAAATAAGAAGGGTGGAAGGTATAACAATCGCGAAGGGTTTATCCTAATGACCCAGTTATATATTAGATCACATTTATGGCTAGCGTAGGGTAAGGGAGGGTTTTAGGGTAATCCTATATCATATATATTTGGTTACAAGATAATTTCTTATTCGTACAATCAGTGTGGTTACGTTTAAAGGCTGTTGGACCCTAGGCAATTGATGGTGTTTCTTATGTCTATTTCTAGTTCTAAGATCAAAAGGGATGAATGAAATGGGGTTTAACGTCCTACGCTTAAGCACCTAGCCTGGGCTAATTGAAGACGGGCATACGCCATACAGTGTGCTATGAGGAAACTTTTGCCCTGGCAGCAACTGAATTACAACTGCCAATGGTTCTTTTACGTGCACGCCAATGTGTACACGGGACCTCGGTTTTTCGTTCCATCCGAACGACTAGGCAGCAATCCTTGTCAGGCCCTCCTTCTGCATCGCATCACTGACAAGGGCCAATGACGCCGGAAAATCGAGATGAACTTTCTCATCCAATGCAGGGATCGAACACCCGACCTACAGGCTAGTGAACCAGTGCCTTATCCACTTGGGGTGTTCTCACCCAGCTCAAAATATTGATTAAGGGGATTAAGGGTTTAGGGCTGGGGGATTGTGGTCTGTAGCTGAAATGTGTTCACCTATAATTAGATATGGATTAAACGTTTAATAAGTGTCATGTGAACTGTGTTTAATAAGTGTCATGTGAAATGGTAGTTTACTTAATATTGAAACGTTGCATGTAATAAACGAAGAAGTAGTAAATCCATAAAGTTGTGTTATGAGTAGTTTACTTGCCCATATGAAATATATATTTTTAATGTTGATGCTCATTTCATAGTGCTATTTAGTTATTTATTTATATTAAGTTTTTTCCATTTACATTAAAAGTGTTAAAATGAACATGTATTACTATAATGTTGAATAAAACATTATCAAGTGATTTTATTTTACTATTAGGTTTAACCTAATGAAATAAACAGTGCCCAATGTGAAACAGACTACAGCTAATCCTTCTTTAGAAATTCCAATTAAGTACACCTTAGTCACGCTAACATGATTATTTGAGTTTTGAGCTGGTTGAGAATGAACCATCCACTTAACCACCGTGATCCCCAAAGATCAAAAGGTGGTTGTTGTGTAGATCAAAAGGTGGTTGTTGTGTAGATCAAAAGGTGGTTGTTGTGTAGATCAAAAGGTGGTTGTTGTGTAGATCAAAAGGTGGTTGTTGTGTAGCTAACAATAAAGAGAGGAAATGATAAATATAAAATAAAGCAATAACTATATATAAACATAGTGAACAAAACATATACTATTTAGTCACCATGAAGGACATGTTTGTCGTCTTTGTAGGGGGGGGGGGGCTTGCAAGATGGTTAAGTGGGTAAGACACTGGCTCACTAGCCTGGCTGTCAGGTGTTCGATGTCTTGGCCGAGATAGTTCATCCATATTTTCAGGTGTGATTCCCCTTGTCAGTGATACAGGACGGAGGGCCCGACAAGAAGAGCTGTCTAGTCGTTCGGAGCGGATAAAAAACCAAGGTCCCATGTACACATTGGCGTTCACGTTTTGCATCGGGTTGAATATTATAACAATATTCTGAAACAATAATACAAAAGCTTATTTAATTTGTACTTCAATGGACATGAAATGGCGTTCAACGTCCTATTGTTCTGCCCTTGCAGTGGTGCTACGACTTACTTTTATGTCGAATCCCAAACAGACTACGTTCAATTTGTTTTCTTTATCGAAGACCCTGTCCGACTGGCCATACTACGTGTGGTTTCTCTACAGTCGCGGTCATCGGGTGATTCTTCTTATTGTATATATGTTACAGTCAATCTGTGTAATCAGTCATTTCGCGTAATGACTAAATGGATCAGTCATTTCACGAAGAGCCTGTGAGCATCAGGCAATACGTGTAATGACTGAAAATTCCAGACATTACATGAAATGACTAAAAATCATGGGCAGACATTACGCGAAATGACTGAATTCACTGTAAAACATTTATAGACTTCACATCCAACGTTTAATACATGCAATACATTGTAGAATAATATAAATTCCCTCGAAACGAAATATTAACTTCGTCACTATAGTCTTACTGTCAAGTCACTTTTTAAAAAAAAGAAAAAGAAATCCTGACTGGTTCATCACCCAAGTCACTTGTTTATGCATAACAGGCTGCCATGACAGCGGCTGGAGCATTTGAGTTTGTTTTTGAAACATTTGCATTTATTTGTCCCACATCTCTTGGAACCAGCACAATTGCATCGGATATACCCCTGTCCACCGCAGCTGGATTCTTTATGTACAGCCTGGCGAAGTGTTACCGTACTTGTATGGTCTACATCAGATTTAGTAAGTAACTGTTGGGGACACAAATCAAACTGATTGCGCGAAAACTTTCCTTTCAGAATCCCTGCTTTAACACAAATGACGTACATGTTATTCTCATCGCGGTCGATGACAATTCCTAGAATATTACGTGGATCACTACGACCTCTATCCACTAGAGGTATAGGCACAGCTACGTTGTCTCCCACCTGGCCAGTTGCTAGTTCCACTCGACTCCTCTTGACCATACGCTGAGCTTGTATCATCTGAGCAGAGCTGGCACCATTTCTTTCCTTCAGGATGTTTTGTAAGCGGGCATTGAGTAAATCGGAGGGACTATTCCCCTGTTCAATTTGGCTAACAGAAGGTTCTCGGTCAAAATCCAGACAGGTAGTGAGTGTATGTTTGTGACTGGTAGTTTGTGACGGTTCCTGATTGATAGTTAACGTCGTTTCGTGACTGGTAGTTGGTGTCGGTTTCGGACTGGTAGCTTGTGACAGTACCTGACTGGTAGTTTGTGTCAGTTTCGGACTGGTAGCTTGTGACGGTACCTGGCTGGTAGTTTGTGCCGGTTCCTGACTGGTAGTTTGGGACGGTTCCTGACTGGTAGTTTGCGCCGGGTCAAGATTGATGGTTGAGTCTGGCAAATGCTAACAATAAATCATCCTCACTTTGCATCCGTTCAATAACCTCGGTGGGCAAAGATGACGATGTTAATCCAACTTTAGCTTCACATCCAAACATAGCAGCATATGGAGTTCGTTTGATTCCAGAATGCAGACAGGAATTTTTCTGGAATTGTACAAATTTTATGCCCACAGACCAATCATTTGTGTTATTATCTCCCATCCAAGCAACAAGCATATCCTTAATGTCATCATTTGCCCTTTCCACAGACCTTGACTTGAGGGTGTCGAGGTTTACCATGAACCATGAGCAGTCGGGGCCACACCAGCTTCAGTTCAGAGATAACTTCGGCTGTAAATTCACTTCCATTGTCGCTCTGGAGAATAGATGGGGCACCGACAAGTAGACAAATATCAAGTAGATTGTGGGCAACCTCAGCAGCACGTTTTGAGGTTAATGCTCGCAGAATAACAAATTTGGTCAAGTGGTCTTGATAGACCATGATCCACTTGAATGAATTTTGGGCCATGGATTGCATATCAATCAGATCAACTTTGTGCACGTGGGGCAAATTCTTTTGTTAGAATGGGACGTACGACCACACCCTTGGTCCTTGGGCGCTTGCGTTTCTTCTGGCATTCCCGGCAGTAGGACTTGAAAATTTCAAGAGCCTCTCGAGTGATGTTGGCATACTTTTTGTTGACCTCTTTGGCCATTCGATCACGTCCACCATGGCCTGTGGCCGTGTGAGCTCGCTTGACCACATCGTACGTGTCTTCAATACTGACATAATATACGGGATCCTCATCTTGGGTGGCACGCTTTTTGATGAGTTTCTCAACATCACCACACTGCAGTATCTCAAACCTGGAAAAATATGATAAATCTTTAAAAACTATATTTAAAAAATACTTAGACCATGCATATATGTAATGCATAAAAAATACGCCCCAGATCCACCCTATATTCAAAAGGCGCTGAAAGAACAAAAACATGTAAAACTAGATTTGCCAGGAAGAGAGGAAAGCTTTCATTTTCACGGCTACTTCCTGTCACATTTCATGGGTTATATAAAGTATCTTAAGAAAAAAACTCAAAAAATGGCGGGAAAATATTGAAAAAAAGAAATGATATAAATTTGAATGGAACTTATATTTTTGGAATCTGATTGACGTCAGCTGAGCGAATAGTTAGGACAAATTTGTAAATTTTGAAAACTAAGGATATAATTGTCTTGTAAACAACTTTGTCGTACTTACTTTGATAGTAGGTAGTATCCATGTCTGTTCTTTGTTCCACCAGCTCCTGCTGCGGCTTTAATATTCTCTATCATTGTGAAATACGCCTCCTTTGGAATTAAATTTGTTTTGCAAACTTCATATTTCTTGAAAAGCTCCGCTTTAAACTGATTTTCGTAAGATTCTGCCATGATGATATTATCAAGTAAATTGTCTCAATGGCATTTAGTAATTGAACTGGAAAATACTTGTCACAAGTACTTCTTATTACTGAATGATGTTTCGACTAGGATTCTTTTATCATAATCAAGCAACGATAAAATGCAAAATATAACAAGACAATATAAACATGTAAACAACAATTCTTGGTTAATACTGACCAATCATGAGAGACACCCTTCTAATTATCTTGAAGGAAACCTAACTTACTTAACTTAATGTAATTATTGAAAGTGATTAAGGGTGATAAGGGTAATGCTAATAACAACATCCAATATGACACTCAATTTTTAACGGATAACTTGTTTTGAAGTGTTTACAATGATTCTATCATGTTTTTAGATACATATAACCCTAAAAGAAGATTAAATTTAATTAATATTGTCAGTGAAAAATGTTGTTCAATGCATAAAGATTTAACATGATTTCACAAAGACCCTACAAACCTTCAATAGTCCCCTAAAGGCCGAGTAATTAAATCAGTGATTAGTTTACTCCAGCTGCTATAGCAATTCCTTCAAATTGAAAAGGGCAGGATATAAACTTAAAAGTTCATTAAATAGCAATAAAAACAACCATTCTACAGACATAATGCCCTGAATAAAGCGAAATAGAACTAAAAACCAATATTAAATGTTTTATTTTAAAAGTTAATGTTGTTATGTGTTAAGTCTACACATACTGCCTGATTTGCAAAATTTGCAATCAGGCATTATGTGTAAAAAAAGAGTAGGAATTTTAGTCATTTCGTGTAATGTCTGGAACTTTCAGTCATTACACGTATTGCCTGGTGCTCACAGGCTCTTCGTGAAATGACTGATTTGTTTAGTCATTACGTGAAATGACTGATTACACAGATTGACTGTAACGTATATATTATGCTTGCTCGATTCCCCATTATTGTCTGGTGACTTATTGTATGCCAGGTTGATTTCTGCTCATGTCGTCATAATGTTTCGGTTAAATGAATTTCGAGAAATGTTTTTGGAGAAATATGTTGAAAGAAATTTGAATTTTGAAATTTGTGGTCCGAGATTTTTTTTTTGTATTTTTCGGATAAAATGTGGGCTAATTTTTTTGATTTTCTAAAAAAAAATTTATCTTTATATTAAATTACAATTCAGTTAACCATAAATACATTTTACAAATCTGATATGACAGATGACTGATTTGTAAAACAAATATTGATTTTAAGATACAAATGTTAATTTTAAGATACAAATATTGATTTTAAGATACAAATGTTAATTTTAGTGTACAATTGATGTAATATGACAATAAATAATACATAAGAATTAAGAACTACGAATTAAGAAATAAGAACACCGAATAAAGAGTTGTTTGGTATTCCATAATTATTGAAGTCTTTTTTAGATAAAAGTATTTTAATATTCGTTAACTGTCTTAAAAATGTGTGTATATCTTGTTAATATAGTTTGAAATCTAACATTGTAAAATTTCGACATAGTAACTAATATTGTTGCGTGTCCTATATATAGTGAGCATAAGAACACGCTGGGTTGTCAGTTGGCCTATTCCGCAAATATTTCAAAATTTACATTTCGTTATTAGCCTGGAGTGAAATCTTATTTATTGAGTAGATTTAGCGATTTACCTAAAATATCAACTTCAAAAACCTTTAGTACACCCAGGGGTGGAATATGAATTAATAGCTTATTTATTTAGACACCCGAGGAAATTTCTCGGAGATGAACGTTTTTCAGAAAAACGTATAAATATTCGACACAAAATCAACAACCTACAGACAGTCTGACAGCGTTTCGATAAACTAAGTTTATATCCAGTCGCTCTCTGCTAGGGTAAGTTCAAATATTGCTTTAATTTTTTGGTTGCTGTTTTTTTTCTAGCCCAAGAAGAAACGTCTAGGCGTTCGGATAGTACGAAAAAACGAGGTTCATTGTACACGTCACATGGACGGTTTTCGAATAATTGTAGGCCGTAACGCCGCTGTCCGAGCAAATATATGGTTCATGCCCGCGACCTCATCCTCAAAGTGGTGCAGATAAGTAGTTCACAAACCCCGTGTAGGGGGGTTGGATGGCCGAATGGTTAGCACGTGCGTGCTGTATCATAAAGCCTGCCATTGAGTCAACTGCTGTGGTTTTGAATTCCCGATTGTACGTGACAAAGCGTAGGGTCGCCTTTGCAATCTCGTGTGTTTTCTCTGGGTCCTCTGGTTTCATTCCACTGCTAAAGACCCCTACGCGCAAGCGAATTATTGAAATAAAATTGAACCAAATGTTAAATAAAAAAAACCCGGTTTGTGTCGAGTGGACGTTAAACCTCATTTCTCTCCCTCTCTCTCTCTCTCACACACACACCCGTTCATCCCAAACATGCAACGACGTCGGCAATCAAAGACTGTGCAACATTAATGACATTTCTGTAGTAGATGATCAAAAAGTAAACTTGGCATATTTTTTCCTTAGGCAATTGCGCATCGTTTGACGCTGTGATGACACGGGTTTTATATTTAATTGTTGTATTTTAAGGTGTCTTTGTTTGGGCTACCGTGATGAATACTTTATTAGTCATAATGTTGGCTGGTGCGGCAAGTATTGCTGGTAAGTAACATTTCATTTCAGATACACGTACACGCAGGATTTTTTTTGGCCTTTATTTACGTCCCAAAGTAGCAGCAAAACTGTAGACGCAAAACGATCCACGTTAAGAGTTAAAGTTAATTCTCTTTTTCATTATATTTGTATGGGATCAAACTGTCTTTCCAAAAGGTATTTATATAATTGTGTGATCGTTTTTGTCAAGAACAGTCCTTTGTACACGAAGGTCTTTTGTATGCTCAAATATGCTAAATTGCATAATAAATGTGGTCTTTATATTATGCTGGACTTTGCATGATATAGATTATCACTTTAAGTAGTTACTGTGAATAAGGAACATTACTTCCAGTACATATTGAGAATGACGTGACACCCAGTAGATACCGTGAATGTTGTACCATTCAGTAGATACCGTGAATGGTCTTACATCCAGTACATACTGTGAATCATCTGGCATCCAGTACATTCTGTGAATCATCTAACATCCAGTACATACTGTGAATGTCGTGGCATTCGATAACGCCTCCGAATGATGTGACATCCAGTAGATACCATTAATGATGTGACATTCAGTACATACTGTGAATGATGTGACATTCAGTACATACTGTGAATGTTGTGGCATCCGACACCGCCTCTGAATGATGTGACATCCAGTAGATACCATGAATGCTGTGACATCCAGTACATACTGTTAATGTTGTGGCATCCGATACCGCCTCTGAATGATGTGGCATTCAGTAGATATTGTGAATATACCAAAACCATAGTTGAACAGACAAATAACAATCCTCTAATTTGATCTTTTTAGTCACAGGCCACCCTCACACAGATGTCATGCCCCCTATGGATCCTATTGAAGATGATATGCCATCATTGAAAGACCCAGTCGAAGATATGCCACCATGGGATGAACCACTCGAATATATAGCATATCGTTCGTTGTATCATGGGCGACAACATCTACATGACCGGCAACGCGGTGGTTGTAAAGACACCAAAAGGCAATTGAAGTTTCTGGTCAATGAATTAGCTGCCTTGGCCGATACTGTATCTGCTTTAGCTTCTTCTACAAAACACGGAAATGGGTGAGTTATCAGAAATGTTTATCATTGTTGTCTTTTCTGGTGTTTAGACATTGTAATAATCAATGGGGCTATAATAAGGTGATATTGTCTTCATCAGGAGACTAATGTAATATAATCAGAAGACTAATAAGTTAATACTGTCAGGTATCCAGTAGGCTAACAACGTAATACTGTCATTAATCTAGGAGATTATAAGGAGACTAGTGTAGTATTGATATTATTAGGAGACTAATAATGTATCATCATCGTTATTCCAAGAGACTAATAATGCAATATCACTATTATTCCAAGAGACCAATAAAGTAATATCACTTTTAACCCAAGAGACTAATATTGCAATATCACTATTATCCCAAGAGACTTAATAAGTTAAATCACCATTTCTCTTACTGACTAATAATGCAATATCACTATTATTCGAAGGGATTAATAAAGTAATATCACCATTATTCCAGAAGACTTAATAAGTTAAGTCACCATTTCTCTAACTGACTAATGAAGTAATATCACCATTATTCCAGAAGACTAATAATGTAATATATAATGTTATATCACGGTTATTCCAAGAGAATAATAAAGTAATATCACCACTAGTCCAAGTAATATCATCATTTTTCCAAGAGACTAATAAAGTAATAAGTAAAGTTAATCCCCATTTTCCAGGAGACTAATAAAGTAATATTGTCCTTGAGTCAACTAGCGTGGTTTCGAATCCCCGGCTGTACGTGACAAGGAGTGGAGTCGACTGTCCAGCCTCGTGGGTTTTCTCTGGGTCCTCCATTTCCCTCCCACTGCTAAACACCCTACGCGCAAGCGAATTATTGAAATACAATCTTTAAATAACCTAGATTGTGTCGAGTGAACTTTAAACCCCATTTATCTCTTCTATGTAAGTAGACGTTAAACATCAACGAAAAGACTATTTCTTAAGGTAGACCGAACGAACTCCAATTTAGTTCTGTTAAGAAAATCCTAAGAATATAAAAGAGCTGATAATAGTGTTTAGTTCTTTCCCGTCTTTAATAGCATAGAGTACCCCGTTTCATTTAATTTCGTTTAGTTGTTTGCCAACATGAGTCCTTTAGAGGCATTGGAGCTGGTCCGATTTGATTTAGAATGCGGTTCCACTGGCAGGTTAAAATTGATTTAGAATACGGTTCGAATATCAGATCCAATTTCATATAAAATACTGCTAGATCAAATGCTGGTTGTGATTCTACATGTGGATCTCTTAATGGAACAAGTAAGATTAATATAATTTACAAATACTGCCTATTTTATTACTACTACTACTACTACTACCTGGTGCTTTAACGTCTGCGACCACAGAAGTGATATCACAGACAAGACATAGTAGAGCCGATGCCCCGTCCTGTTTTTAGAATATGTATTTTTGTTTTAATTATTTCATAGAGGTCAGCGCAGGGGTCCATATTACCATGAAGAGAAGCCATATTACCGCCGAGAAGAGCCATATTACCGCCATGAAAAGCCATATTACTACGAGGCGAAGCCATATTACCGTGACGAGAAGCCATATTACTACCGTGACGAGAAGCCATATTACCGTGACGAGAAGCCATATTACCACCAAGAAAAGCCATATTACTACGAGGCGAAGCCATATTACCATGGAGAGAAGCCATCATATTATAACGATAGCGACGAGGAACAGGCCACATATTATCAAGACGCTTTCCGACGCTTCCTTAAGACACACATTTATTAAAAAGTGATGTATATCCAAGAGTTTACATATATGTTGCGTTAAATAATTCTTGGTTTTCTCGGGTGCTGAATCAATTTACAGTGAAGAGGTGGGACGATTTTGCCACGGCAGTGGTTATATTTCTCACCGTCTTATACACCACTAACCTGGAGCCAGGTGTTATGACGTCATATGGGGATTGTGGGTTAAGATAAGGGTAAGGGTAAGCAGTTGCCTGCAGATTTCATAAGAGTCTCGAGATGTAGACAGGGCTAGCCCCAACCCTAACCCTGGGTCAAGTCTATCCCTTATCCTAATCCACAATCAACATATGACGTCATAACACCTGGCTCCAGTGGATGGAAAACAAATACTTACCACTAATCAACGACTTTTGATTACACATTTAGAGGCGTTTACCCATTCTAGGTGGCGGTTCCCCATTTTTGGCACAGGCTTACATAATTTTGAAGGGATTAACACATTTTGGAAGGGGTTTACATATTTTGGGCAGGGTTTACCCATTTCGGTAGGGGGTTTACCCATTTTGGTAGGGGGTTTGCTCATTTTGGTAGGGGGTTTACCCATTTCAGTAGGGGGTTTACCAATTTTGGTAAGGGGTTTACCCATTGTTGGAGGAGTTTACAAATTTTGGGATGAGTTTACATGCAATAGTAGCCTACTGTACAGTTAAGCACTCCCAACTACTACCACTCCCTTGCTATGTTATGCAGCATTCCGAGGTTTCTGGAAGGGTTTACGCATTTTCGAGGACGTTTTACACTTCAAGTTTGTTATCATGGAAGCATACTCGATTTATTAGAAATTGTAGTCGGAAATTACGAGAAATGATTCCTTTCGCGACAAATAAACCTTCATGGTGAAATACAGTAAAATACCACTCTTCTCCACCTCTGTTCTCTGGCTATTATGGAACTCTTCCCTTCTATTTTTCACCATGAAGGTTTATTTGTCGCGAAAGGAATCATTTCTCGTAATTTCCGACTACAATTTCTAATAAGTCAACACTACACCCAAGTAGAATTAAGCGATTAAGTAATGTCTGATCAGTTTAAACTTATTTTGTGTATGTTTTTTATCGCAAAATTCTGCTTGAAAATCGTGTTGAATTATTATATATGTGTGTCAGCTATGGCAAGAAATGATTCCTTTGACAAGCACCGAAGAATCAGAGTAAACAATAATCAATAGTCAGTAAGGATTTAACAATAGCCCGAAAACAGAGGCGGGGGGGGGGGGAGGCGTGTCCGATCAGAGGCAGTTCCTAAAGTAACGAGGTTCCAACCATTATACCAACACATATACAGAATAATAGCATTAATATAGCATCACAATTGATCAGTGACCAATAGAAGGGAAGAGTTCCATAATAGCCAGAGAACAGAGGTGGAGAAGAGTGGTATTTTACTGTATTTCCATTTTGCAGCTATATAGCAAGCGATAGAAACTGTCAGTGGACAAATTGTCCGGTCAGAGACAGTTCCTAAAGGAAGCAATTAGAACCCTAATGTACACGACTTGTACTTGTACTCATCTGGATTTTAATTTTTTGACCAGGAAAAGAGTGACATATATTTCTGAATTGGAATTTCTGGTGGTCACTCTATGTGGAATTCCCGATTCTTACTCTCTGTTACTTAGATCGGTTTGACAAAAATAAAATTTAATAAAACCGACATCGATAGGATTAATAAAGCGGATCCCCGGGTGGTGGAATATGTTGAATAATTGAGACGTGCATCATTTTCCAGGTAACGAATGCTACGTACATCGTTGAATGCACTCGATTCAAAATAGCAAGATTTGAGACCGAAAGAGAATTAAACAATTTTGGATTTCGGATCGATGACATAATTTGCGTTGCATATGAAATAGTAAGTGCAGGAGGACCGCACTACATGCAAAACAAAAATCTTCAAGATACACCAGCGGACCAGACAGAAAACAGACAATACAAAATAAAATAATTATATCAAATCAAGTGAATGGATCCGGGGCCAGCCGTAAGCGTCCACTGCGCTATACACAAGGGCGTGAATTTGTCATAACTTTTTTTGGGGGGTGGGGGGGTGGACGAACCCTGGAACCTTTCATTACCAAACCCAAATGATAATTACGAACAGTTTACCAGTGTTATGGTGTGGGCGCACGGGATCGATGACAGTTAGAGGGTCAGAACCATACTGCACACAGCGACCCACCTATGTCATACTTCTGAGTTGGAGCTAGCTATAGATAGGCAGCCTAAGTTTGGGATGGGGCAGAACCCAAAATGCCCGAAAAATAACGAGTTTACAGACAGCGGCGCCGGTCTTCCTCAAGAGGGGAAGAAGCGGAGCTTATCTTGTATGCCATCAAGAAAATTTTGAAATCTTTGACGGCTGCAAACGCGTTTTCCTGCTATGTCAGCCCGTTAACAAAGCAACTTCACAGTGGTGTATTATACCCTAATTAAGGTGGCTGACTCGAATTCCAATCAGTCGTTTACAGTCCACGAAGCCGGGACCGATTGTAGAAAATATTGAATATTTAACTGCCGCAACGCGTTTTCCGGCTATCCAGCCTTTGAATACAGCAACGTTAATTTGGTCCAATATAGCCTACCTGACTGACCCGAATTCAAAACAACCAATCAATCGTAGCGGGATATGGGGGGCCTCACCCTCCCGGGCAAATTTTAACCACCGCAAATGCGTTTTCTTCTCTTCTAGCCTGTGTAAGCAACTCCAAAAGTATGCAATGGTTTTGTAACCGAAATCCCACTATGAATTCCAACCATCCAATCAGACTGTGCAGCTGCATTCACAAATAATAATGGATGGCCGAAAAATGTCACACAAAATAGAGTGGCTACATACAAAATGTTTAAATCCTTAGTCAAGTCAGTACAAATTCGTGGTATTCAATTAAAAGAAAAGTAAAATTAGTGTTTTGTTAGGATCCGATGACAGTTAGGGAAGTAAAATAAGAAATGCGTGAAAAAAATTCAGGTTTACAGACAGTGGCGTTGGGCTTCTTTGAGAGGCGAAGAAGAGGCGAAGAAGAGGAGCTAACCTTGTATGGAACCCGCAAGAAAATTTGTCCTTGGAATCAATATTATGGGGGGGGGGGGCAGAGACATATTCGTCCCCCCTTTCGATTCTAAGGGGGGGGGGGTGTCCCCCCCTTCCACCCTAAACCCATGCCCATGGCTATACAGTCTCGGAAATGCCCTTTGTGGAATCACAATTTTCAGTAACCTACATGACACCCCTTTTGAGACATGTTTTAACAGGAGAAATTTAAATAAGGCGCATGACTACAAACCCAGGACGGCGGACCCCCCCTCCCCCCAAATAATTTGGCCGCAAGTACTCATTTCCTCAGGTAATTGCGGCCCCTGGACCCTCGCCTATAGGAACTTAGGATGGAAGCCCCCCTCCCCCCCAAAAAATTGATTCCGCCGGCACTGGGGGCAGTTTCACAAAGCAACTAACGATGAAAATTTACGTAAAAATCGCGTTTCACTAAAATACTTAACTTACGAAATTCGTAATTTTTATCGTAAAGTCTACGGCAACTCTTAACCTTGTCGAAAGGTTGAAATTTTACGTATCTTTGGCAAAATGTCCGCCTTTTTACTTTATGCGGATCGGCAACTTCGACGGGAGAGAATGTTTAGGGTAAGATTAAAGTAGCTAAAGTCTCTAACTGAATATCATCTAAAGTCTTCGACATTGAAAACACGAATTATTTGTCAATTTAAATCAGCATTTATCATGTATTATTACCAGGTTAAGAATGCCCGGGGCAGTTTCACAAAGCAACTTACGATGAAAAATTTGCGTAAGTTTATCGTAACGTAAACTTACGAAGAAATCGCGTTTCACTGAAATTCTTAACTTACGACAACTCTCGACCTGTCGTAAGTTGGATTTTGTGCGTATTTTTGACAAAATAGTCGGACAGGATTTCATTCCATTAATGTCCAAGCAACAGCTGATTCCATAGTCTCTATCATCCAGAAAAATATTCTACGAGTATTAGTCTGGATCCGTTGTCAACATTTGACAAAAATTGGCTTATCATAAACAACGTCTAAGGGAGTTAACTCCTCTTAAAAAAGATGTTTACACCATGACTTAGCTAAAGAGACTGGATAATAAGACACGTTAATAACCAAACTCCCGGTTACGCGTGAGCAAAGGTCATTATGTCAAATATTGAGAACGGTCCCAGACCCTCTGTATGTTGAAGACTAGGAGGTTCTGGGTGACCGAGACTACTGATTCCAAACTTATCGTCGTGATTTAACTTAAAGCTTCACCATGACACTCAAATGAGGAAGTTCGTTCTCACTGTAGATAGAGAAGCAGCTGTGTTCCCTTATGCTGGCTTAAGTCTACTAGTAAATAAATGTATGGATGCCCCCAATCTCTTGCAGCAATCTACACGGACATAAATTTTGACAATCCATCCTGTAAATGTAGACATCATTTTTTTTTATTGAATTGCGCCTTTTATTGAGATGCCTGAAAAAAAATCCAATAATAATTTATCGACCATTCATCGAAACACTACTGCCTTATTGTACGGAATTGATGGCATGGAAGACTCACTCAATATTTTTAAATCTGTCCATTCGTTCTACGAAATCACCAGACAACTCTAGGGACAACTGGTACCCTTATCGAACCCAAGTAGCAGAGCTGAGGAACGGTAAAACAATGCCCATAAAAGGACACGGTCACTATTGAAAGTGCTAAAATCTCGATTCAGGTACCAGAGGTGGGGGTGACCGGTATTTTCATATTGCAGCTATATATAGCAAGCGGTAGGAACTGTCAGCGGACATAGTCTGATCAGAGACAGTTCCTGAAGGAACTAGGTTCCAATCATTTTACCACCACATATATACAGAATAATATCATTAGTGTAGCAGCACACTTGATCAGTAACCAATTTGTTGATGTTGTGTGTAATACGTTATCCCTAACAAAGTTATAGATGGTGGGGTGGGTGGTCTCAGGTATTCTTCCCTAATCGAAAACTTGTAGTGTAAAACGTCTGCGAAAATATGTAAACCATTCATGAAACCCTATTGAATATTGAATTTAGGAAGCTGCATAACATAACCAAGGGAGTGGGAGTTATTAGGAATGCTTAACTGCACAGTAGGCTCCCATTGTGTGTAAACTCCTCCCAAAATGTGTAAACTCACCCCATAGTGGGTAAACCCCCTACCAAAATGGATAAACCCTGCCCAATATAGGTTAACCCCTTCCAAAATGTGTTAATCCCTTCAAAATTATGTAAGCCTGTCCCAAAAATGGGCTCACCCCCCCCCCCTCCCCGTAGAATTCGTTAAAATAACTTAGTTTTGAGCAACCGATCCCTGGTCTAGTTCACTAACTGAAAACCCAACACGCAACAATATTTGTTACTACGTCCAAATTTTACAATGTTAGATTTCAAACTACGAATATATTACCAAGTATTTATATTAACAGTTGGCCCTAGAGGGTAAATGTTAATTCTCGTTTCTTAGACAGGTCTCAAACTTTTCCCCAAATTTCCGTTGGGTAGAACGCTTTCTGCCACAGATGGAGCAACTTGTAGCAAACTCTTGCCCAAAAGCAAGTATGAGGTTGACCATAAAAAATATTGAGATACACAAGCTTGAAGATGCCCACAACCTCACAACTCTTGTATCCTTCCGCCTCAAAATCATGAATGTTCACCAAAACCTGGCAGAAAATGTATTTTTAAACCCTTTTTGTCGATTCTTCACCAAAAAGTCACCAGTAGTTGCCATGCAAAAGAGAGAAAAGGGAAAGGGAGAGAGAGAGAGAGAGAGTAAAAAAAAATCCCTTTAAACTATCGATGACTTCGGGCTAAAAGAACGCATTTAATAAAGATAATCCCAAAATGGAAATGGACTATATTTGAGTACAGGATTTGCGAGACTGACAGTGGATTATCTTTTGGTGAGGAGGTTTGAGGTGGGGTTCAGAAAGTTTAGATTAATAAATAATAATAATAATAATGAGGTTTTACACAGCGTCTTCTCCGCTCTTAGTAATTGCTCTACTGGTAAAACTGTCGAAACGGAAAAATCTTTAGTGCGGATTTAAATTGATTTGCAAAAGTTTATTGATTCTTGATCTGTTGTGGAAGTTCGTTCCATCATCTATCCCAACGTGTTGCTTTGCAATATAGATTAAAATTTTGATTTAATGAAATAAAATAAAAAATTTTTTTTTTTAAATCTTGCATATGTCCCGTTTTCATATAACGCTGTAAATAATACCAACACGTGTTTTTAATCATACTATAAAATAACTGTATTAATGAGGTAACATGGGATCGATTACCGTAAAAGATGGGTAAATTAACATAAAAGTGTAGTTTCACAAGTTAGAATTAGCCACCGTGGCTAAGTCGCTGACTCGCTAGCCTGGGGGTCGTTTCTCCCCTTGTCAGTGGTGCTGGACGGAGGGCCTGACAAAGCCAGCTGTCTAGTGGTGCGGGTGGGGTTAAAAGCAGAGTTCCCGCGTATACATTGGCAGGGCGAGATCAACATATTTTCACATGCTCGGCATTTGGCAAGTTTGCCACGAGCGATACCAAGTGTCTGTTATTAATAGCCGATGGTATAATATGAGTATATAAATTGATGAAGTGTGAAGTTATTGATGATCAAGATGCTCTTTAGATAATTCTATGATCGGTTCATAAACCTATTGACACCTTTAGCTATTTCAACATGTTGTTTTGCAATATAGATTAAAATTTTGATTTAATGGAAAATATTGTTATTTAATTCTGGAAAGGGTGGTCCCTTGACCTTTTTTGCAACGCCTTCGTGTCTAAAATGGAAAGTATGTTTAGAGTACGTGCGGTTACAGGTAATTTGAATTGGGGTACAAACAAATGAAATGAAATGGAGTTTAACGTCCTATTGTTCTGCATCAACATGCAGTGTGCTATGAGGGAAATTTTGCCCGAGTAGCGGCCCAACTGCCGAAGGTTTGTTACGTCTTAAATTTAAACAGTTCGTGACATTCGTATTTCCCGACAAAAAAAAATATAAGAACAGAAAAAAGAACCCCGACCTGGCCCAGCCAAATTAATTCATTCTAGCTCTTTACACCTTGATATATATAGAATCTCCTATGAGTGTTTTTTGATATCAAAAAATATCAACACAAGTTGATAAAGTAAAAAAAACCGAGGCTCTGCCGAGTTTTTTTTTACTTTATCAACGAGTGTTGATATTTTTTGGTATCAAAAAACACGAGTTGGAGATTTTATTTATCACCCAATCCTTTTTTACATGCACAAATAAATAAATATAATTCTTTGGTATAGATTTCACTTTTATAGAACCTAATTACATTACAGCGTAGTGATACATCATTTTTTGAAAGCAGTTTAGCTATTGTATAGTCCTATATACTGACCCAGTTTTGTCCTTCAAGGTCAATTAAATAAAAGCAGTTTCCTTTTTTTTTTATAAAAAAGTCACTCTTTACTTAAACAAAGTGGTTTCTTTAAAATAAAAGAAAGTAGTTTCTTTTTGATTGACCAATCAAATGTATGTAAAGCGATATCACCACTGTGTATATATCACAGTAGATTATGTAATTTATCACACAAGCGATATCTACTGTCAAATGTATTATTGGGTGATAAATACAAATATACTCATTTATGTTTTTATGTTGATTGCGTCATTAAGATTTTATAATCTGTTATATAATAACAATATAATGACAAATCGGTGGTAAGTTAATTAACAAAATATTTTGATTCTTTTCTTTTGATTTCTCAGAGAAAAGAACCATGGTAAAGTTGACTCACAGTGCAATTTGTTGCAAGTTTCATGTTAAAGGGACAACAACACTCTTGATGGCTTGAAAGCTCCAGAAAATTAATAATAGCCTTATTCTAAGTACTAGATGTTTATATCCAAGTTACATTTGAAAAGGTTTACGTTAGGCTTATAAAACTATTTAGTTGCATTTTCCAATTTATTAAATTCGGTGTGCCAAGATGAAATTTGTATCATCAATTAATTGTACAATTGTAAAATAGTACAATTTGTTGACCAGAATCAATATGGAGACATAGGGCCACATATTGTTTTTATTAACCTATTTTCAATTTATTAATTTATTTTCAATTTATTAATCTATTTTCAATTTATTATTCTATTTTCAATTGTTCAAGACATTAACTTGAATTTTCAAGATACTAACTTGAATTCTCAAGATACTAACTGGAATTTCCAAGATACTAACTTGAATTTTCAAGATACTAACCTGAATTTTCAAGATACTGTTATATTATAAATAAGCATTTTGATCTAATGATTTAGTATGCCATGCAATTCTTTAGGCACTGGACGGCTAATTCGTGTATCAGGGACTCCTCGGATTCCTACAGTAAGATAAAAGAAAACCAGTCCAATGGGAAATTAGTAAGTTACGATGTCGTCGACCTCTTTGCCGATATTTACCAATCCCAGAGGCATTAGATGTTAGCAGGACCAACATCCAAGAAATAATACCACAACTTAAAACTAAACTCAACATAGAAAATATGTTTGACACCCTAAAAGACTGCTTAACATCCACCTATTTTACCTTGAAGAATTTTTCTAACACAGACATGGTCTACCCATGGGACCTCCTATATTAGCCCTCTTATAAAAGAAATGTATGAAGTGAAATATAACCAAGTAGGAACAATCCAAACCCACAAAATTATTTTAAAAAACAGCATTAAAAACGTCACCATTTCAACCGTGCTCCTGGTACGGAACAGTCGACGGCGTGTTGGTAGTCATAGAGGAACACCAAGACGAAACACGGCTACTGGACCATCTCAATTCCATCCACCACAGAGTCCAATTCACAGTTCAAACAGTTCAAATATTGATCGATCAACAGGACAGCTAACCTCTACAGTGTACAGGAAACCGACCCACACAGATTAGAACATCAACTTTAACTCCCAATTACCATATTAAGACCAAAACAGGCATTATCTCAACTCTGACCAAAGGAGCGAAATCTGTATGTGATCCAGACAAACTGAAAACAGAAATTGACCATCGTCGTATCAGCTTTCATCACCTGAACAATTACCCAGCCAACTTAATTAGGGAAACAATAGACAATGTTCTAGAAGATGAAGTGGTGAAACCATCTAGTGAACAAGAACCGGTAACACTCTTCATTCCATTTATTTGTAACCTAAGCTACACGATCAAAAGAATACTGGAAAAACTGGATGTTAAAGTCATTTTAACCAATGGTATGACATTCAAACGCTAATAAAAGCAGATGGGATAATTGGTAACCAACGGAAAGATCCGAGAGAATTGATTTGTAAAATTGACTGTAGCTGCGATGTTTCTTACATTGGAGAAACTAAACTTCAAATATCAGTTCGAGTCAATGAACACAGACTTGCTACTACTAATAAGAAAGGAGGACAACCCTAACACATTATAAAATGGCGAGACAAACATAACCCGACTATCAATAGAATGAATGAATGAAATATTGTTTAATGGCACGTGAGCTCCAACCGGGCCATATTGCGCCTAACATATAATGATGTTATGAGACAAACTAGAAACAAATAATCGGTATGGTAACTAACTTGAGGGGCGTGGTCTACAGGTAGGGTTATTTACATGAGGGCAAATAAGGGTATTGTCAACAATAGGAGAGGTATTCCGTGAGATATGTTGGCTTGAAAACTTAAACAAACAAGAGCACCACTAACGCTACAATATACCTCTACATTCCTGCTTTGATCATTTTTCCCTTTTAACAAACATCAAGCATGCAAAATATCCGGAACAAATGTTTTACATAGCGATAATAAATATATTAGACGTGCTGTTTGATAATGTGAAAATTATTTACACTATGAGAGGTATGAATAGAATTATCAAAATATATATAAATTATGAAGTATTTAAATATCTATAAATATACTTACGAAACATGTTGATTAAGCTGATATTTTTAATATTATTTGGCAGAGATCCCCTGAATTTTATACCATTTTAAACAAGAGTAACTGGGGTCTTAGAATAATTAATCTGTTATTAATATCACTATAGGGTGTAGTTTAAAAGGGGGAGAACATTAGGTAAATACTCCGGGCAACGATTATAAATTATTTTGTGAAGTTAGGAGAACATATTTAATAAATATCTTTCCTTAATTTGTAATAAGTTTAGGTCCGCATTGCCAAGAGATAAATCGTGTGTGTGCTCTACATCAAGAAAAAGTTGTTGTAATTGGAGAGTATTACGAGATATAATATCGCAGTTATCTCATATAGGTGAACAGTAGTCGAGATATGGCTAAATATATGATTTTATAAAATTTTGATCGGAATTTATATATACTATTCAAAAAAAGTAGGGGATATTTGATTTTTAAGTGTTATTAAAGCCACCTAATGAAACTGACGAAGAAACAAGTGACAAAATGAAATGAAGTTCACATTCATCGATTTATTCCAAATGATCGTTAGACTAATAGTTAGTGCAGGGGGACTGCGCCACATTTGATTTACATAAAGGACAAATATAACGACAAGACATCATACTCCGAAACAGCAAACAAAACAAACAAAAAAACAATTCATAAAAGAGTGAATGGATCCGGGGCTAGCCGTAAGCGTCCACTGCGCTGTACAGTCCCGGGCCTGTCTTGGTACAGGCTTCACTAAAATGATTTACATAAAAGACGTAAAAAAAAAAAATTGCGACCGATCTTGTAAGTGGTTGTCTCTTCAATGGCAATAGTCAGCTAATTGACGTCAGGTGTTAGAACGTCAAATAATTTTAACAATAAGGGCGATAATCCGGACAGAAACTCGGAAAACGCTAAAAAAAAATAAAAAAAATGTAGTGAGCTAACAGGAGCAAAGCCCGACAACGAGAACATTCTGCAGTACGAAGGGCGAAACTCTACTCTAATAGTAAATGCAGGAGGACTGCACTACACGCAAAACAATAAAACAAAAAATCTACAAGATAAACCTGCGGACAAGACAGAAAATAGACATTGCAAAAACTAAACAATTATCAAATCAAGTGAATGGATCCGGGGGCCAGCCGTAAGCGTCCACTGCGCTGTACAGTCCCGGGCCTGTAGTGACACAGACTTCACTCAAAATTGAACATATTTCATTCGGACAAGAAAACGCACAAATAACCGAACACAAAGAAGCACAAAAAATGTAGACCGCCTCAGGAGGCAGTTGTCTGCTAACTGAATGGTGTGACGTAAATACGTCGTAATGTTATCAATGACGTCAATAGAATATCTTAACAAAAAGGGCGATAATCAAGATTGAATAATGCTAAAAGCTATAAGTTAAACAGCCAATCAGAATTTTTAAGTTGTATAATTGCACAAAACATAATACTAAATACCCCATACAAGCAATGCAAAACAGAAATGTAGAAGAAAGCATACAATGTAAGTGTATTTATGAAGTCATAAAATAATAACAATAAGGGCGATAATCCAAACCGGGTTACGTAACTATACAAATTAAACTAAATTAAATTGGATAATTATCCAATATGTACTCGTTTATATACTTATAAGAAATGTTAAACTTGGTATATTGATGAAACGGAAGTTTCGAAATTTCTTTAAATATGCGTAACTGTGTACCTCCTTTGGCAGTTCATTTCAAAAACAGGGATTTTATTCGGGACAGAAATAGTTCTTTATTGTTACATACGGTCAACAATCGTAATGCTTGTGAATAGAAAACATTATATCGTGGGTCTCCGCTTGAAACCTCGTATAACGAAAACATGGTGAAAATTATTAACGGAGTTAATCGATAAAATGTGTTTTACATAATACTGCCGCATTTTGTTAAATAATACCGGGTACCTGTTTGGTGAAAATATAATTACGCTTCGCTTCATAAACATTTTCAAGTAATAATTATTATTTATTCTGAAATATAACCGAAAAATGTTATATACGTGTTTTTGATTCTAGAAAGATGACCAATTCTTCAAGTACGTGTTTTTTGACCAGCGAAAGTTGAACAGAAAATGTTAAAATAATTAGTTTTCAGCTCTCGAAATAATATAACAAATTCATGTGTCTGATATGTTTCGTTTAGCAACTATTTAAAAGAATTTTCTTATAGATTTGTCGTGATATTAGAAAACTGAAAACTACACAGTTCTTGATACAATGGCAGTGACTCAGTGAGTAAGGCACTGGCTCGCAAACACGGCATTCCGGGTTCGGTCCCGGTGCTAGCCTAAACAGTTCCTCGGGATTTTCCAGGTGTCAGGGGTACGGGTAGAAGGGAGCTGGCAAGAAACATTGCCTAGTCGTTCGTATGGGACGAAAACCGAGGTACCGTGTACATTTTTGCGTGCACGTTACAGAACCCGTGACATTAAGCAGTAGTTCTCGGAGCATAATGCCCACCCCACCCCATAACACGCTGCATGCATGGAGTATGCCTGTCTTCATTAGCCCAGTCGCTACAAAAAAAATTGACGTTAAACCCCATTTCATTTATTTTTGTAGGGTAAATTTTTTAACCATGTGACTAATACACAATTTTGGAAAACTGAAAAGTACACAGTCCCCAAGGCAATGACACAAGGCTAATAAGGTGTTAGTGATCGCTGTGGCGTGGTGAAAAAGGCGGTGGTTTGCTAACAAAGACGTTCCGGGTTCGATTTCAGTGTCGGTTGAGAACGTTCCTTGTTATTTTGCAGTGTGGTTTGCACTCGTCAGTGGTACACATCGGAGGGGGGGGGGGCACAGTCAAGTATTTCGAATTGGATAAAAACCGACGTCCCGTATACACTTTCGCATGCACGTTAAGGAACCCATGACAATACGCAGTAGGCCCTTCCTACACCCCAGATATCTCACTGCATGCCCATTTCCCGGTTGGTGAAGACGAGTGATATTAAACACCATTTCACTTCATTTTGTGCAGGGGAAGGCATCTGCAATCCCATATAAGTCCAGTCTTGTCATTAGTGGGAAATGTCAAACGACGTGTCCAATAAACAATAGTCAGTGGGATTTTCGACAAGGAGGGGTTCTAATAAGTATGATTTGACGATAATGGATTGTATTATATGGAATGGGTGTATCCATAGATGATAGTCAGTATTAAACGCAAACTAACAACATACTTCGAAATTATGACAATTTATATCTGTATTAAATATACAATACAAGTACAAGTCGCTTGGTGAAATCTACAGCATGCGATATATCCGTTATTCTTGATGTACATAAGGCAGCGAATCATAGAATTGATGATATTCCCGTGGCAATACTTTCTTCAGTTCCTGCAAATGTTGCCATTTGGATTTTTTGATGGGTAGCGGTTGCCTGTATAAAGGAGTGACGAATTGGTTATGACGAGCTTTAGGTTATGGCTGAATGAACTGTGTCCACCTCCATCCAGGTATGGCCTTTCTCCAAATACTTTTGTATTATTGTAACACCAGTTGAAACCGACAAGTCAAGGAGTGCGTTGGCCAATACAAAATTCCGGTTCTGATAGCAGCAGTCATCACTATAAAGAATAATAGTTTTTGGTGGTTTTTCAACATTTTGACTGATTATATTCTGAACCTGGTCAACAATACAAGATGCGAAATTGTTTCCGGTAACTTCACCTTGGCCCTCGTGCCAGAAATAGCAGTACACTTCCTTAGTTCCTAGATTATATGTGGTGAAGTTGTGACACGAGAGCTTTGTTTTGTAATAATTGGCGTTTGCAAATATTCTTGGGGATAGAAGGACCACCTGAAGATCCATGGTAAGTACTACAATATCACTGTCTGCTTTCTGGGATTCTTCTTTGTCTTTTTTCTTTTCTTCTTTAGCCTCTTCCTTTCTCTGTATGTGAAGGTGGTGTTCTTCATCGGGTATGGTGTTGTGCTTATATGAACAACATACATTGCATTCGTCTTTTTTAGGCTTTGTAATAGCGACATTCATCACTTTGCTGAACACTTGGATAGAAACCTTCGGGTACCCTTTTGAGTCACAGTAACTTTGGAACACTTCATACAACTTTCTCTTTGTGTCAATTGTGGTTTCTAGGTAATGTTTGGACGAATCAGCGCGCGAATAATGTGATGGCAGCTTGGGTAATGATCTAAGAAATTCTCTTGCAATGCTTATCTTATTTTTGTTGGCAGTAGGTGTGTCTCCTTTTTGTTTTCGATAGCTGTAGCTCTCGTGCATACCGTTTTTATCCTTCGCACAAAGGACCCAATTTCTAACCGACCATTCTTTAAGCCCGAATGTGTTAAGAAACATTTTTTTACAAACATTAATCCTGGCATCATTGACTCTTAAATTGTATGTAAAAGTCCCAGTCCTGCGCCCTCGGCGAGGAACGTGGTAATAATCAACAAGGGAAGCTATGTATACTTTCCTTTGTCCCCAATCCATTGCATTCCAAAATTCACCGAAAATATTTTGTCGATCTTCGTCTGAAACCGTGCCGCATTTTTTCGTCTTCAAAAGTTCTGGGTTATGGTCACATCGCTTACCAAGTTTTCTTTCCCCTCTCTCAGCGTATTCATGTTTACCGGTTTCACGATTTTTCCTATATCCGGAGTAATGCTTTCCTTCCATTCGTAGTCTCTTATTTTTTATTGTTTTCCAGTTATCTCTATCCACTATACCCTTTCTCTTCTGTCTTAAATTTTCATCGGTATTAAGGTCTTCATCTTCTATTCCCCTCTCTCCATCTGTACCACTGTCTTTTCCATCTACATCTTCTATTCCCTTCTCTCCATCTGTACCACTCACTGTCTTTTCCATCTACATCTTCTATTCCCTTCTCTCCATCTGTACCACTCACTGTCTTTTCCATCTTCATCTTCTATTCCCTTCTCTCCATCTGTACCACTGTCTTTTCCATCTACATCTTCTATTCCCTTCTCTCCATCTCTACCACTGTCTTTTCCATATTCATGACTTTCGTCTCCATATTCCACATCATCGGTTTCATTCTGTTGTCCTTTCTGTTTATATCCACATGTTTGTTCACTGCTCTCTTCATCTCTATCATCATATTCGTGTTCACCATATTGTGCTACCAACTTTTCTAGCACTGACGGTACAGTGCTAGCTACTACATCTGTATCACTATCATTTAACACAAGCTCTTCTCTGTCGTTTTGGAATAATGCATCAGCTAGTAGATATATTTGCTGGATATCGCCATTCTCAGGTAACGATTCCTCTATTAAGGCAACCGCTCCCTCGTCGAGTTCATTAAACATTTGATCACAAGACTCTTCTAAACTACGTATAGGCCTATCTGGTATTATTTTCGTCAAATCCCCATCTGTCTTTTCGCTCGGTAGTGGTTTCGTCTCAGAACTCTGCGCTCTTTGGGCTGATTTATCCAATGCTAGTTGAACAAGTCGCTGACCTCTACTACAAAATTTCCCATAAAAGCTTTTGTTCTTGATCATCTTTAATTTATAAAGAGAATAATAATCAGAATTCAGTATCGTTCAAAATTTTTGAACCCTGTTGTAAATAATTTGTTTCAATTGCATTTAGTAATTGAACTGGAGTATACAGGTCACAATTCTATAGAATACATTTACTGCTTATAACTGAGTGACGTTTCGATTAGGCTTCTCTAGCTAGTCATTATCAAGCAATGGTAAAATATGAAAATATACAAGGCAATATATACATGTACACAACAATACTTAATTGATGCCAACAAGAGACACCCCTTAAATACATGTACAAAAAGGGAATCTAATTTAATTTAAAAGGATTACAAGGTTGATGCTAATTGACAACATTGAGTAAACCAGGTGTGTCTGAAAATTAAATGATTGATTTATAAATTGTTAGTAAGTATATACAATGATTTTTTGGGGTTTGACAGTGACTAACGATGAAAAGGGGTGAACTTTGATAAAATGTTATCAACGATAAAGGGAATCTAATTTAATTTAAAAGGATTACAAGGTTGATGCCAATTAACAACATTGAGTAAACCAGGTGTGCCTGAGCATTAAATGATTAATTGATTAATGGATAAATTGTTAGTAAGTATATACAATGATTTATTAGGTTCTGATAGTGACAAACGATTAAAAAGGGTGAAATTTGATAAAATGTTATTTACTATGGATAATCTGGTATTTTACTAGATGCTATAGTGATTTGGAAAAGCAGGATTTGAACTATTAAATTAAGTGCATTTTGTTTGGTTAACAGCGGCCCTGAAAAACCCCCAAAATTAATAATAAAATATAAATGTAAATGTATATATTGCCGTATATATTTTCAAATTTTGTCATTGCTTAATAATGTCTAGAGAAGCCTAATCGCAACGTCGCTCAGTTATAGGCAGTAATCGTATTCCATAGAATTGTGACCTGTATACTGCTGTAAATAATCAGATTATGTGATCTGGTTCGTTGCAAGAATTACTAGAAAAGCAAATAATTGGATCATTTGTGTTGTTATGGTATGTTTTGGTACCGAGTAAGTAAATACAGCGTAAATTAAAGACTTGTCAAATGTAAAAGCAAGGCTGTATGACCTCGTATCATAGTGAATAATTATCACGTGACAGGAATCTGTAGTGTAAATACCTCGTATATCGGTTTATACGAGGTTTATAGATTACAGTTGATAATATCTGTAATTCAAAACCTCGTATATCGGTTTATACGAGGTTTATAGATTACAGTCGATAAAATCCGTAATTTAAAAACCTCGTATATTATTATACGAGGTTTTGATTGTATGCTATTTTATACGTGATATTTAATTAGACATTCTGATATTTAAAACTGTCGTACCTAAACGAGGTTTTGATATTCAGAAGCGCACTTTTACGAGCTTCACAATGATATCAAAACGTGTTTTAGGCCAAAAATCGGTTATACGAGGTTTCAAGCGGAGACCCACGATATAGTGGTATGTTACTATAAATTGACGGATATTTTACTACTTCAAAACCGAATTTGTCCGTTTTGTCGAAAATACCAACATTAAATTTATTGTTAATGATATTGATGTCCAGGTCAAGAACAGATGCAATTTGGGTGCCGGAATTTTCCTTATTTAATATTAGTTCAGGGGGATATATTTCACTTTTATATTTATTGAAATTTCCATTATCAATGATGGGTGTTATGTCATCAATGTAACGGAAGGTGTAGTTGAGACTTTTAGCTACTTTGTAATCTGTTTTTCTTTTGTGGTCCTGAAAGTAGAATTCATATTTATGTAAATTTGCCATAAATGGGGCGGGGTCAGTTCCCATTGGTAAACCAATAGTTTGCTGTATTATCTGATCCCCAACCTCAAATATGGCATTGTCAATGAGAAAATGTATTATGTTTTGAAATTTTTCTTTATCAAAAATTACAGTTTCGGCATTGCGAGGTTTTAAGATCCATCTAGCATCTTGAGAGTAAATGGCCATCAAGTGTCTGCCTTTTCCGAAAGCTCCATTAAAGGCTTTATCTACAAACCAATCTAAATTATTTTTAAGATCTGCATGTTGGAGCATAGTATACAAAGTAAAAAAATCGAACGTTTCTATTGTTTTTGCATTATCTTTATTATTGATTTTATCTATAGTCTCTACTATAGGTTTATTTTTATCAATAATGAAAAAACTATTAATACCAGTGTAATTTCGAAGTGTTTTGCACCAAATTGCATGTTGGGTTTGGCATAGTTTAAGGCCTTTGGTGATTGTCTGCGCAAGAGGTTTTGTCTGGCAAACACTGAAGGATATTATATATCTAAATTTTACTGGGTTTTTGTAAAATTTGGGTATCTAATAAATGGACGGTAGTGCATCTATTTTCACATTGTCTTTAATATCATTACTCCTGTTAAAAGAGTATTGGTTGTGCAAAATATCTTGTTTAGTTAAATCCGTAATGCATTTGTAAGTGTCATTATTTATGTTGGGCCAGAGTCCAACTTCAGTCAGAATATTTTTAATATAGTACTTTTTACAGATAAAGGCAATGTTATTACTGGCCTTATCGACAGGTGTTAGAACAAATCTCTCTTGGAGAGTGGCAAGACACTCAACTGCAGATGCATTTTTTAGAACCTCTGGTGGCGGGTGTCTCGGTTTAAGTTTGATATATTTGGTTCTTTTTGACAAAAGATCAAACACAGTATTTTTCCACTCTCCAAAAGACTCAAGAGGTGCACGAAATTTATCAGACCAGGCTACAATGCATTTCCTAATTTGGGATTTGAGATCATTATGTAATTTTTTAAAAATTAGTTCTATTTGCTGTTCCCGAAATTGTGGCCCCAATCTGAAGAGATTTCTGAGATTTTTGTTTTCGTTAATGTCAAAGTTTCCTGTCAGTATATGGTCATGAAATGTATCTTTAAAGGGAGAGTTGGTGCATTGACATGTAGTATTATCGCAATTTTCAATAAATTCTTGTACGTTTAGGTTTTCGATAGTTTCATGGTAGTTAAATATTGTATTACGGATAGGAGGTAAAAATTTGTATACGACTGTTGGTATAGATTTTATAACTGAACGGTCTCTGAAGATTCTATTCAGTCCAATGTCTTGTATATGTTTATCCGTGAAAAGGATTTTACATAGCACATCAGGTTTTTTCTTATGCACTTTATGAGGCTGTATCGAATAATTGGGTGAAAATTTACTGTTTATCAAATCGGTAATAACATCGTAGTATTGAGGAAGAAAGCGTTCATTAAGTTGATTAGAATGGATGATGTCCTGTATGAGGACACCGAGTTTTTTAGCTGTAGATTTTTTCAAAGTGTGTACAATTTGTCGGGCTAAGTTCAGTACACAGGCAGCACAGGACAATTTATCAGAAGTATGGCATTGGCATACAGAATACAATTCATTCAAAATACTTTCCGGGTCTTTTTGAAATTTCGACTTTTTTATGGAACGTTTTTTATTATGAAAATTATTATGAAAATTATTATGAAAATTATGGTCAAGTTTTTTTGTAACAATTTCTGGTAATCAAAGTATTTTCATCGCGATTGTTGTAATCGGTGTTTTTAAATCTATCATTGAGACCATAAGGGAAAATGGTCTGCAATATGGTAATCCAAGTTTCCTCTGCATAAGTTCTTTTTTGAGTAACAGCAGGGTCAATTTTACCATTGGCGAGGTGCCCTGAACCGGGAAGTTTTTCAATTACCTGTACACTGTACCCAAAATCCTTACAGGGACTATTTTTAAAATGTTGATATAATAATTTATGTGCATTATCAGATTTTTCTGCAGATCTATGACCATTAAACCTCGTTTTACAAGACTTACTTGTCTCCCCAACATACTGTAATCTGCAGTAATTGCAGGTTAATAAATATATTATATTTTTCGTATTGCAATTAATATTGATATCTGTAGACACATGGTAGCATCTACCAGTAACACAGCTACTAAAAGTGTGGGCTTCTTTGTAATCAGTACACAATTTACATTGTCTATAGTAACAAGCACCGATAGACAGTTGACAAAATTCACAGTTTACATATAAATTATTAGAATTATCAGAATTTAATAGGTTACCCTTATGGGTAATTTGTTTTGTCACGTTAGTCGAAATTCTTCCCCCCGCAGCCAATTCACCAGAACTACCTGCTAGATTCTTATTGGCGAGATTAACATGCGGAGTCACGTGAGGTGGTCCGTGTAGAGGGATAAAGTTTCTCATAGGGGTGTTAGCCCCATGGCAGGCTACTCCATGTGGGGGCTGCCCACTGGTGCTTAAATTCATTTTTAATAACTATACTATAGTAAAATTTAATAAATCGGATATAAGTAAAATGAAAAATGATGATGAAATGAGGATGATAAGTGTGGTGAGCGAACAGGAGCAAAACCCGACAACGAGAACATTCTACAGTACGAAGGGTTGAGACTCGACTCTAATAGTTAGTGCACGGGGACTGCGCCACATATGATTTACATAAAGGACAAATATAACGACAAGACATCATACTCCGAAACAGCAAACAAAACAAACAAAAAACAATTCATAAAAGAGTGAATGGATCCGGGGCTAGCCGTAAGCGTCCACTGCGCTGTACAGTCCCGGGCCTGTCTTCACTAAAATGATTTACATAAAAGACGTAACAAAAAAAAAAGCGACCGATCTTGTAAGTGGTTGTCTCTTCAATGGCAATAGTCAGCTAATTGACGTCAGGTGTTAGAACGTTAAATAATTTTAACAATAAGGGCGATAATCCGGACAGAAACTCGGAAAACGCTAAAAAAAAAAATGTAGTGATCTAAGAGGAGCAAAGCCCGACAACGAGAACATTCTGCAGTACGAAGGGCTAAAACTAGTAAATGCAGGAGGACTGCACTACACGCAAAACAATAAAACAAAAAATCTACAAGATAAACCTGCGGAAAAGACAGAAAATAGACAATGCAAAAACTAAACAATTATCAAATCAAGTGAATGGATCCGGGTGCCAGTCGTAAGCGTCCACTGCGCTGTACAGTCCCGGACCTGTAATGACACAGACTTCACTCAAAATTTAACATATTTCATTCGGAAAAGAAAACTCACAAGTAACCGAACACAAAGAAGCAAAGAAAATGTAGACAGCCTCAGGAGGCAGTTGTCTGCTAACTGAATGGTGTGACGTAAATACGTCGTAATGTTATCAATGACGTCAATAGAATATCTTAACAAAAAGGGCGATAATCAAGATTGAATAATGCTAAAAGCTATAAGTTTAAACAGCCAATCAGAATTTTTAAGTTGTATAATTGCACAAAACATAATACTAAATACCCCCTACAAGCAATGCAAAACAGGAATGTAGAAGAAAGCATACAATGTAAGTGTATTTATGAAGTCATAAAATAATAACAATAAGGGCGATAATCCAAACAGGGTTACGTAACCATACAAATTAAACTAAATTAAATTGGATAATTATCCAATATGTACTCGGTTATATACTTATAAGAAATGTTAAACTTGGTATATTGATGAAACGGAAGTTTCGAAATTTCTTTAAATATGCGTAACTGTGTACCTCCTTTGGCAGTGCATTTCAAAAACAGGGATTTTATTCGGGCACCGACTGACCATTATAAGGGTAAAATGATACCCAGGGTCAAACAGCAAATTTACCACAGCATCACAACAAAGTCAGTAACGGGTAAATCCTCCTCTGTTTGCCAAACAAGCTTTGATCCGACGTGGCATACTCCTAATGAGACGTCTAAGGTCATTTTGGTCCAGATTGTCCCATTCCTGTTGCAATACAGCAGCAAGTTCTTGGACATTGGCAGGACGTTGTTGACGTTGACATGTTGAGCCATTCTTCCAGCACAGTGATGCCTCCCCACACCATAACAGAACCATTCCCAAATCGGTCATGTATGATGACGCTAACGTCTTGGACGCCACACCCTCCTACGTCTGTCCAAAAAATCAACGGTGAACCTTTACTCATTTGAAAACATCACATTGCTCCAGCGTCGATTATTCCAGTGTTGACGATCCCTACACCAACGACGTCTTGCCTAAATGTGATGATCTCTCAAACAAGGGATCGCACGAAGGTGACCCCTATGCAGTCGATTCCGAATCGTCTGGCCCCTTACTCTCACGCCAGTGTCTGTTTGAAGACGAGCGCTGATCTGATTTGCTGTGATGACACGATTTCTCAAGGCCAAGGTACGGATAAATCGATCCTGGGCTTGAGTTGTCGCCCTTGGTCGACCTAAGCGTAGTCTGTCCTGTACAGATTGTGTATCACGGTATCTGGACCATAGCCTGCTTATGACAGACTGAGAAACATTCATCGTCCCCGCCACAACCGCCTGTGTTGTGCCGATCTGTAGCATGCCAAGGACACGTAACCTTTCATTTTGGGTAAGCCGAACGCATATCAAAATGTGTTTTCTGGTCACTAAAACAATTAAACTGATGTTTCCACCCTGGAATTCAATGCCACAATGACTGTAACAGTCAAAGTCAGAGACGTGCAAATCTTGGGTTGGACCCCCATAAATAAATGATTTTCATTTAGTGTTTAGTTTACTGGGGTTTTGAATGAGTTTTTATTTCTTGGGGTTTTAATATGGGGCGCCATTCAATTGCTTAAATTGCCTTACATTAAAATGAACGGGTGGATCGATCGTATATGTATTTACAATGCTCTGAAAAGAAATTGAATGAGAATTGATTTTGTGGATGTTGGTGTGTTGAAATTATGAGTTTCGGGCCGTTTAAACTGTATTATCATTATTCCTATTACACCTATATGTTGCAATAGAGCTAACAACGTAGTCCTAATCAATGTTTGCTAATGTCGTGATTTTAAGTTAGGAGGGGGTGACAACTATGCTTAGTTAAAATTGATTTAAGTTAAAATTGTCTCTGAAATAGGTTTGCGAAACACTACTATTTTAAGATTAAATTTTAACTAAAATAATATTTTAGTGGATTGTATCTAAAATGATTAATATCGTTTTATGAAACTCATCTATCTTAAGTTAGGATGAAATATTTAGTTCAAGACGATTCTAAGGAGATTTAATGTTTGTGAAACAGGGGCCAGATTTATTGATAAACCTTAACAACTGTGCGATTGAAAATGTTATGATGATTTGTAAAAGATAAGTCAATAATCTCAAATGTTATAGGCCTATTTGCAATAAATTTGTAATATCATAAATTTATGAAGTCTTAGGTCAATAAAACAACATAAATAAGAGAAATTTTAGAAGAGACAAAGCTATTTTATATTGAGAAAAAGATTATTTAATTGAGTAAGATAGATACGCATTCAATTGAACGTATAATTGAAAGGGTCTATATGAATGATATTTCGAATACTCTCAATTCCGAAAATAGTGTCAATCGAGTGAAAAGTAGAATTTCGGAGTACAATGCACGTGTCGACTGCATTAAAAATATCTCAACCAATTATGACAGCTGAGACATATTTGTAACTTAAAATGCGTCACAATTCTACCAACACCACCACGGCTGTCGGGGTTGACAGAGCTGTGACAGGACTGAATTCCACGTCACTCGATTGCAATTCTGTCAATTCGTGACGTTCTGAAATGTGAATCGAGCATCCCCCTGTATTCACTAACATGACAGGCGGGTTAACTCGTTTATTAAGGAACATGACTGGGGTGATAACTAAGACTGTATTCGTCTGATTGTATTTATGTTAATATTGTAAATTGGCTTATAAAAAGTGTATAAATTTTAAAATAAATTGATGTTAATACCCATCGTTATATTATAAAGATTTGTCATAATACACATGGAAACATCGTTCTATATTATATAAATTCCCATAAGTGGTGCTGGCGTGCCATTAAACAATATTTTAATCATTCATTCATTATATATATTATAAATACCTACGAAACATCGTTCTTTTGTATAAAACACCCTTCTCTTATAATAATACATCGTCCTTCTAAATAGGGGATTGGTGGGGTACCTAAAGGTTAGCGCTTGTGAGTTGTATCATAAGGTCTGTCATCGAATTACTTGGCTAGGTTTCGATTCCCCGGTTTCACATTACAAATAATAGGGTCACTGGCAAACGTCGTGGATTTTCTTAGAGTTCTCTGGTTTCCCCAACTGCCAAAGACCTCTACGCCAAAGCGAATTATTGAAATAAAATTGAACCATATGTTAGTCCCGAAATGACCTGGTTTGTGTCGATTTGACGTTAAACCCCCTCTCTTTCTCGGACCGTAAATTCATGGATGATGGCCCCTGATTGTACGAACAAGATCTCGGATGGGTTTGCATCGAATCGTAAATTCATGGAGTATGCCCCTGATTGTACGATTGGTGTTTAAAACCCTTCAAAAATATCTTCGTTACACAATTATCACTGATTTCGGACGAACAACCGAACGGAAACTTCCTGTTGTAATGGTCCTTCCAAAATATTAGCAAAACATGCAACACTCTACCATTGCTGTGGGCCGTCTTAGGGCAAAGATTTTCCTCGAAACTCATAATATGTACGTTAAGAAATCAAAGATCTTGTTAAGCATTGGGAGGTAGACCACCATTTAATTTCACCATCTCGATATCAATTGTAGTTCGTCTATTTACAGCAATTCTCGCTCTGTCTTTTGTATGTCCATTTGTGTTGACAGTTGGTTTTGAACGGACGAAGAGGGTTGGAATTAACATAGTCTGCCAGGTTTTGGTAAATATTCACGATTTTGAGGCGGACGGATAACAGAGTTATCAGGTTGGTTACGGTGGCATGTATAGCGAATAATTACATATTTTTAGTATGCTTCTTCAAGTTTGTGTATCTCAAAATTTTGGTGGTCAACCACACACACATTTTAGTGCAAAGACATGGCCATTAGTTTCTCAATTTAGGAATAAATTGGAGCCAAGTGAAGAGGCCAGGATTATCATTGAAGTCAATGGGGGAATTGTTGGTGGTCTACCTCCAATGAATATTTAGCTATCCGTGACATTCCTTCCAAAAGTCATCCTCATTTTTCCGAAAACCCGTGAACGCGATATAGGCTTCAGTTGTAAACAAATGTGTTTCTAATGAGAGGATGAGCTTTAATTGATTGTCGCTCACATTACCTGGTAAAAGAAAATGACATGCGACAAACCTCGTTGACCGATCTTTCGACTAAGCTGCTGTGGACGTATGATTCGTTGCATGTTTTAAGGTTTTGTGTTATTTTGGCTACGTATTAGCCCGAATTTACTGTTGGTTACGACACCCTGATTGATACATTGTTCAAATCTTTGGTCTGATCCCAACACAATGTTATAATATCTTAATCTGTTTTCAGTGTTATCGGTTATGGCTACGGTACTACGTAAGTAACCTGTAAAAAGAAGAGTAGGAAATGGAAATTCCACATCAACCTTTAATTTTAGCAGGCTGTCTGTGGTTAAATGCCGATGCGAACCCGTAGTCTGATCCCTGCAAAATTATGCAAGAGTTACATCCCTTCAATTAATTCCCACAGTGTCACAAACAATGGTAATTCCTACCCCAAAATGATATACATGGCACCAGGATCGCAAGAAATAACATCCCGTTGTTTGGACTACGTAGAAACGCAAATGGCCAAGCGACATCCCCCGCCCCCATAATGCACTGCATGATGTAAGCCACTCGCCATCCCAATCTGTTTTACAGAGTTAAAGACAGCCGCCTTTTATCTATGTCCAAGATGACTGACCTTTGAAAGGTCAGACCGCTATATTTCTATGGGTGACGTCACATCTTAATGTTTACCAACACATTACAACTGTACCTATTCACGCTAAAAATGGAATATTTTTATTCAGATGTTCCTTTATTTATTTTTTATTATACTTCAAAAAATGTTTTAGAATTTTATTTGTCGGAGGAAAAAAGTTAATTAAGCCTCGTCGATGTCACCTTTATCACTGGTACTAGCGGCCAAGCTAATATTCACTGCGGATTAGTGTGCCATCACCCTAGTACATTGAACGCCATTTCATTGCTAACATAAGCTAACATCTTTATCATTTGATATTGGATCAGTACTCCCACCCGCCCAATCTTGTGTTACATCCATTTCAAATAGTTCCGTCATAGTGAAACTTTTATACCATTCACGAGGTATAATACAGTAGTTGACTGTTTCATTGTGTCACAGGTGACATGAATATAGTCCATTAAATAACTATTCACATTTTACTGTTAAACGATAAAGAGAGACAACCTGGGCAATTGATAAACACAACAATATAAACAACAAACAAGGAACAAGGAACAAACATAGTTTGGTTATATTTTAATATCTGGATAGTTTGACTTGTTGCATTAAAGCAGGCCCGTAGCCAGGAAGTTGTTTTGGGGGGGGGGGCAAATATGTTTTCGGGAGGGCCAACTAGCATGGGCATCTGCATGAATTTTGCGGTAAAGGCCAATTTTCTTGTGATATTGGGGGGGGGGTAAGACTCAGTATTGGGAGGGCAGTTGCCCCCCCCCCACCGTGCCACCCCCTGGCTACGGGCCTGCATTAAAGAAGTAAAGAATAGTATATTAGTTAGTATCTCGTTACTTTAAACGGACACAGATGAATAAATTGTAGTTGTTGGTATCCAGTTAAAGTAAAGTTGTACAGATGAATATATTAGTTATTGGTTTAAAGGGATAAAAGGCTTCTGACAATACGATTCTCCACAATACACATCTGGAAATACGAATATAGTATAAAATATATTATAAATAAACAAGACGTGATTATCCTCACCTCTAGTTTACACCACGGTAGACGACTAGAGTATCATGGTGAATGTATCCAAAGTAACCATGACATCTTAAAGGTGGATTCCAAGATAAATATTTATCGGGTGGTTATTTCCAATAAAAGTATGGCAATTTTGGTATATCTGGAAAGTAGAAACGTCCAATCTTACGAGAAAAATACTGGATCCCCTGAAAAACACCCATGGGGCAAGCACTTGGCAAAAATGTCAGGGTATCCCGAATTGACAGCCCGACGATTAGTGAAACCCATGCGTGACGTCAAGGGATGCACGCGCAGGTTGTATGAGGTCATTGTAAGAGGAAGCGCTCAATAGTAAGTGCAGGAGGACCACACTACACGCAAAACAAAAATATACAAGATAAACCAGCTGACAAGACAGAAAATAGACATTGCAAACAAAAAACAATTATCAAATCAAGTGAGTGAATCCAGATATGTATCTAGCGATACATCGCCTTTTATATATTCAACGATTTCTTCCTCGAGTTGCTTCCTTCAACACGTCACAAACATGGACTCTTAAAATATATTTGTTACAGCTTCTAGTGTTTCCTGTTGACAGTAGTGTTTTGAGAGCGATTAAGAGAAACATTGTGATTGATCAATTAGTTTGAGTATGTTTTAGTCAAATTTTTTCACCAAATCACCTGGTTCGTACACCAGAAGGTAGAAATGGGCAAACCTATCATATGGAAAACGTACTCAAAGTAACCATGACAGATAGTGGGTGAACTCAAGTGTCCACCATTGTCAATTTTAACATAAGGGTGAATATTTACCTGCACAATATCCATTAACACATGGAAGGCTATAACAATGTTTGTTGCTAAGACATGGTACTGTAAATATAAGTAGTATATCATTATATATGACACTATGAATATCAGGAATATCTGGAATATTGGGGTAATGAATTCATCAACATATATTTCTAGAAATATTATCGTTAATATATTATATACACGTAAATAGCCAGGGTTGGTATAATCGGCCCATTGTCTATAATATATATATATATGTAAATAGCCAGGGTTGGTATAATTATTAATATTGACCCATTGTCTATAATATATATATATATAACTAGGGTTGGTATAATATTGACCCACTGACGTTAAAAAATAAATCGTACTTACTCACACAAACCCCATCTGAACATATCCCAAAATTACCGCAATATCCACCATTAGCACAGCTTTCATGATCTTACAAAAAAAGTAATTTACGATATAAAAATGTGCTTTCATAAGATAAAGGCTAACATATGATCTGGTTGACAAAATGTAAAAAAAGGCAATTCATACAACATAGTGTTACCAGGTGTTAAAAGGTGTTCCGTCATAAGATAAAAAAGGCAACACGATATTATTGGCATATGAGGGTGTTACCAGGTGTTCCGTCATCAGATAAAAGGGTAACACGATATTATTGGCATATGAGGGTGTTACCAGGTGTTTCGTCATATGATAAAAGGGTAACACAGGGGTAATTGTATAGCGCTTTGAGCATGCATTTCTGGATGGACATATGCGCTTTATAAATTTACATTATTATTATTATTAACACGATATGGTTGACACAGAAAAGTATGACCAGGTTGTCCTTCTGTTAACAATTCAATTTAGTATAAACTGCTAAAAACGGGGTATAGGAAAGTGTCACCAGTTGTTCCTTCTGTGAACTAATTATTAATAAACTGCTAAGAACGTGGTATCTATCACTGAGATACGAATGGAGCCAGTAGAACAGTATTGGTACTAGAAACACACGTGATATGAATAACATATATCTGCATTATACTTACATCTGCACGTGCCATTCACACATTTACTACCATATCTGCAAACATTATCTTTCCCTCATTGAGGTCCTGAAGCAGAACATTTAAACCAGTGCTTCTCAACCTTTATGATACAATTTCCCACTTGAGAAATATTTTCTCCGCTATTCACCCCTAGCACTATAAACATCAAATTACTAAAAACTATAAACTGAAACTTGCCAATTAGGTATCGTTTCAAACAAATATTTAAAGAACAGATGCAATGGATTTACACATTAAAAGCACAATGGAGATGTCATGACCCTTTTTTAGTGAACACCTTTTGCTTACTGTTTTAACATCCGGAACTAACTTTGTGTTCGGCAACATTCTAACTGATGGCTTCCGGTCAAGAGTCTGAAAACTCAATTCATGCAAATTCCCTCCTATTCACAAAATTCACCCTTTGTGTATAATTCCCCCCCAATTCCCCCTTTTTCCAAATCCACCCCCGAGCATTTCAAAATCCCCCTGGGGGTGCACATGGACCTCGGTTGAGAAGCACTGATTTAAGCAATATGATATGCTTTATTTACAGGAACTTACAGTTTTTACCAGCAGGTCGGTACTTAGAAAACAAGAGTTCACAAAGAGATATATAGACCATTTGTTTATTTACACGTAACTCTAGTTGAGTGGAATGTCTCGATTGATTTAACATTCTTGTTATATTAACAATATTTCAGCGAATGGTAGATCAGAGGGAGGAGGTGGGCATTGTCACCCAAGTGGGGGCAAAGTTTGAGTTAATTTTTCTAGAGGCATTTTTCGTCAGGAATCCGAATCTGGTAGGTAATAAGCCAGGTGAGGTGGCGTGTCTGAGATAATCGAGGTCAAAGGTCACCGAAGGCCAAAAAACGAAAGAAACGTACATAATTCAAAATCTGTTCAGAATAGGGCCGAAAATCATCGATAACAGCAATGAGACAATTATAATACAGTAATATAATAATAACAATGAGCAGCGATGACACCTACATACCCGTGGTATTTTAATACCACGGGTATGCAGGTGTCATCGCTATGATACTGAAGGGGGGGGGGGGGTATTCAATGCCAAAATACAAGTCTTAGTACGAAATTCCAGATATAATGTTATATTTCAGTAAATGAACAATTTAGAGTGAAGTTGTAAAACACATGTGAAATGTAAATGATATTTAGAATCATTCCATTTGGTTTTTTTACTGGACCACCGCATATAGTCATTCACGTAATCATATAATTCCTAACAGGAACTGGTTATATGATTGTAGCTCAACTTAATATTGTGAAATCCGGGTATATGATTGTAACTAAACATTGTCCGATAAAATACCTTGATATCCACAGACGACTCGCCTGCCATCTTCCACTACACCTGCACATAATTCAACTAAAATATAAAATTGGAGTTGTCTTATGTTGTGCTGATGCTTTTGACCTGTTTCTGTTCGTTGTTCACAATTGAAGTCTTATTTCTACCCAAATAAAGAATTTAACTAAACGCTAAGTGACTTTATTTGCGTATTTAAGTTAATAATCAAACTATATCATTTAGAAGCTATACATGCTACATGTATATATTTTATTTGATTATTGACAATTACGGTTTAAACTCCTTTTGAAGAAAGTTGCCGGTAAGTAGTCACGCGTGTCATTCACGGGGTAAACTATGCTTTCTCTAGAACATCTTCTCATTTTTCTCTAAATTTAATATCACCAAACAGTTGTCCTTACCCGCCTGTCCACAAACACCATTAACACACTCCTGCATATCAGATGGATGTAACTCGGCACAGGAAACGCCCTTAACACAAGGTGCAAAAGGACCTGGAAAATACAACCCGTTACTGATTTCAACATATCAAATCAAGATGTCGATATTTCACTGTTTTATAAAATTAAAAACCCCAAACAATCCAAATTTTCAATTTGTTCCTAAAATTAACAAATTTATGTTATTAATAAATAACTAATTAAATCCATTAGTTATAATAAATTCAGCTGATAGAAGATTAGGTTTCTTACTATATCTACATTTTAATAGGCGACAACTCCCCCGCTAGCTTTACATTCTTCTACGTTACAAACTCTAGCTGTAAAATAATAATATAACATACTGTGATCAGTTTACAGTAAGAAATGACAACAAATAATGTAACAGTTTGTCTCAACCTAAAACCGAACGCACCAAATCAAACACATTCACATCGAATCTAAAATAATATATATTTTTGTCCTGGATGTTTCTAATATATATATATATATATATATGATAGGTTACTGTCGCACTCGACAAACCTCAACATATCACTTACTGTCATACAGCCGAGGCTAGATGTAGGGTACCGGATTCCGCCGAGGTTTGCCGAGTGGTTACCGTCGTTGATGAGAGCGAGAGATGGGGTAACATTTTATTGGTTTCAAATAAATATTCAATAAAGATCAGTTTACATAAAGATTTGGTTTTCAGATGCAATAAAAGACAAATAAATCAGTAACATGTAGCTCACACAACAGCCATGTCTCGAAAAAAAAGATAACCACACAGATTAACTGTTTAAATTCTTTGCGTTAAAATCTTTGATAGATGGGCGGCTCCACAATTCAATACGACAAGCAGAAGACGCAGCTCAAATAAATCATTTAAAAGGAGATAAAATCGCAGCTTTTCACTCTTTAAACAAAACTAATTAAATCAAAAACTACAAGTTTAATTAACAAGCGCTGTCGTGGCAGATGCGTCCACATTTTGCAATAGTTTGACAGAGAACAAGCTATTTTTAGTACAATCAGGGGCAATAATCCCCGACGTTAGGTCCTATACAGGAGGCAGTTATCCTTCCGCCTCAAAATCATGAATATGTACCAAAACCGTTTTGCAAAATTATTATAATACAGAATTAAAAAAAATTTACAGAAGAAATGGTGACCCTTTAAAGTTTTCTACTGTTTTGTATAACGGGTTGCAGCTCAGGTCCATGGGCCTTTTGTTCTAGAATTGAAGATTATTTCTTAATTTTGTCAAAATGTAAGTTCTGCAAAAAGATTTAAATAATTTAAAACCAGTTTCAAAAATATTCTAAATATTGGAATATTTTTCAAAAATTGCCCCCCCCCTTTTTTTGTTACCCTTTTCTAAACAATGGCCATTTTTTTACACTTTGTATGTCTCAAAATGCCGATATTTCCCTATTTCTTGGTTGCATTGAAGGTAACTGTAAATAACTATAATGAAACTTGTAAGCCCACCCCCTAAAAATGTTGCTGTGGAAACAAATCCAACTTGTGTCCACATAAGTAATACTCTTGATGGAATATGGCTAATAGCCATGCTTTTCTATCCCTAGCTTATAGCAATGTTCTTCTATCCCTGGCTTATATACATACACACAAACACATGTACTTGTAAGAAGTATGAATAATTTATTAAAATACGGATTCATAAATGTAAAAGAAATGCTTTATTCAGACGATAACCAGCCACTCTAATAAAAGGGTCACAAAACACTTTTTTTTTTTAAAAAAAGGTAATATTTCAATATTTAAAACACTTAAACAATCAGAGGTATCCTTGAAATTATATAGTGTAAATATTTTATGGTAGCAAGTTGTTTTAATTTTCAAATCAAATTCCTGACGAAATGAGATGGGAAAAGGGGTTTTTGACATAATTCATAGAATAAAAGGAGTATAAAGAGGCTATTAATTAATATTTTATTGTTCTGTTAGTGATAAATTTAAAAGATCACCACAAAGTCTAGAAATCCTTGAAATCTTGAAATATGTAACTTTTTGTTTGTGCAAAATAAAATGCCCGGTTACAATTCAAGCACAAAATCCAACTACTGTTAATTTGGAGTCCATATATGTTCAATTGAATATCCAAAAATCATGTTCAAGAAAAGGGGCTCGGATGGGGAGTGTGAGCCAGTCTAAATGAAATTTCCCTGCAAACACATATATATTTTACTTTCTCGAGAAGGAAAATGCAACAATTTCAGGTTTTAAAAGATTAAAATTGTTAGAGGAACACAGCAGCAAAATGCAAAAATGCAGTTCACACATGTTTTGGACATTCTAACATACCTCTCGGCAGTACATAATTAGACTAAATTTCTTAATTTTTAAATTTCTGACAAAAACATAGATACTTTTTCAATATATGACAAACACATGGATCCTTTCCAAGTTATTTAGCAAAGGGGATAAAAAAACATGCAACACATTTTGTTACATTTCACAACAGATGAACAATTAAAATTTTGACAGCAATATTGTGGGTAATCTGCAGAATTTAAGACAACTTATCATGATTTTTAGTCAAGATTAAGTGAAATTATTGTACTTTCTTCTTGTCTAACCTTTATGATGCAGAAAAAGTAAAAATTATACATTAAAATATTTCCGCTAATTTTGAAAAGTAAAAAAACCCACTGAAAATCACAAAATTTGGACTGAAATCAAAAATTCTCCTCACAAATTTGTCAAATATTTTTGAAATAAATTTTACCATTTCACATTTTTTTTATTATCAAAATGTCATATATCACATTTTCTGGCAATTTGGAGATCATATCATCAAAATTAGGCTTCTCATTCACTGTCCGGTTGTTTACATATAGGAGGCAGACCACCATTAATTTCCCCATTGACTTCAATGTTAATTCTGGCCTCTTTCACTTTTTTATTATCAAAATGTCATATATCACATTTTCTGGCAATTTGGAGATCATATCAATGACTTCAATGTTAATTCTGGCCTCTTTTCCCACCTCCAACCTTTCCCCAAATTTTCGTTGGCCACCAAAACTTTGAGATAACTTGAAGAAGCATATCCAAAACATGTAACTAGTTGCCGTACATATCACCGTAGCCAACCTGATAACTCAGTTATCCTTCCGCCTCAAAATTATGAATATTTACCAAAAAACTGGCAGAAAATATTAATTCAAATCATCTTCGTCCATTCTAGACCAAAAAAGCAACACCAATGGGTCGCAAAAGGGGAGAAAAGACACGGAGAGAGAATTGCTGTTAATAGACGAACAACAATTTGTGGGTACCGGGATGGTGAAATTTAATGGTGGTCTGCCTCCATACATGCCAAGATCGACAGAAACTGAGATCAATGGGATACAAGCCTATATTAATTAAGTTTCTTAAAAATAACTGTTGGAGAGTAAACCATCTAACACTTGGCGAATTCTGCTTCGTAATGATAGGAAGAGCCGACATCGAAGGATCAAAAAGCAACGTCGCTAAGAATGCTTGGCTGCCACACGCCAGGTATCCCTGACAGAAAATTAAACCAAACGTTTATCGGCAACCTTTAAATTTCAATTGTCCTAAATCAAACTACAATTACAACTTTCTACAGAATATACCTCTTCGTATACAAGACGAGATAAAACATTCACCAGTTTCTGACGTAGGCTACACTTAAATAAAACATACCACCAGATAAAAACCCAACCACTTTACTTTCTTCTGATGTGCAGAAAGAAATATAAGATATGAAATGGAAATACTTGACAGTAGAACAGAGAGTTAGAGACGATGCAAAAATTAGGATAACAACAGACACTACAGCTTTCATCATGTTTAATTTAAGAAGTTTAACCTCTACTGGTGAATGTTCTGTTTACAGTCTCTTTTAGCAACTCTTTCTCCGCAGCAACTCAGCCACATTCAGATGATCGCGAGGAGTTGGCAAACTCTTTCTTGGACTTTTTCGCCTCAAAGATTGACAAAACCAGAAAGGAGTTTACTGCTTCCTGTCATTACTCTATTAGTCAACTTAAGTTTAAGTACTGGAAGTTTCCCATCGGTGTTCAAACAGGCTGTGGTGAGACCACTAATTAAAAAGGAGTCTCTTGATCCCAATGTTCTCAAAAACTATAGACCTGTGTCTAACTTGTCATTCCTTTCCAAAATTGTGGAAAGAGCTGTAAATCTCCGTATTCAATCCCATATTTCGAAATATGAGTTGTTGGATAAGTTTCAGTCTACTTACAGACCCCATTATGGCACTGAGACTACTGTGTTGAGGAATGTAGCATCTTTGATGCTTTTGGATTTATCTGCAGCATTTGATACTGAGGACCATCCTATTCTATACTATAGACTTAAAACTCAGTTTTGTATTTCCGGTACACCCCTTTTATGGATCACATCATATCTTAGTAATATACATCAAACAGTTCTACTTGGTGAGGCCAAATCTTTACCGTTTAAACTTGACTGTGGCGTACCGCAAGGCAGTGTTTAGGACCCATGTTTTGTATTCTTTATACAACCGCTTTGGGGTCTGTGATCGATGGCTATGAATAGAGGCACTACTCTTATGCCGATGATACTCAACTCATTGGTGTGTCTAGTCCTATGCTAATCAGTGATTCCTTAGAAAAAACTACTGACTGTTCGCTTGCAGTTAAACAGTGGATGAATGCTAACAAACTAAAATTAAACGACGATAAAACCGAAGCTCTTTTAGTAGACTCATCACAACAACCCAAGTTACTACCTGATCTTAAAATCACCATTGGTAATTCAGAAATAAATTTCTCCAAAAATGTTAGAAACCTTGGAGTGATATTTGACCCTTGTCTGACAATGGAGACTCAGGTTGATATGGTATGCCGTACATGCTACTATCATCTACGCTGTATACGCAACATCAGAGACTACTTCACAGCTGACGCCTGTAAACTCCTTGTGAGATTGTTGATTCTATCAAGGATTGATTATTGTAATAGTGTACTGTATGGAATCCCACAATCACTTCTAGCCAAAATCCAGAAAGTTCTCAATACAGCAGCTCGAATAATAACAAGGACACATAAGTTTGATCACATCCAGAATGTGCTAGCTTCATTACACTGGTTACCTGCTGAGGCGCGAGTCAAATACAAAATATTAACATTAGTGTATACATGTCGCAATAATGCAGCTCGTCAATACTTATCTGGGCCCGATTCCTAGAAAATTCTTAAGCACGTTCTTATGCTTAGATTTTAGTCGACTTTGCATTTAAGTAAACTCACTTTATTTTGTGTTCCCAGAAAATTCTTAAGAACGGCCTTGTGCTTCGATTTAAAGTAGACTTCATTGTAAGCACAAGAACGTTATTATGCGTTCCAAGAAAAAACTTAAGCACAACTTCGTTCTTAAACATAGGCACAAGTCCCAAGCAAGGTATAGGGCTTGCTTACCAACCTTAAGTCTGTTTCTGCTCCAAAAAGATGGCTGACCGTAGAGTTATTCGACGGCATTTCCGACACCTTTTGATACCAAAGAGACAATTACAAGACAGGGAAAATTCTTCTCAAAAAGAAATTAAGAATGCTATAGAAAATTTTGCATCTAGGGCCTTATAGGCCTACCCTGAAACCAATTTATGTATTTGCCAATTAGTAAACAATAGGCTACAAACACACAGGCTGATCAGGCGCTCTCACAATTATTCAGTTAGTTTGAAGGCCTATGTGTCTGCGTTTTTTAAAAATATATTTTGGCACATTTTATAATTATGTAGGCCTATACAGGGGACATATCAATCAAAATCAACCACAATGAAGCAGACGACAAATTTATGACGTAATTCGCATACCAAGGTTATTTTATAACGTTAAAGAGCATCGTAGTCTAAGTGTATGGTAAGCTTTACCAGTCACAATGTGCTTAGACTTGTACTTGACTTGTGCTTACGTAAGAATGGTCTTGAGAATTTTTAGGGACGATATTTTTATTAAATTCTTACGTAAGTAAAAGTGAAGTATGACTTTGTGCTTACTTTAAGAATTTTCTAGGAACCGAGCCCTGAACTCTTATATGACTATAACCCTATTAGATCACTTCGCTCTCAAAATAAACAGTCACTAGTTGTTCCAAGATATAATTCAAAAGTCATATGGGTATAGGTCTTTCAGTTCAGCAGGTCCTAGATTGTGGAACGAACTTCCACAACAGATCAAGAATCAACAAACTTTTAATCAATTTAAATCCGCACTAAAGACTTTCCTGTTTCGTCAGTTTTACCACTAGAGCCATTACTAAAAGCGTTTTGAGCATGTGTCAACATGGAGAAGACGCTATATAAAACCTCATTATTATTATTATTAAATACAAACTGGTGACAACAGAGCTCAACAGCTATTGATTTTGATGTATGACGAATATTGACGCTGAAATAAATAACTAGCGATATGATAATAAACGCTCGATTAAATTTTAAATTTATTAACTTTTAGTTTATGTGTTATGCTTATTAAATTTAATATAGCGCTCATTATAATTTAAAAAACAATATTCCTAAATCCAAATGTTTGCTCAATTGGTTCATATTTCGATTTTTCATCCAGATCTAAGGCAATAGAAAGTTTTGCGGGAGTAGTGACGTGATCAGTTTTGCATATGAACAAAAGAGACTCCAGAATAGTTAATGTTTTTGTGTAGTTTTTGGTCCCCTTTTAGTTATGAATTTACGTTGTTTTTGATGAATTATCAATATTGTCGGGTGTATAAGATAGAAACACCTATAAATAGCCCAGAAAGCACCAATTGCAGGCACCGTTCGCGCCCAGTTTGGGAGAAACCATCCGGAATCCAAAACCGTTCATGGTATCATGTAGACCTTTAGTAACCACGTGTTAATTTAAATATGTTCTCTACCACACGTATCACGTTCACCTAGAACTTAAAATAAATTATTTATTGGAATTTTTGATGAACCGGATAATTCCAGATATTATTTATCTGAGAAGGGAGTCATTCCCTCGTGGTTCGTGATGAGTACAACAAACTATATGCCCAAATTTGTAGAACAATATATTTGATGTCAGTAAACTCATTTGTATTCAGTACACCTATTTCACACGAAATCATTTCACACGTGCAGTTGTAAAATACTCGATCAAAAGACCAAATGTGAATTGATATGATAATTGAAAGCCCACCATGTAAAACGGAAATTTCCAACACTATATCTTTCTTAATGAATTGACAATAAATTGTTTATTGACTATAAAGGAAACATATTTTAATTTTGTGCTTTATAGACGTAAAATAATATACGAATCATCATTTTATCAGATATTTGCAACACGTTTTAATATCCCATCTTTCCCCTCCATTTTAAGGAAGTATGGTAGTTTCAGGGGTTGTTTTGATGAATTGCTAAGGCTGCCCCGTGTGAAATATAGTTCTTGGGTGCTTTTCATTTTCCTGCTTTTCATATAAGAACCCTCTTTTATTGCCCTTTACTAGAGCGATTCTTACTCAATACTTATGTGTCGCAAATGGTCGAATTGAACATCAGTCATTTAATGTGTCAAATGTAGTTAAACAAGGTGGGGTTCTCTCCCCTTTATTGTTCACTGTATACTTAAGTCCCGTTTACATGACCAACTAATACATATATGTGCATATTTGCCTATATATATAAATTACGTATATGCAAAAGTATATTTACTAAGCGTTCACATGTCATATAACTGAGGGACTACCCCGAAGTGTAGATTATTGTAATTTTACTAAAGTTACCCTCTTATTGTAATATCTTATTATAGGTTTATTGAACTTTCCTTTTATGTAGTTTTATTACCTGCAAATATCTTTTTTATATTTTTAAAGCGCATAGCGTACTGCAATTTTAAATATTTTGTTTTGTAAAGCGAGTTGAAAATGTGCAATGCTTTTTACTGTGTAAATTGTAATGTTTTAGAATGCGCTATATCAGAATATAGTATTAATATTATTATTATTAAGTGAATAGAGGCTGCAAAATAAATTTAAGTGCCAAAATATAGAGGATGATTTATATGCCAGGCCTTATTTTTATGACACCGCATCTTGGAACACAGTATGATTGACGGATTTAAGTTGTTTCAAAACGTATCACACATATTGAGTTAGTTGCTTGGGCCTAAGTAGAGGACTTTGGGGGATTTTAACACAAAATTAAGCAAGTTTATTCTCTAAAGAAGTATCGGGATTGGCCCTTAGAGAGATAGATAGAGAAAGAGAGAGAGGGAGATATAGAGATAAACTGATAAAAGAGAGGGAGCGTTTAACGTCCAGTCGACGACATTAACTAGCTCATTTCGGGTGTAACACATGGTTCAATTTTATTTTAGTAATCACTTGGCCGTATAGCTGAGGTCTTTAGTAGTGGGAGGAAACTGGGGGAACCCCGAGGTTGGACGAGCGAAACTCCGCCATTTGACTCAATGACGGACCTTTTGATACATCGCGCACGTGTTAACTATTCAGTCGTCCCCCCTCCCGACAATTTAAGAATTTTTTTTTATTCTTTTAAAGAAATATATATGAGAAAAAGGGGTTAATATACAAAATTGCTTGTTATGGGGGCTGATTATAAGTTAGGTACGTCATAGAGTCAAATGGCGGAGTTTCGCTTGTCCATAATCCTTAAAACCACTCTGTTTTCATTTGCGAATTCATTTCTCATTTCTTCCTCTACGATGTGAAAATCATATAGCAACTGACTGGTCTAGCTCTATTTTTCATTCATTATTAAAATAATATTTATATAAATAACATTGCGGCACAACGCCATACTATTTGAAGTGAATAATATAATTTTGATTAAATTAGGTCCAAACAATGTATACAATATTTTATTTGTTAATCAATTTTAACAGACTAATTTTTTTTAACGATTTCAGTTTTCAAATTTATCTTAAGCCGTTTTTACCTTTACCAAAATACACTAACAATTACCTACCCATTATTTAAAAATCTTAAATTTTTCCCCCAAAATCTTCAATTTTGTCCAACCCAAAAATCTTCAATTTTTCCCAAAAAACTTTAATTCCCCCCCCCCACCCAAATCTGTTTGTGACGGAGAAACTGTATATTTTGAATTCTGAAATAACTATAAAATGTAAAAAATATAATTTGATTTTTAGTTTTAAAAAAAAATGGAAATCGGCTAAGAGTATTCCACCAGATAGTTCTATTTATTTTAAATCGTTATAAATACCCAAACTGTTTCCTGTCCTATTATAGGGTCGAGGATAAATTAATAATAAACATAAAATATGTACAGTAATTATATGACCCATTTATCTCGGCAATGGAGTATTACAATTTCAAATTTGAATACTCTATGAATTAATTTTGTTTGGTCTTTATGTCATAGTATGTAATTATATAGCCCCTTTCACATACATCTAGACCTATAATTAGTCTATTTCTTTTACTTTCTTCTGTATGTTCGACAATTAATTTTATTAGGAAGAGAAAAGTGATATTATAGATAAGCTCATTGTCTTCAGTCTGTAAGTTCAGAGTATTTATATATTTATAACATAATACACACGCACGCACAAATAACTCATTTTCTTATATATCGGGAACAGTACAGAATCGACCAATAATCTGGTCCGAATGAGCCATAGACCGAATCAGTCTATTACCTACGCCAATACTTCTGTACTTTTACTTAAAATTTGATGTGCAATTCTGAATTTCAAAGATGTCTTCAAATGTTTTATTCATCTAGGACCTGGGGTAGTGAGTTGATTCTTTGTATTCAGTTTTGTTTTTTTCTCTGGTTTATATAAATAATATGTCCTAACTTTTGACTACTACACCGGCCATTTAGTTACTGCTTGTTTTTTTTCTCTCACTACATTTCACGTAAATGGTAACTCGTAAAGTTATTATTTTTCCCTGTTTATATTTAATGTGGCCGATTATTACTAACAATATTATAAAACAACGCTTGGGAAATATTCCCTTATTGCATTATGCTTTTCATTGCGCGCTGTATCATAGGGTCTGTAAGTGAGTCAACTGGCGTGGTTTCGATTCCCCGGTTTTACATGACACGGAGTAGGGTCGCCTGTCCAAGTTCGTGGAATTTCTCCGGGTCGTCGGGTTCCACCAACTGCTTAAAACCCCAAAGCGCAAGCGAATTACTGAGATTACATTGAACCATTTGTTGGTCTCGAAATGACCTGGTTTGTATCGAGTGGACGTTGCCCCCCCCTCTCTCTCTCTGTCTCTCTCTGATTTATAGTAAAGATTTGGATTGGCCGTTTATAACGTTTTATTCTTTGCACGTGTATGTGCGTATGTTATGTATAATAATATTACCGTGCTGGCTATAGTAGTTCTATGTTAGAATTTAAATCTAGAATATTTCAGATAATACTTTAATTTTAAAAAGTAGTCATCAAATTAAATTCTGTATACATGTAAACTCTAAGAACAATAATTATTTTATTTCTTCAAAACATTGTGTGTGTTTGCTATTGAAAGGTGACTATAGCCAACGGTGAAATGTTACGTAATTCTAATGACACGTTAATTTATTATAATCCCTTATTGTTTATAAAACTGTTACAGGTAGAAAGTAACTGATAATATGGCCTGTTTGATGAACATGCCAATCGTATGATTAATCTATTAATTGTTTTATTTACCATTGTGTTATTTCTTATATTGTACATTATTACATCAATGCTTGTGTATGTCAACACTTGATCTAGCCAAGTGATTAGAAGTAATTCCATATAAATATATGTGACTGTACTTGATACGTCAGTCTTTCAGGTCTATCCGACTTAGTAGCATATGACTTCTGCAAATAAACTGTAAAAAAAAAAGAAAAAAAAAAGAAAAAAAAAGTAGCATTAGGTACTTGTCGGTTATCCGCGGCCCTATAAAGTTAATGTAGATAATTATTATTATAAGTTTCCAGTATTAAAGATTTGAAGAACCATTCCAGACTCTTGTAATATCTGACGGACCACATGGTCATATGTATTTAAAGAACAACCTATGTGTATTCAGCCTTCTTATCGTTTAGTATAGATCATTATACTGTATTAGTAAGTGCAGGGGGACTGCACCACATATGATTTACACAAAAGACAAACATAGCGACAAGACACCATACTCAAAAACAACAACAAACAAACAATTAAAAAAAAAGCGAATGGATCCGGGGGCTAGCCGTAAGCGTCCACTGCGCTGTACAGTCCCGGGCCTGTGGTGACACAGCTGACTTCACTCAATTTGAAAACAACTGGGAATGCAACCCAAAGAAATGATTATATAGTGTCAGCATGAGTCATGATCTATTATATGTTGTAAGAATTACGAATGTAAGTATATTGTTGTATAAATTCCGCTACACAAGTAACCACATAGTTAAATATATCAGAAGTAGGCCTAGTTCAAACTAAATCAAATCAATGAAAGGATTGAAGTATATTAAATGCATTTAGGACACACATTACAACCGTCACAGAAACATAAACAAAACTGATTACAAGAAGCAAAGGAATAGACTATCTAGGGAGACAGCCGAGCCGTCTGCTGACTGAGTGGCGTGACGTGAATCTGCCGCAATAGTTGTTATGACGTCGTGGTTTAGAAGGTGCAATTTCCCGATAAAAAGGGCGATAATCTAGATAAAATAACGTTGAAATATAAAAACTATCAGTTTTTAAGACCATGCAATTGTACAAACCATAGTATAATTATTATATAATGTCCCACGTAAGAAATGCAAAACAGGAATGCTAAAGAAATCGTAAGTTATTAGTGTAATCCTAAAGGCATAAAAATAAGGGCAATAATCCAGATAGGACTAGACATCTAGAAGCAATTTATATAGAATCATTATCCAATATGTAGTCAGTAATATCGTTATAAGAAATGTCAAACTTATTATGTTGAAGAAATGGAAGTTTTGAAATTTCTTTCAAAATGCGTAATTGTGTACCACCTTTGGCCGTGCAATTAAAATTAAGAGTTTTTATTCGGGAAAGAAATAGTTCTTTATTGTTGCATATTTTTAAAAATCGTAATGCCTGTGAATAGAAAACATTGTATAGTGTCGTATCTGGTATTTTACTACTTCAAAACCAAATTTGTCCGTTTTATCGAATATACCGACATTAAATTTGTTATTAATTATATTGATGTCCAAGTCAAGGACAGATGCATTTATAGTGCCCGAATTTTCTTTATTTAATATAAGTTCAGGAGGATATATTTCATCTTTGTATTTATTGAAATTACCATTATCATTGATTGGTGTTATGCCATCAATGTAACGGAAGGTATAATTTAGACTTTTTGCTACCTTGTAATCTGTTTTTCTTTTATGGTCTTGAAAGTCGAATTCGTATTTATATAAATGTGCATTTGCCATAAATGGGTCGGGGTCAGTTCCCATTGGTAAACCAATTGTTTGTTGTATTATCTGATCCCCAACCTCAAATATGGCATTGTCAATGAGAAAATGTATAATATTTTGAAATTTTCTTTATCGAAAACTACAGTATTGGCATTGCGCCGTTTTATGATCCATCTTGCATCTTGTGAGTAGATGGCCTTTAGATTTCTGCCTTTTCCGAAAGCACCATTAAAGGCCTTATCCACGAACCAATCCAAATTCTTTTTAAGGTCTGCATGTTGTAGCATAGTATATAAGGTAGAAAAGTCGAAAGTTTCTATTGATTTTGCATTGCCTTTTTGATTGACTTTATCTAAAGTGTCTTCTATTGGTTTATTTTTATCAATTATGAAAAAGCTATTAATTCCAGTATAATTGCGAAGTGTTTTGCACCAAATGGCATGTTGGGCCTGGCATAATTTAAAGGACCTTAGTCCGTAACTCAAAAGCCTCCAAAATCTTCGACATCGAAAACACGAATTATTGGTCAATTTAAATCAACATTGATGATGTAAACTTACCAGGAAAAGATGAGCTTCTGATATCTGATATTTAAGATAAAATAATTTTTCTAACATTGGTACACGAATCGTGTACCATATTGCGCTCCGGTCCTAGTTTTATTGAGAGACTCGAGGGACAAGGCTAGACACATTGCACTGTATCACACTGCATATGTGGACTGGAATAACCAGGCGCTAAAACAAATGCACTGGGTTGAGACTGAATGGCTTGTTTCGCCGAACATAACTGATTTGAAACTGGAGTAAAACGGAAAGCATTTAATGTAAATCAGTTAATATACATACATATTACAGTTTCGACCCACTTTTGTCAATTTCTGGATCCCAAATGTTAGCGATTTAGCTTCTTTAAGTCCTTTCGTTATAGTCACTGCTAGAGGTTTTGTCTGGCAGATGCTTGAGGAAATTATGTATCTGAATTTTACTGGATTTTTATGAAATTTCGGTAAAGAATAAACATATGGAAGGGCATCTACTTTTACATTGTCTTTTATATCATTACATCTGTTAAACGAATATTGATTTTGTAAAATATCTAGTTTAGATAATTCCGTAATACATTTGTAAGTGTTATTATTGGTGTTAGGCCAAAGTCCAACTTCGGTAAGGATATTTTTAATATAGTACTTTTTACAGATAAAGGCAATGTTATTGCTGGCCTTATCGACAGCTGTTAGAACAAATTTCTCTTGAAGAGCAGAAAGACATTCAGCTTCAGATGCATTTCTTAGGACTTCGGGTGGTGGATGTCTTGAGTTGTTTTTAATATGTTTGATTCTCTTTGATAAGACGTCAAAAACAGTGTTTCTCCATTCTCCAAAAGATTCTATTGGTGCACGAAATTTATCTGACCAAGCTACTATGCATTTCCGGATTTCTGATTTTAGATTATTATGTAATTTTTTGAAGTTAGTTTTATTAGGTTGTTCTCGAAATTGTGGTCCAAAGCGAAATAGTTTTTTAAGATTATTGTCTTCAACAATATCGAAGTTTTCTGTCAGTACATGGTCATGAAACTTATCTTTAAAAGGAGAGTTATGGCATTGACATGTGGTATTATCGTAGCTGTTAATAAATTCTTGAACGTTAAGGTTTGCTATAGTTTCATGGTAGTTAAATATTTTATTACGAATTGGAGGTAAAAATTTATATACGACTGTAGGTGAAATTTTAGGAATAGTATCTGGTATAGATTTAATTACAGATCTATCTCGGAAAATTCTATTTAGTCCAATATCTTGTATATGTTTATATGTAAAAAGTATTTTACATAAAATATCGGGTTTTTATACGCCCACATTTTCATGTGGACGTATTATGTCGTCGCCCCTGTCCGTCCGTCCGTCCGTCCGTCCGTATGTCCGTCCGTCCGTCCGTCCACAATTGTTTGTGGACTCTCTACAGGTCACAATTAGTACCCGATTTTGACGAAACTTGAAATATAGGTTTATCCCCCAAAGATCGCGGCTGCTTTCGATATTGGCATGTATCGGATCAAAACTTCATGTATTATGGCCCCTGATTGTACGAAAAATCATGTTTTTAGCTTGTGGACCCTATAGAGGTCACAATTTTGAACCAATTTTGATGAAACTTTATAGTCATGTTTATAACCCTAAGATCTTGGTTCCTTTCGATATTTGCACCTATCAGAATGTAATTTCCTGAATTATTGCCCCTGATTGTCCGAAAAATCACCTATTTTAACTTGTGGTACCTCTGGAGGTCACAATTATTGTCCGATTTAAAAAAAACAATCGAATATATCACCGTTACACCCTAAGAAAGGTCGAGTTCAAATTTCGGAAAAATCGGACCAAAATTACCATACAAAATGGCCGCCGTCCGTACGCGAATACTGTTAAAAAATGGTATATCAAGGTTGTGGACCCTGTAGAGGTCACAATTTTAATACAATTTTGATGAAACTTAAAATGCATGGTTATAACCCATAGATCTTGGTTCCTTTCGATATTTGCGCATATCGGATCGTAACTTCCTGAATTATGGCCCCTGATTATACGCAAAATCGCCTTTGTTTAGCTTGTGGTCCCTCTGGAGGTCACAATTATTATCTGATTTAAAAAATCGTTTAATTATATCACCATTACACCCTAAAGAAGGTTGAGTTTGAATTTCGGAAAAATCGGACCAAAATTGCCATACAAAATGGCCGCCGATCGTACGCAAATACTGTTTAAAATGGTGTATCAATGTTGTGGGCCCTGTAGAGGTCACAATTTTAATTTGATTTTGATGAAACTTAAAATGCATGGATATAACCCAAAGATCTTGGTTCCTTTCGATATTTGCACATATCGGATCGTAACGTCCTGAATTATGTCCCCTGATTATACGCAAAATCGCCTTTGTTTAGCTTGTGGTTCCTCTAGAGGTCACAATTATTATCCGATTTAAAAAATCGTTTGATCATATCACGGTTACACCCTAAAGAAGGTTGAGTTTGAATTTCGGAAAAATCGGACCAAAATTGCCATACAAAATGGCCGCCGATCGTACGCGAATACTGTTTAAAATGGTATATCAATGTTGTGGACCCTGTACAGGTCACAATTTTAATTTGATTTTGATGAAACTTGAAATGCATGGATATAACCCAAAGATCTTTGTTCCTTTCGATATTTGCGCATATTGGATTGTAACTTCCTGAATTATGGCCCCTGATTATACGCAAAATCGTCTTTGTTTAGCTTGTGGTTCCTCTAGAGGTCACAATTATTATCCGATTGAAAAAATCGTTTGATTATATCACCGTTACACCCTAAGGAAGGGTGAGTTCAAATTTTTGGAAAATTGGACCAAAATTACCATACAAAATGGCCGCCGTTCGTATGCGAATACTGTTGAAAAATGGTATATCAAGGTCGTCGACCCTGTAGAGGTCCCAATTTTAATTCGATTTTGACGAAACTTGAAATGCATGGATATTACCCAAAGATCTTGGGTCCTTTTGATATTTGCGCATATCGGATCGTAACTTCCTGAATTAATGCCCCTGATTATGCCCAAAATCGCCTTTGTTTAGCTTGTGGTCTCTCTGGAGGTCACAATTATTATCCGATTTAAAAAATCATTTGATTATATCACCGTTACAAGCTAAGGAAGGTTGAGTTCAAATTTCGGGAAAATAGGACCAAAATTACAATACAAAATGGCTGCTGTTTGTACGCGAATACTGTTAAAAATGGTATTTCAAGGTTGTGGACCCTGTAGAGGTCACAATTTTAATTTCGATTTTGATGAAACTTAAATTGCGTGTTTATAACCTAAATATCTTGATACTTTTCGATATTTGCGCATATCAAATTGTAACTTAATGAATTATGGCCTTTGATTGTAGAAACCAGCGGCTGCCAGGCAGGATACGCCCACATACAAGAGTTGGATAGAGAACAAGCTAAAAAGAAAGTGATTTTTCCTACAATCAAGGACAATAACTCATGAAGTTACAAATCGATATGCGCATATATCGAATGGAACCAAGATCTTTGAATGGGTTATGAACATGCATTTCAAGGTACTTCAAAATCGAATTAAAATTATGACCTCTACAGGGTTCACAACCTTGATAAACCATATTTTTAAACAATATTCGCATACAAGTGGCGGCCATTTTGTCCGGCAGTTGTGGTCCGATTTCACAAAATTCAAACTCAACCTTCATTACAATGTAACGATGATATAATCAAATGTTTTTTAAATCGGATAATAATTGTGACCTCCAGAGGGACCACAAGCTAAACAAAGACTATTTTGCGTATAATCAGGGGCCATAATTCAGGAAGTTACGATCCGATATGCGCAAATATCAAAAGGAACCAAGATCTTTGGGTTATAACCATGCATTTCAAGTTTCATCAAAATCGAATTAAAATTGTGATCTCTACAGGGTCCACAACCTTGATATACCATTTTTTAACAGGATTCGCGTACGAACGGCGGCCATTTTGTATGGTCATTTTAATCCGATTTTTCCGAAATTTGAACTCAACCCTTCTTAGGGTGTAACGTTGATATAATAGAACGGTTTTTCAAATTGGATAATAATTGTGACCTCCAGAGGTACCACAAGCTAAAATAGGTGATTTTTCGGACAATCGGGGGACATAATTCAGGAAATTACGTTTCGATAGGCGCAAATATCGAAAGGAACCAAGATCTTTGGGTTATAAACATGCATGTCAAGTTTCATCAAAATCGGTTCAAAATTGTGACCTCTATAGGGTCCACAAGCTAAACCATGATTTTTCGTACAATCAGGGGCCATAATCCATGAAGTTTTGATCCGATATATGCCAATATCGAAAGCAGGCGAGATCTTTTGGGGATAAACCTATATTTCAAGTTTCATTAAAATCCGACAAGAATTGTGACCTATAGAGAGTCCACAAACAATTGTGGACGGACGGACGGACGGACAGACGGACAGGGGCGACGACATAATACGTCCACATGAAAATGTGGGCGTATAAAAATCACTTTCCGTTTTACTTGTTCTCTATCCATCTCTCGAAAATGTGGGCGTATCCTGCCTGGCAGCCGCTGGACAACAGCATATCAGTCGTCGCATTTCTTCCAAAATTAGTCCATGAATGCATGTTAGCAGGAACGTATATCTACATGACTATGACTCACTGTAAAATATATTAAATTAGGTTTTATGTTATGGTTGATTACACAAGTTTAACTATCTCCACGGTCGATTTCGTATGAAATTGAATTTCCGTTATTATCTTCTTTCCCGATCCAATATTTTGAGCAAACATATAACTATTATACATTTTGTTGGCCAAAACGTTATACTGACATTCATTGATAAATCTTTCCTAAATGTACTTTCATTGACCATAACTCGATACGTCGGAATTGCAGTTTTTAAATTGAGGTCTCTGACTGGTTTATTATGGCAGTTTAAATAATAGACATGCATTATTTCCCTGTGCGTATTCACGGCATAATATGTAATATGCACACTGGCCATTTAAACTTTAATACATGTGCAATTATCGCAATATATTCCGTTACCTAGTTCAACACATACGTATACTTAAAAACTTGTGGTTTAAGTCAAACAGCTCGACAAATCATCGTTTATTAAATACTGAAGAGAGTATTTAAAGCACACCCTGGTATACCTTTCTCCGAAGATACATATATCTATCACTAGGGACGAAAAAAGGTAATAAACTACCATTATCATCTAGAATCTAATACACGTCAAGAATGTGTTAAATATCGTCAAGATTCTTCAAAAACCGTCTAGTTTTTGCTACCGTGTAGATTTAGAAAAACGTTCTAGTTTTGACATCGATCGTCTACTTTTGGAAGGTGTTTAGTTTTTATACAAGACCTAATTTTTCGTACGTTGTCGAGAAATGAACAGTGTTTAAAGCCCCAATAACACTCTTGTTGTAACTGAATAATATGTCCCAATCTTTATTCTGGTCATAAAATTGTTCTATTTTACAATATTCCAATTAATAAATGATACAAATTTCATCTTAACACACCTAATTTTAAAAATTGAAAAAATTCATCTACATGCCGTAACATGGTTTGAAAAGCCTTACGTAAGCACTTTCAAATGCAACATGGATTTAAACATATTTTCGAAACCTCTGGACAAGTAAGATAGGTTATAATGGATAATTTACACAACAGGGAGGACACTTAAACATCTAGTTGTTAGATTTAGGCTAATTATTTTTTTCGGAACCTGTTAAGCCAGCAAGAGTGTTATTGTCCCTTTAATAACACAAGACATTTAGATTTTACTCAAAATTACTACTCTACCGAGAGCCATATATGTCGTTACCATTTATGTGGTTACAATTTATAGAAAAAAAGATTTTAAAAATATTCACTGATACAACTTCGTCATCGTTTTATTCTTTCTGTCATTCATATAATATCCATGATGGCTGTACGCGCATCAAACAACGATAATTGTTCATTGGTTAAAGACGGTCTCAACACGGGAAAATGTACAGTTGCTATTGGATAACAGCACGTATAAGCAACCGCATTTGCATATTGCATAAATATACTATTTATAGTATTATTAAATTAGCTGGAATTATTTTTAATTCGATCGCCTCAAGGACCAACGTAGTGCCGTATTTTGGATATTATATGAATGACAGAAAGAATAAAACGATGACGAAGTTGTAAAAGAAGCATACTGTACGAGAACGACGTATTCACAAAAAAAAAAAACACACGCAATTGGCTATGGGTTTCAGTCTACGAATAATGCCACCGTAGCTTGGGACTGTTATTATAATTTACCGTATTTCCTCTAATAAGCGCCGGGTCTCTAATAAGCGCCGGGGGGTCAAGGGGTGCTTCATATTCAGTACACCTTTATAAAATATCCTTTCATATTGTTATTATTCCTTTACTGAATACCCTGGTTTTTTTTTCCTTAACTGTTGAGCACTCTCAAGTCTATAATGCACATGCACAACGGAGAAAGAAACTGATCATTAGCAGAGGTTCTGTTCACATAACATTCTAAACAGATGGAACGCTTTAGCTTGCCATCAGGGATCATATTTCACGTATGCTTACCGTAAGCAGACAATGTTCATCACCGAACTCCCTAATGAACGCCTACACCAAGTTTGAAATTCCACTTCAGTTAGGCGGAGAGGTATTACGTTTCAAAGTCTCGACCAATCAAATAACTTATCGCTCTGCTTACCCTCTGTAGAACATGTTTATTATCGAACTTAGTCGGGGTATTTATGTAAATAAAAAGCTATACGCGCATGTCCTCAATCTCACTTAATTAAAACTAAATTTATCGTGTCCCAAACCATTAACCAATCAAATCGCCTATCTCTGCTTACCCTTAGCTCAAAATTCTCAAGGCATTCATCTACGCCATCTACGCACATTCCAATTCAATTATTGAGAGTTATTGCGTTCCAAAATCTTCACCAATCAACTTACTTATCGCTCTGCTTACCCTGAGAAGAAAATGCCCATTATCAAACTTTACCCATTTTGGGGTGTGGACTCATTTGGAAAAAATTTATAGGATTACATGTTTGGCCATAAACAAAAAGTCTTAGAAATCCTTGTAATCTTATGTTTAACTATTTGTTTGTGCAAAATAAAATGCCCGGTAAAAATATCCAAGCACAGAGTCCAATTACTGTTAATTTGGAGTCAATATATGTGCAATTGAATATCCAAATATCGAGCTCGGAGATAGCCGAGAAAGTACCACAGGATTTTTCGTTACGGTTACCTTGTGTTATTTGTGCAGAACAAGGGGCTTAAAAATGTATGGAGTCTAGTCATTCGAAAGGACAAGAAACGGAGATTGAAAAAATCAAATTCTGAAATAATAATTGAAATTGTGTATGGAAAATTCCATCAGCATAATTCAACGTTGGCGTAAACAGAATCAAAGTATGTGGGTTGGTAACATATGGTTGCATTCATTTCACAAAACATGTAAAATTTCATGTTAAATTCAGTTTGATAATAATAATCAATATGTTTATGAAGCAGTATTTTTTTCATCTGTCCTATACTCGAATCTTGTTGGTAAAGTATACAATTAAGGCATTGGCCCCAGTCATCAGTAAACTTCTGAATTCTACTAATCCATTCCACCTCTCTGGTAACCCTTGTTAGAACATATCACCCTTTTAAGTACATGTAGCAATGAAATAACCAAAGATCAAACGACCTACGAGTAAAGAAACACAAACATCATCAAGGACCGGTATTCTCCTTACAAAGGGTACCTGCAAAGTGTAGCGCTCTGTCTACTAAGTAACGGGAACAGGGATACTGTTATTGCTAGACATTTTTATACCACAACAGTTACACAGTTATAGTCTATATTACAATATTTAAAATTAACATCTCTTTCTCTCAACTCCACTCCTATAAAAGTCTAACCAGAAGGGCTAGACTCCAAGCCCAACTCTTATAGTCTACATTACAGGGCTCGACTCCAGAAACCACTACATCGTGAAATTGTTGTCTAACTAAAAAGACCCAACTCTTGTAGAATGTATATGGTGTCTAACTATTCTAGCCCTCACTCCCTACTTTATATGTGCCTATTCTTGTGTCTGTGTCATTTACGTAAATAACTGATTACGGTTAGATACCAAAATATGGAATGGACATTCACCCCACCATAAATATCGACAGGGATTGTTACCTAATTAGGCGTACAAAGACACTTGTAAATGACCAATATGTCCATTAGTCTATAGCTCAGTTAGCATGTACTTTCTCTATTTCAGCCATCATATTTCTCCATTCCTTGTCTATTTTTGTAAACAAGGAGAAGACAAATAAAACATAAGTATGTATAAAATCATAAACCCTGTCCTCTGGTGCACTTATATTCGCCTAATGTAATTTCGCATCAATTACCAAATATTATCACACAAGTTTCATATTAATTCTGTTTACTTATGGACGAAGAGACGCTCTAGATTTAGACACTGGGGTGGTACTGGTAAGCCCGATCAAGGAAGTTACTGGTGACAAAATAACCACCAATATGATTCGTGGTAGACGGTTAGCGTATTGGTCTTGAGTATGGTAACCGCTTAAAACGTTCCCATGGCAATTTCCGAATTTTATTTTTCATTTTTTTATTTACTAAATTCGTTTTATTTATGACAAGGTTTGGTGTCATTTGTGGTGAACTTTTCAACACATGAGTTTCACAAAATATTGTATTTTTGAAAATAAATACATTTATAATTTTAAAATCACCTGCAGTTGTATATTACATGTATTATCATTTAATTGATGAATCATGATTACCATTCCTCATAATCAATAACAACTCCTCCCTTTTTATTAAGTATGGACGAATAATGATGATGGTGCGTCGTAATCAATATAGTCATCAATATAAGATATTCCTCTCCACCAATAGTAATACTTGGCTCCACCCAGTTGTTGTCGTGGCCAGATATCTTTCTCTTTACAATTGTGTTTAAAAGGCGCCTAAAGAGAACACTCGTCAGTAGCGTTTAACTTCAAGTTTCAATATGTATACTTCTTTAAGTCTGGTGTATCTTGCGGTGGCTCTTACTTTTTCAAGTTGTACGGCACACAGAAAAGGATGGTGGAACTCGCCGAGACGACCCGCAATTAACCTGAAACGTTTACATTGTGATAAAGGTGAGCAATTAGATCTCTGTAGCTGTTGTCCAGGTAAGTATTTTTATTTTCCACTTGATGATTTTCAAGTCGACTCTAAATAAACTGTGGGTACTGAAATGGATACTCAGACGTTGACCATTGATCGACCATATCATTCCTTTTATGGTGCCTACCACTAGTGAAAGATAGCAGGTCGGGATAAAATAATTTAAATTAAATTGTCACTGCCCAGTACTGAATCATAATTCCTATTTCCTCCTACTGGTAAATACAATCTACGTGGAAGCCAATAACAGAAGTTAAATTGAACCATATGTTAGTCCCGATATGACCATGTATATTTGTAAAATCATGTGTTCATAAGTTAATAGAGGGTTGGGTGGCCAAATGGTTAACCTGTTGTTAACGAAGTTGGGACACCTGATCCAACCTCGGTGTTTTTTTCGGGTCCTCGGGTTCCCTAAAGCCGATTTTCCACTAGGCGAATTTATTTATCAGACGGCCTGAAATTATACTAAAGACCCACTATGTACGCGCGATTTACTGAAGTAAAATGGAACCGTATGTTAGTGCCGAAATGACCTAGTTTGGGAATGGAAAACTGTTAATACCAAGTAATACTGATAAAGATTAAAGCGTCTTGCACTGTTATCATATTTACTTTGGCTGGGGCTATTTGCCACATGTGGTAAGACAATCCGGAGACTATTTGCCACATGTGACAAGTCTCTGTACCGCAATTGTCAACCCATTTCAATGAAACTTACAGATTATAATAAGAGTATTAATGTCTCAAACTAGCCAACATTTCGGCCACTTCCGGTTAGCGGTTTCCGAGATATCAGGTTACCACACATTTCATGTGGCACGGCTACAGACCACAATTATTTACCGATTTCAATGAAACTTACAGATTATAATTACATTAATAATATCTCAAACTAGCCAAAATTTCGGCCACTTCCTGTTAGCGGTTTCCGAGATATCAGGTTACCACACATTTCATGTGGCACGGCGACAGACCACAATTATCAACCGATTTCAATGAAACTTACAGATTATAATAAGAGTATTAATATCTCAAACTAGCCATAATTTCGACCACTTCCGGTTAGCGGTTTCCGAGATATCAGGTCACCACACATTTCATGTGGCACGGCTACAGACAACAATTATCAACCGATTTCAATGAAACTTACAGATTCTAATAAGAGTATTAATATCTCAAACTAGCCAAAATATCGGTCACTTCCGGTTAGCGGTTTTCGAGATATCAGGTTACCACACATTTCATGTGGCACGGCTACAGACCACAATTATTTACTGATTTCAATGAAACTTACAGATTATAATAAGAGTATTAATATCTCAAACTAGCCAAAATTTCGGCAACTTCCGGTTAGCGGTTTCCGAGATATCAGGTTGCCACACATTTCATGTGGCACGGCTACAGACCACAATTATTTACCGATTTCAATGAAACTTACAGATTATAATAAGAGTATTAATATCTCAAACTAGCCAAAATTTCGGCCACTTCCGGTTAGCAGTTTCCGAGATATCAGGTTACCACACATTTCATGTGGCACGGCTACAGACCACAAATATTTACCGATTTGAATGAAACTTACAGATTATAATAAGAGTATTAATATCTCAAACTAGCCAAAATTTCGGCCACTTCCGGTTAGCGGTTTCCGAGATATCAGGTTACCACACATTTCATGTGGCACGGCTACAGACTACAATTATTTACCGATTTCAATGAAACTTACAGATTATAATAAGAGTATTAATATCTCAAAATACCCAAAATTTCGGCCACTTCCGGTTAGCGATTTCTGAGATATCAGGTTACCACACATTTCATGTGGCACGGCTACAGACCACAATTATCAACCGATTTCAATGAAACTTACAGATTATAATAAAAGTATTAATATCTCAAACTAGCCAAAATTTCGGCCACTTACGGTTAGCGGTTTCCGAGATATCAGGTTACCACACATTTCATGTGGCACGGCTACAGACCACAATTATCAACTGATTTCAATGAAACTTACAGATTATAATAGGAGTATTAATATCTCAAACTAGCCGAAATTTCGGTCACTTCCGGTTAGCGGTTTCCGAGATATCAGGTTACCACACATTTCATGTGGCACGACTACAGACTACAATTATCAACCCATTTCAATGAAACTTACAGATTATAATAAGAGTATTAATATCTCAAACTAGCTAAAATTTCGGCCACTTCCGGTTAGCGGTTCCCGAGATATCAGGTTACCACACATTTCATGTGGCACGGCTACAGACCACAATTATCAACCGATTTCAATGAAACTTACAGATTATAATAAGAGTATTAATATCTCAAACTAGCCAAAATGTCGGTCACTTCCGGTTAGCGGTTTTCGAGATATCAGGTTACCACACATTTCATGTGGCACGGCTACAGACCACAATTATCAACCCATTTCAATGAATCTTACAGATTATAATAAGAGTATTAATATCTCAAACTAGCCAAAATTTCAGCCACTTCCGGTTAGCGGTTTCCGAGATATCAGGTTACCACACATTTCATGTGGCACGGCTACAGACCACAATTATCAACCGATTTCAATGAAACTTACAGATTATAATAAAAGTATTAATATCTCAAACTAGCCAAAATTTCGGTCACTTCCGGTTAGCGGTTTTCGAGATATCAGGTTACCACACATTTCATGTGGCACGACTACAGACTACAATTATCAACCCATTTCAATGAAACTTACAGATTATAATAAGAGTATTAATATCTCAAACTAGCTAAAATTTCGGCCACTTCCGGTTAGCGGTTCCCGAGATATCAGGTTACCACACATTTCATGTGGCACGGCTACAGACCACAATTATCAACCGATTTCAATGAAACTTACAGATTATAATAAGAGTATTAATATCTCAAACTAGCCAAAATGTCGGTCACTTCCGGTTAGCGGTTTTCGAGATATCAGGTTACCACACATTTCATGTGGCACGGCTACAGACCACAATTATCAACCCATTTCGATGAATCTTACAGATTATAATAAGAGTATTAATATCTCAAACTAGCCAAAATTTCAGCCACTTCCGGTTAGCGGTTTCCGAGATATCAGGTTACCACACATTTCATGTGGCACGGCTACAGACCACAATTATCGACCGATTTCAATGAAACTTACAGATTATAATAAAAGTATTAATATCTCAAACTAGCCAAAATTTCGGTCACTTCCGGTTAGCGGTTTTCGAGATATCAGGTTACCACACATTTCATGTGGCACGGCTACAGACCACAATTATCAACCCATTTCAATGAATCTTACAGATTATAATAAGAGTATTAATATCTCAAACTAGCCAAAATTTCAGCCACTTCCGGTTAGCGGTTTCCGAGATATCAGGTTACCACACATTTCATGTGGCACGGCTACAGACCACAATTAGTGACCGATTTCAATGAAACTTACAGATTATAATAAGAGTATTAATATCTCAAACTAGCCAAAATTTCGGCCACTTCCGGTTAGCGGTTTCCGAGATATCAGGTTACCACACATTTCATGTGGCACGGCTACAGACCACAATTATCAACCGATTTCAATGAAACTTACCGATTATAATTAGAGTATTTAGAGCTCAAACTAGCCCAAATTTCGGTCACTTCCGGTTAGCGGTTTCTGAAATATCAGGTTAACACACATTTCATGTGGCACGGCTACAGACCACAATTATTTACCGATTTCAATGAAACTTACAGATTATAATAAGAGTATTAAGAGCTCAAACTAGCCTAAATTTCGGCCACTTCCGGTTAGCGGTTTCCGAAAAATCAGGTTACCACATATTTCATGTGGCACGGCTACAGACCACAATTATTTACCGATTTCAATGAAACTTACAGATTATAATAAGAGTATTAATATCTCAAACTAGCCAAAATTTTGGCCACTTCCGGTTAGCGGTTTCCGAGATATCAGGTTGCCACACATTTCATGTGGCACGGCTACAGACCACAATTATCAACCGATTTCAATGAAACTTACAGATTATAATAAGAGTATTAATATCTCAAACTAGCTAAAATTTCAGCCACTTCCGGTTAGCGGTTTCCGAGATATCAGGTTACCACACATTTCATGTGGCACGGCTACAGACCACAATTATTTACCGATTTCAATGAAACTTACATATTATAATAAGAGTATTAATATCTCAAACTAGCCATAATTTCGGCCACTTCCGGTTAGCGGTTTCCGAGATATCAGGTTACCACACATTTCATGTGGCACGGCTACAGACCACAATTATTTACCGATTTCAATGAAACTTACAGCTTATAATAAGAGCATTAAGAGCTCAAACTAGCCCAAAGTTCGGCCACTTCCTGTTAGCGGTTTCTGAGAAATCAGGTTACCATATATTTCATGTGGCACGGCTACAGACCACAATTATTTACCGATTTCAATGAAACTTACAGATTATAATAAGAGTATTAATATCTCAAACTAGCTAAAATTTCAGCCACTTCCGGTTAGCGGTTTCCGAGATATCAGGTTACACACATTTCATGTGGCACGGCTACAGACCACAATTATTTACCGATTTCAATGAAACTTACAGATTATAATAAAAGTATTAAGAGCTCAAACTAGCCCACATTTCGGCCACTTCCGGTTAGCGGTTTACGAGATATCAGGTTACCACATATTTCATGTGGCACGGCTACAGACCACAATTATTTACCGATTTCAATGAAACGTACATATTATAATAAGAGTATTAATATCTCAAACTAGCCACAATTTCGGCCACTTCCGGTTAGCGGTTTTCGAGATATCAGGTTACCACACATTTCATGTGGCACGGCTACAGACTACAATTATCAACCCATTTCAATGAAACTTACAGATTATAATAAGAGTATTAATATCTCAAACTAGCCAAAATTTCGGTCACTTCCGGTTAGCGGTTTTCGAGATATCAGGTTACCACACATTTCATGTGGCACGGCTACAGACCACAATTATCAACCCATTTCAATGAATCTTACAGATTATAATAAGAGTATTAATATCTCAAACTAGCCAAAATTTCAGCCACTTCCGGTTAGCGGTTTCCGAGATATCAGGTTACCACACATTTCATGTGGCACGGCTACAGACCACAATTATCAACCGATTTCAATGAAACTTACAGATTATAATAAAAGTATTAATATCTCAAACTAGCCAAAATTTCGGTCACTTCCGGTTAGCGGTTTTCGAGATATCAGGTTACCACACATTTCATGTGGCACGGCTACAGACCACAATTATCAACCCATTTCAATGAATCTCTCTAATTATAATCGGTAAGTTTCATTGAAATCGGTTGATAATTGTGGTCTGTAGCCGTGCCACATGAAATGTGTGGCAACCTGATATCTCGGAAACCGCTAACCGGAAGTGGCCAAAATTTTGGCTAGTTTGAGATATTAATACTCTTATTATAATCTGTAAGTTTCATTGAAATCGGTAAATAATTGTGGTCTGTAGCCGTGCCACATGAAATATGTGGTAACCTGATTTTTCGGAAACCGCTAACCGGAAGTGGCCGAAATTTAGGCTAGTTTGAGCTCTTAATACTCTTATTATAATCTGTAAGTTTCATTGAAATCGGTAAATAATTGTGGTCTGTAGCCGTGCCACATGAAATGTGTGTTAACCTGATATTTCAGAAACCGCTAACCGGAAGTGACCGAAAATTGGGCTAGTTTGAGCTCTAAATACTCTAATTATAATCGGTAAGTTTCATTGAAATCGGTTGATAATTGTGGTCTGTAGCCGTGCCACATGAAATGTGTGGTAACCTGATATCTCGGAAACCGCTAACCGGAAGTGGCCGAAATTTTGGCTAGTTTGAGATATTGATATTTTTATTATAATCTGTAAGTTTCATTGAAATCGGTTGATAATTGTGGTCTGTAGCCGTGCCACATGAAATGTGTGGTAACCTGATATCTCGGAAACCGCTAACTGGAAGTGGCTGAAATTTTGGCTAGTTTGAGATATTACTACTCTTATTATAATCTGTAAGATTCATTGAAATGGGTTGATAATTGTGGTCTGTAGCCGTGCCACATGAAATGTGTGGTAACCTGATATCTCGAAAACCGCTAACCGGAAGTGACCGAAATTTTGGCTAGTTTGAGATATTAATACTTTTATTATAATCTGTAAGTTTCATTGAAATCGGTTGATAATTGTGGTCTGTAGCCGTGCCACATGAAATGTGTGGTAACCTGATATCTCGGAAACCGCTAACCGGAAGTGGCTGAAATTTTGGCTAGTTTGAGATATTAATACTCTTATTATAATCTGTAAGATTCATTGAAATGGGTTGATAATTGTGGTCTGTAGCCGTGCCACATGAAATGTGTGGTAACCTGATATCTCGAAAACCGCTAACCGGAAGTGACCGAAATTTTGGCTAGTTTGAGATATTAATACTCTTATTATAATCTGTAAGTTTCATTGAAATCGGTTGATAATTGTGGTCTGTAGCCGTGCCACATGAAATGTGTGGTAACCTGATATCTCGGGAACCGCTAACCGGAAGTGGCCGAAATTTTAGCTAGTTTGAGATATTAATACTCTTATTATAATCTGTAAGTTTCATTGAAATGGGTTGATAATTGTAGTCTGTAGTCGTGCCACATGAAATGTGTGGTAACCTGATATCTCGGAAACCGCTAACCGGAAGTGACCGAAATTTCGGCTAGTTTGAGATATTAATACTCCTATTATAATCTGTAAGTTTCATTGAAATCGGTTGATAATTGTGGTCTGTAGCCGTGCCACATGAAATGTGTGGTAACCTGATATCTCGGAAACCGCAAACCGTAAGTGGCCGAAATTTTGGCTAGTTTGAGATATTAATACTTTTATTATAATCTGTAAGTTTCATTGAAATCGGTTGATAATTGTGGTCTGTAGCCGTGCCACATGAAATGTGTGGTAACCTGATATCTCAGAAATCGCTAACCGGAAGTGGCCGAAATTTTGGGTATTTTGAGATATTAATACTCTTATTATAATCTGTAAGTTTCATTGAAATCGGTAAATAATTGTAGTCTGTAGCCGTGCCACATGAAATGTGTGGTAACCTAATATCTCGGAAACCGCTAACCGGAAGTGGCCGAAATTTTGGCTAGTTTGAGATATTAATACTCTTATTATAATCTGTAAGTTTCATTCAAATCGGTAAATATTTGTGGTCTGTAGCCGTGCCACATGAAATGTGTGGTAACCTGATATCTCGGAAACTGCTAACCGGAAGTGGCCGAAATTTTGGCTAGTTTGAGATATTAATACTCTTGCTATAATCTGTAAGTTTCATTGAAATCGGTAAATAATTGTGGTCTGTAGCCGTGCCACATGAAATGTGTGGCAACCTGATATCTCGGAAACCGCTAACCGGAAGTTGCCGAAATTTTGGCTAGTTTGAGATATTAATACTCTCATTATAATCTGTAAGTTTCATTGAAATCAGTAAATAATTGTGGTCTGTAGCCGTGCCACATGAAATGTGTGGTAACCTGATATCTCGAAAACCGCTAACCGGAAGTGACCGATATTTTGGCTAGTTTGAGATATTAATACTCTTGTTATAATCTGTAAGTTTCATTGAAATCGGTAAATAATTGTGGTCTGTAGCCGTGCCACATGAAATGTGTGGCAACCTGATATCTCGGAAACCGCTAACCGGAAGTTGCCGAAATTTTGGCTAGTTTGAGATATTAATACTCTTATTATAATCTGTAAGTTTCATTGAAATCAGTAAATAATTGTGGTCTGTAGCCGTGCCACATGAAATGTGTGGTAACCTGATATCTCGAAAACCGCTAACCGGAAGTGACCGATATTTTGGCTAGTTTGAGATATTAATACTCTTATTAGAATCTGTAAGTTTCATTGAAATCGGTTGATAATTGTTGTCTGTAGCCGTGCCACATGAAATGTGTGGTAACCTGATATCTCGGAAACCGCTAACCGGAAGTGGTCGAAATTATGGCTAGTTTGAGATATTAATACTCTTATTATAATCTGTAAGTTTCATTGAAATCGGTTGATAATTGTGGTCTGTCGCCGTGCCACATGAAATGTGTGGTAACCTGATATCTCGGAAACCGCTAACAGGAAGTGGCCGAAATTTTGGCTAGTTTGAGATATTATTAATGTAATTATAATCTGTAAGTTTCATTGAAATCGGTAAATAATTGTGGTCTGTAGCCGTGCCACATGAAATGTGTGGTAACCTGATATCTCGGAAACCGCTAACCGGAAGTGGCCGAAATGTTGGCTAGTTTGAGACATTAATACTCTTATTATAATCTGTAAGTTTCATTGAAATGGGTTGACAATTGCGGTACAGAGACTTGTCACATGTGGCAAATAGTCTCCGGATTGTCTTACCACATGTGGCAAATAGGTTACCACACATCAGGTTACCACACATTTCATGTGGCACGGCTACAGACCACAATTATCAACCGATTTCAATGAAACTTACAGATTATAATAAGAGTATTAATATCTCAAACTAGCCAAAATTTCGGTCACTTCCGGTTAGCGGTTTTCGAGATATCAGGTTACCACACATTTCATGTGGCACGGCTACAGACCACAATTATCAACCCATTTCAATGAATCTTACAGATTATAATAAGAGTATTAATATCTCAAACTAGCCAAAATTTCAGCCACTTCCGGTTAGCGGTTTCCGAGATATCAGGTTACCACATATTTCATGTGGCACGGCTACAGACCACAATTATCAACCGATTTCAATGAAACTTACAGATTATAATAAAAGTATTAATATCTCAAACTAGCCAAAATTTCGGTCACTTCCGGTTAGCGGTTTTCGAGATATCAGGTTACCACACATTTCATGTGGCACGGCTACAGACCACAATTATCAACCCATTTCAATGAAACTTACAGATTATAATAAGAGTATTAATATCTCAAACTAGCCAAAATTTCGGCCACTTCCGGTTAGCGGTTTCCGAGATATCAGGTTACCACACATTTCATGTGGCACGGCTACAGACCACAATTATCAACCGATTTCAATGAAACTTACCGATTATAATTAGAGTATTTAGAGCTCAAACTAGCCCAAATTTCGGTCACTTCCGGTTAGCGGTTTCTGAAATATCAGGTTAACACACATTTCATGTGGCACGGCTACAGACCACAATTATTTACCGATTTCAATGAAACTTACAGATTATAATAAGAGTATTAAGAGCTCAAACTAGCCTAAATTTCGGCCACTTCCGGTTAGCGGTTTCCGAAAAATCAGGTTACCACATATTTCATGTGGCACGGCTACAGACCACAATTATTTACCGATTTCAATGAAACTTACAGATTATAATAAGAGTATTAATATCTCAAACTAGCCAAAATTTTGGCCACTTCCGGTTAGCGGTTTCCGAGATATCAGGTTGCCACACATTTCATGTGGTACGGCTACAGACCACAATTATCAACCGATTTCAATGAAACTTACAGATTATAATAAGAGTATTAATATCTCAAACTAGCTAAAATTTCAGCCACTTCCGGTTAGCGGTTTCCGAGATATCAGGTTACCACACATTTCATGTGGCACGGCTACAGACCACAATTATTTACCGATTTCAATGAAACTTACATATTATAATAAGAGTATTAATATCTCAAACTAGCCATAATTTCGGCCACTTCCGGTTAGCGGTTTCCGAGATATCAGGTTACCACACATTTCATGTGGCACGGCTACAGACCACAATTATTTACCGATTTCAATGAAACTTACAGCTTATAATAAGAGCATTAAGAGCTCAAACTAGCCCAAAGTTCGGCCACTTCCTGTTAGCGGTTTCTGAGAAATCAGGTTACCATATATTTCATGTGGCACGGCTACAGACCACAATTATTTACCGATTTCAATGAAACTTACAGATTATAATAAGAGTATTAATATCTCAAACTAGCTAAAATTTCAGCCACTTCCGGTTAGCGGTTTCCGAGATATCAGGTTACACACATTTCATGTGGCACGGCTACAGACCACAATTATTTACCGATTTCAATGAAACTTACAGATTATAATAAAAGTATTAAGAGCTCAAACTAGCCCACATTTCGGCCACTTCCGGTTAGCGGTTTACGAGATATCAGGTTACCACATATTTCATGTGGCACGGCTACAGACCACAATTATTTACCGATTTCAATGAAACGTACATATTATAATAAGAGTATTAATATCTCAAACTAGCCACAATTTCGGCCACTTCCGGTTAGCGGTTTTCGAGATATCAGGTTACCACACATTTCATGTGGCACGGCTACAGACTACAATTATCAACCCATTTCAATGAAACTTACAGATTATAATAAGAGTATTAATATCTCAAACTAGCCAAAATTTCGGTCACTTCCGGTTAGCGGTTTTCGAGATATCAGGTTACCACACATTTCATGTGGCACGGCTACAGACCACAATTATCAACCCATTTCAATGAATCTTACAGATTATAATAAGAGTATTAATATCTCAAACTAGCCAAAATTTCAGCCACTTCCGGTTAGCGGTTTCCGAGATATCAGGTTACCACACATTTCATGTGGCACGGCTACAGACCACAATTATCAACCGATTTCAATGAAACTTACAGATTATAATAAAAGTATTAATATCTCAAACTAGCCAAAATTTCGGTCACTTCCGGTTAGCGGTTTTCGAGATATCAGGTTACCACACATTTCATGTGGCACGGCTACAGACCACAATTATCAACCCATTTCAATGAATCTCTCTAATTATAATCGGTAAGTTTCATTGAAATCGGTTGATAATTGTGGTCTGTAGCCGTGCCACATGAAATGTGTGGCAACCTGATATCTCGGAAACCGCTAACCGGAAGTGGCCAAAATTTTGGCTAGTTTGAGATATTAATACTCTTATTATAATCTGTAAGTTTCATTGAAATCGGTAAATAATTGTGGTCTGTAGCCGTGCCACATGAAATATGTGGTAACCTGATTTTTCGGAAACCGCTAACCGGAAGTGGCCGAAATTTAGGCTAGTTTGAGCTCTTAATACTCTTATTATAATCTGTAAGTTTCATTGAAATCGGTAAATAATTGTGGTCTGTAGCCGTGCCACATGAAATGTGTGTTAACCTGATATTTCAGAAACCGCTAACCGGAAGTGACCGAAATTTGGGCTAGTTTGAGCTCTAAATACTCTAATTATAATCGGTAAGTTTCATTGAAATCGGTTGATAATTGTGGTCTGTAGCCGTGCCACATGAAATGTGTGGTAACCTGATATCTCGGAAACCGCTAACCGGAAGTGGCCGAAATTTTGGCTAGTTTGAGATATTGATATTTTTATTATAATCTGTAAGTTTCATTGAAATCGGTTGATAATTGTGGTCTGTAGCCGTGCCACATGAAATGTGTGGTAACCTGATATCTCGGAAACCGCTAACTGGAAGTGGCGGAAATTTTGGCTAGTTTGAGATATTAATACTCTTATTATAATCTGTAAGATTCATTGAAATGGGTTGATAATTGTGGTCTGTAGCCGTGCCACATGAAATGTGTGGTAACCTGATATCTCGAAAACCGCTAACCGGAAGTGACCGAAATTTTGGCTAGTTTGAGATATTAATACTTTTATTATAATCTGTAAGTTTCATTGAAATCGGTTGATAATTGTGGTCTGTAGCCGTGCCACATGAAATGTGTGGTAACCTGATATCTCGGAAACCGCTAACCGGAAGTGGCTGAAATTTTGGCTAGTTTGAGATATTAATACTCTTATTATAATCTGTAAGATTCATTGAAATGGGTTGATAATTGTGGTCTGTAGCCGTGCCACATGAAATGTGTGGTAACCTGATATCTCGAAAACCGCTAACCGGAAGTGACCGAAATTTTGGCTAGTTTGAGATATTAATACTCTTATTATAATCTGTAAGTTTCATTGAAATCGGTTGATAATTGTGGTCTGTAGCCGTGCCACATGAAATGTGTGGTAACCTGATATCTCGGGAACCGCTAACCGGAAGTGGCCGAAATTTTAGCTAGTTTGAGATATTAATACTCTTATTATAATCTGTAAGTTTCATTGAAATGGGTTGATAATTGTAGTCTGTAGTCGTGCCACATGAAATGTGTGGTAACCTGATATCTCGGAAACCGCTAACCGGAAGTGACCGAAATTTCGGCTAGTTTGAGATATTAATACTCCTATTATAATCTGTAAGTTTCATTGAAATCGGTTGATAATTGTGGTCTGTAGCCGTGCCACATGAAATGTGTGGTAACCTGATATCTCGGAAACCGCAAACCGTAAGTGGCCGAAATTTTGGCTAGTTTGAGATATTAATACTTTTATTATAATCTGTAAGTTTCATTGAAATCGGTTGATAATTGTGGTCTGTAGCCGTGCCACATGAAATGTGTGGTAACCTGATATCTCAGAAATCGCTAACCGGAAGTGGCCGAAATTTTGGGTATTTTGAGATATTAATACTCTTATTATAATCTGTAAGTTTCATTGAAATCGGTAAATAATTGTAGTCTGTAGCCGTGCCACATGAAATGTGTGGTAACCTAATATCTCGGAAACCGCTAACCGGAAGTGGCCGAAATTTTGGCTAGTTTGAGATATTAATACTCTTATTATAATCTGTAAGTTTCATTCAAATCGGTAAATATTTGTGGTCTGTAGCCGTGCCACATGAAATGTGTGGTAACCTGATATCTCGGAAACTGCTAACCGGAAGTGGCCGAAATTTTGGCTAGTTTGAGATATTAATACTCTTGCTATAATCTGTAAGTTTCATTGAAATCGGTAAATAATTGTGGTCTGTAGCCGTGCCACATGAAATGTGTGGCAACCTGATATCTCGGAAACCGCTAACCGGAAGTTGCCGAAATTTTGGCTAGTTTGAGATATTAATACTCTCATTATAATCTGTAAGTTTCATTGAAATCAGTAAATAATTGTGGTCTGTAGCCGTGCCACATGAAATGTGTGGTAACCTGATATCTCGAAAACCGCTAACCGGAAGTGACCGATATTTTGGCTAGTTTGAGATATTAATACTCTTGTTATAATCTGTAAGTTTCATTGAAATCGGTAAATAATTGTGGTCTGTAGCCGTGCCACATGAAATGTGTGGCAACCTGATATCTCGGAAACCGCTAACCGGAAGTTGCCGAAATTTTGGCTAGTTTGAGATATTAATACTCTTATTATAATCTGTAAGTTTCATTGAAATCAGTAAATAATTGTGGTCTGTAGCCGTGCCACATGAAATGTGTGGTAACCTGATATCTCGAAAACCGCTAACCGGAAGTGACCGATATTTTGGCTAGTTTGAGATATTAATACTCTTATTAGAATCTGTAAGTTTCATTGAAATCGGTTGATAATTGTTGTCTGTAGCCGTGCCACATGAAATGTGTGGTAACCTGATATCTCGGAAACCGCTAACCGGAAGTGGTCGAAATTATGGCTAGTTTGAGATATTAATACTCTTATTATAATCTGTAAGTTTCATTGAAATCGGTTGATAATTGTGGTCTGTAGCCGTGCCACATGAAATGTGTGGTAACCTGATATCTCGGAAACCGCTAACAGGAAGTGGCCGAAATTTTGGCTAGTTTGAGATATTATTAATGTAATTATAATCTGTAAGTTTCATTGAAATCGGTAAATAATTGTGGTCTGTAGCCGTGCCACATGAAATGTGTGGTAACCTGATATCTCGGAAACCGCTAACCGGAAGTGGCCGAAATGTTGGCTAGTTTGAGACATTAATACTCTTATTATAATCTGTAAGTTTCATTGAAATGGGTTGACAATTGCGGTACAGAGACTTGTCACATGTGGCAAATAGTCTCCGGATTGTCTTACCACATGTGGCAAATAGGTTACCACACATCAGGTTACCACACATTTCATGTGGCACGGCTACAGACCACAATTATCAACCGATTTCAATGAAACTTACAGATTATAATAAGAGTATTAATATCTCAAACTAGCCAAAATTTCGGTCACTTCCGGTTAGCGGTTTTCGAGATATCAGGTTACCACACATTTCATGTGGCACGGCTACAGACCACAATTATCAACCCATTTCAATGAATCTTACAGATTATAATAAGAGTATTAATATCTCAAACTAGCCAAAATTTCAGCCACTTCCGGTTAGCGGTTTCCGAGATATCAGGTTACCACATATTTCATGTGGCACGGCTACAGACCACAATTATCAACCGATTTCAATGAAACTTACAGATTATAATAAAAGTATTAATATCTCAAACTAGCCAAAATTTCGGTCACTTCCGGTTAGCGGTTTTCGAGATATCAGGTTACCACACATTTCATGTGGCACGGCTACAGACCACAATTATCAACCCATTTCAATGAATCTTACAGATTATAATAAGAGTATTAATATCTCAAACTAGCCTAAATTTCAGCCACTTCCGGTTAGCGGTTTCCGAGATATCAGGTTACCACACATTTCATGTGGCACGGCTACAGACCACAATTAGTGACCGATTTCAATGAAACTTACAGATTATAATAAGAGTATTAATATCTCAAACTAGCCAAAATTTCGGCCACTTCCGGTTAGCGGTTTCCGAGATATCAGGTTACCACACATTTCATGTGGCACGGCTACAGACCACAATTATCAACCGATTTCAATGAAACTTACCGATTATAATTAGAGTATTTAGAGCTCAAACTAGCCCAAATTTCGGTCACTTCCGGTTAGCGGTTTCTGAAATATCAGGTTAACACACATTTCATGTGGCACGGCTACAGACCACAATTATTTACCGATTTCAATGAAACTTACAGATTATAATAAGAGTATTAAGAGCTCAAACTAGCCTAAATTTTGTCCACTTCCGGTTAGCGGTTTCCGAGATATCAGGTTGCCACACATTTCATGTGGCACGGCTACAGACCACAATTATCAACCGATTTCAATGAAACTTACAGATTATAATAAGAGTATTAATATCTCAAACTAGCTAAAATTTCAGCCACTTCCGGTTAGCGGTTTCCGAGATATCAGGTTACCACACATTTCATGTGGCACGGCTACAGACCACAATTATTTACCGATTTCAATGAAACTTACATATTATAATAAGAGTATTAATATCTCAAACTAGCCATAATTTCGGCCACTTCCGGTTAGCGGTTTCCGAGATATCAGGTTACCACACATTTCATGTGGCACGGCTACAGACCACAATTATTTACCGATTTCAATGAAACTTACAGCTTATAATAAGAGCATTAAGAGCTCAAACTAGCCCAAAGTTCGGCCACTTCCTGTTAGCGGTTTCTGAGAAATCAGGTTACCATATATTTCATGTGGCACGGCTACAGACCACAATTATTTACCGATTTCAATGAAACTTACAGATTATAATAAGAGTATTGATATCTCAAACTAGCTAAAATTTCAGCCACTTCCGGTTAGCGGTTTCCGAGATATCAGGTTACACACATTTCATGTGGCACGGCTACAGACCACAATTATTTACCGATTTCAATGAAACTTACAGATTATAATAAGAGTATTAAGAGCTCAAACTAGCCCACATTTCGGCCACTTCCGGTTAGCGGTTTACGAGATATCAGGTTACCACATATTTCATGTGGCACGGCTACAGACCACAATTATTTACCGATTTCAATGAAACGTACATATTATAATAAGAGTATTAATATCTCAAACTAGCCACAATTTCGGCCACTTCCGGTTAGCGGTTTTCGAGATATCAGGTTACCACACATTTCATGTGGCACGGCTACAGACCACAATTATTTACCGATTTCAATGAAACTTACAGATTATAATAAGAGTATAATCTGTAAGTTTCATTGAAATCGGTAAATAATTGTGGTCTGTAGCCGTGCCACATGAAATGTGTGGTAACCTGATATCTCGGAAACCGCTAACTGGAAGTGGCCGAAATTTTGGCTAGTTTGAGATATTAATAGTCTTATTATAATCTGTAAGTTTCATCGAAATCGGTTGATAATTGTGACCTGTAGCCGTGCCACATGAAATGTGGGGTAACTTGATAGCTCGAAAACCGCTAACCGGAAGTGGCCGAAATTGTGGCTAGTTTGAGATATTAATACTCTTATTATAATCTGTAAGTTTCATTGAAATCGGTAAATAATTGTGGTCTGTAGCCGTGCCACATGACACCGCTAACTGAAAGTGGCCGAAATTTTGGCTAGTTTGAGATATTAATAGTCTTATTATAATCTGTAAGTTTCATCGAAATCGGTTGATAATTGTGGTCTGTAGCCGTGCCACATGAAATGTGTGGTAACCTGATAGCTCGAAAACCGCTAACCGGAAGTGGCTGAAATGTTGGCTAGTTTGAGATATTAATAGTCTTATTATAATCTGTAAGTTTCATTGAAATCAGTAAATAATTGTGGTCTGTAGCCGTGCCACATGAAATGTGTGGTAACCTGATATCTCGAAAACTGCTAACTGGAAGTGGCCGAAATTTTGGCTAGTTTGAGATATAAATAGTCTTATTATAATCTGTAAGTTTCGTCGAAATCGGTTGATAATTGTGGTTTGTAGCCGTGCCACATGAAATGTGTGGTAACCTGATAGCTCGAAAACCGCTAACCGGAAGTGGCCAAAATTTTGGCTAGTTTGAGATATTAATACTCTTATTATAATCTGTAAGTTTCATTGAAATCAGTAAATAATTGTGGTCTGTAGCCGTGCCACATGAAATGTGTGGTAACCTGATATCTCGGAAACCTCTAACTGGAAGTGGCCGAAATTTTGGCTAGTTTGAGATATTGATACTCTTATTATAATCTGTAAGTTTCATTGAAATCGGTTGATAATTGTGGTCTGTAGCCGTGCCACATGAAATGTGTGGTAACCTGATATCTCGGAAACCGCTAACCGGAAGTGGTCGAAATTTTGGCTAGTTTGAGATATTAATACTCTCATTATAATCTGTAAGTTTCATTGACATCAGCAAATAATTGTGGTCTGTAGCCGTGCCACATGAAATGTGTGGTAACCTGATATCTCGGAAACCGCTAACTGGAAGTGGCCGAAATTTTGGCTAGTTTGAGATATTAATAGTCTTATTATAATCTGTAAGTTTCATCGAAATCGGTTGATAATTGTGGTCTGTAGCCGTGCCACATGAAATGTGTGGCAACCTGATATCTCGGAAACCGCTAACCGGAAGTGGCCAAAATTTTGGCTAGTTTGAGATATTAATACTCTTATTATAATCTGTAAGTTTCATTGAAATCGGTAAATAATTGTGGTCTGTAGCCGTGCCACATGAAATATGTGGTAACCTGATTTTTCGGAAACCGCTAACCGGAAGTGGCCGAAATTTAGGCTAGTTTGAGCTCTTAATACTCTTATTATAATCTGTAAGTTTCATTGAAATCGGTAAATAATTGTGGTCTGTAGCCGTGCCACATGAAATGTGTGTTAACCTGATATTTCAGAAACCGCTAACTGGAAGTGACCGAAATTTGGGCTAGTTTGAGCTCTAAATACTCTAATTATAATCGGTAAGTTTCATTGAAATCGGTTGATAATTGTGGTCTGTAGCCGTGCCACATGAAATGTGTGGTAACCTGATATCTCGGAAACCGCTAACCGGAAGTGGCCGAAATTTTGGCTAGTTTGAGATATTGATATTTTTATTATAATCTGTAAGTTTCATTGAAATCGGTTGATAATTGTGGTCTGTAGCCGTGCCACATGAAATGTGTGGTAACCTGATATCTCGGAAACCGCTAACTGGAAGTGGCTGAAATTTTGGCTAGTTTGAGATATTAATACTCTTATTATAATCTGTAAGATTCATTGAAATGGGTTGATAATTGTGGTCTGTAGCCGTGCCACATGAAATGTGTGGTAACCTGATATCTCGAAAACCGCTAACCGGAAGTGACCGAAATTTTGGCTAGTTTGAGATATTAATACTTTTATTATAATCTGTAAGTTTCATTGAAATCGGTTGATAATTGTGGTCTGTAGCCGTGCCACATGAAATGTGTGGTAACCTGATATCTCGGAAACCGCTAACCGGAAGTGGCTGAAATTTTGGCTAGTTTGAGATATTAATACTCTTATTATAATCTGTAAGATTCATTGAAATGGGTTGATAATTGTGGTCTGTAGCCGTGCCACATGAAATGTGTGGTAACCTGATATCTCGAAAACCGCTAACCGGAAGTGACCGAAATTTTGGCTAGTTTGAGATATTAATACTCTTATTATAATCTGTAAGTTTCATTGAAATCGGTTGATAATTGTGGTCTGTAGCCGTGCCACATGAAATGTGTGGTAACCTGATATCTCGGGAACCGCTAACCGGAAGTGGCCGAAATTTTAGCTAGTTTGAGATATTAATACTCTTATTATAATCTGTAAGTTTCATTGAAATGGGTTGATAATTGTAGTCTGTAGTCGTGCCACATGAAATGTGTGGTAACCTGATATCTCGGAAACCGCTAACCGGAAGTGACCGAAATTTCGGCTAGTTTGAGATATTAATACTCCTATTATAATCTGTAAGTTTCATTGAAATCGGTTGATAATTGTGGTCTGTAGCCGTGCCACATGAAATGTGTGGTAACCTGATATCTCGGAAACCGCAAACCGTAAGTGGCCGAAATTTTGGCTAGTTTGAGATATTAATACTTTTATTATAATCTGTAAGTTTCATTGAAATCGGTTGATAATTGTGGTCTGTAGCCGTGCCACATGAAATGTGTGGTAACCTGATATCTCAGAAATCGCTAACCGGAAGTGGCCGAAATTTTGGGTATTTTGAGATATTAATACTCTTATTATAATCTGTAAGTTTCATTGAAATCGGTAAATAATTGTAGTCTGTAGCCGTGCCACATGAAATGTGTGGTAACCTGATATCTCGGAAACCGCTAACCGGAAGTGGCCGAAATTTTGGCTAGTTTGAGATATTAATACTCTTATTATAATCTGTAAGTTTCATTCAAATCGGTAAATATTTGTGGTCTGTAGCCGTGCCACATGAAATGTGTGGTAACCTGATATCTCGGAAACTGCTAACCGGAAGTGGCCGAAATTTTGGCTAGTTTGAGATATTAATACTCTTGTTATAATCTGTAAGTTTCATTGAAATCGGTAAATAATTGTGGTCTGTAGCCGTGCCACATGAAATGTGTGGCAACCTGATATCTCGAAAACCGCTAACCGGAAGTTGCCGAAATTTTGGCTAGTTTGAGATATTAATACTCTTATTATAATCTGTAAGTTTCATTGAAATCAGTAAATAATTGTGGTCTGTAGCCGTGCCACATGAAATGTGTGGTAACCTGATATCTCGAAAACCGCTAACCGGAAGTGACCGATATTTTGGCTAGTTTGAGATATTAATACTCTTGTTATAATCTGTAAGTTTCATTGAAATCGGTAAATAATTGTGGTCTGTAGCCGTGCCACATGAAATGTGTGGCAACCTGATATCTCGGAAACCGCTAACCGGAAGTTGCCGAAATTTTGGCTAGTTTGAGATATTAATACTCTTATTATAATCTGTAAGTTTCATTGAAATCAGTAAATAATTGTGGTCTGTAGCCGTGCCACATGAAATGTGTGGTAACCTGATATCTCGAAAACCGCTAACCGGAAGTGACCGATATTTTGGCTAGTTTGAGATATTAATACTCTTATTAGAATCTGTAAGTTTCATTGAAATCGGTTGATAATTGTTGTCTGTAGCCGTGCCACATGAAATGTGTGGTAACCTGATATCTCGGAAACCGCTAACCGGAAGTGGTCGAAATTATGGCTAGTTTGAGATATTAATACTCTTATTATAATCTGTAAGTTTCATTGAAATCGGTTGATAATTGTGGTCTGTCGCCGTGCCACATGAAATGTGTGGTAACCTGATATCTCGGAAACCGCTAACAGGAAGTGGCCGAAATTTTGGCTAGTTTGAGATATTATTAATGTAATTATAATCTGTAAGTTTCATTGAAATCGGTAAATAATTGTGGTCTGTAGCCGTGCCACATGAAATGTGTGGTAACCTGATATCTCGGAAACCGCTAACCGGAAGTGGCCGAAATGTTGGCTAGTTTGAGACATTAATACTCTTATTATAATCTGTAAGTTTCATTGAAATGGGTTGACAATTGCGGTACAGAGACTTGTCACATGTGGCAAATAGTCTCCGGATTGTCTTACCACATGTGGCAAATAGGTTACCACACATCAGGTTACCACACATTTCATGTGGCACGGCTACAGACCACAATTATCAACCGATTTCAATGAAACTTACAGATTATAATAAGAGTATTAATATCTCAAACTAGCCAAAATTTCGGTCACTTCCGGTTAGCGGTTTTCGAGATATCAGGTTACCACACATTTCATGTGGCACGGCTACAGACCACAATTATCAACCCATTTCAATGAATCTTACAGATTATAATAAGAGTATTAATATCTCAAACTAGCCAAAATTTCAGCCACTTCCGGTTAGCGGTTTCCGAGATATCAGGTTACCACACATTTCATGTGGCACGGCTACAGACCACAATTATCAACCGATTTCAATGAAACTTACAGATTATAATAAAAGTATTAATATCTCAAACTAGCCAAAATTTCGGTCACTTCCGGTTAGCGGTTTTCGAGATATCAGGTTACCACACATTTCATGTGGCACGGCTACAGACCACAATTATCAACCCATTTCAATGAATCTTACAGATTATAATAAGAGTATTAATTTCTCAAACTAGCCAAAATTTCAGCCACTTCCGGTTAGCGGTTTCCGAGATATCAGGTTACCACACATTTCATGTGGCACGGCTACAGACCACAATTAGTGACCGATTTCAATGAAACTTACAGATTATAATAAGAGTATTAATATCTCAAACTAGCCAAAATTTCGGCCACTTCCAGTTAGCGGTTTCCGAGATATAAGGTTACCACACATTTCATGTGGCACGGCTACAGACCACAATTATCAACCGATTTCAATGAAACTTACCGATTATAATTAGAGTATTTAGAGCTCAAACTAGCCCTAATTTCGGTCACTTCCGGTTAGCGGTTTCTGAAATATCAGGTTAACACACATTTCATGTGGCACGGCTACAGACCACAATTATTTACCGATTTCAATGAAACTTACAGATTATAATAAGAGTATTAAGAGCTCAAACTAGCCTAAATTTCGGCCACTTCCGGTTAGCGGTTTCCGAAAAATCAGGTTACCACATATTTCATGTGGCACGGCTACAGACCACAATTTTTTACCGATTTCAATGAAACTTGCAGATTATAATAAGAGTATTAATATCTCAAACTAGCCAAAATTTTGGCCACTTCCGGTTAGCGGTTTCCGAGATATCAGGTTGCCACACATTTCATGTGGCACGGCTACAGACCACAATTATCAACCGATTTCAATGAAACTTACAGATTATAATAAGAGTATTAATATCTCAAACTAGCTAAAATTTCAGCCACTTCCGGTTAGCGGTTTCCGAGATATCAGGTTACCACACATTTCATGTGGCACGGCTACAGACCACAATTATTTACCGATTTCAATGAAACTTACATATTATAATAAGAGTATTAATATCTCAAACTAGCCATAATTTCGGCCACTTCCGGTTAGCGGTTTCCGAGATATCAGGTTACCACACATTTCATGTGGCACGGCTACAGACCACAATTATTTACCGATTTCAATGAAACTTACAGCTTATAATAAGAGCATTAAGAGCTCAAACTAGCCCAAAGTTCGGCCACTTCCTGTTAGCGGTTTCTGAGAAATCAGGTTACCATATATTTCATGTGGCACGGCTACAGACCACAATTATTTACCGATTTCAATGAAACTTACAGATTATAATAAGAGTATTGATATCTCAAACTAGCTAAAATTTCAGCCACTTCCGGTTAGCGGTTTCCGAGATATCAGGTTACACACATTTCATGTGGCACGGCTACAGACCACAATTATTTACCGATTTCAATGAAACTTACAGATTATAATAAGAGTATTAAGAGCTCAAACTAGCCCACATTTCGGCCACTTCCGGTTAGCGGTTTACGAGATATCAGGTTACCACATATTTCATGTGGCACGGCTACAGACCACAATTATTTACCGATTTCAATGAAACGTACATATTATAATAAGAGTATTAATATCTCAAACTAGCCACAATTTCGGCCACTTCCGGTTAGCGGTTTTCGAGATATCAGGTTACCACACATTTCATGTGGCACGGCTACAGACCACAATTATTTACCGATTTCAATGAAACTTACAGATTATAATAAGAGTATATATGGCTAGTTTGAGATATTAATACTCTCATTATAATATGTAAGTTTCATTGAAATCGGTAAATAATTGTGGTCTGTAGCCGTGCCACATGAAATGTGTGGTAACCTGATATCTCGGAAACCGCTAACTGGAAGTGGCCGAAATTTGGCTAGTTTGAGATATTAATAGTCTTATTATAATCTGTAAGTTTCATCGAAATCGGTTGATAATTGTGACCTGTAGCCGTGCCACATGAAATGTGTGGTAACTTGATAGCTCGAAAACCGCTTACCGGAAGTGGCTGAAACTTTGGGTAGTTTGAGATAATAATACTCTTATTATAATCCGTAAGTTTCATTGAAATCAGTAAATAATTGTGGTCTGTAGCCGTGCCACATGAAATGTGTGGTAACCTGATATCTCGAAAACCGCTAACTGGAAGTGGCCGAAATTTGGGCTAGTTTGAGACATTAATAGTCTTATTATAATCTGTAAGTTTCATTGAAATCGGTTGATAATTGTGGTCTGTAGCCGTGCCACATGAAATGTGTGGTAACCTGATATCTCGGAAACCGCTAACTGGAAGTGGCCGAAATTTTGGCTAGTTTGAGATATAAATAGTCTTATTATAATCTGTAAGTTTCGTCGAAATCGGTAAATAATTGTGGTCTGTAGCCGTGCCACATGAAATGTGTGGCAACCTGATATCTCGGAAACCGCTAACCGGAAGTGGCCGAAATTTGGGCTAGTTTGAGCTCTTAATACTCTTATTATCATCTGTAAGTTTCATTGAAATCGGTAAATAATTGTGGTCTGTAGCCGTGCCACATGAAATGTGTGGTAACCTGATATCTCGGAAACCGCTAACCGGAAGTGGCCGAAATTTTGGCTAGTTTGAGATATTAATACTCTTATTATAATCTGTAAGTTTCATTGAAATTGGTTGATAATTGTGGTCTGTAGCCGAAAGTCTATTTTGATATTCTTGCCTACCACATGTGGCAAATAGCCACTGCCATTTACTTTTTAACCCTAACCCTAGTCGCAATTCACGTTTATAGCCTCTTTCCATCAAAACGTGTCCTGCTTCTCTCCAATAAATTGTTGGGATTTAAAGACTATCAAAATCGTTTTTATACGCCCACATTTTCATGTGGACGTATTATGTCGTCGCCCCTGTCCGTCCGTCTGTCTGTCAGTCCACAATTGTTTGTGGACTCTCTACAGGTCACAATTCTTGTCCGATTTTGAGGAAACTTGAAATATAGGTTTATCCCCAAAAGATCTCGGCTGCTTTCGATATTGGCATGTATCGGATCAAAACTTCATGGATTATGGCCCCTGATTGTACGAAAAATCACATTTTTATACGCCCACATTTTCATGTGGACGTATTATGTCGTCGCCCCTGACTGTCTGTCCGGACGTCCGTTTGTGGACACTCTACAGGTCACAATTCTTGTTGGATTTTAACGAAACTTGAAATATAGGTTTATCCCCAAAAGATCTCGGCTGCTTTCGATATTGGCATGTATCGGATCAAAACTTCATGGATTATGGCCCCTGATTATACGAAAAATCACGTTTTTAGCTTGTGGACCCTATAGAGGTCACAATTTTGAACCGATTTTGATGAAACTGGACATGCATGTTTATAACCTAAAGATCTTGGTTCCGTTCGATATTTGCGCCTATCGGAACGTAATTTCCTGAATTATGGCCCCTGATTGTCCGAAAAATCACCTATTTTAGCTCGTGGTACCTCTGGAGGTCATAATTATTATCCGATTTGAAAAACCGTTCGATTATATCACCGTTACACCCTAAGGAGGGTTGAGTTCAAATTTCGGAACAATCAGACCAAAATTCCCATACAAAATGGCCGCCGTTCGTACGCGAATACTGTTAAAAAATGGTATATCAAGGTTGTGGACCCTGTAGAGATCACAATTTTAATTCGATTTTGATGAAACTTGAAATGCATGGGTATAACCCAAAGATCTTGGTCCCTTTCGATATTTGCGCATATCGGATTGTAACTTCCTGAATTATGGCCCCTGATTATACGCAAAATCACCTTGGTTTAGCGTGTGGTCCCTCTGGAGGTTACAATAATTATCCGATTTGAAAAATCGTTTGTTTATATCACCGTTACACCCTAAGGAAGGTTGAGGTAGTATTCCGGAAAAATTGGACCAAAATTGCCATACAAAAGGGCCGACATTCGTACCCGAATACTGTTAAAAAATGGTATATCAAGGTTGTGGACCCTGTAGAGGTCACAATTTTAATTCGATTTTGATGAAACTTAAAATGCATGGTTATAACCCAAAGATCTTGGTTCCTTTCGATATTTGCGCATATCGGATCGTAACTTTCTGAATTATGGCCCCTGATTATACGCAAAATCGTCTTGGTTTAGCTTGTGGTCCCTCTGGAGGTTACAATAATTATCAGATAAACCCATTTAACCCTAGAGCCAATTAAAAGATTAGCTGTCTACACCTAAGCTCATTAAATTAGTAGGGCCTTTATTCTTAAGCTAATTAGTGGATTATTGTTAATCCTAATACCCTCTACAAGATTACAAATAACTTTAAAAATATTTTCTATACATAGAAATACTCTGTTACAAAAATGTACAGATTGTCGTGTTCTTTCTAATGATATAAAATTTAATTGTATAAAAAAGAATTTATATTACTATAAATAACATTGAAAAGTCAGTTCCATTAAAATAATGACTTTTCTTTGTCATAATGGTAAAATAATGTATACAATTATCACCTAATAATTTATTTTTAAAATAGAACACAAATATAGTCCCTTTTGGCAGCAGTGTTTAACGTAAATATAAATCTAACTTTTAAAAAAGAAATATCACCCCAATTGACGGTCACTATCGGCATTTTAACATTTCTGCCTTTGTTTGGATAACGGGAATGGTCGTCTTCTTTGCTTTATTGCGTCAAAAATAAAAATATATTGTTGAAATCTTCGACAATGTAATATTTCTTTATGTAGCTTGTATTAAATCCCATAAGTTTTGATTCAATTTAGTTTTCCAAAGTCTAGAATTATTAGCCGTAAGATTTGTGTTCTTCTGATTGAAAGCGTGACGTATTCAAAATGACTTCGTTTAGAATACCAATTTTCTTCGCTTCATAACGTCAAAAAAATACCAAATAGTTGATTTCTTCGACATAATAATATTCCACGATATGTCTGGCAGTAAATCATAAAAAATCTGATTCCATTTCACTGTCCATATCCTAAAATTATTAGCCGTAGCCCAAGTGACAATTTGGGGACAATATTGGACTAATGCCAAACCAACCGACACGGTGTGAATTTTCACCTTCTTTGCATTATTGCGCCGAAAAAAAAAATATATTGTTGAAATCTTCGACAATATAATACTCCTCTTATAGCTTGTATTAAATCCCAAAACTTTTGATTCAATTTAGTTTTCCAAAGTCTAGAATTATTAGCCATAAGATTTGTGTTCTCCTGTTTGAAAACGTGCGTATTCAAAATGGCGGCATCACGCTTGACTTCGGCTAGAATATCAATTTTGTTCGCTTCATAACGTCAAAAAAAATAGCAAATAGTTGATTTTTTCGACATTATAATATTCCACGATATGTCTGGCAGTAAATCATAAAAAATCTGATTCTATTTCACTGTCCATACCGTAAAATTATTAGCCGTAAGTGACGATGGGAAAAAAATTGGAATAATGCCAAAACCATTGACATGCAGTGAATTTTCACCTCTGACCTATTATGTAAATACTGGAAGATCCTTTGTTGAAACGTATGTTTTTATACGCCCACATTTTCATGTGGACGTATTATGTCGTCGCCCCTGTCCGTCTGTCCGTCCGTCTGTCCGTCCGTCTGTCCGTCTGTCCGTCCGTCCGTCAGTCCGTCCGTCCGTCCACAATTGTTTGTGGACCCTCTACAGGACACAATTCTTGTCCGATTTTGACGAAACTTGAAATATAGGTTTATCCCCAAAAGATCTCGGCTGCTTTCGATATTGGCACGTATCGAATCAAAACTTCATGGATTATGGCCCCTGATTGTACGAAAAATCACGTTTTTAGCTTGTGGACCCTATAGAGGTCACAATTTTGAACCGATTTTGATGAAACTTGACATGCATGTTTATATCCCATCTTGGTTCCTTTCGATATTTGCGCCTATCGGAACGTAATTTCCTGAATTATGGCCCCTGATTGTCCGAAAAATCACCTATTTTAGCTCGTGGCACCTCTGGAGGTGACAATTATTATCCGATTTTAAAAACCGTTCGATTATATCACCGTTACACCCTAAGGAAGGTTGAGTTCAAATTTCGAGAAAATCGGACCAAAATAACCATACAAAATGGCAGCCGTTCGTACGCGAATACTGTTAAAAAATGGTATATCCAGGTTGTGGACCCTGTAGAAATCACAATTTTAATTTGATTTTGATGAAACTTTAAATGCATGGTTATAACCCAAAGATCTTGGTTCCTTTCAATATTTGGGCATATCGGATTGTAACTTCCTGAATTATGGCCCCTAATTATTATCCGATTTAAAAAATCGTTTGATTATATCACCGTTACACCCTAAGAAAGGTTGAGTTCGAATTTCGGTAAAATTGGACCAAAATTGCCATACAAAATGGCCGTCATTCGTACGCGAATACTGTTAAAATATGGTATATCAAGGTTGTGGACCCTGTAGAGGTCACAATTTTAATTCGATTTTGATGAAACTTGAAATGCATGGTTATAACCCAAATATCTTGGTTCCTTTCGTTATTTGCACATATCAGATCATAACTTCCTGAATTATGGCCCCTAATTGTCCGAAAAATCGCCTATGGTCCCTCTGGAGGTCACGATTAATATCTGATTTAAAAAAACGTTTGACTCTATCACCGTTACACCATATGGAAGGTAGAGTTAGAATTTCAGAGAAATCGGACCATAATTGCCAGACAAAATGGCCACCGTTTGTACGCTAATAGTGTTAAAATATGGTATGTCAAGGTTGTGGACAATGTGGACCCAGTATAGGTCACAATTTTAATTCGATTTTGATGAAACTTGAAATGCATGTTTATAACCTAAAGATCTTGATTCTTTTCGATATTTGCGCATATCAAATTGTAATTTAATGAATTATAGCCTTTGATTGTAGGAAAACTAACTTTCGGTTTTGCTTGTTCTCTATCCATCTCTTGAAAATGTGGGCGTATCCTGCCTGGCAGCCGCTGGTTTCTTATGTATTTTATTTGGCTGTGCTGAATGTTTAGGTGAAAATTTACTATTTATCAAATCGGTAATAACATCGTAATATTGAGGAAGAAAGCTTTCATTAAGTTGATTAGAATAGATAATATCCTGTATGAGGACACCAAGTTTCTTAGCTGTTGATTTTTTCAAAGTATGTACAATTTGTCGAGCTAGATTAAGTACACAAACTGCACAAGACAATTTGTCAGAAGTATGGCATTGGCATGCAGAATACAATTCGTTCAAAATACTTTCCGGATCTTTTTGAAATTTCGTTTTTTTTTGGAACGTTTTTTATTTTGTAAACTATGGTCAAGTTTTTTGTAACAATTTCTGGTGATCAAAGTGTTTTCATTCCGGTTGCTATAATCAATATTTTTAAATCTATCATTAAGACCATAAGGAAAAATGGTCTGTAGCTTGATAATCCAAGTTTCTTCAGCGTGCGTTCTTATTTGTGTAACACCAGGGTCAATTTTACCATTGGTGGGGTGTCCGGAACCGGGAAGTTTTTCAATGATTTGTACACTGTACCCAAAATCTTTACAGGGACTATTTTTAAAATGTTGATATAATAATTTATGTGCGTTTTCAGAATTTCCTGCAGATCTATGACCATTAAACCTCGTTTTACAAGACTTACTTGTCTCCCCAACATACTGTAATCTGCAGTAATTGCAGGTTAATAAATATACTATGTTTTGTGTATTACAATTAATGTTGATATCGGTAGAAACATGGTAGCACCTACCAGTAACCGAGCTACTAAACTTGTGGGCTTCATTATAATCAGTACACAATTTACATTGCCTATAGTTACAAGCACCGATAGACAGTTGACAAAATTCACAGTTTATATCTAAATTGTTAGGATTTGGTAGGTTACCCTTATGGGTAAATTTTGTTGTCATGTTAGTCGAAATTCCTCCCCCCCCCCCCTCAGCCAATTCACCAGAAATACCTGCTAGATTCTTATTGGTAAGATTAACATGCGGAGTCACGTGAGGTGGTCCGTGTAGATGGATGGAATTTCTCATTGGGGTGTAAGCCCCATGGCAGGCTACTCCAGGTGGGGGCTGCCCACTGGAGATTGAATTCATTATTGTAATAACTGTATTATAGTAAATTTTAATTATTCAATCGGATATAAGTAAAATGAATAATGATGATGAAATGAGGATGAGAAATGTGGTGAGCGAACAGGAGCAAAACCCGACAACGAGAACATTCTACAGTACGAACAATCAAAAGCTTGTTTAGTCCGAGACTGTTGTATGTATAGTACGGCCAATAGCTTGTTTAGTCCGCGACTGTATGTATAGTACGGCCAATAGCTTGTGTAGTCCGAGACTGTATGTATAGTACGGCCAATAGCTTGTTTAGCCCGTGAATGTGTGATTTGGACAAAAAAAGTTTCTCCCCTCTTTCTGCATTTCTGGGTTGACTGTTTGGTCTAAAATAGGGGAAAAGGGTTAAAATTTGCAATTTTGTAGCAGTTTTGGGTAATACTGGTGATATTACAGCGGAGGGATGGGGTGTAAAATGTATTTCTGCGGAGCAATGCAATGTATCTCGGAAGTGACATTTTCACCCCAGTCAACTTCAAATCCCTGTAGCAAAAAATCTAAACCATCAACTTTCTATACAAGTTTATGATGACGAAATTGCCACACGTGGTCCCCATTGTGCCTAAAAAGTTTGGAACAAACGGAATGTTGAGCAAAAAGCTACAGCCTGTGATGTTACAGCCATTTAACATTGAAGTCAATCAGATGGGCAAATAATTACTAGTCTGAGACCATTTGAATTGTCGTTGGTAGCTTCAAGGAACATTTTATCTGTAATTTAAGATTTCTTTTACATTTGGTAAATATTATAATTCGTCGAAAAGAGTTTAAAACACGTCACATGAACAATATTCAAACTATTATCTTTGTAGAAACATTAGATTTGGATTAATTTAATAATAAATTGTACATGGCTGGAAATTGATTTTGTTTATTTGAACATATTTCGAGTAAATCAAACAATACACAGCATGTTTTTAAAACGTGAAAAACATGCCAACTACATTTGGTAAATATTATAATTCGTCGAAAAAAGTTTAAAACACGTCACATGAACAATATTCAAAATATTATCTTTGTAGAAACATTAGGTTTGGATTCATTTAATAATAAATTGTACATGGCTGGAAATTGATTTTGTTTATTTGAACATATTTCTAGAGATTCAAACAATACACAACATGCCAACTACAACATTTCTTTCACCATCCAGGACGTTATTGTACGACAGATGTCTATTTAGAATATATTTCTAACCAATGATAAAAAAGTTGTTTTGCACACGAAGAATTAATTTATCACTTGTGGAAAATTTCCTATTAATTGAATATGGATAACAGCATATTTATGCGTAGGGGCGGGGGGTCTCATTTATGGAAGACCAAATGGGACAATATTCACGATTATTGTTTCTACATTCCAGTTTGAACATTTTAGACACGAACGCAACATTCAAAACTAATAATTCTTGTTTCTACATTCTTATGTCAACATTTCATCCACAAAATCAACATTTCAAACCAAAAAAATGACATTATGTTTCATTTTCGGCGTTTTATCGGTTACTTTTATTAGCATTAAATATTAAAATTAAAAAATAATTTCTTAATTCTACACGACAAAGAAATCAATTCATTGGTTTCTGAAAGTATCTAAAACCAAAATCTGGAATTTGAACTCTTATGAAAATATTTTCTACGTTTTAAAAAGTCTTGAAGTTAAAATGTTCAAACTGGAATGTAGAAACAAGAATCATGAATATTGTCCCATTTGGTCTTCATCAACATTGTTACACCAGAGGGCGCTAGACCGAACACAATTTGGCGACCTATTCAGTTAGCGACCCATTCGACCGAACCAGCTGCATGGGAACTGGATCGTTTGCCCTGGCTCTTATATTAATTAAGTTGGGGCTATGGGGCACCGCCACAGGCACGGGTGGGGGGATGTCCCTCCTACAAAATCTGCCGCCCCATAAGCAGGCATCGATATTTCCGCGCTCATGCGCACGGCGTGCGCAGGCACATTTGTTTTGAAAACAAATTTGCAGGCACATTTTTATTTTTTTAATTTTTTTTATTTTTTTATTTTTTTTTATTTATAAATTATTACTGTCACGTTAATCGTGTAAAATAAAGGGATTTAATGAACTTGTTTGAAGCGGCACAATCATACTATATACCTGGCAATTGAATACTCTCCTTTTGTGTATGACCCTGCAGGCACATTTTCAAGTGTGTGCGCAGGCACACTCAACTTTTATAGAGCCCTGCCCATAAGTATGGCGCCCGTGAAAAAATCGACCAGATAAAATAAATATAAAGCCACTGGGCGCTCAATAACTTGGTAACCCAATACTCCAACCCGCACTTTTAAAATGCTACACACGGCCCTGCGTGAGTGTGGTGACAGCAGACCGACACGCATCACAATAGTTATATACAAAGCACGTATGGTATCAAGACAAGAGGATCGGGGGTTGATGCTGATGGGCAGGCCCCGATGGGCCATGCTACGAGCCTACTGGTCGTCTACCAATTTGAGCACTCCTAACAAATCCGATGTAGCGCGATAGGGGGGGTGTCAACACTGTTTGACATATTTTACATGGTTAAACTAACAACATCAGTTACCAAGTCACTGAGCGCCCAGTGGCTTTATTTTTTCATATGGTCGATTTTTCACGGCGCCATATGGGGAGGTAGATTTTGTAAGAGGGGCATTTACCCCCCCCCCCCCCCGATCCGTGCCTGTGGTGGCACCCCATAGCCCCAACTTAAGTGATATAAGAACCAGTGTGGTGGTGAAACCCTATTAAGGCTCGGCTTTGATCTGTAGTACTGATTACCGGTTATTTTCCTACTATAGGTCGGTTGTTGTCATTAATGTTAATATGTTTATAGTGAAACCCTATCAATGTGGTTATTTGATCTCTTACTCATTACTTGTTTTTACTACTACGGGTTAATTATCCGTTTATTATTACTGTTTGTATCATGTATTGTTATTGTAAGGATTGATAATCATTTTAGTGGTTTCTTATAATTGATTAAGCTGGTGGAAGCTACAATATGTATAAATAGGCTGACTAGATGAATATGTATCATTAACTTGAAAACGTGACCTGTATGTGTTATGAAACGTCGTTATTAAATAATAGAGAAGTAGTTATATCCATATATACCTTGTGTTGTGTTTTGTTATGGATATTAATTTCATCATCCCAAAACTTAATATATGACAAGTTTCTAGAAAATAATGCAATTATTCCCGGCTTGGATACCAATCTCCGCTTCTAAAATGCAAGAGGTTGGTGTTTCAAGATATTCATTGAGGCCTATTCGCGAAGGTTGATTAAAATAAAATGACCTGTACCAATCCGTTTGTGGATTATAGCGCTTCCAAGAGAATCTAACATAGAAATGAAGGATTAACAAGAAAAAAAATGGGATTTGGACCAGGCGTCCCTGTACAACAATTCTCATTTTCTGTATGATGAAATTCTATAGTATTCTACAGAAATTTGGGGACCTGTAGGAAATAACGGCCCCAAATATTCTACAGTTTCTGTAATGCAATGATATAGGTTTAAAATTTGAAACATGAAATTATGCTCATTGGAACATTTTTAGTATGATGTGCAGGAGACCTTACTGTAATGCATACCATTAAAAGAAATTATGTTGCAATTTGTTTTGTGTTAGGCCTTTTTTTTAGCTAGATTGACTGGACTAAAAGGATTTTAAATTTATGCTAGGAATAGATAAGCAATTTGACTACTCAATGCTGTTCTAAAAAATAAATGTGCAGTGAAGTAATGTGTAATATAAATGTGCCTAACTGTTGGCCTGTGTAGAATTTTAAACTATTTTCTGGATTAATATTTTCTGGAAGGTGTAATGAATTCTCTTGATTTTGTGGTGGAAGAATCAAGAAGTAAATATACAGGACTTAGGGAACTGCCCTACTAAAATACGTCACAACATATAGATTCCTTCGACCAGGCCTAGAAAAAATATCGAAGCGGTCAATGTCCTTCAATATTCAAATCAGGGGGTTGTAATACGTTTAAATCTTTGTCTTACACTCGAGGTTTTGTCTCCGCCCGTCTGTCTGCCCGTCCGTGCAGGTGTTTATTAGGTGAATAGCTTGATGGAGTTTGAAGATGAGCATTTTCTGCTTCGGGTAGGCAGAGATAAGCAATTTGATTAGTTGATGTTTTGGGACACGATAACTTTAGTTCTAATTAAGTGAGGATGATGAAACGTGGAATATAGTTTCATTACATCAATACCTTGACCAAGTTCGATAATGACCATTTCTGCTCAGGGTAAGCGGAGCGATAAGCAATGTATTTGATTGGTCGAGACTTTGGAACATAACACATCTGTTTTAATGGAGGTAGAATGTTTTAACTTAATGTAGATGTTCATTTTGTGACTGATTTCAATGATTAACATTTCCCACTAAAGTTAGCAGGGACAAGCAGTGTCATTGATTGATGGTTTTGGCCAAGGAAACTTTGAATCTATTAACTGATAGAGTGTGATGAAACTAAGTGTAAATTTTTCTACCAGATAGGCCTACTTCAAAAACGTTCGATCGTGAGCATTTTCTGCTTAGACTAAGCTATAAGTTTCATTGCTCGATACTCTTAAAAAGATAAACGTGTAATTAATCTCATTATTTTGGGATTTCGACGGGGGACATCAGCGTCAATGCTGGCGTGTTTTTTTTTATATAATAATAATAATAATAATAATTGTCTTATACAGCGCTACATTATGTCCAATGGTCATTTATAAGCACTGTTCAGCCACATTGTAAAGGTCCTAGCCATAAACACAAAGTATTGATTAAGGTGCGTCGTAATCGATAGTCATGTGTGTAAGATATTTCTCTAAACCAATAATATTATATGACTCCTCCCAGTAGAAGTATCGAGTATGGACGAAACTTGATTAAAGTGCGCTGTAATCGATAGTCATCTATGTAAGATTTTCATCTAAACCAGTAATATTATTTGTCTCCTCCCAGTGGGGTATACAGTGGAAGCCACGTGTTTCATGTTCACCACGTATCGCGCTATTTCTCTTGAAAATCAATCGCTGTTTCCACTCGACCACCTGTCTATAAAAGAAACCCTAATCAGAGTAGCTATCATTTGTGTTTAACTTCAAGTTGAATTAATTAGCAGTGTATGCTTTGTTTTACAATGTCGTGGTAGCTTTTGCCTTGATGGCCTGCGCTGCAAACAGCCACAGATGGTATTCAAGGAGGCCCGCAGTTAACCTTAAAACTATACCGTGTCACAGAGTTGAAAAATTTGATTTGTGCCAGTGTTGTAATGGTAAGTTTTACTATTTGCGCTCGATTTTTTTACAGAACGTATTTTCAATTTGCGATAAATCAAAACCGATACAGTTGCACCGCAAATATTTGGCTATGTTTGGGGCAAACTTTCCCTCATAGTAAGTACACTGTAGGACGTATGCTCGTCTTCATTAGCATAGTTCGGAGCAGAAGCCTATTTCATTTCATTTTACATTACGTTAATAGTTTATTATTTCTTAAAATCAAGTTTAACATACTGCATAGTTAACAGCTCGCTAAATTTTTACGAAACGTTTGAAATCAGATAAAGAATGAATAACATGTAACGCTGTTTTAAAATATATCTACGTATTTCAAATGGCTGTTCAAAAGATCGACTATAGCGTTGTTCTTCTGTCAAAACACGTATTTTTTCGTTTTTCCTAATTGTTTTCTAAAGTTTTCTAAATGTTATAGTATATATAGAGACTTATGTTCAACAACAAAATTATATGACTATAGTATTTATACTGACTAAGATACGGGGTTACTATTCACATGTTTGAAAACTACTAGTTTGATGAGAATATTATTCAAATTTGGGGATTTGAAAAAACTTTTTATGTAGATTAATAATCCGCTCTCAGATTTGCCGAACAAGTACTGTCGACAATATATGACGTGCATTAGGAATATAAATTCATATATTTTAAGTTTCACACAAGTCTTTCGTAAAATATTCATTTATAAAATATTAATTATTGGCCCGAGAAATCTTTCTCTAGTCATTGCTGTATTGGGACCGAAAACTTGGGAGTGTGTTTCTTCTTATCGTCCCATCAAATCTCTCCCGAATACGGTAGAATTAGGGAATGTCATGGCTAGGGTTAAAAACATTTCAGTTCAAGAATGCTTAAGTATCATTGAATGCATCGGGAACAATGCTCGTATTGTTCTGTAAATTTGTTTGTCGCTAAAACTCGCTCTTGGATCTTTGATGATTTAATCTCCGATATAAATTCTATAAGCATGCCTGTTTGTTCCAACATTAATTACTTCTGCCCATATTTAAGAATGCGGTAATATTTATCCATAATTTATGAAGAAAATTCATAAATTTTTGTTTCAAAGGAGCATAAAGTCGTATTTCTATCAAGTTTATTGAAACCAAATATAACATGACGATTCCTCTCTTTAATCTGGAGGTCTGTCCTAAAACTTTCCACAGTTGGTGAAATGTTGTAGCAGATGATGAACATATTGCTCGTCCGTGTGATCCAATAGATGAAACGATTCCACGTGTGACGATTACCTTATGTTTACGTTGTAGCTTTTTTTAGGATATAACCCTGTTTGTCACACAATTAGTTTTTCTGTAATATTCTGCAATGCACTAGTTCATTCAACGTAATAAATTTACGTAATGCAGACCAAATTGGCATTATACCATTATGATACAACACTTCTTTCATTTTCAGCCACCTTATTCATTAAATCTCTTAATCGTTTGGCCGACATATTGGTTTGACAAAACAGAACTTCAAATCGATATTAAGCTGCAGATGGTATCAATTTGCGGGGATAAGACATTATATTTTAATGATTGTTGACATTTACATGTGAATTTTTTTTTGATTGACTAAGAACAATTTATGGGGTGAAGTGAGGGCCTTTCATTGCCCTTCCTTTACAGACCGAGTACGTTACAGCCCGCGATGCACCCCAAACTTAGGCTGTGTAGAATTTTAAACTGTTGATCAGAAATAACTCTAACATTATCGTCTCCGTTAAGATTCCAATGAATAGAGCCACACACTCTTTATATTAAATGTTCTATGCGTGATGTTAGCGCTAGAGAATCCCCTTGTAAACTACAGTATTGTGAAACGTGTATCAGTACTTTATTTAAAGCATTTTGCATGGTTGTTGTGCCTATCGTATAATGACCGTTTCCGGCTTCTCTCCATAATAATACACTGTCCACGATGTTAGCACTATAGAATCCCTTATAAACCACAACGTGTTTAAGGTGGTTAAATATTTAAAATTACATCATTATTTGTCCGTGAAACAAATTGATGGGTCTGTTATATATTCAACCAGGGAGATTATTTAGCGTATTTTTTTTTATCTTAATTAAACATAACCGGAAAACGCACATCAGACAACTTTAATGTGTAAATATTCCTATGTGTTTTTCAGTAGATCCATGCGAGGGCGTGGAGTGTTTAAATGGTGGACAATGTGTAGGTGACGGTGTATGCGAATGTGTAGCTGGTTACAGTGGACCAACATGCAACAGTAAGTATTGTTTGGGTTTTTTTGTTTTGTTTTTTAAATCTGTATATCAAAATAATAAATAACGACATAGTACATAGTTCACAGTCATATTACATTCTCAGTAAGGAAATAACAACTAAAACTAAACAAAAAAAATGCATAAATAGATATAGGTGTGAAAGAATTGGGGTACTAGAATTGGAATACTAGAGGTATGCGTAATATTCATATTGTATAATCCCATTTATTTACTAACGTTTCGTTTAATTCGTTTTCTATTTGTTGTTTACTTTTCAAGTAGCTTCGATAATTAACAATTGTCGGTCTAATATTTTCGACTTTCGATTTGTAAAGGTAGTATTTTTTTTAAAATATTAAATGATTTACAAATAAGAATTCGCGATATGATTTTAAAAATTTTCTTTCAAAAAACCGAAATGAATATTTGCAACTGGTAATTGTAATGGAATGTCATTAGTTGAAAAGATTTCATGTAAATCATTCCAAATTACCTGTGCGTAGTTGCAGTATATATTTGAATAGCAAAAATCGCACAATGAAGATTCCTTTAATTTGATTTTAAATAAAAGGTCATTTGTATATATAATTTTTTGGAGGTATTTAAATTGAAAGTTCTGTAATCTAGTATTAGTGCTAGTTTTATAGACCAAATTGAAGATACTTGAGATTTCACTTTCTTCAAATACAAAACTATTCTCTTCTTCCCATTTACTTAATGATAATGGTTTACTATATTTAGACTCTACTCGTATTGAGTAAATATCTTTAATCTTATCTAGCGATTTTTTATATATATTTAAACAGATGTTATTAATAATGTCAAACACGCTTTGATTTCTTACTATAGGCGTAGGTCCATTGTCGATTGTATCCAAAAACTCTTTAACGGCTAAGCAAACGCTTTTCATTCTTAATATTTTATTACTATTCATTATCCTATTGATTAAAATGTTATTTCTACAGTCAATCAAAAATAAAATATTATCATTCATCAAATCTTTATCTATTATAGTTTTTTTGTTGATCTTGACATGTTTATTGTTCCAGATCTAGATGATTTGATTTTTAGGGCTTATTAACTTATCGATTTTTGATGTATAGATATGAAACCAATTATTGAAAAGTTCTTGATAGAAGGGAGATAATTTTAAAAAATCTGTTGCATAATTACATGCGGGTAATATTTGTCCGTCATAATCGTTTAATATATAAGCGTACGGAATTTTCCACGATTGAACGTCGTGTGATAGTATCTTTTTTATCCAGAATACACTACGGCATATCATCATCTTTTAGTCAATCATATTTAGCCCCCCTTTATTTATATCTTGATTTATGACTGTTCTCTTAAGTTTATCAGGCCCTTCCCATAGGTAGTTATAAAATAATTTATTAATGCTTTTAATTACGTTATCGGAGATAGTTTTAACTGATGCAGGGTATAATTTTTTAGATAAGCAGAATGTTTTTTATTATATGAATTTTTCCTATTAAACTTAAGTTTCGTCTTTTCCAGGCATTCAATGTTTCTTCAATTTGGTCTATGCATTTTTCATAGTTCATTTTTTCCGAGGTTTTTTCATCTAGTGAATAGGTGATGCCTAATATTTTTATATAATTCTCGCGGTAAATACAGCCTAAACCTTTAATATTATCAGGAAGTTGTGCGTTGCCACTGTTAAGATCGATCGCTTCAGTTTTAGTAGCGTTTAATTCTAACCCAGAAACCTTACTAAATTTTTTTAAAACTTCAAAAAGGTGCCTAGCTGATTTAAAATCTTTCAATAAAACTGTTGTGTCGTCTGCAAAGGCTGTTAGTTTTAACGATAGATCCCCAAAGATAATCCCCCCCCCTATATTTATATCGTTTCTTATATATATACATAATGTTTCGATAACGAAGTCAAAAAGATTTGTGCTACTAGGATCACCTTGATGTACTCCCCTGGCCACTTTAAATTAAGGGGTAGTATATCCAGTATTCATAACTGCACAGTTAATGTCGTTATATAATGTTTGTATCCATCTTAAATAATTGCGTTTAAATCCAAAAGCGTCTAAAACAGAAAACAGATATTTATGGCTAACGCTATCAAAAGCTTTTTTTAAAATCAATGGCTAAAAGGAAACCAGTTATTTTCTTAATTTTTGCAAGATAAAAACAATCATCAATAATACGAGTGTTTTCCTGTATATGACGTCCAGAAATAAAAGCAGTTTGATTTGGATGTACTAAAAATTGAAGAAAGGGATTTAATTTTAATGATAAAATCTTACTTGCTAATTTTACGTTTACATTTATAAGTGTGATGGGCCGCCAATTAGATAGAAGTGATTTATCTTTGCCAGGTTTTGGTATCAGTTTAATAATCGATTGTCTTTGTGATTCTGATAATTGCTTGTGTTCAAAGCCATAGTTAAATGAATTTAGTACTAATGTATTAATAAGCGGCCAGTATTCACGGTAAAATTCTATATTTAGTCCATCATTGCCTGGGGTTTTATTATTTTTAAATAACTTTAATGCTTCCAAACATTCACTGTTGCCAAGGTGCGCGGAAAAAAAGTCACAGGAAAAAAAGTCACAGTAAAAAAGTCACAAATTTGCCTAGGAAAAAAAGTCACAGGAAAAAAAGTCACAGGAAAAAAAGTCACAGTAAAAAAGTCACAAATTTGCTTAGGTAAAAAAAAACACAGGAAAAATGGGATGGATTTGGCACCGTGACACGATCGCTGCACAGATTTCGTAGCTGTGTCTGCATCTTTACAAATTTCTTTTTGACCTTTCTGACGGGTCGATGGCCGATGGCATCCTGGGCGACGACAGTCTGGACTGTGGCTGATTCCTTCTGGAACCACTCCACCACTCTCCAAATGGATGGATGGTGTTGGCCGACAAGATTGTAGAACTTGTTGTTCCATCCCCCGCAGATGTTGTTGGTACAGGGGGCACTGTTCCTGGTTGCGTCATGGGGGGGGGGGTCTTCTCATGGAGAGGGTTAGGCCTTGTAGTGGGGTACTAGTCCTAGTGTCTGGACATGTCACCAGGTTGACTGTGTCAGGTGGTAGAAGCATCCTTTGGCTGCCACGTCTCTACCAAACACGACAAGCAAAGAGCGCAAAATACTGTCTTTGAAATCAGTCACGATCGTTTCTACAAACATCTCATGGCCAAGTTCTTCACACTTATCAATTGCCAATTGTATGTTCCAGCATCTGACTTTGATTTTCATTTAATTTTTCGAAGTACTGTTTTCTGAGGAATATTGCATCCTCGAGACTTGATTTAATATGAGTAAAGATTCGAGTAATAGATATAAATTTCCCTTGATATTTCCTTTGGACAAGTAATTTCATTATTATCTATTTGAATTCTGTTTAATGAAGTTGATATTTTATTTTGTTTCTCTAAACTTTGCAATAATTTTGTATTCGTTTCCCCCTTTTCGTGCCACTCTACTTTAGATCTTAAGATAGCGCCACGGATTTCTATATCATAAATTTGATCAAGCTTGTGTTTAACGAAGTGATATTTTTCATATGTTTCGACATCATGAGTGTTTAAGGATGCAATTTTATTTTCTAGACCCTGCATTTCTTGTATTAGGTTTTCTTTTAATTTACTTTTAATTCTTTGTTTCTTTTTACAGTATTTAATGGTTTCATTTTTAATTTTAAATTTAACATAATCCCAAAGTCCCCCTCTATCGTCCTTATCATGATATTCCTCTGCCCATGTGCTAATAGCGTTCTTTAATAATTTGTAATAATTTTTATCTGATATCAGATTGTTATTAAAAATCCATAGCCCAGGCCCTCTTTTTGAATCATTGGTACATATGTTAATCGCAATTGCTTGATGATCACTGAATGTGTATGGTATTATTGTGCAATCTTTTACAAAATCTTGAGTTGTGCCCGAGATTAACCAAAAATCTATCCTGCTTTGTATTAAAGACTTTAAAAGCTGTTTCCACGTATATCTACGTAACGTTGGGTTTCTAACTCTATATATGTCGACAAGATTAAAATATTTAATTATGTTTAAAATAGCTACTTTGCTGTTGTTTTTTATTTATAATTTCCACCCGTTCTGTCCAAGACTTTGTTCATCACGTTGTTAAAATCTCCGCCTATGATAACTGACAAGTCGTCGAAAACTTCGAACGATTTGAGCATTTGATCTTGCATTTTAAGAAATTGGACCTTTTGCTGAATATCTATCGTGGGGCTGTATGTATTAACGAATAAAAAATTAGTTTGTAAACAGTTTAAAATCAAAATAATAAAGTATCCATTTTCATCAGCTGTATATGACTTAATGTCTAGATTACTCGATGTATTAAAAAAAAAATGGCAGTTCCAGCTGAATTACTCTGTTTGTGTGAAAATAAAATACGTTCTCCCCATTCCCGTTGCCAGGTGATTTCATCCGAAATTGTGCTATGTGTTTCTTGCAGAAATATAATTTTTGCTTTTTGTTCCTTTAGCCATTCAAATATTTTATTACGTTTGATTTTATTACGCATACCCCTAGTATTTAAAGATATAATTTTTAAGTCTTCCATTGATATATGTACATACAGTAGTATATTATAGTTGCATTTGTAATAATATTTTATTACGTTTGATTTTATTACGCATACCCCTAGTATTTAAAGATATAATTTTTATGTCTTCCATTGATATATGTACATACAGTAGTATATTATAGTTGCATTTGTAATAATTGTGTTCATGTTTAAATTTAAATCAGATAATGAGTATAATCTAAAAAATGTAAAGCTTATGATTGTTCTAAAGATATAAAAAAAACGTTTTTAAAAACATCACTGTATTTATATAAATAGTGAGTAAAACTAACGAGGTTATTTGGTTCTATGCGTTTATATATGGAATTAGCGTTCAAAGATAGCTTTGTAATACTGAAAGGAAAAAGCGTGTTGAGCTCTGAGTCCCACAATTCCCTAATATATAATTAAGTAGATAAAGTAGTTCATTTTTGTATATATTATATTGGTAAGGTTTTACCTAAGCAGTAGTTAAATTGACGGTCGTCAAATGTAAGATTAGCTCACCTATAAAACACGACTGTGTGTCAGTTGATTGACCCACATAATGTCTGTTCGAGTGACGTAATACAATGACCAATTTTGTCTAATACCTCCTTGCACTCATTAGAGTTTTAGAGTTTGACTCGTATGTGTCTTATTGAAAAAAAAAAACAAGTATATATATTTTTTTAAAAATTGATTACATTACGTTACAGCCCGCGATGCACCCCAAACTTAGGCTGTGTAGAATTTTAAACTGTTGATCAGAAATAACTCTAACATTATCGTCTCCGTTAAGATTCCAATGAATAGAGCCACACACTCTTTATATTAAATGTTCTATGCGTGATGTTAGCGCTAGAGAATCCCCTTGTAAACTACAGTATTGTGAAACGTGTATCAGTACTTTATTTAAAGCATTTTGCATGGTTGTTGTGCCTATCGTATAATGACCGTTTCCGGCTTCTCTCCATAATAATACACTGTCCACGATGTTAGCACTATAGAATCCCTTATAAACCACAACGTGTTTAAGGTGGTTAAATATTTAAAATTACATCATTATTTGTCCGTGAAACAAATTGATGGGTCTGTTACATATTCAACCAGGGAGATTATTTAGCGTATTTTTTTTTATCTTAATTAAACATAACCGGAAAACGCACATCAGACAACTTTAATGTGTAAATATTCCTATGTGTTTTTCAGTAGATCCATGCGAGGGCGTGGAGTGTTTAAATGGTGGACAATGTGTAGGTGACGGTGTTTGCGAATGTGTAGCTGGTTACAGTGGACCAACATGCAACAGTAAGTATTGTTTGGTTTTTTTTGTTTTGTTTTTTAAATCTGTATATCAAAATAATAAATAACGACATAGTACATAGTTCACAGTCATATTACATTCTCAGTGTGTATGTAGCATTATACATATAATGTTTTAAGCTATGTGTTTTTCAGTAGATCCATGCGAGGGCGTGGAGTGTTTAAATGGTGGACAATGTGTAGGTGACGGTGTATGCGAATGTGCAGCTGGTTACAGTGGACCAACATGCAACAGTAAGTATTGTTATGATTTGTGTCTTAGAGTCAATACTTTACCTGCTGGTGAATCATATGGTTTATGTGTATAAAAATTACTGTGTTATTCAGTAAGTCTCTGTGATGGTGTTATGTACATGAATGCTTGACACTGTGTAGGTGAAGGTGTTTGTAATTGTAACTTTGGTTTTGGTGGACCATCGTGCAACAGTTAGTTTCAAATTAATATTGTTGTGGTTTTCGTCTTTATAATAAATACTTTACCTACGTGAAAGTGTTTAATAAACGACTGATTGGTATTAATATTTTTTACTTTACCTACTTGTGAATCACATGATCAGAGTAGATGTGGTGATGAAGACGAATGACAGACCCCACTCACATATTGCTAACAGTGCTTTGATTTCTTAAATGGAGAACTTAATAAGTGTATATTTACGATATTATCATAATTATAATTATTTTACAGTGAGAGTATGTAACATAGACGAGTGTAGTAGTACAGGGGGAGGGTGTGTTTTATACAGATGTGTGACCTTTGGTAAGATACCTAGTCGTCTATCAACTATATTTATCACCAATCCGGGGGGTTTGGATGGCCAAGTGGTCTAGAGTGCGGCGCTTCGACCTCTAGCTGGCCAGTCACCTCTGGCTTGTGGCTGTGGGTTTCGAGCCCTGGTGTGAGCGTATGTGACATGTAGATAGAACACCTTCTCAACCTCGTGGGTTTCCTCCGAGCACTCCGGTTTCCTCCCACTACTAAAGACCCCTACGCGCAAGCGAATTATTGAAATAAAATTAAACCATATGCTAAGTCCCGTAACGACCTAGTTGTGTTGAGTGTACGTTAAATCCCATGGCTCTCTCTCTCTCTCTCCCTCTCTCTCTTTATTACCAATCCAGCTATACCCACTCAAATAACTATTATCTTGATCTTGAAATTTACTGATGAAATTAAAATTTTATCGTATAATCTGTGAATTAATCTACAAATTAACTAGACATATTCCGTCGATTGCTTTGTCAAATTTCACGTAATCATTTGTTAAAATGGCTAACTAGTTACAGAGGTATATCGGTAAAAATTTCCCTCCATCAAATATATAGTGTCTCAATCTTTTAACCTGTAACATGGGTGTATTTTTCAGGTAGCGATTGTGAAAGTGAAAGTAAACAATGCGATGGAGAAAACGGCGAAATTTGTCTGGATGATAATTGTGTAATCGAAGGTAAGTATAACATGTTACCGGATTAATTTATAAAATAAAAAACAGATCGATGGAGAAATGGAATCACAGTCAGATTAACAACGAATTACTTCAACGGAATATACAATGGACGTTTACCCCCCCGCCCGGTAGTCACCACGTAGGTGTGTGGGAGCGCCAAATAAGGACAATAAGAAAGGATTTAAACGGCTACTTATGTGTTTAAATTCGGTATCTTTGAATAATGAATCACTACACACACTAATGTGCGAAGTGGAAGCCATAGTGAACAGTAGGCCTCTAACGTTTATTTCAGATGATTGTGACGATTGGAATCCTTTAACGCCAAATACTTTATTGAATTTAAAGCCTACAACGTGGTTATTACCTCCAGGTGATTTTAGCCGTAAAGATCTCTATACAAACCATTAGACCTTTACCCTCTACTTTACAAACAGTTGAATTTTAAACTCAAGTTCAAACGACATCTGTTCATTAATTACATAACAATTACAGGAAACAGGCTGAAAACAAGGGGTGTCCATCTTTAATATGTTGATCACGGCAGTTTCAACACAATCCATAAATTCCTGTAAGACACAGTCAGGACCCACACATTGTTAACCGACATGTCCCATTGCTTTAATATGGCGTTCTATTTATAAACTCTATTATATATATATATTTACCGTGAAACAAAGTAGTACAACTTTGCGGTTGTGCTAATAATTTTGGATATATATATATATTTCAGATGATATTTGTCGTCGAGTTATAGATGGCAGATTTATTAGCTGTGTTGGTCAGGGTATGTTGTTTATTTTACTAACTGACAATGTTATTTAATTTAACACTATCAAGTTGAGCTACAATCATGTATTACTTGAGGTGGTTGGGATGGCCTAGTGGTCTAGAGTGCCGCGCTTCGATCTCTAGCTGGCCGGCCTCCTCTGGCTTGCGGCTGTGGTTTCGAGTCCTGGTGTGAGCGTATGTGGCATGGAGATGGGGGCGCCTTCTCAATCTCGTGGGTTTCCTCCGGTTTCCTCCAACTGCTAAAGACCTCTACGCGCAAGCGAATTGTTGAAATAAAATGAATACCATATGTTAGTCCCGAAATGACCTAGTTGTGTTGAGTGGACGTAAAACCACATTTTTTTTCTCTATCTCTCTGTATTAATTGAACTGTTTATAAATATAGGACTAAATGAATGATGATATACACTGATTATTTAATATCTATGTAACAACCTATAGCTATATTTACCAAGGTAAGAGAAACTATAAATAAATCTGAAACCTATTGTAAAAGCGTCCAGAAAATCAGAATCCCCAAATGTTTCAGGTGAACAATGTGGAGAAGGATTCTGTCAATTTCAAACTCAATGTGTAAACAACACGTGCAGGGGTAAGTATGATATAGATCTATGTTATTTATAAAGCGACTATTCCTATAATTAATGTTGTTCTACTTGATCATTGGTCTGTACTTAGAGGAACACCTGACAACACTATCCTATGTTGAATAAAATAAAAACCAAGTACGAACAATCCAAACCATAAGACAGAATTCCTAAAAACGTTATAGGCAAAATAGTGTAATCAAGCAAAATGGTGTAATCAGCAAATGGACAAGCAGTGGTAACAGGTGTCCGGAAGAGTAAGCTTACCCTACCTGGCGCCATACCCGCCATAGCTGCATCCAAACTTTAAGGCGAAATGATTGGCCAATGAACTATCAGTATGCAAAATGCACGCGATGAACTGTTTTAACGATGTAGTAGACATTATCAGGAAGATAGTTATAGTATACGTGTCAATTATCAAGAATAATAGTCGAAAGAGACACGTTATATTTACCAATCAAATCAATATGAAAGTCATAAAACTTTTTAAAGGTTTTAATAAATTTAGTGCGCAAGTATCCTTGTAGTTGAAGCTTAGATGACACATGCCTCGATCTACTTAAAAAATCAGAATAAAAGGAAGAAGCTCTCGCGTAACAATTTAGCTGAGACACAAACACTCCAAAAGCTGGTGATATTGGAATGCTACTACTAATAAATGGAAAGTTAACAATCGGAAAGTCAAAGTCATCCCGCTTATCGTACAATTTAACACTCAGTTTATGACAATTGTCAAAATCGAGACAGGATAAGGGTACGTTGTTAACCAGGTCATATTACTCTGTTATCTTATGAAAGATAACCGTAAATACAATTCTATATTGTAACTTATATTAATTCTAATTCCAGCTGAGTGTGGTTTCCATGGGGGTAGTGGTGGTATTGAATGTAATGTGTTTGGTCTTGGTGGTACATGTATAGATGGTGTTTGTCTCGGTATGTATGATTTCTATTTTACTATATAGGGAGTCATTGATCCAAACCAGATGTATGTATTATTAATAGATATCGCTACAGTCTTGTTATGAGTACAACTGTCGGGGATATGATCATAATGTACTTGATAGCCAAAACAGTCTCCGGTTAAAGTGTTGAAAGAATTCAGAGTTGGTTTTAAATATTAATTCAAATATTATCTGTCTGTTCAGACTAACACTGTAAGATCAATAATAAACAGTATATAACATTATATAAGAACAGCGGTTTGTAATCAGAGTATTGGCCAAAATTTGACTTGAACTATTTTATCTGATCTATATTCAGATAGAGATGGCTGAGTTGTCTCAGTACAGGTATTCATATTGCTTCAATCATCTGTCTAATCTCAAACTTGTAATCAACGTATAATTAGAATAACGAGTACAGTGTTAGTCCCAAAAAGGCCTAATCGTTAGATTAGTGTTGAGGGGCGCCCCCCCTCCCCCAACCTAAACTTCACCTATGTGTTGATAGATGGTTAGATATTGTTGTGTGTAATGATGTATTACTTATTTTTATAGTACCATGTACAGACGACGATGATTGTAGCGGTTCCCCCTGTATTGGTGGATTCTGTGCAGGTAAATATTCACTATTCTATTTATAATCACCTATCATCATGACGACAAATGACAAGTTATAACTTTGATTATATTCACCTAATAATGTTATTAATCGTCTACAATGGTGTACTATATGTTTACATTGTCTTTTTACAAACATTCAAATATACAAATCATAGAGGCGCATGATCCACTTCTGGATAGAATTCATAATGGTAGAGATAATAACATATATGGTGAAAATATAAATCTCATCCCTTTTATACGCCCACATGTTCACGTGGACATAGTATGCCGTTGTCCATGTCCGTCCACAATTTGTTTGGCGGCACTCTACAGGTAACAATTTTATCCGATTTCAACGAAATATCGGTTCCTTGGATAATAACGTCGTGGATTATGATCCCTGATTGTACGAAAAATCGGGTTTTAGATGGTAGATACTCTAGAGGTCCAATTTTTGTTCCGATTTTGATGAAACTTGAAATGCATGTTTATAACCCCAAATTCTTGGTTCCTGTCGATATTCACACATATCGGATCATAACGTCCGGAATTATGGCTCCCTGATTGTACGTGAAATCGCGTTTTTGGCTTGTGTTGTGGTCCCTACAGAGGTCACGATTTTTATCCGATTAAAAAAACGTTTTAGTATATTACTGTTACACCGTAATAAAGGTTGAGTTTGAATTTCGTGAAAATCGGACCAAAACTGCTGGATAAAATGGCCAACACTTGTTCGCGAATCGTGTAAAAATACGGTATATCAAGATCTTGGTTCCTTGCGATATTTGCGCATATAAAATCGTAACTTCCTGAATTATGGTCCCTGATTGTAAGAAATATTGCCTTTTTTAGCTTGTGGTCCCTCTGAAGGGTACAATTATCATCCGATTTAAAAAAAAAACGTTTGGTTATATCACCGTTACACCATAATGAAGGTTGAGTTCGAATTTCGTGAAAATCGGGCTAAAACTGCCGGACAAAATGGCCACCGCTTGTACGCGAATAGCGAAAAGTGAAAAAAAAATGTTTTATCAAGGTGGTGGACCCTGTAGAGGTCACAATGAAGGTTGAATTGGTATTTCGCGAAATTCAAAATGAAACTGCCCGATGAAATGGCCGCTCTTTGTATGAAAATTGTATTTAAGAATGTAATTCAAGGGTTATGAACCTTCCAGAGGTCACAATGTTTATCTAATTTTAATGAAATTTAAAACATAACTTCAATTATGTTGTCTTTTGATATTTGCGCATTTCAGACCATAACTTTCTGGATTATAGCTCCTGATTGTGCAAAAAATCGTTTTTGTTTTTAGCTTATTCTCGATCCATCTCTTGCAAATTGTGGGAGTATCCTGTCTTGCAGCCTCTGGTTTAAATCTAGTAAACTCAAATAAGAGCGACGTCATACCATTACGTCATTTTATCCAAGTTTAAAACAAAAACTCTTTGATCAATGCAAAGATTTTTTGTATATCTTACCAAGATAGCGTCGTCAAACACACATAACAGTTGGTTAGAATAATTCATTTACTTGTTTAACTTTATGTTGTTAAACTAACACATTATTTTCCCCAAGAATTATATTTATTTTCTGACTTGTTTACGGATAGTATATAAACCGTGTTTGTATTTTTCAGTTACTAAATGTGGAGAATCATCTTGTATGCAACCGTGAATATAATTTATGTTATGTTACAGTGAACAGCTATTATAAATAAAATAAAACCAAGTACGAACAATACAAACCATTAGACAAAATTCGAAGTCCTAAAAACGGTATACGCAAAAATGTGTAAAAACGCAAAATAGTGTAATCAGCATATGGACTGTTCAGAATGGGTGAATTCCATTTAGTTTTTTCTTTCTTTATAAATTATAATTCTGAGCCTACAATATATTCATCTGTACTTCTTCATAAAAACCCCATATAAACCAAGATTTTAAAATGTAACCTAGATTGAAAATAAATAGTTTGTTCTTTGTTGGTTGTTTATTTTGTTTACCTGATGTTGCTGTGTTTGTCAGTCAGTCATCCATGTTATCATCCGTAGTTTGTTAACCTTAATTCGGCGGAAAAGCAGCTGCCCGGGCAAAATGTTACCCATAATACATGCTGAATGGTAAAGTTAAGCTTATTAAAACCAACTTCATTTTATCCTTTTAAGATTTTATCTTTAGAAAATCTCACGAAGGAGTATTAAAGTGGAAAGATTTGCCATAATCCACACTAACCTACCCTTCAACATGCATAACGTCACGGAAATATAAAGACGGCAATGTAATCATTTACACATAACTACTAAAAGCACTGGTGAGGGGGTGAGACTTCCTACTTCCGACTTCCAACTTCCATCTTCCATCTTCCGACTTCCAACATCCGAGTTCCGACTTCTGAGTTGACAACCGTATTAAAATACTAGAAATAGAGAGACCCGTATCTTGTGAGCTTCTAAGCTCAAGTTATTTGTATCAAAAACCTCGGCTTATTTATAGTAAACTCAGATGTGGTATAAAGTTAATTAAGTATACGTATACATATATTATTGAAGTCGGAAATCGGAAGTTTCTCTAAAGGTTGTGTTCTACTTCTTTAAAATGGGTCAGTATATTTTCGACTTATTAAACGACGTGCTTTTCTCTGTGCTATACCATCTGGAACTACATTCTCTTCAGAAGTCGCTTCAGTTGCCCTACACTGACCTTTATTCCATGATATCATGACAATCTCTGAGTTTTAATAAACCAGCTGAACGTAGATGAAAATCGAATTGTCTCTAAAAATGAATGTTAACGGTGCAGGACGATAGGGGGTGGGGGGACCTTTTTAATAACTTAACATGTCCGGTCTCCACACATCTAACGTGCACATCCCATAATGTATTCCCCACTGATTAGCTAATGTGAAGAAGTTGGAACTCGAAACACGGGAGTTGGAAGTCGGAACTCGGAAGTCCCTCCAGGGCTTCCGTACATATCGCTTACTTTAGTATTTCGTATTTGATATCGACATTCTTCCATTTTAATCAATATAGATGGTATTATCTTGTTGTAAATATATGAAATTGGGTATCCCCAAAGTACGAATAGGCGGGTGTGATAGAAGGGGAGAGGGAGAATAACTATCAATAGACGATTGTGGTCTGTTCCCTGGCGAACTAGAATTACTTCCCTTATATCTGTGCCCTTATCATTCTCCTTTTTCTTTTCACCACTATTGCATGGAATATTGTTTTTTCCCTTTTAGCCTAGAATGATTAAGGGGGTTTGAAATTCTATTTTCTGCCAGGTTTTGGTGAATATTCATGATTCTGGGGCGGAAGGATCAGGCATAAAATTGACATAAATTAGGGTACTCGCCACTGCCTATCGATTACTGACCGAGAACAAAATCGAACTGGGTAAGCCCAGAGACGTAAATGTGGGTCGGTCTCAAACAAAATCGATGCCTCTGGTTAAGCCCTTCCAATATTTTTATCAGATCACTGTGATTGTAGCTGTAACGATGAAATGAGGTTGGATTTTGCGTTCTGCTATTCTGCTCCAACTAGGCTAATGAAGACGGACATTGTTATGAGGGACATTTTACCCGAACAGCAGCCCCAAGGCCTTCTCTTATATCGAATTTCAACTGCCAAGGAATCTAAGCCACGTCAAGTGTATACAGGACGTCAATTTTCCGTTCCGTCCGTAAGAATATATAACGTTGTTCCTTGTCAGGACCTATGTGCTGTACAAATGACAAGGTGAGACAACGCAGGAACCTACAACCCAGGCCCTGAAGGTTAGCAAACCAACGTCTTAATCACTGACAATGGTAATCAAGATGATCCATTCAAAATTGCATTACATAGACGATAAATACATTAATTGGGCTTGACTCTGCCCCTTGGATAGGACATGGACCAATATCAACCCTATGCTGGATCATTCCGAGTTGGACCCAAATATGTTGATAATTGCAACCTGTATATTATAAACGTGCGTTTGCGTACCTTAGAATAGAAATCCGAGATCCAATGTTATCAGCAACTTCTTTGGCTTCTTGCGTTTTTGTTGGAAATGCTTCTGGCCACCCCGAAAAAGAATCGACTACTAATAAGATATGTTTATATCCCTCCGGGCTTTCGGGTAAAGGACCAATAAAATCGATATGCAGTCGAGAGAAGGCTTTTTCAATAGGCATAGGCGTCAATGGTACTTTAGTGTTAACAATGATTATTTATTTTTGTTCTTTGACAGACTTCACATTTAAAAACATAATCGCAAAAAGATTGGTACAATTTTGGCCACCGATATTTCTGAATAATTGCCAGTCTGGTTGCATCCCGTCCTTTGTGACAACCGCCTGCTACAGAATCATGATATGATTTTAAAAGATCATCTCGAAGTTCTTTAGGCATAGCAAGCTGTTTAAACATTTATGTGTTATTCTTTCGTCTAGGTTGGTAAACATGATAGAGTATTCCCTCGACTTATTCGAATCCAGCGATTTATAAACTATGCCTTTTGATTCTTTATCAGAAATATCCTCGGGGATGGTGTTATTTTCCAAATATTCGATAATGTTTTTAAAGTCTGGACATTGCCTTTGTTCAATTGCTATTTCCGGTAAAGGAATATCCGTTACAGCGATACTATTTATTTCTGGACTTAACGGTTGATCCTGATTATATATAAATTCTGTTTCTACCATATTTGATTCTGTATTCCTAATAAGTTCTAAATTATAAATTGATGGTATATCATCTATAGATTCATTTACAGGTTTATCAGGATAAATTCTACGAGATAGTGCATCAGCGTTTTGATTTTTCTTACCAGGTCTATGCACTATTTCATATTTATATTCCTGTATTTGAATAGCCCAACGTACTAATCTATTTGTGGTATGTTTAATTTCTTTTAACCAGGCCTGGGCCCTGTTTCACGAAAACTTAAACTAAAATCCTTAAAATCGATGAGATTTTAAATTTTTTGCGTTTCACGAAGGTCGATTGTAACTTAAAATGCAATTTTAATAGATTTTAGTTAAAATCGCTTGCGCCCGCGCAGTGCAGATTTCCGCTTTTGGCACTAGCGGTGAAAGCAAATACGCTTCGAAACTGAAAACTGTTGACAGACTGAATTAACGGATACATTATCAATAGGGAGAGTTTCATACGTTGTAGAAAAGTTTGCACATGGTCAGAAAGTCGTAGAGAGATGAAATAAATGAGTTTATTGCGTATTGTTAGTTTCGAAATGTATTGGTGGGTTGACCTTAAACTTGGCATTTGATTTCCTCGCAGGCTTCAGTGGAAATATTGTGTATCGATAAACTAAAGCACTTGAATTCGTAGTTTTATAGTAATTTGGAAAAGAGAAACTATTGAAAATTTTCACAAACAAATTATGATATTCGTCACTCAAAAGACTAATCTAGGCTGCAATTTTTTTGTCGTAGTTTAAAAGTATATTAACATTGAAATTAAATAAATACGCCAAAAAGCCAATGTTCGGATGCCTAGATTTGAAATGTCATTCTCATAGACGCTTTCAATGATACTTTGAAAAGGCAGAAGAGTCTTTCTATCTTACTTAATTAAATGATTTTTTTCCCAAGATAAAATAGCTTTGGTGCCTATTTTTTTTTTAATTTATGTTGTTTTATTAACGTAACTTCATTAAGAAATAATAATAAATTTATGATATCAAAATTTTATTTCAAATAGGCCTATTACATTTTTGAATAAACACATTCTAGATTATTGATTTATCTTTTTACAAATCATAATAACCCCAAAAACATAAGTAAATACTACATATGGCATGTCTAGTATTATAGGCCTTTAGGCCTTCTAATACAAAGAAATTTGCTATATTAAACACGAAGATATTTTCTTTATAGATAAGAGTGCTCTTCTTTCCATGACATCGGATATAAATGCTCTTTTAGTGTGTAGTTTACTGGAGTTTTGGGGTTTTTTTTCTTGGAGTTCTAATATGGGGCACCATCCAAATGCTTAGATTACCTTACAATAAAATAAACGGATGGACAGTAGCTGTATATCCCATGCTATGAAAAGAAATTGAATGAAAATTGTTTTTGTGAATGATTGTATGTTAAAATTATGTGCCAATTGTATCTGTATGTCGCAATAGATCAAACAATGTAGCTCTAATCAATGTTTGTTACTGTAGTGATTTTAAGTTAGGAGAGGGTGACAGCTATCCTAAGTTACAATCGATTTTAGTTAAAATTGTCCTTAAAATAGTTTTGTGAAACGCTACTATTTTAAGTTAGGATACACTTGTAACTTACAATATTATTTTAGTGGATTTTAGCTACAATGCTTAAAATCGTTTTGTGAAACGCTTCTATTGTAAGTTAGGATGAAATTTTAGTTTACAATGATTTTAAGGAGATTTAAGTTTTTGTGAAACAGGGCCCAGAGCTTTATGGTCGATAATAACTTTAAATTGGGCAGTAGCTAAATATACTCTAAACGTTTTGATACCCTCAAGTACTGCCAGACACTCTTGTTCAGTGACTGTCCATTTTTTTTCGAAGGGGTGAAGAGATCGTCCGCCATAATGTATCACGTGTTCACGACCGTCTTTACCGATTTGGGACAGAATATAACCTAAAGCGTACCCAGAAGCGTCCGTTGTCAGAACGAAGGGCTTCGACATCTCTGGATAAGCTAAAATAGTGGGTGGTACCAATGTTTTCTTTAATGTGTCGAACGCTTCTTGACACTCTTGTGACCAGTTAAATTTAATATCCTTGCGCAACAAGTTATTTAAAGGAAAGGCTATTTTGGAATAATTAAAAATAAATCGTCTATAATAGTTACATAGACCAAGAAATTGTCTTTTTTCATGCTGATTTTTAGGTTGGGGAATAGTTTGTACAGCTTCCGTTTTTTCTTTATCTACTGATATACCGACTTTATTAAATATATGCCCTAAGTATTTAACGCTTGTTGCTGCAAATTTACATTTACTGGGTTTCAATGTTACGCCTGCTTCTCCGAGTTTTTGAAATACGTTTTTCAAATGTTGAAGGTGTTCGTTAAAATCTTTACTAAATATTATTATGTCATCAGCATATACGAGTGCATATCGCCAATTCAGGTCTCTTAATATATATGTCAAAACCATTTGAAAGGTCATGGGGGCATTAGTTAATCCAAAAGGCATACGCGTCCATTCATAAACACCTTCCTGTGTAATAAATGCAGCTTTATGTCTAGATGTTTCATCCATTTCGATTTGCCAAAACCCGCTAGCGCAATCAAGAACTGAAAATATTTTGGCCCGAGCTTCGCCTACCGAATCGATTACATCTTCAAAGCGGATGATAGGAAAGTAGCATGGTTTAGTTACTTTATTTAATTTTCTATAGTCAACTGCAAATCTCCATTCTCCTGACTTTTTCTTTACCATAATTACTGGTGATCTTCACGGAGAATTACTTTCTACGCAAATGTTATTTTCAAGCATTTCTTTAATTTGTTTCGAAGTTTCCTTGCGTAACTCTGGTGTTTGGCGGTAAAATGGCATTCGAATTGGACTAGCATCTCCGGTTTCGATATGGTGTTTATAGCCTTTTGTCTTTCCTAATTCCCCTAGGTTATTAGCGAAAACTCCTCTGTTGTCTTTCAAAAACGAAATCAACATCTGTTTTTCAGTACTGTTTAAGTCGGAGTCACTTTAATCAAATTCTAAAACGTCTTCGTTTGCTTCAGTACTAGTTGTCGTCGACATAACATTTGCTGTATTTTTAAATGTTTTAATTTTATCGCCCTCAGGTAGATCAATTATCATTGATTCATTTATTTCATTTACCGTTGCCAATATTTTTGTTTTAGAAATTTGAATATCTTTCTTCGTTGGATTTAGGAGACGCAACACCGCATCTTCCGTTTTCTACCTTAACAAGACATTTAGCACCCATTAAACCATTCTTAGCCAGTATGGGACTTGGCTCTAGCAATACAATTTTCCCATTATCAGTGTTGCTAATGCGAATAGGTAAATCAACGTGATGACGGGCCTTTAATGTAGTTGTTTTAAAAGATCTTACTAATCCTATATTATTTGATATTAATGCTATGGTAGGTAATCCTTCGTTGAATGAAACAATGCGTTTACTAACATGTATTTTTGCTTTAAATTTTTCCATAAAATCCAAACCTATTATTATTGGATGGTGTACTTTTTCCATTACATGAAATTTATGCTCTAGTAAAACATTGTTTATATAAAGAGGTACAGGAATAATACCTAATACATTATGCTTTTCACCTCCTACGCCTATAACATTTGTAATATACGATGGTTCAATGTCTAATTTTGATAGACCAACTTTATTTAATACGGAACTTGACAAACAAGAAATTGACGCCCCGGTATCAATGAGTGCATTAAACCGTTTGTATTTAATAGAAACTTTAATCATATTTCGTTCTAAAGGCGTATTTATAATTATGATTTGGCCCATTTTACTTGCCGTAGTATTTTTGTTAACATTATGCCTGTTCAAAGAATTATCTGAAACAGGCGCCTTATCCTATTTCCTTTGATATCTATTATTATTTTGGCGGTAATAACATTGGTCATATGAATGTGTTCGTGTTTTACACAATTTACAATATTTCCCATTACAATTTCTAAAAGAACAATTAAACAATTTCTAAATTCTACGGATAAAATTGGTTGTTTTGGTACTGCCTTTGCTGATCATATTGATTGTCTTGGTGATAGTTTTTAGCCATCCACACTTCGACAGTCTTCTCTGCACATTTTGATATGAAGTCATCGCTGATATTCATACTGCTAGCTGCTGCTACCACAGTGTCTGAAGGTTGTAGCATGGCTACTCGATTGGCTATCATAATAGCATTTTTCAAATCTTTTATTGTCTTCGGATTTGCTTGAGTCACACTGGCTCTCATTCTAGGCAACAAATTTTCTATTGCCGTGTGCACTAGTAATTCTTCAGGCACTTTCCCTTCACTAGCGAAAGCAATTTTTCCTAATTTAGCGACATATTGTTCTATACTTTCGCTTGTTTGTTGTTGCACTTGGTACCTTAATTTAGACATATCGAGGAACATATTTGTACTCTTTTAAAAATAATTGTTTGACATTATCGAAATTCGCTATTTGTATAGCTGAAAGTTTTTGATACCACAACTAAGCTTCACCACTCAGATAAAAAGAAAACTTTGCTTATTTTAATTTATCCTCGTTAACTTTTTGAATTGCCATCATATTTTCGAAATATACTATAAAAGATGAGGCTGTTTCGTCGCCAGCTCCACAAAATTTTGTGAAATGAATCGAACTCATTGTGTATTCGTCACTATTGTTTTCTTCTGTATGGCTAATTGCGGATAAATTATCCTGTTGCGTTCCCTCCGGCAAATTGTTACTAACGCTTACTTGTTCGGTTGTTTCCGGAGTTAAACTTTCGGTTTCGGTGATTTCCGTTTCTTTCTGGTTTGTTGCTTTTACTACGTGGCTTCTTAATCTCGGAAAATTATCTGGATACACTCCTTTATCAGACATCAGATGGGATTTTAAAACATCTCCCGAATTATAAACGTGCTTTTGCGTACCTTAGAATAGAAATCAGAGATCCAATGTTGTAATTAAAAGTATAATTTATTCAAGTCATATCAAAATATATGAAACAATAGTGCAAATATATAAACAATTGTGGGTGGTGTAAATAAACAAATATAATCAAATATTGGTGGTGTAAATATGAAGAGAATAAACTAAATATAACTCGCTTTGTGAGAGATATCTGATGTCTGAAATTATTTAAATCTTAATCATAAATTGTAGTAAAACAAGTATACTCGATTATAATAAAGTCGTACTTTTCAGTTTACTAATATATGAATGAATGAATGAAATGGGGTTTAACGTCCTACGCTTAAGCACCGTACCTGGGCTAATTGAAGACGGTACTAATATATGTATTATTATATACTTAAATCGATACATTATTAAATCATCGACATCTAAATATAAACAAGTATTGATTCGTTTTCGTATAAAGAAACGTACTTTTCCGTTTATATAAATAATCATTATATCAAATTTGATATTTTAAATAACGTTTATTTTACTAAACAAGTATTCACTAGATTTGTTAAATCCTACTTTTCGGCTTAGTAAAATCGTTATATAGATCAATGAAATAACGGAGGTTATTTTATTTAATTTAGCTGGTATAAACTAGAAGTATGAAATATATCTTCTATTAATTCAGTTCACCGATGCTATAAAATAACTAATGGAATCAATGTCAAATCTTATTCTTACGAAGACATATTTCATACAATATAAAAACATAGAAATAAACTTAAAACATTTTATATACAATAAATAAAGAGACATACCTTAGAATAGAAATCAGAGATCCAATGTTGTAATTAAAAGTATAATTTATTCAAGTGACGACTAAACGATTATTCGTGAATTTAAAGGCTTTAATTTCCGAACAACACGCCTAGATATTTTCTATTGATTTGATTGGTGGGTGTTTAAAACATCCAGGGAAAACTAGAGGCCTGGCCATTGATTGGTTAAAAACAATCGTGTTCAACTCAAACCTTAACGTATCATCTTGAGTAATTATATTGCCTCTAGTTAATCTCAGCGTATTGTTTGAAAAGTCTTAAACGTCGTCATGAATTATACCTAAAATCAATCTAAATTGATACACAACAAAGGACTCTGTTAGTGTCTCTATAAACCGTCTTTAATACTTATATAAAAGTTAAGCCGTTATCTATCAACGTCAGCAGATAAATGTCGCTTTCATTTTAAAATAAAATATGCAATTTAAATCTTATTAATTAAATACGCGTACAAATAATATATGAAAATATACACTACTACAATATCATCTTACAGACAAAATATCAACAAAAGTGAGTGTGGCACCGTCGAAAGGACAGGAAGGAGGGCTCGTGCATCAACGTCCTCGTAAAATGTTTTTGATTTTAGCTGTCTTTTGGAGTTTTTTATAAAACAATGTAGTTGTACAAATATTTTTCTGTACATTCAGGTAAATATTCCAGGTTAACACTCCAATTTGTCAGAGTACATGGCTTTGGTAAAATCTCCCCGGTCGCTAGAGCCAATCAATTATGTTGGCTTTGATTGAAGCTCAGTTGATTGTGGAGTAACAATTCGTTTCTGCCAGTAATGGAAAGTTTATTGGCTCCTTTTACTCTTTCTATTACTTCGCATTTTCTGCCCGACACATTTAAATTTCGATTTGATAGAAATCTTTTCAGATCACTCAATTTAAACTCCTCTAAATTAAGACTTTGTTCACATGCAATATCGATTGTGTTGTCCGCCATATTGGATAGGTAGTGGCCGGAAATGGAAAACTCGATTACCTCCCTTGGATATCAAGTGACGTAATCGACTTATCGGAAACGGCAATACTAGACGTCCCTAGGGCACAAGTAATAAGTTCACCAAGTTCCAAGATAATTCATTCAGAATTGTGTCCTTCGGACGCTCAATCCATAAATTGGGCGTAGCTCTGCCCCTGAGGGGTTGTGGCTGCCCCTAGGGAGTTGGAGAATGCACCAAAATCAATAGTTGCCACCCTTAGGCTATAAGGAATACATATTATAAAAATGAACGTATAAACACTACTCATTTAAACATACATTATGTAAGAGCTAATCGGCCGATTGTATGTCTTTGCTTGGGCCTGAAGTGTTATATAAACTATTAATTAGACATATATTAACGTGAAAAGACCACAATCAACGTTCGATGCCATAGGATATCTCTGAGATTTGATAATTGTTTATTTTTTGCAATGTCTATTTTCTGTCTTGTCCGCGGGTTTATCTTGTAAAGATTTTGGGGTTTTTTTTGTTTTGTGTGTAGTGCAGTCCTCCTGCATTTACTATTAGATTAGAACGGTTCGTACATATTTGATTTAATCTAAACATGTTGAAGCGAGGCTAAGCTTCGAACAACCAGTGTGGTGGTTGTAATTAATGTGCACATCTTGTCAAACAAGCTTCGAAATACCAGTGTGGTGGTTGCAGTTAATGCGCACATCTTGTCAAACCTTCAAAAGCTAATAGCAGATGTTTCTGTTGGTTTCACCGTCCATTGTGTTCACCTTGTAAGACATATTTGGTGTACTGTGCTGGTCATACTTGAATAAACTATAAAGTCTATGTTCAGTCAAGATAACATTAACTAACTATAGACCAATGACAATAGTGAACTATAGCATTAATAGGATCATTCTATAACACAGTAATCGGATTATTCTTTAACAAGTTAGGACTGTGTATAGATGCCATATGTATTTTAAGGCTTTATTATATTTTAACACACTTTTAACATATGACTTTTTAAAAATGCAATTATCACTTTAAGGCCCTGTAATTCCTCTTTTTGGCGTATCATATCGTCCCCAAATAATTTCGATTATTTTAGAGCATTCTTATGTATAGGATATAAACCTATCCGAGGTTGTTATGTCAAATAACCCACGGGTTTTATGACATATCAACTGAGGGAGAATAGGTTTATCTCTGGCATATGCAACGCCCACCCTTAAATTAAATGGGCTCTTCCATTTAAGGTCAACAACGAATGGCTACCTACTGGATAGTTTCCGTCAAATAACGAAAGTTATCGAATTAATTACGTGCAATTACGTGGTTGTTGTTGTTTATACGGCGCCATTTTGAAGAATTGAATAGCAAAAGCACAATCAAAATGGATAGGAATACGAAGTCAGACGAATAATCAACCCCTTTAGCCAACATATTGACGATGGAATTAATGTTGATGCAACTATCGATGAGGATCTATTCAAACTTAAAGAAAATTTGGATCAAAAGGCGTTCTTTTCCAATAATTATGACAGTCAGTGAACAATGATTGGAGGTTTTCACTAAGTTTAGAGAAGGATTTGACCGACTGTTTCAAGTGCATGGACTTTATAATGGAAATCTTGGGCGATAAATCCTTTCAAGTCTAGGAGTGTGTGGACGGAAAGAAGATTCTGAAAGATATCTTAGACATGGTTGAGTATGGATAACCGATTAAAATATGCCGATAAGTACGCTGTCTATTTCGGTTTTGAATGTTACAAATTGTACCATTATAATTTTTAATTGTCAAAAGAATAAAATCTATTACTGTGGTTTTTTTTGTATATCGATCATCAGGTGTTGGTATGAGTCTACTCCAGGGTGTCTTGAGGTTTCGTTGATACGTAACCCCAAGGAGCCTTAAGCAGTAGAACTATGGAGCGGCGTCCGACTGATTTTTTTTCGCATGGAGCTGAAAGGCACCACTCGATAAGCATCGGGCTGAAAGGCGCCATTCGATAAATTCTGAATGCATGTCCTACCTCATTGTCAAATCCTTCTCTGAGCAACAATGACACTTACTGACAAAAAAAACGTTGTTCAGTGAAACAGGTTTATCAAATATCACACACACTAACATTTCATAAAATTGCCATGTTGGGATAATTTTACCTCTTTTTGACGTCATATCCTCCGCATTAAAATTTGAGAATCCTTATTTTATCGAAACGAAATGTATTTTTGTACAATATTTCTATGGATTGCGTATGTACTGTTTTTACATCGGGATAGATGACAATGTTTATTGAAGGAATAATTAGGTCGCCATTCACACGTAGTTGAAATTACACAATGAACTTAATGATTATTTTCTGCATGATTAATTAGGGCCAAATCATGACCAGTGGTTGAAAGTATGATTCTTCTACAACGGCACCAAACACCTGACAAGGCACGACTGCCTTTCTTCATATTTAACAAAAACTGTTGTCATTTGCCGTCACTGAACGTGCAATTTTTACATTCGTCAATTAACACGGTAACATGCACAATGGTTACTTTTGATCTCTGGGTGCTTAATACCTGGCCTATGTATGACTATATTCATAAAGTCAGTACAAATGCATAATTGTGATTACTATTCATGAAAACTGGTGAGAAATATACGTGTTGTCAGTAGTCGCTTAATCCCGTGAGTACTTAAATCGTACGTCAGTATTCCTGTAAATGGTCACTAATTAACATAAAGTGAGTATTTAAGGTAACTGGTTAGTATTCCTTACTTGTGTCAGAATGTAAAGATAACGTGACTAATTAAACAAACGTGAGTTAAGCCGACCATATCACTAGTCGGGCGCGTGTGGGAGAAATTGAGAAAAGCGTGACTATTTAGAAAACGTCACTAATGAAGATCTCGTCACTATCTGGGTGAAGCCGCCAGTTATCTTTGATGTGCGTCAGTAACTGGACCCGACGCCAGTAGAGCGTGAACTCGTTAACTATATACATTTCTAGTGAGTATTGCTTCTATACGTGATTAATTATTATCAGTTAAATTGTAACTTGGAGGCGGCAACTGGAATATTTGTCGTCGATTTCGACTACCGTCGTAGATGGCAGAACGTATATGTCCGTGATATAACACACCAAAGAAGACTTGCTGTGTTCTATTTTTGGGCTCAAATAATCCGACCAGATCAGAAAGCATGCAGTCGAACCTTACAGTAGTGATATAACCGTATATTCGACTCATGGGATGCCATGATATAACTGTCATCAAAGTGAAGCGTGAATGCACCAATCGGAGACTTGCTGTGTTCTATTTTTAGGCTCAAATAACCAGACCATATCAGAAAATATGCACAGTTAGATAAATAATAATAATTGATTTAAGAATTTTTATATGTAACAAATAATAAATTACGTGTTGCATTTTGCAATTCTAAATTAATTAAATCGTTTTTAAGCGCTTGAAGGGGAAATCCCGATAAGAACAGTCTCAAAAATTAAAGTCTGGGTATTTGTGAAATTTATGGACCAAAATATAAAAGCATGGCGTATTTACATTGTCTGAAAATTTCAGCTGCAAATATTGAGTAGTTTGGACGTGAACGGCAACACTGCTTATCCGGACACGTAACCCTTTTAAGGTTTCGGGTCATTTTTTTCATTGGGTGACCTGATAATCGAAATTTCACCTTATTTTTATAGAAAAAAGTCTGGTTTTATCCAGATACTGTATAATACAAAGGTATCCATTTCCAGATGCAGACTGTCAGGTTTAAGTTATTTAAAAGCGTATCACAAATATCGGGTAAGTTTGTCGGCCTTAGATAATGGGGTTTAAATGATTTTAACACAAAATTAAGCAGTTTTTCTGGTTTAGTCTCACTTTCCCCACATTTGAATGTTTTGATAAAGGATTAAGAGGTTAGCAGACCGTGGGTGTAGGGCTATAGTCTGTTTTAATTAATTAGTATGACTGGTGTAAACTTCTCACTCTAATTATTGTTTATGGTGATCACATCCCACCATCAGTAGATTGGGGAAATTAGTGAAATCAGTTTACTAATAAATTTACATCGTGGGCTGCTATGATGTAATAAATAATTTGAAATAAAACCAATTAAACTACTGATATTTAATCACAGCATATCAGTTGATATATATAGCTCCTCTGTATTACAAAAGGTTATTCCAAAATGGCGAACGCTCTGGTTAACTTTAAATACATTGCTAATACTAAAGGTGGTCAGAATTTAGTGTTGGGTGGTTTTAAATTCAGAGTTAAGTCTAGACGTAATACTATCATATAGTGGGAATGTTGCAAAAAGTACTGTACAGCTAGGGCTACCATTCGCGTTGGTATTCTAGCATCTCCTCTTCCTCAACATTATCACCCTTCAGAGGGGGACACGATAGCAGTCCTAGAGGTTGTAGAGAAGATGAAGGCCAGAGTCAGCAGAGCTGACTGCAGAGCTATACATTTTATATATCTATTTTTATTTAGTTAATATATGTATCTGTATCTGTTCATTATATATTTGTACTTATTATATATCAAACTTTATAAATATTTATACTATAAAAAGGCATTTATTTACTATGTTGAAGTGTCACAAACTTATTACAGACTATACTTAAAATCCCCTTAAACCCCCTTTGTTGTTTAATCAGTCATGGCCTAATGGACCTTGAACCTAAACAATAGATGTAGGGAAAGTGAGACGTCCCCGTTTTTCTCCCCAAAAAGTTATCGGGATTGGCCCTTTAACAATCACCAATCAATTGTCGTCAATAGTCACAACTCACTGCGCAGAATGGGTTCGATAATCAACACCAGATTAAAAAAAAGGCAGGTTATGATAATTCAATTGGCATTTATTTAATTGGTTGATCGGCGATTGTGACATGGAGATAGGGGCGCCTACTAAACTTCGTGGGTTTCCTCCGGGCACTCCGGTTTCCTCCTACTGCTAAAGACCCCTACGCGCAAGCGAATTATTGAAATGAAAACCATACGTTAGGCCCAAAATGACCTAGTGTCGATTGCGGGTTGTTCATTGTTAAACACGCAATTATTTGGTATGGATAAGTAATAAAAACATGAGGCGAGAGTTGAGTTGGAGAGTATTAGACAAAGCGTTTAATTTCATTTTGATAACGATTATTAACATATAAAGTACGAATAAAATCGGGAATATAAATCGGTAAAGCACCTTACCGTGGTCGTAATATTATTATCCATTTAAAATAGCAATGCCGCCATTGACAAATATATCATCAATCGCCCGAATCGGTAAATCAGGTTCCATGCCGCTGATCGTTTATTTTCGTTGAAGTACAGGTAGAGCTATACATTGTTATAGATCAGTTACTGCGTTGGGCCATTTCATGAATAAAATTAAAAAAGAAATACTATCAATTAAGGTTCAACAATGAGAATATGCACGTGACATCAAAAGAAATAGCCCCACGCTAAGCATGATTTTTCTGTTCGACACTTTATTCTATACTCCGTGATGTGCTTTCTAGACTAATTAATATTGTAACTATTGAAGAGGCCCAATTCTTAAGATGTGATTAGATGTTTACTCTGTGTGTTGATGCATAAAACAATCAAAATTTATATTTGTGTCTGAAATAATTATTGAAAACGGAACGGTTTCATTAATTATGATATTTATTGTCGATGGGATATATACGGTAAGCAGTTTTTATTTGAAAGTCTTACAAATATTCACCTTTTTTTCGTAGCCTACTTCATATGTAAATAATCGTAATCAAAATGAACCGATCGGATAAACTACTCACGGGAAAAGTTATTATTGTGTCTTTATATTTGTACAATGTCCCCTCCTACTCTATAAAACTAGCAACTACACATTTATAATATTTACAAGGTGCATATATATAATATTATCACCCAATAATACATTCTACAGTAGATATCGCTTGTGTGATAAATTTTATAATCTACTAACATAAACAAAATTAACAACCGTAATTCAACTCTCTAATACACATTTTGGTTGAAATAAATAATCCATGTGGCTTGTTAATTAGTTTATTACTTTATGACCCCAATCAATTATCAACACACTGCATTTGTTACGCTTCAAAACATTCTGATCAACCAACCATCACAAAAAGATGTCAATATTTGCCCCCAGTTTGACTGTGTATAATATTGTATTTAAAAACGATAAAAAATATAGACGTTGTTATTGATAAACTATTTAAATGTTCACATCATATCCCAAGCATGTATATCGTCTAGTTCTATCGAAAAATAATTGACTTTATCCCATGATATAAAAAAAAATTGGCGATGGTTAATATTGCGTCAAAAATAATTACGTCGGGGCCCCTTTTAGATAAATTGAATTCGCATAAAAACAACAAAGAGTGGCTACGTGCGATTATATTCTTTGATCTTTGATACACGGGACAATTCTGTTATTCAAACGAATCTAGGAAAAAAAGTCACAGGAAAAAAAGTCACAGAAAAAAAGTCACAGGAAAAAAAGTCACAGGTAAAAAAGTCACAATTTATATTGTTGATAAGTGTGAAGAACTTGGCCATGAGATGTTTGTAGAAACGATCGTGACTGATTTCAAAGACATTTTTTTGCGCTCTTTGCTTATCGTGTTTGGTAGAGACGTGGCAGCCAAAGGATGCTTCTACCACCTGACACAGTCAACCTGGCGACATGTCCAGACACTAGGACTAGTACCCCACTACAAGGCCTAACCCTCTCCATGAGAAGACCCCCCCCCCCCGCCCCAATGTTCCCTCCTGAAGTTTGGAACGTACATGACGCAACCATGAACAGTGCCCCCTGTACCAACAACATCTGCGGGGGATGGAACAACAAGTTCTACAATCTTGTCGGCCAACACCATCCATCCATCTGGAGAGTGGTGGAGTGGTTCCAGAAGGGATCAGCCACAGTCCAGACTGTCGTCGCCCAGGATGCCATCGGCAATCGACCCGTCAGAAAGGTCAAAAAGAAACTTGTAAAGATGCAGACACAGCTACGAAATATGTGCAGGGATCGTGTCAGTGGTGCCGAATCCATCCCATTTTTCCTGTGTTTTTTTTTACCTAAGCAAATTTGTGACTTTTTTACTGTGACTTTTTTTCCTGTGACTTTTTTTCCTGTGACTTTTTTACCTAGGCAAATTTGTGACTATTTTACTGTGACTTTTTTTACTGTGACTTTTTTTCCGCGCACCATTCAAACGACTCTCTTCATCTAAATACAGTTATTCTTTTCTTAAATAAAATGAGTGCCTTGGATTTTTGTGTGGATTTGATAGCGGTTATAATTACTAATATTCTCTGACATCGGAGACAATGTGTCGCGTTCATTTCTTACCACTGAGCATTTAAATTCATATTCAAATATTGAGGTATTTATAGACCGATCTATCTCACCATCTTTGGTGTCCACGGCGGTAATCGGAATATTGACATCCATACCATTTAATATTGTAAAGAAAACGGGTCCATATTCGAAAAAGTATCGACTCTGACAAATTCACTGACCATAGCTGAGGAGCATCTCGTTGATAGCCTTGCTTTTATGAACTTTTGGCAGGCCGTAAAAATTGCTTTCTCCACATACGAAGTGTGTCATATAATCGTGGCTGTTATGTGATTTAGTGTTACACATTACGATAGCTTTAACTCGCTTTTTCTCAAAACTACGTACTTTTTCTGACATTGGCGGTCCACAAAATGGATATAGCTTAGTCATTTTAACAGTTTAATACCAGTCATCTTTTTAAATAAAGCGATCGAACTACGGTTGCCTTGACACCAAACGTTTTGGTCCCGTTGACGTTTGAATTGTATGTTATTTATTTTTGTTTATCAGGAATCGGGTTATATGGCACACATTTACAATAATAATGTAATTATAGATATTCACACGATTCTTCAGTGCTCAGAATTTCAGCTTGTAAATATTACGTATGTGTATGAAGTTCAATACTATCTGCTATCATATTATCCGTTTCAATAAATTTAGCGTAAACAGATTGGCGTTGATCCTTTTTTAATCATTAGTTGTGATTCCAAAATAATCCATACAGATACCAAAGTGCCGCCTGCGCCAAAATATGTGTCAATCTGCATGTAAAATTTAACGAGAATAAATATAAATTGTAAATTAAATAACAATGCACATTGCGCCGTATTCTGCATGGGAAACTCGTTATAAGAACGGGCACAAATAGTGTCACGAATCAAACCTTGCCAATGTGCATTTAAATTCATATTTAAATATGAAGATATTTTTAGATTGATATATCTAACCATCTTCGGTGTCTTTTGCGGCGGTAATCGAAATTACTGAAAAATAGTCCCTTTAATCACTACCATCCATAATTGTTTAAAAGATGTCCCCCAATTCGAGAATATTAATAAATAATAATTCATTTATTCAGTATACTTAATACATGTATATAATAATCACGTATAGTAAAAATACTCACTAAAAATTTATATAGTTAACGATTTCACGCTCTACTGGCGTCGGGTCCAGTTACTGACGCACATCAAAGATATCTGGCGGCTTCACTCAGATAGTGATAATTTTAATGGAAAATTTCTTAAAACGCAAAAACATATAGCCGACCAGGGGAAAAAAGCACTATTTGCAATTTTAAAAATATGTAATGACAATTATTTTAATTTTAAAACCAAACTATCTATTTTTGACACATATGTAAGCAGTATTCTCTCATATGGTGCTGAAATTTGGGGAAACCACAAGGCTAATGACATTGAAAAAGTCCATTCAAACTTTTGTAAAAAATTATTAGGCGTTCGGGAATCAACAAGCAATTGTATGATTTATTTTGAATTAGGCAGATATCCTTTGTACATTTTTAGGAAAATCAGAATATTCAAATACTGGTTAAAATTATTTACTACTGAAAAAAATTTATTAAAAAACTGTTTAAATGATATGTGATTAATAACGACCCATGGGTTGAAAGTATTAGAACCGAATTATATGATATAGGCCTTGGCTATATATGGGAAAGTTTCAGTTTTAACAAAACATCATTTTTTATTGTTAAAAGTAGAATTTTTGATATATATAAACAAAAGTGCTTTGAAAACATTTGTTCATCACCAAAAGGATTCATTTATTTGAACATAGGATTTCCCAGGGGAATTTTATCTGATCAGATAATGTAATATATCATTACAGAGCCCCGTGGCTATTAAATTGGCGAAATCTGTTAACAAAACTATCTCGACAATAATCACCATACCGTAAGTATTCTAAAAATGAAAAAAATGGTTAAAACAATTTGCGCGTTTGCAAAAAGCTGAATTGCTCGGTCAGATAATACCGGACCAAGAGAAGTAAGATGTCTTTCGATAGCCCCATTAATGGACTAGTATATGGCACGTCAACGGTACGATTTCAATAGTTAGAAAATAAATTATGGTACACCGAAAATCTAGTATTTTCCGATTTTGGAGTCTTTCTAGACGCACTTTTCTCGAAAACGACACCTACGAGTTTTCTCAAACTTTTTTGAACACAGAGTCCTATCGCTGTTCTGTGGTGTGAATCCAAAAGGAAAAGGTTTGAAATAATATAAGTGGTGCAAAAAGGGCCTCAAAAAGTTGGGAAATCGTTAAATTATTGAAAATGTTCTTTTATTTATCTATTTTACAAAAAAAACTACTGAAAAGATGTTTCTGGCACATCTGGTACAGAAAGTTATTTATCCAAACAACTTGTTAAAACCATCCCGACAATGATCCGAAAACCGGAAGTCGTCGAAAAATTATTCGATATTTTGAGAAAATACTGTAAAAAAAATAGTACTCTTGCAAAAATCGCGATTTCTCAGCCGGGTGTCACTGAATAAAAACAACTAAAGTATCGTTTGGTAGATCGATGAATGGGCCACTGTTTGACGCACTTCCTGTCTTATTCCTGAAAGCCGGTTCAGTGCTGCTTCCAAGTCTAGTTATTAGTATTCTCATGAACACGTGAACGACCAACGCGGTTATCGAACCAATTAATGTAAACACAAGATCAAAGCTCCGAAACGCGACCACATGTTCAAACTACATAAACGATATCGATGAATATGTCTGCACTTATAAATTATTTTCTAATATATGAAATATATAAGTATTTATTAATATGTCTGCAGTTTAGAAAATTATAATATTTTTATATATCAAAATATTAACGTATGAACTGTCAGCAGCTGTCTACCTGAATGTTTTCATATAAAAACACAGATACCTCTGAATTAATAACTACCCTCTGTATCGTCGTTGATCTGAAACGTTTATCAACATGCGTTTTTTGCTGACCATTCTTCTCGCTATTGCTGTAGTTACGATTGTAGCCGATGCGTCAAGTGGCGGTCCTCTTAATAATCGTGACTCGCGTGGAGGGCCAGCGGTAGCAAAAAGACCAGTGAAAGTAAGAAAACCAGTGATAGTAAAAAAAACAGTGATAAGAACACCGGTGAAAAAAAGACCATTGACAGCAAAGTCAGCGGTAGCAAAAAACCCAGTGAAAGCAAGAAGACCAGTGATAGTAAAAAAAACAGTGATAAGTAGACCGGTGAAAAAAAGACCATTGACATCAAGGCCAACCAAACAATCGCTTGGAGACGTAAGCTGTGTTGCTGTACAGAAAGCAGGTGTTTGTGATAAGTGCTGTGGTAAGACTTATTTTGTTTTACAAAAGTAGAAAAATATTGTATCCTCATTTTCTTATTCAGGTGGTATTTGGTTTTTTAAGTTTAGTTTTATGGTCGAGTGCGAGACATTTAACATACATTATGCAAGAGCTAAATCTAAGGAAGCCTATTAGGGCCACACATTTTTTTATTATTCTATTTTCAATTTTTCAAGTCACTTAACTTTAATTTAATTTTCAAGTTACTAACTTTAATTTTCAAGATACTAACTTGAATGATCAAGTTACTAACTTGAATTTTCAAGTTACTAACTGTCATATAATGTATCGTTATCTAATGTCTTTTCAGGGTAAGTATCTCGAATTTTCAAGATACTTACTTGAATTTTCAAGATACTAACTTGAATGATCAAGTTACTAACTTGAATTTTTAAGATACTAACTGCGATATAATGTATCGTTATCTAATGTCACATAATATATCTTTAAGTAATATATTGATAGTATTACGCAATGTCTTGCATGAAACCATTCAACAACTTAGGATTCGGACACTATCCAGCCCGTGCATTTCAATGAAATATGTCACGCGTGTATTTTAACAATAGATAATTGTTTTCATAATATGGTATTATAATATTATCATGATTAACAGTAGATAAGTGTTATATTATGGTATCCTTATTAAAACATGTTTTAATGTGGTATTCCATTTTTAATATAACATCAGATAATTGTTTTCATGTGGTATTATTGTTATCATTATTATAACAGTAGAGGAGTGTTTCATATTGCATTCTTTAATATGATAGCAGATAATTGTTTTCATATGGGTGCCATTTTATAATAGTGGATAACTGTTATCGGATGGTATCTTTATTAAAGGGGGAGGGGTCACGATGGCTGAGTGGGTAAATGCTGGCTCGCTGGCCTGGAGGTTGAATGTTCGATCCCTGCGTTGGTCGACAAAGTTCGTCCAGGTTGTCCGGCAAGGTTCCCCCTAAAGCCTTATCAGTGATGCAGGCCAGATGGTCTGACAAGGACAACTGTCTAGTCGTTCGGATGGGAAGAAAACCCGAGGTCCCGTGTACAAATTGGTGTGCGCGTAAAATATCTGCACTGTATTGACCTCTCAAGGAACGGCAATCGATTATCAGGTCACCCTACGAATTAATTGACCCGAAATCTTAAAAAGGGCTACGTCTCTGGATAAGCGGTTTTGACGTTCACGTCCAAACGACTTAATATTTTGAGCTGCGATTTTGAGTTAGGTTAATATACCAAGGTTAAGATAAATGTAGTGATCGAGTGTTGCCATATGGTATTTTTTTAAAAGGTAGATAAAGGTGATATTATTATTTTAGATCCGTGTAAAAGTGTAAAGTGTCGCGAACCTCTTACTTGTTCTGGAGGTGCATGTAAATGTAATGGTGACGTCTGTGGAGTGGATCAAACCTGTACCGCAGCTGGTGGTGGTGTTTCTAGATGTGTAGACAAGTAAGTACAATTATTGTCAAGGGAATTCACATTTAAAGGACCTCATCCTAACCCCTTTCTCCCAGAATATATTTTGTCTTCTACATTCACCACTATCTCGGTTCTGGTCCCACTTCCCTCTTACCCTCTCTATCAATAATATTTGATAAAATATTAGGGGAATAATACAGCAGACCTCACGCCAAACTGGATATCGTCCCGATCCTCTGATCATCAAATTCTTGCATGTATGTCTGTAATGTATTTTTCGCCTTCTCAACCTCGTGGGTTTCCTCCGGGCACCCTGGTTTCCTCCCAATGCTAAAGACCCCTACGCGCAAGCGAATTATTGAAATAAAATTAAAACCTAGTTGTGTTGAGTGGACGGTAAACCCCATTTATCTCTCTCTCTCTCTCTCTCTCTCTCTCTCTCTCTGTAATGTATTCCTATTTACTGCTACGATTGATATTCGTTTTTTTAAGCAACATTTTATTCAGATTAGTATCTCAATAGGGATTGGGGAACAGGCATAGCCTATCTTCAACATTTACATTTTAGAAATAAATAATCAATGTACAGGTGCAAGTATGAATTTAGTGAAAATAAATTTACAATGAGTGTTTATAGTTGTCTCTGGAACCGTCTGGTGTTTTCAAAGAACAAGAACGTTGAGTGAGTCTTCCACGTCGTCAATTCCGTACAATTAACAGTAGTGTTCCTATGAATAGTCGATAAATTATTTATTGTATTATTTCGGGCATCTGAATATAGGGAGCGTTTCAATAAAAAATGTTCAGTGTCTTCAAATTGATGTCAAAATTTACAGGATGGAATGTCCTAAATGTGACGTAAAAATGTATGACCGTTTAGATTTCTGCAAGAGAGGCGCAGTTTAGAATAAATAATTTGGTTTGTGCGGGATCTAAACGAAAAGGTTTTTGGTTTTAAACTGGGGTAGACATTGGAGAAACACGTATAAGGTCCATTGGAAGTCGGCAACGCCAGTGTGACGACCACCTTTTTTCGTTAAACAAGTACTCGTAATATTACCGTGACCGTTATAGTATAGTCCTAAGTTATCTAAGTGAAACAGTCGGCATCCGATGTAGTCCGGAGTTCCCTTGTTCGTTTTCTGTATGGGCTGATAACACTTGTCTTGATTATTCAACAATGAACGGATAGATCGAAACAACGAGGCCGTTAAAGAACCTTTGGCAGATTGAATTCGATATAAGAGTAGGCTGCGGTGTCTCTATCAGGACCAAATGTCCCTCATAACACACTATATATGGTGTATGATTGTCTCCATTAGCTTAGTCGGTACAAAACAGTAGGCATTTAACCTCTGTTCATTTCATATGTAAATAATAACAACTATTGTCTTCTCTTTAAGTATTGCAACAACAAGTATGCCCGATGAAGAAACTGTACCACCAACCTCGTAAGACGAAACCTCTACGTCGTCAGACGTAACCACTTCTTCTTCGTTTGGTGTTTAACGTCTGCTTCCACTTAAGTGATATCACAGACAAACGTTACCACTGCTTAATTTCTTCGTTGATACCAACTTTACCAGATGACGCCTCTTCTTAACTCCACGTTGATACCAGCTTTGCCAGACGAAGCCTCTACTTTATGAACAACTTCCTCAGACGAAACTTCTACGTCGTCAGACCTCTACCTTAAAACCAACTTGGCCAGACATAACATCTACCTTACCACCAACTTCGTCAGTCTTAACTCTTATTTATCACAAACTTCCCCCGTGGTAACCTCAGCTTATCATCGGCTTCGTCCGTGGTAACCTCAACCTTGCCAGTAATTTCGTCAGTCAGAAATCTTAACCGCTGTGATATTCAACACAATTCTGGATTAATTAAAAATATTAAATGCTCAGAAACTCAGTTTGTACAAATGACTTGCGTACATCAGGTTTTACAAGGACAAGTCGCTTCAATTAGTTCAATTTCTTGACATAAATCTGTAGCTAGCACTACGAAATACAAATACATTTATCACAATGCTTCCAACGCTTTGTATTCAGACTGGACTGCTTTACCTATGTGAATTGTACACATGCGTATGATTGACAAAATGCCCGTCTCAATTCCTAATTGCAACCCGTTCCTTTTGTCCAAATATTCCATATCTGATTTTTCGGGTCCCCCACAAGCTTTAGTTATACCACTATACCATTATTCAGTCGGCATCTCTAAAGTGAGACGCGTTTCGCAAGCCCTAATTACTTGAGTTCAGTACAAGATCAAATGTTCCATTCAGTGACCGAGTGGTTCTTATTTAGATTAGAAACCATGGAAGCTGAAATTACCATTTAACGCAGATAAGTTAAAGTGCAGGCTCTCTTATCAGGACGTTTCGGGTCGTTGGCAGGGCCGGATTAACCATGGGGCATAGGCCCCAGGACCCCCCCACATTAGGGGGGGGTGGAAAACGCGTTTAAATTTTAAAATTTTCGGGTGGAGGGGCTTCCAGACCCCCACCCCCACGTACACACGCACCGTACCGCACTCGGGCATTATATTGGCGTCCCCGACACTCTGCTGCACCCCCACTTTTACAATCCTACATACGGCCCTGCCCCAAACCCTTCTCCCGGGGCTTTGCGCCATCGGCGCTCGCGGTCGGTGATCAGGAGCCCCCCACATGTTCCAGGCCCCAGGGCCCCCACCATGGTTAATCCGGCGTTGGTTGTCAGTCAAACTTCCTAACAGTTTTCCGTCGAATTTCCCTCTTGTAAGTGATGGAGCACGGAGGTGCGTGTTGTTGTGTCGAGTTATTAAATTTGGTTCCGGGGCGGGGGGTAGTAATCACATCGTCAATTAATTGACACCTCTTACCTTCGTTGGTGATTGTGAGCGAGGGGGGTGGGGGTGCTAGTAATCACATCGTCAACTAATTTACACCTCTTACCTTTGTGAGCGAGGGGGGGGGAGGTGCTAGTGTTGGAGCTTTAAATACCCGACCACCCAGTGGCTTGCGGGCGTGGTGTCGATCCCTAGATTAGCTGGGCGATTAGTGCGCCTTCTCAACCTCGTCGATTTTCTCCGGGTGTTCTCGTTTCCTTCCGCAGGAAAGACGCCTGTGCGTGCGCCAGGATAATTAAAATAAAAATAACACAAATTGTCTGCTATATCAGATTTAGAACGTCATTTATATTTGCATTACTCTGGTGAATATTAGGAATTTTAATGTCATTGTTAAATGAAATGAATTAGTTGACAGGCTATATGTTATCAACTAGACGCTACCCCTTGCCATACCCCCCGTGCTTCATCACTTACAAGGGGGATCCTCACAGATACCTCTTTACAAGGGAATAGGGTTTTTCGTCTCATTAAAACGACCAAACCGGGATCTGCTTGTAATAAGCCAGCGCCTTTCTCACACCGGTGGCGCATTCCAATAATCGTGGTCGGATTAACCTTGCAGGAGGGGGTTCGTTGCGTCCCGGACAATTTGGGGATTACATAAAGAGGACAGGGTCCAGTGTGGCGCGAAGTCCCAAGAGCAATTTGAAAAACATATTGGATTTGGTTAATTCTGTGAAATTTTCTGGGGGAGTTACACAAGGTAAATGAAAAAGAGAGAGTGAAGACAAACACTCACTGATATGTAATATTTCCTAGCAAACTGGTGGCACAAAAAACATTAAAGACGTCTACCATCAGGGATCAAGATCACGGAACCTTATTTTGGTGTAAAATGTGCCCGATCGAATGTAAAGAGCCAGGGCCTAAATAGGGCCCTTATTAGGCTCTGTATCCATAGGCTGTTCCCTTGGGGCGTGTTCCCTTGGGGCGTGTTCCCTTGTTCCCTTGTGACGCGCCACAAGGACAATGAACATTTGTTTTTTAACGTGCCCGTTCCCGTTGTCAATTCTTTTTCAGCTGCACTAGAGGGAACACGTTATTGCGAGTGCGATATTGTATGGAAACTTGTGTGAAATTCACCCAGTCCATTGCGAGTTCCAAAAATGGCCGGACCCAGCACAGTGGGCCTTGACTGAAGACATGTTATCTTCTGAGATGAGCACCTGGGGGAAAATAAATGCAATATCAGTACCTGATCAGGGAGGGGAGGGGGCATAGTGGGAAAATATCCCGGGCTCCCCACATATTAGGGTGCCCCAATATTTATCCCGGATTTCACTATAGCATAAAGTAAATGGTAACATCATATGAGGAAGGAGTCTGTTTACAATACCCAATTTGTCAACGAATTCAAAACTTCAATGAAATCGCTGGCCCAAATTATTGTCTCAGATACACTGAAACTAATCCTAATTTGAAAGAAAGAAATCCTGAAGGAAAACACCCCAGACACCCAAGGGGGCGAAGTACATACTAGTACGATCCGCGATCAGTACGAGTAATTTAAACACACGACAATGGGGCTCCCGCACAGTTGGTATGTCCCCCACCCCCACAGGGTTAATCCGACACTGAATGCAATAGCGGCATCCTCCCCATCCTTCCGATTTTCAGTAGTTGAGGTCATCGTCGAGCTATCAATATATCAATAAAAAAAGACGGTTCGCATAATGTTGTGTCTTGTGTTAATTTGTTTTCTCATCAACGTTCGTATGTAGACTTTTCTTTTACCTATCTTTCCATCGTACATTGCACACGCCACAAGGGAACAGCCTATGGATACGGGCGGGTACAGGGTCGGGGAACAAGGTCACAACGCCACAAGGGAACACGCCACAAGGGAACAGCCTATGGATACAGGGCCTTTTTGAGATCTTGTTCCCTTTATATAGATTTTTTAAAGCAGACCGAGGCATTTGTCATCTTAGGTTCAACCACAGGGATACTTGCTCACTAAACTTATAAAAACCTTTAATATATTGACTTGATTGGTTTATATAACATGTCTCTCTCGGCTATTATTCTAGATAATATATTTAATTGACTCCGTTATGCTAATGATGTTGCCGAGTGTTATCCAATCAGAAATGGGCCATAAATCACATGATCTACCTGGAGTCAAGTGATGTAGACAAAATGGCAGCTACCAGAAAGGGATGGTTGTTTAGTTACTCAACTTGTTGTCGAACTGTTGCCAAGGTGTGTTGCGCTGGTACGTTTCCGAAAATGTTACCGAAAATTTTGGCATGGTGTAAATTTTAGACGTCTGCAGGTCGCTTGTTTGATCCCTGCTCAGCCGAGAAAGTTCATCAGTGTATTCCGGCGCGGTTTCTTCTATCGGGGGTGCTAGCGGAGGGACTGACAATCACCCATTAACACATTTGTGATAGAGTAAATTATAACATTATGAAATATTGTGTATGTAAAGATGGTATATATTTTATTATAAATACATAGGTTCATTCGTTATAGACGTATATCAACTCTCAAGCTTGATAGACAAGTTGTAAATTAATTTCATTGTTTTATATTATCCAAACGTCTAGAGATTTAAACTGTACTTTTATAATTTACGATAAGACCATATCTGGTTCAGCTGTCTAAATAAGCCCTCCATCACTAGACAGCTTGCCTCCGTCCTGTACCTAGACAGTTGTCCTCCATCCTGCACCACCGACTAGACAGCTTGCCTCCGTCCTGTACCTAGACAGCTGTCCTCCATCCTGCACCTAGACAGCTGTCATCCATCCTGTACCACCGACTAGACAGCTTTCCTCCGTCCTTCACCTAGACAGCTGTCCTCCATCCTGCACCTAGACAGCTGTCCTCCATCCTGCACCACCGACTACACAGCTTTCCTCCGCCCTGCACCTAGACAGCTGTCCTCCATCCTGTACCTAGACAGCTGTCCTCCATCCTGCACCTAGACAGCTTCCTCCATCCTGTACCTAGACAGCTGTCCTCCGTCCTGCACCACCGACTAGACAGCTTGCCTCAGTCCTGCACCTAGACAGATTTACTCCGTCCTGCACCACCGACTAGACAGCTTTCCTCCGTCCTGTACCTAGACAGCTTTCCTCCATCCTGCACCTAGACAGCTGTCCTCCATCCTGCACCTAGACAGCTGTCCTCGATCCTGTACCTAGACAGCTTTACTCCGTCCTACACCACAAGAGGAAACAACATTGAAACACGAGTTCACTGTGAAGAAGAAAATAATAAAACTTGTCTCACAATTATATTTTGATTCACCGTTATAATATAGGTTTTCATGACCTGAGTATAATTCATGTCTTCACTGATCCTTCAATTTATCATAAAATCTTTCTTTGTCTATCAAACTCATCATCCATAAAATTAACGGAGGTACCAATGAATCGCCTGGATAGACAAAACTTGTCCATGAATGTGTTCGGTCTGAATCATTTCACGAAGCATTTTGTGAAGAGACGGGGTGGGACTATTAATAAAGTGGGTTCCGGGCCTAAGCATGTATCTTACTACCCATAGATGATCTCTCCGTATTTTTAGAATATAAACAATATCTTTCTTTGGCTGTTTGAATCTATCAATTATGTCCTGACAAGGGGTGAATAGCCGAATGGTTAGCACGTGCGTGCTGTATCATAAAGCCTGTCATTGAGTCAACTGGCGTGGTTTCGAATTCCCGGTTGTATGGGACAAGGAGGGAGATCGCCTGTCCAACCTCGCGTGTTTTCTCCGGGTTCTCCGGTTTCCCCCAACTGCTAAAGACCCCTACGCACAAGCGAATTATTGAAATAAAAATTAAACCATATGTTAGTCCCGAAATGACCTACTTTGTGTCGAGTGGACGTTAAACCCCATCTCCCTCTCTCTCTCTCTCTCTGGACAACATCGTCAAGTTGTTCTAAGAAGAAGTGGGACAGAAAGTATTATAATACCAATAGCAACCTTCTTTGACTGATAGTGGTCACGGTGGGTGAGATACTGACTCGCCGGTCCAATCCCTACTTTAACCAAGAAAGTTTATCCAGATTTTCCAGCGTGGTTTCCCATGTCAGTAATGCAGGACGGAGGACCTGACTAGGATAGCTGTCAAGTCGTTCGGGTGGGACGAAAAACCGAGGTCCCCTTTACACATTGGCTTTCACGTAAAATATCTTTTGTCAGTTGGATTTCGATATAAGAGTAGGCCGCAGTGCCGCTTTCCGGGGGAATATTTCCTCATAGCACACTGTACGGCGTATGTCCGTCGTCAGTAGCCCAGTTCGGGCAAAACCGTAGGACATAAACTAAATTTTATTTCATGTCTGCTATGATCTGACTACAAATCTACAGTACAAATCTCTGAAAGCGTTTCGCGTGTGGCTGCACGTTGGCTCGAAACGCGCCGATATTCTTTATTTGATCAAATATTATAGTACACATTAAAGTAATCTCCAAAAACTGCCAATCCCCAGAACTGTATAATAAAAACATTCCATGGAGGCCTACGGACTTTTTCTCGGCTGCGAGCTTAGACAATTAAAATAAAGACATTCATGACAAGGCAATTTTGTTTTGCTTAGTACAGATTTACTTTAATGTGTTATGCAAAGAATAATACACACAAAACATTTACGGATCTGGGTTTTTTTTGTCTGTTTATTTTATAGAAAATAAAAACTAGACATAATGACGTGTATTGCCATTATGCCCGAAAGCAATACTAACAAAGAACACTATTTATGGCCAACCCTATTTCAAAGATACAATTTGACCCCTAAATATAACATGTCTTTATATTGTGGCATATATGGTGTGTTAGGTGTGAGTCATTGTAATTAAAATGTACTCCTAATACAAAATTCAATAAACACGTATAGGAATAATTCTCCGAGAATTATAATTTTTAATTTTTTCTGCACACTACAGACTTTATCTCATTTTCCCCGAGAATATACCAAGGATATAATTTTTAATTTTTTCCGCACACTACAGGCTTTATCTCATTTATTTGGTTATTTTTTTTATATTTTTTTGTTGGTTTTAAATGTGCCGCCCGGCCGGGTATACCGGGATGTAAACTTTTCCAAACTGACACATGTTTATCTGTTGTCGTGGGAACCACGGTTTCTAAGTGAGTGAGGCGCTGGCAGGGAGATCACGGGTTCGCTCCCGGTGTTGACTTATGAACATTTCGCGGATTTTCCGGCGTGATTCCCCTGGAGAGCTTCATAAAATGAATCCTATCTATAGTGGCGTAATTTTCTGAATTATGTGTGGTTTAATGGTCGAGGGCGAGACATTAAGTAATATATTGTAACAACAAGAGGACCGTAGGTCCGAGTTTTTTTACAATATATTACGCAATGTCTAAGCCAGAGACGATTAAACTACTTAAAATACAGACACTCGATCACACTCCGCACGTGCGTTTACAGTGAAAAACATCATGCCAGTCTAATATTGAAATAATATACTAATGGCAAGTTGCCCGTACATTATTTGAGATAATGGTACGCCAACATCAAAGGATGACGTCACATCTGTATTTTAAGACCCTTCCTTGATTGTACGAAAAAAAAAAAAAAAAAAAAAATTTCTTAGCTTATTCACTATACATCTCTTGCAAAATGTTGGCGTATCTAACTGACAGCCGCCGGTTATTTTATTCATCTGAATCAAATGCAATTATCAGCATTCATAAAACATATGACAGCCCCGTTTTCCCAATGAGTGAATGGGTTGAAGAAATGGGGTTTAACGTCCTACTGAACCTCAGACCTAACGCAATACTAAGTAATTATTAATTGCTTGTCCTATTGTCCTATATGCCGACCTACAGGGCTAATGAATGTGGAATTACATGCACACCGATGTCTGTCCTGAACCACCGACAAAATGAAACTCCACGTGAATATCTCGAGGAATTTACAGGACCAACACCGGGGGCAGAGATATGTAATGAAAGAAAATGGGGTTTAACGTCCTACTGCTATGCACCTAACGCGGGCTAATGAAAGACGGGCATACGCCACACAGTGTGCTATGTATGAGAGAAATTTTGCCCAGGAAGAGGCGCTACGGCCTACTCTTATATCGAATTCCAACTGCCGAGGTATTTTTTACGTGCACGTAAATGTGTACACGGGACCTCGATTTTTCGTCCTATCCTAACGACTAGACAGCTGTCCTTGGCAGGCCCTCCGTTCTGCATCAATGACATGGGGAAACCACGCCGGAAAATCGAGATAAACTGTCTCGGCTAATGCAGGGATCGAACACTCGACCCATAGGCTAACGAGACAGCGCTAAATAGAGAAAGATAGAGAGAGATTGGCTTAACGTCCACTCGACACAAACTAGGTCATTTCTGGACTAACATATGGTTTAATTTTATTTCAACAATTTGCTTGCGCGTAGGGGTGTCTAGTAGTGGGAGGAAACCGGAGGACCCGGAGAAAACTCACGAGGTTGGACAGGCGACCCTCCTCCTTGTCATGTACAACCTTTATGATACAGCGCGCACGTGCTAACCGTTCGGCTCCCTCTACAGGTATATAAAGGATTTTTTTTTATAGATCATAGACGATCTATTGTATGATGGTCATCCGTTATTTGTGCTATATATAACAACAGAAACTGTAAAATATGTATTGTATAAAATGGTATTATAACTTAGCCTGTGTTTTACAAGCTTCTGACGTTTTCTGTGTATCACAATCTTCTAAGGTTTTCTGTTTATTAAGAACGATGTCATTCACTACCTAGAACCTATTCAAAACCCCTGTCTTCCATTCGCCCAGGTTAGGTGCATAACAGTAGGACGTTAAACCCCATTTCATTCATTCAAAACAACTTTATATTAAACGATATTATAAGTATTCTGTGTATTAAAAAATACAACTATATAAGACTACATGTCTAAAAAAAATTAAGAAATACGTCCAAGTAAAATAATCTCCACTTTAATTCATTCCGATATACATTAAGTAAGTCATATAAGCTAGCTGTCTGCCCTCTATAGGCGTCTTGACTACATGTCTATTCAAATGATTTGTATCAATATACAATACAACTATTGTATTTTATGTTACCAAACTTTTGTTCACGTGTCCTTAGATACGATAGTCCCTTTCTAAGTAAATTAGATTCACGGGGAAAAATATTCTCTGGAAATTTAGATTATGATTTGTCACTGACATTTTTGGTCCCTATAAATACGACCTGAAAAATACGAACCACTCACTTGCAGCCTCGATACATACTCTGCGTAATTTAACTCTGTCTAGAAGTTGTAAATTCCTGATTTATATCAGCAAGTGTGTATACCGACGAAATGATTTTCCGAGGACATTTTTTACTCTTATTGATTGCATCTGTAAGCGTCTCAAATCTTGGAGAGGCAGCCTCGGTTAATCTTACCCTGGCCAAACTAGACAACGAGGCTTCTGATGGCACATTTGAATTAGCGTGGGAACTTTCTGGAAAAGTATATGAAAACGTAACTTCCAGGCCCGAATGTGGACAGTACCTTGATAAAGATGTCATTAATAAAGCTGAGATGAGAATGATCATTGCTTATAGTCATCACACTTTTAGAACCAACTACAGCACCCAATTCCATAAACACCTAAATAAAGAGCTGCGAGAAAATGGCATTGGATCTTCAAAATATTCAACGGCCATAGATGTATTGCTTGAAGCTTTGAGAAAACTCGGTAACCACCAAAGGAGTTCGGGTGATATTCGTCTCAATGGCCCCTTGTACCGTATGGAGATGTCTAAAGATATCTATACGAACAGTCGTGGCAACCTGACTCAATTTACCGCAACTTTTATTGACAAGCAGTTGGCAAATAACTTTAAAGGAACGTTTGGGGCATTATACCCTACAACATTGAAAAACCCGGCGGCTGGTGCATACGTTGGAGAATGTTCATATTTTCCAATGACATTATTTGGAGCCCAATTTAGTGTTGTGTATTTGTTACCAGTTGGTCTACCATACGTAGTGGAGGAAGCAGAGAATACCTACTCTGTCATTTTGAATTTACAAGTAAGGCGTTTATCATGTCATTCTTTTTTTGTTTTTAAAGCGGTTGGTTGCACTGTACACTGTGTGGTTTGGAGAAGTTAAGGAAATAACGTTGTTTTTGATAGTTATCATGTTCTAAACATCCACTCCACACAACTAGGTCATTACGGGACTAACATATGGTTTAATTTTATTTTAATAATTCGCTTGTGCGTAGGGGTCTTTAACAGCGGGAGGAAACCAGAGTGCCCGGAGGAAACCCACGAGGTTCAGAAGGCGCCCCTATCTCCATGCCACATTGGCTCACACCAGGCCAGCTAGAGAACGAAGCGCGGCACTCTAGACCACAATTTGTCGTGTATTTTGTACACGAGGAGCAGTCAATTTCCTGATTACACTATTTTGCTTGAATACACTATTTTGCCTATAACGTTTTTAGGGCTTCGAATTCTGTCTTGTGGTTTGGATTGTTCGTACTAAATTATAAATTAGACGATAGCACGACATTTAAGGCCTAATAACACTCTTTTTGTAACTAAATAATATGTCCCAATCTTTATTCTGGTCAACAAATTGTACTATTATACAATATTCCAATTGATACAAATGTCATCTTAACACACCTCAATTTAAAAAAAAATTGAAAAATTCAACTGTATGATTTGAAAAGCCTCAAATGTGACTTGGATTTAAATATATATTTGAACCCTCTGAACAAGTAAAATAAGATGTAATGGATAATGTACACAACAGGTATGACACTTAAACATCTAGTACTTGAATAAGGTATTATTTATTTTCTGGGGCTGTCAAGCCAGCAAGAATGTTATTGTCCCTTTAACAGATTTAGAATTTTGAATCTCTGCCACCACCTAGATTACTGGAATTAAAGCAACACCATTTTTGTTTTGAATTTTTTCAGACAAATCCTACAACGACCACAACAACGACTACAACAACGAACACTGCAACGACTACAACAACGACCACTGCAACGACTACAACAACGGCTACAACAATGGCTAGAGCAATGGCTAGAACAACGACTACAACTAAGCCAAAAAGCAGTGCCCCATCATGTGTTCCCGCTAACACAGAACTATTTGGTTTTTTGTTTCTTTTATATAATATTTATTCAATTTAGAAGTCTTATAATAATTGTAAACGAAGCATATAGCATACTTCCCTCTGAATTACCGTGAGGGGTCTTATAAGCAAAAACACAAACTTTTTTTAAACTTGGGGGGGGGGGGGCTCACTAACAAATGATACAGCCTGGCTCCTCATTAGGCATTATCTAATTAGCTGCATATTACCTTGACGGTTGTAATAATTCTTTCATCGCGTTTTAAGTGGGCTGCAGGAAATCCCGTGCCATTCTTGTACAGTCTTCCAGTTGGGACACTTACCCTTTGCGGAAATGTGAAATGAAATGGGGTTTAACTTTCAACTGTTCTGCTCCGCACAGTGTGCTATGAGGGAAATTTTGCCCGAACAGCGGCACTACGGCCTACTCTTATATCGAATTGCAACTTGTACAGTCCTCCAGTTGGGACACTTCCCTTTTGCGGAAACGAAATAAAATGAGGTTTAGCTTTCTACTGTTCTGCCCCGTACAGTGTGCTATGAGGGGAATTTTGCCCTGACAGCGGCACTACGGCCTACTCTTATATCGAATTGCAACTTGTACAGTCCTCCAGTTTGGACACTTCCCTTTTGCGGAAACGAAATGAAACGGGGTTTAACTTTCTACTGTTCTGCCCCGTACAGTGTGCTATGAGGGAAATTTTGCCCTGACAGCGGTACTATGGCCTACTCTTATATCGAATTCTAACTGTCAAGGGATCGTTTACGTGCAAACTAACAAGCTAAAGTGTACACGGGACCTCGGTTTTTCTTCCCATCCGAGCTACTAGACAGCTGTCCTTGCCAGGTCCTTCGCTGGCAAGGGGAAACCACGTCGGAAAATCTGGATGAACTTTCTCGGTCAATGCAGGGATCGAACACCGACCTCCAGGCTAGCGAGCGAGCGTCTTAGCCACGCCCCCCCCTCCCCTTTTGGGGCTAGACTCAGTAATTCAGTAAATAGTATTAGTAACAATTGTTGATTAGTTCCATTCATTATATTTAATGTACTATAAATAACATGACAATTTACTAACATGCTGTTACAGCCGTGGCCCCCAAAGTTTATTACTATCTTCGTTATAGGTGAAATTATTGTTACTCTTTGTAAATTTTATTAAATTAAAAAGACTCGTAGAATGTGTTTTAATATATTTAAGCTGGTGCTCAACTAAGGATTGAAACATTTTTTCGGCATTTATGATAATTCCGGAGTTTAGAAGGACATGTCTCCTTTTGTACATAGATAATCTTTCTGAGGATAAAATAACATTTATAAAATAGCGCCCTCTATCAGACACTTGAGTCATGTAATCCTAGTATGTGATGAAGCACTGTTCTAGATGTGTGGCAGAGGAACCTGCGAATATACTTCGAAATATTCGGCAAACCTCGACAGATTCCGGTACTCTCCGTAACCTCCATCTATACTGGGATGTATGATAGTCATTGATATGTACCTACGACCATACATTTGCGATGCGGCTTATCGACTACCGATTTACTCTAACAGGAAAACGTTCCGCTTTTACAAAAAAAGTCCCACAATCTGGTTAAGCTGCCCACACCCGTTGGTGGAGTCGTCCACACGACTTAGTATAATTTCTGGACACATAATGTATTTGTAAATAGTATAGTTTTTCTGCGTGGTCACCCTTTCTCTCGGTAAATAAACAACAAAGTAAAAAAATTCTGGATATTGTAATACGTTTTTTGGAGTCGTCCACACGATGTATTTTTAATTAATATAGTTTTTTTTCTGCGTGGTCACCCTTTCTCCCGGCAAATAAACAACAAAGTAAATCGTTTTATTCCATAAATAACAAATTCATAAACAAATTCAGTTGTGGACGACATCACTAATAGTTGTTGACGACATCACCAATGCCTTGTGGACGACTCCACCAACGCTTGTGGACGACTTCGCTTGTGGACGACTTGACTGGCACCCATCTCCTGGGGGCAACCATGTTTATCCGGGTCCTTTAAAATAGTTCCAAAATGGCGGACTACATCATACAGCCGAGTCTAGATATAGGGCACCGGAATCTATCGAGGTTTGCCGAATGAGAGATTATATCTTGAAAAGACGCCATTTTGGGACTATTTTGTGAAGTAAATCGGTAGTTGACTAGCCGCAACGCAAATGTATGGTCGTAGGTACATATCAATTACTATCATACATCCGAGTCTAGATATAGGTTACGGAGAGTACCGGAATCTGTCGAGGTTTGCCGAATGCTGTTTGGCGGTCAATAACTGAAAAGGCTTTCATGGTAAAATTTCAAAATATTTGACAAATTTGTGAGGGGGGTTTATTTTCAGTGATTTTTTTTTTTTTTTTTTTTTACTTTTCAAAATAAGTGGAAAATATTTCAATGTGTAATTTTTGCTGCAGACGGGAATAAAATATCATGGGATTATTTATCTTGATAATTTAGTATTTTACTTATCTACATCTACATGGCGTACACTACATGAAGATCTTGATGGTCGCATCCGAGGTCATACGCGCGAGTTTTAATCATATAACGTCAGATTGAAATGGAATGAATGAATGAAATGAAATGGGGTTTAACGTCCTACGCTTAAGCACCTAACCTGGGCCAATTGAAGACGGGCATACGCCAACAGTGTGCTATGAGGGAAATTTTGCCCGGGCAGCGGCGCTACGGCCTACTCTTATATCGAATTCCAACTGCCAAGGGATCTTTTACGTGCACTCCAATTTGTACACGGGACCTCGGTTTTTCGTCCCATCCGAACAACTAGGCAGCTGTCCTTGTCAGGCCCTTCTTCTGCATCACTGACAAGGGGAAATCACGCCGGAAAATCGAGATGAACTTTCTCGGCCAATGCAGGGATCGAACACTCAACCTCCAGGCTAGCGAACCAGCGCCTTATCCACTTAGCCACCGTGATTCCATGGGGTTTAACGTTCTACTGCACTTAACCTGAGCTAATTGAAGTTAGCATACGCCATACAGTGTGCTATGAGGGTAATTTTGCCCGGGCAGCGGCGCTACGGCCTACTCTTATATCGAATTCCAACTGCCAAGGGATCTTTTACGTGCACTCCAATGTGTACACAGGACCTCGGTTTTTCGTCCCATCCGAACGACTAGGCAGCTGTCCTTGTCAGACCCTCCTTCTGCATCACTGACAAGGGGAAATCACGTCGGAAAATCGAGATGAACTTTCTCGGCCAATGCAGGGATCGAACACCTGACCTCCAGGCTAGCGAACCAGCGCCTTATCCACTTAGCCACCGTGATTCCCCCATATAACGTCAGACATAAACTCTGACTCATACTCACCTAGCTCAAAACTTAAATGGAGGTTGGGATGGCCTAGTTGGCTAGAGTGCAGCGCTTCGACCTTTTAGCTGGCCGGCCACCTCTGGCTTGCGGCTGTGGTTTCGAGCGAATTATTGAAATACAATTAAAAACCATATGTTAGTCCCGAAATGACCTAGTTGTGTTGAGTGGACGTTAAACCCCATTTCTCTCTCTCTCTCTTTCTCTCTCTGTCTCTCTCTCTCTCTCTCTCAAAACATAAATATTTATGTTAGCGTGACTAAGATGTTAATTGGAATTTCTAAAGAAGGATTAGCTGTTTCACATTGGGCACTGTTTAATTTCATTGGGTTAAACCTAATAGTAAAAACAAAATCACTTGATAAGATTTTATATATTTAACATGTAATATATATAGTAAAACATGTTTATCTTAACACTTTTAATGTAAATGGAAAAACTTAATATAAAAAATAAATAACTAAGTAGCACTATGAAATGAGCATCAACATAAAAATATATATTTCATATGGGTAAGCAATCTTTTGTGTGTTTTTAGCCGTTCTTTTTGGTGTACTCGAAACCAGCATGTTAAATATACGACCACCATTAGATGTTGGTAAGAACTGCACCTGAACATTTACATTTGCCATTTTTACATATCAATTTAAATAGGTTTTAATTGAACCAAATTGATTCATTTCTTTTTAAAAACAAAATCACTCATTAAACACAGTTCACATGACACTTATTAAACGGTTAATATCTAATTAGGTGAACACATTTCAGCTACAGACCAGCCCTGAACCCTCGATCCCCTTAATCAATATTTTGAGCTGGATGAGAACACCCTAACACGCTGTAGCCTAAATGGGATGTTTTTTGGAAGAATCTATTTTAGCTATATAAGTAGGGATAATAAAACCACCCAGACCATATAATCTGTTGAGATATGTCCATTTATATAGCGCCAAATCCACAACGGGTGCTCATAGCGCGACAGAATTACTATCCCGGTCTCTAGGATACAGGCAGGGCCTATTTTAACGTGCCTACAGGCACGGACGTGCCTCGGGATAAAAAATCCGTGCTTTGAAAATCTAAAATCCGTGCTCTGAAAAAAGGTGTGTATATCTTTGTTAATCTGAGTGTGTACTTGTAAAATGTGCGATCATGCAATGAGCAAGTGCGACATCGGCAGTCATCGTGATTCACGTCATTTGACTTGTTATCCAGTCTCATTATTTTTCTTCACTTTCGCTTTCTGTTTCAGAAGCATGGTTCACTGGTTGTTTCTTTCGTGGCGGTCCTTCGCATTGACTTGCGTTTTTGAAAATCGCTTCGAAAATACGGATCCATGAGGCTGATTCTTTGAATACCCTAAGACGGACAGTTACAAAGCGATTTCAAAAACTCAAGTCGTCATAACGCCTCTTCTGATAGTGATTAAGACATATTGTACTGTTACCGACTATGGAATGGGCGGTTACCGCCCATTTTCATTATGCGATATGTTTTAAAACAGTATGTTTTATCCATATCACAAGAGAAGTAACAGACCCTTCATTTCTCAAAAATAGCATCGAAAATACGGGCCTTTGGCCGCCTTAGGCTGATTCTTTGAATATACTTTAGACTTTTCTTTGAACATCCGATGCCCTGACAAGCGGTCGGATATTCATACATCTGTCAGTCAATTCTTTGGTATTAAAAGTGTAATAAGTACTGTGATAATAATTCTGGAATTAAAAAGTTTACTTCCGATTGTTTTGTTCATAGTTCATGATCCGTTTGGTCACAATTTCTGAAAGCTAAGCAGCTACATTGAACTGATCACTTTCTACTCGGAAATGGTGGTTCTGGCGGTCGAATTTTGAAAATTTTCACGGAGCCGGGGGGGGGGGGGGGGAGCGACCTCCCCCCCAAAATTGACTCTGAGACCGTGCTTCGTCAAATAATCCTTAAAATAGGCCCTGGATACAGGTAAGCCTGATTACATCCCTTTACAACTCTTTGAAAGAGCTCCCAACATATGCAGCTACAACTTGAAGTTTCAAGGAGCGCAACAGTATTTTGTGTAAAACATACTCCATCCTACCGGTACCCATTTACAGCTGGGTAGACTGGAATGCAGGGATAAAGTGTCTTATTCAAGGACGCAAGAACTCGGCGAACAATTCGGGTCTCGAGCCTACAACCGTTAGGTCACAAATCCTACTCTCTAACCGTTGCACCAAATCCCTACAGATAAGCTGTAGTCGGAATGGGACGTAGGCGAAATGGTAGGATAACTCTGCGTTTACGTTTCTAGTGGCTTACTCACAGTTCCGTGCATGGTACGTCAAGAACTCGCCGTAACCGACCGTTTCATTGGTTGATCCCCCACGTCAACGAAAACGCCGGTAATATAACAATTCATTTAGGGTCCTAGTGTAAAGACAAGTAAAACGAAATTTTGAACTATAGAAAACGAAACGAAATAAGATCTGTGTTTTAATCAAAGTGCTTATGGAAGGGATCCTCGCCAAAACTCTCAATTTGTGAATATACATTTGTCGATTTGTGAAAGTACATTTAATTTGTTAATTTGTCTATATACCACCAGAACATATTCCCCCCATTAAGTGCCTCCCGAGAATGTTCTGCCAGGTGAACTATACGGCGGAAAGTAACATGTTTATTAGTACGCTACTTCGGGGTTGTAATATCTTTTAAAATACAGATGTGACGTCATCCTTTGATGTTGGCGTACTATTATGTCAAATAATGTACGGGCAACTTGCCAATAGTACATTATTTCAATATTACTACTGGCATGATGTTTTTCACTGTAAACGCACGTGCGGAGTCTGTATTTTAAGTAGTTTAATTGTCTCTGGCTTAGACATTGCGTAATATATTGTAAAAACACTCGGACCTGACGGTCCTCTTGTTGTTACAATATATTACTTAATGTCTCGCCCTCGACCATTAAACCACACATAATGTAATGCGGGAGAGTGATTTTATTCGGGATTATTTTAAAGTCACCTTTACTAAGTTTTAAATATTAGATAAGATGTTCCAGTTCACTAACTTTGGCTATCCTGTGTTTTCTATCCACTTTCTATTCACTATCTTAAGTTAGAGTGAGTTCCTTCTCACTGTTGGTATCTTGTCTTGGTGTTAATGTGTCGTTCTAAATTACGTTTCTTTTCAGACTGTAAAGATGCTTTTAATAAGAAAATCAAGTCGAACTCTACACACACAGATATCCTCACCTATATAAAACCAGTGATGGCTGAAAAACAATTCGAAGTCATGTGTGGACTTTCTTATGGTGGTTGAAGTACCCCAAGTACAAATCCTTTCCCCGACCTTGATGGCAAATACAACTCCAAATACCCACTGACGAATACCCCTTCGTCCGCTTAAAGGCCATATAACGAAGGCCCTGGCCAAATAGTCTATATACCACCAGAACATATCCCCCCCCCATTCAGGCCCGTACCCAGGGGTCGGCTCGGGGGGCAACTGCCCTCCCAATACTGAGTCTTGCCCCCCCCCCCCAAATATCACAAGAAAATTGGCCTTTACCGCAAAATTCATGCAGATGTCCATGCTAGTTGGCCTTCCCGAAAATATCTTTGCCCCCCCCCCCCCAAATACAACTTCCTGGCTACGGGCCTGCCCCCATTAAGTGTCTCCCGAGAATGTTCTGCCAGGTGAACTATACGGCGGAAAGTAGCATGTTGTTAGTATTCTACTACAGGTTTGTAGGTCTTTAGTAGGGGGGGGGGGGGTAACCCGAGTGCCCGGAAGAGACCCACGAGGTTGAGAAGGCGCCCCTATCTCCAGGCCACATACGCTCACACTAGGGCTCGAAACCACAGCCGCAAGTCAGAGATGACCGGCCAGCTAGAGGTCGAAGCGCGGCTTGTATATATTACAATGTACAATTATCAACATCATTCAAAACCTAGAGCAAACACTTGGACATTTGTTGCTCTGTTTGGGATATAAAAAAAACGTGCAGACCAACCTCAAACTGTAGCCGAGTAAAGTGACAAGAATTAACATTGAATTCAGTGGGAAAATTAATGGGGGTCTGCCTCCAAGGAATATAAAGGGAGCTAATCTGCTTTTGTGTACTGGTTAAACGGATGCAGACCACCATTGAATTTCACCAACTTGTAGTTAGTCTATTTATAGCTATTCTCCCTCCGTCTCTTTACTTGCCTTTAGCATGGTATATTTGTTGATTATTTGTCTAGAATGGACAAAGAGGGTTTAGATTAACATTTGCTGCCAGTTTTTTGGTAAATATTCATGGTTCATGATTTTTAGGCGGAAGGATAGCGGGGTTTTCAGGGTGGCCATGGTGATATGTATGGCAACTGGCTAGTTAGGTACGTGTTTTAGTATGTTTTTTCAAGTTTGTGTATATCAAATGTTTGGCGCATTCGGCAAACCTCGACAGATTCCGGTGCCCTACATCTAGACTCGGCTGTATGACGAAGTCCGCCATTTTGAGCTATTTTAAAGGACCCGGATAAACAATGGCTGCTCCCATGGCCATGGAGATTATATCAACAAACTGAAAAAAATGGCTGCCCCCATAGAGATTATCATTCGGCAAACCTCGACAGATTCCGGTACTCTCCGTAACCTCCATCTAGACTGGGATGTATGATAGTCATTGATATGTACCTACGACCATACATTTGCGATGCGGCTTATCGACTACCGATTTACTCTAACAGGAAAACGTTCCGCTTTTACAAAAAAGTCCCAAAATCTGGTTAAGCTGCCCACACCCGTTGGTGGAGTCGTCCACACGACTTAGTATAATTTCTGGACATATAATGTATTTGTAAATAGTATAGTTTTTCTGCGTGGTCACCCTTTCTCTCGGTAAATAAACAACAAAGTAAAAAAATTCTGGATATTGTAATACGTTTTTTGGAGTCGTCCACACGATGTATTTTTAATTAGTATAGTTTTTTTTCTGCGTGGTCACCCTTTCTCCCGGCAAATAAACAACAAAGTAAATCGTTTTATTCCATAAATAACAAATTCATTAACAAATTCATAAACAAATTCAGTTGCGGACGACATCACTAATAGTTGTTGACGACATCACCAATGCCTTGTGGACGACTCCACCAACGGTTGTGGACGACTTCGCTTGTGGACGACTTGACTGGCATCCATCTCCTGGGGGCAACCATGTTTATCCGGGTCCTTTAAAATAGTTCCAAAATGGCGGACTACATCATACAGCCGAGTCTAGATATAGGGCACCGGAATCTGTCGAGGTTTGCCGAATGAGAGATTATATCTTGAAAAGACGCCATTTTGGGACTATTTTGTGAAAGTAAATCGGTAGTTGACTAGCCGCATCGCAAATGTATGGTCGTAGGTACATATTAATTACTATCATACATCCGAGTCTAGATATAGAAGTCCTAAAAACGTTATAGGCATTCAAGCAAAATAGTGTAATCCGCAAATGGACTGCTCCTCGTGTACAAAATACACGACAAGGATGTGATAGCTGATCAATTGTTACTTTAAAAACGATCGGATTGAGAGTCGATACAACATCAGCGTCGAATAGATAAAGATTAGACAATCGGTGAACTTGTGGATAAAACACGGAACATAACTGTTCCACATCCATCATGCTACAGGTAAGGAATGATATTTTCTCAGGAATTTTCTTTGACCCCCACATGGCATTTAGTGAATATTTCATTTTATAAGATATCAACTTGAAACTTGAAACTCACAGAATCCATTACTATAAGATAGATTAAAGCTGCATTTCCTTTAGTACGGATCCGGTCCGGCTCCGGTCCGGTTACGGATACGGAAAAAAACACTTTCCTAGAATTCTAGTAAGTGTGTTTCCTAATGTGCGGGTGTGGGTGCCGACACGATTAAGTATGCGGCGTCCGGTACGGTTTTTCGAAACGGAGCATGTAGCGTTCAGTACGAAAACGCATGCGAAACTTTGTCCGTAAACGCACAAAAGGAAACACAGTCTGGATAGCCCGCACGTCAAAAAGCTAAAATTAGATACAGAAATTCCAATTTTCGCCCTTTCTTGAACACGTGTTCGTGGAATCAGAAAAAGAAAATATGGAAATCCGCTTGAATAACCGCATATAAGGATACACAACCTGTCGTGTGCCATGTCTGCTCTCGGGTCGTAGCCGGACCGAAGCCGGACCGGAGCCGCACTAAAGGAAATGTAGCTGAAGTCGACAATATCAGCAAATTATTTTCCCGATTATCTGCTTTCTTAAAACGGGGTCAGGATTATCCCGAATTTATTAGAGTACGTATGGTAAGTACAGGGGTTGGTGAATATACCATGTCTCAACATTTTAACGTCAAAACTGCTTATCCGGACACGTAACCCTTTTAAGAACGCATTTGCGACAGAAACATACAAGGACCGGCACATAGCGGATCACCGATTATTACCAATTATTTTATGTATGATTGGTAAACCCCTCTAAACCCCCCTGCCATAATTTTAGATCAATCGAACCATTTTTAAAGTGTAGAAAATAAATTGAAATTTTAAGACCGAAAAGGCCCCGAAAATCATTATTTTCGGGCCATTTTTTTGATTATGGGACACAATTAAACCACGGCGAGTAGCTTAATGAAACTTTATAGGGGAGCAGATATGGTTAGTGAGTTTACATTCTTTAAGTTTGATGAACTTTCACCGATAGTATTTTTGGTATTGGGACTCAGTGTTTCAAGGTGCCTAAATAGCTCAATTTAGGTTTGTCATTTTATTCTATCTACATCTCACCCAAGAGAATTTTTTTTGGGGGGGGGGGGGGTGCTGACTAAAAAGGCAACGATTTGTAGTATTAAGATCAAAATAAAAATTGGTTGGCGCTCAACTCATTTAGTAGTAATTAATCTCAATTTTTCTTCTAAAATAACGATTTTCACCAAAAATGACGAAAATAATGCTTCATTTACACACTGAAAAGTGTAACATATGGCACATTTCACCAAATTAACGTAGGTTCTAGTTTCATTAAACCATAATAGAAATAGAAATAAACATAAATATAAAAACAATATACACCTTTATCAAAAAATTCACGTTTAATAAATGTTTCATTATCAAAACTACAAACCAATAAGTATTTGTAGTTTTGATAATGAAATATTTTTTAAACGAGAATCTTTTGATGAAAGTATATAATGCGTTTATATTTAGGTTTATTACCAATAAAAAGTATTTCAAATTAAAAAATATCGCTATACCGGTACTTTACTATCTATCAATATGTCCATCTGTCTGATGGGGATCACGGTGGCTAAGTGGATAAGGCGCTGGTTCGCTAGCCTGGAGGTCGGGTGTTCGATCCCTGCATTGGCCGAGAAAGTTCATCTCGATTTTCCGACGTGATTTCCCCTTGTCAGTGATGCAGAAGGAGGGCCTGACAAGGACAGCTGCCTAGTCGATCGGATGGGACGAAAAACCGAGGTCCCGTGTACACATTGGAGTGCACGTAAAAGATCCCTTGGCAGTTGGAATTCGATATACGAGTCGGCCATAGCGCCGCTGCCCGGGCAAAATTTCCCTCATGGCACACTGTATGCCCGTCTTCAATTAGCTCAGGTTTAAGTGCATAACAGTAGGACGTTAAACCCCATTTCATTCATTCATTCATCTGTCTGATAAGTATTTAATCATGAAAACTGAGCTCACAATTACACCATTAACATTTTTAAACAATCAAGTTTGAAAAGCTTAAAGTAGTTAAGTCTCTAAATATCAACCAAAATCTCCAACATTGAAAGCGTGATTTATTTATCATTGATGTTGTGATCTTACCGGGAAAAAGATGGGCTTTTGATATCCAATAATCAAGACAAAATAAAACAGTTTACCATAATGCGCTTCAGCCCCACGTTGTAACATGAGAATCGAGGGACGAGGATACACACATTGCACCAAATCAAACGGCGTATGAAGACTGGAATAACCAGACGCTAGAAATTTGCACTTGAAATTGGAGTAAAAACAGTAGCATAGGCGTTGTGACCAACTTTTGTCAATTTCTAGGTCCCAAATGTTAGCGATTTAGCTCCTTTAAATTACTGTAAATACAAAAAAAACTGTTCTTGGTTAGTGTAATTAAGCTCTCTAGACTAATTTTCAACATTTTATTTATTCGGCAATATAATCTAAGGATCCAGTAGAAACTAGCATGGTGGGGACTCAAACCAAGAAATCGACAACCAGAGCCCCATCATAAGTTTCACCTATGTGCCATTAGAGAGAGAGAGAGAGAGAGAGAGAGAGAGAGAGAGAGAGAAAAAAAATTGGGTTTAACGTCCACTCAACACAACTAGGTCATTTCGGAACTAACATAATATAATAAATGTGTTTTTTAAAATTTCTATTTCAATAATTCGCTTGCGCGTAGGGGTCTTCAGCAGTGGGAGGAAACCCACGAGGTTAAGTAGGCGCACCTATCTCCATGCAACATACGCTCACACCAAGGCTCGAACCACAGCCGCAAGCCAGAGGTGGCCGGCCAGCTAGACGTTGTAGCGCGGCACTCTAGACCACTAGGCCATCCCAACCCCCATGTTCCATAAGATAAGATAGCCTAAGAAAACGTTTACCAGAAATATTTCAAGAATTAGGCATTGCGTTTTTAATGGATTTGAGAATATTTCAATATCATGAATTATTACGCGGCAACCGGGAAAACTGGAGAGGTTGAACAGGAGATTTAATACCTTGTCACGTTCAAGCGAGGAATTGAAACCAAGACACTTGACTCAATGGTAAGTGCAGGGGGTCAGGACCACTCACTCGCAATTTTTTTTTAAAAATTTTACGGAAAGGACGCAGAAATCAGAAACAAACGTGCATATTAGCCTTTTCCGCACCCTCGTATTTCATGTATAAGCGTGGGCGTGTATAATAAAAGTTGTTACTATGACAACTCTATATCTGCTTTGATTTTACTTTTACAGTTAACATATAGAGTTAAACAAATGTCTGGTATTTTTATCATACTCTCAATATCGTCATTGGTTATATATTGGAACATTCACCAGATTAGATCCACTTATAGGATTAATCGAACACGGCAAACATTGAGCGTTCTGGAATTGGATTCCCTTGATCTTCTAGATGGCGAGAGTCGAGTGAAAACAGAGATTCCAATCAAGGCATGCCCAAAGAAATCCCCGTATTTAGGTAAGTGATGTGGCCGGAACAGCTAGATTTTTAATATTATCATTTAATGTGTACCCTTCGTAATTCATCGTATTTTTCTAGGTACAAGTATTTTGTGTATTTATTCTTATTTAATCTTGTTATTTAGTTAATTAGGAATCATCACCGATGTAAATTATATACGTGCCTAATTATGTTTAATAGTGCCGAGTAATTTTATGCCATGTACTTATCCCATTGTCTAGCATAGGCGAACATATTGATTTCATCGGCAAGGATCGGCAGTAAGTCATTTTCATGTTTTTATTGTCTGTATTTGTTGAAAATGTTTTTCCGAAGCGGTGCCTATTTGTATTTTTATTGTGCCTTAACCGTGCCTGAAATTATAGCCATTTTTGTATTTTACTTATGGAGTAAAAGAAAGGTTGATCCAAGGGAGATAATTTAACTACTTAAAATTTAATATTTTGTAATTTGGTTTGTATGTTATTAATTTCTATAGTTTGTATTATTCTGTTATTCCAAAACTCAGGATATATGGTATTTTCATCGCCCCTATTTTTTTTTAGTTGAGGCGGGGGTTCGTTATGTTATTTATGTATGTTGTTTGATATGAATATGCCACTCACTTTTGTGACGCTTGATTTAAATATGTAAGGCTTCGCATACAGTGAAATTGATCTGGTCTGACAATCCAACACGTCTTGTTAGGCGACTTAAAAGACTGATTCATAGAAGATAGTAATTTTTGTATGTTTTGAAGGTATTATGGTTTAGTTGTATTTTTAATGTGGGTATACTAGATGTTGTTGTTGTACCTGACGATTTAATTAAAGTGAATTATTTTAAACGTTGTTTTTATACATTGTTAGAGACGTTGACAAGACGTCCCGTCCCATTCGTTCCGAATTACCCGAATTGCTGCTGGCTAATCCCCAACCGAACGAATATTTACTATTCAAAATATATAATTTCTTAAGACAGACGGTGTGCGGGTAACAGTGACTCTTAGGGGGTTTGTCGATTGAACTTGTGGAAATTGTACTTTGTACACGAGGAGAAGTCCATTTGCTGATTACACTATTTTGCTTGAATACACTATTTTGCCTATAACGTTTTTGGTACTTCGAATTCTGTCTTATGGTTTGGATTTTTCGTACTTCGTTTTTATTCTATTTAACTCTATCAATCTCATATAGTTCAAGAGCCACTGTCTACTGTCTAATAAGTAATAAAAGGTTTGGCCATATTAATGGGCGGCTATGGATAGTGCAAATTCGAAACGGCCACTTTTACGAGGTTTCAGCGGCGGGCATTTTACATGGAGGGGCAGATAAAAAGAGGCAAAAATGTCTCAAATTTGCCTTATAAGCACTTTAGATTTATGTATCAGCTAGAATTGTAAATTATCTTCAACCCGGTGTGTGTATAAGGTGTAATACGTATACAATTACATCTGTATGGGAGAGAAATGAGGTTTAACGTCCACTCAACACAACTAGGTCATTTCGTGAATAACATATGGGTTTAATCTTATTTCAATAATTCGCTTGCGCGTAGGGGTCTTTAGCAGTGGGAGGAAACCGGAGTGCCCGGAGAAAACCTAGGAGGTTCTGGAAGAATATACATTATGTCGATTAGAGCCGAAGGAGACGTGGGTCTGGAACGAGGGTCTGGAACGAGATACGCCTTGCCGATTGAAGCCGAATGGGACGAGGGTCTGGAACGATATACGCCTTGCCGATTGAAGCCGAACGGGACGAGGGTCTGGAACGATATACACCATGCCGATTGAAGCCGAACGGGACGAGGGTCTGGATCGAGGAACACCATGCCAATTGAAGCCGAATTAGTACTTATCTTATGACGTCACTAAGAATTTGGTCTGTTATGATTAGGCGGAAATTCTATTCCAACGCCTGCTAACAGGCGCGGAAATTAATCCTTGGCAATTAGAATTCGAAATAAGCGTAGCGTCACTGCATGGGCATGATACTCCTGGTATCACGTGACATTGAGTTTAAAAAAATTTAAGTTACTAACCAAAATGTTGTGTCTACATTAAAGACCAATGACCTGGAGTCTGTTTCACAAAATTTTAACTGAGATAAAATCCAAATTTAGATTGGTAAAATTTCGTGAAACAGGCCCCTGTTTTAAAAATATAAATTTGATATTTTATTTGCAGTGGGTCCGTTTGCCTTTCACCATTTTAATGGAATGCTGGAAGACCTGAATAATGAATATCAGAAATATAAGCCCGAACTCGGCGGTAAATTTAAACCACTGGGATGTCAGCCAAGGGAGAAACTGGCGATAATAATACCATACCGAGACAGACAGAGACATTTGATTGACTTCTTGTCACACATTCCACCAATGTTGTTCCGTCAACAGGTTGAATTCACTATATTTGTTATCGAACAGGTCTGTATTAAATGTTTTTGTTTTTAAATGTTCTGACCAGACTGGGTTAATGTGCAATGTATGGAAGGGTGTCGATGCCAATATTAAATGGTCTGCTAACATGTCTTTTCGAATATTCAATTAATTTTTTAATAACCCCTGGAGTTGAAATTGCTAGATCATTACGTATTTTAGATATTTTTTTTCAGAAAAGGAATCAGCAAATCTGTTTGGAAGATCGGCACAATTTTCCGTAGTGATTTATGATCACCGTTACACCCTACGGAAGGTTGAGTTCGACTTTCTAGAAAATCGGACCATCATTGCCAGACAAAATGGCCGCTGTTTGTACGCGAATAGTGTAAAAATATGGTATATTAACATGTCGCCAATTCCGGTAATAAGTAACTAGTGTTTCGGGCATCTGAATATTAGGATCTACTCAAAAAAAAGTGTTCAGTATCTTCAAATTGATGACCACATTTACAGCATTGTCAGCCCCTATAGTGCACCACTGACGAGGGGGGCGAACACGTGACACCCAGGTTAGCAAACAAATATCTTACCGTCCTGTCGATAATACTATTGCTTCGTTACAGGACCCACCAGAAACATTTAACCGAGCACTGATGATGAATGTTGGTTATTTAGAAGCATTAAAACAAGATAACTATTCATGTTTTATATTTCACGATGTCGACATGTATCCTATCAATGATTTCAATATATACCAATGTTCAACATATCCAATACACATGGCTGTAGCTGTTGACAAACGGAACTTCAGGTAGAGTAACTTTTACAATTATTAATGAAATACATGTAAGAGAAAGAGAGAGTGGAGAGAGAGAGAGGGGGGGGGATACTTAAAACGAAGAAGTATAGATCACTCGGTGAAACAACACTCTTCAGGTTCAGACCGCCGTCTGTTCAGATTGCATTCGACAAACCTCGACTTATTTCTACGCACCTACTCTCGGTTGTATGACGAATTCCGCCATATTGGAACTATTTTAAGGGTCCTGTGACTGATAAAACCGAAGGGAGGAAACTCTTGATAAAAAACGTGGATTCACGCCATTCCTCGATCTAACATGTTGTGTATTTTACCTGAATACTGAAAAGTGTTTATTAAATAGTAAGTACAAGGGTTCGGGGGATGGACCATACATAATTTACACAAAAACAAATACATGGACAAGACATCATACGAAGATATCACAAACAAACGAACAATGCAAATTAAGTGAATGGAGTTGAGTTGTTTCTTATCCACTTTGTCCCAACAGGTGTTCCTCTCCATTTCGTACCATATATTGTTATCCGTCAATAAATTGAAAACATATTCTTTTTTGACATATTTAATCAGAAAATGATAATATATTTTATACTATTATAGAAGTATGCCTAGATAAATTTGTTTTAAAACTTTGTTTTAAAGAGTTTGAAACTGGTTATCTTTAAAAAGACCTCGATCTACCCTTTTCAAAGAACACTTAAGAGAGAGGGGGGAGATAGAAATGGGGTTTAACGTCCACTCGACACAAAGTAGGTCATTTTGGGACTAACGTGTGGTTTTCAATTTTGATTCCAATAATTCGCTTGCGCGTAGGGGTCTTTAGCAGTGGGAGGAAACCGGAGAGCCCAGAGTGCCCGGGGGAAACCCATCGCTCACACTAGGACTCGAAACCACAGCCGCAAGCCAGAGGTGACCGGCCAGCTAGAGGTCGAAGCGCAGCACTCTAGACAGGCCATCCCAATCCCCCAAAGAACACTCAAAAGTGTACGTATTTCTAATTGCGTTTCCAAACAACTCTTCTGTTATTAACTGGACGTTAATTTAAGAATCTGCCGAGGTCTGCCGAGTGATAAGGGTGGTGACTGGTAAAACCGAAGGGAAGAAACTCTTGATAAAGACATGGATTCAGACCGGTATTTGTATAACAAGAACGTTAATTTAGGAATGATGAAAGTTATTGTGTTTTTTTCACCAGAATACCGTACAGTTCTTATTATGGTGGAGTTATTGCACATACTAAGGCTGTTATAGAGAAGACCAATGGATTCTCCAATCTGTATTTTGGTTGGGGTGCTGAAGATGATGATCTAGGAATCAGGTAAGATCAGTTATATGACCAGTGGCGAGTTGGGGTGGGCGTGAGCGTTGGGGTGGCGGGTTTTAACAAAGAGTGAATTATAATATTATTTGTGGCATGGGCGGGGTTGGGGTGGCGGGTTTTAACAAGATTGAATTATAATATTATTTTTATATTAAAAATAAAATGAAATGAAAATGAAATGACATGGGGTTGAAGTAGGCTTGTCATGGCGTCAAGTGGCAAGGTTTCGACCTCACGCTTGCACGTGACAAAAGGTTAGGTCGACTTGCTCGAACTCGTGGTTGTTGGGATAAAAAGCGTCTGGATTGTGTTACACAGAGAATTCGAAAGACTTCTATTATCTCTGTAAAAGATGACTGTCGTCAACACGTGCAATCACATCACGCGGCATCAATCATTGGCTCAATAGTGCGTGCATTGTTTACATAAGACGCAACTGGTTCGGACAAAATGGTGCCCTTTTACTAATTTTAATACCCATTTACACTAAATAGGAAATATGTTTTATATACAGATACTTCTAACGTCTTTATTTATTTTTCTAATGCATAAAAAAAAAGTGTTAGAATTTCATTTGTCGAAGGGAAAAAGTTAATATTGAGAACTCATTAAGTCGCATTACAGACATCCTTAGCAGTAACTGTAGCGGCCTAGCAAATATATTCACTGCTTATCAGTGTGACGTCATCCTTATCAGTGACTGTAACGGCCTAGCGAATATTCACTGCTGATAAGTGTGACGTCATTCTTATCAGTGACTGTAGAGGCCTAGCGAATATTCACTGCTGATTAGTGTCACAAATTGGTGACCGCAGTTGTTGGTGTACAGAGCGTCTGGATATTGATAACTACTATTTGTTTTACAGATTGTGGATGGCAGGGTTAAAGTTCGTACGTTCTGCCGCTGTTTTCGGTAGATATGCCAGCCCTGTTCACGGTAAGGATAAAGGCAATCTACCGTCCTCCCTAAAAAACAGGTATTTCAATCTGAACAATTTTTATACACTTGGTAATCCCATTCTTCTTAGTGGGGGGGGGGTCTGAATAGTAAGCGTGCGCGCGCTGTATCATAAAGTCTGGCATTGAGTCGACTGGCGTGATTTCGAATCCCCGGTTGTACGTGGCAAGGAGTAGGGTCACATGTCGAACCTCGTGGGTTTTCTCCGGGTCTTATTATTGAATTATTGAAATAAAATTAAACCATATGTTAGTCCCGAAATGACCTAGTTTGTATCGAGTGGATGTTAAACCCAATTTCTCCCCCTCTTCCATTCTTCTTGTTCAAAAACGAAATGAAATGGAGTTTAAGGCCCTGTGTCCATAGGCTGTTCCCTTGTGGCGTGTTCCCTTGTGGCGTGTTCCCTTGTTCCCTTGTGGCGCGCCACAAGGACAATGAACCTTTGTTTTTTAACGTGCCCGTTCCCATAGGATGTTCCCAGGGAACATGTGGCCTCGTGCACGGAACATGTGGCTTGTGACCGGGAACACAGACAATGAACATGTCAATTCTTTTTCAGCTGCACTAGAGGGAACACGTCGTTACGAGTGTAATATTGTATGGAAACTTGTGTAAAATTCGACCAGTTCATCGCGAGTTCCCAGAAATGGTCGAACCCAGCACCGTGGTCGTTGTCTGAAGACATTTATCTTCTAAGATGAGCACCAGCGAGGAAAATAAATGCAATCAGTACCTGATCAGGGAGGGAAGGGGGCATAGTGGGGAAAATGTCCCGGGCTCCCCACATATAAGCAATAGCGGCTTCCTCCTTCCTCATTCTTCCAATTTTCAGAAGTTGAGTTCATCGTCGAGCTATCAATAAAAAAACGGTTCGCATAATGATAGTTGTGTCTTGTGTTAATTTGCTTTCTCATCAACGTTTGTATATAGTTTTTATTTTACCTATATTTCCACCGTACATTGCACACGCCACAAGGGAACAGCCTATGGATACGGTCGGGTACAGGGTCGGGTCACAAGGCCACAACGCCGCAAGGGAACACGCCACAAGGGAACAGCCTATGGATACAGGGCCTAACGTTCTACTGTTACTGGTGTGCTATGAGGGAAATTGTGCCCGGACAGCGGCACTTATAAGGCCTACTGTATTGAATTCATGGGGACTCCATTTCCCGGGGAGAATATTACTATTTCGACGCCATTTCACAGAGAAGAGTATACATATATTCACGTCGATATTTCACAAAATATATATACATATATACATATGAAAGAAAGGGTCACCTGTCCAACCTCGTGGGGTTTCTCCGGGTCCCCCGGTTTCCTTCCACTGCTAAGCTAAGTATATATATATACATACGTTCTCGTCGATATTTCATAACCAGTTCTATAAAAATAGAAGACTGGTCATACGTTATGTAGCGTCACGTGCTATGACGGACAATGCGCCCGGACAGTGGCTCTATAACCACATTTTATATCGAATTCCAACTGCCATTGAATCTTTTAGTTTACGCCAATGTGTACACGGGACTATACGTCGCCCCTTGCAATGTTCCCTGTCTTTCATCACTGGCAAAGGGGAAACCATGCCGGAAAATCCCGATGAATTTTCTCGGCCAACGCCGGGGTCAAACACGGGGCCCCAAGGTTCGCGAGACAACCTCCTACTTGCTGTAAAACTGAGAGCTAAACGTGCAATTAATTTCAGGACCAGGCTCATAAAGAGTGCCAAGAGTCGTATGTGGTACGATGGATTAAACAGTGTTGTATATAATGTAAGTAGAATAGAAAAGAAGACAATATATACACACATACATATAACAGTGGATCGTCAAAAACTTGAAGAGGTGGGTAAATTAATGATATAACCGGGGGGGGGGGGGGGGGGGGGGTTGGTTTAGATTGTTCATTTACCCAAGGTCGGGGAATTCTTGGTGTAGATTGTTCATTTACCCCAGGGCTGAGAAGGCTTGATTCTGATCGTTAATCTTCTCCGGGTTGGGAACCCTTGGATTAGATTATTATTTACCCAAGTTTCAACCGCTTAGAGGCGATTCGATCACATCACGGAGGCTGAAGTGGAGGTGGGGTGGCTGTAGGCCTAAATCACGGTTTCCCAACCTGGGGCAAAACAAAATGTAATCGAAACCAAGGGTTCCCAGCCTGAATAAATTTAAAACCTAAACCTAATTTACATATCGATTAACGTTATAACGATATTGATATTCCAAGATGGCGGCCGTGACGTCATGGGTGGTACCTGGTCCCTACAAGTGAAATAGGACTACTACTATTATTGGTTGTTGTAAACGGTGGGATATTGTTAACTTGCGACAAGTTGCCATGACTACCAGAAAGGGTTTAAAGGATACCCGAACTCTAGTCATGTAATTTAGTTTCCTGGGTAATATAAAATGGGAGATAACGCCTTTCTTCTCAACCCCTACTGAACTTCCGAAGTCGGGTGGACGCCATTCGGTATGCCGTAAGAGAAATTATGCCCTGACAGCGGCACTGCGGCCTACACGTATGTTGAATTCCAAGTTTCGAGCCGTTTTTACCTGCACGCCAACGTGTACATGGGACCACATTTTTTTCCAATCCGAACTGTTCCTTGCCACCGCGGCCTCGCGGCCTCCAATTCTCAATATGAAATGTACTCTATATATCTTCAGAATGTGAAGTTAAAGAAAAAAGAACTGGAAAAGCAGCATTTGAAAACGTCGCTCGGTAATAAGCAGTGATGGTATTCTGTAGAATTGTAACCTGTTTATTCAAGTTTTATTAGTAAATGTCATAGAAACAAGAAGTATCACTGCTGATTAACTGTTGTCATAGAAACAAGAAGTATTACTGCTGATTAGTCAATGTCGTCGTTGGAATGATGTGTTTTGTGGTGTTTGGTGTTGTCATCGTGTGGATGATTGTGTTGTCATGGAGTTCGAACTATATACACGCGTGTGTGGGATTGTGTTGTCATGGAGATCGAACTATATACACGCGTGTGTGGGATTGTGTTGTCATGGAGATCGAACTATATACACGCGTGTGGGGGATTCTGTTTATGAAGGTAGACGGTAATAAAGGCACTGAACAACAAATTTCGGGAAAAGGGTTAGGGTTGGGTTAGGGTTAGTGCCGCTTTATCCAGTGCCTTTATTACCTAGATTCATTTATGAATCCAATGTTTCAGATAGCCTATGACCCCGAGAACTAGGTTTTCCATTAAACGTGTCTTATTGTAATAAAGTCGAAGCACTCATTGTAATTTTTTTTATATGTACACGGGACCTCGGTTTTTCGTCCCAACCGAACGACTAGTCAGCTGTCCTTGTTTATTGTAATAAAGTCGAACCACTCATTGTAATTATTTATTTATTATTTTAACATACAAAAAGAATAAATAACCAATTTATCTATAATTAATATTAAATTTATACAACTGTTCTATTTATAATATCGTTTTTAAGATGCCTTCCCGGGTACAAACTTTGTTAATTGACGATATATTTGGACTAAGAACATATTCAAAGTAACCAATCTATCAAAAATTTGCTTCAATTCCCTTTTAAAACTTTGCTTTCGTCGTGGATACCCATAGCTATAAGTAAGCTGTTGTTATACGCAATGTCTGCCAACTTAACTTCATTGTGGGAGGGTCCATTTTTCAGAATGTATCCTTTATACTTACTGTACATTTACCATACTTACTGAGGCCTAAGTAATTCTTAGTTTTTTTAGACTTTTTAATCGCAGAGTCTTTTGTACGTTGACAACACTCAATGTCCCCCAAACCGCCTAACCATTTGAGAAAGAAATAACAACTGCTCCCCGACCTAAGCTGGCAGACAATAAGCCAGCAAAACCTGTTGGGTTGCTAGTTAGTGACTCCCTGATAATATTACCATATATACCAAATTTGTCATACTTTTATTGGAAATAACCACCCGATAAATACTTTGCTGGGAACCCAACTTTAACATACAGATGTTACGTCATCCTTTTAATGTTGGCGTGCCATTATTTCTAATAATGTAGGGGCATCTTGCCAGTCGTACATTATCTGAAATAGTGGACTCTTGTGACGCATTTCATTGAAAATCACGTGCGGGGTAGTGTCTGTATTTTAAGTTGTTAAATGCTTTCGAGCTAAAGACATTGCGTAATATATTGAAATAACACTCGGCTAATTCCTCGTGCAGTATCAATATATATCTAAATGTCTCGCTCTCGGCCATTAAACCACACTTAACATAACAAAATCCCATATTATAATGATTAAAATAACGAAATAGTATTGAATATTTTAAAAAAAAACTAATTAAATGATAAATGGGAGCCGTGTTGGCTCAGTGCGTCATGCGCGGACTCGCCAACCAGTTGATCCGGTTTGGATCCCAGTGGTTAGGCAATCAAAATTGTAGTATCTATTAAAATTTGGATTTTATCTTCAGTTAAGATTTCTCGCCCTCGACTTCTCGCGGCGAGAAGACGAGATTCTGAAATGGACGCAATAGGCTTCCATATAACAGCCCTACTTTTGAGTACTCCCTTTCGCATAGACCGAGAGGAATATTGGATACGGACATTAGGCACTGCCACCCCTTATGGATGCAATGACAATGTAGCTAGTATTGGGAATTTATCTAGCCCTGCGTGTAGCGATGTTAATGTCATGACGTTATTCCCCAAGTTTCGTCGTCGTAAACATAGTCACGGACATCGTCGCTACACATCACCTAAGCTCAGCACTATATCATTGGATGCCCTTTTCGAAATTATCCAGGAACCACTTGGGCCACATCATATCCGTACTAAATTATATTCTATTCCACTTACTATTTTGAAATTACTAAAAGCTGAATGTTTGGATTCAAATTGTACTGACCCTGCATCCACTGAATACAGGGTTGTATCAATTGTTCTTGACATTGCCCACCGTCGTCTGGACATTGCAACTGAGTCTGATGCGTCACACACCACAAATAGTTCATTTCTAAAATTGAAATTTGCTAATAAAGGCATTGATGCTATAGGATTAAGCCAAATATTACACCATAAGCAAGTCACAGCACACATCCCACCTTACTTCAAAACTGTTACTGTTCCTAGGATTTCTTATACTTATACTAAACCCATTGCATCCAAAATATTTAATTATAGAAACGCATTATCTTACATCAATGCACAAGACTTATACAATAACCATCTGCCATGTTCTTGTTCTACGTCGTCCTTCCTTTACCCGCCAGCTGGACATGTGGTCACTGGTGATTTGAACATAGTCCAGAAAAATAAGCTACGTGAAATTTTGTCCAAAGGACCCAAATACCGGGAACCGCAACCATTTTCATGGGATCAAAATTTCAAACTTAGAATGGATGCCGTAGAGGACTACGCTAGATCATGGGCTAAAAGGGAAGATGTTATCTCGGATACTCTCTCTGATTGGACTAAGTCTATCAGTCGTTTACTTAAACGAAGAATATACATGCAACGTTTGTCAGTTGACACTAGGCCTAAGTCTATTTTCAATGATGTTAGCATTGTTGAAAATCTGAATGCCTTGCATGACAATTATGTCATTGTGCCAGCTGACAAAGCGTCCAATAACATAGTGTTTATTTGTAAACGACATTATTTTGACTGTCTGTTCAAAGAACTTAATTTCGGGAAACCAATCGACAGTGCTACATATAAACGATCTACTTTTAGTAAGGATGAAATTATATCCAATCACAAATCTGTACTCACTTAATTTGGTACTCCATGTGGAAATACCTATACAGATTTGCCCTTGTTGTATTGGATACCTTAATTACATGAAAATCCTTACAAGCAACGTTTTATAGCAGGTTCATCCCGTTGTTCCACAAAACCACTTTCAAAGGTATTGACATCTATACTAACAGCTGTTAAAGAGGGTATTCAAAAATACTGTGACAAAGTATACTCTCGAAGTGGTATAAATCAAATGTGGATATTAAAAAATTCCAAAGAATTACTTGATGGTTTGCAATCCAGTAGACATGGTACAAGGGTTAATCAGCGAAATGGAGGTATGAGATATGTTGTTGACGTTTGGGAAAGTAGACGAGGGAGTGTAGGGAGTGATAGTTAGGTGTATTATTAATGGTTAGAGTGGCTGTGGTGTTACGGTGAAATACTATGCCGCCACCGTAACACCACAGCTTTATGATTTGTTAGACAGGAGTGATGTAATAAGTGCGACAATAATAAATAACATATTTCTGATTTTATTGTCTCTTTTCCCACTTGCACTGGTTGTACGCCATTTTGAAACTAGCTGACGAAGACAGGTCGGGCGGCTTTTGCTCGACTCCGGGCTGCTCTGTCAGTATCTAACAAACGCATTTAGTTCGCGTACAACTTTTAACGAGAGTTGCCAGGCAACGAAACATACGCCCACAGCATCTAAATCGTCCGGGCAGTAAACAAGGCTTGTCGCATATTTTACTTTTTTCGTTAATGAAACATTTATAATACACTAAAATATGATTATTAAAGTCAATCGGTTATTAACTTTAGCCTCTAGAGGGTCCACAAGATTTTTTGAAGTGATCAAGGGCCGTAACTCTGACAGTAATTATCGGAAATTGCTGAAAATCAACGGGCTTCTTCGTCACATGACCTAAACTCTGTGTATAAATTTAAAGTCAATCGGATATTAACTTTGGCCTCTAGAGCATTCACAAGAATTTACCAAGCGATCAAGGGCCATAACTCTGACAGTAATTATCGGACATTGCTAAAAATCAATAGGATTCTTCGCTTCATGACCTTAAACACTGTGTATAAATTGAAAGTCAATCGGATATTAACTTAGGCCTCTAGAGCATCCACAAGAATTTTTGAAGTGATCAAGGGCCATAACTCAAACAGCAATTATCGGAAATCGCTGAAAATCAATAGGCTTCTTCGTCTCATGACCTTAAACACCGTGTATAAATTTAAAATCAATCGGTTATTAACTTTAGCCTCTAGAGCGTCCACAAGATTGTTTGAAGTGATGAAGGGCCATAACTCTGACAGTAATTATCGGAAATTGCTAAAAATCAATAGGCTTCTTTGTCTCATGACCTTAAACAACGGGGGGATCACGGTGGATAAGGCGCTGGTTCGCTAGCCTGGAGGTCGAGTGTTCGATCCCTGCATTGGCCGAGAAAGTTCATCTCGATTTTCCGACGTGATTTCCCCTTGTCAGTGATGCAGAAGGAGGGCTTGACAAGGACAGCTGCCTAGTCGTTCGGATGGGACGAAAAACCAAGGTCCCGTGTACACATTGGAGTGCACGTAAAAGATCCCTTGGCAGTTGGAATTCGATATGAGAGTAGGCTGTAGCGCCGCTGCCCGGGCAAAATTTCCCTCATGGCACACTGTATGGCGTATGCCCGTCTTCAATTAGCTCAGGTTAAGTGCATAACAGTAGGACGTTAAACCCCATTTTATTCATTTCCTTAAACACCGTGTATAAATTTAAAGTCAATTGGATATTAACTTTAGCCTCTGGAGCGTCCACAAGCAATTGTGGACGTCGGACCGACGGACGGACCGCACTTACTACACTCGTCACTAATAATAATAATAATAATCACGCCATTTTACAAGGGTAGCAAATTAGGCCTGAGGCCTTTTTCCAATTTGGCCCTTGGCACAGATCGTGCGATTGTTTTCGATCATTACTGCAGGAAGAAACCGAAGAACTCGGGGGGGGGGGGAAACCTGCCTGATCGGACGGGAGACCGAATATCCCTCTCACTTAAAACGATAAAGTTCATGCCCTGGGCTGGGATTGAACCCTCATTGCATTGGTAAGAAGCCGCCTCTCTTTTTATTCTTGTAAAATGTTTATTCACAGAAAAGTATATGTATACAAGATAGATTTTACAACATTTCACAATTTCCAAATATGCAATTCATTTATATCTATTCGAAGTGTAAATTAAGAATTTTAAGTGTATATACAGGCAAAACTATAAAACATTAAAGTACAATACTAAGAACAAATATTTTTGATTCTTTATAAACTATATAGAATGAGAGTTGAGTATTTATAAAAGAGTAAAAAATAATAAAATATATTATTTGCAATTAAAATCTTTGCCTGTCATGTTCACACTTATAATACAGGAGAATTATACCGGTTTAAGTATGTCAGTAGCAATACTAAATTATGCTACTGGTTACTTATTATAAACCTCAACTTTATAAATATTGAACTATATACCGATTTAGACATAATTGATACCTATTGTGAGGAAGGAAACAGTTTTAGAATAAGAGCTTTGATATAATTTCTTAATAAACAGTGCTATATGTATATAAACAGTGATTGTAATTTCCATAAAAATTGTGTTGTGTTTTATTGTTAATAGAGCTTTGAATATGGAGGTATTGGTGTGTTGTAACCACAGTGTCAGTCAGAAAAAAAGGTTTAAACTTAAAATATAGTATTTAATGTATCAGAATGTACTATATTTGGCGACTTTAATGCAAGATAAACATAGTATAAGCAAGAAAATTGTTTGTACTTAAGAAATTGTTGAGAAAATTTTATGTAAAGGTTTGCAATAGCAAATTCCAATGTTAAAATTTTTGAGAGGACTTGATAAACAGGATTACTATGGCTTATATAGGATAATTAGGGCTGGATAGTAAAGACTTAAACTACTGACCTAGACTCAGTGTTTACGTTTATATGACATAATAATTCAAGATAGCTGCTTTAGGAAACGAGTATTTTCTGTTAATATGATGTCACAAGAGAGATATTCTCGGTTTTAAAACCAGGTGAAGATTATTTTTACGTTATAGTAAATATGGGGACATGGGAGGGGTTTGTGAATTACATTTGAAACCTATTTTTTGTGGACAATGTCCAAGAATTGTCACTCAGAGAAGATTATGAATTGAAAGTGTTTGATTCCATTTTGTCTACAAATTATTATATTAATTAAGTTCTTTTTATTGTACACTATTATATTTGAGGTTAAAGTCATTAAAAATTGCACTATATTTATATGTTTAAGATTTATATTAAAGTTTGAGGCAATTATTGTCCTTGACACTGACTGGTCATAATATTGTCATAATGTAATGATATATTAATTATTTCAAAAAATTGCTATTTCTGAATATGGTTTAATGGATTTTTTGTTTTCGAAGTTAATAAACTATAATTAATCACTGGTCGTAAACTTATTATCGATCATTATGTTAATTTTGATTTTTGTAACACTATTTCACTGTAAATTTAAAGTCACCAAATTGGTATGGTTAGGATGAAATAAAGGTAATGGGGTTTATATTCTCATAAAATGTGATATGGGGGAGGTTTTGCCTGGACAGTGGCACTACAGCCTACTCTTAAAATGATTATCAACTGAAACGGAATCTGTAACGTGTATGGCACGGTGTACACAGGACCCAAGCTGCTCTTCCCATGCGAATGACTAGGTATCTGTCTTGGCAGGTCTTTTGTCTTATGTCACTTTGACTTACAGGAGACCGTCAATAATGTATGGTACTATTAAAAATATTTATTATGTCTATCCGTTACATAAATTTTTTTCTCTGTTTATTACTTCGATACATATTTTTTCAATTAGAATTAGGTTTGAATTCACCATATATATAAGATTAAAGTTTAAATTATAGTTTGTTGTAAATTGACTGCATAGTGTTTTATAAAAAAATGTTGTGATATCAAATATTATTAACAAATAAAAGGTTTTCAAAGGTGAAAGTTTTCGAGACCGTGCAGGGGTTGCCTTGATAACATGTTTCGAGAGGGGGGGGGGGGAAATAGGTATGCAGACCACTCGGACCAAAGACCACTCGGACCATAAAAAAGACCACTCGCACCAATTGATAGACCACTCGGACCAAGTGAAAAGACCACTCGGACCAAGCTAAAAGATCACTCGGACCAAGCTAAATAATTATTATTTGGGACTCGGTACTCGACATAAAGGACAGTTGGGACTTCTAAGAATTTATGTAGAAATAGTAATAACTTATCTTTTTTCGTTTTAGATGATGGCCGAAGACAGATTATGAATAATAATAAAGAAATGAAAACATTATTAGTTGTCTTTTATTTAAGTTTGTAACTCCTAACTTCGACTTTGAAAATGTATAGCGTCCCGAAACTTTTCGCTCATGGGCGCTGACATCTTGGAATTATTTTGTGTTTTGGTCAGGTCTATTTCGGATATACACAATCAATTATTTTAATGTATTTAGTGTGGGGATTGACTAATAGTTAATTTATTTCAGTTCTAAACAAAAATTAAAAATTTTATAGCAATTTCAACAAAATAGCCAAATTCTGGCTGGGATTACTGCGCAAAATGGCTAGTCACTGTGTACATGCGGAAAAAAAAGCCAGCCACGTCATAAATTTCGTGACGTTAGTTAGGTTTGAAGAAAATATTTATTAAGTTCATGACTTACACGTGGTTCGTAAAAGGCCCAAGCAAACGATAAAACATCAGTTGGGTTTACGGTTGTTTGATAATCATAGTTTCCCATAAAAGTTGTATAAATTTGTTAAAAACGAATAATATACTGAAAACGACATACACATAAACAAGCCCCTAGAAATTGTTAAAGGGCCAGAGTGTTATTGTCCCTTTAACGATAATCCGTAAGCTGTGCGTTGACGCATTCCTCGACAACTGGTCGTAGATGGCAATACCAATCGATAAATTATAGTGCGTTCAACAAAGGAAGGGTTTTTTTTCAGGAAAATTTAAGATCGTGGGTTGATTGGAATTATCCCGTTTAATTCACGAAAAAACATGAGCAGTCATCGGTCAATCAAACTCATTGACTATTTGAGAAAGAAAAAAAAATGAAGTATTTTAATCACTACTCAGTTATAGTTGTTTTGTTAATTAATCTTATTTGATGGGCTTCCTTATCAGCAAATAACACGGGTGAGTACATAACACAATAGCAATGTCGTACACGCCATTGTGAAACTGAAAGTAGCTGACGAAGATAGTTACTGAGTTAGGACAGTTAGTTCGCGTACAACTTGAAAAAAGCGCATGTCAGTATAGTATTTCTGACATAATTGGTTATCGGTGACCTGAAAGCTGGTATTCTCGACTCAAAGCGATTAATCACGACTCAAAAGTATAGTTTATAAGCTACTTACTGTCTACAGTCGTCGCTAGGTTTCCTATAGTCATAAATGATTGTTTGTGGACGATTTACTACTCAGTAAGAAAGCCTGTGCCCAAAAAGAGTTCTCGTCTGTTATTATTAATATAATGACTTCCTCATGTGCGGCAGGTTCGTTTGTTTTTAAAAACACTGTTTTCCGTTCCAAAAAATAGAAAAGTAATTTTTTACCAGATGATCATGGTTTTTCACCGAGACTAGATAATTTATCTCGGTGTAAGGATATTATCGCTTAAGGACACGTTCATACACTGTTGAGAAAATAGTTCCATTGGTTTGCTTATCGGCAAATAATAGAATGGGAATAACCTCTGTACTGAAAATAACACTCAGGATCTATATAAACTTTCATCAAACACTCGATTTATAATTAGCGATACACAGGTACAGTGGCAAGAGTTAATGCTTCTCAGGCTAATACCTCAAAAGTACCTCCGCGCGAAAACCCAGATTTTGGTACATGCTAAAGAAAAAGAAATAGTGCCCGTGCGCGTGCCAGTAATAGGAAAACTAAGAGTTCGCGCATAAAAATGCACGAACGTACCAGGCGCGATGTCATCTAGATCCCTTGCTTCAGTCTCATTTATTCAAACGTTTGACTTTTCTACTTTGTACACTAAAATTTCCCATAGTAAATTAAAAGCCCGATTGAAAGACATTATTCACAGTGTCTTTTCGTCTAAATCGGGTACTGCTCGATATCAATATTTAGTTGTAAATTATAATTCTACATATTTCGTTAAGTATCACAGTGATTCAAAAAACAAATACACAGCCATCAAGATAATTCAGATGTTGGATTTTTTAATTGATAACATCTTTGTTGAATTTGGAGGGGAAATATATCTGTTTCTCTATTCGTACGAAGCCGAGTACATACAGATGCTCGTAAAAACAAACAAACTAACGATCAGTCAGACTTTTTAATTTCACTTATCGATATATTGATGATGTTTTAGCCCTTAATAATCCTAAATTTAGTGATTATGTAGACTTCGAATATCCTGATGAGCTCGAAATTAAAAAATACCACTGACAGTGACAATTACGCTCCTACTTGGATCTGCGTCTCGAATATGACAATTGCCATAAACTGAGTGTTAAATTGTACGATAAACGGGATGACTTTGAGTTTCCGATTGTTAACTTTCCATTTATTAGTAGTAACATTCCAATATCACCAGCTTATGGAGTGTTTGTGTCTCAGCTAATTTGTTACACGAGAGCTTGTTCCTTTTATTCTGATTTTTTAAGTAGATCGAGGCATTTGTCATCTAAGCTTCAACTACAAGGATACTTGCGCACTAAACTTATTAAGGCCTTTAAAAAGTTTTATGGCCGTCATATTGATTTGATTGGTAAATATAACGTTTCTCTCTCGGCTATTATTCTAGATATTTTTAATTGACACGTATACTGCTACTATCACCCTGATAATGTCTACTACATCGTTAAGACAGTTCATCACGTGCATTTTGCATACTATAGTTCATTGGCCAATCATGCTATTTGACTGACATTTCGCCTAATAGATTGAATGCAGCTATGGCGGGTGTGGCGCCAGGCAGGGTAAGCTTACTCTTCCGGACACCTGTTACCACTGCTTGTCGTGTATTTTTGTACACGAGGAGCAGTCCATTTGCTGATTACACTATTTTGCTTGAATACACTATTTTGCCTATAACGTTTTTAGGACTTCGAATTCTGTCTTATGATTTAGATTGTTCGTACTTGGTTTTTATTTTATTAAATGGAATATAATTGCTTAATTATAATGGCATGAATACCGAGATATTATTAAATCGAATGTTATGGCTTTTAATCCATTAAAATATCATGAATACCGAGATATTGTCATTTGAAATTAATCGACAATGTTGATGCAAAAAAAAACCCCAGCTTTCATTTTGCAGATAAATGAGTCAGCCCTTGCTGTCTTTTGCCAGAGCGGAATAGCCAGACGTATAGCTAATGGGAGCTGCAGACTGTTCCCATATAGTTACTCAAAGTAACGTAATAAGAGTCTGATAGTCTGATAACAGCTAACGCTGGACTCTTTACGTTACTGACGAGCACGCATTATCAGGAAGAACTAAGTCGAAAGTCAAACATTTTGATCTATGTATATTGTTTGAGTTATTGCCTTATATATTTTTATTTTCTAAACATATATTTTTAAACCTTTATTATAATATTGTGTTTTCTATTTTTTGTTTTGTATTGTTTCATTATTGTTTTATTTACAAGAGCAAAATTTCCAATATCTATTAAAATTTGACTTTTATATTCTTGCGTTCCGTTGTATCCTTTATTCTTTGTTTAAGAACCAATTTTGAATATCTTTTAAAACTTGAACTATATTTCCCTGTTTACACAATTTTATTACTATTAATGTCATTTATCTGCTGCTGTTTAAAAAAATTCTCCGAAATCTGTTTTTTCAATATCTCGAAGTAGAATCGGTACTTTAGATCGCAGTTCATTTAAAAATAAGCACATTTTTGTCCGGAATGGTGCAGACGTGGTGTGTCGAGTCCAGAGGGAAAATTCCACACAAAGCTCTACTTGTCTCCATAATGTCTATTGGGCTTGGTTGGAAAATTTGAGTAAACCCCATGACGGATCCATTTAGTTGGGGGATGGAGTGGGCTAGGGTGTCACGCTTCGACTTCTAGCTGACTGGTCCCGTATGGTTTGCAGTTGTGGTTACGATACCGGATGTGAGCGTATGTTGCTTGGAGAAAGGGGCGCCTTCTCAAACTTGTGGGTTTACTCCGGGTACTCGGTTCCCTCAAAGATAGTAAGCTGGCACTGCCAGGCAGGATACGCCCACATTTTCGAGAGATGGATAGAGAACGAGCAATACCGAAAGTGATTTTCCCTACAATCAAAGGCCATAATTCATAAAGTTACAATTTGATATGCACAAATATTAAAAAGAATCAGAATCTTTAGGTTATAAACATGCATTTCAAGTTTCATCAATATCGAATTCAAATTGTGACCTCTACAGGGTCCACAACTTTGATATACCATATTTTGACACTATTCGCGTACAAACGGCGGCCATTTTATCTGGCAATTATGATCCGATTTTCTAGAAATTTGAACTCAACCTTCCGTAGCATGTAACATTAATAGAGTCAAACATTTTTTTTTTAAATCGGATAATAATTGTGACCCCTAGAGGGACCACAAGCTAAACAAAGGCGATTTTACGTATAATCAGGGGCCATAATTCTGGAAGTTACGATCCGATATGCGCAAATATCGAAAGGAACCAAGATCTTTGGGTTATGACCATGCATTTCAGGTTTCATCATAATCGAATTAAAATTGTGACCTCTATAGGGTCCACAACCTTGATGTACCATTTTTAACAGTGTTTGCGTTTAAACTGCGTCCATTTTGTATGGCAATTTTGGACCGATTTTCCCGAAATTTGAACTCAACCTTCCTTAGGGTGTAACGGTGATATAATCAAACGATTTTTTAAATCGGATAATAATCGGGACCTCCAGAGGAACCACAAGCTAAACAAAGGCGATTTTGCGTATAATCAGGGGCCATAATTTAGGAAGTTGCGATCCGATACGCGCAAATATCGAAAGGAACCAAGATCTTTGGGTTATAACCATGCATGTCAAGTTTCATTAAAATCGATTCAAATTGTGACCTCTATATGGTCCACAAGCTAAAAACGTGATTTTTCGTATAATCAGGGGCCATAATCGATGAAGTTTTGTTCCGATACATGCCAATATCGAAAGCAGACGAGATCTTTTGGGGATAAACCTATATTACAAGTTTCGTCAAAATCGGGTAAGAATTATGACCTGTAGAGGGTCCACAAACAATTGTGGACGGACGTCCGGACGGTTAGGGACGACGACATAATACGTCCACATGAAAATGTGGGCGTATAAAAAAAAGAAACCAAATAGCGCGTGAGCAAGAATGCATCGAGGGTTCAATTCCAGCTCAGGGCAAGAACTTTATCGTTGTAAGTAAGAGGGATATTCGGTCTCCCGTCCGATCAGGCAGGTTTCCCCCGAGTTCTTCGGTTTCTTCCTGCGAAAAGATCGAAATCATTCGCACGATCTGTGCCAAGGGCCAAATTGAAAACAGGCCTCAGGCCGAATTTGCTACCCTTGTAAAATGACGAGATTATTATTATTATTATTAAAATAATAAAAGTGAAAATAAGACAATTTATCTGCGATATCACCTTCGGTGGAAGTGGACGTTAAACAATAAGAACAACGCAACTACCATTCAGTTGATGTTATAATACTTTATTGTTTATTGCCGAAATGACTTTGTTGTTTGTTGGGTATATGCTCTAGGCCCGGACATTGTCGCAGCTATCTCTAACATGTATGGTAATGATGGGCGGGGGCGAAAGGCGATAATGTTCACATGTTGTATTTAAGGCCATTTTAGTCGTATGTGTTTATTATTTATAAATTTGCGGATAAGCTAGAAATGTTAGGATATGCCCTTGGCGGCCCCACTTACAGTCAGTTTTATAAATAATTTCTCGACTCTTCCGCCAAAGCATCTACAGAGTTTGGTAGGTACACGGGAGCCCCCCTCCCCGTCCGTCCCTGTTATCTAACCCAACCGGTTATCCCTCCAGTCTTGCCTGTCGTTCCGCCATTCTAATTGTAATATAGTTCCGTTTATAGTCTTGTGTCTGGTATTGACCCCTTAACAGAAGATATGACTGGACCCGGGCCTTTTTTTAAAACGAGCTAATGGCATTTGGATTTTGTGTTAGATTATATATGATAGTGTGTTCTCTGCGTTTGAGAAACAATATTGAAAGGGAAGGATCACTCCTTATCAACTAAATTCAGACCTTGATAAAATGGTAATTATTATCACTTTGTCTGTCGATAATTTGAACGCTCTCCAATATGGATGCAGATTCTAAATTTGTAAATGTCGGTGCTGTCGTCTAATCCAATTTATTTATTTGTTCGATGTTAATTTTATTTCTATTTCTTTTTATTTCTATAAGTGTATTTTTCGTTGACGCTTTACAAGTTTAACAGAAATATCGAGCAAATTTATATGTTTACCTTTACATTCTACCTAGCAATGATAATTATAAAGTTGCTGGGCCATGTACATCGTTACAACCTAAAGGGAGTCCGAAAAGGCGTTGATTACTGTTAAAAGGGCCAAGCTTCAAAACACAAATCTACAAGATATCTAATTTGGACTGCGGATTCCTTGGGAAGAAATGTCGTGATGGGAAACTATGGCCATAAACAAAAAAGTCTTAGAAAGTCTTGAAATCGTAAAAGTAACAAGTTCTTGGTGCAAATTAAATGTCCCGGTTATAATTCAAGCATAATTACTTTTAATGTGCGATCGATATAGCTTTAAACATTATGTTAATTAAAAGGGGTAGGGTGGACGAGTATTGTCTTACGGACATGCACAGTTTTAAAAAAAAAAAGGTAATTTATAAGCTTCGGCCAGCAGATTTGAAAGAGGTGAGTCTTCTATAAGGAAGAAAGGTTGTGCTGAAGTAGTTTTGTCTGAGGTTTGTAACTGATAGGCGATCAAATATGGTCAGCAAATAATGATAATGTACTCTAGGAATACAGGTGACCTATTCATAATGTCCAGTTAAAACTTCTTAAATTTCCACCTCGGCAATCGTCAGACCGTTGACCTCCAGTGTTGTGTTTCCAGTTCGATGTTGGAGCAAATCTGCCCACTCTGGAGAACAGCAATGAGCTTTTCGTGATTCTTATCTATAATTAATCCTACTTGAATAATGAATAAAGCTTAATATGTGTCTTTAAACATACTACTCTACTAGTCCAAGCAGTAGCTTTAACCTTTTGACCATTGTCCATTTATCAACAATATCAACTAATTATAAATTAAACATGTTGTTACCACCGTTACCCGAGGGCAAATAAATCACGAGTTTCTAACAACGTTTAGCACAATTCAAACTCTGTATGTTTCTTTCAACCAATCGCATATATTTGATCTCTTAACGAGTTTATAAACAATTGGGCATCTGTTTGTCAAGTCAATTGTTTGATCTAGGATTATTACCCTTGCCTTTGATATGCACAGCTTCTTCGGTCTTATCAAAGATGATGACTGGACCCGGGCCTTTTTTAAAACAAGCTAATGGCATTTGTATTAGATTATATATGATAGTGTGTTCTCTGCGTTTGAGAACCAATATTAAAAGGGAAGGAAATCTCATTATCAACTAAATTCAGACCGTATAAAATGGTAATTATTATCACATTGCCTGTCGATAATTTGAACGCTCTCCAATATGGATGCAGATTCTAAATTTGTAAATGTCGGTGCTGTCGTCTAATCCAATTTGTTTATTTGTTCGATGTTAATTTTATTTCTATTTCTTCTTATTTCTATATCTAGACGAAAGGTGTCTTTTTCGTTGACGCTTTACACGATTAACAGGAACATCGAGCAAATTTAGTTTACTTTTACATTCTACCTCGCAATGATAATTATAAAGTCGTTTGGCCATGTACAGCGTTCACAACCTAAAAGGAGTCTGAAAAGGCGTTGATTTATGTTAAAAGGGCCAAGCTGCAAAACAAAAATCTACAAGATATCCAATTTGGACTGAGGATTCCTTGGGAAGAAATGTCGTGACGAGAATCTATGTTTGGCCATAAACAAAAAGTCTTAGAACGTCTTGAAATCGTAAAAGTAACAAGTTCTTGGTGCAAATTAAATGTCCCAGTTATAATTCAAGCATAATTACTTCTAATTTGCGATCGATATGGCTTTAATTAAATCTCGAAACATTATGTTAATTAAAAGGGGCGGGGTGGACGAGTACTATCTTGCGGACATGCACAGTTAAGGAAAAAAAAGGTAATTTATAGGCTTCTGTCAGCGGATTTGAAAGAATTGAGTCTTCTGTGGGGAAGGAAGGTTGTGCTGAAGTAGTTTTTTCTGAGGGTTTGTAACTGTATAGGCGATTAAATATTAAATATGGTCAGCAAATAATGATAAATGTCCTCTAGGAATACAGGTGCCCTATAGTAATGTTGAGTTTTGAATTTTAAAAGTTTACTTCTAGAAGTGAAAACTTATTAGATTCCCATCTCGGCAATCGTCAGACCGTTGACCTCCAGTGTTGTGACTTCGGGTCATCACAGTTTCCGGTTTAATGTTGGAGCTTTTCATTCTTCTAAGTAAGGCAAATCTGCTTACTCTGGAGAACAGCAATGAGCTCTTCGTGACACTTATCTATTTATTAAACCTAATTGCATAATAAATAAAGCTTGATACGTCTCTTTAAACATACTACTTTATTAGTCCAAGCAGTAAATTAACCATTTGACCATTGTCTATTTATCAACAATATCAATTTATTAAAATTAATTATATTGTTACCACTGTTACCGTAGGGCAAATAAATCACGAGTTTCTAACAACGTTTAGCACAATTCAAACACTGTATGTTTCTTTCAACCAATCGCATATATTTGGTCTCTGCACGAGTTCATAGACAAGGGTTAACAAATTATCAATTGGGCATCTGTTTGTCAGGTCAATTGTTTGATCTAGGATTATTACCCTTGCCTTAGATATGCTTAGCTTCTTCGGTCTTATCAAAGATTCGCTTTTGGATGGTAAGTTCATTAAGCACATCTGTAAAAAGTCTTCCGGGTAGTGTTGCTTCAGAAGCCAATTTTGGAAAGACATCTTTTGTGACAAAATTACCTTTATAACATCACTTAAGACTGAACCCAAATTTTTGTTGAAGGCAGATGGTGATCCACAAGCCAAGGCGAGAAAGTGGTCTCCCCTTAGATATTCCAGTCTCGTGTTTAATCTCGTGTATATTGTTTTCTACAACGGCCTTAGCTTTTGAAGACCTGTCCGGTTTTGACGCCCTTTTTATTGTAAATTTGTATTTGCAAGAATTATTAAATTTGCTTACTGCTGGTCCCGTAAAAAATCGAACCTTTGCCTTTCGCGACTGTAACCTTTTCACTCTGTTTAAGTTATAAGACAATGGGCAGTATAGATTGTATTGTTGCACCTGTTCCCTAACCTAACCAGCTATCCCTTTAGTCTTGCCTGTCGTTCTGTCATTCTAAGGGTAATATAGTTCTGTTTCATAATCTTGTATCCCTTTTAAGAAGATATGACTGGACCCGGGCCTTTTTTAAAACAAGCTAATGGCATTTGGATTTTGTATTAGATTATATATGATAGTGTGTTCTCTGCGTTTGCGAACCAATATTGAAAGGGAAGGAACTCTCATTATCAACTAAATTCAGACCGTATAAAATGGTAATTATTATCACATTGCCTGTCGATAATTTGAACACTCTCCAATATGGATGCAGATTCTAAATTTGTAAATGTCGGTGCTGTCGTCTCATCCAATTTGTTTATTTGTTCGATGTTAATTTTATTTCATCTTATTTTTATGATGCGCACATTAGCGCTAACCCACTGCGGCATGGTGACCTGTTCAACGTTAACCTTTGACACAGTGGAACGAACATGGAAAGATTTAGTTTCACGATCTAATTCTATGTTGTCCATATCGTCATAATCAGACGGAATAACTCTATTGTTAGAGACAAAATCCCTAATATATAAAGGTTTATTTGTCCTACCTGTTTTGTCATCCCGACTACTAGGCCTATAATTATCCGATGGCGGTTGCGATTTAACAATAATATCACTATCGACAATATCGAAACCTTCCATTTTAGATAAATCCTTCAACGACTCGTTTAAAGGGACAATAACACTCTTGCCGGCTTGACAGGGTCATTAAAAAGAAATTAGCCTTATTCTAACTACAAGATGTTTACGTGTCCTACCTGTTGTGTAAATTATCCATTACAACCTATCTTAATTGTCCAGAGGGTTCAAAAATATGTTTAAATCCAAGTTGCATTTAAAAGTGCTTACGTAAGGCTTTTCAAACCATGTTACGGCATGTAGTTGAATTTTTCCAATTTTTAAAATTAGGTGTGTTAAGATGAAATTTGTATCATTTTTTAATTGAAATAGTGTAAAATAGTACAAATTGTTGACCAGAATAAAGATTGGAACATAATATTCAGTTACAACAAGAGTGGTATTGGGGCTTTCATTTTGAGTCTTTTTGAAGATCCTTTGATGTAACTTTCCGTTAAATAGGTCCACTGTCACTTAAGAGCACTAGTTTCTTCAGGGCCTGTCGTAATTTTCCTTCTTCTGAGATGACAATATTCAGCTGATCAACATCTTCTGTAAAATTCTCGTAAAAATCTAGAAGGCATTCCAAGAGTATCTAAGCCTTGTTCCTTTAGACGGCTAACAGTAGTTTCCTTTAGCACACTAGAGAAAGATTCAAAGTTGAAACTAGCCATTTCAAGCAAATTTTAAAGCAAGCGCGCTGCGAACATTACTGTTCAAACGTTTAAATCAATCTGACAAAGATACTGCGCAAATGATAATGTTGCTTACGTCGCTAAGCAAATAAATAAACATTGTAGTGTGAACTAACCAACTACATGCATCATGCATTAATGCACATGTAAACAAAATAATACAAAGTTACAGCGCTAAATTAAATACATATTAAGGTGTTAATACGTCACCATGAATCACACGATACAAAATATTATACAAAAAGATAACTTAAAAAACAAAAAGGCCTAAAAATATTGTTTGATAGCTTAAAAATAGTGACATTTAAAGTGGTATAGTGACATTTAAAGTGGTGAGTTTTGAGTGTTGTTTTAAATACATTGACGTCACAGATGGCCCTCTTCGCAACTGGCAATTCATTCCACAATTTGGGTGCATAAACAGAAAAAGGCCTTATTTGGTAATGGTCAAGTTTCACACCACTATAGCTTTTTGTTCGAATCGTCTTATTCGATACCTTAATCAAGTCACTAAGGTAGAGGGGCGCTGACTCACTATGGCGTATTAATTTAAAAATAATGCATAACATTTTGAATAAAACTCGAATCTCGACTGGTAGCCAATGGAGTTCCCGAAGAACAGGTGTCATATCTAGATGACGACTCATCTTTCTTCTAACAACCAGTCGAGCTGCTGCATTTTGGATGTGTTGTAGTTTGGCATACTGATAATTCTGGAAGTCTGGAAGTAATAAATGCATGTATCAGTTGCTCTGTTTGACTTTGGTCCAAAAGGTTTCTAGTTTTTCCTATTCGCCATAATGAGTGAGCAGCCGCTCTGCATATATTATTTATACGTGTGTTCATGGTTCCAGTTGAATCCAACATCACACCCAGATGTCGTTTACGTTGACGCTTTACAAGTTTTACAGGAACATCGAGCAAATTTAGATGTTTACTTTTACATTCTACCTAGCAGTGATAAAGTCGTTTGGCCATGTACGGCGTTCACAACCCAAAGGGAGTCTGAAAAGTCGTTGATTAATGTTAAAAAGACCAAGCTGCAAAAAACAAATCTACAAGATATCCAATTTGGACTGCGGATTCCTTGGGAAGAAATGTCGTGATGAGAATCTATGTTTGGCCATAAACAAAAAGTCTTAGAACGTCTTGAAATCGTAAAAGTAACAAGTTCTTGGTGCAAATTAAATGTCCCAGTTATAATTCAAGCATAATTACTTCTAATTTGCGATCGATATGGCTTTAATAAAATCTCGAAACATTATGTTAATTAAAAGGGGTGGGGTGGACGAGTACTGACTTACGGACATGCACAGTTAAGAAAAAAAAAGGTAATTTTTAGGCTTCTGTCAGCGGATTTGAAAGAATTGAGTCTTCTATGGGGAAGGAAGGTTGTGCTGAAGTAGTTTTGTCTGAGGGTTTGTAACTGTATAGGCGATTAAATATGGTCAGCAAATAATGATAATGTCCTCTAGGAATACAGGTGTCCTATTGTAGTAGGGTGAAATTGGACCCAATAGTAGAGTATGTAGTAGGGTGAAATTGGACCCAATAGTAAATGTTTATTACGTCGTGCTAATCCGCACAGTATTACTTAATTCAGTAAATTATATTTTAATGGATCTTAATCCACCTTAATTACACCCCATGTATATCTACTTCATAGTGTCTTATATATTTCATTAATCACCTGTCTCCAGTATTCTTTGTTTTAAAGTTTAAATTGTGCTTATAATTAACGTCTAGGGGCTAAGCGTTTAGTTACCAATGTATATTGTTTGTATAGACGATAGATTTATAGGATTAATGCCCTAAGCGACGCAGGGGGATATATATAGACACGGGGACAAGTTGCTACTCAGACGTGTCTTAGGAGATCAACTTAGATCACATACCTAAGGACAGACCTCATACCTGTATTTGGATATTTGGAGACATAAGTTTATGTGACTTACCAAATCCATATTGGAGCTTATCTGCTATTAAGCATAGAACCAATAACTGTTACAATAATTGAATGCTGTAAATTTTGTTATTAATTGTTAACCAAATAATATAGAGAAATATTAACAGTCAACAACAGTCTTGTCTTCATTTATTCAACAACGAAGATTCCAGAAGATACACGAAAAGTGCACTTCTACACTATTCATAATGTTCAGGTTTGCACTTTAAAGTTTACTTCTAGCAGTTAAAACTTCTTTAAGTCCCACCTCGGCAATCGTCAGACCGTTGAACTTTAGTGTTGTGATTTCGGGTTACCACAGTTTCCGGTTTAATGTTGGAGCTTTTCATTCTTCTAAGTAAGGCAAATCTGCCCACTCTGAAGAACAGCAATGAGCTTTTCGTGACACTTATCTATAATTAAACCTACTTGCATAATGGATAAAGCATGATATGTCTCTTTAAACATTCTACTTTATTAGTACAATCAGTAGCATTAACCTTTTGACCATTGTCCATTTATCAACAATATCAACTAATTATAAATTAAACATGTTGTTACCACCGTTACCCTAGGGCAAATAAATCACGAATTTCTAACAACGTTTTGCATAATTCAAACTCTGTATGTTTCTTTCAACCAATCGCATATATTTGGTCCCTGCACGAGTTCATAGACAAGGGTTAACAAAGTATCAATTGGGCAGGTGTTTGTTAGGTCAATTGTTTGATCTAGGATTATTACCCTTGCCTTTGATATGCACAGCTTCTTCAGTCTTATCAAAGATTTGCTTTTTGGATGGTAAGTTCTTAAACACATCCGTATAAAGTCTTTCTGGTAGTGTTGCTTCATAAGCCAATTTTGGGAAGACATCTTTTGTGACAAAATTACCTTTATAACCTCACTTAAGACTGAACCCAAATTTTTGTTGAAGGCAGATGGTGATCCACAAGCCAAGGCGGGTGATTGGTCTCGCCTTAAATATTCCAATCTTGTGTTTAATCTTGTGTATATTGTTTTCTACAACGGCTTTAACTTTAGAAGACCTGTCCGGTTTTGACACCCTTTTTATTGTAAATTTGTATTTGCAAGAATTAATAAATTTGCTTACTGTTGGTCCCGTAAAAAATCGAACCTTTGCCTTTCGCGACTGTAACCTTTTCACTCTGTTTAAGTTATAAGACAATGGGCAGTATAGATTGTATTGTTGCACCTGTTCCCTAACCTAACTGGCTATCCCTTTAGTCTTGCCTGTCGTTCTGTCATTCTAAGGGTAATATAGTTCCGTTTCATAGTCTTGTGTCCCTTTTAAGAAGATGTGACTGGACCCGGGCCTTTTTTAAAACAAGCTAATAGCATTTGGATTTTGTATTAGATTATATATAATAGTGTGTTCTCTGCGTTTGAGAACCAATATTGAAAGGGAACACTCATTATCAACTAAATTCAGACCGTATAAAATGGTAATTATTATCACATTGCCTGTCGATAATTTGAACGCTCTCCAATATGGATACAGATTCTAAATTTGTAAATGTCGGTGCTGTCGTCTAATCCATTTGTTTATTTGTTCGATGTTAATTTTATTTCTATTTCTTTTTATTTCTATATCAAGACGAAAGTTGAGTCTTCTATGAGAAAGAAAGGTTGTGCTGAAGTAGTTTTGTCTGAGGGTTTGTAACTGTATAGGCGATCAAATAAGGTCATCAAATAATGATAATGTCCTCTAGAAATACAGGTTTCTTATTCATAATGTTCAGGTTTGCACTTTAAAGTTTACTTCTAGCAGTTAAAACTTCTTTAAGTCCCACCTCGGCAATCGTCAGACCGTTGACCTCTAGTGTTGTGATTTCGGGTTACCACAGTTTCCGGTTTAATGTTGGAGCTTTTCATCCTTCTAAGTAAGGCAAATCTGCCCACTCTGGAGAACAGCAATGAGCTCTTCATGACACTTATCTATAATTAAACCTACTTGAATAATGGATAAAGCTTAATATGTGTCTTTAAACATACTACTTTATTAGTCCAAGCAGTTGCATTAACCATTTGACCATTGTCTATTTATCAACAATATCAACTAATTATAAATTAAACATGTTGTTACCACTGTTACCGTAGGGCAAATAAATCACGAATTTCTAACAACGTTTTGCATAATTCAAACTCTGTATGTTTCTTTCAACCAATCGCATATATTTGATCTCTTAACGAGTTTATAAACAATTGGGCATCTGTTTGTCAGGTCAATTGTTTGATCTAGGATTATTACCCTTATCTTTGATATGCTCAGCTTCTTCGGTCTTATCAAAGAAGATATGACTGGACCCGGGCCTTTTTTAAAACAAGCTAATGGCATTTGGATTTTGTATTAGATTATATATGATAGTGTGTTCTCTGCGTTTGAGAACCAATATTGAAAGGGAAGGAACTCTCATTATCAACTAAATTCAGACCGTATAAAATGGTAATTATTATCACATTGCCTGTCGATAATTTGAACGCTCTCCAATATGGGTGCAGATTCTAAATTTGTAAATGTCGGTGCTGTCGCTTAATCTAATTTATTTATTTGTTCGATGTTAATTTTATTTCTATTCTTCTTATTTCTATATCTAGACGAAAAGTGTATTTTTCGTTGACGCTTTACAAGTTTAACAGAAATATCGAGAAAATTTAGATGTTTACCTTTACATTCTACCTAGCAATGATAATTATAAAGTCGCTGGGCCATGTACAGCGTTACAACCTAAAGGGAGCCCGAAAAGGCGTTGATTACTGTTAAAATCTACAAGATATCCAATTTGGACTGCGGATTCCTTGGGAAGAAATGTCGTGATGGGAAACTATGGCCATAAACAAAAAAGTCTTAGAAAGTCTTGAAATCGTAAAAGTAACAAGTTCTTGGTGCAAATTAAATGTCCCAGTTATAATTCAAGCATAATTACTTCTAATTTGCGATCGATATGGCTTTAATTAAATCTCGAAACATTATGTTAATTAAAAGGGTGGGGTGGACGAGTACTGTCTTACGGACATGCAAAGTTAAGGAAAAAAAGGTAATTTATAGGCTTCTGTCAGCGGATTTGAAAGAATTGAGTCTTCTGTGGGGAAGGAAGGTTGTGCTGAAGTAGTTTTGTCTGAGGGTTTTGTAACTGTATAGGCGATTAAATATGGTCAGCAAATAATGATAAATGTCCTCTAGGAATCCAGGTGTATGGTGGCCTACGGTCTTAATAGCATTTTATTTTCTACATATGCTAAAAAAAAAAAAAAAAATTTAATAGAGAAAAAAAGAAATATTTTCTAATTATGCTAAAAAAAAAAAAAAAATTAAAAAAATAGAAAAAAAAATATTCTACATTGGCCGAGCGTCATAATAGTGTCTTGATTAACCAGACGCTCAGTCTGAGTAATCTCCCTTCCGAAAGTAATAATCGTCGTAAAGTGCACAAACAAGCCTAAATTAAAAACATGTCTGAGCCTACAAAAAGAAAGGCCCAAAATCGGGAAAGAGAGAGAGAGAAAGAGAGTTAAATCTATCTTCCCTTACGAAAGAGAATTAGATTGATCTTCCGTTACCGAGAGGAAGGGGGTCGATCTTCTCTGAGAGGGAGATAGATCTTCCCTTAATAATTAGATTGATCTTCCGTTACCGAGAGAGAGAGGGGGTCTTCCCTTACTACTACTACGAGAGAAAGGGAGAGAGAGATAGAGTGGAGGTAAAATTGGTCTTCCTTTACTACGAGAGAGAGAGGGGGGGTCGATCTTCCCTTACTACTACTACTAGTAGTACTACTACGAGAGAGAGAGGGGGGGGGGGTCTGTCTTCTCTAAGAAAATGAATGAATGAAATGGGGTTTAACGTCCTACGCTTAAGCACCTAACTTGGGCTAATTGAAGACGGGCATACGACATACAGTAGTGTGCTAAGAGGGAATTTTTGCCGGGGCAGCAAACTGAATTCCAACGGCCAAGGGTTCTTTTACGTGAACGCCAATGTGTACACGGGACCTCGGTTTGATCTTCCGTTACCGAGAGGGGGAGGAGTCGATCTTCCCATACTATTATACTATGAGAGAGAGGGGGGTCTTCCCTTACTACTACTACTACAAGAGAGGGCGATCTCCACTCACTACTAAGAGAGAGAGAGGGGGGGGGGTCTTCCCTTCCTACGAGAGAGAGTTTAATCGATCTTCCGTTACTACTACGTTACAACTACTATAGTACTATCTCGCTTTTTGTAGTAACGAAAGATCGACTTAACTCTCGTAGAAAGGGAATCTTTCTCTCTTTCTCCCCCCCCCCCCTCTCTGGTAGTAACGGAAGATAAATTTACTCTCTCTCCTAGTATGGGGGTCGACCCCCGCCCCCCCAACTCTCTCTCGTTAAAGGAATATTGATCTAATTCTCTCTCTCTCGTATAGTAAGAGAAGATCGATTTAATTCTCTCCTAGTAGTAAGGGAAGATCTCTCTCTCTCGTAGTAAGGGAAGATCGACCCCCCCCCCCTCGGTAACGGAAGATCAAACTAATTCTCTCTGGGAGTAAGGGAAGATCTCCTCTCTCTCTCTCTCTCTCTCTTAGTAGTAGTTGTAGGAGTAGTAGTAAGGGAAGATCGACTCCCCTCTCTCTCTCGAAGTAAGGGAAGACCGATTTTACTCTCTCTATCGTGGTAAGGGAAGATCTCTCTCTATCTCTCTCTCTTTCTCGATTTTGTTTTTAAACACACCCCTTTTGGCTTTTCTTTTTGTAGGCTCAGACATGTTTTTAATGTCGGCTTGTTTGTGCACTTTACGACGATACTACTTTTGGAAGGGAGATAACTCACACTTAGCGTCTGGCTAATCAAGACACTATTAGGACGCTCGGCCAATGTAGAATATATTTTTTGTTTCTCTTTTTAATTTTTTTTTTTTTTTAGCATATTAAGAAAAAAAATATTTATTTTTAATTTTTTTTTTTTTAGCATATTTAGGAAATAAAATGCTATTCAGACCGTGGGCCACCATACAGGTGCCCTATAGTAATGTTGAGTTTTGAATTTTAAAAGTTTACTTCTAGAAGTTAAAACTTATTAGATTCCCACCTCGGCAATCGTCAGACCGTTGAACTTTAGTGTTGTGCTTTCGGGTTACCACAGTTTCCGGTTTAATGTTGGAGCTTTTCATTCTTCTAAGTAAGCAAATCTGCCCACTCTGGAGAACAGCAATGAGCTCTTCGTGACACTTATCTATAATTAAACCTACTTGCATAATGAATAAAGCTTAATATGTGTCTTTAAACATACTACTCTACTAGTAAAAGCAGTAGCATTAACCTTTTGACCATTGTCCATTTATCAACAATATCAACTAATTATAAATTAAACATGTTGTTACCACCGTTACCCTAGGGCAAATAAATCACGAGTTTCTAACAACGTTTAGCACAATTCAAACTCTGTATGTTTCTTTCAACAAATCGCATATATTTGATCTCTTAACGAGTTTATAAACAATTGGGCATCTGTTTGTCAAGTCAATTGTTTGATCTAGGATTATTACCCTTGCCTTTGATATGCACAGCTTCTTCGGTCTTATCAAAGATTTGCTTTTGGATGACGCATCTGTATAAAGTCTTTTTTGGTAGTCTTGCTTCAGAAGCCAATTTGGGAAATACATCTTTTGTGACAAAATTACTTTTATAACATCACTTTGGAATGAACCCAAATTTTTGTTGAAGGCAGATGGTGATCCACAAGCCAAGGCGAGAAAGTGGTCTCCCCTTAGATATTCCAGTCTCGTGTTTAATCTCGTGTATATTGTTTTCTACAACGGCTTTAGCTTTTGAAGACCTGTCCGGTTTTGACGCCCTTTTTATTGTAAATTTGTATTTGCAAGAATTATTAAATTTGCTTACTGCTGGTCCCGTAAAAAATCGAACCTTTGCCTTTCGCGACTGTAACCTTTTCACTCTGTTTAAGTTATAAGACAATGGGCAGTATAGATTGTATTGTTGCACCTGTTCCCTAACCTAACTGGCTATCCCTTTAGTCTTGCCTGTCGTTCTGTCATTCTAAGGGTAATATAGTTCCGTTTCATAGTCTTGTGTCCCGTTTAAGAAGATATGACTGGACCCGGGCCTTTTTTAAAACAAGCTAATGGCATTTGGATTTTGTATTAGATTATATATGATAGTGTGTTCTCTGCGTTTGAGAACCAATATTGAAAGGGAAGGAACTCTCATTATCAACTAAATTCAGACCGTATAAAATGGTAATTATTATCACATTGCCTGTTGATAATTTGAACGCTCTCCAATATGGATGCAGATTTTAAATTTGTAAATGTCGATGCTGTCGTCTTATCCAATTTGTTTATTTGTTCGATGTTAATTTTATTTCTTTTTCGTCTTATTTTTATGATGCGCACATTAGCGCTAACCCACTGCGTCATGGTGACCTGTTCAACTTTAACCTTTGACACAGAGGAACGAACATGGAGAGATTTAGTTTCACGATCTAATTCTATTGTGTCCATATCGTCATAATCAGACGGAATAACTCTATTGTTAGAGACAAAATCCCTAATGTATAAAGGTTTATTTGTCCTACCTGTTTTGTCATCCCGACTACTAGGCCTATAATTATCCGATGGCGGTTGCGATTTAACAATAATATCACTATCGACAATATCGAAACCTTCCATTTTAGATAAATCCTTCAACGACTCGTTTAAAGGGACAATAACACTCTTGCTGGGCCTTATTCTAACTACAAGATGTTTACGTGTCCTACCTGTTGTGTAAATTATTCATTACAACCTATCTTACTTGTCCAGAGGGTTCAAAAATATGTTTAAATCCAAGTTGCATTTAAAAGTGCTTACGTAAGGCTTTACAAACCATGTTACGGCATGTAGTTGAATTTTTGCAATTTTTAAAATTAGGTGTGTTAAGATGAAATTTGTATCATTTTTTAATTGAAATATTGTAAAATAGTACAAACTGTTGACCAGAATAAAGATTGGAACATAATATTCAGTTACAACAAGAGTGGTATTGGGGCTTTAATTTTGAGTCTTTTTGAAGATCCTTTGATGTAACTTTCCGTTAAATAGGTCCACTGTCACTTAAGAGCACTAGTTTCTTCAGGGCCTGTCGTAATATTCAGCTGATCAACATCTTCTGTAAAATTCTCGTAAAAATCTAGAAGGCATTCCAAGAGTATCTAAGCCTTGTTCCTTTAGACGGCTAAAAGTAGTTTCCTTTAGCACACTGGAAAAAGATTCAAAGTTGAAACTAGCCATTTCAAGCAAATTTTAAAGCAAGCGCGCTGCGAACATTACTGTTCAAACGTTTGAATCAATCTGACAAAGATACTGCTCAAATGATAATGTTGCTTACGTCGCTAAGCAAATAAAAAAACATTGTAGTGTGAACCAACCCACTACATGCATCATGCAATAATGCACATGTAAACAAAATAATACAAAGTTACACCGCTAAATTAAATACATATTATTAAGGTGTTAATACGTCATCATGAATCACACGATACAAAATATTATACAAAAAGATAACTTAAAAAACATAAAGGCCTAAAAATATTGTTTGGTAGCTTAAAAATAGTGACATTTAAAGTGGTGAGTTTTGAGTGTTGTTTTAAATACATTGACGTCACAGATGGCCCTCTTCGCAACTGGCAATTCATTCCACAATTTGGGTGCATAAACAGAAAAAGGCCTTATTTGGTAATGGTCAAGTTTCACACCACTATAGCTTTTTGTTCGAATCGTCTTATTCGATACCTTAATCAAGTCACTAAGGTAGAGGGGCGCTGACTCACTATGGCGTATTAATTTAAAAATAATGCATAACATTTTGAATAAAACTCGAATCTCGACTGGTAGCCAATGGAGTTCCCGAAGAACAGGTGTCATATCTAGATGACGACTCATCTTTCTTCTAACAACCAGTCGAGCTGCTGCATTTTGGATGTGTTGTAGTTTGGCATACTGATAATTGTAGGGTCCGAAAAATTAACTGTTACAGTAGTCAAGTCTGGAAGTAATAAATGCATGTATCATTTTCTCTGTTTGACTTTGGTCCGAAAGGTTTCTAGTTTTTCCTATTCGCCATAATGAGTGAGCAGCCGCTCTGCATATATTATTTATACGTGTGTTCATGGTTCCAGTCGAATCCAACATCACACCCAGATGTCGTTTTCGTTGACGCTTTACAAGTTTTACAGGAACATCGAGCAAATTTAGATGTTTACTTTTACATTCTACCTAGCAATGATAAAGTCGTTTGGCCATGTACGGCGTTCACAACCTAAAGGTAGCCTGAAAAGTCGTTGATTAATGTTAAAAAGACCAAGCTGCAAAAAACAAATCTACAAGATATCCAATTTGGACTGCGGATTCCTTGGGAAGAAATGTCGTGATGGGAAACTATGGCCATAAACAAAAAAGTCTTTGAAAGTCTTGAAATCGTAAAAGTAACAAGTTCTTGGTGCAAATTAAATGTCCCAGTTATAATTCAAGCATAATTACCTCTAATTTGCGATCGATATGGCTTTAATTAAATCTCGAAACATTATGTTAATTAAAAGGGGTGGGCGAGTACTGTCTTACGGACATACAAAGTTAAGAAAGAAAAAAAGGTAATTTATAGGCTTCTGTCAGCGGATTTGAAAGAATTGAGTCTTCTTTGGGGAAGGAAGGTTGAGCTGAAGTAGTTTTGTCTGAGGGTTTGTAACTGTATAGGCGATTAAATATGGTCAGCAAATAATGATAAATGTCCTCTAGAAATACAGGTTTCCTATTCATAATGTGCAGGTTTGCACGTTAAAGTTTACTTCTTGCGGTTAAAACTTCTTTAAGTCCCACCTCGGCAATCGTCAGACCGTTGACCTCTAGTGTTGTGATTTCGGGTTACCACAGTTTCCGGTTTAATGTTGGAGCTTTTCATTCTTCTTAGTAGGGCAAATCTGCCCACTCTGGAGAACAGCAATGAGCTCTTCGTGACACTTATCTATAATTAAACCTACTTGCATAATGAATAAAGCTTAATATGTGTCTTTAAACATACTACTCTACTAGTAAAAGCAGTAGCATTAACCTTTTGACCATTGTCCATTTATCAACAATATCAACTTATTATAAATTAAATATATGTTTACCACCGCTACCCTAGGGCAATAAATCATGAGTTTCTAACAACGTTTTGCATAATTCAAACTCTGTATGTTCTTTCAACCAATCGCATATATTTGGTCTCTTTACGAGTTCATAGACAAGGGTTAACAAATTATCAATTGGGCAGGTGTTTGTTAGGTCAATTGTTTGATCTAGGATTATTACCCTTGCCTTTGATATGCTCAGCTTCTTCCGTCTTATCAAAGATTTGCTTTTGGATGGTAAGTTCATTAAACACATCTGTATAAAGTCTTTCTGGTAGTGTTGCTTCATAAGCCAATTTGGGAACGACATCTTTTGTGACAAAACTACCTTTATAACATCACTTTGGACTGAACCCAAATTTTTGTTGAAGGCAGATGGTGATCCACAAGCCAAGGCGAGAAAGTGGTCTCTCCTTAAATATTCCAGTCTCGTGTTTAATCTCGTGTATATTGTTTTCTACAACGGCTGTAACTTTAGAAGAAGTGCCCGCTTTTGGCAGCCTTTTTATTGTAAATTTATATTAGCAACAATTATTAAATTGGCATACTACTGCTCCCGTAAAAAAAATCGAACCTTTGTCTTTCGCGACTGTAAACATTTCACTCTGATTAGTTTTTAAGACAATGGACAGTATAGATTTATCCTAGCACCTTTTGTGAAAATAGATTTGTCCAATTGCCCCCACGACACCTTTCACCTCTGGAGTTACTATCGCTATTGTCTCCCAATCGCCAGGTGTATGTTCAAACTTGAAAGAGGAATCAATAGAGAGAGACTGTTGGTTGCTATTTACTGGTTATTTTCTCTGTAGGGTTGTTATTTTCATTGGAGGAGTAAGCATCTGCGGTTGGGATGTAATCTGAATCGGTTGGTAATTACATTGGTCGCTCTCATCGATAAACAGTTCGTCAAACATAATATTGTACTTTTTATACTAATGAAGTTGTAAATTAAAGTATTTATTATTATTCCTCAAGTACAGATCGATATAACTTAATCGACTTATATCGGTTGATAACAATCTGTTTTAAAGGTGAAATCTTGGCTGCACATGAACGGTTGTGTTGGTGGTTGTACACTGTATAAAACAACACAAGTTTCGGAAATTCCAACACAGGTTTCAGAAATTCAGACATTTCAACAAAAGTGATATATAGATTTTCACACAAGTTTTGTGCTGTTTCAATTTTTTTTATGATTTTAACAATTAAGCGAAGGTTTTCGCCGCGAACAACAAATCTGGGGATTTAAAAAATCTATGTGTAGAATAGGCAGATTGATGCCAAAGGCCCAAGATTACTCCAAGTGCCTTTAGGTAGCCCTACCTCCCAACCCCATGCAATAGTGCCCAGGGGGGCGGGGGGCCTACCTGCCATGCCGATGATATCCCATTTCCCGACCAAATTGTCTTTCTATGAATTTAAGTATCAAAGGTTTAATTAAACTATCGATTATATCTCATCAACGCTTGTTTTGTAACAGATGTAAAATATGTAATAAAGAGAAATGTTGTTTTTTTCATCGTATGAAATGTGTAACACAATCGATTCTTGTATAGCTTTAATGGATTTCAGAATCTTGTTTCAACATTTTGATATCGATTGTAAAATTAAAACTACATGTATGATATATGATCTAGATGTTTTCATATTTTCTGAAAAAAAGTCAAAACATAATCATTTCTTTTTCTTTTGCTCAATAGGTTGTCAACGGCCATAGACATTATTTCCACACTAAAAATTATTGACACCGGAAATAATAACACAATTACCTCCCTAATTACCTCGGTTACGTTTTTAAAACTATATTTAGTTATTTTTTCTATTAATTTTTCTTTATTTCTAAGGATTGTCATTTGCATATATCCCGACCAATATCTAAATTATTACGACTTACTCGATATCACATGTAATAAGCCATTTACCTCGATGGTTTCATATTTCACGTCACATGTAGTATGCCATTAACGCGGCTGATAATCATGTTCCAACGTCGCTGTAGTCATGTTCCACGGTAAACTCTGCATCACATGTAATAAATTACTAAGCTGGTATTCATGTTCCACGGCAAACTCCACGACACGTGTAATACACCATTAACGCAACTGAGTCATGTTCCACGGCAAACTCCACGTCACGTGTAATAAGCCATTAACGCAGCTGAGTCATGTTCCACGGCACCTCCACGTCACGTGTAATAAGCCATTAACGCAGCTGAGTCATGTTCCACGGCTAACTCCACGTCACGTGTAATAAGCCATTAACGCAGCTGAGTCATGTTCCACGGCACCTCCACGTCACGTGTAATAAGCCATTAACGCAGCTGAGTCATGTTCCACGGCTAACTCCACGTCACGTGTAATAAGCCATTAACGCAGCTGAGTCATGTTCCACGGCACCTCCACGTCACGTGTAATAAATCATTAATGCCGCTGAGGTACTTAACCGATGGGTATCGACCAGGTATCACGTCTAATAGCATGGAGCTAGTCCCTCCATCAAATGAATGAGTATTGGTCAGATATGAGTCTAATGTAGTAGGGAGCTAGTCCCCTTCATCAAATGGGTATCGAACAGGTATCAGGACTAACATTGGACCCAATCTCTTCATTAATCTAAACAGGGCTATACTATATACCGGAAAATTACCGGAATACACCATTTTATACTGAATACCGGAAAAACACTGGAAAACCCTAACCCTAAACCTCCGCACACAGAGGACCAGGCTCCGGGTTACGTTATTTAGGCATTTTTCCGGTATTTAGTGGGTTTTTTTTTTTTTACAGTATTTTGTGTTTTCCGGTATTCAGTATAAAATGGTGTTTTCCGGGTGATTTCCGGTATATATTGTCTCCGATCTAAACATCACGTCTTTCTAATTCAACATTTTATTGGTTTAAAATTTCCCTGTTATCATGACTTCAATTTCTAGAATCGCGCGGAAGGGATTTCGTTTCATTTTATATTACACCGACTGACGTGTGGGTTTATATAGCAGAGGGTTCCGATTCGCCATTATTAATATTCAGAGACTAGGCGAAGCTACTTCATAGACTACAACGAAAAATGCAGTTGCTATTTTATGTATACTGCATCCCATTCTTGTCTTGGGCAGCTGTTGAAGGTAATATAACATCTTTTTGTATAACATCAATGAAATTGCTGCCTCAATCGTCTCAGATACACTGAAATTAATCCTATTTTGTAAAAAAGGAATCCTGGAGGAAAAACACCCCAGGCACTCAAGGTGGCGGAGCACATATTAGTACGAACAATTTGAACAAACAACCATGGGGTCCCCCGCACAGTTGGTATGTCCTCCCCCCACGCACAAGGTTAATCCGGCACTGCCCTTGACAGCGGTGCATTGAAATAAAATTAAACCATATGATGTTAGTCCAGAAATTACCTAGTTTGTGTCGCGTGGACGTTAAACCCCGCTTCTCTCTCTCTCTTTGTTGCGTACCACACGTCGTCTCTAATCGATGCTGAATCGGGCGGGGTGGATGTACGCGTTACACTATCAACGGATTATAAAATAGGTAAAAAGGAAAACACGACGGTGAACAAACAACAAAAATATTTATGACCTCCAAAGACTAACACGATATAGTATGATACGTGTTATATAATCAGACTGATCCAGGGGGGGAGAGAGAAAAGGGGGTTTAACGTCAACTCAACACAAGGTCATTTTGCGACTAACATAATATGGTTTAATTTCATTTCAATAATTCGCTTGCGCGTAGGGGTCTTTAGCAGTGGGAAGAAACCGGAGTGCCCGGAGGAAACCCACGAGGTTGAGAAGGCGCCCCTATCGCCATGCCACATACGCTGACACCAGGGCTCGAAACCACAGCCGCAAGCCAGAGGTGGCCGGCCAGCTAGAGGTCAAATCGCGGCACTCTAGACCACTAGGCCGTCCCACCCCCCAGACTGATCCAGAACCGATTAAATGTTCCATTAAAATCATAACTCTATACATGTATCTATATTACAGACAGCGGAAACGATACACAAACATACAACAATGGAACAAAACAATCCACATGGTCTAATGGGGGGAATCAATCTACATTGCCAACCCAACAAACGTACAAAGGAACAACACAGCCCACATGGTCTAATGGAAAGAATCACTCTATATTGCCAACCAAGGGGAAAAACAACAACAGCCTATATAGCAACATATCGGAAGGGGAAGGGGTTTTAAAAGATGGCCAAGATGTCAATGGATTATATTCGAATGATATTACTATGATATGTACTGGTGCAGGAACATTTTTCATAGCTCTCGTCGCATTTTGTATTTGTTACAAAAAATGCTTTAAGAAACGAAGACGCGCTGCTCAACGGATGGTTCCAAAGGATAATTTTGAAAGGCCCGCGAATAAGATGACGTAACAGGGTGTTAACCACTGGTGTTATATTGTGTTAACAAAACGTCAGACACTCTTTGTATGTGCAATTTATGTGACTGGCAGCCTTGGTGCTGTTATATATATCGGTATATTTCCCGGCCGTTATATTTCCCAGTCTGTGTTGTTGGTACTGTAAAATGTCGATATATTTCCCGGCCGTTGTGGGTGACATTCTGTGTTGTTGGTACTGTTACATATCGGTATATTTCCCGGATTTTATGAGTGACAGTCTGTGTTGTTGTTGGTGTTACATATTGGTATATTTCCCTGCCGGTATGTTTCCCAGTCTGTGTGCTGTTACATATCAGTATATTTCCCGGGCCGTTGTGAGTGACAGTATATGTTGTTGGTGCTGTTACATATCGCTATATTTCCCGGACGCTGTGACTGACAGCCTGTATTGTTGGTGTTGTTATATATCGGTATATTTCCCGGCCGGAGTTGCGGGTGACAGTATATGTTGTTGGTGTTGTTAAATATCGGTATATTTCCCGGCCTTGTGAGTGACAGCCTGTCTTGTTGGTGCTGTTACATATCGGTATATTCCCGGACGCTGTGACTGACAGCCTGTGTTGTTGGTGCTGTTATATATCTGTATATTTCCCGGGCCGTTGTGAGTGACAGTATATGTTGTTGGTGTTGTTAAATATCGGTATATTTCCCGGCCTTGTGAGTGACAGTATATGTTGTTGGTGCTGTTACATATCGCTATATTACCCGGCCGCTGTGACTGACAGCCTGTATTGTTGGTGCTGCTATATATCTGTATATTTCCCGGCCGTTGTGGGTGACAGGCTGTATTGTTGGTGTTGCTATATATCGGTATATCTCCCGCCCGCTGTGACTGACGGCCTGTATTGTTGGTGTTGTTATATATCGGTATATTTCCCGGCCGGAGTTGCGGGTGACAGTATATGTTGTTGGTGTTGTTAAATATCGGTATATTTCCCGGCCTTGTGAGTGACAGCCTGTGTTGTTGGTGCTGTTACATATCGGTATATTCCCGGACGCTGTGACTGACAGCCTGTGTTGTTGGTGCTGTTATATATCGGTATATTTCCCAGGCCGTTGTGAGTGACAATCTGTATTGTATTAAACATTGGTATACTCAGAACATCAGTGATTCATCAACGTTACAAAAACATTAACTTGCACCAAACCTCAAACAACTGATCTGTATCCTAATTATCGCAAAATAGCTTTATCGAATAAAATGTGTTTTTATGATTCTTTAAGTTTTCTTTTAGTTTATATATTTTGTAAGCTGGGGTCTAGAGCCTTGGCCTCAACTGATTATGATATCTTTGACACTTTTTCTACACGCACTGTCGTTTTAAACATGCGCGCCATCATCCTCGATCTCCGACCTAGCTTAATTGCATTTAAACACACACTTTCATCTTCCTCTTTAGGTGGGGTTGTGTGGATTAGCAGGTGAAAAACTGTGTGTACAGACCGCTTTAGGGCGTACGTATATGTACGTACGTACGTACGTACAGCCATTGGGTTGAGAATATAGGACTAATGTACTTTGTCATCTAAAATGATAATATTCCCTTTCTTTTCATACATTTAAGAGTATACTGACATACTATATTCTAACTACTACATGTTTAATTGTCCTACCTGTTATGTTAATTATCCATTACATCCTATTTTACTTGTCCAAAGGATTCGAAAATATTTTAAAATCTAAGTTACATTTGAAAAGGTTTACGTAAAGCTTTACAAACCATGTGGTTGAATTTTTCCAATTTTTTTAAATTCGGTGCGTTAAGATGAAATTTGTATCATCAATTAATTGGAATATTGTAAATAAGGATTGGGACATATTATTCAGTTACAACAAGAGTGTTATTGGACCTTTAAACTGTTAGGAAATTTATCCGGTGTAGATGAAGTTCAAGGTGTTTAATTTAAACAATCAATGATTCCATGAATCGATAGAGTTACCCCCAACCCCACTAAACCCCCAAGTCAACCAAAATAAATAAATCGAGCCCCCCCCCCCGCCTTAAAAAAATAAAGACGAAAAACTAATCGTTGTGGAATCGGGATTCCGCGGGGTTCCTCCTTGTCAGTGGTGCAATATCGAGGGCTTGACAAGGGACAATGTATAGTCGTTTGGAAGGGACGAAAAATCCAGAACCCGTAAACACATTGCACGTAAAATATACCATGATATAAGAGTAGACTGTAGCGCCCCTGTCCTTACAATTTTTCCCTCACATCACACGGTATGGCGTATGTCCGCATATCGGAGCAGAACAGAAGGACGTCAGGGGCGGATCTAGGAATTTCGGGGGGCGCGGCAAAATGAGGGCACGTCGCTGAGGTGAGTAATGGATCAATGTATTGCGAGCGTAGCGATCAAAAAAAAATTTGGGAGGGAGGCGTGGTCTTTTATGAAAATTCAATCCTTATTGGTGTATTTTTAGAGCATTTGCTGTCTTGCTTCAGTGCAAATCAATTTCTATTTATATATTCAAATTTATATAGGCCTATTCTTAAAACGGTGTTTGTGTTTTATTTGAGTACAACGAATTATGATAACAGGTAGATATTGATAATTAAACCACGCTGTTTTGTTTGACTTGTGTCTCACAAATTATATCATTATTACGGTGGAATGACAATCAGGTCAAACAGAAGTCGAGAAAGCTCTCATCGTCCTCCTAGCCCTTCTACCGGGCCGTAGCAAATCCATGATCAACACAGGCAAGAAATAAAATAAGAAACATTGACATTGTGGATAGGCTATGATTAACCGTAGAATAAAACAGTACCTTCAAAATTGATCGTAAAACCGAATGTACGACACCATTAACGACATCTAAACCTTTAACATTGGAGTGCCGTAAATTTTGATGATAGGGTCTACTACGGCACACAAAAATAAATAATGCCGTGGCAGACATACTTTGTGTAGTCTTTTATCATGGCTTTGTCGTTTGCCGTGGAAAATTCGAGCGCTGAGTTTGTGTGCAGAGAAGGACGAAGTCGAGGGGGTTTAAATACGACCGGGCGGCTTTTTTCGATTTTTTTTCTTTGTCCTTGGCGGCAGAAAATCTGGCGTGGCTACATCCCTGTTCCTTCTATCTGTAGCAATTCCAAGAGCTATTTTGCTGATATTTTCGGACATATTTGGGTCTGAGAAAAGGCACTTTCAGAAGTAAAAAAGGGCACTGACGAAAATTAAGGGGGGGGGGGTGCGCCCCTTAAATCCGCCTCTGGACGTTAAACTTCGTTTCATTTCAAAATTCGGTAAAGTCATTAGGCGTTGATATTAGGGTAACTATTGTGACGTTATCTGGAACAAATGCACGGACCAACTAGACAACAAATTAGAGCACGGCGAATGGTTTCCCTTAGTTTTAGACTGTCTGGTTTTTTTTTATCAGAGTGGATATTGTTACGACGACATTGAGCAAGTTAAGAACGAATTACAAAATGGCTGCCAATCTCCCCAAAACCAGCTTTGAAAACGAAGCCGTATTTTCAACGTTTTCAGAACTGAAGGCAGCAATTAAGAGATGGAAAGGGTTAGGGTTAGGGTTAAGACTATTTTTACGACTTTTCAGTTTTTAATTTTTCCGATGGAGGGCTTTGAAAACATCTTCGTAACAATAGCCTGGGTACTATTTTAACGACTCATCATAACAATAGCCACTACCTTTTTTTTATACACATCACCGATATGATTACCTTTATAGGTAATTTTTACTCCAATATGCTTACATTCATATTCCATGTAACATAATAGCAGATCATGACTCAAGTTGGCATTACAGAATGGTTTCTCTGGGTTATATTCCTGATTTATTTTTCAAATTTGAGTGAACTCTGTATCCCTACACGCCCGGGACTGTATAGCACAGTAGACGCTTACGAATCCATTCACTTAATTCCATATGTTCGATTTCTGCGTATTGTGTTTGTCCGTAGATTTGTTTTTATGTGCATTATATTCGTTATCTGAAGAACCCGGTCTGGTACGTGCAGATACGTTCGAATACTCCCGATATGATCAACACGATTGCTACGACTGACCACAATATATGATAACACCTGATAGTATCACCAAGATTAAATTATAACATTTTAAGATGTTAAAGTATTCTATTTTTAAATATTTAAGCTATTGGAATCAATTAAAACGCCATGTTTACAAGTGCCAATTGTTACGTTCATTTAGTACTTCCGTTAAAACTTGACGTTCTGTTGAGGATTGTCAAATATCCGTTCACTCTGTCTTTTACTCTGTTATTCGGGTCCATGCGGCCACATTCTCAAAACCGCATGATGGTTCTATAGCTGCTGATACTTCTGGAACTGTAAAAAAAATGCCAAATTATTACTTTTTTTGAGGCCACTAAACACTAAAACTTATCTGTGCACTGAAATCAACAATTTTTTGAAGAACTTTCTGAGCCAACGCAGGGGTCCAAATACGAGCCAACGTCTTACTCACTGGGCCACTGTGGCTACAGACCAAATATAACATCTGTAACATACCTGTCGAGAAATCTACTTCCAGATAAAGCTGCCCGTCAGGAATACAACCACCACAGTTACCATCGCCTCTCCCTTCAAATCTATAGGTCGACCTTTCTATTATATCACAGTGTGGTTCCCAACCTCCAACCTTCCATTTACTCTATAAGACAATTATTTGCATAACGAATACAAATATTAATTAAACATGTTTTTGAATGGAATTATTTATATAACCAATAAAAATATAGGTTAAGTATTTGTGTAAAACCATCTCTCAAATATAATTGTTAACATAACAAATAAATATATTCATCAAACTTGTTTTTTTTCGTAAGTGTAATTGTTAATATTAAAGGGGGAGGGGGGCATGGATTTTCAACAAGGTTTCCATAAACCTTAAATATATATTGGTAAATAATCCCATCTATAGCATGAGCAAAATCGTTTTTGTAAGCGAGAAATAAGTTTTTATTAAGACCGGAAGTGACATAGTTGGTTCAACACGCTCAGAGGTCTCTATAGTAAGCATACATAATTGGCATAAGTTTACAACTGTATTGTGTTCCTTCTTGAAAATCGTTGTTCTACCCCTTTAAGTCAACACGTTTAATTGTATAACAAATACACTAATATTAAATTAACATGCTTTAGCCTATCAAACAACATAATTAAAATCTTGTATCATCGATCCTGAATGGTACTGAATAAACCAAATGAAAGGAAAAACCCGTTAAAGTCTGAGCAAAACGTTACCGTGTGAAAAATACGGTGTACAAGGTTATTACGGTCCCTTTTTGTTCGCCTTGGTTTAGTCGTACTATCTGCCTCCTGGGCCCGGTTCCTAGAAAATTCTTAAAGTAAGCACAAAGTCATACTTCACTTTTACTTACGTAAGAATCTTATAAAAATACCGTCCCTAGAAAATTCTCAAGACCATTCTTACGTAAGCACAAGTCAAGTACAAGTCTAAGCACATTGTGACTGGTAAAGCTTACCATACACTGAGACTACGATGCTCTTTAACGTCATAAAATAACTTTGGTATGCGAATTACGTCATAAATTAGTCGTCTGCTTCATTGTGGTTGATTTTGATTGACATGTCCCCTGTATAGGCCTACATATTTATAAAATGTGCCAAAATATATTTTAAAAAAACGCAGACACATAGGCCTACAAACTAACTGAATAATTGTGAGAGCGCCTGATTAGCATGTGTGTTTGTAGCCTATTGTTTACTAATTGGCAAATACATAAATTGGTTTCAGGGTAGGCCTATAAGGCCCTAGATGCAAAATTTTCTATAGCATTCTTAATTTCTTTTTGAGAAGAATTTTCCCTATCTTGTAATGGTCTCTTTGGTATCAAAAGCTGTCGGAAATGCCGTCGAATAACTCTACGGTCAGCCATCTTTTTGAAACAGAAACAGACTTATGGTTGGTAAGCAAGCCCTATACCTTGCTTGGGACTTGTGCTTAGACTGGCTTTGTTTAAGAACGAAGTTGTGCTTAAGTTTTTTCTTTGAACGCATAATAACGTTCTTGTGCTTACAATGAAGTCTACTTAAAATCGAAGCACAAGGCCGTTCTTAAGAATTTTCTGGGAACACAAAATAAGGTAAGTTTACTTAAATGCAAAGTCGACTAAAATCTAAGCATAAGAACGTGCTTAAGAATTTTCTAGGAATCGGGCCCTGGTAAATCTGTCCCTACATAAGTGCCTCAACCAATTTGCTATACGTGAAGATTCCGATGGATATAATGCAACAAAGGGTGTGTGTTGATAGGGAGTGTTCTAGGGTGACGCGCGTCATAGTAGTGTGAAATTGAAATGAAATAAAATGGGGTTTAACGCCTTACAGTTTTGCTCCTAAACTGGGCTAATGAAGACGGGCATACGCTGTACAGTGTGCTATGTGGGCCTACTCTTATATCGGATTCCTACTGACAAGGGTTCTTTTACGTACACGCCAATGTGTACAGATACGTCTGTTTTTGTTCAATCCGAACGACGAGAGAGAGCTTTCCTTGTCTAGCCCTCCGTCCTCCATCACTGACAAGGGGAAACCACGCTAGAACATCTGGATGAACTTTCTCGGCCAATGCAGGGATCGAAGACCCGACCTCCAAGCTAGCGAGCCAGCGCCTTACCCACTTAGCCACGTCGAGTTATTCATTATTATAAATCTGACATTCTGCCGTTATATGGTTACTTACTTACCGATGAACTCAACTTGAAACCAGTATCACGAACATCAACCAAACCATAACCACGTTTAGGACAGGATAAATACTGTCTTATATTAGAACAAGTATAAGCCCAACCATATACATTTGGTACTCCACTTGTTTGTATAGTAAAAGTGTGATCACTAAGAACTTCCCCAGACTGCAATGTATGGAAATAAGATGAAGTATATTAGAAAGAAAAAGTTAATGAAAATGCTTAGTAAAATAATAATTCCTAAATTTGGGGTTAAATGATATACATGTGGAGTTTTGTGCTGGTAAAAATATCTATTTAGCTTGACGAAATAAACTCTGCAGTAATTAAAGGAGCTAACATTTGGGACCTAGAAATTCACAAAAGGGGGTCGCAACGCATATATTACTGTAATATGAATGTATATAAACTGATTTACATTCAATGGTTTCCGTTTTTACTCCAATTTCAAAAAAGTAATGTTCGACGAAATAAGCCAGCAATCGAAATCAATTGCACATCTCTAGCGTCTAGTTAATCCAGTCTACATAACTCCGTTTGGTTTGGTGCAATGTGTCTAGCCTCGTCACTCGGGTCTCTCAATACAACTGGGGCTGAAGCGCATTATGGTATACGATTCGTGTACCAATGTTATAAAAATTATTTTATCTTAAATATCGGATATTAGAAGCTCCTCCATTCCCGGTAAGTTTAAGTCATTAATGTAGATTACAATTGATCAATAACTCGTGTTTTCGATGTCGAAGATTTTGGAGGATTTTGAGTTACGGACTTAGGTCCTTTAATATCAGGTTTCCTATAGCCAACCACTCAACTGGATGACTAACATGTGATAATCTGTGGGTCCTGTTTCACAAAATTTAAATCTCCTTAAAACCGTCTTGAACTAAAATTTCATCCTAACTTAAGATAGATGAGTTTCACAAAACGATTTTAAGTACTTTAGCTAAAATCCATTAAAATAATATTTTAAGTTACTCCTGTATCCTAACTTAAAATAGTGTTGTTTCACAAACCTAATTTATGGACAATTTTAATTAAAATCAATTTTAAGTTAGGATAGCCGTCACCCCCTCCTTACTTAAAATTACAACATTAACATTGATTGGGGCTACGTTATTAAATCTATTGCAAAATATAGATATAATAAGAATATTGATAATATTGTGAACGGCACGGGTCACACTATTTTAACATACCATCATTCACAAAAACAAATTCTCATTCAATTTCCTTTTATAGCATCGGAAATACAGTCACGGTCCACCCGTTTATTTTATTGTAAGGCATTTTAAGCATTTGGATGGCGTCCCAGATTAGAACTCCAAGAAAAAAAACCCCTCAAAACCCGAGTCAACTAAACACAAAAAGAAAAGCATTTATTTATATCCAATGTTATGGAAAGAAAGTACTCTTATCTGTAAAGACAACATCTTTGTGCACAATCGTTTAATATGGCCAATTTCTTGGTATTGGCCTAGAACCTAGAAGGCCTATGGGCCTTTAATACTAGACACACCATATGTAGTATTTACTCATGTTTTTGGGGTTATGATGATTTGTAAAAAGATTAATCAATAATCTCAAATGTGTTAATTGGCAAAAAAAATTTAATTGAGTGAGATAGATAGGCACTTTGGCATTTTCAAAGTATCATTGAAAGGGTCTATGGGAATGACATTTCAAATCTAGGCATCGAAACATTGGCTATGTTGTGTATTAATTTCAACGTTGATAAATACTTTTAAAATACAATAAAAATTTACAGCTTAGATTAGTCGTTTGAGTGACAAATATCCTAATATGTTTGTAACAATCCTCCATAGTTTCTCTTGTCAAAAATACAATAAAACTACGAAATTCAAGCGATTTAGTTTATCGATGATAAACATTATTTCCATTGAAGCCTGCAAGTAAATCAAATGCCAATGTCGCACGTACGTGATGTATACGTGTATCATAAAGCCTGTCATTGAGTCAACTGACACGGTTTCGAATCCCGGTTGTACGTGACAAGGAGTAGGGTCGCATGTCCAACCTCATGAGTTTTCTCCGGGTTCTTCGGTTTCCTCCCACTGCTAAAGGACCCTACGCGCTAGCGAATTTTTGAAATAACGTTGAACCATGTGTTGGTCACGAAATGACCTAGTTTGTGTCGAGTGGACGTTAAACCCCATTTCTCTTACTCTCTCCCAAACACACTGTGTACGTATACAATTTGTATAGTAGGTTCTAACAAACTACGTACATAAACAATTATATAGTAAACAAAACTCCACATTATTGTAGTTAGCAAGGGATTCAAAATCCACCCCCCCCCCTCCCTCTCTCTCTCCCCAAATTATTGTAGTTAGCAAAGGATTCAAAATCTCTCTCCCTCCCTCCCTCTCTCTCTCTCTCTCTCTCTCTCTCCAAGCTTCAGTCAAAACATATTTACAAGAAAGACATAACAGAAATATACCATGGCTACATACGGTAATATCCAGTCGGATTTTTTTCCACTCAGTCTCTCCTTGTTCATTATATATATACGATTCGTCGAGAGTACAGTTTGTCGACGATCCAGAATAATGACCATTAGTAGATACGGCTTTGTTAAGATGGTGTAGAGTTACATATTCCTTTGGTTGTGATGATGACAACCCATAACAATATATCTTCACTCTGGTATGATTATATATAACAGGATATAACCAATATTCACCGTCAACATAGGATGGGTTACATCTCTTTACATCTTCACATGATGATATAACTATAATATAAAACGGTGCTAAAACAAGATATATCTTCACGTGGTGATGTAACTACAATATAAAACATGGTATATCTTCACGTGGTGATATAAATATAAAACATGATATATCTTCACGTGGTGATATAACTATAATATAAAACATTATATATCTTCACGTGGTGATATAACTATAATACAAAACATGACATATCTTCACGTGGTGATATAACTATATAACTGATATATCTTCACATGATGATATTACTATAATATAAAACATGATATATCTTCACGTGGTGATATAAACTATAATATAAAACATGATATATCTTCACGTGGTGATATAACTATAATATATAACATGATATATCTTCACGTGGTGATATAACTATAATATAAAACATGATATATATCTTGACAATAACTATAATATATAATATTAAATATGCTCTTAGGTCTCTGCGCAAAAAATTGTTCATTAGAAGCCGATAATGTAGGTAGGATCCGATTAGTGGGGATGGGGGTTGACTTGGCTTCAGCCAGGTGCTCTAAATTTTCGAATTGCGTACCATAAACAAATATGAAATTAAATTAAATGGGGTTTTACGTCCTACTGTTCTGCTCCGAACAGGGCTAATGAAGACGGGCATACGCCATACAGTGTGCCATGAGGGAATGTTTTCCAGAACAGCGGCACCACGGCCTACTCTTATGTCGAATTCCACGTGACCTATTCAGCTATAGGGGGGGGGGGCAATATTAATCAAGCAGATCAGAAACACAGATCGAAAATCTGCATCACACCAAGTTTGACCAATCGACATGTACATCTGTGACGGGCAGACAATATACATCTGAATACACCCTCCCATCCCTTTCATCGAAATACGGGGAACAAAAAAACTTACCACTGGCACTGTCTATCCAATACTGATATCCATCGTCGTAAACCAGAATATGTGTAGAATATATTCTATCTGTTTGAGATAAACAAGCCCTGGTATCGCGATGATAGAAAAACGACCGATGTCCTCTACCTCGTGCGATTACAGCACAGTCTAATCGAGATCTGGTATAAAGCACCGAGCTTTGATCAGGTATAACGTAGTTAGATATAAATAAAATAAAGTTAAACTCTTTGATAACCATCTTCTTCATGTACCAAGTAATTATAATTCTAGCAAAACGTTTTTAACCCACGGTGTCTTCTTAAAAATAAAAATCAGGAGAATGCGTAAGTCGAATCCAAGAGTCTGGCAATATGGAAGCTTGTATCCGAAATGAGAAGTCTCAATGTGAAAACCAATTCTGATAATACTGAAATCCTACTTGTATGTCAAACTATAGCCGATGGCAAAAATGTGTCCCGATATAAAACATCCGCTAGAATTCTTGGCCTGATTATGATCACTAATCTGTCAATCGGATCCTATATTAGTTACAATGTTAGGAATAACGGATCAAAACGCAAGAGACTGTATTAACAATGTTTCCGACTCGATTACTGTAACGCATGAATGACAAACGAACCAATTAAAATGTTTTAAAAAGAATCCAAAATCAAGCAGCCGGAATCTTTTGTAAAACTACACCACGTGACCGCGATTCTCCATTATAGACTTCATGGTGTTGGTTTCGGGGGATTCGATGGCGTGCACGTTTTATCATAAGGGGTGTCATTGAGTCAGCTGGCGTGGTTTCGATTCCCCGCCTGTACGTCACAATGAGTAGGGTGGCTTCACCAACTTTTTTTTCAGACCCCTACGCCGAAGCGAATTTTTAAAATAAAATTGAACCATATGTTAGTCCCGAAATGACCTAGTTTGTGTCCAGGCTACGTTAAACCCCATTGTATTGGCTTCGGATGAATGCACGGAGTAAATTAGAATTAATGTGTTTGTCACGCAGTGAATGGAACGGCACCTTCATACGAGGGCTGGCTGAAAGTTCTCAGCTGACAACACTCATTATTACTGGAAAATGACGACTGCCTAGTTGGTTTTCTTTTTTGGAAACAGGTCTCTTACATGGTTACAAAACCGGCCAAAGACCTTATCGCGATCTGCTTCAAAACAGCGCAGATTGTTACTGTGAAAAAAGAAGAAAGACCATTACCTTAAACTGGAGACCATGTTGGCATGTATCTGTGTTTGGGTTTGTGAAATGAAATGGGGGTTAACTTCCTTTTAGCCCGGGCAGCGGCGCTGCGGCCTACTCTTATATCGAATTCCAACTGCCAAGGGATATTTTATGTGCACGCCAATGTGTACACGGGACCTCGGTTTTTCGTACCATCCGAACGACCATGCAGCTGTCCTAACGTTTGTCACCACACCAGTTCGTAAGAAATGTACAGGAAAACAATGCTGTAAGGTAAACAATGAGGTCACATGGGACCGCCTCCTCGAAGGTGTCGCCTATACATTATGCCCATTGATCTGTTCTTTTCAGACTTAGAACTTTTCAGATAGATCTCGTACATTGATTGAAATGCTCTAATATTGAATTCTAATTCGTGTTTTTAATTTCGAATAGTACGGAAAATAATTATGGAGCCTGTCCAGCCTCGTGGGTTTTCACTGGGTCCTCTGGTTTCCTTCCACTGCTAAAGACCATTACGCGCAAGCGAATTATTGAAAAGATAGTAAGCTGGCACTGCCAGGCAGGATACGCCCACATTTTCGAGAGATGGATAGGGAACAAGCAAAACCGAAGTGATTTTTCCTACATTCAAAGGCTTTAATTCATTAAATTACAATTCGATATGCGCAAATATCGAAAAGAATCAAGATCTTTAGGTTATAAACGTGCATTTCAAGTTTCATCAAAATCGAATTAATATTGTGACTTATACTGGGTCCACAACCTTGATATACCATATTTTAACACTATTAGCGTACAAACGGCGGAAAATTTTTCTGGCAATTATGGTCCGATTTCCCTGAAATTCAAACCCAACCTTCCGTATCGGGTAATAATCGTGACCTCCAGAGGGACCATAGGCGATTTTTCGGACAATCAGGGGCCATAATTCAGGAAGTTATTATCTGATATATGCAAATAACGAAAGAAACCATGCATTTCAAGTTTCATCAAAATTGAATCAAAATTGTGACCTATACTGGGTCCACAACCGTTATATACCATTTTATAACAGTATTCGCGTATGAATGGCGGCCATTTTGTATGGCAATTTCGGTCCAATTTTTCCGAAATTCGAACTCAACCTTCCTTAGGGTGTAATGGTGATATAATCAAACGATTTTTTAAATTGGATAATTATTGTAACCTCCAGAGAGACCACAAGCTAAACCAAGGCGATTTTGCGTATAATCAAGAGCCATAATTCAGGAAGTTACGATCCGATATGCGCAAATATCGAAAGGAACCAATATCTTTGGGCCATAACCATGCATTTCAAGTTTTATCAAAATCGCATTAATATTGTGATCTCTACAGGGTCCACAACCTTAATATACAATTTATAACAGTATTCGCGTACAAACGGCGGCCATTTTGTATAGCAATTTTGGTCTGATTTTCCTGAAATTCGAACTCAGCCTTCCTTAGGGTGTAGCGGTGATATAATCAGACGGTTTTTTAAATCGGATAATAATTGTCACCTCCAGAGGGACCGCAAGCTAATTCGGACAATCAGGGGCCATAATTCAGGAAATTACGTTCCGATAGGCGCAAATATCGAAAGGAACCAAGATCTTTGGGTTATTAACATGCATGTCAAGTTTCATCAAAATCGGCTCAAAAATGTGACCTCTATAGGGTCCACAAGCTAAAAATGTGATTTTTTCGTACAATCAGGGGCCATAATCCATGGAGTTTCGATCCGATACATGCCAATATCGAAAGCCGCCGAGATCTTTTGGGGATAAAGCTATATTTAAAGTTTCGTCAAAATCGGACAAGAATTGTGACCTGTAGAGGGTCCACAAACAATTGTGGGCGGACAGGGGCGACGACATAATACGTCCACATGAAAATGTGGGCGAATAGTAAAATTAAACCATGTTAGTCCCGAAATAATCTAGTTTGTGTCGAGTGGAAGATAAACCCCGTATCTCTCTTTCTCCTCGCTCGCTCGCTCTTTCTCTCTCTACCCAAGTCTTAATTAGAAAATAAACTTAATTGATATTTATTGATCTTATTTTTAACTGTTTCACCTTTGTCTAACTTATGTTTTATAGATGATTATATCATTGTTTCGGTTGTGTTTAATGTCAATTATTTAAGCATCACGGGTGCAGACAGGTTCAGGGGGAATTGAAATTGAGTTTAATGGCATACTGTTCTGCTCCGAACTGGGCTAATGAAGACGGGTATACGCCATACAGTGTGCTTTGGGGGAAATTTTGCCAGGACAGCGGCCTTATTTTATATTGAAACCAAACTGTCTAGCGATCATTTACGTGTACGCCAATGTTTACATGGGACCTTGGTTTTTTGTTCCATACGAACGACAAGACAGTTGTCCTTGTCAGGCCCTCCGCCAATGACAAGTTGGAACCACACCAGAAAATCTGGTGAACTTTCTCGGCCAATGCAGATTTCGAAGACCCAACATCCAGACTAGCAAGTCAGCGTCATACCCACTTAGACATTGCGATCCCGCTGTCGGGAGATACGAGACAGTTGTTCCGCTCTATAATATACGGAAAGAGAGAGTGATGGGGTTTAACGTCCACTCGACACAAAGTATGTCATTTCGGGACTAACAAATGGTTTAATTTTTTATTTCAATAATTCACTTGCACGTAGGGGGTCTTTAGCAGTGAGAGGAAACCCCGAGGGGGGACCCGGAGAAAACCTACGAGGTTGGACAGGCGACACTACTCCTTGTCAGGTAGAACCGGGGATTCGAAACCACGCCAGTTAACTCAATGACGGGTTTTATGATACAGCGCGCGCACGCTAATAATCATTCAGCCATCCAACCCCCATACTATACGGAAAGTCGTGAGATGAAGACCACATTTACCTTTCTTTAATATACCGACAGGCGATCATACCGTGTTTTAATATACCGACGGGCCATCATACCGTGTTTTATCGCCCTACATATCAGATTAAGCTGGAAATACGACATGCGGTGCTGCAGGACGGAGGGCCTAGCAATAACAAGTGTCTAGTCGCTTGGATGGGATGAAAAATCAAGGTCACGTGTACACATTGGCAATTGGAATTTGAAAGTGCACAGAAGACTAGGCATTACCACCACTGCCTGGACAAAATTGCCAGCATAACATATCGTATGACGTATTAGCCCGTCTTCATTAGCCAAGTCAGAACAGAACAATACGACATTAAACACCCATTTCATGGTATATTATATAAAGGAACAACTGTTTGTTATCTCTCGACTTTCCTTACGTCGATATATTATATAGAGGAACAATATTAGCTGTTATCTCTCGACTTTCCTTATGTCGATATATTATAGAGAGGAACAATTAGCTGTTATCTCACGATTTGCTGGCATAATAAAGGGGGTTGTTATCTCATGACTGTATATATAATTAGGACAGAACTTGGTTTTAACGTCCACTCAACACAAACTAGGTCATTTTGGGACTAACATATGGCTCAATTATATTTCAATAATTTGCTTGCGCATATGGGTCTTTAGCAGTGGGAGAAAACCGGAGAAACCCCACGAGGTTGGACAGGCGACCATACTCCTTGTGACGTACAACCGGGGATTCGAAACCACGCCGTTTGACTCAATGACAGGCCGTATGGTAAAGTATGATAAAGCACTCACGTGCTAACCATTCAGCCATCCACCCCACCCCCCTCTAGTCAGAGAAAGTTTAAAACCCTCTTTCCCATAACCTGGCTAATTGAAATTAGTAATTATTCTGTCATAAGTTTACATGTGTTACAATTTATTGTTTCCCAGGGATTATCCGATAAAATCAGTGGATGATCGACCCAATTAAAAATACATAAAATAGTTAATACTTGGAGAAAATATTTAATGGTTTCTCTCTGTTATATTTACATAGATATTTACATTATTTGATATACATCATATAGATACTTATATACACACAGCACTGTTGATTTCTTGGTCAGTCTACACAAGTATATATATTTTACATTTTATCATTTCAATAAATGGGCATTCTGATTAAAATACAGATCCTATTTCGCTTTGTTTTTTTATAGTTCAAAAATTTTGTTTTACTTGTCTTTACTACACTAGTAACTGAAAGAGTTGTTATATAACCCACGTTCAGGCATCGATATTTCCTCGCACATGCGCAGGCACATTTGTTTTGAAAAAAAAATTGCAGGCACATTTATAAATTATTACTGTCACGTCAATCATGTAGAATAAAGGGATTTAATGAACTTGTTTGAAGCCGCACAATCATACTATATGCCTGGCAATTGAATACTCTCCTTTTGAGTATGACCCTGCAGGCACATTTTCAAGTGTGTGCGCAGGCACACTCAACTTTTATAGAGCCCTGCCCACGTTATGTTTGAGGGATTAGCCAATGAAACGTTCTGTTACTACAAGCCTTGGGCGTGTGGTGCACGGAAATGTAGGTAATCCACTAGAAATATAAATGATGATTGGTTAATAAAATGTCTGCTGTCATAGTGTCAAAAGCCCCTCGTGTGACCTCTGACGCAACCTATCGCTACAACCGGTCAGATATACATGCAGTGTATACCATCAATCATATAAAAAAACAAAACCATAGATCTGTATTTTAATCAGATTGATAAATGGGTTAATATATATTTTGTGTTTAAATTAAAACTTTCAACTAATCCCTTGAAAAAGATTTTACATCTCTGCTCATAGACCAATTTTTTTTCCTGTGATTAATTATGTTACCAGAAAAATTATCATAATATATCAATATTACGAATATTTTCACTCTGTTTTAACTTAGTTGTATCAATTAAGTCATAAAATTTCATGTAAATAATGGCATAACAAGGATTTGTATAAAAATGTTGATGATTGTAGACATATAAAGTTATAAAATCCTGGTGGAATATGACCTGTGTATTTTCAGTTTAATTACTCAATGACATTAAAACAATAACAACACAGGATATAATTGCTAGCAAGGGAATCGTAGTGTATCCACAAATTATTGAACTTTACTGCGGACTTTATAACTTTAACTTTTATTTCTTTTATGCTATTATTATTATGATACATTTAATGTGTGCCAATATATTGTTTCTTTTTTATGGTTTCAATTATTTTTTATCATATTTGTCTTATATGCATTTTATAATTTTATTGAATTGTAAAGCGCACCTGAGCACTCTGTGAAAGATGCGCTATAGAAATACACCAAAATAATAATAATAACAAAATAATAGTATCTCCAATTAAATTACACAGATGCAGTTTATCCCAAGAGATTCTCAGTTGACCATGTTCTTGTACCAATTTAATTTACTGTCTGTTCGATGATTTGTTGGACAGATGAGCACAATAATTATCACATTTATATCAACCCATCCTGTCACATTCCAGGGTTCATTTTCATAATCCATTCTACTGTTTCAGATAATAATGTCATATTATAGTGACTGAAAATAAATAACAAAACAAATTATTATCAATAAACAGAGTCTTACACATCGTATTCACAGAAACTCATCTACATATTCTAAAATATTATTTTTTAGTAGTTAAACATACATTATTCAAGAGCTAAATCTTCCAATTGCATGTCTTTCTTTGGGCCTGAAATGTTATCTAAATTATTAATTAGACATTGATTAACTTATCTCTAGACTATAAAAAACAGCAGCCTGCGATGTTTACTGGATTAGAATCCTATCTGCTGCTTAACATCGATTAATAATCAAATTAAAAAATGGATAATCGAGACTATGTTTTTTATCGTACCGACTTTAGTAATCATGATCAGGCTAGACTCAAAATTCAATACTAAAATCTCTGTTCAAAGTGGATCAATTTGACTGTAATTTTCAGCAAATTATCTTTACATTATCTAGTTTTTAACTCTAAAAGTGAGAACTGCCAGCTCTTTATCTCATCACCCATAAGGATTAATAACATTTCATTTGATTGGAAGGATCATCAAGGACATTTCACTTGACAGATGGATTATTAAGGACATTTCATTTGATTGGTAGGATAAGTAAGGACACTTCACTTATTTTAATTTCTAGAAGGAATGTGACCAAATACATGATGTCAAGAAAATCTAAGCTTTTCCTGTGTTGACACAGAAGTTTGATGATGAAAAAATAACTGTTGGAGAATAATTAATAAGGACCATCAAAGGATTATCAAGGACGTTTCTACTGTACGACGTTGAGGTCATACTCAAAATGTAAGTAACGCTTGAAAAAAGTATTTCTCAACAAATAGTGCGGGTGACACTAAAATGCAGTCATCATATGAAAGCTATTGTTAGGTTAAAAATGAGGTTCCTTTTAGATGCATTCGTAAATTATTAGTTGGAAGATTATTTTCATGTCCAGTCAAAGTTTTGATTGCTCCAGTCAATAGGTCAGGTCTAACTGATGGATCCAAATTTGTTTTCTTAGCCTTACCTTGCTATTCCACGGAATGTTTTCAACTGTTTCCCAAAATTCTTCAGGTCCAAAGTATTACAATATTCTCCAGCACAGGAACAATATTTTCTCATATTATTATCTTTTACCTTGAAAGTAAAAGTAATGAAAACAAAAAAATAAGATATGTGTCGCAAAGTAGAATATACAAAATGAATCAGTATAAATTAGATATGATTAGTACAGTATAAATTAAATATGATTAGTACAGTATAAATAAGATAAGTGTCGCAAGGTAGAATATACAATGAATCAGTATAAATTAGATATGATTAGTACAGTATAAATAAGATATGTGTCGCAAGGTAGAATATACAATGAATCAGTATAAATTAAATATGATTAGTACAGTATAAATAAGATAAGTGTCACAAGGTAGAATATACAATGAATCAGTATAAATTAGATATGATTAGTACAGTATAAATTAAATATGATTAGTACAGTATAAATAAGATAAGTGTCGCAAGGTAGAATATACAATGAATCTGTATAAATTAGATATGATTAGTACAGTATAAATTAAATATGATTAGTACAGTATAAATAAGATATGTGTCGCAAGGTAGAATATACAAAATGAATCAGTATAAATTAGATATGATTAGTACAGTATAAATAAGATATGTGTCGCAAGGTAGAATATACAAAATAAATCAGTATAAATTAGATATGATTAGTACAGTATAAATAAGATAAGTGTCGCAAGGTAGAATATACAATGAATCAGTATAAATTAGATATGATTAGTACAGTATAAATTAAATATGATTAGTACAGTATAAATAAGATAAGTGTCGCAAGGTAGAATATACAAAATGAATCAGTATAAATTAGATATGATTAGTACAGTATAAATTAGATATGATTAGTACAGTATAAATAAGATAAGTGTCGCAAGGTAGAATATACAATGAATCAGTATAAATTAAATATGATTAGTACAGTATAAATAAGATATGTGTCGCAAGGTAGAATATACAAAATGAATCAGTATAAATTAAATATGATTAGTACAGTATAAATAAGATAAGTGTCGCAAGGTAGAATATACAATGAATCAGTATAAATTAGATATGATTAGTACAGTATAAATTAAATATGATTAGTACAGTATAAATAATATAAGTGTCGCAAGGTAGAATATACAATGAATCTGTATAAATTAGATATGATTAGTACAGTATAAATTAAATATGATTAGTACAGTATAAATAAGATATGTGTCACAAGGTAGAATATACAAAATGAATCAGTATAAATTAGATATGATTAGTACAGTATAAATAAGATATGTGTCGCAAGGTAGAATATACAAAATAAATCAGTATAAATTAGATATGATTAGTACAGTATAAATAAGATAAGTGTCGCAAGGTAGAATATACAATGAATCTGTATAAATTAGATATGATTAGTACAGTATAAATTAAATATGATTAGTACAGTATAAATAAGATATGTGTCGCAAGGTAGAATATACAAAATGAATCAGTATAAATTAGATATGATTAGTACAGTATAAATAAGATATGTGTCGCAAGGTAGAATATACAAAATAAATCAGTATAAATTAGATATGATTAGTACAGTATAAATAAGATAAGTGTCGCAAGGTAGAATATACAATGAATCAGTATAAATTAGATATGATTAGTACAGTATAAATTAAATATGATTAGTACAGTATAAATAAGATAAGTGTCGCAAGGTAGAATATACAAAATGAATCAGTATAAATTAGATATGATTAGTACAGTATAAATTAGATATGATTAGTACAGTATAAATAAGATAAGTGTCGCAAGGTAGAATATACAATGAATCAGTATAAATTAAATATGATTAGTACAGTATAAATAAGATAAGTGTCGCAAGGTAGAATATACAATGAATCAGTATAAATTAGATATGACTAGAATAACTGGCCACCATTAAGGAAATGAAAATGTAATGAAATAGGGTTTACAGCTCTGCTCCTTAACTGGGCTAATGAATTGAAGACGGGCATACATAGTGCTAAGGGGGAAATTTTGCCCAGGCAAGTCCCTGCCAATGCAGGGATTGAACATACAACTAGTGAGCCAGCATTTAACCCACTTAGCCACTGTGATCCCCTCACCATTAAGGGTCAAACAACTGGCTACCATTAAGGGCCAAACAACCACTTTGAAAAGTGTTTTGGTCTGTGGTATCAAGAGTTCCACAACATATTTTCAAAAAATACTTCTTGGACCCCCTCTTATCTCTCTGTGACAATTTTGGTAAGTCCAAACAGTCTTGTGGTACAAAATTGAAAGTCGACAACTATGTTAACTTAAAATACAGATGTGACGTCATCCTTTGATGTTGGCGTACCATTATCTCAAATAATGTACGGGCAACTTGCCAATAGTACATTATTTCAATATTAGACTGGCATGCCGTTTTTCACTGTAAACGCACGTGCAGAGTGTGATCGAGTGTCTGTATTTTAAGTAATTTAATTGTCTCTGGCTTAGACATTGCGTAATATATTGTAAAAACACTCGGACCTACGGTCCTCTTGTTGTTACAATATATTACTTAATGTCTCGCCCTTGACCATTAAACCACACAGAATAGTTGTCTGTCTCTGAATTATTAATATTCACCAGAGACAATGGTTCAATCATTATAACATTGACATCAAATAAAACATGTCTGTTCAAAAGTAAAAATATATTGAAATGTGTTACTTGATAAATTATAAATTATCGGATGGACGTAATGTATAATTTAGGCTTTCAGCAACGTTATAGTCATTTATTACTTTTGAATCAAGGTATCAAGGTTAGTACTAATCGTCATTAGTCATAATAATTAATTTTGTTCAAATATCTTGTCAAATCGATAATTTTGTAGAATGCCATAGTTCACAGAGAGATAAGGGGGTCGGAGAAGAAATTTTTTAAAAAATCGATTATTTGGTTATATCCAATAAACTCTAATATTATTTCAATTTGATCAAATAATAGCTTTACATACAGACCAACCGAACTACAAAAATGCAACACCAGAAGCGAACCCCAGGCCTCCTGGTTAACAAACCAGCACCCTATTCACTGAACCACCGCAGCTCTATGTTTGAAATAAATAAAGATATATTATTTACAATAACTCACCCCTTTACATTTGACACATTTTAAATCTTGTAGGATATAGGACATAGATTTTCTACTAACAGCCTCTAATAAACTCTGTTCTATTTCTACCACATCATACTCGGTCTGACACTGTATACATGACCATAACATCCTTATAAACACATGATAATAATTACATATAGGTACTGGGTTATCTTTTATATAATAATAAAAATAACATAGGACAATCTTTTATATATAATAATAACATAGGACCATCTTTTATATATAATAATAACATATGACCATCTCTTATATCAATAATTACAAAGGGGAAGTTTTTATATATAATAAATAGCAAAAGCATGGAAATTCAAGGGTTACCTTTAGAGAAAGATTTTTAGATGTCATTAATTCAAGCTGACATATGTAACGAATTGCGCAAACATACACCTCAGAATAACTGAATTATTTTGTACATATGGCGCACAGTTATTTAGGGATTATTTTAATTTCTAGAAGGGATGCACCATATAAATGATGTCAAGAATATCTAAGCTTGATGATGAAGAAATAAATGTTTGAGAATCATCTATTAGGACCATAGAACGTATGACCATAAGGAATCTTGAAATCTTTTAAAGATAGTCTGAGTTGATATCAATATAAATGTATATATCTATATTATTAACATCCTAACTGTGAAATCCTGTGTTGACACAGAAGTTTTTTTGATGAAGAAGAAATAAATGTTTGAGAATGATCTATTAGGACTATCGAACGTATGACCAATAAGTAAGTTTGAAATCTTTCAAAGATAGTGTTAGTTGATATCAATATATATAACTATTGAATCCTGCACGTTTTGAGAGAGAAATACTGAGATTGTACTGTACTTACCCACTAGAATCTTGTGTAAGATATGGATCCCGACATAAATCTAAATCACGAACATGATTACAAGATTTACATATCACCTGTAATAATCATAGAAATAAAATAAAACTAAGTACAAACAATCCAAACCATTAGACAAAATTTGAAGTCCTAAAAAAACAGTATAGGCCAAATAGTGTAATCAGCATATGGACTATTCAGTGTTCACTGTGTACAAAATATACGACAAACAGTAGTAACAGGTGTCCAGAAGAGTAAACTTATCCTGTCACACCCGCCATAGCTGAAAGATATACATATCTTGAAAGTTCATAAATTTAACCAAAACGTTCTTTATAGAGTAATTTAGATAATTAAAACAAAAACCTATAGCTAGTTTAGATACCATTTTAAACTTAATGTTCATGGACATAAATGAAATATCCTTTAGTAAACTAGTAAAAAATAAATAAAGACGCATGAAATTGATAAATTAGACGGCCATACGTTACATTAGGATTGATCTTGAGTCAAGAGAGGAAACCGGAGGACCCGGAGATACCCCACGAGGTCAGTACACGCTTGGAATCAAATTTTTAAAAAAAAGAGAGAGAGATAAATGGGGTTTAACGTCCACTCAACACAACTAGGTCATTTCGGGAATAACGTATGGTTTTAATTTTTTTTCAATAATTTGCTTGCGCGTAGGGGTCCGTAGCAGTGGGAGGATACAGGAGTGCCTGGAGGAAACCAAGAGGTTGAGAAGGCTCCCCTATTTCCATGCCACATACGCTCACACATAAGCAAGATGTGACCGGCCAGGTAGAGGTCGAAGAGCCATTCCAAACCCCCTTTAATAAAAAAGTAAAAACATACCTCGGGTAAGACATAAGATAAACAGGGATCCTGAAACTGTGATTCTTGTGAAAATTCACCAACACCAATTAACTTTAATAAATCTCTCTGTAATTTATTCACTTGTATCGTTATATTACTGTCTAATGATAAAACCTGAATTATATAAAAAAACAAAAAACATTTACTGTTTGTATATAATTTCAATTTGATGAATATTCTAGATAATGGTATTATTGCATAGTTGCGAAAATAGCCCATAGAATTCCCATTTATGAATATTATGCCAGATATTGGTACTATTGCACTGCTCTGTAGTTGCGAAAATAGTTGTTTGTCCAACATAAATTATAAAAGAAATAAATAAAACATGCATTTTATTTGATGAATAAACTAGATATTGGTACTATTGGATGGTTGAGAAAAAAAACCATGTACTGATAAAAGAATTCCCATTTTATAAATGTTATGACAGATATTGGTACTATTGCACTGCCCTTCTAGTTGAGAAAATAGTCGTGCTATATACCGATCAGATAAGTATATAGCAAAAGAGAAGAAAGAGAGAGAGAAATAGGCTTTAACGTCCACTAGGTCATTTCAGGACTTACATTGGTTCAATTTTATTTAAACATTTTGCTTGCCTGTAGGGATCTTTAGCAGTGGTACGGAACTGGAGACCCAGAGAAAACCCACGAGGTTTGGCAGGTGATCCTACTCCTTGTCACATACAACCGGGGATTCGAAACCACGCCAGTTGACTCAATGATAGGCTTTATGATACAGCGCTAGCACGCTAACCATTCAGCCATCCAACCCTCCTATTATATATTAAAGATGGTCCTATGTTATTATTAATATCATACAAAACAAAAGCTAGTCCAGCCCTTTTTTTATGATTCCAATTATTTTTTATCATATTTGTCTATATGATAGGCTTTATGCTAACCATTCGGCCATCCAACCCCCCAAAAAGATAAGAAAGCCATTGAACAAAAGATTTCAACTTTTAGATGGTTGAATAAGTTACTTAAGAGTTTAAAACAGATAAGTCATTGAAAAGGTTCCACCAAGGTAACTTGTACTACTGTTGGACATGTTTGTCTCAACGAAAACTAACATGTCATACCCTATACATACCTTACATATACATTTAACAAATTCTAGAGCTGGGTTGTTTAACGGTAGATGTGAACCTGGCAACTGGGGGAACTTCTCTATATCACCATGGTTACCACGATTTCCACTTAATTTCTTTTGTATTTTTTGTGTTAAGCTGGAAAAAAATAAGACTTATAAACAAACTTAAATTCTTAAATTTGATGTCATGAATTGAAAATTTGTCATGAATCTCTCCAAGATATAAACAAGACAAGTTCAAAAGGCAACTGCAATCTTCACGAAAATTCTGATATTTTGATCAGTTAAATGTTAAATAATCAATCGAGTAAATTTTAGATGTGGCAAATTTTATATTGTCAGAAAAAATACAAATGATGTATGAAAACTTTAAGATCACTCTGTTAGACTGGGTTGTACATTTTGAATCCTAGATTAAGGGTGTGGATCAATTTTTAAATGAGTAAGTGTTAAAATATGGGTAAAAAAATTAGCCACGGTGGCTCAGTAAGTAGGAGGCTGTTCCATGGGTAAACACTGCTGAAAAATCCGGAGGAGCCTTCTCAGTCAACGCCAGGATTGAAATCAGAACCTCCAGGTGTTAGTAAGCCTGCAACTTACTCAATCAGCTTCTGTGGCTCTTTATACATCGTGCAGCCTTGACAGTAGCGTTTCTGCCAACTATCAAGGGATCTTTTGAGTACACACCAACCTGTATACAGTACCTCAATTTTTTTATCCTATCCAAATGACCAGATGCTGTTCCTTACCAGACCCTCTCTGAGGAGCTTTTTCTGCCAAGAACCAGATCATACACAGGACCCTCTAGGTTAGTGAGCCAGTGCCACTATTGCTCTGGGGCTTGTTTCACGAAATTTTAACTAAGATAAAATTCCAAATTTTAGTAGATACTTTAATTTTGATTGGCTAAGCACTAAAACTAATCTAATACTATCCAAACAAATGACTAAAACTTGGATTTTATCTTAGTTAAAATTTCGTGAAACAGGCCCCTGGTGTCAAAACAAATAGAAAACTAGCGTTCATGCATATACTTACGAGAACATCTGTTGAGATAACTCTCCATGTACCAGCTCTTGTGAATAGGAGATTGTAGATGGCGTGGCTGATGTATCTATGACAACTGGAGTTTGACTAGAATCACGACAATGTAGGGGTGTGTTGCCGGGGGTGAAGCGTTGTTGTTCTTCTTGAATATGGTTGAACACAGATAAGATATACCCAGCTATCAACATCTAAATACGAGAAAACAAATTAACACGTTATGAGTTTAATACAGATTAAGAATTTACTAAACTTTCAATCACTGTTTTTGAGAAATATCTTTGATCCAGAAACCCAAAACTTTGCACGGATGTATTTGATATGTTAAAACAATAAACGTTTTATAAATGTGAAGAATTCTGAGAACTTAAGTCTTATTGTGCTTAGACAATAAAATAACCCTTGACTAACAGTCCTTTGATCGTCTATAGTCTATAGAGAGTTGACTATGGGCTTGTTATGTGAATAAATGGCTCAATAATAATTTACCAGATTTGAAGTCAGAAAAAGCAGATATAAGTCAGGCAATCTGCAAATTTAGCTGATGAATAATGCCTCTTTAAAATCTTTTCCGAATTACAAGTGCCAAAGGATTTTCACATGAAAATTTTGTAGGAATTTAAGGTCCTACTTTCCTGTACTAACAATGTTAATGAAGATGGGTATACACTATGCAGGAAATGTTCACTGCTCAGCTGCATTCATGTCTACTCTTCATTGAATTTAAACCTTTTTTTTCGTTCCAACCGAATTGATAACTTGTTAATGAATGAATGAAATGGGGTTTTAACGTCCTACTATTATGCACCTAACCTGGGCTAATGGAAGACAGGCATAGGCCATACCGTTTGCTATGAGGGAAATTTTGCTCGGGCAGCGGCGCTACAGCCTACTCTTATATCGAATTCAAACTGCCAAGGGATCTTTTACGTGCACCCCAATGTGTACTTGGGGCCTCGGTTTTTCGTCCCATACAAACGACTAGGCAGCTGTCCTTCTGCATCACTGACAAGGGGAAATCACGCCGGAAAATCAAGATGAACTTTCTCGGCCAATGCAGGGATCGAACATCCGACCTTCAGTCTGGCGAACCAGCGCCTTATCCACTTAGCCACCGTGATCCCCGAAACTTGTTTATGAGTAAATAGAAGACTTGTACTGGTAATAAATTGGTTCTTACATTAAAGTTTGTTTGACAAGCTCCAGCTTCTGGTAAAAATAACATCATATTCCAATTCATCTCAACTTCTGGCTGTAAAAAAACAACATGCAATATTTAAGTTTGAGAGTTTTTTATGGTAAAAAGAGAGAGAGAGAAATAGGGTTTAACGTCCACTCAAAACAACTAGGTCATTTCCGGACTACCATATGGTTTAATTTTATTTCAATAATTCGCTTGCACGTAGGTGTCTTTAGCAGTGGGAGGAAACCCACGAGGTTGAGAAGGCGCCCCTATCTCAGCCGCAAGCCAGAGGTGGCCGGCCAGCTAGAGGTCGAAGCACGGCACTCTAGACCACTAGGCCATCCCAACCCCCTTAAGGCAAAAAGCTAAGAAATAATATGTGGTGGGGAGAAGACTGAGGTATAGAATGTGCAGCTTGAACAACTACATAAACCGTAACCTGGTATGGCCTAGTGGTCAAGATGTCGCATTTGGACCTCTGACTTGCTGGGTAAAACCTCTGGCTTGCAGTTGTGGTTTCGATCTCTGGTGTGAGCGTATGTGGCTTGGAGATAGAGGCGCCTTCTTAACCCCGTAGGTTTACTCCGTCTTACTTCCACAGGAAAGACCCCTGCGTGTGGGCTAAGATAATAAAAATGAAAAAGAAGACTTGTCTGCGATATCATCTTCAGTGGAAGCGGATGTTAAACCCTAAGAACAACATGGATGGTACCATACAGAAAATATATCATTTGACAACCTGTTGATATAACTCCTAAACCAGATACAGAACTTCAATCAATACTTACTTCATTTTCAGAATCTGATTTATTTAATTCTTCGTTCTGTTCCACTTCTTCCTCTCCGTCACTTTCTCTATTTTCTCTTACTGCTGCCTTCTGGGATTGATCAGATGGTAATTTCCCCCGCACTCCTCCATAATTAGCCTACAAAAGAACAGCAGTCAGAATAAAACACAGATCCTATTTTGTTTTTATTGGTTTAGGCTTTTTAAATAACCTGGGTTGTTTGATATGGGGGATATGCCAAGCTTTAGTATCAAAAGTTAAATATGATAGTCTGTGTCATTCTGTATGACCTCTAACCAGACCTCTCTCAAAAATCAGTAGGATAAATATGGAGCCTCAGGCCTTCACGTTTAAGGCGAGCTTTCGCTCCTGCCCCCCTGGACGCACCTGGACCTTCCTTCGCGTGAGTCATTAAAGACTCCTGCAAATTACCTAAATAGCTCACCTAAATATGGAGATTTATAAACTACCTTCAGTTTTTGTTTATTTTTGAACTGCATACATTTCGAGCTCCCAGTTTCAATGATATTAATTCTGATGCTACCATATTCACCAAACATATTCACAACATTTTAAACAAGACTAAAGCATAATACAATTTGGCTCTCCTTTATAATAAAGAAGAGGTTTTTTTTACGGGAGCTGTTTCTCATTTTTGTAATTGGCTGGAGATTTTTATGGCTACCGCACAATTTTTTAAACGTGAAGGCCTGGAGCCTATCGAAACAAACAATATATATATATAAAATTTTAAAAAACGAAAAGCACTTTTGATTTGCATTTTACTCAGATTCACTTATCAATGATCACACACACATTGAATGTCGAGGTTTCATGCAGTAGTTTTAATTTTTAAGTAAGATGTTACAGAAACAAAGAGTTAACTCTAATTACTATATCGTCTTTCAATACTTTTATTATGCAATTTCCCTTCACTAACCCACTCTAATCACTCCCTCCCGCACATGCGTACACCTCTCTAGCAGACGACATACACACACACAGTTATACATGTAAACAATGCAGTTGACAAGGTTTACACAAAGAGTACCCGACAAGAAGTAGTGCCGTCTGTCTATCCTCATCTTTCTATTTCGCTGGTTTCCTCCCACTGCGTAAGACCCCTACGCATAAGTGATTTATTGAAAAAAAATTAAAGCTCATGTTAGTCCCGAAATGACTTAGTTTGTCTCGAGTGGACGTTAAACCTCATTTCTCTCTCTCTTTCTATTTCAGTTTGATTAACTAACCTGATCGAGCCACATGAGTAGTTCCCAGCACTGTTCATACGACACGTCAATCAAATGGAATAGTTCCCGTGATTTAATACTATTGGTGATATATTCCACGTACGCTAACGCATCCACTAGTTGTCGTTTCTTCGTACATAGAATCAGACGATTAAAATTACCATAAACTATATTGGATCCTAGACGTTTAAACTCGGCTACTAACTACAAATAAAACACAAAATATTACAATTAAATATATTAAAAATATGAAAATCCCAGCTCGACAGTAGTACAAACAGACTTTAAGTAGAAATATGAATGTCTTCTTTAAGCGGCACTTAGCAATTGACATAGGTAATAAACACATAAACATTGTTTATTCTTTATAACGTTTAGGGTGGGGATTTTTAAATGTGTCTACTCTCTCTGCCTGTATCATCATTTGATCCAGTAGCTATACAGATCAACCGGCCTGCCCAGCCTCTGTTTCTCTTTTAAGGGAGTATTGCCATTTCCCCTCATTTTTTTAAATATTGGTGAAGCAAAGATTTCACTTATTAGAAGGTTGGTCAATCAACATAATCATTGGGCCTCCTGCTCTGCATGTTTTGATTTTGGCTGGGATAGGCTTTGTTTCTATAAATTAATAATAACAATACTATTACTCTAAGATAACTTCTTACCTGCATAAAGACTTTTTTCATCATATTATGTAACGTTCGTCTTAATGCTGGATCATAGAGAAGTGAGGAAGGTGATCGCAACCATCTGTAAGTTCAAATATAAAATATTTATTTTAGTATTTGTTTAAAACTAGTAATCTGTTTAATATTATCATGTTATATTTATCGACGGGTTTTGCAAACTTATGGCTGATAGATGCTCAGGTCTTAACGCCTGACATCGAGTCAGTTTCAGCACGTGCATTTTTATACATGTACTCCGTAACTTAAATAAAGGCCATGACCAAACATGCGTCGTTTGATTTCTTGGCTTATAAACTATATTGTTACATGGTGTCATGTAGCAGTTCTAAGGTACAAAACAACTAGTCCTACGTCTACACATAGATTCATTTTTTGTCTTTAAACTGAAGGGATGTTTAATTCTTTATTCATTCGTTGATTATTGCTATACTAGGATCCCTGCATCGGCCATGACAGTTCATCAGGATTTTCTAATGTGCTTTCCCTTTGTCAGTGGTGCAGGAATGAGGGCCTGATAAAACAGCTGTCTAGTCGTTTAGATTGGACAAAAAACTGAGGTTAAATGTATACATTTGTGTACACGTAGAAGATCCCTTGGCAGTTGGAATTTGATATAAGAGTAGGCCATAGTGCCAGAGCCATGCAAAATTTCCCTCATAGCACACTGTATGGTGTATGCCCGTCTTCCTTAGCGCAGTCGGAGCAGAAACAGTAGGAGGTTAAATCCCATTTCATTTCATTACATTTCTACAGCAGCAGCAGTAAGTATGTACAGATAAAATAGCATAAAAATACTGTAGTAAAAATAGGACTTTCTGAGAAAAGATACTCAAGAGAGAGGTCAGAGTATCATGTTTTATTTGTCCTAATGCCTGGCTTATAAAATGCAAGTCTCAGTCACTTGAGCACAGGGCAGAATAGACTTACTACTATTAGAACACCTGATGTCACTTCTCTCTATTTATATAATCGTTTATATGTACAATAATTTACCTGTAGAAGTGTATAATTTGATTATCAGCGAAGACGTTACTATAAGATGTTACATCACGTACCCAACCATGGACCATACTCTTTAATATTCTATACAATATATAATACAACACATGACCCAATATAATAGAATAGAACAATACATGACATTAATATAATACAACACATGACCCAATATAATATAATAGAACAATACATGACATTAATATAATACAACACATGACCCAATATAATATAATAGAACAATACATGACATTAATATAATACAACACATGACCATTAATATAACAGAACAATACATGACATTAATATAATACAACACATGACCATTAATATAACAGAACAATACATGACATTAATATAATACAACACATGACCATTAATATAACAGAACAATACATGACATTAATATAATACAACACATGACCATTAATATAATAGAACAATACATGACATTAATATAATACAACACATGACCATTAATATAATAGAACAATACATGACATTAATATAATACAACACATGACCATTAATATAATAGAACAATACATGACATTAATATAATACAACACATGACCATTAATATAATAGAACAATACATGACATTAATATAATACAACACATGACCATTAATATAATAGAACAATACATGACATTAATATAATACAACACATGACCATTAATATAATAGAACAATACATGACATTAATATAATACAACACATGACCATTAATATAACAGAACAATACATGACCATTATAATACAACACATGACCATTAATATAATACAACACATGATCATAATATAATACAATACATGACCATTATAATAATATGATACACATATACCCATTATTATCATATAATACAACACATGACCATTAATATAACAATAACAATACATGGCCCTTTTACATGTATAATAATATAACCATACACGACCTTTTAATAATAATATAATGATACATAACCATTATGTGTGGTTTAATGTTCGAGCGCGAGACATTAAGTAATATATTGATACTGCACGAGGCGATAGCCGAGTGTTGTTTCAATATATTATGCAATGTCTTAAGCGCGAGAGCATTAAACTTCTTAAAATTCAGACACTATCTCGCACGTGCATTTCAATGAAATACGGCACACGAGTTCACTATATTAGATAATGTACTATTGGCAAGATGCCCGTACATTATTGGAAATAATGGTACGCCAACATCAAAGAATTACGTCACATCTGTATTTTAATATAATATAACACATGCCCATTAAAATAAAACACTGCAATGCAGGTATTGTTTAATCTTGCATATTTTGCACTAACTTCTTTCACATTCGTTCAATATCAAATATTTGAAAATTTATAAAAGTCATCTACAATCACCAGAAATCATCTAATTTGTAAATGTGTTTTCAGCTGTCCATTTAATTCGATAATGAGTGTTCAATATACAACCGTTCAATTTCCTGTGCGGTGTTAAATAATAACGTCTTAATTACTTATTATATATCAATAATCCAACGGATCGTTTATTTTAATATCTTAAAAACATTGATGCTCATATTGTAAACGTGTACATACCTGAAAGTTGTAGAACAGAGAGCAGTTTCATCGTAACTTGTCAACATGGTGGCCGCACCTTGACCTTGTACCATGTCTTCTAATGACGATTGTGGCATCACATCAAAACTCACAGCAGCACTAGCGCCCTCGTGATCATTCACATGAGCTGACTGAAAAATTCAAAACATTTACATAACTGGATTGGAAAATAAATTACTGTGACTTAGGACTGGAAAACAAAAGATAGTAAGCTGGCACTGCCAGGAAGGAAATGCCCACATTTTTCAAGAGATGGGTAGAGAACAAGCAAACCTGAAAGTGATTTTTTCTACAATCAAAGGCCATAATTCATTAAGTTTCAATTTGATATGTGCAAATATCGAAAAGAATCAAGATCCTTAGGTTATAACCATGCATTTTAAGTTTCATCAAAAATCAAATTAAAATTGTGACCTCTACAGGGTCCACAACTTTATTTAATAAAGTCAAACGTTTTTTTAAATTGGACAGGGGCGACGACATAATACGTCCACATGAAAATGTGGGCGTATAAAAACTATAACATACCAACACCGGAAAACAAAAAAAATGTAACCAATGTTCTTTTATTTTCTTTTATATATGAGGTGTGTGTGTGTAAGTGGTGTGTGACCTACTCTTATCTCATTATCAATTTCACCTGTCATGGGTTCTTTTACGTGCACACCAATGTCTACACAGGACTTGGTAATACTTTGAAAGCATGAAATTTGGCAAAAATATAGATCTTGACAAACTGATCATTGTAAGAGTTCAAACCACCGTGATATGTCACTATATGTAACAATGTCATCACTATATATAATCATATATTTTAAGGGGGGTTGGGATGGCCTAGTGGTCTAGAGTGCCGCACTTTGACCTCTAGCTGGTCGGCCACCTCTGGCTTGCGGCTGTGGTTTCAAGCCCTGGTGTGAGCGTATGTGGCATGGAGATAGGGGCGCCTTCTCAACCTTGTGGGTTTCCTCCGGGCACTCCGGTTTCCTCTAAGGATGTAACGGGTCAAAAAAATTTGAACCGGTTAACTGATGGGCAAAAACCCGACCGTAACCGGTTAACCGCCGAGATCAACCTGGCCAACGATAAGCTGGCCAACGATAAGAATTCTGTAGCCAACGGCCCAACGATAAGCAGATTCAAGCTAGCCAACTATAAGAAATTAGCTGGACGAACGTGACTGCAATGAAATCACGTGATAGGTACAGTTATCCGTGCCTTCGACAAATAAGATAAACTGAAAGTATAGTCTATTTTGAGTAATTAGGTTACTGTTGGAAAGCTACCTATTTCTTTCGCAAACGACGAGCATTTTTCTCTTCTGTTAAAGTACGTAATCAAGAATGTGCCAGGAAATAACTGATAGATACAAAGAGCGATAGAAACATACTATCTAGTGATGTATGACACGGTGACTGGAATTTCGTATTAAGATTCGTATTTAAACATTTTAAACACTCGACCCCCCCCCCCTTTCTCTCTCTCTCTCTCTCTCTCTCTGAACCGGAGGTAGTACAATATGGTATGCTACCACGTGGTCGTCACTCGCGCAGGTATCACATGCCGTTGTGTGACAGATCGGAAAATTGCTTAAATATTATAAGTGTTCGACCCGTTATAAATATAGGAATATTCTACGGCCCCCTACCTCAATCTCAATATGCAGTGTTATAATCCATGTATTCCATTTATTCGCGCGCACAGCATTACTTTCATTTTCATTCGCAATACCAGCAGTCAATAGTCAACCTGTCTAGTGTCCTGTAGTCAAGATTATCCAGCCCGAAGATACAACGCAATAAGAAACGACGAAAAGATTATACCATTTGCCCATGTGCCAGAGGGACGATTTGTTCACGGCATAATTTTAGTACTACGTTTTCAATCAGTGAATACGGCCGTATTATTACTGGGATAGTTTTGTATCAACGTGTAATATGAACAAGAGTAGAGAGCGTGGGCTAATGCTAGTTTACTACTGACATTTTTTTTTATATAGAACGAGTAACGGTCAGGGGAATATCGAACCGGTCAGCTTGCCAAACTTAACCGTAACCGGTCAACCGAGTAACCGTTTACATCCTTAGTCCTCCCACTGCCAAAGACCCCTACGCGCAAGCAAATTATTGAAATAAAATTTTTAAAAAAACATATTAGTCCTGAAATGACCTAGTTGTGTTGAGTGGACGTTAAACCCCATCTCTCTCTCTCTCTCATATATTTTAACATTAATACCCAATATTTGTGTTTCCATTCGAATCGATTTAGAAGATATCTTGCCTTCTGCACTGTTAATAATTTAATCTTATTACATTCCATTTACTTTAATTTGATGCCTACGTTTTTTTTGTTTTAAATTGAAAACTCTGCACCGGTTAATTATTTGCTGTTATTACATTCCATGTATTCATGTCTAATATTTTATAAGATATTTTCGTCTTACAGTATTTTTAAAATTACCAATGAAAGAACTCAGTGGGGTGAATAAAATGCCATGTGTCTTATTAGTTCCATTACAGTAAATGTTGGTTTTGCTTCATTCCATTTCATTGAGTTTGCCAACGTATATGATGATTAAAACTATATTCCCATGGACGAGAAAATCCTTCAAAAATCTGAGAGATCTGTTTGTTTTATCTTCTATAAGCTTAGAGAGAGACAAATGAAACTAGACACAAACTAGATCATTTCAGTACTAACGTCTAGTTAATTTTATTTAATAATTTGCTTGCACGTAGCAGTTTTTAGCAGTGGGAGGAAACCGGAGACCCAGAGAATACCCACAACTTTGGACAGACGACCCCACTCCTTGTCACATACATGAGGAGAACTGAAACCTCGCTAATTGACTCATTGACAGACTTTATGATCTAATGTAAATGTATTAGACCATTTGGCAACCCAATCCCTCTACGTACATGCTTTGGATCAAAACCATGCCGTCTGACTCAATGACAGACCTTAAGATCTAAGACCACCCAATCCGCCATACTCATAATAGATATTAGAATGAATGAAATGGGGTTTAACGTCCAACTATTATGCACCTAACCTGGGCTAATGGAAGACGGGCATACGCGATTCAGTGTGCTATGAGGGAAATTTCGCCCGGGCAGCGCCGCTATGGCTACCTCATATATTGAATTCCAACTGCCAAGGGATCTTTTACGTGCACTTCAATGTGTACACGGGACTTTGGTTTTTTGTCCCATCAAAATGACTAGGCAGCTGTCCTTGTCAGGCCCTCCAGCGGAAATCAAGCTGAAAAATCAGGATGAACTTTCTCAGCCAATGCAGGTGTCGAACAACTTACTTCTATAATTGTATTAACAGCTAAACTTGTTATATCTAATTCAACACAAACAGTTGGATAGTGACCTGGATTATTGATTTCAATAGCTGAACTTGCTTCTAATTCCATACATAATCTGTCAATATAAAAATATCATCCAAATAAAAATATAGTTTCAACTAATAGACAATTCCTTTATTATCTTCTGACATTTTGTTATTCACAGGCTCCGAGCAAACGGGGCCCTATATATACACAAGAGAGAGAGAATAATAGGGTTTAATGTCCACTCGACACAAACTCGGTTATTTCGGGACTAACATATGGTTTAATTTTATTTCGATAATTCACTTGCGCGTAGGGGTCTTTAGCAGTGGGAAGAAACCGGAGGACCCGAAGAAAACCCACAAGGTTGGGCAGGCGACCCTACTCCTTGCCACGTACAACCCGGGATTCAAAACCACAGCAGTTGACTCAATGACAGGCCTTATGATACAGGGTGCACGTTAACCATTAAGCCATCCAACCCCCCATATACATAAAGGATTATCTATACTTTCAAGAAACCACACACTTTTGAAAGTCATTCCATTAAAAATAACACTGTGAAGAGGTAGGTGGACATGAAGCTTTTTTAAAATAACTAGTAGTGAAATGTATCATCCAGCAAATCACATTATCCTACTTTGTTTGGTTTTTCACAGATTAAATTTTGTTTTGTTTTCACAATATAAGAAAAATATTATACCCTAGTCATTCAGATGTTATTGAAAAGGTTGGTGTGCACATAAAATAACCCGAAATAATATACAAAAGCTTAAACTAAATGTTACAATGGATCTAATTTTATATGGCAACACCGATATTCCAGATGATACCAATTTTAACATATTTGAAATAGTGCATAAATTTATAAAAGATAGCAAGCGGTTTTGAAATTTTAATTATTAAAACACTATGTCTAAATTATGTAATATTTTTATATTCTAATAACCTTAAATGTAATTATAATATACATGTATATCAAAACATTACACTCCATGAAATGTATATATGTTTGTAATTCACTACCTATACATATGTTTACCATTGATTAATGTAAAAAAAAATTAAAACTATTTTATATGTTTGGAGAGAACTTATATAGGCATTTGCCTGTTGTTCAATCCATTTCAGTTTATTGAATAAAATATTGTTTAAACTAAAATAACCCTTGTTCATTGGAATTTGTGAAGGGTAGAGAGAAAATTTCCATCATAGCACATAACATGGCATATGCCTATTTTCATTAGCCGAATTGGCTCAGAAATGAAGACAGATATATACGCGATACAGTATGCTATGATGTTAAACCCTATATCATATCATATTTGTTGATTTCCAGGTTTTGTGAAGATGCTATTACCGGTTGTCATCTGCTTCCTTTCCACCAAGATCTGGTCGTTCTGTCGGTGAACACCACAGTAAATGATTGTGTTTGTATAGATGTCGAGCGAAGAATAAATCACAGCCATATAAGGTTATATCTTTTGGCATGTTACCAATAGGAATATGTAGATAACGACATTGTTCCATCATGGCCTGAAATAATAAAATACATCAACATTAATGGATAAACAAGTTGATAATATCTAAATGATTTTTAGAAATGATATGAAATCGGATTTAACGTCCTACTGCTCTGCTCAGGCTGGGCTAATGAAAAGGGTATATGCAATACATAGTGTGCCCTGAAGGAAATTTTGCCCTGACAGTTGCACTATGACGTACTCTTTTAATTCTTGAAGGCAATTTGAATGTCTACTCAACGCTCTTAATCATCATTTTGTGGATTTTGAATCCCTTGCTAACTACAATAATGTGGGGAGAGAGAAATGGGGTTTTAACGCCCACACAACACAAACCAGGTCATTTCAGGACTGACATATGGTTCAATTTTATTTCTAGAATTTGCTTGCCCTTAGGGGTCTTTTAGCAGTGGGAGGAAACCCGAGGATAATCCAAAAGGTTGGATAGTTGACCCTACTTCTTATCACGTACAACTGGGAAAAGGAAACCATGCCAGTTTCGATATGGCAAGGAGTAGGGTCGCTTGTCTAACCTCATGGGTTTTCTACAGTTCCTCCGATTTCCTCCAACTTCTAAAGACCCCTAGTGAATTTTTGAAATAAGTATAGCATTGTTTACCTGTAAAATAATATCTACGTTTAGATAATGTTGTAATAATCTTCTACATCCTGTTCTCTGCCAGTCTAATACATTATATAAATTATCACTACAAATACAATATTAACTTCATTAATCTATGGTGAAAAACAATCTTGCTGGCTTGACATGGTACAGAAATTTCTTTTAGCCTTATTTTAACGACCAGATGTTGTGTAAATTATCCATTACAACCCATTTTACTTGTCCAGAGGGTTCGAAAATATGTTTAAATCCAAGTTGCATTTGAAAGTGTTTACGTAAAGCTTTTCAAACCATGTTACGGCATATAGTTGAATTTTTCCAATTTTTAAAATTAGGTGTGTTAAGATGAAATTTGTATTATTTAATAATTAGAATATTGTAAAATAGTACAATTTGTTGACCAGGATTAAGATTGGGACATATTATTTAGTTACAACAAGAGTGGTATTGGGGCTTTAATAGGTGAACTTTTGATGCTTTGTCCAAGAGGCGTTCTTATTATGCTTTGTCCAAGAGGCGTTCTTATTATGCTTTACCCGTGTGGTGTACTTATGATGGTTTACTCTTGTGGTGTACTTATGATGCTTTACTCATGTGGTGTACTTATGATGCTTTACCAATGTGGTGTACTTATGATGCTTTACCCATGTGGTGTACTTATGCAGCTTTACCTGTGTGGTTTACTTATGATGCTTTGCCCATTATGGCCCCTTTGTTTCTTACCTTATGGTGTGTACTTTTGATACTTTACCCATGTGGTGTACTTATGACGCTTTACTCATGTGGTGTAGTTATGATGCTTTACCCATGTGGTGTACTTATGATACTTCACCTGTGTGGTTTACTTATGATGTTTTATCCATGTCTCTTTGTTTCTTAACTCATGTGGTGTACTTATGATACTTTACCCATGTGGTGTGTATGATGTTTTACCCATGTGGTGTGCATAATGCTTTACCCATGTGGTGTACTTATGATGCTTTACCCATGTGGTGTACTTATGATACTTTACCCATGTGGTGTGCATGATGCTTTACCCATGTGGTGTACTTATGATGCTTTACCAATGTGGTGTTGTTTTAGCCATTTTCCATTACCCATGCATTGTACTTGCGTTACCTATGTGGTGTACCTATCATACTTAACTCATTTGGTGATATGTTACTTTAACCATGTGGTGTACTTTTGTACCCTTGTGTTGTACTCATTTCAGAGATTCAGCTTGAATCAGTTTCTGAAAAAATATTCTTTATAAAAAAATATTCAGCTTGAAGATTGTTATCTTACCTGTCAGTAATGTGAACTGGTACAAGAGGAAACTCACTTAACCCAGGCATCACAGAAACAAGGTGAGCAAAATCTAGAAATACATAAAACATATAATATGTTCAACTTTAAAAATATAAAAAAACTTATTTACTTCAATGTATTGTTAATCTGGAAACAGTGGAACTTAGAGAAAACCCACACAAGATTTGCAGATCATAAATTCATACTCTTTGAAATACTAATTTTATGGCATGAGAATTGACTAAGTGGTAATTTCCATAGGTGTCTGTATTCAGGTCTTGGACAACTTAAGGATTTAAACATGGGGCTTACTTGTCAGGATGAGAGTCCTGGATATACCTGTCAGGAATCAAACCTGAGACATATCAGTAAATATTGGAACTTTTGACATACAAGTCAGGAATCAAACCAGGCACACACAGGTCAGGATTTGAACCAGGGGCACACCAGTCAGGATTTGAACAAGACACACACCAGTCAGGATTTGAACCAGACACACACCAGTCAGGATTTGAACCTTGGGCACACAAATCAGGATTTGAACCAGGCACACACCAGTCAGGATTTGAACCAGGCACACACCAGTCAGGATTTAAACCAGGGGCACACCAGTCAGGATTTGAATCTAAGGCACACACCAGTCAGGATTTCAACCTGGCACACACCAGTCAGGATTTCAACCTTGGGCACACCAGTCAGGATCTGTAACTGGGACACACCAGTCAGGATTGAAATCTGAGACATACCAGTCAGAATTCAACCCTGGGACATACTCGTCTGGTTCAAAACCCAGAGACAGCCATGTCAGGATTTAAATCTGAGATAAACCAGTCAGAATTCAAACCCGGGACATACTCGTCTGGTTCAAAAATCTGAGACAGGTATGTCAGATATTCAAAACTTACCTAATGCCGATTGCACAGCGATAAATGTTGGTCCTCTTTTCTCATCCTTATAAGCTGATAACATTCTCTGTATGGTACGATAAACCTGACGAATATCCTTCTCAATTTTATATTCAAAACTATGGCCACCAGGGGGCAGGGTATCTTCGTCTGCTCCTCTTGTCACTCTGAAATTTACAAATAATCAAATAGTCAGGTTTAAAGAGAGAGAGAAATGGGGTTTAACGTCTACTTAACACAAACTAGGTCATTTCGGGACTAACATATGGTTTTAATTTTATTTTAATAAATCACTTGTGCGTAGGGGACTTTAGCAGTGGGATGAAACTGGAGTGCCCGGAGGAAACCCACGAGGTTGAGAAGGCGCCCCTATCTCCATGGCACATACACTCACACCAGGGCTCAAAAACCAAGAAACTATCCTCAATAAGCAGAAGTACACGTTAATTCTGAAATATTAGCATTACATAAATCATGAAGTGTTAATGTTCAGAAGTATAACTTCAGTTGAAGCAAGAGTTGTACGAAAAAACATTATCTTTTGTTCTCCCCAAGATGTAAAATATCTGTCATACTAACTTGTTGTTTCTCTCTGCGTTATATAAAGCTGTTAGATTCGGCATTTGATCACTTCGTACTGTATCAACAACAAATATTATACCTTTCTTCGTCATCGGAAAAAATAAACCATACAACTGTTTTGTTCCACTGAAATACCAAAAATACAATTGAAGCCCCAACATGCCAGAGTAAATAAAACAAGAAATAATCATACAATTAAAGTCCTAACATGCCGGTATTAACAAGAAACACTTTGATCCAAAAGTTATTCTAGTTATGGTCATTTAGGGTTTACATTTGGTTTGTATAGATTTCACAACAGGTAATGAAAGCACAGAGGGTTCGAAGTTCAAATAAAGTTCCAAGTTCAAACGCTGACAAAACAGAGTGCAAATGGTTTTCTAACTAAGTTAATAAAACACAGAGAGTTCAGAGTTCACATGTAAATAATTCAGATAATTTAGAATTCAGATAATGTTTAAGATCAATTCTGTTACCTGGAATGTTGATAAAGATAAAGATGTTTTATAGATCCTGTCTCCAGATACGGAAACTGAGCCAGCGTCCGGAAATCCAGATTGTCCATTTCAAATGTGTCTGTCTCCTGCAATCAATAATTATAATATTTATATTATGAATGGGATCGAAAAAAAACCCTTGAAATTGTAAATTAACAAATTTCTTCATGACTTTATGGGAGCTGAAGTAGATCAGTTTGTAAGATATTGCCTCACTAAACATGAATGTGATCCCTAGTTCCATGCAGGTGTTGCCTTAGGATATTGCTGTCTGGTTCCCTTGTCAGTGGTGCAGAACTGAGGGTCTACAAGGAAAGGAGTCTTATAAGTGGGTGGGAGTTATACCAACGCCTGGACAAAATATCTCTTATAGCAGACTGCATGACATGTATGCCCATGTTCTGTAGCCCAGTCTGTGCAAAAAAGCTAATATTAAACCCATTTCAAAGCTAACATTAAACCCATTTCATTGTACATGCATATCAGAATAATATGATGGTGGATTAATTCTTAGCAAAAATTATAAGTTATGCTGTATCAGAGACTGACTACCATCTATATACATTCAGAACTATTTTACGTTTAATTACGTCTAGAACATTATGTCTAGAATTATTTTGACTTTGCTTAAACAGTAATTATTTACACTGAATTCCTCAATAAAATCAGGAGACATTTATAATTACGCTCATGTACACTCACCCTTCCTGACATCTGATTAGCAAATTCTCTGTTAACCGTGACAACACAACCCAGTTGTATTAAAGCACGGAAATCTAACGGTACCTGGGTCTCATAAACTCCTTCAATATCAGGTGACGACAGATCAGCATTAATATCACTGTAACAATTAATATTATTTTAATACAGGACAGATGGTGAGTAGCTATAGATGACTACTCAATTGTTTTAATACAAGGCTTGCCACTAGCCAACTGATGGCTAGTAGATAAAGACAATGGAGAGTAGAGAAAGAGATAGAGAGAGAGAGAGAGAGAGAAATGAGGTTTAAGTCTACTTGACACAAACCAGGCCACTTCGGGTCTAACAGATGGTTTAATTTTATTCCAATACTTCGCTTGCGCGTAGGGATTTTTAGCAGTGAGAGAATCAGGAGAACACCCATGAGGTTTGACAGGCGCCCCATATCCTTGCCACGTACAAATCGGGGATTCAAAACCACACCAGTTGACTCAATGACAGGCTTTATGAGCATCCAACCTCCCGAACAAACAAAAGAATATTTGGTAAAAGCCAGAAATGTGTGGTCATGTCATGTCACTTACTGATTTGTCTATGAGTCTAGTTGACCTAGTGGAAGTACTGGCCTTGTTTTCTGTCTTTGGTATTTTCAGAGACAATTCCCTGTTTTTCATCCAAAAATGGCACAGCCTTTCTTACATTTTGTAACTGAGTTTAAATCTTACTTGATATGCTGTATATAGACATCTTCTGGTACAGAATATTGATATAAATTAAACACGGGATGTGATCGTGGTAAGGTCTTCATACTCTTCTTCCATACTATAATAAATAAAACAACATATATAAACACTAGGACCAGCCAGCACAAACATTCACTTGCCTGGCAGATTTGTAAAATAAGGAAAAAAACATAGTTAAATCAAGTCTAGATATAATAAAAGAATGACACTATAAACTTCAGAATGCCTTGTTTGGCATTTCTGCCCAAACGAGGTAATTTTTTTTTTTAAATTCGCTGACAGCAAATACCGTTAGTAACTGTCTTGAAAAAAAAACACGTTTGGTAAACGAGGCATTTTACCCAGCCTCGTTCTGAACAAAATATTTTGTTCCAAAACAGCACAATTTAAAAAAAACTTGTTTTGGAACTGCAGATAATGAGGCATTATTTTACCTTGTTTGGACAAAAATGACGAACGAGGCATTCTGAGGTTTATAGTATGATGTACCCCTGTCCTTTAATTAGCAGGACCAATACAGAAACCCAAAATATTCTACAGACTGTTAGAATCTAAACAATAACAAGATGGCGTAGTTTTATATACTTACGTTCACCTTCTCCTTGTTTTGGTGTTTTCTGATTGACGTAAAATACTCTTGGTACCACTAACTTCATTGCATGGAGATCGGAACCAATCAGAGCCCAGAGTTTAAACTGACCAGGATGTGCGGTTTCTGCCAACTAAAAATCAATGATACAACAACATGGAAGTATTAATTGGTTTGGATGTGATAACAATGTTTACATTTACAAATGTGTTTCGACTACATCCACACATACGATTGCTTGATAATGATAAGATAATTCAATACTGGATTATCCTATGTTGTTTCACTAAATGGTTTCTCTATATTTCCGCTATATGGCCTCTTAGTGGGTTTGTTCTGTGCTAGCATAGTCATCTCCCAATTAGCTGTCTTCATAATCGTGTTTTCTTTGTACATAGTTCCCCACCCTTTGATGGTTTTCAAATGATTATCTCTGATTGTAAATAAATGTTTGTCTTTGTTCCATATTTTGTATATATATATCTTTAATGTACTATGGTTGTCATTCTTTGCTTGATAAAGACGGGAGAACCCTCGTCGAAAAGTTGCTGAAATAAACTCTTAAGTAACTTGTATTCCATATAATTGTGTCATGTGTTTTTCTCACCCAGTTACTAAATGCCACTCAAACAATTCAATGATTCGAGAAGCCTAGTCGATAACGTCTCTCAGTTATAAGCAGTAATTAAAGTAATTGTATGACTTAATGACAAGACCTTATGGTTAAACCACTAGACCATCGAAGAAGAGTAGGTGAAAATGACATTGTCCGGGCAATATTAATTTCCTCATATTATATTAACAAATTTTTCAATCTGTATGTAGTTGTGAAACCCCATTCCACATCTCACTAAAATCTTACCTGAGAGAGAGAAATGGGAAATCTTACCTGAGAGAGAGAAATGGGAAATCTTACCTGAGAGAGAGAAATGGGAAATCTTACCTGAGAGAGAGAAATGGGAAATCTTACCTGAGAGAGAGAAATGGGGTTTAATGTCCACTTGACACAAACCAGGTCATTTTGGTACTAACAAATGGTTTAATCTTATTTCAATAATTTGCTCATGCGTATGGGGTTTTAGCAGTTTGAGGAAGCCCGGAGGACCTGGAAAAACCCCATGAGGTTGGATTTGCGACCCTACTCCTTGTCATATACAACCGGAGAATCGAAACCACACCAGTTGACTCAATGACAGACATTATGATACACCGTGGACATGCTAACTATACGGCCATTCATACCCCTAAAATCTTACCTGTACAATCTGCCATGGCATGTCCATCATGCTTCTGGCTGTTTTACGTAGAAATCCACCCAATCCTCTGGAAGGTGTGATGGTTGTATTAGAAACATCAAATTCTGTTCTTCTACGTTTTCTATCCTGTTTTTCCTTGGCTTGTAATTCCCATTTCTTTTTATGATATTCAACCCACACTTTTCTCTCATCCTAAAATATAATGTCAAAAGGTCAGATAGTCTGTCTGAAGGTTCCAGCTCAAAAATATTGAGACATCCACAAATGATTACCAGATGTGTTTAAGAAGACAGAGAGAGAGAGAGAGAGAGAGAGAGAGAGAGAGAGAGAGAGAGAGAGAGAGAGAGAGAGAGAGATTCTAACTCGACACAACCTAGGTCATTTCAGGGCTAACAAAATGAAATAGTATCTGTGTATTAATCACATTAAGTTAGGGAATATGAGAGACAGAGAGAGAGAGAGATTCTTACTCGATACAACCTAGGTCATTTCAGGACTAACAAAGTGAAATAGGATCTGTGTTTTAATCAAATTAAGTTGGGGTAGAGACAGAGAGAGAGAGAGATTCTAACTCGATACAACCTAGGTCATTTCAGGACTAACAAAATGAAATAGTATCTGTGTTTTAATCAAATTAAGTTAGGGAATATGAAGACATTAGAGAGGTTTCGCAAGTTTACATTTACACTTACATTTAGACGGTTAAACGTCATCAGTTTTTGTAACGTATGACGTGAAGCGCATGTCGTAAAAGTGTGGCTGACGGATAGTAGCCTTCATAACTGTACGTTCACAACACTTAGCTAAACCTTGTTTAATTTCTATGATAAAGTCCATAATTTTTCTCTAAAGTGTGGTTTTCACCAACTAAATCCCCAGCGATGACCTTCTCCTTCATGTAGATAAAATAAGAAAAGGCTGAGATAAATCACGTGCGTGCTTTACGAATCTAATCCTCAACAACCTATCTGTGATGACGGCCTTTCAAGAACGTGGACCAAGTTTGTGGCGCCATTTACTAGGTGTAAATGTAACTGTGAATTTAGCGAAACGTGATAATGTACAGTTACACTTTCGCTTATCTAAATGTAAGTGTAAGTGTAACTGTTAAGTTGCGAAACCTCTCTATTATATTGTGGATTTATTTTTTATAACACTAACCTTCGTAGAGCCCATGGGTGGGGGTGGACCAAGTATTTCTCTCCATGACTGGGAACCCTGGGTATTCTGTGTATTCGGATCCATACTATCGTTACCAGACTGGGCTCGTTTACGTTTATGAGAGATGGCCATCCCATTATTACTTGTACCATTTACACGGCCACCTATATCTTCAATGTCTGCTAATCCGTTCTGAGACAACGGAATCATATCTTGGGAATCCTCATCCTAAAAAAAAAATATCATTTAGAAATTGAACTGGATATACAACAGCAAACAAGTCTATAAATTTTGAGTGGGATTTGAACCAAATTTTTGTTAGATAAATTAGTTTGAATATATTTTGTGTCCAATTGTATCATCAAATCAAATAGTTTGTGCACAGGAAATCTTCCTTAATGACGCTTAAACGGTACAAACAAAGTGCTACCTCTAAAACATAACTTGTATGTTCAATAGAGAACTTCATCTGTAGCAGAAACTTATACAGTAATAGTAACTTAAGTGTAGGGGGACTGCACCACACACAATTAATTACACAAGACAAACCTGCAGACAGGACACAATATACCCCACACAGACATCGAAAAATAAACTAAGGGAAGAGAAGCAACTTAAGAAATAAACAGACCTACCTCTATAGCAGGTCTAGCAGAAACAAATGAAAAATACACCAAGGGAAGGGAAGCAATTTAAAAAATAAAGACACCTACCTCTGTAGCAGGTCTAGCAGAAACAAAATGAAAAAAAATAAGGGAAGGGAAGCAACTCAAGAAATACAGAGACCTACCTCTATAGCAGGTCTAGCAGAAACCGTAAACATCTCACTGATCTTCTTCTGTTTAAACACATCATTTCTTTCTAATAATTTCTTCCGTAACCAGTCGGGGTGAGGTATTCTGGGGACGGGGTTGGGCACCGACTGTAGAGCAGCAGGAATCGTGATAATCTTCATGATGGTGCCGCCCAGACGTTCGATATAATACTGCCAGTCTAAAATCTCCCGAATATCAAAATCATTCAGATCCTGACGTTTCAGCCATTTTCTCAAATAATGTTTTTTGATTGATGGTTCGGCCTGAAAGATAGCCAATGGGATGGCTCGTTCTGTGACCGGTGCCCCGTCAGGTTTTTTAGAAATAACATAACGACAACTGAGACCAGCGTCTTTAACCATCTGATCGCCGAGGAATTCAGCCAATCGTTTTGCAGTACTGATGGAAGTTGACTTCTGGCTACCGTACTCTTCTAATTTCTTAGACATACTTCTATTCTCTGCAATAAGTTCGAATAATTCTGAGTCTGGCATGTTGGCTGCCTTACTGTATAAAACATCCAACCAGTAGTCTGCTATCTTAGCAACGGCTTCGTAACATTCTTCTAATGTCTTCCCTTTTAAAAACGCCTCGAAGACGGACGACTGGAAAATCTTGATTAACTGCAACTCTCCGCGTCTTTTGACTTCGAATCCTTTCAACTCGGCTAATGAGCCGTCAAAATTGAACACAGCATAACGTTTCTTTAATTTTTTTCCCTCTTCTTTCGAGGCGGGTAAAATCATAGCAAGATACGGTCCGTCAACTTCGAAGAAAATGGAGTTTTCACTGCGAACGGAATATTTCATGGCAACAGGATCATCCAGTTCTTGATACTGTTCATTAGTGAAGAAATCCTGGAAGCAAAACGAAAAACACATTTTGAAACAGTCTCTTCCTTCAAGTTAAACAGACACAAGTCTTAAGAGATTTTGATCCAGGTGTGGGTCATAAAAAAATTGCTCAAAACTTTGCAGCAGGGGGAGAGGATTCAACGCCAACTCAACACAATCTAGGTCATTTTAGGAGGACTCGAGAAAATCCATGAGGTTGGACTGAAAACCCTGCTTCTTGGCAAATAAAAGCGGGGAATCGAATCCACACTATTTGACTCAATGACAGACTTCTTGATCTAATGCACATTACTAGGCTTGAAAATCCTGGAAAACTTTATCCGTCCTTACAATGTAATAAACACGGGACATTCTCATTATTGAGCCAGCATCAGGCATCAAGGAAGCGTCTACTATAACCCGGGTATCATTTAATATTGTGTATTTAACACTTATTTCCTTCACATTCATTTAAAATCGAATCTTTGTTTAAAAATTCGCAAAAATTTTTTTAAATAAATAATATACCCGGGTAACAGTGGTGGCCCCCTTACTTTTTAAACATAAAAAGTGAACTGTGAAAACATACTAACCTTCACCATAACATTCAACATGGCGCCAGGATACGACACGGTTACTTTAGATTTCTTGGGGTTCGTAGTTTTGATGACATAATTTTCGGGGAAGGTGGCTGGTAATATACACCAAATACCATCAGTATCCAACTCTAGGGGACGTCTAAAATATATAGATATTTATATGTCAAACAAGTAAATACCATCAGTATCCAACTCTAGGGGACGTCTAAAATATATAGATATTTATATGTCAAACATTTATAACATTCTAATTGCTCGTAGTGTGAGATAATCTAAACGAAGTGCGGACTAGACCCAATATTATGGGGGTAGCAAATATTGAACATTTTTATAGGCACACCAGAAAGGCCCTGTTGTGTGTGCTTCCATTCATCAGGTCTGTCATTGTGCCGAGTGACATGGTTTTCAGAAGGGTCGCCTGTTTAACCTTGTGGGTTTTCTTTTGAGTCCTCTGGATTTCTACCAATGCAAATGAATTATTGCAATAACATTGAACGACACATGTAATAAAGACAATGACAGGTTGACAGTACACACATGTAATAAGAGGGTAGGTAATACAGGATACAAATATTAAACATACCCGATCTGTTCAACAATTTCTCTAGCTTTAGTGATAATACTGGCTCCTGTATAACATACGATACCAGCCATCTCCATACTATACCATCTAGCTCTACAAATAAATACAAAAACATTATATAATACATGGTGATGAGATGATAAAGATTATAAAGATAATGATGAAGATAACGATAAAAACGATGATAATGATAAAATATGGTGATAATGATGAAGATAATGATAGAGATGATGAAGAAGATAATCTTGATGGTGATAATAAAGATAATAATAATTGGCAAAGTAAAGATAACAAGAAAGATAATGAAGATCATGATAAACATAATAAAGATTTTAATGCTGATGATAATGAATGATATAGTCAACACAAGTCAGTACCAACTATGTGTTTTTTGAAACCTTTAGATGGGTATCTTTTTAATCTGACCAAATCATACCACTGATAATTTGGTTTTTATTTCCTACCTTAAATTTTTTTGATATTTTCCATAACATGAGAATGAGCTACAGAGACTTTAAATGGGTGCTACATATAGAAGAGAGAGTAGGGGTCTATAGCAGTGGGAGGAAACCAGAGGACCCAGAGAAAACCAACGAGGTTGGACAGGTGACCCTACTCCTTGTCACATACAACCGGGATTCGTAACCATGCCAGTCGACTCAATGACAGACCTTAATATAGAATATACTAATGATAACTTGTACTATTACAAAACAGCTTTTCATTACCAAGCATCTAATTAACAAATTAAACACTAGTTAATTAGACGCTTGGGAATCAAAATTAAACACTATGATTTAAGTTGAACATAAGTACAAGTTGAACACTATTAGCCAAAATTAAACTATAGCTATAAATAATTCAACACAGAAGAGAAATTAGGGCTATATAAGCCAAGTTAAACCATACTGATTTTTCAGTGTTCATGCTCACCCTTTTCTCATGACATAACCATAGAAAGAATTGAGGATACATTTATGAGCCAACTGTAACGAATCGTAGAGTACCACCATTCCGTTCGCTCTCTTGATTTCAGCTGCATCTTTATTTCCCTCTGCTTCTGACAATTTCTTCTTCCACACCTTTACCAAGCCTTTAAATTCGTATCGACGATCACGGAAGGCTCGAACTGTGTCGACGTAGAATGAATTTTCTCTCTGACATATTGTAGCAACTCTCTCCTCCATTCTTGTAGATTTAGTTTTCTTGTAAGCTTTACGACAATAATCTATTCAAGATAAATCAGTACATCTAAATTACAAGAATTGATGGGATTAATGCCTGTGTCCTCTCGACAAAAACAAGGTGATTTTGGAACTAAAATTTAGTTCCATTTTATTTCAATAATTATTTTGTAAGGGGTATTTCCCTGTTGGAGGAAATCAGGGGACCCGTTGAAAACCTGCAAAATTGGACAGGCGAACATCCTTCTTGTCATGTACAAGATAAGAATCAAAACAACGTCACTTGACTCAATGACAGACTGGAACGATTTCACATCTACACATTAAACTCTTAGACTACCCAACCCCCTAATGTCTTGAGAGAGAGAGAGAGAGAGAGAGAGAGAGAGCTAGAGAGAAAAGGGGTTTAACGGCCCCTCCACACAAACTAGGTCATTAAGGGACTATCATATGGTTTAGTTCTATTTCAATAATTCACTTTCGTGTAGGGGTCTTAAGCAGAGGGAGGGAAGCGGACCCAGGGAAACCCACGAAGTTGGACAGACGACCCTACTCCTTGTCATGTACAACCGGAGATTCGAAACCACACCAGTTGACTCAACGACAGGCTTATAATACAGCGCGCGTGCGTGCTAAACATTCAGCCATTAAACAACCCCCCCCCCCCAATGTCTTAGAGTAACTGAACATAAATTTGTCAATGAATCCACTTGATTACTATACCTGCTAATCGTTTTTTCTCTATAGTAGCCTGTTCTTCTCGTGTTAACTGATGAAAAGCTCGGGGTTCACCACCAGGATAATATGGGGGGAATTTCTCATTCTCTAACTGTTGTTGTATGCGATGAAATTCATTTCTTGATGCAGGCACTGAAAATATTAAAACGTAAATTGACTATTATCATATTAAGTGCATGGTGCTGATACAATATCTTGATGTTACAAGTGGATGTTACAAACAGAGAGAGAGTTATGGGGTTTAACGCCCACTCGACACAAAATAGGTCATTTCTGGACTAACATGGTATAATTTTATTTTAATAATTCGCTTGCACTTAGGGGTCTTTATCCGTGGGAGGAAACCGGAGGACCCAGAGAAAAACCCATGAGATTGGACAGGTGACCCTACTCCTGTCACATACACACGTGGATTCAATTGATGTGCTAATCATTCATCTATCTAACCCCACAGATTGTCTGCTGGCCAACAATCATCATACATAACAGGTAGGCCTAAATATTTTAGTTTGTATCATGGAGTGAATCTAACAAAATCTCAGATTTCGGCAGTGGACATAAAAATGTGGGTATAAAAATGAGTGACTTACTGAACTCTCCTCTCCACATCCAGTTCATATTTCTCTGACAGACGGCACCAGGTTTATTAAAATCACAGGCAGCACATGTCGCTTCATCAACTATAGCCGGTGGCTAAAATGAGAAATAGAAGAATATATAAGTGCAGGCCGACCACACCCCATGCAACAAGAATCAGTGTGGATCTGCATTAGAAAGTAGAAAAAAAGCTTTTTTAGGACCACGCCAATATAATATTCAGGTACTCATCACAAACCAGATCATTTCGTGACTAACATATGGTTCAATTTTATTTCAATAATTTGCTTGTGCGGAAGGGTCTTTGACTGGGAACTGGAGGACCACATAGAAAACCTACATGATTAAACGACCCTAGTCCTTGTCACATACAAGCTTGGAATCAAAATATTAGCAAAATCGTAAACCTGCACTACTTTGTTTCACGGTAAAGATAAAAAGTATGCAGACACAAACTGATTTCAACACTGGTTTAATAACATTTAAAAGTAATATTATGCTTATCTAGAGTTCATCAGAAATAATGACATATGTATACTTATTTACATAATAATTGATTGTTGCGTTATAGAGAGAGAAATGGGTTTTATGTCCACTCGACACAAACTAGGTCATTTCGGGACTAACCTTTGGTTTAAATTCATTTCAATAATTCGCTTGCGAGTAGGTTTTTTTAGCAGTTGGTGAAACCTGAGGACCCAGGTACAAACCCATGAAGTTGTCACATACAACCAGGTATTCGAAACAACGCCAGTTGACTCAATGACAGGCTTTATTCGGCCATCCGCCCCCCTGTTGCATCATAGACATAAGAATAGATGAGAATATATATAGTTATATACCTGTAATCTATTTGTCAATATAATATTAGGATACATGGCAGCGACATCAAGATGGTAAATAATAGGATTCTCTAATCTATTCGGACAATCTCGTAACATTGATAACTTCTCTGTTACATCATCACAAACCTATAATAAAAACATAATTGATTATTTCAATAAAAAATTCATGCCAATATAATCATTTAGTTGATCTTTTTATAGTATTTCCATGCAGCCGTAGGGATCAGTGTTCGTATTCATATCTCATGTGAGAGAAAGAGAGAGAAATTGGGTTTAATGTCCACTCAACACAACTAGGTCCTTTCGGGACTAACATATGGTTTAATTTTGTTTCAATATTTTGGTTGCGCGTAGCGGTCTTTAGCAGTGGGAGGAAACGGAGTGCCCAGTGGAAACCCACAAGGTTGAGAAGGCGCCCCTATCTCCATGCCACATACGCTCACACCAGGACTCGAAACCACAGCCGCAAGCCAGAGGTGGCCGGACAAGTAGAGGTCGAAGGGCGGCACTCTAGACCGCTAGGCCATCCCATCCCACCTCATACATGTATCTCATGTAAAACTCGAATACTCGTATAGCTTTATCTCAACTGCATCGATTTTAAGGAATTCAGTTCCAAGAAAATACCAAATTAAAGCCATAATATGTAACAAGACGCTAAGACAAGTTTTAATTTTACCTCTTTAAAGTTTGTTACTTGATCTAACGGTATTTTTTCTTCTACTTCAATACAAAACTTCATTGTTCTTTCTACATTATCTATTAAAGTTTGAAATGCTTCTGGTACCTGAATAAAATACACGATACAATATATAAAATATTAACATAGGATGCCAGAAAACGAAAAATACAATATTATAGGATGCTAGCCAATGAAAATACAACATAGGATGCCAGCCAATGAAAATACAACATAGGATGCCAGCAAATGAAAATACAACATAGGATGCCAGCCAATGAAAATATAACATAGGATGCCAGCCAATGAAATAAAATATAGGATGCCAAAAATACAATATTATAGGATGCTAGCCAATGAAAATACAACATAGGATGCCAGCCAATGAAATAAAATATAGGATGCCAGCCAATGAAAATACGACATAGGATGCTAGCCAATGAAAATACAAGATATGGGATGCTAGCCAATGAAAATACAACATAGGATGCCAGCCAATGAAATAAAATATAGGATGCTAGCCAATGAAAATACAAAATATGGGATGCTAGCTAATGAAAATACAAGATAGGATGCCAGCCAATGAAAATTCAACATATAGGATGCCAGCCAATGAAAATACAACATAGGATGCCAGCCAATGAAAATATATAACATAGGATGCAAGCCAATGAAACATAGCTAAGCCATCTGACCAGTTCACAAGGGTAGCAGCATTCGAATTTGAAAAGATCTTCACAAAAATCCATGAGTAAAATAATAATTTAAATTGATTATAATTTTACTGTAGTTTATGCATGTAAGTTTCTATTGAAGTCTGAGTAATATAAAGTAATAATTGTTATCCTGAACCATTTTATAGGTGTAAAAACATCAATCTGGTACTGGTTAGTGTGAGTTATAAATGGAGAGAGAGAGAGGGTGTCCATGTCTCTCACTGCATCTAAGTTGTGTTTACATTCCCCAATATCATGGCTTATAAAATATGTGAAAGATAAGTAAAAGAGAGAGAAATACACAAACTATGTCATTTTGGGACTAACATATGGTTCAATTGTATGTCAATAATTAGCAGTGGGAGGAAACCTGAGAACCCCGGAGAAACCCAATGATGACGGCCGTCCCTACTCCTTGTCTCGTAGTTGACTCAATGACAAAACCTTATGATACAATACTCTTATGTCAACATGTCATATAGGTTTGATCAATCTTGAAACAAGAAAAATTTTGGAGAAAGAAATTTCTCTGGTGACACTGGGTAGCCATTTTCCGGAAGGGACGAATCACACTACTGTCACGTGACATGTATTTATTTTACGTGTCTGGATGACCAAATCACTTAAAAATATACACATGCGTAGAAAAATAGATCTTTACAAAAACTTGAATTTGTACATTTAGGATCCAATTTTGTTATGTCAGCGAGTTGACTTTGACTCAAGAGTCATTTTACAACAAAGGAAACGACGATCCGACCTCTAGTTTTCGAGAAATCTACCCAAAAAAGATTGACCAATCAGAGATCAGAATGGGCGGGGCTAAGGTTTGAACAAATTTGGATAAAATGGACGGTATATGGCCCCAGAGGCCACCGGCCCCACGACTGACTATGGGAACGAGATTGAGGTTTTATGAAATATAATTTGCTCACCATTCTAAATCTAGCTGGCACGTCTGCTCTATAAACACCTGATTCTATGGCCTCTACGTGTCCTCCGACATACGTCTCAGAATCTAAAACATGGCCATCCTCTGTCAATCTGTTCCATATAGATTCTTGTTTATTAGGGAACACGATGTTAGCGTGATACGCCTGAACCATCAACAATGCCTCACACAGTGTACCAGATCCTTTACGTAAAACCTGTGAATTATAAAATACAAAGCTTTATACCGATGACAAATTTTGAATCGATTTGAACGGCAAAACATTTTTCAAAAGACGTGACTTCTTGACAGTATTACGTTGAAGTTGGTGTGAGGGAAAAGCAATAGAATTCCAACTGTTCACAGGAGGTTTAATGTCCCACCACCTGTCTAATGGAGATTGGCATTATGCGATGCAGTATGCTATGAGGGAAATTTTACCCAGGCAGCGGTCTACATCAATTTCAAACTGTCAACCAATCTTTAACATTCTACCAATGGTATACAGAGGATCTTTCTTTCATACCATTAGAACGATCCAACACTTTTCCTTGCCAGAGCTACATTAATTATGGTTCCTGCTGTAAATTTAAACTGAAATTTCTGAAGACACAAAAGAGAAAGACTCACCTCGTCTGGTTCCATAGGAATGATTGTACACAGGGCAAAGATAAATGGATGAACATATTTCATATAGAGATAATACGTAGCTACAGCGTCTGATACAGAATAGTTAGCTAAAACCTGTAATACATAAACAATTTCATCAGGTACCAGACAGGTATGAATAATATTGACAAAAAAAAACATAACACAGACAAAAGTTAAATTTATACTGGATTACAGACAGTAGAGGCATTTCTGTTAAAAGCCTGAAATTGTGAGATATAGGATTTGATCAATTTAGTAAGTGAGAGAGAGAGAAAAATGTGGTTTAACCTCCACTCGATACAAACTAGGTCATTTAAGGACTAACATAATATGGTTTAATGTTATTTCAATAATTAGCCTGCACGTAGAGGTCTTTAGCAGTGGGAGGAATCCGGCCTTGCCATGTGCAACCAGGGATTCGAAACCACACAAGTTGACTCAATGACAGGCTTTATGATAAAGCACGCGCACGCTAACCATTCGGCCATCCGCTATAGGGATTATCCCGGTTAAAAGCCTGAAATTGTGTCTGACAATGCTGTGAGAGATAAGATTTCAATTTAATTTCATCAATTTAGTGAAGTAAATAATAAAGAATATGATGGTGTCAATGTAGAAGTACCTGTGGTTCTTCACTAGCTAATCTACACATCTCTTCTGGATCTAATTCTACTGGATCATAACGTAACTTAGCCTACAAATAAACAATTATGCTATCAGATATTGAGCTATGTTTACAAACAAAATTTTATATTTATCTTGATTAATCAGTGGTCCAGAGTAGTTGCACGCTTTCTGGGAAATGTAACTTTGGAGTAACTAGGTTTTGTTTGTTGAAATCTTAATCATGGACCAGAAAGATGTTCAGGAATTCTTTCAAACCACTTTCACATGCCCAGTGTATCATCTGCATGTTAGTTAAAGATAGAATGAATCAAATAGCCATGGAACACCTGGGGGATGCTTGATTCACAGTCCAGAACGTCCCAAATTGACAGAATTGCAGTCAAGTGATGCGGAACTCAGTGGTGTCACAGTTCTGTCAGTCCCTACTACAGAGGTGGTGTGAGAAGAATTGTGACAAAATTAAAGATAAATAATAGGTTTTGGCTGCATAGTTGGTTGAGATAATTACTTATCCAGTCGTTGCATGCACTGTAGCCGGAAATCCCCCTCTTTTACTCGATTGTCAATATTTAATTCCGGAACGTTCAATCGAGTATGCCCCTGTATGTAAGGTACAAATGGAGAGAATACTTACTTTAGCTACAGCTTTTAAATTCTGACTACCAACTGGTAAATAGCTGTCTCGTTTTACCCACCTACAAACATATTCATATCATGTAAAAAATATAGGAAATGTAGTAAATTTATTCATGTAACTTTGCAGTGTGATATAAGGGAAATTTTGACTGGATATATACATTTCCTTCCACTCTTCGTCAAATCAAACCTGTACATGCACAAGAACAAGAGCAGTCCTTTTTACATCCTATCCCAAAAACTAGACACTTTCCAGTCTCCATAGTGGTATTTCAATGATACATGCACGAGAACGCAATCACAGATTAGACGCTTGCCAGTCACGCATGCATCATTGAGATAAAGAATCCTGGCTGGAAGATCTTGAGAACACATGAATTCTCTTTATGTCTTCATTTCAAACGAAACCATAAATAGTGGTTTATTGAGGAAGGTTCAAGTCACTGAAGACTACTGTGTACAAAAATTCAAAGCAGAATATATTTCAAGGGGCATTTGGGGAAAACTTAAGGACCCTTTTTTTATAATTATATAAGAGACAGAAATGGGATCAACGTCCACTCGACACAAACTAGGTCATTTCAGGACTAACATATAGTTCAACTTTATTTCAATAATTCGCTGGTGCACAGAGATCTTTAGCAGTGGGAGGAACCGGAGGACCCTGAGAAAACCCACAAGGTTGGACATATGACCCTGCTCCTTGTCACGTACAACCAGGGAATCAATCGTAACAAATAACCTGTAGTGTATAAAATACTAACTTGAAACAATCCATATGTATTCCAGTTCTAGATTTATATTCTCCTTGACTATCCTTACATACTCCGATCTCTCGTTCTAAATCTATCCCATGAAACCCTGCTCTCGCTTCTACAAACGGCCAATCGAAGAAATCACCGTTATATGTGACATATATATGTGGCTTGACTTCTACAATATGGTCTATAAATCGCTGGATCAACGCAACCTAATAAAACAAAAATAATGAAATAAATCACAGCAACACTTTTCAATCATTTTCGCTCATTCAGTTGGAGCTATTCCATTTAAAATTATCTGAGGGATCCACTTGAAAAACCATATTATATACATTTGTTAACACATCTACCTGTAAAATCTTTTCCTAAAAATTGTATCTAACTTAAGACATCTTGAGAATTTTTCAAGATACCTTTTAGCAAGAGAATACCTTTTTTCTAGAAAGGAGTATAGAAAATGCTTTCTTTGAAATTACACAAAATTTACTGATATGGAGGAACATCTTATCCTATGCTAATGTTACACAGAGAATGGAACTTGCAGTACAAATATACCGTAAGCAAATGTTCTGCACTGACTGCGCCAATGAAGGCAGGCATATATGCCAAACAGTGCGCTATGTGGAAATTCCAACGATTCATTCAGGTGAATGTCAAACTGTACATGGGACCCTGTTTTTTTCGTACGATCCGAATGACTATGTTGTCCCTTGCAAGGCCCTCCGTCCTGCACCTCTGACCTTACTAACCAATTACAGGATAGAATGCAGTACCTCCAAGTTTACGAGCTAACATCTTATTCATGCTGCTCCCGATTTCTGTAGAAATCAGCTGTAATGTCTGTATCTACTCAAAGTCAAACACATCAAGTTTTGTTTACTATATAATTGTATACGTACGTAGTGTGTTAGGACCTACTGTACAATATAGTTATAGCGCCTGCACTCACCTCATCAGTTTCATTAAATATAATAAATGGTCCCTCAAATTCTGGTCTTGGTGTATATTCAAAATCTTCAACATCTTCCGCTATAATCTCACGATTACAGATTAAATAACCCTGAAATAAAATTATAAATACTAATTATAATTAACTAATTAAATCTGTCTAATATACATTTACATCCACTTATTGAAGTCTCTGATGAACAGTCGAGTGATTTTTAATCCCTTGCCAACTATAATACTGTTGAAGTAGAAAACACGAAAAGGAGAGAGAGACCCTACTCCTTGTCACATACAAGTGGGGAATCGAAATTTTGCCACTAGACTCAATGACGGACCTTATGATCATCGTGCACACGTTAAGCAATCATCCACCCAATCCCAATCTCTAAAAGGAATACCAGTCCAAATATGGTTCAATTGAATGGAGTTCATTACTATTAATTTTAACCAAAATATGATTTAGGATTATTTAATATGGTGGATAATTTAATCACCCTTTAAACCAACCATAAGATTTAAGCTCTACCTACCTGTCCATCCATCATGTAGGATTTATTTAGTCGGGTTGATATTTTAATCCCCCCCCCCCCCAAACCATCCATAAGATATTAATTAGTTCTATCTACCTGTCCATCTATCATGTAGGATATCATCATTATTTGATCTGTAGCAGCATCAGGAAATTTTAGCGGTAATTTAGTGGTCTCGATATCATATGCAAATACAACAGGATCCTGGAATGAAAAAGACGATTGTAGGCCTAGTTAAATAAAATAACAAGCTGGGGCCTGTTTCACGAAATTTTAACTTAAGATACAATCCAAATTTTAGTACATACTTAAATCTGATTGGCTAAGCGCTAAAATCAATGTAATACTATCCAATCGAATTACTAAAATCGGATTTTATCTTAGTTAAAATTTCGTGAAACAGGCCCCTGCTGTTTAAATATACGTGATTTAAATGAAATGGAGTTTTAGAACATTCAACTTTTCAGAAAAAGACGATTGTAGGCCTAGTTACATAAAATAACAAGCTGCTCTAAAAATATAAGGTATTTAAATGAAATGGGTGTTTTTTAACGTCCTACTTCTTTGGACCTACAAAGCTAATCAAGACGAGCATACGCCATACAGAGTACCAGGAGGGAAATCTGCCATGTAAAAGGCCCTTTATGGTCTACTTTATTTTGCTTTCCTGCTGGCAGGGGATATTTTAAGGTGCTTCTAATGGTATACACAGAACATCTGAACAACTAGATGATTTCCTTGCCAGACAATGGATCCAGCATGTCAGTGAAATTCACACTTGACCTTTGATCATGATAAAAACTTACAGGTCTGTCAACCAGATCATCTCTCCGTCGTATTTCGATTGGTTCACTTCCTCTACCTCGTACAGAATACCAATGGCCGACAAATATTTCTTTATCAATAGACACACGCACGTGGTATGGTACATCATATTCTCTACAAAAATAAATATAATAATTAAAAATCAAGAACACAAGACACGTACATTAGAGATAGCGAAGGTGGCTGAATGGTCTAACATGCATGCTTTACATCATAAGGTCTGTAAGTGAGTTCAGTGGCATGGTTTTGATTCCCAGCTTGTACATGACCAGGAGTAGGGTGACCAGTCTAACGTTGTGGGTTTTTTCCAGGACATCAAGATTCCTCCCACTGCTAAAGACACCTCATGCAAGTGAATTTATTGAAATAAAACTTGATCATATGTTAGTCCCAAAAGGACAAAGTTGGTGTCAAGAACCTTTTTAAACCTTATTTCTCTCTCTCACACATTGGAGCTAACTAATCTATAGACAAAGATGCAGCCTTCCTCTCCATACATTACCTGACATCAATCATGTTCTCCATTTGATCGGATATTTTCTTAGAAACACTACTAGCTTCTCCAGTTAAATGGCTGAAATAAAATCAAAAGGAAAAGATTATTAAATAAATCAGACTCAAAAACATTCTCAGACACACATCCTTTTTGAATATAAAATGAAATGTGGTTTTTGAGTCCTACTTTTCTGCACCAACTGGGCTACTGATGATGGGGCATACACCGTTAAGTATCACTATACTTTGGGTATCCGGACTAATTAATTACTCCACACCGCTCAAGAAAGTAAACAATTGTAAACCTGACACTCATTATCTTATCTAGGCACACCATTTTAATCTACGCGACAGTAGGAACCCAATAGTTCTCAACAACTATTTGTCAACAATGGTTTAAAAAACTAAATAATAACTACCACGATATCTGAGTTATAGTGTTATTATGATGTAAATTTGACCCAAACAGCAGTATTCCTGCCACCTCATTATCAATTTTCATCTGCATTTTACACTCAATTGACAAGTACAATTGGTCTTCAGTCCCATATGAATGACTAGCCACTGTCCCTTGCCAAGCCCATCTATGTTGCACCATTGAACCCCCTATCCTACACCACTGACAAAGGGAAACCAAAGTGGAAACTCCAGATAACTTTTTCAGTCATCAACGGGTTCAAACTTAGATCTTTATGTTTAGCCAGTTCCATGGGATACATAATTGACAACTTTATCCCTCCATTTCCACTGAAAGATGGAAAATTACCTCGTCATCATGGTGGTGTAGGCATCATTGTTCTTTTCTCTTTCTTTATTTTTTTTCACCGCGGAGAATACTTCCCGTTTTACTTTCTGCAAATCTTCAGTACTAATAAACGACAACTTCAACATTTTACGTTTCAACCCTACAAGATGATTGGCCTGTAAAATTAAGAGAGATTTCTGTAAAGAGGGATTTGGCACAAAGGGTAGAGAGTGTGCTTTGCGACCAAACAGTTGCAAGTTCAAGACCCACAAATTGTGTGTCGATTTTATTGTGTCCTGGAATAAGACAGTCCATCCCTGCAGTCCAGTCTACCCAGTCGTAAATGGCTACAGGTAGGATGGTGTATCCAGTCTACCCAGCTGTAAATGGCTTCAGGTAGCACGGTGTATCCAGTCTACCCAGCTGTAAATGGCTACATATAGCATGGTGTATCCAGTCTACCCAGCTGTAAATGGCTACATATAGCATGGTGTATCCAGTCTACCCAGCTGTAAATGGCTACAGGTAGGACGGTGTATCCAGTCTACCCAGCTGTAGATGGCTAAAGGTAGCACGGTGTATCTATCTACCCAGCTGTAAATGGCTACAGATAGGATGGTGTATCCAGTCTACCCAGCTGTAAATGGCTACAGGTAGGATGGTGTATCCAGTCTACCCAGCTGTAGATGGCTAAAGGTAGCACGGTGTATCTATCTACCCAGCTATAAATGGCTACAGGTAGGAATGTGTATCCATTCTACACATGGGTACAGTTAACACGTATCCAGTCTAACCGGCTGTAAATGGCTACAGATAGGATGGTGTATCCAGTCTACCCAGCTGTAAATGGCTACAGGTAGGACGGTGTATCCAGTCTACCCAGCTCTAGATGGCTAAAGGTAGCACGGTGTATCTATCTACCCAGCTGTAAATGGCTACAGGTAGGATGGTGTATCCAGTCTACCCAGCTGTAGATGGCTAAAGGTAGCACGGTGTATCTATCTACCCAGCTGTAAATGGCTACAGATAGGATGGTGTATCCAGTCTACCCAGCTGTAAATGGCTACAGGTAGAATTGTGTATCCATTCTACCCAGTTGTAAATGGGTACAGGTAGAATGGTGTATCCAGTCTACCCAGCTGTAAATGGCTACAGATAGGATGGTGTATCCAGTCTACCCAGCTGTAAATGGCTACAGATAGCATGGTGTATCCAGTCTACCCAGCTGTAAATGGCTACAGATAGCATGGTGTATTCAGTCTACCCAGCTGTAAATGGCTACAGATAGCATGGTGTATCCAGTCTACCCAGCTGTAAATGGCTACAGATAGGATGGTGTATCCAGTCTACCCAGCTGTAAATGGCTACAGGTAGGATGGTGTATCCAGTCTACCCAGCTGTAAATGGCTAGAGGTAGCATGGTGTATCCAGTCTACCCAGCTGTAAATGGCTACATATAGCATGGTGTATCCAGTCTACCCAGCTGTAAATGGCTACAGATAGGATGGTGTATCCAGTCTACCCAGCTGTAAATGGCTACAGGTAGGATGGTGTATCCAGTCTACCCAGCTGTAAATGGCTAGAGGTAGCATGGTGTATCCAGTCTACCCAGCTGTAAATGGCTACATATAGCATGGTGTATCCAGTCTACCCAGCTGTAAATGGCTACAGGTAGGATTGTGTATCCAGTCTATCCAGCTGTAAATGGCTACAGGTAAGATGGTGTATCCAGTCTACCCAGCTGTAAATGGCTACCATATTTACCACATGTTAGTCCAGAAATGACTTGGTTTTCTTTTATGTGTAATGTCAGATTCAGCGTAGGAAGTGGCAGACATTTTGTCAGTTTAAATCATTTTTTCCAGGTCTGCTCAGATCATAATTCTGAATCATTTTTTTTAACTTACCAGGTCTAAATCCTCTTTTGTAACACTTTCAAGGGAAGCGATTTTACCAGAAAATTTCCTTGTTAAAAATGATGCGACTTCTCTTTCACAGTCTTTTTTAGTAACCACATAAAAATAGGGTTTAAACGGTAGAGTTGCCTAGAATAAGATAAACATCAAAATAAAGTTCAAACTGTTAAAGTTGCCTTTAATGAAATAACAAGCCAACAGTGAGGCTGATGTCAACAAAAGGTAACATATCTACTAACTTTAAATCGACCTCCATCTTCCTGTAAGAAGTAATAATCAACAGCTGATACAAGTCTTTTATTGTCATCCAATATATCCGTCTGAAAAAATTATAAATATACAAATATGATGAAAAAATATTAATATACATGATGAAAAAATACAAATATACAAATATGATGCTCAAATATAAATATACAAATATGATAGAAAAAATATAAATACATAATGATGAAAGATTTAGCACAATAAATTTAAAAGAATTCTTTATCAAATCCTCTGGTCTTCATTTGACAAATTCTGGGCAGACAAACAGACAGTAGTGCTACAATGTACTGTTACTTTGATATTAAAGAAAAACACTGATCACATGAATATTTTAAAGTCTCTGTTAGCTATTTGAGGAGTTGTTAATCACTAGAAAACTACTATATTCTGAAAGCTGGATCTCAGTCCATATCAAAAATGGTTCAATTCCGTTCAATATCTACAAAGGTATAATGAATTGAAAATATGTCAACATTTGGGAGTCTTCTGCAGATAATATGAACAGAATATTTTAACCATTTATCTTACAACATGCAGTTTAACCAATTGACACAGTTTGATCGATTGTCCCTGATGTCACAAATAAGGTATTGGATCTAGTAGCTATCAATAGCAGGAGGGTGGGGGGTAATACATGTATGTAATCAGGACTGGGTCTGAGGGTCTCAAGGGGCGCTTGCTTGGTCTCAAGGGGAGGGTAGCACACTCCCCTCTAAATCTGTATCTGAGATAGAATGGTGCTTACACTTTCTAGATAACCACATAATTCACTACCCGTATTTGGATATCAGTTTCCATGGAAACACAAGAATGATTAAATCTCAGAAATTCTGGATGAGCAAAAAGCTCAATTACCAGTACTGTAAATATATATTCAGAATAGGTTAAAGTGTATATTTGGGGGGGTTGGATGGCCGAATGCTTAGCATGTGCGCGCTGTACCATAAAGCCTGTCATTGAGTAGGGTCCCCTGTCCAACCGTCTGGGTTTTCTAAAGACCCCTACATGCAAGAGAATTACTGAAATAAAATTGAACCATGTGTTATTCCCAAATGACCTAGTTTGTTCCAGGTAGATCTCTCTCATTGTATATTTACCGGGTGCATATTGATAAGCCATCCTGTTATTTCCTGTGGATCTTTATATCGACTGTAACCAAATCTCAGATCAATCTCATCATTGAAATTAGCTTTTTGTAATCGTTTCTCGGTGGAATCTTCACGTCTAAAAAAAACAAAAAACTGTAATTATTAAATAAATCTTACTCTGGATATTCTCAGAAACCTACACGAAATGAAATTATATGGGGTTTAACGTCCTCCTGAGTCCTAGTGTTCTGCTCCTAAACTGTGCTAATAAAGATGGGAAATTTTGCACTGGAAATAGCACTACGGCCTACTCTTATATCAAATTTCAACTGCCAAGGGATCTTTTACGCCAATGTGTACACAGGACCTTGGTTTTCCACCCATCCGACAGCTTTCCTTGTTATTGTTAAGCCCCTCCGACTAGACAATTGAATATAAACCTTTTTTTTTGTAAAAACAATATAAACCATAGTGAACTTAATTGGTTCTATTTCATAGATGGCTATAGTTTTTTTTTAATTTATTATTTATAATAGGCCTACTAAAATAAGTGCACTTAATTTCTTAAACCCGATCAATTATCGGTCAACAACTGTCACATTCTCAAGTGCCAGAAGTAAGTAAAAAAAACCCTCGACTATGACATGGTAAAACGTAATTGTTATTGTACCCGCTTGATTCAGGTTTTTCCTCATCGCCCGCCTTGTATTTTCCAGTATTCTGCAAAACCATCGTCCCCGATCCAATACAATATTTTCTGCTTTCTCAGGTCAACAACAAAATTATGATTCCATGTTAAGTTTGGCGCCAAAAGTTATCTGCCCTTGAGCTAAAAATAGATCTGACAATATTTTGGACGTGAACTTTATAATCAATACAACAAAACGCAATTTTAAATAAATAGTGTTTCGTTTTGAAAGACAGTGCTATATAAACATTTCCTGTTAATCTAAATATGCATTATATCAAAAGAACACCTTAATACACCTACTTTTTTTAAATGCATAAAAATAATCATTCCCATCATTTTGCGTTTTTCAGGATTTTTCCAACTTAAAATTTTAACCGCCCAAGATGTCAGCCTCCATGAATGCTATGTTTTCTGGGTTTTCAAGGTTATTTTCTTATTTAAGCAGTGTATATTGAAATTGAAAACACGTTTCGTTATTGTTCATAGAGTTGAACCCTTTTCTATTTGATAGTCTTTCCTTTTTGTTTATTTTGGACCTGCGAGGTACAGATTCAGATTCAGAACCCCAACCGGCGACTTGTCCAAGGACAAGTGTCGTGAAATAATTGATATTTGTATCAACAAATCGAAGTTAATCATTCGTTTGATGCTACAGTAAATCTTCTTACCCTTTGATTTCAACAAAAAAATGTTGAATATAAGCGAGTCGACGCCTGAAACGATGACCACAGACTGGACAGGATATGGTGCACTGCACACTGAATTTGCATCATATAATGATCAAGGGGGAGGGGGATGGCTTAATGGATATAGGGTGCACACGCTGTATCATAAAGCCGTCATTGAATCAACTGGCGTGGTTTTGAATCCATGGTTGTACGTGGCAAGGAGTAGGTTGCCTGTCAAACCTCGTGGGTTTTCTCCGGGTCCTCTGATTTCCTCCACCTGCTAAAGACTCCTACACCCAAACGTATCATTGAAATGAAAGTAAAACCATATGTTAGTCCCGAAATGATCTAGTTTGTGTCGAGTGGACGTTAAACCCCATTTTTCTCTCTCTCTCATCATATATTTGGTGAGGAACAAAACCCCAATATATTCATGCGATCACGAAGGAACTATATTGAAACTCAAGATACCACTGGAAAGTCTAGGCGCCCCCAGAAACAACACATATATTTACAGACAGTTTATGATAATTATTCTTTTGTTTCAAGGGGGGGGGGGTCTAGTGGTCTAGAGTGCGGCGCTTCGACCTCTAGCTAGCCGGTCAAGTCCTAGTATGAGTGTATGTGACAGTGAGATAGGGACGCCTTCTCAACCTTGTGGGTTTCCGTCGGGCACTCCAGTTTCCTCCCACTACTAAAGACCCTCTACGATAAAGCAAATTATTGAAATAAAAATTGAAAACCATACGTTAGTCCAAAAATGACCTAATTAGTTTTGAGTGGGCGTTAAACCCCATTTTTTTCTCTCTCTCTTTTGCTTCGAGTTTGATATTGACATAATTGATTAAAACTATTTGTTTATTTTAATTGACAGATTGTGTTTAAACCAAGGAGTAGCTGTACGGAAAGTTCATACTCAGGTGTCACCTCTCTTATTTAAAGTATCAGAACAGCTATGGTAAGTTGGCTTTCGATACTTAAGTCTTGTATTATAAGTAGGCCTACATGTACTACGTTCCCCAGGACTGAATCCTAGTTTTAACCTTGTCAGTTGTGCATGATGGATGGTTTGGCAATGAAAAGGATTTACTCCTGTAAATTGGACAAACAAATGAAAACAAAGTCCCTTGTACAATATCTTTGATCTTTGGCAGTTGAAACTTTCAACATAGCCTGTTGCATTCTTGTCATCATAAGCCTCAGTTGTTGTAGTTTTTCTATATATAATATTTGTTTCATCTTCAGCGCCGAACCTATGAAAAAGAAGAAAAAGATCGACCCTATGAAGCAGTTCGCTAAAGAAGCTAAAAAACTCAAAAAGATTGAAAGAGAAATCAGACGATTGGACAAAAAAGGTCGTATTTTAAAGCCTATTGATGAGTTGGACAGTGTGAGACGATTATCGAAAGAACTTGAGTAAGTAGAATGGAATTTTTCCTGTGTGGTTTCTGTTTTGTAAGTGGTGCAGAACAGAGGGTCTGGCATGGAACAGCATTTAATCGTTCGAATGGGGTGAAAAATGAAGATCACATTTTAAAGAATCCTTGACGGTTAAAGTTTGGGGAGGATTAAAACTTTGTTGTCAGTGCAAAGTTAAGCTCAGTCAGTGCAGAAAAGTGGGACGTCAAACCCCATTTCATTTGAATTATAATTAACCCTTTAACACATGCAAATATGAATATTGACTACTGTGGTTCCCTTAAAAAGTTAGCTCAGTTTTGAAACCGCGGGAAGCTACTACTCGCTGGCCCGCCCAAGTCACAAACTAGTATATTGTCCTTTAAAGATGTATTATGTAATAGATAAATCTGTCTATTCCAGATATTTCTGTTGGTCTCAAATCTTATATGAATTATTATTTAGACATTTGTTCACATGGCAAGCCCATAATCTTTAGACATTAAATGGTTGTGATTTTGAACGGATTTAATCGTAATCGCCCTTTAATAATTTAATTTAAAAAGGAATAATCAAGACTTTGTTTATTATCGTAACAACGGTAGCAAAGAAAATCCAGACTACGCTATTCTTCAAACTGTTATAATTTTACTCAGAATAAAGCAATTTGACAGCAATTTTACCTTTTTATACGCCCACATTTTCATGTGGACGTATTATGTCGTCGCCCATGTCCGTCCGTCTGTCCGGATGTCGTCGCCCATGTCCGTCCGTCCGTCCAGATGTCCGTCCACATGAAAATTGTTTGTTTGTGGACTCTCTACAGGTCACAATTCTTGTCCGATTTTGACGAAACTTAAAATATATGTTTATCCCCAAAAGATCTCGGCTGCTTTCGATATTGGCATGTATCGGATCAAAACTTCATGGATTTTGGCCCCTGATTGTACGAAAAGTCACGTTTTTAGCTTGTGGACCCTATAGAGGTCACAATTTTGAACCGATTTTGATGAAACTTTACATGCATGTTGATAACCCAAAGATCTTGGTTCCTTTCGATATTTGCACCTTTCGGAACGTAAATTCCTAAATTATGGCCCCTGATTGTCCGAAAATTCACCTATTTTAGCTCGTGGTAGCTCTGGAGGTTACAATTATTATCCGATTTGAAAAACCGTTCGATTATATCCCCGTTACACCCTAAGGAAGGTTGAGTTCAAATTTCGGAAATATCGGACCAAAATTACCATACAAAATGGCCGCCGTTCGTACACGAATACTGTTAAAAAGGTTGTGGACCCTGTAGAGATCACAGTTTTAATTCGATTTTGATGAAACTTGAATTGCATGGTAATAACCCAAAGATCTTGGTTCCTTTCAATATTTGCGCATATCGGATTGTAACTTCCTGAATTATGGCCCCTGATTATACGCAAAATCGTCTTGGTTTAGCTTGTGGTCCCTCTGGAGGTTACAATAATTAACCGATTTAAAAAATCGTTTGATTATATCACCGTTACACCCTAAGGAAGGTTGAGATCACAATTTTAATTCAATTTTGATGAAACTTGAAATGCATGGTTATAACCCAAAGATCTTGGTTCCTTTCGATATTTGCGCATATCGGATCGTAACCTCCTGAATTACGGCCCCTGATTATACGCAAAATCATCTTTGTTTAGCTTGTGGTCCCTCTGGAGGTCACAATTATTATCTGATTTAAAAAATCGTTTGATTATATCACCGTTACACCCTAAGGAATGTTAAATTCGGAACAAAATTGCCATACAAAATGGCTGCCGTTTGTACGCGAATACTGTTCCTTTCGTTATTTTCACATATCAATTCATAACTTCCTGAATTATGGCCCCTGGTTGTCCGAAAAATCGCCTATGGTCCCTCTGGGGGTCACGATTATTATCCGATTTAAAAAAAACTGACTCTATCGCCGTTACACCATACGGAAGGTTGAGTTTGAATTTCAGGGAAATCGGACCATAATTGCCAGACAAAATGGCCACCGTTTGTACGCTTATAGTGTTAAAATATGGTATTTTAAGGTTGTGGACCCAGTATAGGTCACAATTTTAATTCGATTTTGATGAAACTTGAAATGCATGTTTATAACCTATAAGATCTTGATTCTTTTCGATATTTGCGCATATCAAATTGTAATTTAATGAATTATAGCCTTTGATTGTAGGAAAAATCACTTTCGATTTTGCTTGTTCTCTAACCATCTCTCGAAAATGTGGGCGTATCCTGCCTGGCAGTGCCAGCTTACTATCTTTTTATACGCCCACATTTTCATGTGGACGTATTATGTCGTCGCCCCTGTCCGTCCGTCCGTCCACAATTGTTTGTGGACTATCTACAGGTCACAATTCTTACCCGATTTCAACGAAACTTGAAATATAGGTTTATCCCCCAAAGATCTCGGCTGCTTTCGATATTGGCACGTATCGGATCAAAACTTCCTGGATTATGGCCCCTGATTGTACGAAAAATCACGTTTTTAGCTTGTGGACCCTATAGAGGTCACAATTTTGAACCGATTTTGATGAAACTTGACATGCATGTTTATATCCCAAAGATCTTGGTTCCTTTCGATATTTGCGCCTATCGGAACATAATTTCCTGAATTATGGCCCCTGATTGTCCGAAAAATCACCTATTTTAGCTCGTGGTACCTCTGGAAGTCACAATTATTATCCGATTTGAAAAACCGTTCGATTATATCACCGTTACACCCTAAGAAAGGTTGAGTTCAAATTTCGGAAAAATCGGACCAAAATTACCATACAAAATGGCCGCCGTTCGTATATTCAGGTTGTGGACCCTGTAGGGATCACAATTTTAATTTGATTTTGATGAAACTTGAAATGCATGGTTATAACCCAAAGATCTTGGTTCCTTTCAATATTTACGCATATCAGATCGTAACGTCCTGAATTATGGCCCCTAATTATACGCAAAATCGTCTTTGATTAGCTTGTGGTCCCTCTGGAGGTCACAATAATTATCCGATTTAAAAAATTGTTTGATTATATCACCGTTACACCCTAAGAAAGGTTGAGTTCGAATTTCGGTAAAATTGGACCAAAATTGCCATACAAAATGGCCGCCATTCGTACGTGAATACTGTTAAAATATGGTATATCAAGGTTGTGGACCCTGTAGAGGTCACAATTTTAATTCGATTTTGATGAAACTTGAAATGCATGGTTATAACCCAAAGATCTTGGTTCCTTTCGATATTTGGGCATATCGGATTGTAACTTCCTGAATTATGGCCCCTGATTATACGCAAAATCGTCTTTGTTTAGCTTGTGGTCCCTCTGGAGGTCACAATTATTATCCGATTTAAAAAATCGTTTGATTATATCACCGTTACACCCTAAGGATGGTTGAGTTTGAATTTCGGAAAAATTCGGAACAAAATTGCCATACAAAATGGCCGCCGCATGTACGCGAATACTGTTATAAAAAGGTATATCAAGGTTGTTGACTCAGTATAGGTCACAATTTTGATTCAATTTTGATAAAACTTAAAATGCATGGTTATTACCCAAAGATCTTGGTTCCCTTTCGTTATTTGCGCATATCATATCGTAGCTTTCTGAATTATGGCCCCTGATTGCCCGAAAAATCGCCTATGGTCCCTCTGGAGGTTATGATTATTATCCGATTGAAAAAAAGCTTGACTCTATCACCGTTACACCATACCGAAGGTTGAGTTTGAATTTCAGGGAATTGCCAGACAAAATGGCCGCCGTTTGTACTCTAATAGTGTTAAAATATGGTATATCAAGGTTGTGGACCCAGTATAGGTCACAATTTTGATTCGATTTTGATGAAACTTGAAATGCATGTTTATAACCTAAAGATCTTGATTCTTTTCGATATTTGCGCATATCAAATTGTAATTTAATGAATTATAGCCTTTGATTATAGGAAAAATCACTTTCGGTTTTGCTTGTTCTCTAACCATCTCTTGAAAATGTGGGCGTATCCTGCCTGGCAGTGCCAGCTTACTATCTTTATTTTTTATTATCCTCTTTTAAACTATTACAACAAGAACTCTCAATTCTTTATTTAAATTTTGACTAATGTCCCTTTTAGTTCAGTTATTCCTGTGACTCAGGCAGTTTGTGGTTCTATAGAGAGCAGTAGTTTCAAGCAGTCCAATTTCTATACATGTAGGGATAACCTTATAGTGGCACTTAGTCTATCTCAGAATAATTGGTTGTATCAATTAGCCTTTTATCAAACTAAAAGTTGAATATGCATATTAATTAAAAACTTTTAAGTGTTTTAGCTCCACCCACCCACTTGTAATATTTTATCGTATAATGCCAATTATTGACTTTGTTTAGGTTGCAGACTTCTGTAAGAATTAGATTTTCCATGTCAAACACCAAAAAGCGCAATTTTTGCTTAGTATTAGCGCAATATGCAGTACGATTTAATATCATTTCAGATTGCGAAAAAGAGAACGAACAGTTTTGTCATTCGATGAAATGGAAAATCGAGTGTTGCTATATAAAGATTGGACTCGCTATAAAGCTCAACAACGTCGGCTCGACTGTGTTACACTTAGACGTCTTCAGAATTCACAGACCAAAGCTCTGGATGAATTAAGAAAAGAGTCTGAGGATCTTTATCAAAAAGCCATACAGGTTTGTATAGATTATGATTAACTCCTCGTCAGAAGTCGGGGGAGTCGGATGGCCGAATGGTTAACATGTGCGTGCTGTAATATAAAGCCTGTCATTGAGTCAACTGGTGTGGTTTCGAATCCACGGTTATACGTGACATGGAGTAGGGTCGCCTGTCCAACCTCATGGGTTTTCTGCCACTGTTAATGACCCCTACAAGCAAGCAAAATATTTAAATAAAAATTAAACCATATGTTAGTCCCGAAATAACCTAGTTTGTGTCAAGTGGACGTCAAACCCAATTTCTCTCTCTCTCTAACTCCTCGTCAGAAGTCTGGGAGCTTATTGTAAAGATGCAGAATTTTCATTGTTTAGAAGTTAAAATACTAGTATACACTTCAGCTCTTGGCCAATGAAACGTCTGCATTCTTAAAAAAATTATGAATAAGGTCCCTGATCATGGTTTTAGTTGTATGTCACAAAATGTCTGGCCCTAATGAACTAGTTTCTGACTTTTTGAACTTTATATCAATGTCAACACTTTGAAAAGAGGGCACAACAGGAACCGGCGGGGTTAGGTTTGATGACATCTGTGACAGGTGCCTTAATTTTAGACTTGCTAATCATTCAGATGAGATAAAAAAAAAACAATTTCCACACCTGATAAACTTTATTCTATTGAATTATTCAATAATTCCTTTGAAATTCCTTGATTCTTTCAATGAATCTTTCGGAATTCCTTGATTTTTATAATATTAAAATCCTCATGAAATTCTTAATTTTTATAAGAATTCCTTGAAATTGATGTTTTACTTTGCAGATTGATGAAGGAATGTGTGCGTTAAATATTACGGGACCATTATCAACTCCTCCAATAAAATCTTTTGAGCCGACAGATGGCGAATATGTCGACAAAACTAGAAAATACGACGAAACAGAAATAGAGATACCAAAAATAGAACTGACTTCTAAAAGAAGACGGGTGTAAGTGAGTCAGTATTGGGATGCAGCAGCTTCCTTATCAGATATGTTTTGTGTTTGAAGTCTGGCTTGGGATTGGACTTAACCAGTCTTGCCATGCGAGGTCACATTTCACATCAAACAAATCAAAAAATTTTGGGAAATGAAATGTGGTAATGTCCTACTTTCTGCACATAGGAAGTTCATGGGGATTTTTCAGTGCCATTTCAATTTGTCATTGATATAAAATGGATTGTTTGGAAAGGATAGTTGTTTGGATGGTATGGAAATCTGAGGCCCCATGTACACAATTGGCAATAAAAGTAGGTCGAATCATCCCTGTCAGGGAAAAATTCCCTCATAGCACACTGTATGAAAAGTAGGACATTAAACCCTAATCTAAATTTATTAAACATACATTATGCAAGAGCTAAATCTGTCAATTGAAGGTCTTTCTTTAGGTCTGAAATAATATCTAAATTATTAATTAGGCATTAATTAACTTATCCACACCATAATCAACTCTCAATGTCAATGCTTGCCTGCGATATTTTCTGGATTAGGGTCTGATTTGCTGCCCTGCTTTCATTCATGATTTAATCATGAAATGAATAATCGAGACTGTGGTTTTATTTATCTTACCGACTTTAGTATGATGATCAAGGCTAGGCCCAAAATTCAATCGCTTAAATTTTGGTTCAGAGTGGATCAATTTGACAGAAATTTTCAGCAAATTCCTTTTATATTATCTAGTTTTTTTAATTATTATAGTGAGAACTACCAGCTCTTTATTTAATCTTCCTTAAGAACAGATGTGACGTGATCCTTTGATGTTGGCGTACCATTATTTCAAATAATGTACGGGCAACTTGCCAATAGTACATTATTTCAATATTAGACTGGCGTGATGTTTTCCACTGTAAGCGCACGTGCGGAGTCTGTATTTTAAGTAGTTTAATCGTCTCGGGGCTTAGACATTGCGTAATATATTGTTGTTACAATATATTACTTAATGTCTCGTCCTCGACCATTAAACCACACATAATGTATGTTTAATAACAGTTTTAATTTGTTTTGGGAGCCTTGATTATTATAGTGAGAACTACCAGCTCTTTATTTAATCTCCCATAATGTATGTTTAAAAACAGTTTTAATTTGTTTTGGGGGCCTTGATTTGATTGTATGTTATCTCTGTTTGAATGTTTCACATGTATAAATAAATATTTAAAAATTTTGACATGAAATTTGAATTTGAAGAATAAGAGGATGCTGATGGCTATTTTAATCTTTTGTAAAGTACAATATTGTGAAAGTTAAGTCTCTAAACATTGTCCAGTTTCATTTAGTATTTACCAATATAAAAGTTATTAAAAGTTTGCAACATTTGACATTTTCTTCAGACAATAAACAGGGTGGGATGAATTGCCGAATGGTTAGCACACGTGTCATTGAGCCAATTCACAGTTGTACATGACAAGGAGTAGGGTCGCATGTGTCCTCAAGTTTCCTTCCACTGCTAAAGACCTCTATGCCCAAGCGAATTATTGAAATTAAATTGAACCATATGTTTTTCCCAAAATGACCTACTTTGTGTCGAGTGGACGTTTAACCCCACTTCTATCTCTCTACCATAGATTGCAAAATGCTGGAAACAATCTAGAATTGTTCTGTCTACAGGTTCTGTTAAGAAAAAGAAGCAAGAAAAAATAAAGTGTACCGTTTCGCTGTATATCTTTGTAAATATTACTGAATGGAATGAATCTAAATTTTGAGGTTTGCAGGAGCTGCATATATCACTCAAATCACACTGAGGGAGGCATATAAATGAAAAACTAGGAAAATTATTCAAGCCACAAAGAGAATTTCCTGAAATCCGGTAGTTTTATTGACCATTGGGTTGGGCGATGCAATACCCAACATTAGTGCAGAGCTTCAGAAAGTTACACAACTTTGATTGTGCTTCAGAAATTTTAGTAGATTCATTTTTCGGGCATGGTCAGAAATCAATGGTGGTCTGATTCCATTTAGCATTTCATGGGTTACATCCCTTAGGTTGATTTTATCGGATTTACTCATATAATAATCGGATTACCATAATGCATATTTCTCTATCTTCAAACATAAAATAGAAATTATTATCGGACTTTGCAAATGAATGAGCCTGGCCTTTCGTTTTCCTTAAATAGATGAAAATAAACTTAGTTAAGGGAAAGCAACGTTTCCTAATTCATGCCCCCCAACCTTTGGTCCCACGATTATATGATGTCAGATAATAAAAACTGCCAATTTCTTTTAATTCAGCAGCACTAGGCAACCCGTGTCCAAAACATGTCAATCGTTTTCCATGAATTTTACATGTGATTTTATATCAGCGTTAAATAGCCCATTTGGAATGTACGAGAGGTCCTGTAGGGAAGGGGGGCTGAGAAGGACAGCTGTCTAGTCGTTCGGGTACGACGAAAAACTGAGTCCTGTGTACACATTGGCGTAGACGTAAAAGATCCCTCGGCAGTTGGATTTCGATATAAAACTGAGAGCAGACCGTAGCACCACTGCCCGGGCAATATTTCCCTCATAGCACACTGTATGGCGTCTTCATAAGCCCAGTTCAGAGCAGAACAGTAGGACGTTAAACCCCATTTCATTTTTATAACTGCTGATTAGTGACAAACTATGTATTGCTATAGATGCAGGATGATGAGATGAAAAACAGAGGTCCCATGTCTACGTTGGCGTGCACATGAAAGAACCCATGACAGTTTGAATTATATTGCTGTCCGGGCAAAATATCATAAAGAGCAAACTGGTTGCCCGTCTTTATTAGTCCAATAGGAAGTTAAACCCCCATTCCAGTCCTTCTTAAAAAAAGAAAAAAAAATCCCAGAAGATTTAACTGCCATCCCTTTAAATTAAATTGACCCCTAGCCATTTATACCAGGAGTATAGTTTGTGTTTGGCCTTTACAATATAATATGTATATTATGCCCAGGTTAGGGGGGTTGGATGGCTGAATGGTTATCACGTGCGCGCTGCATCATAAAAGCCTGTCGTTTAGTCAACGGGCGTGGTTTCGAATCCCCAGTTGTACGTGACAAGGAGTAGGGTCGCCTGTCCAACTTCATGGGTTTTCTCCGGGCCCTTCTGTTTCCTCCTGTTTCCTCCCACTGCTAAAGACCCCAACGTGTAAGCGAATTATTGAAATAAAATTACATCATATGTTAGTCCTGAAATGACCTAGTTTGTGTCGAGTGTACGTTAAACCCCATCTCTCTATCTCTCCCTCTCACTCTTTCTCTCTATACCCTGATTAATTGACTATTACGATACAAAAACGAAAGCAGATTACAGATTGCATTACAGTTAAAAAGATATCGTGAAAATATTTACTAAGCAATCCAGAGAAGCAGAAACAGGCCATTATTCGAGAGAATGGATCAACCAAGCTTTATAAGTATAAGCCTGTATTGAATGGGCTAGTTTTTTTTATACCGTTGTTTAATTTATAATTAAAACCGTGAGAATAAAATATTTTTTTTTTTTTTAAATTGATAATTCTAATAAAGACGAGACAATACGGGCATTATATACAAATTTAGGTCAGCAGGATTTGTGTTGAATACAGTACAAGAAGGTCTCGCTGATTTGATTTCGCACAATCTATGTGAAAGAAATCGCGTGTCGAGCGGGGAAATGGGGTGGGGGCGGGGGCTCCTCTGCTTTCTCCCACATTCATTGGTGGCTAGATCTGTTACTTAAAAGGCGAACCCAAGATTTCGTCAGGTCTAAGAATAGGGCACGTGATTATTGGCGAGATTGTAGGTTAGGGTAAGCGTTAGGGTTAGGCCCAGGGTTAGGGTTAGGATAAGCGCTAGCCCTGTTTATATCCCGCCAACTCTGGCCAAACATGAAGCTGGTCATATACAAATATCTAACCATTGTAATACTTTAGTAGAATATTTGCTTCTGAGATTAACGATTAAGATGAAATTCCATTATAGCATATTAGTTAATTATTTGGCAAGTCTAACATATTCACATAAAATGTGATACATGTATGTACTTAAAATACGTAATTCAACTTTGAGTATGAGTGACATATGGGTTTTTAAAAAGAGTAGTTTAGCCAAACATTACTGGCTCTATATGTCAACAACATGATAAAAATGAAATGAAATGAAATGGGGTTTAACGTCCTACTGAACAACATGATAATTAATATCTCGTGGGAATGTTCGTGAGTGAATTTCCATTCTACCATTTAAGGGTGGGTGTCGACGTCATAGGGCTCAATTTACCAATCTCTATACTTATTTACATCATATCTGACCAATTAGATAATTGAATGTCGAAATCCAGCACATATAAAATTATGCTACTGGTGAGAATTCGGCTAAAAACATTTGATTGCAGAAGTAGGAACATGTGAGAACTTCTATCAGCAAACTCGCCTAGCGAGTTTAGTTAGGTCTGGGAAGAGTTTAGCTAGTGTTTACTATTGTAATCTGTACTATGCTTATGTGTATTCAGCTATCTTATATATGCTGCATGGTTATAACTGAAGAAGTCGAACGTCTTAAGAAACCAGTAAAAATACACAACGTGAAGGAGAAGGAAAAACAGCCAGAAACAAACTGTAGACATCACAAGGCTAACAGAATTTGGCTTCGTCCGCTCTTCATGTCAGACAGAAGCCCATGGTGTTACACCATTCATCGATATGACGTCGAAAAACGTGCGAAGCATCGACGCCGTTTTGGCATCATTCAACTCTAATCATACATGTATGCATCAAAACTAGCAGACATATTGTCTTAGAGCTTCTGACTGTATGAAATTTGTGGGTAATTCCCCTAGACCTGCATTCTAATCCAATACACGGGTCACAACCTTGACACCCCCCTCCCACCCGCGGCTCAAATGCCTAGACATGATACACCCGAACGTAGAATGAAGGACATACATAGCCTAATCTTAAATACATGTATACAGTTCGTGTTAATTTAAAATCTTAGGTCAGAATGATTTGAGCTGAACTCATGTTCAAGAAGGTTTAATTAATTTGGAAATGAAATGTTTAACGCCCTACTGGTAATTAATTTCACATAGTCCGCGTGGATGAATGACATATTACCTTATAATTGTCTTCTTTCACAAAGCATTGACAGTTATTACTTATTTTTTTACAAAAGTCTCTAACGCAATATTTTCCATGACATTCCAAACTAAATAGTTAGTGCAGGGGGACTGCGCCACATATTATGATTTACATAAAGGACAAATATAACGACCAGACATTATACTCCGAAACAAGAAACAAACAAATGAACAATAAAAAAACATACACCAATTTCAATCAATATTGATGTTGTTATCTTGTCGTCAAAGTATAGGGTCATAATATCCAATACTTAATACACAATTAACATTCTATAATCAGGGTTTCGGGTGCCAAATAAAAACATATCCTACAACACAAAATGAAATTAAATGAAATGGGGTTTAACGTCCTACTTTTCTGCTCCAAATTGCGCTAATGAAGACGAAATGAAATGAAATGGGGTTTAACGTCTTATGCTTCTGCACCTAACCTGGGCTAATTGAAGACGGGTATACGCCAAACAGTGTGTAATGAGGGAAATTTTTGCCCGGGCAGCAACCGAATGCCAACTGCTAAGGGATCTTTTACGTGCAGACTTCGATTAAGCTTCAGAGAGGTACGATCTAAGATATCCTAGCTAGCCGTGAGCTAGCTAGGTTCGAGGAGAGTTTAGCTAGTATTGACTGTAATTGTAAATGTACTATGCTTGTATGTATTCGGCTATGCTACATAAAACGAACTATTGCATTGTTATATTGTTATAACTGAAGAAGGCAAACGTCTCAAGAAACCAGTAAAAACACACAACATGAAGGAGAAGGAAAGACAGCTAGAGACAATTCTAGACGATCACAAGGCTAACGGAATTATGTAGCAAAAACAAAATGCATGGGTTATAATGTACGATATGGCGACCGGTTCGCGACAAAACCCCGCTCTCCATGTCAGACAGAAAGCCCATGGTGCTACACGAGCCTGGTGGGAATATGATGACACTGCGGCGGGTATTTGAGGCAACTCGAATTTCGAGGACCCTTTTTCAGAATGGAGGATCCTATTTTAGAAGAAAGCTCTTTCTCAAAAGGGATGGTACTTTTTCAGAAGAGAGGGCAGGGACAAGGCCACCCCACCGCATATACCCTCGTTGGAAACCTCATCGGATTCGTCCGTTATCAAACATTTCCGGTTGATTTTTTTTCTTGGACTTATAGGGGCAGGGTACGCGGCTGTCTGCCTGCCCACCCATCCAGCACGCCTCTGCTAAAAAAAACTCATTGGTCGATAGTAGTAAGTGCGCTTGTATGACTACGCTCGTGCGTGCATGCGCAGACGCATGCACGTGCATGCACATGACCTTGCACGTGTTTGACCTTGATGACCCCTTGCACGTGTGTGACCCCTTGATGACCCCTTGCACGTGACCTTGCACGTGCATGACCCCGTGCAGAAAGAGAGGGCGCGCGCGCGGAAGAAAGAGAAAGAGGGAGAGAGAGAGAGAGAGAGAGAAGAGAGAGAGAGAGAGAGGAGGGGAGAAGAGGGGAGAAGGGGGAAGAACTCTTTTCCATTGATTAAGTTGGCCCTGAAAAGGGCCGTTTGGTCTTCAAAATGTAACTAGCAGGAGCATCTTGGATGCTCTGCCGAGTACCGTGGTACAGGTCGCTTCTCGCACTTGACCGCATGCTTCGACCGCCTATGATAGGTGTTCGATACATCTACCCCACACCAGAAGCAGACAAGGTAATCTGCTTCTGGCCGGTTCCCCTTAGACAAAGGGTGATATCCCCCACAAGTTGTACAGACTCTCTTATCCTTAGAATCCATTTTGTTTTTGACTTCTTTTGGCTTCGACACTCCTATTTATAGCTCGGGACGGGACGAGTCTAATGTGTTGGGGCGATACCATGTTCCACCAATCAGAATAGCATGACGTCACATGACGTCACATGACGTCACAAAAAAACAGACACGTAATATGTTGTCGACATTTTATTGAACTTGAACACATTTACAAAGCATATTATTGAACACAAAATTGAACTTGAACACAAAGGCATTGAACACAAAAAAACATATTTACAGAGCAAAAAAGCATCGACACCGTTGTCCCTTCTTCTGGTCTGGTTGCAAATCGGGGAAATGATCCCTGGCCCATTGTTCGACTAGTATATCGTTTACACGATACACGCGACCGAAAACGGAGAGGGCGTGTGTGGAGGGCACGTGAAATCGATGACATAGATAATACAAACAATAATGTCCGCACACAACACTGTCGAGTCCTTGAATCCATCGGGGTTGGTAGTGGAGTTGTAGATCTCGGACGAAACGTCGAAAGGCTTCTCCGTAGACATCAGGGTGACAGCCGTACGAATCGAAGAAGGTAACGTGATCTAGTCCTTCGCATACAAACACGGTCCAGTGTTTGCCGGGTTGGTCTTCGTCGTCCGTGTTGATGACGTAGGCTTTAGGGTACGAGGTCGGGCGTAGTATATCCAGATGATTACGGGCCCATACACCCCCGAAAACGCTACCAGGGAGATGTTTTTCTAAAGTCTGTGTCAATTGTTGATTGGAGAGAGCCTCACCAATCTGTGATGACTTGTCGGTTAGCGTCGATTTCCAAGACATTGTCGTATTCGGCAAACACAACAAGACTGAGGTGATTGGTCGGGGCCGCAGCGAACTTGAGTTCCAAAGACAGGTTACCCGCCGCTTTGGGATGAAAGTAGTTACCATCGGCTCCGTGGTCGTTGGTCAAATCGAAACAATACAAGGTGTACCCATTGATATAGTCGTGGAAAGGGAGGTCCAGGTCTTCTCGGGTGTTTAAGACGGCCACCCTTTTCATCAAATCCAGGTAGGGAGTGATGGCTTGTCGCTGGGGAAAGTTGACGTCGTATTCGTCTACAATTTCACCGTTCTTGGTCAATTTGATGTTTTCCAATTGATTGTGTTGGAATTCGAAGGGATTTCTGTTTTTTCTTCCATCGTAGGCCGTGTTACGTACCATACCCACGATTAATCTCTTTGGTAGGCTTTCGTTGACAAACAGATTGTCTAAGACGTGACTGGTGCGATTGTCGGGAATGACCATGTCGCGGACCACCACACGCTTCAGGGGATACTTGGCGTTGGACGATTGAAGTTGCGCAGCCACCCGTGTGTAGGTACTGGGAGCCAGAGTGACGAACGGGATATCCAGGTAGGCTTTGGTGAACTCGACTTTGTAGTCTTCTGCATCGTTGCCTTCCCCGTACATCAGAAAGAATTTCGTGGATTGCTTTTCCAATTTCAACCGCAGGTCCACACCGTCAATCAAATACCGATCTTGTAAACACATGTCCAAGTGTAGACGTGACTGCAATTCAAAGGTGCGACTGGCAGCGATGGTTTTCTGGCGTTCTTCCAATCCTTTGTTAGTCGGTGCCTGTCGTCCACCATCCCCATTGGTGGCGACGGATTTCGTGGAATTGAACTGTCCGGCGGTATCTTTTTCCCACAGGACTTGTTTCGACAGGTGGTCGTTCTTGGCTCCCTTACCGAAACTCAACAAATTCTCCAAGTAAGCCCGATAGGGATAGGTGGGCAGAGAGTTGGTGACCAAAGTTTCGGCATCCTTTCCCAGGCGTAATTTGACGTCTTTAAACAACGAATGAAACAAGTTGTTAATGGGTGCGACTTGACTATCCGCATCCAGGTCTCCCCCGTCGTTCTTGGTCACCTTCAGGGCCACGTGTAGTGTCATGTTGGCCAGATCGATGAAATCGGTGGTGGCATTGGAAATATAAAATTCGATGGGACCATCGTGGTTCAGGTCGGGTGTCAGTGGATACTTTCTAATGTGGGTCACCTTGTTTATGGCCGTCTGCGTGTCGGGTACACTGAACAAATTCTGCAATTCGTCTCGCGCGCAGGGACAGGAATCATTGCGCATTACCTGCGTAGCCATGGTCGAAGATATCTAGTTTACGTCGTTTGTGAGAGGTGACCTGTGGCTTCTTCTTCCTCTTCGGACGATGTGAAGTGGACGGGGTTCGTGAGGGGTCTTTTATAGGTTCCAGGTGGGCGACCACGTTCTTGAGTGTGTCGGACATCGTGTTTGACAACGCGGGGCGAAGCGTGTCCTGGGCGACTTTCTTCCAGTTCCATTTTTCACGACCACTGACGGCGTCGAGCACGCTTTGCCCCACTTTGGGTAACATTTGGACCACATTCTTTTTCACGGCCTCTTTGCCCGCCGACCACAAGGTCTTCCCGACCGATTTGACGGCATTCAATAACCCCGACCATCGACCGGCACCCTGTTGTCTCAGAATTCCCCCCTTGTACACTACCAGACCATTGCCAGCCCCTCGCTGTCTGAGCACTCCACCTTTGTACACTCGAATCATCATCGGCGGCGAAAATGAAGTTGGACCACCACCTTACCGTCGAGAAATGGCACGGCTTTCCCCATTCCGTTCCTTATATAGAGACCAATGGAGTTTAGTCGACTGTACTTCAGAGGTAAGTAGTGAATCCTGGCGGGGCGGTGATACAATCGTCGACTGGGAATCACGTCCAACAAAGTAGCCTTCACGTCGCCCACGATCTGGGGTTCGATAATGTCCGTGTAGATGTAAAACAGATCGAACTGGATTTGAAGATTCGCGATGTGGTGGGCGTAGAAATACCGTAGACTTTGGCCATCTTCGCCGGTCATTTCGATTGACTGCAGGGAAATCATCATTTCGTTTCCAGTCCATCCCAACATGGACACGATGGGACCACACAGACGAAGTTCGATTTTCGGCAACACGTCCAACCAGAAAAGCGTCTGCACGTGATTGATCTTCAGATACACTTTATCGTTAGTGTTGTCTTTCTTGAAAGACACGAAGGAACCTCTTGATACGGCCCCTTGACGCATCATCTCTCGAGTTTCGTAGGCGATTTGCTGTTTCTTCTCTTCGTCGGTCATTTCCTTGTTATTGGGATCCAAACGTTTGGGTTGATGGGCCAAATGATCGTAGATGGGAGTCAGGTTCCACAAATCATCCAGTCTAGTGTTCAGGACATCCAGGATGTGTCTCAGCGACTCGTAGTCGTCACTCTTGATGTGCGTTTCCATTTCGATCGATCCCTTGATCTCACCACCCTTTACACCTTTGAAACAATTCGACGGGTCAATCCTGTGGCGGTCCCGACATATCTTTACTTCGGACGCCGTGCTCGGGGACGACCAAGGATGAATGCGTAAGCCGAGCGTGTTGTCTCGTTGATCGATGTTTTGCCAATGGTCAGGTAACGTGATCATGGACAGACCCACTTCCCAATCCCGATGATCGACAAGAAGTGGCGGTTCCAGGTGGGTGTGATACGTGGAGACTTTGTTGTCGGGATACCACGACATGGAACTGTCACTAGGAAGCGTGAGGTAAAAGGGTCGGTCGTTGTTCATTATGTTTGGTTTTCAAGGTCGGTGAAGGTAACAGGTAACCCAAGGTACTGGAGAGCAAAGCCGTCCACAAGGTAGTCTGCGATCCGTCGGGTTTGAAGGCCAACTGGGACAAAGAAACTCCCGCCACGACGTACACTAAAATCACTTGACAGAAAAAGACAATTTCCGCTTGTGGCACACGTTTTCCCAAGAGCGACCAATTGTGGGCACTCGCGGACGTAGACGTGATTTCGTCTTGCATGTTGACTGAGGTTGACGTCTCTCGCTCCTATTTATACGTTTTGGAGACTGGTCCTGGTCACCGGGTTACTGGTTCAACAAATAAGCTTCGAAATCATGTGTTACGATGGGCATGTTGTCTATATTCCATTGTTTGACTTTATCTTCTTTGCAATTCCACTCCGTTATGAATAAATAGGGTCTACCCATACTATCAACAATGCTAAAGTCTGCTTTCTTAGCGACCCTAACACATTCGTCTTTACACCTGTACAACACACGGGAATGGGCCAACGAGATGACTTTTCCCGCTAGTATTCCTTTGTATTCCCATCGGTAACCACCACACAAAGACCCTTTAATCATTCTCAAATAGGGGCAGTTTGGTTTATATTTAGCGTGTTCGTGGAATGGATCGTCGAATTTCTGCCAATCCTTCAATATTAATTTGCAGCTGAAACACTGCACGCGATCAGTATCACCATAATACACAAACCCTGCTTCACTTAACTTGGGGGCGGATGGATGAACATGTGTCCATCGGTTGTCAAACGTGGCTAGACGATTATCAAATTCGATGTACTCAGACATGATCTTCTAGTAATGGTCTTGCATGTTGACTGAGGTTGGCGTCTCTCACTCCTATTTATACGTTTTGGAGACTGGTCCTGTCGATCCACGAATTAAAACTCGCCGGATAGCCCAACCATTTCACCAAAACTTTGTCTTTTTTTCTTTCGAGTACTCTTTCGATGGGAAAGATCTCATCGTCGTTGACTTGGACCGCTTGCAATTCTTCGGGATAGAAGGTGCCCTGTATGGGTTCACCTCTTTCGTCCAAAAGTTTGTAACCGGGACCGATGTTGGGTGTAACGTTGAATGTTTCCAGAGTCCAGTTTGGCCAGTAACCTTTATCAAAAGCCCCATGTTTCGGTAAAGCCAAACGTACGGTCGTGCCGGTGTCCATGGTTTTCTTTTTCTTTTTGGTGGGACGTGGAGGTGTTGTCAACATCCATTCGTGTTCGGGACGAACGTCTTTGGGTGCCATGCCAATGGTACGATGTCGTCTAGCATTATAAGCCCGAACCAATTCGTCTAGCACATCGATGTACCGTTGTGTTTGTCGATGAGTAAAGTATCGCCACATACGCTCTTTCAATGTCCGTTGAAATCGTTCCACCACACTGGCCTTGGTTTCGACGTTGTGTGTCACGAAGAAATGAATATTTTTCTTTTTCAGATACGTTTGCATTTTTCGATTGAGGAATTCGGTACCTTTATCCGTTTGAAGTCGTAGAGGTTGTCGACTTTGAAAGATTCGACGAAAAGCGTCCACCAGACTGTCCCCCGTCTTGTTTTTGAGAGGCAACACCCATGCGTACTTGGAAAATACATCGATGACGCACAGCAAAAACCTGTATCCCTCATTCTGTTGGGCCAAGGCCGACATATCGCTCAAATCTGCTTGCCATTGGTGATCTATCCCGGCCACCACCGTGGGGGACCGAGAGAATTTCTTTTTCAGTGGTTTGTGCAAGGTGTACGCCCTTTGTTGTTTCAACCATGTCTTGACTTGGTCCAAAGCCACACCAGTAGCTTTGTGAAGGCCCAGGGCTCCACCGAAAGCGGCCGGGTGTTTCGGGTCGTAATATACTTTCTTCAGCTTTCGTTCCATGTTTCAATCGATTGTCATATGATCAGACTATTTATAGGTTTTGCAAAGACAGCCATCTTCTGGTAGATGTACTAGGGGTATCCGTACTGGAGATTTTCTTCTTTCTCGGACGTCGCGGCGGAGGCCGTGTGGGTGGCGTGGACAATACGTTCCATCGTTCTTGATTACCAATGGCTTCGCGCGGTACGTTCGTGGCCTTTAAACTTTGCATCACGCCAAACCATCCCATGGGGGCCTGGGTATTCTTTCGCCGACGAACCAAATCGTTCACAATGTCAATGGCATTGGTACCTGGTACGGGTACGCCATTCCGAATCAATTCCAAGTTCTCATTCCACGACCAAGGTGTCTTTTCTTTCATGTGTTTCAACAAAAGGCGAGCTCGATGTTGATAGGCTCGGGGAACCGACTCCAGAATGGGTATCTCCGACACCACGGCTGCTTCTTCTTTGTGCTCGGGTATGTTTTCGTCCGACAAGGGAATGACCTGTTTTCTTTTCTTTTGCATCGTTTGATAACGCTGTAACAACTGTCCGTACCGTTGCATTTTATTTTCGTCGCCCAGTGTTGGGTCGTTTAGCACGCGTTGCATGTCTTGGTAAACATTTTCGACGGCCTGCTGCAGTGGATCTCGATCGTACACGGGTTCGACTTGCATGACTTTGACGGGTTTGACGTCGGTGGGTCCGTCGAAGGGTACCAGTTTCATTTTCTTGGCGAATTTCATCTTTTGGAAAAGACCGAAACAACCGGGTGAAGAATCCTCCTTTTTGTTGTTTCAGAAGTCGCCGACGGGTCTTCCAAGGTGTTTTAGACGTGCCCAAACGTCGTAACAAGGGGGCGTCCTTTTTCAAACGTTTGATTTCTTTGTCGGCCACAGGAACGTTGCCACGAATTAGGTTTCCAATACACTCGCACACACCGTCGACAATGGGCTGGGTCTCGAGTAAAAGTGGGCGGTCTTTGGGTGCAGTGTTCAATAGATACCCTGTGTCTCCATGACTGAGCTCGGGGTCGTGCACCGGTTCCCTTTTTATACCTTTCTGTCCCACGGGTTATCCACCAAATAGTTTCTTGAACTCGGCAAACCCAGCGTTCGCTCTCTCGCTCCTTCGTGTCCAGGGATGTTTACCACCCTGTTGTCCTCCCAATAGTTTAGATACCAAGGGGGCTAATGCTGGAATGGCCATAGCGAGCAAGGCACCAATAGCACCGCCTTGTTGTTTGAGAAGCCTTTTTTTGACGTTGGGCGATGTTTGTGGATTAGTCAATTTGCGAAGCAATGCTCGATGTTGATTCAACTCTTTGGCACTCAGACCCTTTCCACGCTGAGCGGTTCGTCGAACGAATTTATTTCGTTTCTTGTTTCTTTCCTCTTGCAGCCTTTCCTTCCATCGCAGCAAGATACGAATCAACACGCCCCCGAAAAATCCACGTCCTCCGGGTTTCATGATCAGAGAGAGTTTTTCAGCCGTCGGCATGTTTTTCTCCGTCAATTGGGTCAACACCTGGCGATTTCGTTCCACCCATTTCTTGTGTTGTGCATGCAGGGGTTGGATGTTATCATTCAGCAAATGGTTGGCCGCCAACTTGAACCACTGCAACAATCCAATACGCGCCCTGCCCGTATTTTTGGCCAGCTGTCCATAAGCCATATCGGGAGTCAGTTGTTGTAACTTGCGAATGAACGCCTTCAATCCTTTTATAGAACTCTTCTTTTCTCTTCGTGGTCTTCGAAAGATCGGCGAGGGAGACCGAGAAGGGGAACGTGGTGACATGGGTCGTGGGGGTGTGACTGGGGAGAAAAAGCGTGGTGGTGTGAGCGGTAAGGGAGACATAGGACTCGTGGGTGGTGTCAACGAGGGGGGTAACCATTGGGTTCTGGGGGCCCTCATGTTCGGACGAGTGCGCCTTCGTACCGTGGGACCACGAAGGTCCGGTGCCAAGGTCGGGAACGTCGCCCGGGGAAGGGTCGGAGGTGGGTGTTTCCGCTGCGTATTCTTCGTGCGAGCCATCGTGACAAACAGAATCAATTCGAGGTACAGGTCCCCCTTTTATACTTTTTGGACGTAGACGATGGGTGGTTCCTCTTCGGGTAAAATGTTGCTTCTCAACCGCAGAGTCTCGGGTGTGTCGGGCTTCAAATCAACGAGTAAGTAACTGCGAGGGGTACTCGTCGCATCCTTGAAAGCTTCCTCCATATACTTGGTATGGGAAGGGTACATCTGACGGGCCAACGTACTAATTTGCGAGGCGTCTCGAGGATTTTTGAACAAAACCAAGTAATGGGCATTCAGGCTGATGGTACGCTGTCGCTTGTCAAACAAGTTTTGCACAATGTAAATGACACTCGTGTCGTGGTGATGACTTTTTTTCGTAAACCACTGTTGCAATATCTCCGTGTCTTCCCCCATCAAATCGTCCACGATTAAACATTGGGGCCCTTTGACTTGCCCCATCACGTCGTCAATATCCGTCAATCCTTTGACATAAGTGTATGGAAAGTGTTCGTAACTCTCTTGCCATTCTCCGTAGGCCCACACGGTGCGTTGGGGAGGGATGTCGAACAGAGACGCTTGGAGAAATTTCTGTACAAAGACCGTCTTGCCAACCCCTGTTGGACCGCTGACTAACATGGTAAAGGGGTGTTTGAACGCCACATCCATCTTGCACTGTCCCCCAATCCCCTTCTCCCCTGCCTTTTATACCTTCGCGCCCACCACAGAACAACAGACATGAAGTGAAATAAGAACAGATTTTATTTTACAAAAAATACAAAAAAGAGCATTCAAAAATACATTCAATACAACATATAGTACAAAGGAAAAGAAAAAATGTTAGTTAACGCGTTCTCTCTTCAGGATCTCTTGTCTCAACCAGGGTACGTTTCTCAGGACACGAGGAATCCAATACACTTTTCCCAACAGCTTCTGCATCGTATCGTGTGGGTGCCAGTCTTCCACTTCAGCAAACGTGACGACAACGGGTACCCATTCGCTCATATCGAAACAGGGGGGATACGCCAAGACTTCGGTCATATCTCTCGGACCCGCATACTGGATGAATGCTCGGGCAAAACTTTCTGCTTCCTTCTCCGCCAACAAAATAACAGCCGGCTTCGGGGTTTCGTCAGTTTCACTCGTAGTTGGGGTAATAACTGGAGGACTGACAGGCTTCTGTTTTCTGTTTTTCTTTGTAGCGCCTGTAGAATTCGAACGCTTCTCCTGACCAGTACCAGTATCGCTGACTGCGGGTGTTGTCTCTGGGCATATCGACGTTGTTGTCGAACATGCGACTGGCAACGGCTTCAAAGTTGTTTTCTGTTTGGATTTCTTTTTCGCACTCGAGCAGGCCGTGACCAAGCTGTCCACAGTTGAGACATTTGTGGTTGTCGTCGGTGGGTCTCTTGATCCCGTAACACTTTCTTTTGACGTCTTCTTTTCTTTCTTCGTCACTTTTCGCTTTTTGGGCTTCGGCTCGTTGTCCACACTGGGGCGCCCAGTGTCCTGGTTCTCCACAGCGGTAACATTTTCCATAGGAACCATAAGCTGATCTGTCTTGTCTTGGTTGTGGATTTCGTTGCTGCTGTTGGGAACGAGCAGGGCAGTCTCTATACCAGTGTCCGACATTGTTACAGGAGAAACAAACTTGACTAGCCATTGAGAGTAGAATGAAATTTTATTCTGAGACTTGGCTTCTTATACCCTTGGTTGTGACGTCACTCTCTTTTGATTGGTTCTTTCTTTTCCTTCGTTTCTATTGGTCCGTGTCTAGTCTATGATTTCCAGGCTTTCCACGTACTTTTGCACTTCTTCCCAATCAATGACAGCTTCACTCACGTGACAGGCCTCCAACAATGTCATTAGGCTGGCTCGATTACCATGTCTTTGTCGCCACTGGTTGAACACGGTGAAAATTTGCATGCGCGCGTTGTTAGGATGACTCATCTTGGCTTGACTGATCCGTGCTTCTCTGATTCCCAGATGTCTGCCAATACATTCCCAGCCTTCGCCCAGTTTACCGGACATGACGTTGATATCCATTTGATCCAGGAACCATCGTTTCTTTTTCTCTGGTAGCTCGTCCATCCACCGACGTATGGGATTCTCTTTGGGTTCGATGAACTCGTCTTTGCGTTTGATCAACACCGTCTTAAATCCCGGAACCACACTCCAAAACTTTTTCAAGGCTTCGTCCACGTCTTCCCGCCATTGTTGCTCGTCCTCCCACGTCTTGACTCGGTCGCGTGGGTTGTCCACCATACTGCCTAACACGCTATCGACGTCTTCTGGTTTCGGCTCGTCCAACCAGAGGTAGTGATTGTAATCGTCGACAGGGTGTGAGGCTCGGCCCGTTATGGAACACACGCCCAATCCCAGACACGAATGGTATCTCTGACTGGGGTGATCGTACTTGCATCCAATACACTCCTCGTGTTGCTTTTCCTCTATGATGGGTAGGTAACACTTGCAGACCCGAAAATTGAGCCATCGTCGTCTTAGTTTCTCGATCAAATCTGTATTTTCTGTCGGTTCGTCTCCATCTCTGTTCGGTCGCCATCCTCCCGAGACACGAAAGTCAGTATCCATGGGGGTAAGTGTTGATCGGTTGGCCATTGTCATTGAATTGAACTAAACGCTTGTCGTACACGATTTTATACTTTTTGTTCTCGGGGCGTGTCCAGAGATCACGTGATCTAAAAATCTTAAACGGTTCTTCCTATTTCTGCTCATGTTGCATACGGTATTGTACAATAAAAAAACAGACATAAAACTAACAGCACTGATTCGAGTCTATTTCTTCCCGTGTATCAATTGGTACATCAGGTTGCCCATATACGGTAGCAGGTCGTCCCAAGCGATGACGGCTCCACTCGCGAGACAGGCTTCCATCAACGTCACTAGATTGGCTCGCTTAATGTTTCCCTGCATTTCTTGTACCAACAGCCTATAGCCAGCTTCCTTGTCGTACATTCTTCGCCATTGGTTGAACATGTTAATGATTTGTTTCCGTGTGTCGTTTGGGTAAATCTTCTTGGCGTGACTAATATACTCTTCACTGACCCCCAGCTGTCTGCCGAGAGATTCCCAACCTTCTATCACCATGTCAGAGATCTTTTCGGTATCCATTTCATTCAGTTCCCAATATAACATTCTCTCCGATGACTGCTCCATCCATACGCGTATGGGGCACACTCCATTTTTGCGTTTGATCACCGCCATCTTAAACCCAGGAACGATCTCCCAGTACTTTCTCAAGGCTTGCATGACATCTTCCTGCCATCGTCGTTCGTCTTCCCAGGTCTGGACTCGTTTCCATGGGTCGTCCACCAGACTGTCTAATACTTTATCGACGTCTTCTGATTTCGGCTCGTCCAACCAGAGGTAGTGACTGTAATCGTCAACAGGGTGCGAGGCTTGGCCCGTTATGGAAGACACACCTAGTCCTTGACACGCATGGTATCTCACACTGGGGTGAGCCATACTGCAGCCGAAACACTCCTGGCGCTGACTTGTTTCTATTATTGGCAAATAACATTTGCTGACACGAAAGTTGAGCCATCGTTCTCTGAGTTTTTCGACCATATCCGTATTCGTTGCTGCTGATTCACCATCTTCTCTGTTTGGTCGCCACGTTCCTGACAAATGAAAGTCAGTATCCATAGGGGTAAGTGTTGATCGGTTGGCCATTGTCATTGAATTGAACTAAACGCTTGTCGTACACGATTTTATATTTTTTGTTCTCGGGGCGTGTCCAGAGACGTCGATCACGTGATCTCGAAATCTTAAACGGATTGGAGATGACAAGCGGTTCGTTTTGATTGACGTGCCGTACGTTCTCCTTCATGATGACGTAATTCAGTTGTTGGGAGGCACGATAATTCAAGGTGAATCCCCGGACTTTGCATACCGTTTTTCCATCGCTTTGCCTGTACGCATAATTCTTTGGTCCTCCGCTCACAAATTCCTTAATGGTGACGTTCTCGGGCAACTCGTTCTTCCACTGGCCTAAACTCGAACCTTCCGGGGGATTCCATGATTTAGGATTATATTGGTAGATGACGCTGTCCGTGTCAAAATAGCATACGCGCTCTCCCAACTTTTCCAAGACGGAATAGAGTTTCAAACGGGCCTGGGCCGTGACGAAGGCGGCGATAACCACATTGGTGATGGGACAGGGTGCGACATGTCCTTCTTTTTTCAACGTTTCCATCAAGACCATGTTGTCGTTGACTAACTGTACATCTCGCACGGTCTGGGTCACGTCCAACATTTTTTCAAAGAAGACGCTGGGCTCTGTGATATATTCTGTCTTGGGAAAATTGTCTCGCTGTCCGAATTTCCCCCAAGCCGTGTTGAGCTGAAGTTTACTAAACGCCCGCATCCCTTTGTTTGGTTTTATCGATGCGGGATCCAGACGAATACCTTCGGTGTCGTACACGTCGTTCACGAAGCGGATCTTGTCTTCTTCGGTGTGACAGGTGTCGGGATAGCCGCTACTTTCCATCTTCTTCTTTAGGTAGTGATTAATGTACCCCGTAAACAGACCACCCGTTTTGGCCTCGGGATCGTAGGTGCTGAATTCTTTCCAGTGCCAGACTTCGTACACTTTTAATACGCGATATCCCAGGCTCACCGCTTTCTTCAGTTCCAGAGTGACAAATGTACCCACCCAGGCTCGCTGTTCGTCGGTGTGATCACACGGTTGGTATTCTGCAATCTCCCCTTGTTGCATGTGTTCGTCGACGCAGCTTCGACACAGGGCAAACACCAGTTTCTGTTTTCGTCGAAACGGGAGCACCGGGTGGTACAGGCCACGAGGTGGTAACACGGAACACTGGATCAACCCTTCGTACTGCTGCCACTGGTCTTGATCGGGCTGTGTGACGATCGTGGGTTCCTTGATGGGAAAGGTACCGTACTTGCAGATGTAAGGGTACAGGGACACCACGTCGATGTAGCGCATCTCTTCGGCCGACTCGTTGACTAACAGTTGAATGGCATTCGTTCTTCCGCCAAAGAAAGCGTTGCGGGGCATCAGAGGTTCGGGAGCGGGCCATTGCTGATCTTCCAATCCAATCAGAAATTCGTCCATCTCGGGATCATGGCGTCGTTCTTCTTCCATCTCACACTCCCACATGACGCGAATGGTCTGCATACCGTACTGTTCCTGGAGTTGACGGTGACGTTCCTGGGTCTTCTGGTACAAGTCTCGCATACTGCGCGAGGGATCGTAGGGATGTTTATGTTGAACGTCTTGGACGGGACCCGGAAAACATTTGGGACAACCGTGAAAGGCACAGCCGTGAAACTCGTACACTGTACCCGTGGTCGTGTCCATGCCATCTAAACTGTAAGGGCCGACTCGACATTCACTACCATTGCGGGCGTGTCGAATGTTTGGTAGAGGGGTCTGGTTCCGGAATGCGGCCATGGTCTGTCGATGTTGTTCCCATTCCAACCAACGAAGTGCTTTGTTGGACTGTTGTCGAGGCTGGAAGCGATGCCAGTCTTGACCCGATGTCGGCTCTTGCATCAGGGCTCGAGGAATGACGACGAGTGTGTCTTTCTCCAGGTAGTGTGTGCGTAGTACGCGACTGCAGGCGGAGGCCAGGGTCAGGCTCTTCTCAAAGGGGTCGATGCCCGTGTCCATGAGGAATATCTCGCGAAACACACCACAACACCGGCGCAAGACATCCACATCGCTCTTACAGTAGGTCAAAATTTCCTGGCGAAAATCAAAGACGTCGTGACTGTGTTGTTGGTACCACGCGTGAAACTTCTCTCGTTCCGACACGCTCATGCCATCCGGATCGTAATCGGTGTTGGGAGGATAAGCGCCCACGTAATCTTCATTCTCCGGTCTGTTAAAGTGGTGAGGGAAATAACCTTTCTTCAATTCTTGCAGGTCGAAGGTTTTGGGCATGTCCCGTAAAGCCATTGGTAAAAAGTTGAGGGAATCGATGAATTTGACCGTACCAACAGTGATAGTCATCGCTTTCCCACCCTGCATTATAACTTCAGGTTGCGCCACGGAATGTTTGTGCAGCGTCTGTAAAATCAGCAGTCCGTCGTAACCTTTAAAGTTGTGAGCCACGGCGATCACGGGACTCGATTCGTGACTGTCATTTTTCCGACCATCTACCACCGTACCGTGAGCAGCGAGTTGCAAAAACCATTTGCCCACATCGTCCAGTGTGTTTGGTCCTTTAAACACAATTTCCCGTTGGTGATTCCAGTACGTGTCACAGTGCTCGCAGGGTTCTTGGTTATCGATACAAAAGTGACAGCACACTTGCAGAACACATAAGTTGGGAATGTGTTCACCTGTATCTTGCTGGCATTCAAAGTCAAAGAAGACGAAACGGGTCAACGTTGATTGCTGTTGTTTGTCGATTTGTGTCTTCCTGTCTCTATCCATGTCGATGGGTGATTTTAACGGTTGAATGTAGCAAAACTGTTTTGCGGCCGTGTGCCACTCACGACAGATGGAGCATTTGTATTCACCGCATCGATGTTCTTCTAAATTTCGCTTGGCTGCGATGACGTCCCATTCCTTCTGACATTTTACGCATTTCTTCCACCGATGACATATACTGCCGTTGGCTCTGGAACGGGTGGCGAGATGGTTATCGAAACACTGTCGGCTCACAAACACACGATGACAACAGTAACACGTCTTTGTGTTGGGATCGGGTAGACAGGGTGGACCCACTTTCTTGCAGCCTTGACACATGACGTGACACGAATGTTTCTCGGCATGATCGTATCCCACTTGACAGGTCTCACAAAAATACGACCTTTCCGCAAAGGCGGGCAGGGAAGTAATAACGTCATAATGTCTGCTGTGTAAATACAGGTTCAGCTGTTTTGGTGTTCCGGTGACGTGCTTTGTTCCTCGATAGATGGCCTTACCAAAGATGGCTTGAGAAAAAATGTTGAGTTGGTATCCTTGTCCTCCCAAATACTTGGCGTACAGTTCCCACGTTTCCATCCCCGTACAAGCTTCCTTGGTTCCACCGGCGGCATCGATGAGTGCTTCTGTTTTCTTCGTCTGCCACGAATGGGGTCCTGTCCTGAATAATCTCCTCCTCTCCCTTTGCCACTCAGGTGTGTCTTGTTTGTTCGCATAGTGACGAGCAACGACAATGGCTCGCTGGAAACACAAGTCATCGGTATTCTTTATGGTGACGAGGCATCTCTTTTTCTTTAAATACTCGTCAAAATTAGCGCTGTGTCTCTTCTTGACGTTTGTTCCACCGCTACCTCTACCATCGGGAGGGGACACGTGACAAATATTCATGGACATGCGTTGATCGAGTCGAAATTCCTCGTTGCTCTGTAAGACGGCAGCCACTTTCTGTAAAATATCTTCGGCTTTTAACAGACGATACTCTCGAAACGGTAACCAAATAGGTGTTTTGAGTCCCGGGTGACTGATGGCAATTCGTACGTAGTCACTTTCGCTGGCGTTCAAAGTTCGGCGAATTTCCTCAATGATGGCCTCAACGGTGTTGTGTAGTTGCTGAGGCACATCAGCGGCTGGAACGTGGGACCAATCTTCCAAAAAGTCTATGTCTACACATAGCGACTCGGTTCTAAATAAGCGACTGTATCTTCTATCGACGGGGCGTAATGTAAAACTCATCTTTCTTCGTTCGGTGATAGCTTGAAAATGCCAGAACCGCTCCCGTCGCTCGCTTTTATCCCTGTCCGACACCCCACGTGATATAACGTTGCACATACGTTGTATAACGTTGCATTACATCTCTATTTAGCCTCCAACGTACACCCTACGTTGCATAACGTTGCATCGCATCTATATTTAGCCTTCAACGTACACCCTACGATGCATAACGTTGCATAACGTTATCCTAAGCGCTCTAACGCCACGCTATGAATGGACTCGTCCGTGACGTCATATCAAATGGATTCGTCCTAACGGTTATAAAACGACACAACATTCATCTCTCTTTGTCACAATGGCAAACGGTGCTCCGATCATTCGCCTCGGTGAAAACCCCAATGCGGACACCTTGATGTATCTCAGGGGTGATACTCTTGCCATCATCACCCCAGACGATATCTTTGTCTTACCTGACGAGGTATTAAAAACACCTCCCAGGAAAAGACCTCCTCCCGAATTAGTGGAGGCTATTAGACGCAACCGACATAAAGTGCGGCGTACTCTGGCATTCTAGTCTGACCAAACGGCCCTTTTCAGGGCCAACTTAATCAATGGAAAAGAGTTCTTCCCCCTTCTCCCCTCTTCTCCCCTCCTCTCTCTCTCTCTCTCTTCTCTCTCTCTCTCTCTCTCTCCCTCTTTCTCTTTCTTCCGCGCGCGCGCCCTCTCTTTCTGCACGGGGTCATGCACGTGCAAGGTCACGTGCAAGGGGTCATCAAGGGGTCACACACGTGCAAGGGGTCATCAAGGTCAAACACGTGCAAGGTCATGTGCATGCACGTGCATGCGTCTGCGCATGCACGCACGAGCGTAGTCATACAAGCGCACTTACTACTTCGATGATTTGGGACAAGACAATTTTGGTTTTAACTTAGTGTAGTTTCAGTACCAGGTACTTCAAAACCTTGACGACAATTTGATTAAAACACAGATCCTAATAGAACAGTGGGACGTTAAACCCCATTTCATTTCATTTCTTGTTACAATATATTATGTATTATCATAATCAGGCTAGAATAGATTTACTCTGCTAACCAGTTAAAGTAGACATCCCGATTTTAACAATTTAGGAGAGAGGTCATTTAGGCTGTGCCTGTTCCTCAATTCTTTTCAATATCTGAATAAAATATTGTTTAAAAAAAAATTTGACTAGGCAGCTTTTTTTTTCGGTCGGTAGCGTTTGGGCAAACAAACAATTTTTGCCCTATCAGCTGAAAAGGGAATCAAAGATGTCCGTCATATTTTGAAAGAAACCTATTAGGGTCACTCTGGGGAGTACTGAAGCCAGAAGCGGCGAAGCCAGGGTATTTTTTTGTTTTGAAGGGCGCTTTAAACGTTTGCCTTAGCAACGTGAACATATAGCAAAGACTATAGATACATTATGTAAGATTTAGATAGAGCTGAAAGTTCTAACTATAATAGTTAAAAACTAGATAATGTTAAGGTAATTCGTTGAAAATTTCATTTAAATTGGTCCACTAGTAAGTAAGTAAGTAAGTAATTTATTGCATAAAAAAGCCCACGAGGAGCAGCATACAATTACAAATAATGACATTAATACAAAAACTATGAACCGAGATATCAGCTTTGTACATTTCCGTCTAGCCTCGTTCATCATTACTAAAATTAGTACGTTAAGAAGCATAGTCTCGATTATCCACTTTTTTGATTTAATTATCAATGAGCTTTAGCAGCATATATGACCCCAAACCAGTCGGTATCGACATCGAGAGTTGATTATGGTCTGGATAAGTTATTTAATGTCTACTTGATAATTTAGAAAAGAAAGACATGCAAAAGGCAGATTAAGCTCTTGCATAATGCAAGTGCTCATAAGACGACAAACTGAAACTCGGCGTAGTGATGGACAGTGGTTATTATATGCACATTACGGAAAGTTAACATCAATCTGATTAAAAATAAATCAGCTATCTTCACTCAAAGTCGCAAATATAGACATCCCGTAAAACGACTTGGCCAATTATCGAAAACACTCTCAATCCCCTCGGTCCCTAGTGACGTCACAGTGTACAAATGCATATTCGGAATGTTTATTCCTTAATTACCTATATACAGCCGGCGTGTGTATTCATTAACGCCTGACTGGTTCCTTAATCCCCTAATTAAATAAAACAACTGACTACGGAATAATCTGTTTTTTTAATTTAGAATTTGTTTTATAAAGCCGATTGCTGTAGCATTGTCTTTTTAATCAGAATAAGCCGACCGTAAACTAACAATTGGCTTCTGATTGAAACACGATTGGTGTAGAATTGGTGTAGCCGGCGCTACGGACATCTATGAAGCCAATTGAAATAATTAATTGTCGGCATTTAAGAAACGAAATGGTTTTAAGTAGTAATCATATAAATAAATCATTAACACGTATAGTGGGATAGTGGAGTAAGAAAGAGTCATGATCAGACGGGCTCGGCATCTAAACACTATTCTGCCAAAACAAATACCAGTGGGATAGTGGAGGAAGGGGAGGCCACGAGAAGACAGGCCTGGTACCTAAACACAAATCCCACAAAGAAGACATCTACCAATCCAGAAGAAGAGATCATCTACCAACGATGTGTTTTTATTAAATAAAGGGAAGAACTTCCCACTAAAACCTAATCCATGGCCTAAGGCCAAAATGGAAAGATTGCAAAATCATATTCTAAAAATCAGGAAGCAGCTTCGGCTCTCCTATGTCTTGTCTGTGATATCACTTAAGTGGAAGCAGACGTTAAACACCAAAAAGAAGAAGAAGTGTTTTTGGTCATTCTATCATACACCGAGAGAATGGAAGCAGAATATTTAGAGTTATCCTATAGCAGTAGTTCTTTTAGCTCTGGCAATGTATCGGATACAGATACGTCGCGAGAAATGATAACTATAGCGCCATATATTATGTTTGAGCCGTATCTATCTGACTGTGGCTCCATAGAGGATGGCGATGTAGATGATACCGGATCTAATAATGAAAACCATCCGATTGTTGCGAGACTAGATTCATTGATTTCATTAAATTATCTATTTACAGCTTTTATAAATAAATTGATTTCATTAAATTATCTTTTTAGCTGTAAATAAATTGATTTCATTAAATTATCTATTTACAGCTTTTATAAATAAAAGAATTGATATTACATGTACACAGCCTGCCCTATAGTAGTAATTTACACACAAAGGATATTTAAACTAAAATTGCTTCAGCATTCCACAAAATTTACATCCGTTATAATCGAGAGCCGTTTTCGTTCAGTTTGGGTTTCAATAACAGAATTACCTCGTGATATAATCGTGTATGTCCATGATACAACACCTCAAAGAAGACTTGCTGTGTTCTATTTTTAGGTTCAAATAATCCGACCATATCAGAAAGCATGCATTTGCACCTTGCACGGTGAAATAATCGTATATACGACCCATGAGATGCCATGATATAACTGTCATCAAAGGGAAGCGTGCATGCACCAATTGGGATGTGTTCTATTTTTAGGCTCAAATAACCAGACCATATCAGAAAATGTGCACGAATAATAATAAATGACTAACGATTTTTTTTATATGTAACGAATAATAAATTACGTTTTGCATTTTGCAATTCTAAATTAATTCAATGTTTTTAAGCGCTTTAACAATCAGATTCACCAATCAATTGTCGTCAATAATCTTAACTCGCTGAGCAGAATGGGTTCGATAATCAACACCAGATTTAAAAAAAGGCAGGTTATCGTTTATTATTTCAATTGGGAATTTAATTCGCATTTATTTAATTAGGTGATTGGCGGTTGTTGAGACCGCGATTAACACTGCTAGTTCTCCTTTGTTTTGTTTTATCTGCGAGTATAAAACTTGCCAAAATGTATTGTTGAAAATTTGTGCATATTTAGTAATACTTTGTTGTTTTTCTTTTATCAAATAGTTAACGAACTTGATTGACCTTCCACTTACCAGTGGCTTGTTCGCACCAATTTATCGATTGGTATTAGCATCTACGACAAGCATGTCGTCAAGGTGTAGCTCACTGATTATTAACAATTTGTAGGGGCTTGTAAAAAAAAAAGATTGCATGTAAATATTTATTTTGTTTTTGTGTAGGTCATCAGCATATTATTCGTTTTAAATAAATATTATATAATTTCATGAGAAACGATGATTATCAAAGAACCGTAAGTGCAACTAATGTTTTATCGTTTGGTTGAGCCTTTTACTAACCACGTGGTTCTTGATTTTTTCTTTCGTGTTTTGAATATATATATATTTCCCAAACGTCGTATACCAGAGTCCCAAACTTCGTATATCCGAGACCCAAACGACAGATATCAACTCTCGCGTCATGTTATTTTTACTACTCATAATAAACAATGAAGTTTATTCGACAATAAGTACAACTCGGTTAATTAACTGCTTCTATAATAACAAGTGGGATGAAACAGCCCGATAGCAAATCAGGTGTGGGATGAAACAGCCCGGGGTGAACCAGTCGTGGGATAAAACGACCCGCATCCGCCAATCCGTAATTAAATTGTTGACAAACGCAATCCACTCTTTCCGTAATATTTCGTCTTTGGGAAATTTATGAAACGTCGGTACATTATTCCCCTTTTCTCTGCTGGAATTTCCACAACTCTCAATAATACAACGATAATTCGGCATCGTGAAATACACTCGGAAATATTATAGTAACAAATAAAATCTATTACAATTCAAGACGAGAAAGGTCTGCGTTTGAAAATGCTTTGAATTATATAGTGATGTGTAGCTTACATAATTACGAGCTAATGATTACCGACAACACACACTTGTTAACTGTTGGTATGTTGATACAGTAATATATTATACAGGCAGTGATATATTGGATAGATAATGTGTATAGTATGTGTAGTGCCTGTGACGTCATCAGCCAATCAACCGGATTAAGGTCGTTCATGAAAATTTGAAAACCGTTTTTGGCTGTCCCATACTAAAACGTAAATAGCTCAGTTAATTTTAATCAGATTGATTTGAACTTTCCGTAATATGGATTTAGTAATCATTGTTTATTATAATATGTAATAGAAAATTATGATCTTATGTGCACTTTAATTGCGATTTCGGGGGCCTACAGACCCTAAACCCAGGGGATGTGCAACTTAAGAATTCCCATTCTGATCATCGGCCATGATGGTGCGCTCCGCGAGTTTAGAGACAACGTCCGGTCAGCTCGCTCCCCTAATATAACGGCTATCCCTTGTTATCTCTTTTCTCTATAGAAAAGTCGTTTTATCCTATTTGAATGGAGTCAAGCAAGTGACATGGTTTCGAGTACCCCATTGAACGTGACAAGGAGTTAGGTCGACCACTTTTCTTCGGATCCCCCTATTTCCTCACATAGCTAAATACTCTCGCGCAGAAATAAGTGAATAATTGAAATACAATTGAGCCATATTATGTTAGTGTCGACATAATATAGTTTGTGTTAAATGGACGTTAGGTCGACCACTTTTTTCCGGATCCCCCTATGCCCTCCCATAACTAAATACTTTCGCGCAGAAATAAGTGAAATATAGAAATACAATTAAACCATAATATGTTAGTGACGAAAAAACATAGTTTATGTCGAGTGGACGTTAATCCCCATCTCCACAAAACGCCGTCTGATCCCATTTAAATGATTAGCTCTATCTCAACAGAAAGTCGTTTGATCTTAAAAAAAGAAAAAGGAAATTTATCTTTCGTCATCAAGTAATGTACAAGGGCCTCGCTATAAAGGAGGAGCAGTAGATAACTAGATCACCCAACGCAATGATTGACCCTAAATCATAAAAGGATTACCTTACCGGATGGTCGGTTTTGACGTTCACGTCCAAACGACTCTATGTTTTGAGCCGACATTATCAGACAAGGTAAATGCACCATTCCTCTATATTTTGAGGCTTTTAAAAATGTCATACGTACACGGACTTTTAATGCCGAGATGCTGTTAAAATCGGAATGTCCCCTTTAACTGGTTAGCAGAGTAAATATATTCTAGTCTGTTTACGATAATACATAATATAGTTATAAGAAATGAAATGAAATGAAATAGGGTTTAACGCCCTACTGTTCTGTTTCGAAACTAGACTAATCAAGATGGGCATAAACCATACAGATAGAGATTGACTCTTTATAGTTTTAGTAGGCTAGCCCTCATAAAACACATTCCAAATTAATGTTTTTAATGATAAGTTTTTTATCTTTCATTTTAAAAAATTAATCTCAAGCATTGTCCTTGAAGTAATGGAACGTTCTTTGACGTGATTTATATGGTACGAGACTATAAATGAGTTAAAATTACACTATAAATAAAATAATTCTTATGTTACAATGTTAGATTATAAGCCGTTATTTCACAAATAATTTGAGTCGTGACTGTGTAGGCATATATATATATATAAAGTAGATAAAGTACAAGTACTTCATTGTTTACGGTAGATAAATGCATATAAAAATAAAAAAAATACGTCCAGGTAAAAAATTCTCCACTTTACTTCATTCCGACAAACATTAAGTCATATAAGCTAGCTATCTGCCCTCTATAGGCGTCTTCAGATATTAATAATGCATATATATATATATATATTTAATGGAAGAATCTGTTTAGGCCTATATATAATTAATGGAAGAGTCTGTGATGTTGAAATTGTTATTACAGACGGTAGATGAATATAAAGGTCAAGACGTCACAGCTACTTATCAGGCAGGAAGACTAAGTCGTTGACCATCAGACACAATTAACGAAACCTTCATGAAGTCTGATCTCTACGGAAGACCATTTGGGCCAATCAAATGGAAAAAATAATACTTTGATTATGTCGTAATCACGAGATAATTATTTCGTAATTATTTTTAACGGTTGCCACCTGTCTTAAAGAGAGTATAAATGAAAGAAAGGTTATTAATCAAAGCATGGAATTAATAAATAAAATTATCAAATAAAATCAATGATGGAATGGTATTAACGAGTTATTTTCAACGCTATAGTAGGTACTGTTATCATAAAAATCGCAGTTGCGTCCAGCCCCCCACCACTTCCTCTAGAAATGCCATCATTTCATAGCACTCGCATGGATTGGTCCATTGAAATAACGCCAGAATGCGCTATTTTTTTGGCAGAATTTCTTTTTTCTGGGGGAGGTACTTTCTAAATGGCTCCACGCCTGAAATGCCAGGAAATCACGTTTCCGGCCTGCAATTTTTGAAAATTTCAAGGGGGGGGGGGTATCCCCCAGTCCCCACTTGCGGAGACCCCACCATGGTTAAAGCGACGTTGCGTATGACTAACCCACTATATATCTCTCTCTCTCCCCCTCTACCCCCCCCCTCACTCTCTCTCGTTTTGGTAATGGGTCATAACAGTTTTCTGTAGAAATAAGTACCAACGAAGTATGTAGACTTTTCATTATGGGAAATAAATTAAGTTGACCAATGTCTCATTTTTTTTCTCGCTGTAGAATAATTTGAGTGTTGTTGTTGTGTATTATAGTTCTAACTGCTTTTATTCTATCCAATCTTGTCCAGTAAGAATACAAGCTTGGATCCAATCTTGTCCAGTAAGAATACAAGCTTGGATCCAATCTTGTCCAGTAAGAATACAAGCTTGGATCCCATCTTGTCCAGTTAGAATACAAGCTTGGATCCCATCTTGTCCAGTAAGAATACAAGCTTGGATCCGATCTTGTCCAGTAAGAATACAAGCTTGGATCCAATCTTGTCCAGTAAGAATACAAGCTTGGATCCAATCTTGTCCAGTAAGAATACAAGCTTGGATCCCATCTTGTCCAGTTAGAATACAAGCTTGGATCCCATCTTGTCCAGTACGAATACAAGCTTGGATCCGATCTTGTCCAGTTAGAATACAAGCTTGGATCCGATCTTGTCCAGTTAGAATACAATCTTGGATCCCATCTTGTCCAGTTAGAATACATGCTTGGATCCCATCTTGTCCAGTAAGAATACAAGCTTGGATCCGATCTTGTCCAGTAAGAATACAAGCTTGGATCCAATCTTGTCCAGTAAGAATACAGGCTTGGATCCCATTTTGTCCAGTAAGAATACAAGCTTGGATCATATCTTGTCCAGTACAAATACAAGCTTGGATTCCATCTTGTAGATGAAGAAGATGATGCATTTCTGGTGGTTGTTGTTTGTTGGGCTAAGTTTGGTAAACGTTGTCAATACTAAAAGCGCCAATAAACGAGAATGTGAGGGCCTTCATTAAAATATTATTCATTTCGTTTTCAAATCCCGACCTTTTATTAGGTTGGGGTTGTCTTCATTTCTGTTCTTATCCGGGCTACGAACACACATCAACCGCGCACAATTTGGTAATCCGGAAATGATTTCTTGTGTTGCCCAATAACACATTTCTTGAGGATGTCCATGAGCTGTTACTTCTGTGTAACACACGAAGAGCTGTCACGAAAAGTATGTGTACGTTGTGAAATTTTGAAAAATAGAGGTCCACCATTTTATACGTTTAGTACTTGGAGGCGGAGACGCTGCTGTCCGGGATAAGTAAACACGTAAAGACAGAAATGAAAATTGGAAAATTGTCACATGACCGAAGTAATGTTTTAACTAGAGGTTTAAGCCCATTCCATTTGGTTATATATTTCAGATGAAGTTTTATGGCAATTAGATAAATATAATAACTTTGATACGTTGTATCATTTTAAACCTCTAGAGGAAGGATTTTAATAATAATGATAATAATAATTTCTTCATAGCGCATTACAAGGCAACATTTAAAAAAATGGCACAATATCTCAATGCGCTTTACATTCACAATATAAAATTACAAGACAAAAGAAATTAAACGAGACTAAAATAAGAACATAATATCAAACAGGAAAAAACAAAGAAATTAACCCGTAAAAGATATAGTTTAAAACGCAGAGGAATTAAACAAGAATAAAATAAGAACATATCAACCCGGATAAAAACTATGAAATTAACTTATAAATTATCGGTTAAAAAGCAGAGTTTTAATATTCGTTTTAAAAACATTAATGTTAGTTTCATTGCGCAGTTTGTGTGATAAGGTGTTCCATAGGGTTGGAGCATACTGACTAAAAATCTTATTGCCATAAAATTTATTTTTCGGTTTCTTAGCAGGATATGCAATAGAGGGCGATTGGTTGAACCTGAAATGAAACGGGGGTTTAACAGTCCTACTCACTGGGCTATAATAATGAAGACTGATATACCCCATACAGTGTGTTATGAGGTAAATTTTGCCCGTGCAGCGTCGCTACGGCCTACACTTACATCGAATTCCAACTGCCAAGGAATCTTTTACGTGCACGCCAATGTGTACACGGGACCTCGGTTTTTCGTTCCATCCGAACGATTAGACATCTGTCTTTGTCAGGCCCTTCGTCCTACATGACTGACAAAGGGAAAGAAACCACGCCGGAAAACCTGGTCCAGGTTACCTGGATGAACATTCTCGGCCAATGCAGGGATCAAACACCCGGTCTCCAGACTAGCAAGCCAGCGCCTTACCCACGTGACCCCCCACAAATATGTGTCCGATCGTTTTGAATGTTTGCGGCCATTATGATAATAATATAATAATAATAATTTATTGAACTTGTATAGCGCCAAAATCCAGCTTGTAAAGCTGCTCGGTGGCGTATACAAATAAAAATAAAACTGTTTGGTAGAATATAGATAAAATATAGATAGAAAATCACAACAAATTAAAAATAAACTATTGGGTAAAACAAATAAATGGCAGTGTACAGATAAAAATATAAAACATTGAAGTATTTGTTAAAAATATAATTACATAAAGGCTTTTTGGAACAATTCTGTCTTTAGGTTCTTTTTAAAAACGTTGAAACTTGAACTGGTCCTAGTTTTAAAGGAAATCTCGTTCCAAAGTTTCGGTGCTGCTACCGAAAAAGAGCGTTGGGCGAAGAGTGTTTTACTTTTTGGCATCTCAAGGAGGTGAAGATTAGAAGATCGAAGTTGGCGTAAGGGTTTATAATGGTTAAGAAGATCTTTGAGATAAACGGGGGACTCAGGACAGTTGATTGACAGATATGTAAGACACAAAATTTTGAAATCGATGCGAAAAGAAACAGGGAGCCAGTGCAGTTGTTTAAGGACAGGGGTGATGGGTGAACGATAAGGTGTTCGTGAAACGATACGAGCAGCTTTATTTTGAGGGAGGGTATAAACTGTTTGCAGGAAGGCCAACAAGCAGTGAGTTACAATAATCGAGTCTGGATGTAATAAAGGAATTGACAAGTAGTTTACAAGTTTCAAAATTAATATAGGGACGTATTCTACCAATGTCATACAGGTGAAAATTACACGATTTACAGATAGATGAGATATGGGATTTCATATCCAGCGCAGAGTCGAAATTTACACCAAGATTTCGTACAGACGTTGACAAAGAAATACTGGCATCTCCAATTTTGACAGAATTATGTGTTAACTTTAGATTTGTATTACATTTAGGTTTCAAAAGTTGTATCACTTCCGTTTTATCATCGTTCAATTTTAAAAGATTTAGTTTCATCCAGGATCGTACATCCGCAATGCAGGTCTCCAACTTTGTTATGTTCTCGGTATCGTTGCCCCTATTCAGCGCGATATACATTTGTGTATCGTCGGCGTAAAGTTGGTAGTCAATTTGGTGTTTTCTAATGATGTCTCCTAAAGGAGAGGTGTATGCTGTAAACAAGAGTGGTCGAAGGACCGAACCTTGCGGCACACCATATTACAGCCTTTGTGGAGTAGATTTACTGTTATTGATATGCACTACTTGCTCCCGACAATCCAAATAACTGGCGAACCATGATAATGCAATTTCTTCGATCCCAAAACGATGTTTTAGCCGGAATAACAATATCGAAGTGTCTATGGTGTCGAAAGCGGCACTAAGGTCAAGCATAACCAAGACTGATGATGTCATTATGGACTAGTACAAGGGCAGTCTCAGTAAGTTGTTCTGTGCAATATGATACTTAAATCTGGAAGCTACAACCTCTACTATGATTTTAGATAAAAACGAAAGATTAGAGATTAGTTTTTAAGTAATTCTGTATCTAAATTCGCCTTTTTTAGTAATGGTGTCACCAGGGCCTTTTTCAGTGATTGACACACCTTTCCAGATTTTGATGAACTAGGAGAAATCGACGACGAGCATGATTTGAATAACCATGTAGGGAGTGGGTCAAGTTCACAGGATTTATTTGCCGATTTTCCAATAATTTTAAAGATTTCAGTGTCTGATGTTGGCTCAAACTCAGTTAACACAGATCCTGTGTAGATTTCGCTGTCATGGGGAGTTGCTGTGTCTGAATCCTCAAGCTGCAATCTAATATTAGCTACCTTTTAACAAAAGAACGACGAAAATTGTTTTGCTAGGGCCTCAAAGTCATCATTTTGGGGAAGGAGAGACTTTTCTTTTGATTTGGAAATACTGTCAATTATTTCAAAGATTTGCTTCGGATTTCCCTTGTTCGTCTCGATTTTTTTTTTAACATAAGAAATTTTAGCCTGTTTTATCTGTTTGTTTGTTTCAGTCCTTTGGTGGGTATATATCTCCTAGTGGATTTCCAAGTTGGTTTTCCTCCATTGTTTTTCAGCAGTTCGTTTTTCCTGTTTTGAAATTAATATCTCAGTGATCAATCTGTGGTCGAGGACGTTTTGACCAATTAATGTTGAGGCGGTTTAGTTTATTGCCGATTTAAACAAGTGGTCGCCGACTTTAAGTGTCGCTGAAACTCTTTGATGGGTCTCTGTGTGTGTGTGTAGGGGGGGGGGGAGGCTGGATTGACGAATGGTTAGCACGTGCGCGCTGTATTAGATGTTTGTTTTGCGTGGTTTAGAATCCCCGGTTATACCTGCCAAGAAGTAGGGTCGCCTGTTAAATCTCGTGGACCGCTGTGATTTTTTTAACAGAATTATTTTAAATTTGGTCTAAACCTTAGGGTCATGAGAGGTCGACCTGGTACGATATTCAACATTGCGCGCCCTTCTTTACCAGAGTTATGCCCCGTTTTCCGAATAGCTTCACTGGTAGACTAACTTGAATTATGAACAAAGGGCCAATCAAATAAAAAATGGGTTCTGATTATCTTGCATATTCCCGATTACAATTATTTCGTAATGACCTCGCAATGACGACATATTTATAACATAATGACGACATATTTATCTCATAATGGCGACATAATTAGGCTATATCGTAATTACAGCATAGTTATCTCGTAATGGAGACAATTTTAAGGACGTCGTAAAATACATCATTCTGATTCACAGCGTGTTTATTTCATTCTCTCATTTATGGTTTTAGTTTATGCTTCCATTAAAAATCAATTTATTCAAAGCCCTCACTAATATAATTCATTATTTTCATGCCCTCCGGTGCACATCATTCATTAGTTTATATACTCGAATCATTCATTTAACATCATGCTCCCATTGGTATTGTTCATGAAAAAGGGATGCTCGTAATTTGCATTTTTCATAATTATGGAATTTTTCTCCAATAAATCCACACTTGTGTGGATACAGGCGGTATTTCGTGACCCCATGACCGTATCCTTAACATTTGTCGGGAACTGTGTCTGTGTAGCGAGAATTTTATACATTGCCAGCTACTTAACCTCGAATATGCACAATACTGAATCTTCAGTATCCTACAAAATATTTTAATATAAGGATTGTGGCCTGGGTTAGCTTAGGGTAAGGGCTAGGAATGACTATTCTCATCTTTACCCATTTATCCACCGTGAACCCTAAGGTCAAGAAAGCATTTCATACCTGTAAAGATGATTTAAAATATATTTGTTTGTCATTCTTTTTAATTGATTCCATATTCTGCTGTAATGATTAATACCGATCATTCACATTTGTCATCCTATTTATCATCACTATAATGTCTATAAGGCTAAGAATGAACCAGCGGCTGCCAGGCAGGATACGCCCACATTTTCGGGAGATGGTTAGAGAACAAGCAAAACCGAAAGTGATTTTTCCTACAATCAAAGGCTATAATTCATTAAATTACAATTTGATATGCGCAAATATCGAAAAGAATCAAGATTTTTAGGTTATAAACATGCATTTCAAGTTTCATCAAAATCGAATCAAAATTGTGACCTATACTGGGTCCACAACCTTGATATACCATTTTATAACAGCACTTTTGTTCCGAATTTTCCGAAATTCGAACTCAACCTTCCTTAGGGTGTAACGGTGATATAATTAAACGATTTTTTAAATCGGATAATAATTGTGACCTCCAGAGGGGCCACAAGCTAAACAAAGACGATTTTGTGTATAATCAGGGGCCATAATTCAGGAATTTACGATCCGATATATGCGCAAATATCGAAAGGAACCAAGATCTTTGGGTTATAACCATGCAATTTAAGTTTCATCAAAATCGAATTAAAATTGTGACCTCAACAGGGTCCACAATCTTAATATACCATTTTTTAACAGTAATCGCGTACGAATGGCGTCCATTTTGTATGGCAATTTTGGTCCAATTTTTCCGAAATTCGAACTAAACCTTCCTTAGGGCGTAAAGGTGATATAATCAAACGATTTTTTAAATCAAATAATAATTGTGACCTCCAGACGGACCACATGCTAATCGAAGGCGATTTTGCATATAATCAGGGGCCATAATTCAGAAAGTTAGGATCCGATATGCGCAAATATCGAAAGGAACCAAGATCTTTGGGTTATAACCATGCATTTTAAGTTTCATCAAAATCGAATTAAAATTTGACCTCTACAGGGTCCACAACCTTGAAATACCATTTTTTAACAGTATTCGCGTACACGCGGCGGCCATTTTGTTTGGCAATTTTGGTCCAATTTTTCCGAAATTCGAACTCAATCTTCCTAAGGGTGTAACGGTGATATAATCAAACGATTTTTTGAATCGGATAATTATTGTAACCTCCAAAGGGACCACAAGCTAAACCAAGACGATTTTGCGTATAATCAGGGGCCATAATTCAGAAAGTTACGATCCGATATGCGCAAATATCGAAAGGAACCAAGATCTTTGGGTTATAACCATGCATTTTAAGTTTCATCAAAATCGAATTAAAATTGTGACCTCTACAGGGTCCACAACCTTGATATACCATTTTTTAACAGTATTCGTGTACGAACGGTGGCCATTTTGTATGGTAATTTTGGTCCGATTTTCCCGAAATTTGAACTCAACCTTCCTTAGGGTGTTACGGTGATATAATTGAACGTTTTTTTAAATCAGATAATAATTGTGACCTCCAGAGGTACCACAAGCTAAAATAGGTGATTTTTCGGAAAATCAGGGGCCATAATTCAGGAAATTACGTTCCGATAGGCGCAAATATCGAAAGGAACCAAGATCTTTGGGTTATAAACATGTATGTTAAGTTTCATCAAAATCGGTTCAAAATTGTGACCTCTATAGGGTCCACAAGCTAAAAATGTGATTTTTCGTACAATCAGGGGCCATAATCCATGAAGTTTTGATCCGATACATGCCAATATCGAAAGCAGCCGAGATCTTTTGGGGATAAACCTATATTTCAAGTTTCGTCAAAATCGGACAAGAATTGTGACCTGTAGAGAGTCCACAAACAATTGTGGACGGACGGACATCCGGACGGACGGACGGACGGACGGACGGACAGGGGCGACGACATAATACGTCCACATGAAAATGTGGGCGTATAAAAACATTTTACATATTTGAATTTATAAAATAAATCACAGTGCAATGAAGTCAGTACTTGATCATGTCATGTTTCCCATTGCCATGATTAAAGGACAGAGGTGGGGATCGACCGACCTTGAAACCTCGTGGAATTTGTTGTGTTTCCCCCGGCAGCTAAAGACAACTACGGCTATAAGGGAATTATTGAAATAAAATTTAACCACATTTTAGTCCCAAAATGACCTAGTCTGTGACAAGTGGACGTTAAACCCCATGTATATCCCTCTCTGGCATGGCCTAGAGTGCCGCGCTTCGACCTCTAGCTGGCCGGCCATCTCTGGCTTGCGGCTGTGGTTTTGAGCCCTGGTGTGAGTGTTTGTGGCATGGAGATAGGGGCGCCTTCTCAACCTCGTGGGTTTCCTCCAGGCACTCCGGTTTCCTCCCACTGCTAAAGACCCCAACGCACAAGCGAATTATTGAAGAAAAACATGTGTTAGTCCCAAAATGACCCAGTTGTGTTGAGTGAACATTAAACCCCATTTCTCTCTCTTCCACCTCTAGCTGGCCGGTCACCTCTGGCTTGCGGCAGTTGTTTTGACTCCTAATGTGAGCGTATGTGACATGGAGATGGGGGCCCCTTCTCAACCTTCCGGTTTCCTCCCACTGTTAAAGAACCCTACGCGCAATCGAATTATTGGAATAAAAATTGAAAACCATACATACGTTAGTCCCAAAATGACCTTTTGTGTCGAGTGGACGTTAACCCCCCCCCCATTTCTCTCTTTCTTTTCAATTTATAGGCATGGAATAGAAAAATAAGATGACATTATATTGTATTAATTAATGATTTGGCAAGTTGTGCGATTCAAACATATTCACATACATGAACTTTAAAACACTTATATGAAATTAGCATATGAGTGACATATGGGTATATAAACAGAGTTAATGAGCCAAAACATAGCTGGATCTATGTGTCAACAACATGTTACCAGATTACACATGAGTGGAAATATACTAATGGTATCATTTGGCTTAATTTAACCAATCATATCAGAAATTGCACATGTTCAAGGCCATAAATAGGCTTTTCTGTGCGTGATGTTCATATGTCCTATAAAAGATATCATGGCAAAGTTTTAAGGTAGATTTTATTAGATTCAGGAGAGATTACCATCTGCGTTCCTAGACAGGAAACGATGTAGCAGTTGCCAGTTTCTATCAATAGACTTGCCGAGCGAGTCTGCGAGCTTGGCTTAATACGGATTGAGAATGAATGAATGAAATGGGGTTTAACGTCCTACTATTATGCACCTAACCTGGGCTAATGGAAGGCGGGATGTTTGAGAATGACTATAGTATTGTAATCTATACTATGCTTATGTATCCAGCTTGATATATAAAATGTAAAAACGAACTTTTGCGTTATTATATAACTGAGAACACAAACGTCTCAAGAAAACAGTAAGTAGAAATTACACAACGTGAAGTGGAAGTACAGACGGGAAGAGACACATTCTAGATGATCACAAGGCTACTAAAATATGTAGTAAGAACAGATGCATGGGTTGTACGTAGGACGTGGCAAGCACAGTTGGTTCCAGCACTCTCCACGCCTGAGAGAAAGGCCCATGGTGCTACAACAGGTTGTATTATCTGTGTTTGGAACTGCTCATCTGACTGGATAAAGTTAGCTGAATCATCATGTAAATTGCGTAAATAAAGGCCATTGGATTTTATATAACATCTCTTATTTCGTCATCGTACGTGCATGAAGTCATTGATACATACTCACATCTTCCCATGTCTAATAATGAACTCTTTCCCTGTTATGCACCACTTTTGCACATCCAATTATTAAGATGTGCGTTCTAGATTGCGGTAAAAGCTTACATATATGTGCATATCGATAGGGTTCATCATATCATGACCCCAATGCTTCCCGCCAAATTTGAAAGAAATCCGTTAGAAACCATAGCTTCTTTTGCGTTCACAGGGTTATCGGCAAATGGTTCATTCTCTTTTGATCAAAATGCTTCACAACAAAATTTAAAAAGATCCGTTAAACCGTCTTTAGAATGACAATCATACAACCCCATATAATAGGGAGAAATAAACAAACTATGATATATTTTAATGTGCAGTTTTAATTCCAATAACAGAAGAGAAAACGAAAACATTTAATGAGCAAATTTTCTGTGGAGCATTACATACCAGAACATTGACAATCACTATACATGTATATACATTGCCATTCATTCACTAATAATTGCACAACTATATTTATTCATTGAACATCCGTTAACAAATATATTCACCGATAACAGTAATCGAACAATTCAACATATGCATTCATGAAACAATCACTGTGGTTAGACAATCACTTAAATAAGAACCGATGGGAATATTTACTCACGGTACAATGATAGATAACAATTGTTTTCATGGATAGAATGGAACCATGATTAAGCGTGGCACAATGATTGTTAACTATGCTTACGTGTGGTACAATGATTGTTATATATGCTTACATTTGGCACAATGATTGTTACCTATGGTTACGTGTGGCACAATGATTGTTAACTATGTTTACATGTGTCACAGCGATTGTTAACCATGGTTCCGTGTGGTACAATGATTGTTAACTATAGTTACATGTGACACAATGATTATTAAACTATGGTTACAGGTGGCATAGTGATTGTTATCTATGGTTACGCGTGGTACATTGATTGTTAACTATGGCTACATGTGGCACAATGATTGTTAACTATGGTTACATGTGGCACAGTGATTGTTAACTATGGTTAAATGTGGCACAATATGGTAAGCATGGTAACCTGTGACACTGATCGGTAATCATGGTTAATTATGACAATGCTTGGTAACCATGGTTACACATGAAACAATGATTGGTAACCATGATTACTCGTGGCACTCATGGATGCTTAACCAAAATTAATTATGGCACAATGATTTATAGATATTTGATAATCATGATTATTTGTGGCACACACCGATTCCTAACCATGATTACTTATGGCACAATGATTTATAGATATTTGATAATCATGATAATTCGTGGCACACACTGATTCCTAACCATGATTACTTATGGCACAATGATTAATTGATATGGGATAACCATATGATTTTTCGTGGCACACCTTAATTCTTGAATAATGATTGATGGCATAAATATGGCACAATGGTCAAATAAAAATGATCAACTATGATGGATCGAGCGTGGTTCATTATAGAATCCAAGTTCAAAATTGTGTTTGGGTTTTTTTTCAATTCAACTACAATATTCCTACAAAAATCGGAGTGCGTAATCCTTATAAAAACCAGTATGTTCATATCAATAGTAATGGAATGAAAAGGAGTTTAATGTCTTGTAAACGCAATACCTTGGGCATTTCAAAACAGACATGTGACAATGTACATCTTGTGTGTGAAATGTGGTGTAAGAGAGGCGTTTCGTCCTGGTTTTCTTTTATTTCCAACTGCCAAGGGATGATTTTCGTAAACGCCAATGTGTACACGAATGGTCCTTGTTTTTTTCATTTTCCAAACGTGTAATATAGCTAACCATTATTCATATATTTTTGTATGTGGGTAACACGCTGGCTCGCTATTCTGGAGATCGCGTGCATTGGCTGAGAAAGTTCATCAAGATTCTCCAACAGGGTTTTCCCCTGTCGGTGGTGCAGGAAGGAGGGCCTGACAAAGACAGCTGTCTAGTCGTTTGGATGTGACGAAAAATCAAGGACCCGTGTTTACATTGGCGTGCATGTAAAAGATCCCTTGGCAGTTGGAATTCGATATGAGTAGGCCATAGTGCCTCTGCCCTGGCAAATATCCCTTATAGCACACAGTATGGCATATGGCCGTCTTCATTAACCCAGTCGGCATAGGACGTTAAACCCCATCTCATTTCATTTCATATAATCAGAATTAATTTTTATTTCCACTTACTGATTGATTGATTACAGCCATAACGCTACGTTAACACCTGCGCACACACAGGAACGAACACATACATATATATATATTATATATTAACCTCTTTTAATATATTATGTACATTGTACCATTATTTTTTTTATATATTTCTATTTACAATTACTGGAAACTAAACTCCCAATTTCCTCAATTCATAAATTTTACAATATATTAAAATCTAGTTTTGAATACCGGTACTTTAACAAGAATAAAATATATAAACTATAACAATTGCTATGGTTACTGATAATAATGAGGAGGATGTGAGAACCATGTTGAATGATACAGATGTCGTTCTCTATAATAAGGGGTACTAATTCTTTAAAAGTGGTACTAAGTAACTGAACGGGACAAAAAGTTAAAGGGCCAATCCCCATAACTTTTTGGGGAATTAAACTGCTTAATTTTGTGTTAGAATCATTTAAAACCCATTATCTAAGGCCGATCAACTAACCCGATTTTTGTGATACGCTGGTAAATAACTTAAACCTGACAGTCTGCATCTGGAAATGGAGACCTTTGTATCATACAGTATCTGGACAAAACCAGACTTTTTTCGATAAAAAAATATGTAGGTGAAATTTACCTTTTGTTATCAAGTACAGTACATGAGTCATTCACTGTATAGACCTCTCAAGAAACGTAAATCGATTATCAGGTCACCCAATAAAAAAAATGACCCGAAATCTTAAAAGGGTTACGTGTCCGGATAAGCAGTGTTGACGTTCACGTCCAATCGACTCAATATTTTCAGCTGAAATTTTCATACAATGTAAATACACAATGCTTTTATATTTTGGTTCATAAATTTCACAAATACTCTGACTTTAATTTTTGAGACTCTGTTCTTATCGGGATTGTCCCTTTAAACATATTTGAATTTCAAAGTGTATTCTCTCAATGTTTTCAAGCATGGCCGGCCAGCTAGAGTTTGAAGCGCGGCACTCTAGACCACTAGGCCATCCCAACCCCCAAGGGTTAATCAAGATTGACCAGGTTTGGTATTAATTTATAATATTATCCAAAAAATATAACAAACTGGACAACACTGTGTAGTAGGTTTAAAAAAGTATAATCTAATACGTGTTTCGGGTTATTCGACTTAATCAGACAGTGGTTATTACAATATCATCTCCTCCTTGGATTTTTTTAATACTATCTTTAACAGTTTAACATAAAATTTATTTTTGATTCCCGGAGGGGGGAGGTTAGAATAACTTTATGAACACGATGATGGCACATGTGAGATATGAAATAAGCTTAAACGCGCTACAGATTGTCTCCGACTGAGCTAATGAAGACGGCGCGTGTGGGGCTGAGAATGAAGTATTTTCCCTAATCGTTCGGATGCCATGGAATTTATCGTTTGTTTGTTTCAAAATTACCAAAGTATTGTGTTGACAGAACATTAAACTAAATTCAACCCCCAATCTATCCCATTAGACACAGAAAATCACATGTGATATAATAGGATATGTCATAAACGGTAAATAAAAGTCATACTAAAAGTGTTCTCTTTTTTAAATGTCCAAGATATCACTAAGCTTGGAGAATTCTTTTTTTTTACATCAATGTTTACAATCAAACCTATTTGCACTTGTAAAATTTATTGGGTTTTTTTACAATAAAAGCCAGTAACATTTTGAAGACTGCATTTAAAAACTTGGCAAGAACGTGACAACCTGATGACAATAAGAATAGGCTTTAATTATGCTGCGCTTGAAATATTATCGTCATATTTACATTAATGACAATCGGATTAAAATACTTATCTACTTATTCTTTACACTTTTTATTTTTTTAGATGGTTTTCATATGAAGACAAATAAAATCAAAACTGAGCCGTAAAACAAGGAAATAATATCTGTGCTTTCATCAGGATCTAAGAAATGAAAATTACAACAAATAAAAAGACCACTAAGAAAACCTTAAGTGCATAAGGTAAGATTTAGATAAAAAGCTTGCCATTCTGCTATTCTAGTTCCAAAATAGATAATACAAAATAAATATATTGGAAGTTTTGACAAGAAGTGGCATAGATTGTTTATAATCGTAGAAACAGTATTTGTTAATTGAGACTATTAGAATAATAATTTATCTAACATTTGAAGCCAAAATGAAGACCTGCAATAGACAGATTTAGCTCTTCATTAAGTGATTAATAATTTAATAATATAGAATTATTAGCAGATTTTTTTGGTAATAAAAAATAATTGTGAACTTTTAGTGCCAATGGAATTTATAGTATTCCATATTTGGTAGCATTTGGTCTGTTATTTGTCTAAATGTAATACTAATTCCATGATATCAATTACATGTTGAATCCAAAAATGTACAAACAGATCACTAAACATATTTCTTTACTAGAAATCCAGAAATGCCGAAAACTGAATATTTTAAATGAATTGCTTAATGACTCATATGAAATATTTACTAATATCAATAAAATGCAATCAATTGATATTGTACAGTTTGTAGAAATCTTCAAATGCACCAAAATTGCCATAAAAGTTATCAATTCAACAGAATCAAATATTTAATTGACTTGAATATTACCTTTAAATATCGTAATGTATTGACAATCAAGTCAAACCATTAGGTATCATAATTATAAGTAAGTAATCATTTAGTGCCATGTGCATTACCCATTAAAGAAACATATGTTTAGTGTACACCAGTCAGACCAGTCTCTCAAACATAGAAATACTGGGCATTTCAAAGTTTGTTTCAAATAAATAGTCAAAAATCTAAAACCAGTCAGCCTAAGAAGTAATGCCCTTTGGTCTCAGAGATGCACCCAACACTTTTCAGAAACTTCAAACAGCAAAAAAAGTCTCTTTTTTATAATTAACTCATTAAACATTAGACACACTACCTTTACATATGAATAACCGGTACACATATAAGCTGCTGGTTTTTTTTATAAAACAAATATCTTTTTTTTAATAAGGTGATTTCACAGGTATTATATTAGATCCAAAACCAGGACTAAAACACAATCATATTAAAAATTAAATCTTATTAAACATTTAATTATTTTAGCATTATCATAAAATCACATAATCCTAGATAAACATATCAATTTTAAAAGACTCCCAACAAAAAAAGAAATTTTATAAAAAATAAAAAATAACTAATTAATCAAAACAATAATAAGGTTTATTTACATTTATGAATTAATATTATTTTAAGAAGAATTAGTTAGAGAGGTATTCTACTGGGCTTTTATTAAGAATTTCATCTGACCATAGAGTTTTCATTCTTACCGGCATTCCATTTGGTAATGAGAAAGTTTTAGGGGTATAATGCTTCATCTTGAACAACTAGTAAGGGTAATTTTCCCAGCCAAAATCTGGGGTGGCCTAGCTGTGGTTTCGAGCCCTAGTGTGAGCGTATGTGGCGCCTTCTCAACCTCGTGGGTTTCCTCCCACTGCTAAAGACCCATACGCGCAAGCTAATCATTGAAATAAGTTGTGTTGAGTGGAAGTTAAACACAATTTCTCTCTCTCTCTCTCTCAGCCAAATTCAGGATCGACCACTTGGTTAGTAAGCTAGTGCCTTACCCACCCCGCCATAATTGCTTCACTGCCCCACCCATACCAAAACAAACCCTGAGTTGAGCAGTAAAATTTAAGGCCTAAAGAATGACCTGCAATATATTAGACAGATTTAGCTCTTACATAATGCATGTTTTATTAAGTAAGTTATCCTATTCAATGTGTGATACTTAGTAAAACAAATTTGGTGATATGTAATATTTTTAGCAAGTTTTACTCTTAAAGGGACAATAACACTCTTGCTGGCTTGACAGGTCCAGAAAAAAAAATTAGCCTTATTCTAACTACTAGATGTTTAAGTGTCCTTTCTGTTGTGTAAATTATCCATTACAACCTATCTTACTTGTCCAGAGGGTTCGAAAATATGTTTAAATCCAAGTTGCATTTGAAAGTGTTTACGTAAAGCTTTTCAAACCATGTTACGTGTGTTAAGATGAAATTTGTATCATTTATTAATTATTGGAATATTGTAAAATAGTACAATTTGATGACCAGAATAAAGATTGGGACATATTATTCTGTTACAACAAGAATGGTATTGGGGCTTTAATTTAGCTATAAAACTGAAAAATTTAGATAATTTCTTAGTATTGCAATCCATTTGCTGATTACACTATTTTGTCTATAACATTTTTTAGGACTTTGAATTCTGTCTCATGGTTTGGATTGTTCGTAATTGGTTAAATTTTATTTTACAAGATTGTTTCATTTTATTTTTTTGCTTTAAAGCTACTTACACAATTTATGCGAGTACAGCCCCTCATGAATTCAATTTGAATAGTCCCTCCCTTATTTGTTTTCAATAACACACATCAAAACGAAAAATACCTTCACAGCATTATCACTTTACGCATTACATGATCCAAAACAGACTTGCTAATAGCAGTACAGATAAATATAACATTAGATATATTATGCTTAAATTAAAAACAATTTCTCTGAACACATTATGCCATTTTACATTAATCCAATATCCATGACAACCAGTTGAAGCTCTGAGTGGCAAAACAAGTCCCTGAACAATTCAGTAACCAAAAAGGCCTTCCTATCCTAATGGCTGATCAATCTGATTAAAACACAGATCCTATTTCGTTTCGTTTTTTATAGTTCAAAATTTTGTTTTACCTGTCTTTGTAGTGTGGTCCAGCACTGATTAGCAGTGAATATTCACTAGGCTGCCAAGACTTAAGTAATCCTTTGTGGAACAGATTGGTTTGAGTGTGGGCCATTGAAAGTATAAACAAACGAAACGAAATATAGATTTGTATTTCAATCAGATTGAACGGCTGATCGACTATAATCTAGTTTATGATTAAAACAGGCTAATTACATGATGAAAGCTGTATCAATTAAAATAATGGTCTCAGTAATATATCACTGTACTTTCACTTCTACAAATTCCAACTTAAAATAATTCTATTGTTAACACTAAAAACACAAACTATTTTATTTATCATGTCAAGTTAAGTAATGTACAGCAGTAATTGAGTGTCAACATTAAGTGAAAATGAAATTGAGCAGAATAAAATGAAGGCAAGATGTGCTGGCTAGTAATCGGTAATCTTTTATGTACAATACATATAATGAATGAATGAAATGGGGTTTAATGTCCTACTATTATGCACCTAACCTGGGCTAACAATACATATAATATATACCTCTAATAGGCTCCACCCAACACTATTATTTAGGTATATATATAGCACAGGCTTTTTATTTCACGGTTTGATATATTTTGTTCAGCTTCAGAAAAGCAGGGTGTTTTTTTTAGTAGAAAAGAACAAAAATCAGCATTCTCACGCTTTCTATGTTCGGTATTGTTAAGTGGTTTTATTTATGCTACTTCAGATTTATGAATATACCCATCCACCGTTTACAATTTCAAGTGTATTTTTACGTTTAAATTCTAAATTTTAATTGTATAGCATGTAAATTGTCAGACATATTTTCAGTAGCTATATCTTAATCTTACATAATACATCTTTAAAAGATTCCCTCTTAAAAATAAAATACAGAAAATTGCCCTTATGTTTAAACAACAATGTCTACACATATCGCCCATCAAAGTTAAAGGGGCCATCCCGATAACATTTTGGGGGTTAAAACTGCTTAATTTTGTATGAAAAGCCCTTAATAGCCTCTAACTTAGATCCGAGCAACTTCTTCAAGCTATGTGATACGTTTTCAAACAACTTCCAATAGACGGTATGGCTCGGTGGCCGAAGACTTGTGTTCTGTTTGCATTACACAGAAGTGTCTGGATAAAACGAGTCTATATATGTGCAGCTTTCAATCTAACCCTATTGACTCACTTTTAAAGCTCTCTATTGATTAAGTTAAAATTGGTATCAAATATAGTCGTGCTTATCAAGTAAAACGACCATAACAATTTAAAAGAACAACTTGAAAGAGCAAGTGTCCAGTTAAGCTTTTTTTGCATTCACGTCCAAACTACTCAATATTTTGAACTGAAATTTTCAGACAAGGTAAATACACTATTCCTCTATATTTTGGCGTTTAAATTTCATACGTTCATGAACGTGTAATTTTCAGATTCTTGGAAATTCAGGCTGGCCCCTTTAAGAGAATCCCTAGGTATTACAGAACATCTCTTGTTCAAGGACAAAGGAACAAAGAAGATGCAAAATATATATATATATATATATATATAATACAGGGAAATGAAGAAACGTGTTTTGAAGAATAATAATAATTAGATTCGGGCAAAAATTAATTTTTATTAAGAAAATTCAAATAAATTAGGGTATCTGGAACAATAAATGGTAAGTTTGTTTTGAAGATTCAAACGCCTGTTGAATGAACTTGTTATGCCATTAGCAGGATAGTATTTTAAAGAAGCTAAATCGTTAATATTTGGGACCTAGAAATTGACACGAATGGGTCGCAACGCATATAATAATGTAATATAAATGTATATAAACTAATTTACATTAAATCGTTTCTAATTTTACAGTAATTTCTAATCAGCCATGTTCGGCAATCTCAAGTCTACACCGATAGTATCTATTATGCATGCTCTCTCGATAAAAATATGGCTTAACCAATAAACATGACTTGTGGAATATGTCTAGCCTTGTTCTTCAAGTCCCTTGTGACAAATGGTGCTAAAACGCTTTATCGTACACGATTTGTATACCAATGGTAAAATGTTTATTTTTTCTTAAATATTGGATATCAGAAGCCCATCTTTTCCTGGTAAGAATTAAATTAACAAATAATTTGTGTTTCCAATGTCAAAGACTTACATGTAGCTACTTTAATATTGACTGTTTTAAGACCATTACACATTTGTCTCAATAGTCTGTACAAATAAAATCCAGCATTATAAACAGTAATTATTATAAACATCAAACAGTTTTTATGAGTAAAAATATTTTTTTTAAAATATAAGTTTTCAGGTTTGATTTAAAAAGAGGAAGTTTTATAAACTAAAATTTTTTAAGAATGCAGCCTGTACATCAGGACATCAATTATTGTGTCATAACCATTCTAATATAGCCTAAATAACATAAGGAGAGAGGTAATATATATAGGCCTAGCCTGTTCCTCAATACTTTTCTAAGAATAAAATATTGTTTATAAAAGAAATAATATACATTACTCCTCTGTAACATAACAAAATAAACATTAATAAGACTCTAATTATCAAAAATTAAATAGTCAGTTTTAAAGAATGAATGAAAGAATGAAATGGGGTTTATTATGCACCTAACCTGGGCTAATGGAAGACGGGCATAAGCCATACAATGTGTTATGAGGGAAATTATGCCCAGGCAGCGGTGCTACGGCCTACTCTTATATCGAATTCCAACTGCCAAGGGACCTTTTACGTGCACTCCAATGTGTACACAGGAACTTGGTTTTTCGTGTCATCCGAACAACTAGGCAGCTGTCCTTGTCAGGCCCTCTTTCTGTATCACTGACAACGGGGAATCACGCTGGAAAATCGAGATGAACTTTCTCGGTCAATGCAGGGATTGAACACCAAACCTCCAGGCTAGCGAACCAGCGCCTTATACACTTGGCCACCATGATCCCAGTCAGTTTTAAACTTGATACAAAGGTATAAGCCGGTCGGGACCAAGGGCTCTGGAAAATGACCTGAACTGGATCAGACCTGTAGGTCATTTTGCACGCCGAAAAAAAGCATATTTTGTGCTAAATCATAAAACAGATTTTAAAACAAAGATTTGATATCAAATAAATATGAAAGAAATTAGTGCTAAATACACAATATTAAATTATACCAGGGTTTTGTGTAACCAGTTCAGTTGTTCAAAAGGAATGCAATTTGTGGCTTCAAATAAAATTTCTATACACAATGTTACATTTGTAAAATGCATTCAAAAATGAATGGGTCAGTATTGGTGAAACATGATAAGATGACCGATATAAGATTAAAAAACGATGTACATTTCACTCACAGGTCTCGTAAAGATATGGCAACTAGAGAGATTTAATAGATTTACTGGCATGCTGCATGGACAGTGAACACAGGATCAATGAAATGATGTAGATAAATTCCATACAAAAATGGGAAATAAAATATTAAGGACAATAAATACCCAGGTAATATTCATCACTAACAATATCTCCAGTCCGATTCATATATTCGCTTTAACTTGTCAGTCCGGGATAGTTATAGGGCACGCTCTTTTATTTATCAAGCGCCTATTTTATAGAATCAATTACCTTTTGATATTTAAATTCCATCATCACTAGTTACTTTTAAAAAACATTGAGGATAAACTTCCGACGACAAAAAATCAATGAACGAAGGTCATCGCCGACTGCCATAAGCAGGAGGAGGGGAGAACACTAAAAATTAGAAGCTGAGAGAGTGAATTTAGGCCTCTATGACATGCAGGTGGCGAATGTGTCGGAAAATTAAGAGTTTCCAGCCGACATTAACTATCTCTCGGCCGAATTTCAGAGGATATGTCGTACTAAAACTCTCTCCCGGAAAAAAGGCAAGATAGCTAACCAGCGATTTTTTTCCAACGCAGACAGAAATATTCCGACCCTCGGGCATGGATGTTCAATGATCAACTACCCTTGTGCCTTCAATATTTCAATTGATTCTGAGGAATACCGCTGGCTAAATTTAATGCATTAAAACTAAAATGTGTGTATTACGAAATCAAGTGTTATTTTCAGTCTAGCAATAATTTTATGGCTTACACACAATAGAATATAGACAATAGACTGGGAATCACTGACAGTACACAGATATGTTACATATTAATGAATAACTATATACACTAAGCATATCTCTACTTTCACTTTGTGTGCACAAGCAGACCTAAGCCTGAACATATGGATGAGAATTTAACAAGTGCCATTTTAAAAGTATACACCGGTGATATTATATAATTATTTACAGCCCAACATAGAATTGGGTGAGTTATCAACAAATCAGCACTAATTAACAAAAACATGGAATTGTCAACAAATTAGGATTAATTAATAAATGAGATACAACATCGGAGAATTCTCAACAAATTAGTACTAATTAATAAAATACAAAATTAGGGTAACTGTCAACAAATTAGCACTAATTAATAAAATACAAAATTAGGGTAACTGTCAACAAATTAGCACTAATTAATAAAATACAAAATTAGGGGAACTGTCAACAAATTAGCACTGATAAATGAGACACAAAATGTAGAAAAATAAAAACAGCGATAGTTTTAAATAAAATCTGGTTAATATTCCACTAATTAAAAGACCGACGTGTATATATGCACATCCCAGGGATAACAATGCCGATATTCCATAAACTACAGACAGACGTGTATATATACACATCCAAGGGATAACGATACCGATATTCCACGAACTACAGACAGACATGTATATATACACATCCCAGGGATAACGATGCCGATATTCCACGAACTACAGACAGACGTGTATACATACACATCCTGGGGAGAACATTTCTAATATTCCACTAACTACAGCCAAACTTGTGTTCATCCAGGATAACATGGAAGGGGGAAGGTATTCAAAATCAGATTCAACAATATTATCAAATTATAATTTAATATTAAACAACTTGTCGGCCATAAAAATTAGTGATGCTGTAAAATAAATCCACTCTTCACTTTTTAAAAACCTGATATGACAGAGCCCACAGAAGTTGGGCTATCTCCATCTTCATTAGCCGGGTTGTAGCAGTTGGCTATCCAGTTACACTTTAGTAGAGTTGGTTGACAAATGATCTGATCACGGAATATCGAACCATAAACCATCCGTTTCTTAGTATGGGTTAATTTTCACTTCCACTGAAGGTGATATCACAGAAACAAGAACTGAAACTACATCCAATGTTAAACACAGATTGAATGAAAAATAATATATCATCCCAGGTTCACAGGTTCACAGGTTCGTTACAATCAGCACATGATATGGTTGCTATTGGTTTTCAAAAAATAACGACACATACTTCACACATGATACCGAACATACCCGCTCTAAATAATTCTTATAGTCAAGTAATCTGTTTATGGTAAATTTTTATAGAAGTGGCATTCTACTTCTATATAAGGCAGGTACTTTAACAGGCATTGTGTATCGATCCCCAAGGCAATGGGGATGAGAGGCATCGTGATGAGTTAGCACTATATATAGTTACGTTAGTTTTATGTACATTGACCAATTATTATACAACCGTGATACACTTTAATCCACTTGTGAATATATCCAGTTAACAATTAACATAGTTATCTCCCCTTGAAGGGAGATCCCACCAATACTTATCCCCCCTCTCTAATAATAATATGCACCTAAAATATATATATAGATATATATACATATAGAGATCTGTTTTAAAACATCCCATAATAATAATAATTATATTTTCAACACAGGATAATTTGTCAATAACAAAACAAGAACAAACAAATTCCAAGCTGCACACTTTTCAACGAGATTACCGGTAGCTAAGATCACAAAGAGGTAAAAGTTATTGAGAGGTCATGAAGGGAGGTCAAATATTTCCAGAAGTAGAGGTTCAATATCGTCTAGTTTCATTTTGAGCAACATTTTTGTGTGAACTTCATTGATATTCCTAAGATCCGTCAATTTCATGACAACCCTTGCGAACAGCGTTTTATCTTCAGGAAACCGAAACATTGTGTAAATTTGCAAAATTTCTGCGTATTCCTCCTGAATTTCGTTTACCATGTTTCGATTCACGAGCTCTCCGCGGTCAGCAGAGTACAACGACATCATAATCAGGATTTTAAGAATGAGCAAATCTCCGTGAATTGTTGACATGAGTGATTTAATAAACTTGGAATAAGTCATAAACAGCTGCTGAGTTTCAGCACCTCCCGATTTTAAAATACTAGCACTGATCCTGTTGGCATCCGATGGGTCTGTCACTGAAGTAGACGGACTGGCGGCACCACTGGCAGCACTGGCAGTGCCACTGGCACCAGGCTGAATACAATTTACGGTACTTAAACTCCAACTTTCCGTGTAAGGGTCATAGTTCACCGCAGAACGCAACATCATGACATCGACAACTGCACCTTTTAACAAGCATATTTGATCATCTTTTACAAGTTTCTTGAAACTTTCGATATTTTTTGCCACCTTAATAATTCTACGAACAAAACCTTCCGCAATATTGACAAACTCTACCGGATTAGATGGGTTTATTTTGAGGTTAGTTGAAGTTCCTGTGAGGAAGCAACTGACCTCGTGGGCATGAAGTAGTTCTTCTAGAACCGATCTATGTCTATCGTTGAGAGAGGCGATGGCCGCTTTAACCACATCCTGAGATTCAGACCAAGAGGGATATTTGAGAGGTACCGGAGATGTTGGGAAACTACACGAGGATTGTGAATTAGAGTTCTCCTGCTTCACTGGTATTGATTCACTATCTTTCTCTGATTTCGACCACAGAAGCAAGTCTGATGGTCCCACAGAATAAGTGTCTTCGGGTGGCATGTGTCCTTGACGACGTAACTTATTGATGATAATTTTCTGTTTTCGAACTTTTTTCTGCTGATCATCTAAAAATATACAAAAATAAACTTCATCAATTTATGATCAAACACAGATATAAAATGAAAATGAAAATGAAATGGGTTTTTTAATAATCTATTACTCTGGATCAAGCAAAATACTGATTGGCATTTACCGATTGTTATTTCCATATAAATTGTGTTGTTTTTCAAGCTACTGATGTTTTGATTTAATAAGACGATGTACAAAGTTTTATCCGGGGAAGGGGATGGTGTGAATGGCCGAATGAATTAGCATGGGCGTGCTGTGTCATAAGGTCTGTCAGTGAGTCAACTGGCGTGGTTTAGAAAATTTCTGGCCCTAAGTTCACAAAGCATTCTCATTCACTGTTTTTCAGAAGTATCTTTGATCCAGAAACACAATACTTTGCAGTACTTTGCACATAGTTTTTTATTGATGTATTTGATCCATTAAAACAACAACAGTTTTATAATGGTTTACATTTTATGTAACTTAAGGCCAACAATTTTGAGTAAATTCTTAACTTACGTCTGAGATAATGCTTTGTGAACTCCGGGCCAGAAGTTTGTACAGTGTATTGTGTGACAGTTCAATATGTTCTTATATGGTACTCAAGTACTATAATATCAATATTATGTGTGGTTTAATGGTCGAGAGCGGGGCATTAAGGATGACATCATATCTGGGCCCGTATTCAAAGGTTTTCTAGAAGTTAAGTAAAAATACTTAATTTTTCCACTTAACCAAGTGTCTTACCTTAAATCGGTATTCAATGGCTTGACTTACTATATACTTGGCTATGTGAAAACTTAACTTCACGCTTAAATTATGGAACACCCACATGCGCCAAAACGCATGAATTTTCAATTTATGGAATGCCCTCCACTGCCAAAAATCAAAAATTTCAAACATTGCAAACAGGTTATGCCCCCTTGAGAGCATCACTATACTCTATTCAATTCTTAGTTCACATTACTAGGAAAATGATTGTCGAAATATTCTATTGTAACACATGAAAATAGTATGATTTTAATTTGGGATAAATTATGATAGTGTGCATCCTTTAACGGAATGGCCGTTTTCATAGACCTTTTTTTAGAATTTCATTCCAATACATTACAATAAAATAGTGGTAGTATAATGATGGATATTGTAAGCTTTAATTTTTTAACAATGTATCACGAATAGAGAAGAACATATTAGCCATACATGATGACTTTTTTCTTTTTAAGGAGCTAAATCGCTAACTTTTGGGACCTAGAAATTGACAAAAGTAGGTCGCAATGCATATAATACTGTAATATGAATGTATACAAACTGATTAACATTAAATGGTTTCCTTTTTTACTCCAATTTCAAATCATTTATGTTCAGCCAAAATAAGCCAATTAGTTTCAATCCAGTGAAAATTTTTAGCGTCTGGTTATTCCAGTCTACATATGCCGCATGATACAATGCAACGTGTCTAGCCTCATTCCTCGAGTCTCTCAATACAACTAGGGCTGAAGTGCATCATGATGTCGTGTACCAATAATAGAAAAATTATTTTATCTTAAATATCGGATGTCGGAAGCTCATCTTTACCCGGTAAGTTTACATCATCAATGTTGATTTCAATTGACCAAAAATTCGTGATTTCGATGTCGAAGATTTTGGAGGATTTTGAGTTACAGACTTAGGTCCTTTAAGTTAGACTGGACAAATCATACAGTGTTTTTTTATAAATCTTATCTTTTGAGAAAATTCATAGACATTGTGTAACTACCTACATTTTAGCTTTTCAAAGGCCTGGCATTGACGGTGCATTGTTTTTATTTCAATCTGAATCCCCTAACTTTTAAAATCGTCACTACGGGACTACTACTACAGCGTTAAAAGATGGCATTATAATCTCACTTAACTTTAAGTGACCTATGGGAGGTACCTTAAAGTTAAGTGGATATTTCTCACTTAAGCTGGCCTTTGAATTTTAAAATCGTCACTACGGGACTACTACTACAGCGTTAAAAGATGGCATTATAATCTCACTTAACTTTAAGTGACCTATGGGAGGTACCTTAAAGTTAAGTGGATATTTCTCACTTAAGCTGGCCTTTGAATACCACTTAAAGACTAACACTTAAAAGTTAAGGCAGCTTAACTTTAAGGGACAATTTGATACTTAACAGTGCCTTTGAATACCACTTGACCTTAACTTACAGGAAGTTACGTATATTTAAGTGAAATCTAGAAGTTAAGTGACTATCTTAGACTTAAGATATCCTTTGAATACGGCCCCTGTAATTTAAGTTCTTATACGGTACTCAAGTACTATAATATCAATATATACCGTATTTCCTCTAATAAGCGCCGGGTCTCCAATAAGCGCCGGGGGGTCAAGGGTAGTTGAGAAAATAAGCGCCGGGCCTCCAATAAGCGCCAGGGTCCGTATTCAAAGGTTTTCTAAAAGTTAAGTAAAAATACTTAATTTTTCCACTTAACCAAGTGTCTTACCTTAAATCGGTATTCAAAGGCTCTATTTTTCATTTGCTTGGCTATGTGAAAACTTAACTCCACACTTAAATTATGGAAAACTCACATTCGCCAAAAAGCATGAATTTTCAATTTATGGACTACCCTCCACTGCCAAAAATGACAAATTTCTAACATTGTAAGCAAGTTATGCCCCCTTAAGAGCATCAACTATAGTCTATTAAATTCTTAGTTTATATTACATGTACTATGAAAATGTTTGTCGAAACATTATACACGTATTGTAACGTTTTAAAATAGTATGATTGTAATTTGGATAAATTATGGTATTGTGCATCCTTGGCTGTTTTCATAGATTTTTCCCCCCTAAAATTCCATCTCAAATACATTACAATAAATAGTGGCAGTATAATGATAGATATTGTAAACTTTAATTTTTTAACACTGTATGACGAATAGAAAAAACCCCCATATAATTAGCAATACACAATGGCCTTTGCCTTCTAATTTAGACTGGACAAATCATACAGTGTTTTTTTAATAAATCTATCATTTGCGAAATTCATAGATATTTTGTACGTACCTAGGCCTACATTTTAGATTTTCAAAGGCTTGGCACGGACGGTACTACGAAAGATGCATGTTGCATTATATTTTAACTGAATAAATACTATCGACTATGTATAATGGGAATGAGATGTAAAAAAATAAATCATGCCTTGCTCCTAGCGGTAGTATAAATAATTTTAAAAAATGTATAAAGATCTTTGAATTTAACTTTATTATATGACAATTGCGGAAACATGATGAAGCATGTATACAAACATGATAGATGATCGGAAAAAGATATCCTTAACTATCTCGGTGGTAATAACCTTTTATGGCACGACAACATCAAAGCTGCCGACGAAAAAGGTAATATGAGGCCAGCTACGCTCGGCGACATTGTCTTCGTTTCAATCTGAATCCCCTAACATTTAAAATCGCCACTACGGGACTGCTACTACAGCGTTAAAAGAAGTAATTATAATCTCACTTAACTTTAAGGTACCTCCCGTAGGTCACTTAAAGTTAAGTGGATATTTCTCACTTAAACTGGCCTTTGAATACCACTTAAAGACTTACACTTAAAAGTTAAGGCAGCTTAACTTTAAGGGAAAATTTGATACTTAACAGTGCCTTTGAATACCACTTGCCCTTAACTTACAGGAAGTTACGTATATTTAAGTGAAAGCTAGTAGTTAAGTGACTATCTTAGACTTAAGATATCCTTTGAATACGGACCCAGGTCTCTAATAGACATTAGATTGCTTTTGATCAAATGCCGTAATTTCAAAAGATTCTCCGGCCCAATGTCCATGGTAAATGACGGCTTTACCCTAAATCCAATTTGCTATTAAAGAAATAAGCGCCGGGTCTCCAAAGAGCGCCGAACCTCTAATAAGCGCCGGGGGGTCAAGGGGTGCTGAAAAAATAATCGCCTGGGCGCTTATTAGAGGAAATACGGTACTATAAAACTCCTATACAGTGTTCATATAAAGTGCTATTTATATAAAAAAATCTTCACAATGTACAATAAAATTGTGAATGTGTTTCATCAACTGAGTCTGGGTCTATAGAATAATATCAATAATTACTTATTATGTTCTATTTGTGATCTATTGAACCTAATGCCTCTCTGCAATAATCAATAACATAATAACTGTATTTAATCAATAACATAATAACTGTATTTAATCAATAACATAATAACTGTATTTAATCAATAACATAATAACTGTATTTAATCAATAACATAATAACTGTATTTAATCAATAACATAATAACTGTATTTAATCAATAACATAATAACTGTATTTAATCAATAACATAATAACTGTATTTCCTGCAAAACCAGACAGGAATTCATCACAGGTCATTACTCTTAGGATTTTTTTGGGTATATTTCGACATGATTTTTTACAAAAAAAAAACAGAGTGATGTTTTAGGAGAATTCTATGATAAATGGTCAGATTTAATTACCAAGGCCACCTGAAGATTTCCTTAAGATTGGAATCGCAACGATGTTACTTGACCTCGACTCCATGACAGAGCTAAAGCTCACATATTAGACCACTAACACTGTTCATCACATGTATTTTGAATACCGATAGTTCATACTCTATTTTACCGAGGTTTCGCCTAATATATTGGATGCAGCTATGGCGGACGTGGCATGCCAGCAGGGTAAGCTTAATCTTCCGGACACCTGTTATTTACACCTGTCTGACAAGACACAAACTGGAAGTGAGATCAGCTAACCTTTCCAGGTCATAAGCCTCCATGTCAGCCATATTTATTTCATAAATCTGAAACAAGTAAGGCAGCTTGGGGGCGTTAATTATTTTTATTTAATTATTTTGGTATTTTTGTAACCGAAGTTCAGCTTTAAGGTTGGGCAACTAACTCAATATATGTGATAGTTTTCAAAAACAACTTAAATCTGTTTTTTTAAGTCTTCATATGGATTATACAATATCTGGATAAAACCAGACTTTTATTTTATAAAAAAACAACAATTGTCGCAAACTGCATTATACGGTGTTTGGATAAAACAAGATTTTTTATCTTATAAAAAGAATGTGTAGGTAAAATTATTATCGAAGTACAGAGAGTGGGTAACAGACTGTATAGAGACCTCTAAAGAAACGGCAATTGATTATCAGATAACCCAATGAAAAAAAACGACTCAATATTATATGTGCTGAAATTTTGCGAAATGGTAAATCCACCATTCCTCTATATTTTTGCTCTTAAATATCATACGTACACAGACTTTTATTTCTGAGACTCTGTTGGGATGTTCCCTTTAAGGGAATATCTAGATAAAATAAGTTAAACAGAAAATAGGTTGAATTTAATTAGATAACATATGGTGAATTAATTCACCACATAACTCATTCTGCACCAATGAAACAGCAGAAAATCAAGCTGTGATTCTTCTAATCAACCTTAAATGTACTTTTACCCAACATTCCATCTTGATTTGCTCAGTTAATGCAAAATAATAGGTTGTCTAACCCTTTTATCATTTCTAACTCAACGCTGCACGAATACAAAGTAATATATTGATCAATGGTATGGGTCAAAACATTTTCTTAAAGAGCCAATCCCTAAAATATTTTAGAGAATAAAACTGCTTAATTTTGTGTTTCAATTCTTTAAAATCCATTGAAAGAAATAAATTTCAACAGACAAATCATACACCGATGCATACTTTCACCAAGGAATGACCCACGTTTCGCATTTCCTTTACACTACATTTAATATCACCGCAGTCCTCTACGCCATAGACAACAAGTTGTTTTGACGATGTGGTCTAAACAAACACGTGACTGTCTTACGCTCAGGGTATCATAGCAAGACGCACATGTAAATACTACTCAGGTCGTCTCTCCACTGCGAAATCATTCTACCATGAAATGTAACATGGGGCACAAAAGGGGATAAATGAAAGAGCAGAAAGTATTTGATGCTTTTCGGTTGAAACGACTCAATAATAAATACTAATTTTCACATTTTGCTTCACAATACTTGATAGAAATGTGATGTAAATAAGTTATAAGCACCTTTCCTCAGTGTATCAGTGAAAATCAGGACAAAACTTGTCTTGATATTCACCGATACACCTCGGAAAGTTTGCTAATAACTATTACATGTACTTGTCAAGTACAACACATGGGTCGTTCACTCTGAGAATCGATTATCAGGTCATTCAACAAAACAATTCACCTGAAATCTTAAAAGGGTTATGTATCTCTCTGGATAAGCATTTTTGACGTTCATGTACAAACGGCTCAATATTTTGAGCTGGAATTTTGAGACAGGGCAAATACAACAATGTCTTGGAGCTTAAATTTCATACGTACTCGGGACTTTCATTTTTGAGACTCAGTTCAAATCGGGATAGACCCTTTACACAATACTATAAATTCATCAACTGGCTGATAATTCGGATCGTGTCAATGAGTAATATTTTTCAAATTTTATCATTGCTTGATAATGACTAGAGAAACCTAGTCGAAACATCTCTCAGTTATAAGCAGTTATTGTATTCCATAGAATTGTGACCTGTACACTCCAGGTCGGTTGCTCAAAACTAAGTTTTTTTAACGATCCGTTAAACTCTAATGGACATATCTTGGTAAGGTGTTGTTTGTTAACTTTCCGTTAAATTTACTTCAGAAAACACTATGGAATATTTTATATTTTGTATTAACATAAATCTATAGGAAAAATTTGCACCACAGAATGTTGGGGGCCTTTATTTCTAGCAACAATATTTCTCTCTGTTAAAGTTAACGGATCGTTAAAAGATAACGGAGCTTTGAGCAACCGGTCCCTGTTCAATTACTAAATGCCATTGATACAAATTAATACTAATCAGTTGTCTTGGATTAATGATTAAGTTGATTATTTAATCCTACGCCAATATATATATTGGTTATATTAGTTATGTACGAGTTTAAGTGTGTCATAATCCAACTGCCCTCACATCGAGAGCAATCGAACCGTCTCCTCTGCGAATTATTTCCCTTCTCTCCGAGGGCGCTTGTCTTGTCTCACTTCCTGTGCCAATTTCGCCATATTCTGTTGTATGCAATATGCACTTCATATTATAAACTAATAGATTAAATTTGGATTTGTTTATTTACAAGACACGTACGTCTACTTTGTATCCCACTCCAGCCACCACGCCAGTTGAGGACAAAGTAGATGTGTCTTGTAAATAAATTGGTAATACATGTAATCAAAATGGCTGACAGTTCCTTTCGAAGAGAATGAAGCATTTTGATAGTTAAATTCTGTTCACTTTGGCTTTATACATGGCATGTAAAATATATACAAGCATGTCTGTCGGATTATTATTATTTCAAATTATATTATCACCACTGGCTGGAAATATAAGAGCAGGTTGCATAGAGACGATTCTTGAATGAGAAAACAGTTGGACATATGTATCATATTATTGTCACAAAAATGTGAATATTGTGTATAATTGTAAGCATCTTTTACAAATATAATTGAAATTTTTGTGATTCTATGAGGATTCTGATACCTTTATGGTACCTCAATATAACAATAGGGCTATTGTACAAGCTGCTACAAGCAACACATAAATTTATAGAAAATGGGCAATCCTTGGATAAGGTTTGAATAGACATGAAAATACTGAAAATAGATTGTGCAGTACAGTGTAAAAAAGGCTAAAGTCACCAAAAATAGAATCTGATCTTAGTAAATCATCTACCGGTGTAGGTTGTCATTGATAGTCCATTGGCCAATCACCCTTTTTTACCGAGATTTCGGTAAGCTTACTCTTCCCAACACCTGTTACCACTGCTTGTCGTGTATTTTGTACACGAGGAGCAGTCCATTTGCTGATTACACTATTTTGCTTGAATACACTATTTTGCCTATACCATTTTTAGGACTTTGAATTCTGTCTTATGGTTTGGATTGTTCGTACTTGGTTTTTATTTTATTTATATCTTAAAACTGTGCTTATGTTTTATGTTAAGAAAGATTTTTTAAGTTGTTGTATGTGTAATTATATGGTAGTTGTTTTACAATAGGCATGAGACATAAAAATATTACGTGTTGTCTTTTTCATCACAAAATGTTTTGGCAGATAAAATATTCCAGTTGGCGGGGGGGAAAAAATGAACACTTGTTAATATAAAAATTATCATATATAGCCATATTCATGTTATATTTTTATTTATTTGTGTTGTGTTATATGCTTGATAACGACTTGTGTTATATGCTTAATAAAGACTTGTGAAATCTTGTTGAACAGTTGCAGTGAAATAAACCATAGTAACTCTAAATTCGTTGATCTTTGGTGATTTTAAATGATTTTTACAAATTTTCTCTGAATATGAGAGAGAGAGTGATAGAGAGAGAGAGAAAGAGAGAGAGAGTCAGAGTCTAACCTCCACTCCACACAAACTTGGTCATATCAGGACTAACATATGTATCAATAATGTAATAAAATTATACTTACTAAGGATCATATCTCTCCTCATACCAACCGAAAAACATTTGGCTTGTCGACATCTTTTACAAAAAGATCGAGATTCAATGGTTACTTCACATTTTCCTTCACATCTGCCCCGTATTGTCTGACAAAATAAATAAAAAACATTACAAAATTACATCAATTAATGTAAAAACATTACTAATTTCTAGTACCTACACTACAACCTCCTGAGAAATCCTGAAGTTGCTTATCTGTGGGCACAACTATTGGCCCAACAACAAATACTATAGTAGCATATTGGGAGAATCTTTTACTTTTAAATATCATTGACATCAACTTAAATTTAGTGCAGGAAGTAAAATAGAAAATATCAATTAGCAGGATTTTATTTTTTATTTAAAATAATATAAAAGAAACATAGTAATAGTAGGGTTGGGACAATAATACACTTTTTCGTATGCCAGTGTTTCTGAGGCCAAATTGCATGCAAAACACGAAAATTGAAGAATTTTTGGTGTCCGACAATTTTTTCGCTCGGAATGGGGCACATTTTCAAAATGGCCGCCAAAATATGCAAAAATTGTATTTTTAAGCGAATATTTTTAATTAATGCAATTTATTTTCAAAGGTATAGATCATTAATGGGATTTTCAACGATATTAATCTGGTCAGACGTCCCACGAAGCATTTCACTAGCTCCTGAAATCCAATATGGCGGCCAAAATCCAATATGGCGGCCATATATTGCAGGGATTACCGGATATTTACAGAATACAGTAAACATGTCATGTAATATATCATTTTATAGGATGTTACTGGTGCTCTTTAAAAATAAGTCAATATTTTTACATTCAAGATGGCGGCCATATATTGCAGGGATTACTGGATATTTACAGTGTAACCATAAACACGTCATGTATTATAACATTTTATAGGTTTTTACGGATGCTCTTTCTATAAACTCATTATTCTAACGAAGCTTAGCAAGTAACATGGTTTCAATGTCACAGAGTTACTTGTATTCTAGATTAACAACAGATTTTATTGAGTTTCTGAGTTCGCTAACAGTGAAATAATTTTGGAATCGGAACCGCCCAATTTCAAACTTGACACAACATTTTGACGGATGTACAGTGCTGTAATTATTCTCCATAAGCCAATTTCAGATAGTAGATGCCGTTCATTTAGTTTCTTTAACGACGTTATCGCATAGTTAGTGACTGCACGTCCATGTAGTTACAGGTATCCAAGAGATTTTGGAATTTAAATTTGTTTAGCTGTTTCAATTTTTCTCTCTGTTTTAACGCTAACTATGTGCTTATTTTGAAAGTGTCCAAGAAGTCAGCTTCTATTTTTTCACATGGTTAACCGTGTCACTACGCCTAACTCATTTCCATATAGCAATAATACATTTATATTTAACTCCACTTGTCCAGAGGATCTTTTACGTGCACAACAATATAAACATGGGACCTCGGTTTTTCGTCCCATCCAAACACTGTACGTTATGCCTTGTCAGACCTTCCTTCCTGCACAACTGTCAAGGAGAAATCACGCCGGAATTCCTGGTGAACTTTCTCGGTTAGGGAGGGAACACAGGACCACAACGTTAGCGAGTCAACTCCTTATTCATTGAGTCACCGTGAATACCAGTAAAGTAGGACATAAAACAAATATCCGATATTTTGAAGAAAAATGGGTGTGTTTCATTATTGCGAATAACCCGATTTCAGAATCTAGTTTTGCAAGACTTGATAACAGCAGGAGGGATGACTAAAAAGGAAACGCTTTCGGAAAATTGCATAATTGCAACTATAAAGGTCTATTATCGGATGCAAAATTTTCTGAACTCAGTGATAAAGAGCGCAGAAATAAATGAAAGTGACGAGGTTAACCGTGTGAAAAAATTTGAAGCAGACTTCCTGGCCACTGTCAAAATAAGCAAATAGTAAGCGTTAAAGCAGAGAGAAAAAGTTAAACAGCTAAAATTTTCTAAAATTCAAAAACTTTTGGATACCGTACCTGTATACTACATGGAAGTCCAGTCACTATTCACCTATTCGTCATTGTTCAAAGGGAAATAACTCCACCGCTAGAGGCGCTAGGTGCGGGTGGTTGAAAGTGCAAGCGTAAACCATAGAAATATACAGTATATATTTCTATGCGTAAACACGTAGGCTACCGTCAGCGATGGGTAAACACCCTTTTTGTTGCGCTTTTGAGTGCGCTCATATACGAGAAGTGAAAACGATAAGTGTATTTTTTACGAATTTCCCGTCCATGAGTATTGGCGTTAGCTATGGGTGCAAGCTGTCAAAAGAAATATTGTGACAGACGACGGGAAAGTTCGGTCGTGGATCCCTAGACCTAGTGATAGCTCGAAGCTTTGTGTTACGTGTAGCTGTCATTTCCTGAATCCGCCAAAGCCATCATCCACTCAAGACAAAAAGATAACAAACACGTACTTTCAACAGTGTTTGTATACAAAAAAAACAACACTTAGGCCTTCAACCAAATCCACTTCAATGGATCAACCACCTGTAGTCTTGAAAAGGAAACGAACGCTGATCAGTGATGGTGATACGATTAACAAGGTAAACAGTAAGCTAGGCCTTTGCCTTTGGCCTTTTTGGGCTAGCCTACTAGTACTAGTAACTATTACTACTTTGTAATATTATTACTCCCCAGTAGCCTAGATTAGAATACGTACTCGTCGAGTGGAATGTCTCCCTTCACCCAACTCATTAAATTATCTAAAAATGCCATGAGGTGTTGAGGGCGAGGCCTATTTCATATTTATAATTTATTGTCAGATTATAGTTTTTAAAAGCTTTTTGATTTTCCTAGCATATCCAGTACACACAGTCGACTGTATTATTTAATTGTTATTATTTAGGCCCAGTAGTATAGTGTATTCATATAGTCAAAATACTAAAAAAAATAGCTAGGATTGCCAAAAATAAAATCAATCAAGGCCTTGTTCTTGTTCAGTTGTTTGCAATTCACATCATTCCACTACTCGGCTTTTGGCTCAAACTATCACCAGAGTTTAATAAGTATTATGCAATGGAGGTGGGTATGCCTTGGGGGGGGGGGATTTCATCAGGCTCATAATTTAGAAGAGGCACTAGGCCTATAGGCCTACTACTAGTACTAGCCTGTCACTCTTCTTGCCCCCAAAAAAACCCATTAAAATGATGGTTTTAGTTTCGAATTATTGAAAATAACCTTAGTTAGACTCACCTATTTTTTGAAACTTAAACAAATGTCTTACTAGTATTGGTATTGATTAATATTATTAATAAGTAAATTTATTATTTCTCAGAAAAACAAGAGAAAAGAGTGTAGAAATTTTGGAAGCCGAGCATTCAGCACGAAAAAATTGATGGAATGAAACAGTTATCTGTAAGTTAAATATGATATTTTATTCTTTTTTTAAAAAATGTACTGATATTGAATTACTACAGCAAATTTTTGAATAAAATCAATACTGTCACACAATTTTACTATAAATAGTTCGACACATACATGTACAAACAGTCAAACAAGTCCTGAGGCTGTAGTGATAGGCCTACATGTACATGCTTCACACAAAATGAAACACAGCAAAAGTCTTAGTGAGAAAATTTTTTCTCATATATATAAGTTACATATTTCAATCAAGTGATCTTTTGTTACATTTTTAAATGATGTGTTCTTTTCTTTTTATTTCAGTCAACCCAGCATGATCATGATTATTTAAGTACAATCGGAACAGGTAGACTGGCCAATGCTATTGATAATTTGACAAGTCAACATCCCGGGTTTTCTACATTATTTATATAATTTAAAAGTTAATGACAATTTATTTCGATATTATACTGGTTTTCCTACTTATTCAGTGTTTTTAGCCGTATTTAATATGATAAAGGGAATAAAACTGACGAATATAATTTTTTTAGTAATCGGTGCAAACTAAAGGTTCCTGTTTTAAAGATTTTAATAATATTACAATTACTATTGATGAAGTAATGTTTTGCCTGATTTTACTCTTGTGTAAATATTATGTATTTTGCTGGATGTTATGGTACATTTTCGATGATAAAACCAGTTTTTATTTTAACTTTGTTTTTTTTTTGTTAATGATTCAATTGCATTAATTCAAGAGTCAGTACAGCAAAGAAAGTCATAAAGTCATGATTATTTGTATTTTGTCTCCAGCTATCAAGATATTTTCTAATATCGATTTTTGGGGTAATAATTCTGTGACTATATAGGCCTATCCGTAATAAAAGATGGTAGGCTACTAATTCAACTGCATCCAAGTTATATATATCCTTAAGATCGGAGAGTCCAAATGTTTACAAGGGTTTATTATTTACGGGTAAGAATAAGAAGAATAAGTCTTTGAAAAAAAAAGAGAAATAAATTGTTTTTCAATAAAATAAATTGTGGTGTCTGTTCGGAAGGGGGGGGGGGTATATATATTATTTTAAAAAATAACTTAATTAGTTTTTAAAACTTACAGCCAGAGCAGTTTTAAAAAAAATGTATTGGAAAATAAATGATTAGAAACATCGTCTAGGCCTATTTATTTTTGTTTTTGCTTGTTTTGGTTTTTTTTAAAAACAATACTCTCCAAATATGTCCAACATTCATTTACGGAGTGGCGAAATATATTTAAGTTTTTTTGTTAAAATCGCTTCATACATGCATCGCATTTTCCAATAGGCCTAGGTCTATATTTATTTATGAACGGCGAATTCCGAACATACGACGGCTGATATGGACATACAAAAAGCAGCATTTTCCTACTTCGAATTTTCACCCAGCTCATTTTTATTGTTCACCCAAAGAATGCAGACTCTTAAAGGGTGGGGGGCATACTAGCCGAATCAAATGAAGGCTATTTATTTAGTAGACGGGTCATAATACTTCACTTGGTCGCAAAGAAATGACATGACATGTTACTAAAAATAGCCCTATCGATCGAAGCATTTTATGATATGTTCCGACATAACTCAATTATGTATAATTATATTAAAAATGTGAAAAGGTACATTATTTAAAGTTACATCATCAATTGATAATAACTAATTTGAAGAGGGGAAAGTTCAGTTTGTATGTATTGACTTATTGTCGCCGACGTCAAGTTGTCAAGCGAAGCCACTAATATTGTTAACAACGTAAAGCCCCCCCTCAACTAGCGCCACCAGTGGCGGAGTTACCTCCCTTCAACAATGACGAATAGGTGAATCTCTTCAATAACTTCATTGAAGAAACTAAATGAATGGCAGCTACTTAAATTGGCCAATGGAAAAAAAATACAGCACCTGATATCCGTCAAAACGGTGTGTCAAATCTGACAATTGGATATTTCGATTCCAAAATTTAACGTCGTTAAGAAACTAAATGAATGGCAGCTACTTAACCCTTCCTTAGCGCATAAATATTCACTGAGGTAGCGCAATATTTTTAGGCAAAATGTGCCAAATACTGTATGCATTATTAGAATTAGTCCAGCTAAGTAACTAATGAATATAGAACTTTCAAATTTTCAAGGACTACTTATCACTATCTCAGGTTGTACTTGGCAAGTTTTGACCTACTTTTATCAAGTTGCCATGGTAACCAGGTAATGCAATGCAAGATGGCCGCCACTTTTTGAAAAAAATCATATTTTCAAGATAATCAAGTGCTGTAAGCTATAAAATATATATAAAAATAGTGCCAATTGTATAGAATATTGGGCCTAACATGTTTCCAATATTTTACCACCAAAAAAGGGGGATAACATCTAAAATTTAAAAAATAATTGTGTGATAACTAATTAAAGACAGATTTTTCGAGAATTTTTTTTTTCGCACAAAGACTTACAAAAAACATTTATTTTGTCATCAATAAACTTCTAAATTGTTTTTTGAACAAAATATATAACTATCTCATTGTGAACAAAGAGAAATATAAAATATGTTATGGGACATGTTGGATCATCGCCTAAACTAACCTCATCTTGGGGGGGGGGGGGCAGCGAAGGTTGGCGGAGAAGCGAAGGTCGGCTGATCAACATGCATCGGTCCAGGAACATTGTCAGCTATGTCATCAAACGCCTCATTATCTGAGCTTTCAGGAGATATGTCGTTTGTCGTTATATCGTATTCACTGCCAAAGCTATCGGGCCCTCCATCTTCGTCATCTTAGCCGTTGAAAATGAAATCTAGGGCGTGTTGAAATAATAGTATTTGTTGATATTTAGTCGGATGTTATGGTTGTGTTTGACCCGGATGTTGGCTATATTCAGTCGCTAGTAATACTAACACTAGTTACACACTCCCGAGTTAGATTTCACGTGATACACGGTCACTGAACCATGCATTCTAATTTCCCGACATTTGTCGGCAGACGCTACCAGCGGTCGGCAGACGCTAAGGAAGGGTTAAATTGGCCAATGGAAAAAAAATACAGCACCTGATATTTCGATTCCAAAATTTAACGTCGTTAAGAAATTAAATGAACGGCAGCTACTATCTGAAATTGTCCAATGGAGAATAGCTACAGCACCGTACATCCGCCAAATTAGCGTGTCAAGTTTGAAATTTGGCGGTTCCGATTCCAAAATTATTTCACTGTTAAAGAACTCAGAAACTCAATAACATCTGTTGTTAATCTAGAATACAAGTAAGTCAGTGACATCGAAACCATGTTACTTGCTAAGCATCGTTAGAATAATGAGTTTTTAGAAAGAGCATACAATGTTATAATACATGACCATTTATTGCTACACTGTAAATATTCGGTAATCTCTGCAATATATGGCCGCCATCTTGGATTTTACAGGGAAAGGTCTGCTGGAAAGTAAAAATAAGTGACTTATATCGAAAGAGCACCAGTAAAATCCTATAAAATGATATATTACACGACATGTTTACTGTATTCTGTAAATATTCGATAATCCCTGCAATATATGGCCGCCATCTTGGATTTTGGCCGCCATCTTGGATTCCAGGAGCTAAAAAATGCTTTGTTCGACATCTTACCAGATTAATATCGTTGAAAATCACATTAATGATCTATATTTATGAAAATAAATTGCATTAATTATAAATATTTGCTTAAAAATAGGATTTTTGCATATTTTGGCGGCCATTTTCTTCAATTTTCGTTTTTTGCATGCAATTGTCCTCAGAAACACCCCTGCAGATTTTTTATTGGATATTGTCCCAACCCTAGTAATAGCAATGCAGTGGTTTATTTGTCAAATATAAAGCATCACATATGATTAATGTGTCATTTCCTGTCCGATTTTCAATTATTTCAAATCTCAAGAGATCTTTTTTTAATAGCTTGTCAAGATTTTTTGACATGAAGGCCATGGTGATGACTTATCATACTATGTGGGGCGTCCTAGCTCTGATCCTAGTTTTACTTTGCAGAGATATGAAAAACATCTTTGGGGAATTTTCTAGTCTGGTTTACTATTGTCATGTTACAAGAAATAGTCGTTTGGATGGTACAAAAAATTAAAGGGGGGAGAGAGAGAGAGAGAAACAGGGTTTAACGTCCACTTGACACAAACTAGGTCATTTCGAGTTTAATTTTATTTCAATAATTCGCTTGCGCATAGGGGTGTTTAGCAGTTGGAGGAAACCAGAGGACCCTGAGAAAATCCATGAGGCTGGATACAACCAGTGATTTGAAACCATGCCAAGCTTTATGATACAGCGCGCGCACACTAACCATTCAGTCATCCAACCCTGTGCTATAGGTCGGATGACAAATGAAATAAGACTAGGCTCAGTAGGCTGTGTTTATTAGCATGGTTAGTGCAATAATTACATGTATAAATAACCCACAAAGAATCTCTGAAACACCAAAACAAAAAATTATCAGGCTTCCTGAAAGTCTTTAAATAAAACAAAATGTCTGTTTTGTTCTTTTGTCATAGAATTGTAATGAATGCTTGAGGCAAACTATTTCTGTACAAAAAGTATGTTAATTCCTGCTATTTGAATTAACATAAGATTTAAATCAATATTCTGTAAAACACGACAAGGGAAACCAAATAAAGTAGTCTTTTCTATGAATTCTTTCCTCTAAGAAAAAGATAAAAAGCTGGCACTGCCAGGAAGGATACGCCCACATGTTCGAGAGATAGATATAGAGAATAAGCAATACAGAAAGTGATTTTTCCTACAATCAAAGGCCATAATTCATTAAGTTATAATTTGATATGTGCAAGATCTTTAGGTTATAAACATTTATTTTAAGTTTCATCAAAATCGAATTAAAATTGTGACCTTTACAGGGTCCACAACCATACCATGATGTACCATTTTTTAACAGTATTCGCGTACAAACGGCGGCCATTTTGTCTGTCAACTTTGGTCCGATTTTTCCCGAAATTCGAACTGAAACCTTCCTTAAGGTGTAATGGTGATATAATCAAACGTTTTTTAAATGGGATAATAATTGTGACCTCCACAATCAGGGGCCATAATCCATAAAGTTTCGATCCAATACATGCTAATGTTGAAAGCAGCTGAGATCTTCTGGGGATAAAGCTATATTTCAAGGTTCGTCAAAATTGGATAAGAATTGTGACCTGTGTAGAGAGTCCACAAACAATTGTGGACTGCGTTGATATGCGTGAGTACTGAATAGCTGACCATATACTATTTTAATACATTTCTTTGCGTTTGAGCTGAAGAGATGTTGAAATACGCGTTTGGGCGGAGTAAGACATCCCTGTGTTCTGACTGCTAATTAAAAATTCAATACTGGAAATAAATTACAATTCACAAGTTCCTGACATAATATATCGTATTGATGAAAACAACAAGAGAACCCGCACAGGATGGTACAAATAAAAATAAAAAACATGTGTCTTTAAAAATTGGCAACTTGTGTTTAGAGACGCGAATAGAAGAGCCCCTAAGCTGGTAATGTCCGATTGGGGAACGGTTTATTCGTCATTGCTGACACAGTAACGTCACATTCTGATTGTGAATTAAAAAACAATATTACAACAGGATTTAAAATTAATTTATACATGAGGAATTTTATCGCTTGTAAAAAGGCATCGCCAACTTCCCCGTCTCGTGCGGCATGCATTTAGTCCATGTATTATAAGGTCGCGATATGTCTGTTATTTTTGTACATGGCGGTTGGCAGCTATTTCGCGCCAAAAGCATCCATTTTACACATTTCATAGTAAGCCATGCCTAATATGGAAGGCGAAGAATTCCATGCGACATTGAGTTCTTGGCCGACCTAGACAGTGACAAAATAAAATTGGAATGACCCGATTTAACAACTAACGGAATAAAATCGCCGTTCAAAGGATAAAATCATGGAACCCAAAACTATTTCGTTTCAAGGTTGTCATGCTAAAGTAGTTTCTTTTATTTTTTTTTAAAGAAGGATTAAAATAAATGATTAGGAAACCTATAACTTTGTATCGTAACTGAAATATGCATAAATACTCTATTTCTAAAAGTCGTCGCTGTGTCGTGATCGTGGAAGTTTTCACACAATTTATTACATAACAAAGACAATTAACGGCCAGCCAGAAACTCATCCAAATTATAAGTTAGAAGTAAAAAGTAAAACAAAAACACAACAATTATTTTATTTTATCATACATGTAGTATGCTATAAAGTAAGTCATACAAATATGATTCAAAACAACTCGACTGACATTCAATAGTCAGACTCGATAATTCTCAGAGATTTTTTTTTTTTTTTAACAAATGTTTTACGCGAACCCTTATAGATTCGCACAGTAAGATCTTACGAGAATCCTTGCACGAATTAGATTGATTCAGAGATTCGCGTGAATTTCTAGCCCAGCATTTATGTGAACACATTTTTAAAATCAAATATGCCCACCTTTTCGAGAGAGATGGATCGAGAACAAGCTAAAAAGAAAGTGATTTTCCTACAATCAAGGGCCATAATTCATGAAGTTACAATTCAATATGGGCAAATATCGAAAGAAACCAAGATCTTTAGGGAAAACCATGCAACCTTGATATACCATATTTGCGTGTAAGTGGCGGCCATTTTGTCCGGCAGTTTTGGTCCGATTTCAATTTAGTTTTGAATATGTTGAGACTTGAAGATGATTTAATGTCAATAGGTAACTCATTCCATTTTATCGAAAGGAACCAAGATCTTTGGGTAATAACCATGCATTTCAGGTTTCATCAAAATCAAATTAAAATTGTGACCTCTACAAGGTCCACAACTTTGTGGATCCGATACATGCCAATATCGAAAGCAGCCAAGATCTTTTGGAGATTAACCTTTGTTTCAAAATTGGATAAGAATTGGACCTGTAGAGAGTCCACAAACAACACTGATTGATTAATTAATATCGGACATCGTAGGGTCAAAAGCAGCTCGTTTGACCCCTGACAGGAACTCCTACGATAACTTGTCAGATTTTCAAGTAGATACATGCAGGCGTTGAAAGTATTAAAAAATGAAAAGAAATATAGATGTGTATTTTAATCAGATTGCTCCTGGCAGCTCATGTTACACCTTTAATTTAAAACAAAATTTGTTTATTACCTTACCTTATGTGCATTACGCCTAAAAAAGGCTTTACATGATTCACAGGAAATGGCATTAAAGTTATATCCAAGAGCTCTATCTCCACAGACCAAACATGTTTTATCTTTCTTACTGGGTGTCATGGACGAAACAGTTGAATCAGACATAGTAAAACTATCCTGAAATCAAAAATAGAACAAAAATTATTTATTAATATTAACAACAAAAATTTAACAAAAAAAACCCCAAAGAAATCAAGCCTGAAAAAAAAAAAAATGTTTCCTTGTTACAGGGAGCTGTTTATCAAAATCAGTTTTTTAATCCTAACTGAAAATGAAATCAAAATTTTGATTGACTAAGCACTAAAATCAATCTTATATTATCCAATCAAATTACTAAAATTTGAATTTTATCTTAAAGTAGTAAAAATTTTGTGAAATAGGCCCCTGGGGCCAGTTGCACAAAGCTCCATTATATTTTAACGATCTTTTTTAACAGAGAAAAAGATTGTTGCTCGAAAAAAGGCCCCGAACATTCTGTGGTGCAAATTTTTCCTACAGATTTATGCTCATTAAAAAAAAAAATAATCTAGTGTTTTCTGTAGTAAATTTAATGGAAAGTTAACAAACAATACCTTACCAAGATATGTCCGTTAGAGTTTAACGGGTCGTTAAAATAACTTAGTTTTGACCAACCGACCTCCACTTGAGCAAGCGTAAAGATTGGTACACTTACAAAGTCATACAAATTGATTATTTTTTCTAATTCTTTTCTCAAATAAACGTGATTATTAAAATATCCTGGTATTACAGTCAGGTGTCAGCAACATTAGCTGTGGAACAATGACCTTTTATTGAAGACATGAAACAGGGAAAATCATACCTATTCCAGTAATAATAATAATGATGATATGTTTTCATTAAACAAATTAGAAATATAATCTGCCAACACATCACTTTGACAGGCAAATCTTGTATCACGAAGAACCAACATATTTCTAAATAGAGATATATTCCTCCAGGCTTATACAGTGTTTATTTTCTCAATCAGTAAATTAAATACTTGTAAATTGGACCCTCATTATCAAAATTAATCAATAAGCTTAAAACTGGACACAAATACAAATTAATCGATGGAGATGCAACATATTTATAAATAGAGATCAGAAAATATTCCTCAAGGCTTATTTATACAGATCGTAAATTACCGTCATCAGAGACAAGAGTAAACACACAATGTCCCTAAACTATCAGGAAAACACTCCATTCAATTGTCAACTTAGCAATTATTCTATTAGCAGGTGTCAAGAGGGTTGTACAATAAATCACCATGTTCATACACTGTCACTGTAACCCAGGTATCATTTAATCTTGCGTATCTAGCACTTATTTCTTTCATATTTGTTTAATATTAATATCAAATCTTTGTTTAAAAATTCGTAAAAAAACCCGTTTAAAATCACCATAATTTAAATGATTTCATTTGTATGTGTGTTTAGTTTAAAGCTGACCATTCAATTTTGATATGAGACACTCATTATCAATATCAATCAGTCAGCTTAAAACTGGACACAAGTACAAATTAAACGATTTATGGTGATTTTAAACAGTTTTAACAAATTTTTAAACAAAGATTTGATATTAAACAAATACCCAAGATTAAATGATACCTGGGTTACAGTGCATGATGCAATCTGTTTTACAGAGAATTACTTACGAATTATCTCTGTCACAGATGACTGTCCACAACACGTGCGTTGACTGCATGCGGCGTCAGTCATTGGCTCAACGGCTCGTGCAATGTTTACATAACACCTAACTGCTTCGGGCAAAATGATGCCTTTTACTCATTTTAATACCCATTTACACTAAATAGGGAATATCTTTTATTAACAACAGATACTTCAAACGTCTTTATTTATTTTTCTTATACTTCAAAAAATGTTTTAGAAATTATTTTGTCGGAGAAATATTTTGCCGAATTAAGACGCATAGAAGTCATCTTTATCAGTGATACTAGCGGCCAAGCGAACATTCACTGTGGGATCAGTTTGTGCATGATGATGGCCATACACCATGCAGTATGCTAAGAGACAAATTTTGCCTGGACAGCAACGCCTCTCCTTCCCTTGTTCAAATTCCATTGAAATTCAAAAGCTCTTTTAAGTGCAAGCTATAACATTGTACAGGGAGACATGTAGTTTCCCCCTCCCATACGAACGACCAATAGTGGAATCGATACCAAAGTCTCATGCTTACTGCACCATTGACTTATTACGCACTGAGCAATTGTGACATCCTAGAATTAGGAGAGACAATGCAAAATAAATTTTAACCTAGTTTGTCGAGACGTACTTGTTAGAATATTTGTGGTATAAAGAGAGAGAGAAATGGGGTTTAACGTCCAAACTAGGTCATTTCAGGACTAACATGGTTTGATTTTTAAGCAGTGGGAGGAAACCGGAGGACTCCGAGAAAACCCACAAGTTTGGACAGGCGACCCTACTCCTTGTCACTTACAACTGGGGATCCGAAACCACGCCAGTTGACTTAATGACAGGCCGTGTGATACATCATGCACAAACTAGCCATTAGGCCATCCACCCACCCCCCCTTCAGTGGTATGACATGGAATCATCTGTTAAACGATTATAATAAAGTTGATTTTTCTACAGCTCCAAAATTCCACTAAAAGTGTGCCTGTAGCACCTGACAGATACCTCTACACACATACTAAACTTAGGCTGTCTGTCCACAGTTAGCACCACTAAGCTAGTCGACCAACATTATAAGTCCTAAATCGACGATATAAGCCGAAACACTAAGTATATGCTTCAAGAATTTGAAGAAGTATTTATTCTGTTTCCATTTAATAGAATTGAAATTTTTTTTTAAAAATGTTTTTGTGTATGAAACACGTAAAACATAGAAGAGCCACATTACAAAATAGTATACTAATTTTTGGGATATGGCGGCCATTCTGTGCAGAGATCTTCTCTCGAAGTAGTAGTAGATTGATCTCTGTCGGCAGAATGCTCTACTTAGAGGTCTTTAGCTCTCAGTTTTAACTTCAGAGAGGGGAATTAACCTCCTTTGACACAAACTTAGTTGTTTCGGAACTAACATATGGTTAAATTTTATTTATTTAGGTGTGTTAAGCAGTGAGAGAACTCTGGATAACCTGGAGAAAACCCACAAACAGGCAATCCTACTCCTTGCCACGTACAGTCGGGAAATCAAAACCATGGAAGCTGACTCAATGACAGACCTTATGGTACAACAGGCACCCGCTTACCATTCGATCATCCAAACCCCATTTAATTTAAGGATATAAAAAAAAGGATATATGCTAACTTGACAAATGAAGAAAAGAAATGGGGTTCAACAACTTATATTTCTACACAAACGGAGTTGGATCACTTGAAAGATAACAATATTATGCTTAATTATACTATCACCAATAAATTCATCCGGTCCTGCGACCACTTGATGCGGTACTTTAATGTTAAGTGCTAAGGATGTTACACTGTATTATTAAGGATGTAAATTCAGAGATAATACAATTGAAATTTCTTAAAGGAGAGTCCGATGAAATAGGAGGGTTGGGGGCAGGGCTTCCACTTCAAAATTTTCCCAAACGGTCATTTTCTCACATAGAAAGTGGTGCTTTTTTTAAGCACATAATAAGAAGCCAAAAACTTCATGCTATCGGAATGTTGATTAGCTTTAATTGGGTCAAGGACAGTCACACAAAAATTCAATCTCACATCGACATTTATAACCACCCACCCATAATAAATAAAAGAGCATATTATGTAATCAATTATTATCATTTATTTATTTATAAATTCATAAAATGTAACAATGTACATTTATTCATCGATGGGACACTATTTTCGTAATTTATTTACAACACCACTCGTATGTACTGGGCGTTTTTTTTACACGATTTCCATTTCTGTAAATCACGTGCTGGTTGAAATTCGGCACGTGGGGGTCCCTCCGTAAAAATCCTCACTAGTTAGTCAAAGGTTTCCATGCTCAAAGAACATCGCAACTTGGGTTTTATCACATTTTAGTGACGTGACAAATTCGACTGTTGACTATTTCTCCATACACAGGGAAAAAGTAGTTCCGATTGATTAGCTCATGTAAATAATTTAAAGTCATAAAAATGTACAATAATTAACATAATTCTTAAACTTATCAATATATTAACTCGTATTGGTATTTTGTGAGCTCAAATAATATCAAGCTAGTATTTTAACTCTATAACATGTAAAAACATTAGCACGTATTTCAATATGGCCAACACCTTGAGGGCGCATTGTTTCAAGCAAAATTATGTCTATCAATTGTGATATAAAGAAAAATATGGATTAAAAGTACACCCGACAATACATCTTTTGTGTGGGAATATCATTTCTTAACCACGGGAAATATTTATGACCATTTAGTAGAGAATTTACGGCTGACTTTGTTTTTCGAAGCGGAACTGTGATCCTCGTGGGATTCATTGACGGAAATATCATCATCCCGCCTTCGTTTGTTATTTTGGGAGGTGAGAAATTTCCACATTTTGAAATGATATAGAGAATGCTAACATTTCTGATATTCGCGACGTTGACATGATTAACTCTTGTAGGCCTAATCAAGAGAAGACATCAAAAGAAAAAGTTTTTAATTTGTTTGATGTTGATACAGTAAATATGGCCGCACGGCTGATGAAAGTCGACAAATATGCTGTAACAACTCAAGTTAAAGAATGATCACAATATTACTAATTATAAAAAAACACACCTAAGTAAATTTATTAAATGTTGAGCGTTAATTTGTTTGATGTTGATCCCCCGTTGATTGTGAGTACTGCAATATACACAAGGATAATTGATTGGCAGTGGTTTCAAATCGTGGACTACTGAACACTGTTAATTTTATTACACCCTACAGTTTACACCACGACACGCACAGAGTTTCGTCGTGTTCAGGATTTTATGATTTAGCACAAAATATGCTATTTTTCCGGCATGCAAAATGACCTACGGGTCTGCTCAGGTGTAGATCAGTTTCCAGAGCCGTAGGTCCCGACCGGTATATACGGCCGAAATGGAAGCCCTGGTTGGGGGGCCTAGTAGTCTAAAGTGGAATTCTTTGAGCTCTAGCTGGCCGGTGATTGTTATGATCTCTGGTGTGAGCGTATGTAACTTGGAGATAAGGAAACGAAATGAAATGAAATGAAATGGGGTTTAACATCCTACTGTTATGCACCTAACCTGGGCTAATGAAGACAGGAAATAAGGAAACCTTCTCAATCTCATAGATTTACTTCTGGTACTTCAGAAATTCCACCCACAGGAAAGAGCCCTGCGCTTGCAGTTAGAGATAAAAATAAGACAACTTCACTCCGCTATCACCCAGAAGAAGACAGGATTTACAGTCTTTTACATTTATAAATTATGCGGGAGCCAAAAAAAAAACCTGCAAATTTAAGAACTGAGAAAAAAGCACCCATAAAAAAACTCTTTTTAAACATGCATTATGCAAGGGCTAAATCTGTCAATTGCAGATCTTTCTTTAGGCCTGAAATCTTATCTAAATTATTAATTAGACATTAATTAATTTATCCAGACCATAATCAACTTCAGATGTCAAGGCTAGCCTTCGATGTTGATTGGATTACAATCCTATATGCTGCTATCACTCATTGATAATTAAATCACAACAATAGATTATCGAGACTATTATAGTTTGTTGTACCGATTTCAGTAATGATGATCGAGGCTAAGCGAAACTTTCATCAGCTTAGTTTCCAGTTCATAGTGGAGCAATTTGACTGAATGTTCAGCTAATTAATTCCCTTTACATTATGTAGTTTTTAACTATTATAGTGAGAACTGCTAACTCGTTATCTAATCTCCCATAATGCCCCTTTAATTAAAGTGCAAGACATTTTCTTTAATTCTTAAGGAGAGCCAAATTGTATAGCCTTGTTTAATAGTTAATGAATATGTTTGGTGATTATGTTAGGGTGCCCCACCATAAATAAATATCTCCAAATATCTCGACAATTACTCCACAATATTTATATATATACCAAGCCTTAAATCAGTTCCACACAATTATAGTCACTAAATAAACGACCATGCTGTAGTTAATAAGCTAATGATCATTTAATCATATAAATAGTAGACTGAAAACTGGTTCCAAGTGTTGTCCATTACATCCAGCACTTTTTGAGTAAAAGACAGGTTACTTGCCCTTGTTTTGACCTTAGTCTTGCTTAACCAGTCTACCAATCATTCTACGTTTGATTGACATGTCGGGATAATCAAGACTATATTTTTTACGAAACGTTAAATAAAGCTGGAACAAAAAATTGAATTTAGAAATTAGCACGTCTGTCAACTCAACACCTGTTTTAAGAAACTTGTAAAAGTAAATCGAAACTGCTGCTAGTATCATGTTCCGGCCTAAACCAAGCGTTTCAAAGATATTATTTCTACTAAACCAAACGATAGCACTCCTAACGGTACAGTTAATAATAAAGCAATTTAAAAAATAAAACGAACGTAATTTCTAAAGCTTCTGTAATAACAAAGAAGCTAATTTTACTGCTATTCGAAATCGTCAACAACAGATTTTTTAGGGCTCTAATAGCTGAAATATTTGTACAGAAATGCACGTGCCGTGGCTATTTATAGTCTCATACACTCCGGCGCTGACCTATTATCATAGTTCGAGACACAGCCACCCAAGCGTGCACGTGGCCGTGTCAAGACCAACTTTTTGTAGAGCACGGGGCATCCTAATTATGTTAGTCCCGAAATGACCTAGTTGTGTAGAGTGGATGTTGAACCCCATTTCTCTCTCTCTGTTGGTGATTATGGTTGCGTCAGAATTATCATCATGGAAACTGATAGCTCGCACATATGCAGTTTAAAAATAAAATAATAATGTGCACTCTACGATATTTCGAATATTTCAATAATTGCAGCAAATTTCGAACAGTCATGAACGGCTATTCAGATTACTCATCATTGAAATACAACAGGCAAGGGTTATTTATGCGACACCAAGATATTAAGCTTTGCCAGTAATTAAACATTATTCAAATCTAAATTAAACAATACCCAGCAATATTACAGTATATTTTGCGTAATGATCACATATCACGGTACTGACAATAAATATTTACAGTATTGCTACTTTTTTTAAAAATTTTGTAGTGATATATGTCATAATGTCAGGGGGTTGGGATGGCCCAGTGGTCTAGAGTGCCGCGCTTCGACCTCTAGCTGGCCAGCAAACTGTGGCTTGCGGCTGTGGTTTCGAGCCCTGGTGTGAGCGTATGCACTATGGTTTCCTCCCACTGCTAAAGACCCATACGCGCAAGCGAATTATTGAAATAAAATTAAAATATACATGTATTGTTAGTCCCGAAATGAACTAGTTGTGTTGAGTGGACGTTAAACCCCACTTCTCTCCTTTTCTCTCTGTCATTATCTCATAAAATTAGTACATATCACCCAATGACACTGTTATCGATGAACAATCTATTATGTTTTATACAATAATATAAATCTTATATAAACATGTCATGCTCTAATTCAATTAATGATTCATCAACTATTTATCATAATAAAAGAAAAGTTTTATATATCTTAGACATTTCAACAACCTGATCACAATGCATGCACACATTGCTAAAAGGCTCAGGCCCGAGTTCACAAAGCAATCTTAGACAAAAGTTAAGAATTGACTCAAACTTTTGGGACTTACTTTAACTAAACTATAGCCTTTTATAAAACTTTTGCTGTTTATGTGTATGCAACACATCAATGAGAAACTATGTGCAAAGTTTTGTGTTTCTGGATCAAATATATTTATCATAAACAGTGGTTGAAAGATGAGTAAATTTTCAAATTAAGTCTGAGAATGCTTTGTGATCTCGGGGCCTGATGTGAACTTGTACAGTAACATCTGTAATTTTCACAATCTGTATTACTTAATGAAAACAAAAGGACAATCGGATCTAAACGCCCAGCAGTAGATTTTCCGTGGAAATCCTTAGAATTAAGGACCACAGTGGACTCCATTTTCCAAGGAATATCTCAGAATTTTTTATTTAGCAACTGACTATAAGACAAGTCTCTGAACCTGACCTCGGAAATTTTACAAGGTATTCCTCGGAATTCTGAGATAAATTTTGCGAGTTAGAGACCTTAACCTCTATGTTAAAATCTAACTCAGAATACAAAGGGTCAAACTGCAGGGCCTGGGCCAAATTCCTGACAATAAGTAAAAGACTATATTAGATCTTGGCATATGCGAATGTATTGTAGTACATGTATATAAATATGTGCAACCTCAAATTTCTTTATAATCTGTTTTCCTTTAGGCCGTGTTGAAATTGAAACTATGTTTCTTGTCACTACCTCTAAGACAATCCAACGAGGGTGCGAGGCAAACACAACACAAAGCATATTTTTCAACACAAAGTGTACAAACCAACACATACCCTCATTTGCATTCTTATTCTATCCCGACATGAGGTTAATTCATATTCCCAGGTATTAGCCCACGGCAATTATGAATGAATAAAATAATGAGGTAGAATACAAAAGATATTTGTAATTTGTAATACTTTCAAAAACTTGAATGCCATCACCAAAGAACTGCATACGGTACATTAACTTTTTGATTCAACAAACAATTGGCAATATATCAGTGACTATTTTACTGACTACAATAAAATTATCCTATTGGCACAATATTGGTATACTTAGCTGTAGAACCCCCCCCCCCCCCAATAATTTGAGCTTTGTTCCATTGATTTATTTTTTTTAAATAAAATAACTTTTCATAGGTATGTATTTCTTATCTGCAATGTATATAAATTACACTTGTGCTTGTGTGTAAATTTACAACACAAATTCAGTCACAAAGGCCTACATGTAACTTTGACTGACAATGACATAAATCACAAATGTTTTAAAAAACAACAGAACTTAGTAATTGTATTAGGTACTATTATTTGGTGCATTGGGGGTGTCTGTCATTGAGTAATCAAAACTTTCTTAAAGCCATTTTATTTGAAAAGTCTTCAAAAATACTGACAATTAAATACGTATTAGTGATAAACAGACAAGAAAGAATATCTAGGACATCATTTCAGTGCGCATGCCTAATGACCTGACCTGGGGGTTGCTTGTTTCTGATTGGCCACTTCAGCCATCGACCTTAGCGACCGACCAATCATTTAACGTATTCTTAAAATAACTTCATTAGGTATGACATGGTCGCCGAGGATTTCGCTCGTGGAAAACCTTTTGTTTTTAGATTTTTAAGTTTCACAAGCGGAAATACATCAAATAGAGCAACATGGCCTAAACAAATCAAATTTACGTATCATCTAACGAAATCGACTGTTATATCGCTCTCCATTATACACGGCAACAGACCGCACAGGTTACTCTTGTTTTGCCGGTAAATATTGATAAATGAGACATGACGAGGTAAATTACTTCTTAAATAATTGTTGAAAATGACGGAAAAAATCAATTAAAGCTCAAAAAAATTTTGTGTTGAAAAGCTATGCGGCCGAAAATAGACCCCCAGATCCTAAGCGCGCGGGGAACAAGAAACATAGTTCCAATTCAACAACGCCTTATTAAAATCAGAGACAAATTTTTCTCAAAACCATGGATTTTAAGGTCCAGGCAAAGACAAATTGTGGATATATTGCTCCATCTAGGCTAATGGAGACAGATTAAAATTTTGCTAAAATATTTCAAGAAAAAAAACCCCAGAATGTCAATGCACATGAATACAAATCAATGGGATTGTCATTTTGTTTTTTACTGGCAGGCCAAGCAACAGTGCCTAGACATCATCATGTGTACACATTGGCAGGCATAAATTAGGAAACATGCCCTTTGGAATTCAGAGTAGAGCAGACATATAAATACTTAGTGGTCAGGGAAAAAAAATCACTCATAAAACACCACATGGCGTATCCAGGTCTTATTACACTGATTGGTTGACAAAAGCAGATGTTGAAACCCTACTACTTTTCATTTCAATTATATCACTCCAATATCAAATAAATTGCTACTGGAATTTTGGTTCAAATTACTTTTAATACTGAATAATGAAAACTTGAGAACTCTTTAACCCTCTTCCATCATCACGTAATATCTACTTCAAAAAACACACTGGAATCAAATAACTCTGGCAAACAGCCTGCAACTGCAATTGAGCAATTCTACTCTAAATTAATGTTATTATCTTATATGGTTCTTGATTTGAGAGGAACTAATCATATAGCAAACTTGATCTAATTGAATTATAATAGCAAGATTAGAACAGACATGGGTTTCATTTCTTTATGACCAGAAAGAATGTAGTCGTTCTGTCTTAGTTTAGAAATTTAAAGGGAAATAAAATGGAGTTCAACATCCTACTGTTCTGCTCCAGCTGGGCTAATGAAGACGGGCATATGTATGTGCGTCATACAATGTGCTATTGGGGAAATTTCAACCCATTTGGGCAGTGATTTCGGACTTGGACTTTTTTGGGGTGATAGTATTAAAATGCTTGGATATATATACTGGGCTATTGAAGACGAGTATACGCCATACAGTGTGCTATGACTGAAATTATGCCCAGGCAGCAGAACTACGGTCTACACTTATATCCAATTCCACCTGTCAATGTGAACACAGAACCTAGGTTTTTCGTCCCATCCTAACGACAAAAAGGTACCAAGGATCAAAAACAGGACTTCTGGGCAAGGGACCCAACGTCTTATTCGCTTAGCCACTGGGGGAGAGATAGAAATAGGGTTTAACGTCCACTCGACACAAACTGGGTCATTTTGGGACCAACGTATGGTTTTCAATTTTTATTTCAAAAATTCTCTTGTACGTAGGGGTCTTTAGCAGTGGGAGGAAACTGGAATGCCCGGAGGAAACCCAAGAGGTTGAGAAGGCGCCCCTATCTCCACGTCACATACGCTCACACTAGGGCTCGAATCCACAGCTGCGAGCCAGAGGTGACCAGCCATCTAGAGGTCGAAGCGCTGCACTCTAGACCACTAGGCCATCAACCCCCCCCCCCTAAGCTCCTCTTAATTTAGAATTCAATAATAATCCATTCATAGTGGCAGTTGCGCTTTAAATTTACAATATAAAATTACAAGACAAAAGAAATTAAACGAGACTAAAATAAGAACATAATATCAAACAGGAAAAACAAAGAAATTAACATATAAAAGATATAGTTTAAAAAGCAGAGGAATTAAACAGGAATAAAATAATAACATATCAACCCGGATAAAAACAAAGAAATTAACTTATGAAATATCGGTTAAAAAGCAGAGTTTTAATATTCGTTTTAAAAACATTAATGTTAGTTTCATTGCACAGTTTGTGTGATAAGGTGTTCCATAGGGTTGGAGCATACTGACTAAAAATCTTATTGCCATAAAAAAAAAATTTCGATTTCTTAGCAGGATATGAAATAGAGGGCAATTGGTTAAGCCTAGACATTATAAATGGTCGTTTAACAGTTATGAGTTCATTAAGATAGGCAGGGGCTTTATTATTTACAATTTTGAAAACGGTTAAAAGCACTTTAAAGTCTGCCATTCAACAATGGGGAGCCAATGTAATTCGTAGACTATAGGGGTAATTGGCTCAAACTTCCTTGTTAGCGTAACAAGTCTGGATGCTGCATACTGCAAGCTTTGAAGTTTTTTCATCCCCGACACACTAATTCCATGGTATAGTGAATTGCGGTAATCCAATTTCGACGTAATCAGCATCAGGGACTGTTAACCGTGAACAAAATACCCGACAAACAGTGGTAACAGGTGTCTGGAAGAGTAAGCTTACCCTTCCTTGGTGCGCCACACCCACCACAGCGCAGGCTAGTGATGACATTGAGAGTCGATTATGGTCTAGATAAATTAATTAATGTCTAATTGATAATTTAGATAACAATTCAGGCCTTCAGAAAGACCTGTAAATAGGCAGATTTAGCTCCTGCATAATGTATGTTTAAGCTACAGAAATTGAAATAATTATAATATTGTCACTTTCTTAGAAAGAATAATATTATCTTAATCAATGTTAACTGTAACTGTGCATGATTTGCACATTGCAGAAGAAAAATGATGATCAATTATTTAGTTTTTAGTCAGAATATATCATCAAATCACCCAGATTGTACGCAGAATTTAACTTTAATTCTTGCACACCTGTTTTCTTTATTGCATGATTACAACATCTCATTAAGAACGTGTTAATCTTGCTTCACAGGTAGCCTTGAAGATTTTAGTAGTTATAATCATGATCAAAATAACCTATAAGATACATGTATAACCTATACATGTATATCAACAACATTCAATCTATTTTTAGCTGGGTGGTTCGAGATGTAACTCTACAGAAAAATACATTCACAAGAACTCGGTACAGAAACAAAACAATAAATTCCCACTTTCGATTATGCTGTGGATTAGGCAGGAATACAATGGCTATTTTAGTGTCACATTACCAAATTGCCGTTGGGATATTCTTAGATAAATTACCACGGCTAAAGATGCCATATTTATTACTCATTTTCTATTGCAATTTCGCTAAAAACTATGGCAATTGCCAGGGTGCCAAGGTGAATTTTGATCCTTGAAGTTGAATTCAAAATTATCAAAAGTCTTTAATATTGAAAACAAGAATTATTTGTCAATCTAAATTAACATTGATGTTGTGATTTTACCGGGAAAAGATGGGCTTCTGGTATTCACTATTTAAGACAAAATAAAAGTCTTACCATTTGTACACGAATCATGTTAGACCATGCCATTCGACATGGATAACAACAGAGAGAGAGAGAGAGAGAGGGTTTAACCTCCACTCAACCCAAACTAGGTCATGTCAGAACTATGGTTTAATTATTTATGTTTTAAAAATTAGGGGTCTATAGCAGTGGGAGGAAACTTGAGGACCCAGACAAAAACCCAATGAGTTGGACAGGCGACCTACTGCTTGTCACGTGCAACAGGGGATTCAAAACCACGCCAGTTGAATCAATGACAGGCTTTATTATAAAGCACACACTTGCTAGCCATTCAGCCACCCCCCCCCCCCCATGCCATTAGACCACCCTGGGTAACAACAGACATTTTTCTACCATAAGATAATAATCTTTAAGAGCATGCATACAGTTAAGTCTTTGATTTTATTTTCAAGTGTTACTTACTACTTAAATTATCTAACCTAACACACTAACACTGTTTCATCTCAAGCAGTAGCATGACAACACAATGAACCAATAATCAGTAATTTCATCTAAAAGCTCTGTTAAACCCATCTATTAACCTCCTTTGTCAGTTCCCTTTTATAAAACCATGATCTAGTGTGAAACATGATGAATATTAACCTCCTTCAGTTCCCTTTTATAAACCATATATGAAACATGATTTTTTAATGGCCTCTTTTAAAATAATCGATAGCAAAAATACGAACACAATTATTACCAAAGCCTCTCAAAACAAAAAATGAATTATAGGTTGGCATTCAACAGGGGGATTATATTATGTTTGAAGAGGCGTTGGCGATCTATTAACATTTAAAAAGAAATATTCACAATCACTGAATGTCTGAAATATTTAATACGTTTTTGAATTCAAGATATTTATTAAGAGTCAAAAGAAGAGAGACAACTTTACTTGGTAACAAGTGTTGTCATCAAGGATTTTAAATGTCATTTATGACAACACTTGTTACCAAGTTAAGAGTATGATTATAAGAGAGAGAGAGAGAGAGAGAGAGAGAGAGAGAGAGAGAGAGAAGGGGTTTAACGTCCACTAAACACAACAAGGCCATTTCAGGACTAACATGGTTTTAATTTTATTTCAATAGTTTAAATTGCTTGCGCATAGGGGTCATTTGCAGTTGGAGGAAACCGGAGTGCCCAGAGGAAACCCACATGGTTGAGAAGGCTCCCCTATCTCCAAGCCACATACGCTCACACCAGGGCTCAAAACCACAGCCGCAAGCCAGAGGTGGCTGGCAAGCTAGAGGTGGAAGCGCTGCACTCTAAACCACTAGGCCATCACAACCTCCCATGATTATAAGAAAGAATAGAATTAATTTATTCATGTAACGTAGTAGATAATATTAACTAATTACCCAAACAGTTCTAATAAGAAGTGGGGAAGGGAGGACTGTCACAGACAGTTAAAAGAGATAAGGGTGAGGGACTGATGGTAAAGTGGAAGAGGAGAAGAGGGCGGGGACACTGATAGTCTGAGTGTGGACTGCTCTGAGAAGGTCTGTATTATGTGCATGTCTTCGTGGGAGGGGCGATCTGAGATTGGAAGGGGAGGAGGGCGAGCAACACTGACAGTCTGAGTGTGGACTGTGCGTGTTAGTGGGAAGGGCAATCAGAGATTGGAAGGGGAGGAGGAGAAACACTTATAGTCTCAGTCAGAATGTGTACTGCTCTGGGAAGCTATGGACTTTATGCAGGTCTGTATATGTAAATGCAATTAATATATATATTTATTAGCGGCGGGGGGAAAGGGGGTCAGAAATTGGAAGGGAAGAAGGAGAGACACAGACAGTCAGAGTGTGGACTGCTCGCTCAGAGAAGCTATGAACTTTATGCAGGTATGTATTATATAAATGCAATGAATAGATCTGGTTTGTAAGAGGGATGGGCAGTCAGAGATTAGAAGGGAAGAAGAAGGCGAGAGACACCGATAGACTATGGACTGCTCTGAGAATCTATGGAGGTCTCAAGTTGAATAGCTATGTATCTAGACAGTAGACACTATACAATGTGTATATATATATATATAAAGAATCCTGTTTTCCGCCTTCGAGAAGTTTGACTCCATCCCTAATGGTAAGATTCAACAAACATCATTGGCATAATTCCAAAGACTCCTGATTTTGTAATAAAAGTAAGAATTTTGAAATAACGCCTCCTCTTTATTCTCAAACACATTTTTAAAGCCAATATACATGTAGCTTAATGTGTTTCTAGAAATATCAAACCATTGATTCTACAGAATTGTAAATTTACTTGCACTTTAAGATCTTTAGCAGGTTTATTAACCCGTTAAGTGTGACGTTTTTAAAATGTTAACTACCCCCTATTGTGTAATTTATTTGACGGAAGAACTATGTACTATGTTCTAAGAATAGGTTGGGGAAAATACATGTATCTCCAGGGTGTTATATTACGCCTTACACACAGAGTGGCAGTTGTCCAGGACGTTATATAACGACCTACGCATTTAACGGGTTAAATATAAGTCAAGCAGTGAAGTTTAGATTCCACACTTGTACTTGATCAGAATGAATGAATGAAATGGGGTTTAACGTCCTACTATTATGAACCTAACCTGGGCTAATGGAAGACGAGCATATGCCATACATCGGCTATGAGGGAAATTTTGCCTGGGCAGTGGAGCTACGACCTGCTCTTATTGCAAATTCCAACTGTCAAGGGGTCTTCTTACTTGCACTCTAATGTGTATACAGGACCTTGGTTTATAAGAACAGGAAGTCATCATTAACATGGTAGACACTATAAACTAAACAGTCCAAGAATTCAATATATCTTCTAATCCTTCGTTCCATCATTTAATAGATAAAATTTTCCACGAGGAGGAAGTTCGGCCAACTGTATGAAAAATGTTGGTTTGTTTGAGAGACTAGCTGGTAGTTACTTTATTATTGATCTTGGATCGACCAGTCCGCCGCGTCTTATACAAGAGAGGGGGTTAAATAATTCTAGAAATGATCTAATTTAGTTGTCTGTCTAAATCACAAGAATTTCATACTAGACAAGATTCCAATCATTTTAATATTAATAATTATTCATACATAATTTTATCAAAGAGGGTTCTGTAACTTGGAAGCCAATGAGTATAATATCTTGGTTTTGTATCCCTTCTAATGACAGGTTTTTACTTTCCTTGTCAGCATCACAGGTGGCACCAGTGGTTGAAGAGATTAGGTTAAACAAAAATTACTGAAATATTCTTTAATTGCATGTTTGTGTATATTGTCGCTTGTGTATATCCCGTTTGATATCTTCTTATTTAAGTCTCGTTTAATTGCTTTTTAAAACAAATATTAAAACTCTGCTTTTTAAACAATATATTTTATAGGTTAATTTCTTTGTTTTTTGCTGTTTGATATTATGTTCTTATTTTAGCTCGTTTAATTTCTTTTTTGTCTTGTAATTTTATATTGTAAATGTAAAGCGCATTGAGATATTGTGCCATTTTTTTTAAAATGTTGCCTTGTAAGGCGCTATAGAAGAAATTATTATTATTATTATTATTATTATCACAGTATGAAATCTCCACAAAAAGATTTTGAATTTATCATATGATCATGAAAAACCTTATGGGTATATATACTATAGACATGTATGATGTCATGAAATCCCTTTTGGGTATAATACACGTATCATGAATTATCACCCACTTTGATTTTCCTGGTTTTCTGCATGTCAAGTAATCCTGCGAATTATAGCTAGGATAGCGGCACTGATTTAACACTTCTTTTTCTTACACATGATTTGACAGGATTATAGGGTAAAATAATTTATATATTGTTGCAAATCATTCGGTACAGAACAAGAATTCTCACTCAATGCAGTCATAGTTTACAGTCTGTAGTCTGCACTGATTTGCAATGAAACTGTGTAAAAAAAATCTACAGAATCTGTTTTATCAATTCTAACAGAAATATATGTTAAATACAAAATATCCTGTCGTTTTTTGGTTAAAGCCCCAATACCACTCTTGTTGTAACAGAATAATATGTCCCAATCTTTATTCTGGACAACAAATTGTACTATTTTACAATATTCCAATTAATTGATGATGCAAATTTATTCTTAACACATCGAATTTAAAAATTGGAATAATTCATCTACATGGTTTGAAAAGCTTTACGTAATCACTTTCAAATGTAACTTAGATTTAAAAATATTTTCTAACCCTCTGGACAAGTTAAACAGGATGTAATGGATAATTTACACAACAGATAGGACACTTAAACATCTGGTAGTTAGAATAAGGCTAAAAAAAAATTCTCGACCTGTCAAGCCAGCAAGAGTGGTATTGTCCCTTTAAAATGCGCCTTGTTTAAATCCTGACAATCTGAAAAATTACTTAGATAATTTACCCTTAAAATTAATCAAATTGCTCACTTTACTGTACATTGAGTGTCCACCCAAGTTCAAAATACTTACTTCAGCACCCACTAAACATTTCTTCCAAAAAAATTCTCCCTACTCAAATTTTCCTACAGAACCATAGTCAGATGCTTGATTATAGTGCATGATGTATGAGAATAATTTCTATTATTGGGGGGAGGGATGGCCTAGTGGTCTTGAGTGTCTCACTTCGACCTCTAGCCGGCTGGTCACCTCTGGCTTGCGGCTGTGGTTTCGAGCCCTGGTGTGAGCGTATGTGGAATGGAGATAGGGGCGCCTTCTCAACCTCGTGGGTTTCCTCAGGGCACTCCGGTTTTCTCCCAGGGATAAAGACCCCTACACGCACGCGAATTATTGAAATAAAATTAAAACCATATGTTAGTCCCAAAATGACCTAGTTGTGTTGAGTGGACATTACACCCCATTTCGCTCTGTCTCTCTCTAATTTCTATTATTATTGAACAATTAACACCTGTCCTACACCAAGTTTAAACATTCCAGCTTAATTAGAATTAATGACAATAATAAATTAAATATCACCAAATGTATCCTGCGATTTAGGTTGTTAATTAGGTAATTAAGTTTAGTTTGTAGATCCCTTTAAAGCAGCCATCATCTATGCTTTATCTTCATCACTCGACCGAATTAAAATAAGGTTTATCTGACTTACAAACCACTATGGGACCAGATATCGAGCAAATAAACCCTTAGTTTTTATAAATTAACTCAGCGTTAGATTGATCGAATTGCCTTCCATCTTTGAATCATTTTATCTGTTATACGCATGACATTAAACATAACTGAATTACCTGACATCACAGAATGTCAGACTAACTACATAGCGAAAATAACACAAGTTTTTGAAAATAAACTCAGTAGATTAAATTAGCTTGCCATACTTGATTTATTCTATTACAGCTATTAAAGGGAATGTCCCGATTTGAACAGAGTCTCAAAGATAAAAGTCTGTGTTCGTATGAAATTTAAGTGCCAAAATACAGATAAATGGTGTATTTACCTTGTCTCAAAATTTGAGCTCATAATATTAAGTTGCTTAGACATGAAGTCCAAAACTGCTGATCGGGATAACCCTTTTAAGATTTCTGGCCAGTTGTTTTCATTGGGTGACCTGATAATAGATTGCAGTTCCTTTGGAGGTTATACAGTGCATGACCCAAGGCCAATTTAACCTACTGTATAATACATCATGGGACACCAAGATGAAGACTGATGGGTTGTTTGAAAACGTCAGGTATATTGAATTAGTTGCTCGACCCTAAGGTAGAGGATTTTGATTGCTTTTAACACAAAATTATGCTTTTAACACAAAATTATGCAGTTTTATTCTCCAAATTATAACCGAGATTGGCCCTTTAATCTATGTTATATGGTATAATAATTATACATGTATGAGTAGTGGGGAATAAGTAACTATTAAATTTATATATAGAAAGCTAATAGCATAATGTTAATAATAGAGCTGTGTTGTGAACAGATGTAATGCAATGAAATGGGGTTTATTGTCCTACTGTTATGCACCTAACCTGGGCTAATGGAAGATGTGCTATGACTCATGAGGGAAATTTTTCCTGGCCTACTCTTATATCAAATTCCAACTGCCAAGGGATCTTTTATGTGCACACCAATGTACACACAGGACCTCGGTTTTTCGTCCCATCCGAACGACTAAACAGCTGTCCTTGTCAGGCCCCCCGTCCTGCATCACTGACAAGAGGAAACCACACTGGAAAATCGAGATAAACTTTCTCGGTCAATGCAGGGATCGAACACTCGTCCTCCAGGCTAGCGAGCACGTGGGCCCCCCATGATGTGAACAAACACATAGGCCAGCTGATGGTCATGTGCATCGAATAATTTCAATCACATTTAATGATTTTGTGTAGAATTGGTATACAGACCATTTTTATGCCTGTGGCACGGTTATGTTTTTATTTAATGTGCTGTTTGAAGGCCAATCTCAATTATATTTTTGAGCATACAGCCGTTTCCTTTTGTGTTTTTAACCTTAGGGCTGAGCAAATAACTCAATACATGTATGTATGTTATATGATTTCAAACAACTCCAAGCCCCCAGTCTTCGTCTTGGTGTTCCAAGCTGCATGTATTATACGATGTCTGGATAAAACTAGATTTTTATTTTACAAAAATAACGTGTAGGTGTAATTTACCTTTCATTATCATGAAACTGCAATTTGATTATCAGGTAACCTGATGAAACAGTTGACCCAAAATCTTAAATGGGTTATGTGTCCGGATAACCGGATTTGACATTCAGGTCCAAAGGATTCAATAAAACTAGACTTTTATCTTATAAAAATAACCTGTAGGTGAAGATTACCTTTTGTTATCAAGTAGACCTCTAAAGGAAAGGTCAATAGATTGTCAAAAAATTGTCATGAAATCTTAAAAGAGTAACGTGTCCGGCTGGATAAGCGATTTTGACGTTCCATCCAAACAACTCCATATTTATGGCTGAAATTTTTAGACAAGGTAAATACACCATTACTGCATATGTGTCAGCATTTTACTGAGCCACTGCAGCTCCTGTGCAGTTAAAGGTATTTTATCATTCATTTTTATTTTATTAAAAAAATGTTTTAATACATTTAAATATAATAGATAAAGTAGCTCTATATAGCGCCTCATTTACCGACATGTTCAGATCACTTAACAATAACACAGTAAAAAATACTATTTTAATGATAAAAAAGAAAAGTTATAAAAATAACGAAAAACAGTTTGTAAAAACAGTATAAAGAGAAAGATAATGTAAAAATGATATATTTTTTTTGAACTACAGATAAAACAGTAAAATCAATATAAAGCGTGTTTGAATAAATGAGTTTTTAAGTGTGATTTGAATGTAATAATAGAAGGTGATTTCTGAATAAAATAGGAAAATTTGTACCAGTAATGGTGAATAAAATTGTGTTAACATTCCCCAATAACATGGCTTATAAAATATGGAAGGGATGAGTAAACGAGAGAGAAAGACATAGACTAGGTCATTTCGGGAATAACAATTTTATTTCAATAATTCGCTTGCACATAGGGGTCTTTAGCAGTGGGTCGAAACCGGAGGATCTGAAGAAAACCCACTTGGTTGGAAACCTACAACCAGGGAATCACAGGCTTTATGATATACGCGCACACGCTAACCGGAGGACCCGAAGAAAACTCACAAGGTTTGACACCTACAACCGGGGAATCACAGGCTTTATGATACACGCGCACACGCTAACCGGAGGACCCAAAGAAAACTCACGAGGTTTGACACCTACAACCAGGGAATCACAGGCTTTAAGATACACATGCATGTAGGGGTCTTTAGCAGTGGGACGAAACAGGAGGACCTGAAGAAAACGCGTGAGGTTTGACACCTACGACCGGGGAATCACAGAATTATGATACACGCGCACACGCGAACCGGAGGACCTGAAGAAACCCACGAGGTTGAACAGCTATAATCAGGGAATAACAGGCTTTATGATACACACGCTAACTGGAGGTCTGGAGGACCAGAGGAAAATCCATGAGGTTGGGAATCACCTACTTTATGATGTACACGTTAACCGGAGGGATCCGAAGAAAACCCACAAGGTTGGACACCTACGACCAGGGAATCACACACGCACACGCTAACCGGAGGACCCGAAGAAAACCCACGAGGTTGGACACCTACAACCAGGGAATCACAGGCTTTATGATACACATGCACGTAGGGGTCTTTAGCAGTGGGACGAAACGGGAGGACTTGAAGAAACGCGAAAGGTTTGACACCTACGACCAGGGAATCACAGAATTTATGATACACACACACACTCTAACCGGAGGACCCGAAGAAAACTCACAAGGTTTGACACCTACAACCAGGGAATCACAGGCTTTAAGATACACATGCATGTAGGGGTCTTTAGCAGTGGGACGAAACAGGAGGACCTGAAGAAAACGCGAGAGGTTTGACACCTACAACCGGGGAATCACAGACTTTATGATACACGTACACATGCTAACCGGAGGACCCGAAGAAATGAATGAATGAATGAAATTGGGTTTAACGTCCTACGCTTAAGCACCTAACCTGGGCCAATTGAAGACGGGCATACGCCAACAGTGTGCTACGAGGGAAATTTTGCCCGGGCAGCGGCACTACGGCCTACTCTTATATCGAATTCCAACTGCCAAGGGATCTTTTACGTGCACTCCAATTTGTACACGGGACCTCGGTTTTTCGTCCCGTCCGAACGACTAGGCAGCTGTCCTTGTCAGGCCCTCCTTCTGCATCACTGACAAGGGGAAATCACGCCGGAAAATCGAGATGAACTTTCTCGGCCAATGCAGGGATCGAACACTCAACCTCCAGGCTAGCGAACCAGCGCCTTATCCACTTAGCCACCGTGATCCCCCGACCCGAAGAAAACTCACAAGGTTTGACACCTACAACCAGGGAATCACAGGCTTTATGATACACATGCATGTAGGGGTCTTTAGCAGTGGGTAGAAACTGGAGGATCCGAAGAAAACCCACGAGGTTGGACACTTAACAACCAGGGAATCACAAACTGTATGATACACACGCACACGCAAACTGAAGGACCCGAAGAAAACCCACGAGGTTGGACACTTACTTAACAACCAGGGAATCACAAACTGTATGATACACACACACACTGTAACATGTATAGGCCAGTAATCAGAGAGTCAGGACTGAACATGAAAAACTGACAGACACTACTGAATTATCTGACAATTTAAAGATTTCCATAAGAACACAGAAAAAGAATAAAATGACAGGCACAGAGACAGGTGCAAACTTTGATATGTGTAAAAGTGTAACACTCTATTCTTACAAAATTTTATATGCGCTTTATATAATATATTGCGTATGATTATTTGTAGCTTAGATCACAATCTTCTACATGTTAACTGAACTGTGTTGTCAACGAACTTGAGACAGCTGGTTTTTACAATACTTGAACAATTGATATCCAAAAATACCATGTGTCAGATGTGTATCAACTCGAATGTCACATACAAATTGAAATCGCGTTGAAGATCGTATGACGTATATATTGATCGAATAGATTTAATAAGTTGGTGTGAAATCGGTGTTGAGTCGATTCAGGTACATATATATAGGGAGAGGAATGGGGTTAAACCTCCACTCAACACAACTAGGTCATTTGGGGACTAACATATGGGTTTAAAAAAAATAAAAAAATATGTCAATAATTCGCTTGTGCATAGGGGTCTTTAGCAGTGGGAGGAAACCCACGAGGTTGAGAAGGCGCCCCTATCTCTATGCCACATACGCTCACACCAGGGGTCGAAACCACAGCCGCAAGCCAGAGGCGGCCGGCCAGCTAGAGGTCGAAGTCTGGCACACTAGACCACTAGGTCATTTCGACCCCCCAGGTACATATATAACATTTTTATGTATTCATTTCATGTCAGCAACACACTATAATAACATAAATTGATTTTATTTGCACTTGAAGTGACAAAAACACTTGTGCTGGCTTGACAGCTCCAGAAAATAAATAATAGCCTTATTCTAAGAACTAGATGTTTAAGTGTGCTACCTGTTGTGTATACATTTGATTGACCACAAGTAAAATGTCAGGAGATTTTTGTAAAAATGTCAGGAGATTAAGATCAAAAGAGGGAGACTTCATCACGCATTAAAATTACCCACCCACCATAAATAAAAGACAAATTAATTTACATATTTTATATATTTTAATATCATTTGATTGTTATAATGACACAATTTAACCCAAAACATGAAAACACAAAATAAAGAACTTGTCATAGGCCCTACTCATGTCTATATTTACTGAAAGTAGATGTCACAGCTCTATTGCTCGTGTTGGAAGAAAGTATATTTTCCCCGATTTGTAACCCCTTTTAAACTTATAAAATGCATTAAAAAAAACAACATATTACCATGTTTCATACCCGTAGGGTGGCAACAATAAATCATTCATCATCAGCAATACTAGGAGCGCAAGTTAACTGTAAAGTGACCTGCTTATCCATGTACTGTTTTGATTGACAGCTGTCAAAGATAAGGTAAAATGTCAACTGTGGACACAAAGTAGGTCATTTTGGGATTACTAATGTCTGATCAAATTGAACCATTTTGAATTTGAGAGACAGAAATGCCTTTTGTCTAGAAACGATTGTCAAACCGAGCTATCAGACCTCCCTAGTTTATTGGTATACTTCATAATGTAATATAACGGCAGACTGAATAGCAGTTATTTCAAGGCTGACCCAAATAGCAAGTCATGCATTCGTGTCACTAATAACAACCAACAACTCATTCTATATCATATTGACAAATAATTAAACATTTAAAAGGGTCACATTGTTCAAGGTACCATGTACTTTATCATTATCATAACCATCCTTACACGAGGAGCAGTCCATTTGCTGATTACACTGTTTTGCTTGAATACACTATTTTGCCTATAACGTTTTTATGACTTCGAGTTCTGTCTTATGGTTTGGATTGTTCGTACTTTGTTTTTATTTTATTGAAACATAAAATAATGAATATTATGTAAGGCTGCAACAATGCGCTTACCACACAATATGATATTTTGGTATAGACCTTACAATACGATACATATCCCAGTATAGACCTCACAATATGATACATATCACAGTATAGACCTCACAATACGATACATATCACAGTATAGACCTCACAATACGATACATATCCCAGTATAGACTTCACAATACGATACATATCACAGTATAGACCTCACAATATGATACAAATCACAGTATAGACATAACGGTATGATACATATCACAGTATAGACCTCACAATATGATACATATCACAGTATATATAGACCTCACAATACGATACATATCACAGTATAGACCTCACAATATGATACAAATCACAGTATAGACATAACGGTATGATACATATCACAGTATAGACCTCACAATATGATACATATCACAGTATATATAGACCTCACAATACGATACATATCACAGTATAGACTTCACAATATGATACAAATCACAGTATAGACATAACGGTATAATAATAATAATAATGAGGTTTTATATAGCGTCTTCTCCATGTTGACACATGCTCAAAACGCTTTTAGTAATGGCTCTAGTGGTAAAACTGTCGAAACAGGAAAGTCTTTAGTGCAGATTTAAATTGATTAAAAGTTTGTTGATTCTTGATCTGTTGTGGAAGTTCGTTCCATAATCTAGGACCTGCTGAACTGAAAGACCTATACCCATATGACTTTAAATTATATCTTGGAACAACAAGTGTCTGTTTATTTTGAGAGCGAAGTGATCTAATAGGGTTATAGTCATATAAGAGTTCAGATAAGTATTGAGGAGCTGCATTATTGCGACATTTATACACTAATGTTAATATTTTGTATTTGACTCGCGCCTCAGTGTAATGAAGCTAGCACATTCTCGATGTGATCAAACTTATGTGTCCTTGTTATTATTCGAGCTGCTGTATTGAGAACTTTCTGGATCTTGGCTAGAAGTGCTTGTGGGATTCCATACAGTACACTATTACAATAATCAATCCTTGATAAAATCAACGATCTCACAAGGAGTTTACAGGCGTCAGCTGTGAGGTAGTCTCTGATGTTGCGTATACAGCGTAGATGATAGTAGCATGTACGGCATACCATATCAACCTGAGTTTCTATTGTCAGACAAGGGTCAAACATCACTCCAAGATTTCTAACATTTTTAGAGAAATTTATTTCTGAAATACCGATGGTGATTTTAAGATCAGGTAGTAACTTGAGTTGTTGTGATGAGCCTACTAAAAGAGCTTCGGTTTTATCGTCGTTTAATTTTAATTTGTTAGCATTCATCCACTGTTTAACTGCAAGCAAACAGTCAGTAGTTTTTTCTAAGGAATCACTAATTAGCATAGGACTAGACACACCAATGAGTTGAGTATCATCGGCATAAGAGTAGTGCCTCTGTTCATAGCCATCGATCACAGACCCCAAAGCGGTTGTATAAAGAACAAAAAACATGGGTCCTAGTACACTGCCTTGCGGTACGCCACAGTCAAGTTTAAACGGTAGAGATTTGGCCTCACCAAGTAGAACTGTTTGATTTCTATTACTAAGATATGATGTGATCCATAAAAGGGGTGTACCGGAAATACAAAACTGAGTTTTAAGTCTATTGTATAGAATATGATGGTCCACAGTATCAAACGCTGCAGATAAATCCAAAAGCGTCAAAGATGCTACATTCCCTGTATCCACTGCACACTGTAGGTCGTTGAGAACCCTCAACACAGTAGTCTCAGTGCCATGATGGGGTCTGTAAGCAGACTGAAACTTATCCAACAACTCATATTTCGAAATATGGGATTGAAGACAGAGATTTACAGCTCTTTCCACAATTTTGGAAAGGAATGACAAGTTAGACACAGGTCTATAGTTTTTGAGAACATTGGGATCAAGAGACTCCTTTTTAATTAGTGGTCTCACCACAGCCTGTTTGAACACCGATGGGAAACTTCCAGTACTTAAACTTAAGTTGACTAGTAGAGTAATAACAGGAAGCAGAATGTCTAACAGTTGAATGAGTAGCTTGGATGGTATCGGATAAAGTGGACATGTCGTTTTCTTTGCAGATTTAATGATCTTTAAGATGTCATCCTGACTAAAAGTCTCAAACTCATTGAGTGACACGACACCAGTCAAGTTACCAGGTGTACACATGTGTGTATCACCAAGGACTACATGATCAGTAAACTCCTTTCTAATTTTGTCAATCTTTGAGGCGAAAAAGTCTGAGAAAGAGTTTGCCAATTCCTCGTGATCATCTGAATGTGGCTGAGTTGCTACGGATTTGGTACCAAGCAATGATTGCATGAAGGAATGACACTTATCAAGAGAGCTGGTATCTTCAGTCAGCTTGTCAAGACAGTAGCGTGACTTAGCCTCTCTGATAGTTTTAGATACTCTGGCTCTTTCATCTTTATATAATTGCCGATGTACCTCAAGATGTGTAGACCTCCATTTCCGTTCAGCCAAGCGACGACTTTTCTTTGCATCACGTACCTCAGTGTTGTACCAGTTAATACCAGGTCGAGGTATAATCTGTTTTGTAACGATTGGGGCATGCTGATCCAGGATGGCGAGCAGCGTCGTGTTGTACATGACAGCAAGGTCATCTGGGTCTTGAGGAGGGTTACAAATTAGCTCAGATGAAGCATGATACATATCACAGTATAGACTTCACAATATGATACATATCACAGTATAGACCTCACAATACGATACATATATCACAGTATAGACCTCACAATATGATACATATCACAGTATAGACTTCACAATATGATACATATCACAGTATAGACTTCACAATACGATACATATCACAGTATATATAGACCTCACAATATGATACAAATCACAGTATAGACTTCACAATATGATACATATCACAGTATAGACCTCACAATATGATACATATCACAGTATATATAGACCTCACAATATGATACAAATCACAGCATAGACATAACGGTACGATACATATCACAGTATAGACCTCACAATACGATACATATCACAGTATAGACCTCACAATATGATACATATCACAGTATAGAATTCACAATATGATACATATCCCAGTATAGACCTCACAATACGATACATATTACTGTATAGACCTCACAATACGTTACATATCCCAGTATAGACCTCACAATATGATACATATCCCAGTATATATAGACCTCACAATATGATACATATCACAGTATAGACATAACGGTACGATACATATCACAGTATAGACCTCACAATACGATACATATCACAGTATAGACCTCACAATATGATACATATCCCAGTATAGACCTCACAATATGATACATATCACAGTATAGACCTCACAATATGATACATATCACAGTATAGACCTCCCTATACGATACATATATTACAGTATAGACCTCACAAAAAGATATGTATCGCAATATTTTTCTCCTTCCAAATTTACATAAAGAATTGATACATGATATTTAAACAGTCTTTAATTTTTAATAAATTAAACAAGTCATATTTATTCCAATTGACGTTTGAGATAATAAGAGATCGAGTGAATTGCAGGGTTCTGTCAAGACCTTATATAATTACTGTTTTATGGTTTAATTAATTATGGGTTATCTTAAAAATACATTATGGGAGATTAGATAATGTATGTTTAACACTGATATGACATCCTATCACTGTTTACTTGTCAATGTTGACACTTTACATGTATCACCATGTTTGACTTTAATGTGTTGGCAGTCTTAAACATGCATTATTCAAGAGCTAAATCTGCCTAGTGCAGGTCTTTATTTGGGCATGAAATGTTTTCTAAAGTATTAATTAGACATTAATTAACTGATCCAGGCCTTAATCAACTTTGGATGGCATCAGATTGCTCCGATATTAAACAGATTAAAACGTTTCAGTGGTAAATCAAATATGGCGGTTCCAGACGCTTCAAGTCTTAGCTTTGATCAACCAGGACCGTGGTTGAAATTATTGCACACATCGGCCAAATATTTAAATGCCAATATCTTCGCTTACAGTAGAGTATTTTAAATGAAATTTTCAAATTATTCACTTTACATCACCTACTTGCGAACTATTATAGCAAGAATGGCTAGTTCTTATCTATATCTTGAATAATGTTACTTTAATAAAGGAAAACATCGGCATAACAATGGTGACAATTTGTTACATCCTTAGTCACGGCTTTTTACATCCAAAATGTTCTGATTTGTGGTTAAGTGAAGGTGAATATAACTTCAGCAAAAGCCATCTTTCTGCATTGTTACGTTGACAACAGGCGAACAAAATTCTGTGTGATAGTTGAGTTTGGGAAGAAATTGGGGTTTTAAAAAAAATCTATACCATGTTTATAATTACCAAATTGCGTTACGGAATTTAAAGTTTCAAACAAAACTGTATGGCACCCTGTGTTCAGAAATGAGTACAGATTTAAAAGTATCGCAAACATAAAATGAAATTGGTGTTAAACATCCTCTCTTTTTTCCACAAACCAGGGTAATGAAGACAGGTCTATGTTACTTAGCGTACTATTGGAGAATGTCTCCTGTGTTCTTCACTCTAATTCCAACTATCAAGGGTTTCCGTTACAGGCTCCGGTCTTCATTAGCACAGTTTAGGTGCAGAACAGTTAAATGTTTAACTCCATTTCATTTCATTTCATTTCTTTTACGGGCATACATCATGTAGCATACTATGGGATAATGTCTCATCTATTCTTCACTGATCAATTCCAACTATCAAGGGTTTCTTTTACGTGAATAATGTTTATGTCTGCCTTCACCTAATTCCAACTGTCAAGAGTTTCTTATCCGTGTACGTCAATGAGCAGGAATACATGGGTGGACCCTGTTTTTCCATTCCATGCCAACAACTATATTAAGGAGGAAACCGGTCAGTGAAATGCCGAGGAACTTTCTCAGCAAACACCAGGCTTAAAATCAGAAACTCTAGACAAAAACAAAAAAAACCCTCTAGTTTATCGAAAACCAAATTCCTACCATGTATTCACTGGCCTTTGATTACTTCAAAAATATATGGGTGCTCTTTTCGCTAAGGTTACATTCAATTAACTTGAAATTTACACACAGTATATCTATTCTCGCAGACAAAGAAGCTATTGAATTCTGTCAATTAATGCCAGAGTTATGGCCCTAGATGATTCAGGCAAACACAAACTAAATGAGTTGCAATTTATACAACATTGCATGTTCGGAGACAAAAAGCGATTTCATATGATTTGAAAAATCACATGTACCATCCGTTTGATTGATGTTAGCAGATGGAAGAAGTTTAATTATTAATTATATTTCATCATGAATTGTTACCCTTGATTAACTTTTAATGTCTTGTAAAATTCTTCCATTGATTACTCCAGATAATACAACTGGCACCACCTTGTTGAACTTTACGACTGTGAAAAAAACAATGTTGTTAATTATTTATGTACTTTAAGTTTCATTTCGATCCGAATATAGTCTTAAGGGTATATTCCTTGTTTTTAACCCTGGGATGAGGTTGTCTGAAATTGAGCCACTTTATTAATGGTCCTTTTTGAGTCAGAAAGTCGGTCACCTCATTAGATTCCCCCCTGACAAAAGGGGTAAACATATAAAGAATAAATAATAATTTCAAAATATAAGGATATATTCAACAATAAGTATAAGCCCGATTAATGAGGAAAAATAATTCTGGTATGAATAGAATTATGGTTGTTGATTTAGGAGAAAGATCAGACCAAGGCTGTTTAACCTTCAAAACAATCCACTACAACAGTCAATAGACAAGACAATCCCAGATCAATAAATAGGAATCTGAAACAGCCAAGTTTATCATTCAAATAATCAATTATTTACACCATGTTCACAGGAATGAATACAGATCAATCAAAAGACTAGAATAACCAGGTGTTGTTGTACTGTGAATTAACAATGTAATCATTTTATGCCATCTTTGTCAAGACTGCAGGGGTTGATAAAATGCATGTCGGGCGGTGCATGTGAAAGTTATTTTCTAAACGTGATCAACATCAGGATTTATGGCAAAAAAAAAAGAAGTTTTTTTCAGAAAATACCCGACACAATCTGTTTCACATTTGATGAATTTTTAATGTTCTACTTCTTCGGCCATAATTAAAAGATTGTTCTATTGCCCCAAAGCTACCTACCCAAAAAAAGCTGTCTACTCAAATTCTTTTATTGCCGTTTTTGAAGGTTTTTTTTGTAACAGCATTATTTTTACACTTGACAATGACACCCAAACGCGAAATAATCTGTCAGGAGATAGAACAGCCAGTCAGCCACTGTCATGTCTATTCATAGTAACACCAAACTCAATACGTGATTTTATAAAAAATCGCGTTATTTATCGTCAAAGTCTGGTCCTACCCCCCCCCCCCCAAAAAAGAATTTGCCTACCTACCTACCTACCTACCCATACCTAATCATCATGAGTTGGGTTTGGGCAAACTGAAATATTTTTAACCCTGGCATTAATATGAAACAAGCTTACTTTTTGGGTTGACAGTGACACACGGTGGCTAAGTGGGTAAGAAGCTGGCTCTTCCGTCTAGAGGTCGCTGGTTCGCTTTCGGTGTTGTCCGAGAAAGATCTTTGTGAGCTGAACAGTTGGAAGATAAAACCCTCTTTCCTTTCATTTCATTTGTGTTCAAGTATAAAGTTGAAAGATAAAACCCTCTTTCCTTTCATTTCATTTGTGTTCAAGTATAAAGCTGGGAGGCCATAATCAACTCTTGATGCCATCTTAAGTGTTCAAATTTCACTAGATTTGAATCCGATTTGCTGCTCAAGGCTAATTGATGATTAAATGCAAAAATGGATAATCAAAACAATATTTTTTTCATAGTACCGATTTTAGTAATGATGATTGAGGCTAAGAGTGCAGCAATTTGACTGAAATTTTCAGCATTTTCCCTTTACATTATCTATTTTTTCACGATGATACTGAGAACTGGTAGCTCTTTATCTAATCTTCAATAATGTATCTTTAAACAATTTGAAACATTTTAGAGTGAATTTTGAACAGACTTTAGGTGCTGTCTCATTTCAAATTCAATCATGGCCCCTGTCCCCTACAAGTATTGTAATAATGCACCTGTCATACATGTATTTCTGGCTTTGTCAGGTCTGATTCCTCTGGTACTCAACCATTTTGTCCTGGCACAAAAAAATTCTTTTAACTCACAGGTTAAAATGTCAAGTACGAGGAACAATATGAATTCTATAGGCTGACATTTTGCAACATATACCAGTACAATCAATATTTACAGGCCTGGCTAGAGCTACCTAATCTACTTCCATAATAGATCTCTGTCTCCAGTGGCCACCATATCCAACAATTAGTATACTGTTTTTATAACCAGGTTCTATTCTGTTTCAAGTCGGTTATACACAAAAAGACTAATTAAATATTTCCCATTTTGTTTAAATAAAGCAAAATATATACTTAACAAAATTCTTAATTGTTTTGGACTAAAATTGCCAATTTATGACTTTTAAGTCTGTCTACAGACAGCTTAAACATACATTACGCAAGAGGTAAATCTATCAATTGCAGGTCTTTCTTTAGGCCTGAAATCTTATCTAGATTATGAATTAGACATTAATTAACTTATCCAGACCATACTCAGCTCCCGATGTCAAGGCTAGCCTTTAATGTCGACTAGATGGCAATCCTATATATTGCTATCGCTCATTGATAATTAAATCACAACAATAGATTATCAAGACTATTATAGTTTCGTCTTACCGATTTCAGTAATGATGATCGAGGCTTAGCGAAACTTTCATCTGCTTAGCTTTCGATTAATAGTGGACCAATTTGACTGAAACTTTCAGCAAATTCTCTTTACATTATGTAGTTTTTAACTATTGTAGTGAGAACTGCTAACTCGTTATCTTATCTCATCTTTAAGTCTAGCTTGCTGGTAAGTATGACCTCAGGAATCTGACCTTCTATCAGTATATATATATGCAATTATGCACACACCATGTTGTACCAGAAAATACATAATAAAAAAAAAACATGAATGCAATGCCTTTTGAAGACTTGATTTTACCTGCTCTCGCTTCCGCTCGTTTTTTTCCCCAACAATTTGTAATGTCAGACAATTAAACCACGCGAACAACTATAGACAAGGGGATGAACTTTCTCAGTTATCACCAAGATCCAACCCACAAGCTCCAAACTAGCGAGCCTGGATCTTCCTCACTGAGCCACTACACAGACTCCCTATCAATTTTGATTATTGACTGTTTTCAAGCTGGTTGAAGGAATCTGTTCAGTACATGTACATTACAGAATGTCTCTTATGGGTCATCCCTGCCAGGAACCACAATATTTAGTAAGAAACATAAAATCTTAAGAATGGAAAAAAAATCGATTCAGCACCTCGTGATTCAAAACATGAATTGTCAGAGGCTGACGTTAATTCAAGGAATCAGGGCTAGAAATTCACGCGAATCTCCGAATCTAATTCGCGCAAGGATTCTCGCAAGAGCTTACCGTGCGAATCTATAAGGATTCGCGTAAAACTTTTGTAAATAAAAAAAAAAAAAAAAAAAAAAATCGGAAAATTGTCGTGTCCGACTATTGAATGTCAGATAGGATGTTTTGAATCAAAGTTGTATGACTTACTTTATAGCATACTACATGTATAATAAAATAAATAATTGTTGTTTTTTTGTTTTACTTTTAACTTATAATTTGGACGAGTTTCTGGCTGGCCGTTAATTGTCTTTGTTATGTAATAAATTGTGTGGAAACTTCCGCGATCACGACACGGCGACAACTTTCAGAAGTAGAGTATTTAATGCATATTTCAGTTACGATACAAAGATATCGGTTTCCTAATTATTTATTTTAATCCTTCTTAAAAAAAATAAAAGAAACTACTTTAGCATGCTAACCTTAAAACGAAATAGTTTTGGGTTCCATGATTTTATCCTTTCGAACAGCGATTTGATTCCGTTAGTTGTTAAATTGGGTCATTCCAATCTATTTTGTCACTGTCAAGGTCGGCCACGAACTCGATGTTGCATGGAATTCTTCGCCTTCCATATTAGGCATGACTTACTACGAAATTGTTGCTTTTGGCGCGAAATATGCTGTCAGCAGCCACGTACACCAATAACAGATATATCACGGAATTTATTATACATGGACTAAATGCATGCCGCACGAGACGGGGAAGTTGGCGATGCCTTTTAACGAGCGATAGAATTCCTTATGTATAAATTAATTTTAAATCCAGTTGTAATATTGTTATTTAGTTCACAGTCAGAATGTGACGTTACTGTGTCCGAAATGACGAATAAACCGTTCCCCAATCGGACATTACCAGCTTGGAGGCTCTTCTATTCGCCTCCCTAGACATACGTTGCCAATTCTTTAGAGACACGTGGTTTTTATTTTTATTTCTACCGTCTTGTGCAGGTTCTTTTGTTGTTTTTCGTCAATACGATTATCGCTATATATGTTAAAATATTATGTACGGGAATTGTTGTACTCGTGAATTGTAATTTATTGCCAGTATTGAATTTTTAATTAGCAGTTAAAACGATAGCCGTCAGTTATTCAGTGCTCACGCATATCAACGCAGTAAAGACAATGACATTATTAGCCATGACATTATAGAATTTATATACGGTATCCGATTAATCGGCACCGATACGATCTTTGGCTGGCCGATTTACCTGACGCCATGACATTATAGAATTTATATACGGTATCCGATTAATCGGCACCGATACGATCTTTGGCTGGCCGATTTACCTGACGAAATCTCGCAATGTTCGAATTCCAATAACACGTGACATCTTTGTAAGGTCAATAAACCAGTTCTAAATTTGCGTGTACCGTTATGATTATTTTATACACATGCTGACAGATGCTTAATTTTTGTAATGAAGGATATATCCTAGTCGTCGTAGGCCTACTGACTTTTACTTTATAGCAATTGCAGTTATGGTTTTCACGTGATCATTGTACCGTTTGTCTATCAATAGTTTCATCGACGAATGAATAAAAAATTGTGCAAGTTACGTGATGGACAAAAGACTACAAATTGCGTTTTAAAGAAATAGCATGGTGTCGTATCAGTTTATTTTGGCTACGGCATTATCTGGATATTACTTTTTACACTATTTAAGTGTTTACCAAGAATTCTATCTGATTGTTTTATTTTTATCATTGTTGTTGTATTTTGGTGTTTTAGATTGACACAAAAAACACAATTTTGTTTTTTAGACATTATTATAAATTAAGATTTGGAGGATTCGCGCAGATTGCATATATGAGAATCCTCTTAGATTCTTGCAAAAAATGACGAATTTCTAGCCCTGGGAATAATCATGCTAGCACTATTAAGAATCCTACTTGAAATGTCACTCAGTATTAGATAGTAATTGTATTCCAGAGTTGTGACTGTTTTATTTCCAGTTAAGTTCTTTAATTAAATGCCACTGAAAAAATTTGGTGGGGGAATAATACAGAGTGATACAGAGTGGATTTCTTGGTTAGGTAAATACGGAAGGGTTAAAATTACCTACCCCTAGCCCTTGTGCTGTAATCTGCTTGTAGGAATTTTCTGACCTACCTAAACAGCTTTATTCTGGCATAGACGAATGACTCCCAATAGACTGTGGAGTAGGTGTAAACATATATATATATATAGCCATTTCACCCCATAAGTAATCTTGAACATGAATTAATGATGAACCAGTCACCTAAAATATAGTCCTTAACCATAATACATGTATATAAAACTGCCAACGCCCACATGCGAAAATGTAAAGCTTGAAGAAATATGTTGTTTTTAAAAGTAATTACCATGAAATTCTCTTGATGTGACATTTAATACTAAATTAAGAATTCCTTTTACAAGTATGTGTTTGTGATGTTATTTCTATTCCCTCATATTGCAGTTCTCAAATTTTTTTTACCAGTTTGAAATGCTTTAATTGTCAATTTGACGTTATTAGTGTACCAATGCTGTTTTTACTTCAGGCAAGTTTCCTGATCAATTAGCTTAGTTTTAAATTTGCATTTCTTTTAACAGTGAATGATAAATCTTGACAAGAAATATCAAATCAAATGTTGCAATTTCATTAAATCTAACTTTAAAGGGACAATAACACTCTTACTGGCTTGACAGGTCCAGGGAAAAAAATTGGCCTTATTTTAACTTCTAGATGTTAAAGTGTCCTACCTGTTGTGTAAAATTATCCATTACAACCTATCTTACTTGTCTAGAGGGTTTGAAAATGTGTTTAAATTCAAATTGCATTTGAAAGTGTTTACGTCAAGCTTTTCAAACCATGTTACGGCATATAGTAGAATTTTTTCCAATTTTTAAAATTAGGTGTGTTAAGATGAAATTTGTATCATTTATTAAACGGAATATTGTAAAATAGTACAAATTGTTGACAAGAATAAAGATTGGAACATATTATTCAGTTACAACAAGATTTGATAAATTGAAAATTGGCGTGCACGTTAATCAAGTATAATACAATAAATACTTTGATCATTTCATTACTCAATCAATCCAGCCTATTATCAGCGTTAAGTAGTAGTTATACACTCGTTACAGTCAATTAATGTTGAAATTTAAATATGTCACCATATCACCAATGGGCGAAATGGAATATACGGGCGAAATAGCATCAATGATGTCTGCTCATATATATACCTGGCTGGTTTAGATGATATAATGAGCGTATTAGTTTTATATGCAAAGCTGCCAACATTATATTGATGTACAAATTAGTGCTCCTACGGTTAGAACTTTATAATGTTATTCAAATAACCGTAGCTATTAACCGATTAGTAACTGTTAACATATGGTATTAAACATAAAACAGAGCTTGTCAGGAGTTGCAAGTCATTACTCGTGCGCACGCTATACTTGCCTAAAAGGTATTACATGACATGCGCAAAAATTTCATTAATTTTTTCAAAGAATGTACAATCCTTTAATGAAAATTTAAACTATCTATAAAGTTACTTGGTTAACTAGCTTGGTTCTATTAAAACATTTTTAATTCAATATATATCTACAATAATATACAAAACAATACTCTGTTTCCTTCGTACGTGACATATGGCGATAGTATTACAATTACACAATGCTACTAAGAATAGAATAAAGTAAACTGGATCTGGAAGGCGTTTATTGATTGGACAATAAAGAAATAATTCCTCGCTTGCAAGTATAATTTTTATGATTGGTTAATTTAACTAAAATCCAAAGTAGAATTCGTCACTACCAGATAGGAACCCTTATCGGTTTAATCCAAGACATTTTTAAACAGAAGAAGGTCTGATCTGATTACTATAATTTTATAGATTTATGAGGAAAAAAAGAGAGACGAAACAATGCTCAGACCCTATTTCCATATCACTATTTCAGTTTTGCCAAAGGATAATAAAGTTTTATCAGAAAGCTTCTAGTAATGTGTCCCCAAAAGAAACAAAGAAACATTACTGTATGCAAGATTTAGATAAAGAGCATGAGGCAGTTCCAAAATGATAATGAAAAATGAATACATTTTGTTCATTTCAGTCAAATTAGTTTATTCTATAGGAAATCATGTATTTTAGTGGTATATCATTAAATTATATCTGCTATTGAAGAATCAATTATGGGCTTAGTTTAAACAATATTTTATTCAATAAAACTCAAATTGATTGAACAACAGGCTTGTCATGTACATAAATGTCTACTAATAAACTTTAAATAACAATATGTTGTAGTTAGCTCTTCCATAATGAATCTTTAATTTAATAGAGATAAAATTATATAGGTCAAGGATATAAGAATGATGGTGTGAATGTCCTTTCTCATATAATTTATAGCAGCTGGTCCATGTATGTACATGTATGTCACAGAGACATTTTCTTGTCCTTAAAACTGAAACTTATACTACATTATTTATTATTACAGTATGTTAACAAGGCTCGACAATGCGACTGAAACATTTTCATTTGCGAGTGAATTTTGACAATGGCGACCAGATATTTATAAATGCTATAGGTTTCTGGCAAGTGAACATATATCTTGAAGTCCCTAATTAACAATTAAATATAAAGTTATCGGCAATGATCGACTGTCTCCCTTGTTTACTTCCTGGTTTTAAATTGGGTCAATTCCATTGTCGTCTATGAGGACTCTCAAAGAAAATTCTCATTGCGCATGCACTGTATTTATTGGAAATTTACGAGACAGCTGACAGCATGGTTAGCAGAAAATTGGGTCAATCCCATTATCAACTATGAGGACTCTCAAAGAAAATTCTCATTGCGCATGCGCTGTATATATCGGAAATTTACGAGACAGCTGACAGCATCGCTAGCAGACAAATTAAACATATATCGAGTTACTTTACTAGTAAAGAAACTTCGTCTCGAAGTCAGTCTTATTCCGGGAAAAATGATCATAGTTAGTCATGCTACTGACGCTACACCACCCAAACAAGCAAAATTACAAGCCTTGCCCTCTTCGTCACCACCGAAAGTTGCAATACATGATGACTGGTCTATGGATATTGTCTGTGTCACAGAGTGTGACTATACTCGTGTCAAGCCATCCACCAATGCCACACCAGGTTCACCAGAGCGACACTCAGACCAACATTGATTATGAAATTCCGACTAAATGAGTACTGTAACTAAAGACTGTGCCGGAGTGACTGCTGGACTTATTATTATTAGTACGGTATAGGACAAGTTGAAGAGTTATGTACCGTATATTCACAATATAATTTAGCTATATCATACAACAAATTATTCTAATCTTCAGAAATATTGTTTGGCTAGTGGTTTTGGAAATTTACTTATGTAATGCTGTGTACTATAGAGCCGTGATGTATCCTTATACATAACCCACACGCAATTCAAATACAGTTACCTAGAATATGTGTACCCTTTCAAATTAAAACATCTACAAATCCCCCCCCCCACCAAACTCCATAAAAGCATACAGTGACCAATAACAAAATTCTTAAGCTTCGTTATATAATTAAAATCTCCTTCCCCTTTCGGGGTGTTGGATGGCCAAATGGTTAGACATGCGCGCTGTATCATAAAAGCCTGTCATTGAGTCAACTGGTGTGGTTTCGAATCCCCAATTGTATATGACAAGGAGTAGGGTTGCCCGTTCAACCTCAAGGGTTTTCTATGGGTCCTCCGGTTTCCTCCCATTGCTAAAGACATCTGCGTGCAAGCAAATTATTGAAATAAAATGAAAAGTATTGAAAACCATATGTTAGTCCTGAAATGACCTAGTTTGTGTTGAGTGGACGTTAAACCCCATTTCCCTCTCTCTCCATCCCCTCCCTTTTCAGTCTACAGATCCATCCCCCATTCATAGTTTCAGATCTCCTGTATACACCATGTAGCCGCCAGTAGCTGGGCATCACAAATCTACATGTAGTACAATATAAGTATGACAAAATACTCTTGTTTCTAATTTTACATATGAATATTGCAGTTAGCCTCATCAATCAAATATGAAAAACAGAGGGTATGTACTGTATGTACAAGTATGTAACAATTGATGTAATGCGAATATTATGGTTACCTTTCGTACTGAAAGGTCTACTTATCAATCTAATTTAAGAAGCATTATAAGGTAAGATAAGTTAAACGCTGAGAATTCACGATATAAAAGGAATAAGGCTAATTTCTTTTTACTTGACCTGTCAAGCCAGCAAGAGTGTTATTGTCCCTTTAAATTAGGTTTCTTACGAGGTAGTTATACGACGTGTTTATCCAGTTGGTCACCATTAACCAAGTATTCTTGGCCTGTCAAGCCAGCAAGAGTGTTATTGTCCCTTTAAATTAGGTTTCTTACGAGGTAGTTATACGACGTGTTTATCCAGTTGGTCACCATTAACCAAGTATTCTTGTTTACGCTTCACTATATATTATATCACTGGTTGACAATGACTATATAGAGAAGCCCTGTCAAAAAGTCGCACAAACAGTAATAGTATTCCATATATTTGTCACCTATATATATTATTACTGGTTGACAATGACTTTTGAGAAGCCCTGTCAAAAAGTCGCACAAACAGTAATAGTATTCCATATATTTGTCACCTATATATATTATTACTGGTTGACAATGACTATAGAGAAGCCTCGTCAAAACGTTGCTCAGTAAGAAACCCTAATGGTTTTCCATATATTTGTCATGGCACCTGTGTATAAAATCAGTAACAAGTATGTAATTCACCTCTCTATTTACTAACAAATTAGGGCTACTTTCAGTTGCAGATTAACCTATTAGTTTTCGTTGACAAGTTCATCGACATTGAATAAGTACAACCATATATAAGACAACAATTTTAATGTGTATAATAAATCTAACTATTCTTCAGTTGTCTGTCTATTTCATTATAAATTACAACTCCCCTTCTTTTCGGGGTTACAAGCATCATTTGTGGGTGTAGGCTCATTGTCGAGTTCAGTGACACCAAATGAAAATATTATAAAAGAACACCATTTTGTTTGCTTATCAATTTAAAAATCCTTAGTATTCTTTAGTATTTAATTATATAGCGTCAATTTTAATGGTCTCCTTTAAGCTATTTTACTACTAATAGCCAGGAAAGTAATCATAATGAATGAAAAAATGGCCATAAAACAACTCTTTGACTGCGAGAGAGAGAGTTTAAGGTCCACTCGACACAAACTAGGTCATTTCGGGACTAACATATGGTTTCATTTTATTTCAATAATTCGCTTGCGAGTAGGGGTCTTTAGCAGTGGGAGGAAACCGGAGGACCCGGAGAAAACCACGAGACTGGACAGGCGACCCTACCCCTTACCACGTACAACCAGGGATTCGAAACCACGCCAGTTGACTCAATGACAGGCTTTATGATACAGTGAGTGCACGCTAACCATTCAGCCATCCACCCCCCCTCTTTGATTGTATACATAAATACATACATTTCGGGGCCATCCATAAAGTACGTACGCTTGAAGGGAGGCAGGGGGGGTCAGTCCAAAAGCGTACAGGTGCGTTAATTCAATGGCAAAACGTCCGTACAGGAGCGTACAGGGGGGGAGGGGGGTCTGAATTTTACCCATTTTGAGCTTACGTACTTTATGGATGGCCCCTTCTATATAATGTTTATTTCAATGCTGTCCTTAGAGCCAGTTGTACTTCTAAATACCTTCAGGTTGTCAAGTTTTAGTGCCATTAAAGGGACCACTCCGATTTGAACAGGGTCTCAAAAATAAATGTCTGAGTATGTATGAAATTTAAGCAACAAAATATAGAGGAATGGTGTATTTACTGTCTCAACATTTTCCAGCTTAAAATATTGAGTCGTTTGGACGTGATCCTCAAAACTGCTTATCCGAACACGTAACCCTCCTAAGATTTCGGATCAAAGTTTTGGTTTGGTGACTTGGTAATCGATTCCCGTTCCTTTAGATGTCTATACAATGAATGACCCATTTCCTGTACTTGATAACGAAAGTTAAATTTCACCTACACACATAATATAAAAGTCTGGTTTTATAGAAACACCGCATAAAACAGACTAAGACTGGCGCGTTCAAGTTGTTTGAAAAAAAATCACACATGTTGAGTTAGTTCATAGTTGCTGGGCCCTAAGGTAGCAGACCTAAAGGGATTTTAACACAAAATTAAGCAGTATTATTCTCCAAAAATATTTTGCGGATTGGCCCTTTTAATGAAATAATGGCCACCGGACAACAATTATAGCATACTGCACACAGTGTTCCACCTACGTCATTACCAGAATGAAACACTGTGCTAATTGGACTCCATTAAATACGCTCGCGTCATCATTTTGGGGCAGGGCCATGGAGGTGTGGGTGGGACTTATAGAACTTACGTCACCTGTGTTTAAACATGTTTTTTGTAAACACAAAGACAAATTTAAAGTTCTGCCTATCGGCCAAAAACGATATATAATATGTGCTATGGGTAATTGCAATACATTCTTTACCATTGTAAACTGTCTTTAAAGTTTCAATGTGTTTATCTTTAAAAACAAGGCCTAGATACGCCTAAATTTTTCTTCGCAAATAAAACCGCTTCTGTGAACTTGTCGTCTATGGGGGCCGCCATGTTGAATAATTAAGGGACTTTTTTGTTGTTCGGTTCTTGATCAGTTTGACATCTTTCATACACACAACGGCTAAATAAGCATATTTAATTTCATTCAATATGACAATAGAAGAGAAATAAATACTTCTCACAACTTCTAAAAGCATACTCGGTGTTATCGACTAAAATCGTTGATGAAGGAATTAAAATGTCGGTTAATTAGGTTAGGGCCTATTCTCAGCCGAAGCTAGCAGTAGATAGGCAGCCTAAGTTTGGAATGCAATTATAGCCCTTTCAGATGCTTAAGTTTAAAAACCCTGGGGATCGTTAAACCAGTTTAAATTTGTCATCTGAACACACATGTGGAGCAAAAATAAGGCTTTTTATTTTAAACTGGTTCATCTTGGCTGTCTGAACTAGGTGGCTAAAAAAAACTGGCTTAAGCTCGCTTTGAGCATGAGCAGTATGCAGGAAGTTACATTCCTGGAGAGATATCGGGGTCTGGCAGCGCAGGTGTTAGCAAAATCGTGCGACAACCGAATAAAGAATATGAAGCTACCGAAAAAGGTCAGAACAGTTAAACTGGTTTGACAGATAGTCGTATGTGTGAAGTGTGAACACAACACGATCCTGTCTTTAAAAATCTGGCAGCAGGTGTAAGCAAAATCGTGCGACAACTGAATAAAGAATATGAAGCTACCGAAGAGGTCAGAACAGTTAAACTAGTTTGACAGATAGTATGTGTGAACGCAACACGATCCTGTCTTTAAAAATCACTGTCATTTTGAAGTGGTTTAAATATAAGCGTCTAAATGGTATATAGAGAATCTACTACTTGTCTTTTTTGATATCAAAAAATAACAACACAAGTTGATAATGTAAAAAAAACGAAGCTCTGTCGAGTTTTTTTTACTTTATCAACGAGTGTTGATATTTTTTTATATCAAAAAAGACGAGAAGGAGATTTTATTTATCATCCAATCCCTTCTTACATGCAGAAATAAATAAATATAAATTCTTTGCTATAGATTTCAAGTTCATGTAAAGCGATATCTCCTAAGGAGATATCACTCAGTAGATTATGTAATTTATCATACAAGCCATACTGTAGAATGTATTATTGGGTGATAAATTAGATTTAAAATACAGATGTGACGTCATCCTTTGATGTTGGCGTACCATTATCTCAAATAATGTACGGGCAACTTGCCAATAGTACATTATTTCAATATTACTACTGGCATGATGTTTTTCACTGCAAACGCACGTGCGGAGTGTGACCGAGTGTCTGAATTTTAAGTAGTTTAATCTTCTCTGGCTTAGACATTGCGTAATATATTGTAAAAACACTCGGACCTACGGTCCTCTTGTTGTTACAATATATTACTTAATGTCTCGCCCTCGACCATTAAACCACACATAAAGATATACTGTATAGGCTGTATATCATAATAAATAATCAAAATCATTGAGTCTTTATTTATTTTTAGGCAGACATAAAAAGCTCAAGAATTTCTCTTTATATAAGAAGTATAATCTTGAACCCACTCATATTAACTATAACATAACATTAACAACACAAAAGTATAACTTGCCTTACAGCCGATATCTATTCAGTTAAAACATCCATTCGTTGATACTAGAGTATATTCCGAGGGTACACATGTACACAGCCTTAGATATAAGAGATAAAACAAAATAAAATGACTCTAATGTGTGGTGTATATATAGACCAAGACTCATTTCACCTGATCACTCTGATTGTCACTCCACTAACATACACTGCAGTGTATAGTAAAAACCAGGTAGACCATGAAACACTGTTCTCGATGTCATTGGCACAGAAGTAGGTCAGAGTTCATTAGTTATTCATTAAGTATATAAGGCAACAGCCGGGTATTATCGATCGTATATACAGTACATACGTACAGTATTAGTTGATCGTGGTACCAAACAAATGAAATAAATGACAACAAGTCATATATAAACCATTTTTATATACTAACTAGTTTATGGTATAACTTTATGGCTATGTTCTCATTTTTAGAAGCAAAAAAAAAATAATCAGTTAATCAATAAATGGAAAACAATTACTGTATTGATTATGTAAGTGTTTTAAAAATAGAATTGTTGTGTATATAGGTTAATATGTTAATAATATGCTCAGTTTTTTGTTCACATACTAAATTTGTTTTAACAATATAATTCTATATATATACCAGTCAGTATATCATTTTTAATTGTCTTTTAGCCCCATAAAAAAAAAAGATATTAAATCAAGCCTGGAAGCTGTCACTGACAATGTCAGAAATAGATTCAGACTTTGTCAGGCATAAAACCTCTGGTGTCTGTCATTTTATTTCAATAATTTGCTTGCGCATAGGGGTCTTTAGCAGTGGGAGTAAACTGGAGAACCCGGAGATAATTCCCAAGGTTGGGCAGGCGACGCTACTCTCCTTGTCACATACAACTAGAGAATCAAAACCACGGCAGTTGAATCAATGATAGACCTTATGATGAACCACGACCTGAATCACTGACAAGGGGGAACCACCCCAGAAAATCTGGATGAACTTTCTCGGCCAATGCAGGGATTGAACATGCAACCTTCGGACTAGCAAGCCAGCGGCTTAACCACTTTTCCACTGCGTACCAAATAAATAAGAATTCAAAAGAGCGTTAGATAAGTTGGTCGCCATATAAAAACTGAAAGTAGCACAATATTAAAACGGTAAAACCATATTAATACTGTGTATATCAAGTAGTTATCTATTGCGACACATAATTATATTCGAAATGACCATATTGTCAGCCACTAATAACAATGTCTGTCACTAGACAAGTGTTGTGGTCTACAATCCCAAGCTTGGACAGTCTACTTCTTCATCTAGTTTCCCATCTGCTGCTAAAGACCACTGCGTTGAAATGAAAATTACTAAGCTTGTCCCAAAAAGAGAGAGAGCTTATATAGGTCTTTGCCTGTTGTTCAATTGATTTCAGTTTATGGAATCAAATATTGTTTAAACTAAGAGAGAGAGCGCAAGCGAACGAAAAAAAGAGCGAGTGAGATCAAAAGAGAAATGGAGCAGGTGCAATTATACTTCTGTCTATTCTCCAATCCAACTTATATATAATTGCTTTATGACTCTAATTATAGCTGTCTTGTAAAATAGATGTTTCACAGAAAATCAATAACATTCTAAACAACATACAAGTGACATTTTTTAACCGTAAAAGTTATTGATAATATTTCTTGTGATAAAGATGTCTCACAGAACACTGGAATCTGACCTTCTATCCTTATATATATGCATACACCATGCATGTCGTACCAGACAATATATATATATATAGAGAGAAATGGGGTTTAATATCCACTCGACATAAACTAGGTCATTTTGTACAACTAGTATGAATGACATTTATTAAAGCTGCATTGTTTAAGATTAAATAAAGAGCTGACAGTTCTTATCTCGCAATAACAGATAAAAAAAACAGGTAATGAATACAGCATATTTTGAAAATTTCGGTCAAGAACAACACCCTTTCAAGTTCTATTTGAGGTTGTTTGGCCATAAACACAATTATAAATTCTAACTATTACAATGAAATCTATATTACTTTACATCAAACCTAGTATGTGTCACCTAACATATGGTGATTATTCCTGATGGAGAAGACAGTACTGTGGCTCAAGAGTTTAGCGATTATTTCATAGACAAAATATCCAATTGTCAATTTAATACGTTGTCAATTTAACAGCAGTTGCTGGCTTTCAGCGATTGTTGATTTTATCAGTTCTGTTTCACTGGTTGTTGATTTTATCAGTTCTGTTTCACTGGTTGTTGATTTCATCAGTTCTGTTTCACTGGTTGTTGATTTCATCAGTTCTGTTTCACTGGTTGTTGATTTTATCAGTTCTGTTTCACTGGTTGTTGATTTCATCAGTTCTGTTTCACTGGTTGTTGATTTCATCAGTTCTGTTTCACTGGTTGTTGATTCGGACACCTTTCTATGATATAATTAATTTTGGGTGACCATAATATCGATATGACATCTTGGAGCATAGTTCTCTTAATAACTAGTGTAATAAGTATGGGATAGTATGTGTTAATTGTAATATCTAAATCCATGTATAGTTTAAAATTTATAAAATCAAGAATTGGCATCATTATATAAGTGTAGCCTAGCCTATTCTATAGCTCTAACTTAACTTGTCTCCTTAATGGGTCCACCTTCATATTTATATTCTTGAAGGTTTTACTTGACAATATCTATAGACAGACCTTGAATCAGTTGCATGTATATCACCATGCAGGCCTGGAAATTATTTATTTTAATGAAAGGGTATCAAACATCTTGGGGGGTTGTGATTCTAGTCACACCTAGTGGCATGGTTTCAATTCCGAGCTTGAATATTACAAAGTGTAAGGTCATCTGTCCAACTCCAGTAGTTTTCGTTGGGTCCTACCGTTCTCTCCCACTGCTAAGGACCCCTAAGCCCAAGTGAATTATTGAAATAAAACTGAAGCATACGTTAGTCCCGAAATGAATCTGTGCTGTACAGGTAATTATAAAATTAAGTACAATTAAATAGATCAATTTGTTCTGGACAAAAGACACGACACCTAGAAAGATTGTTCTGTAATAAAAGACAGGCACCACCAGAGGGATGGTTTCAGAGAAGGCCTGTACCACAACCAGAAGTAATCTGTCTGAATATAAAATCTCTGCCATTAATCATGTATCTTAAACTTCTTTATATAGATGATTTACAACAAGAAAAAGTTCCATTAATGACTTTCAGAAGAAACAAAGGACAGACTATATTTGGCTAATTTTAATGCCATTTATCACTGTTTCTATTCAGACTCCTTCCAACAAAGCAAAAATAAAAAAAATCAATATTCCAAGGCCATGATATGTAAGAACTGTTTTACATAGACAACTTGGCCTGATAAACATACAGTAGAACTTGTATTAAGCAGGCACCCAAGGGAAATTTTAAGATGTTTGCTTAATGGAGGTGCTCTTTGAATATAGGTGTACAATATTGCCCCAACACCTACCATAAAAAATAAAGATATAGACTGCCTATATTGCCCCAACCCCTACCTCATAATAATAATACATGTACTTTTTATCTAGTTGTGAATTCAAAGTAGTCTCGTATACATGTTAGCAATACTGGATCTCAGGTCCTCCAATATTTTTTTTACTTTCATCATAGCGTCTAAAAGCGTTTCAATATGCCGTGAATTTGAGTATTTCACACCCCAACTATTTTAGCTATTACGCGACCACTTAATAAAATCTCAGTGTTTTTGTCCTGATATAAATTAATTCATTACGCTTGGGTGCATTGAGAACGAACATCAAAACTTGCATCGATAAATATGACCGTCGCTGAATTTTACTAAAATCTCGAACATAACTTCGGTAAACTTGTCACTCTGTACCAACCTTAGATACTTCTGTCTACCATTGTGATGCATTCGATAATATTTATCCATTTTTGTGAAGAAAATCGATGAATAAATTTTTTTTATCAAAAAAGCACGTGGACAAAAAACTTTCGCTGATTTTATCTCCAATTTACAGGGGATGTTACTCTGTATGTAATATTATAGGGGGCACTAAAAACGTCTTCTTATTAACTCATCATTCTTCATTTTATTCAATCAGTATCAATCAGTGTCGTTACGCGTAAAAACTGATCAGGTTGGTCGTTTAATAAAACAAAAGATTAATAAACAGATAATCACAGGTTGATTGTTATTTTTACATTTCTTTTTACCTGATCAGTTGGGTTCCAGTTAATTAACTACTACTCAAGGGATTAGTGGGAGTGTTACAAAGAACGAACGACAATGCCGTTGAATAGCCAATGTTTTGTTGAATTTATTAGTAAAATCGTGACCGTTGAAACAATAGAATTTCGACGGGGAATTAATCATGATGCCCGTTGCACGAGTTATCAATTCCGACTCTTTCTCAGTGTTAATTAGTGATAGTAGTTATTTAAAGCCAAACGAGTAAGTCATGTCAAGACAGTTCAGTATCGTTCTCTTAAGCGAGAACGTGATTCTCTGTGACAGTTCGCTCAAGCAAGAACGTGATTCTCTGATATGTGCTCGCTTAATGGATGCAATAGCATGATCGGGAGCTTATATAGGATAGGTGCTCGTTGCATGCGTTGAACAGGTGCGTGTTTTGTAGAGGTGAAATTACTTAAAAGTCGCTCGGGGGGATTTTTTGGTGTTCGTTGTAGCAAGTGTTCGCCGATTAGGCGTGCACGCCGTAGCAAGTTCTATTGTAACTATTAGATACATGATTGACCCGCATATCGGTCAGGCAATGAAACCATACAACAGCTATAATTCATGTCAAAGCAGTCTACAGAGAGAGAGAGAGAGAAAGAGAGAGAGAGAGAGAGAGAGAGAGAAATGGGGTTTAACACCCACTCAACACAAACTAGGTCATTTCAGGACTAACACATGGTTCAATTTTATTTCAATAATTTTCTTTAACAGTGGGAGGAAACTGGTGGACCCGGAGAAAACCCAGACAACCCTAATCCTTGTCACGCACAACCCGGGAATTGGAAACCCCGCCAGTTGACTCAATGACATACCGTATGATACAGCGGAGCAGTCTATGAGTACAAAGGTTGCATGTTGCATTGTGAATCTATCGGAAAATGCATAAGCTCTTATATTTCGATAACGTTTGAGTCAGATTATTTGCATATATTGAGATCAATATCTAAATATTATAATACAATCGCTAGTAATATATTTATTTGAAATAGTAATCTTAAACCGTAGATAGAAAGTCAGCTAAATTTTACTCAATGACATCCGATTTCACGGCAAGACGATTTACCCAATACTACCCAATACCACCCTAAAACCACCTCAATATCACCACATACTACCCAATACTGCAACATAATGATTCAAAATGTGCAAATCAATTAAAATAAAAAAAATAAAAATAGTTACACCGCTTTAAATGCTACACCTCTGTCTGGCTGTTCTATGAGGTGGTATTGGGTAGTATTGGGTAAATCGTCCCACCCCGAAGTCACATGGCATGAAATGTTTACTCTTCGCCGGGAGAATTGTCAATATCACATAGATAGATATTGATTAGCCATCGGGTAAAATGATAGTTATGTAAAGAACCTTGTACAGGTCTCTATTTTATTTGGTACGCTCATGTACTCTGATACCATTACAATCAACTTTATTTACTCTAAACAATATTAATAACAAACACACATTGTGCTGTCCAAGCGTATTGCCAGAATTAGAATTATCCTGTCAAATTCAGCCAATCATGAGGTCCATTTATGGAACGGAATTAAGGGAGTTACCTCCCTTTGTGAAGTAACAATATATAATGACCATTTTCAGTGAGAAATTTTCTCCTGTGCAGGAGATTGGGAGAAAGCTTGTGAATCTGTGAGTCTCACAGAAAAATCAGGCTAGTTGACACATCTGTGTTATGCTGTATATACGATCAATAATATTTTGACAGGATTGTAAGGCCCACATCTATAGTAATTTAGACTTTCTCTTATTTAGGCCAACTCCTAACCTTGTGTTATGTGAGCTACTTCCCTTTGCCAACTTCCTTTTCATTTAACGATGTATGGGATTGGTTGATAAAAATAGCACAATCATCAAGGGTGGAAAATTTGAAAACGTATTTCTCTCATAGAGTGACCCAGGGGATAGTGGAGTAGAACATTAGAAACCAATTGGGATACCGAGGATGAACGAACACTGGAAAACTGGATGTTCGTATCTCATGGGTCAAAGGTTAGGATAGTTGCTTTGGACAAGAATAAAGAGTTCTAAGAGCCTTCACATACAGAATCAAAACTTTTAAAAATATTTCAAAACTTTAAAGTACACTCCAAGTAGTGTATATATGTTTGTAACCCACTGCCTCTACATATGTCCACTATGGTCCACCATTGTATTGTAAACCTAAGATTTGACTATTTAATATGTCTGGAGAGAACTTATAAGCCTTTGCCTGTTGTTCAATCCAATTCAGCTTATTGAATAAAATATTGTTTAAACTAGAATCAACATGTTTAATTCCCAGGAATCTATGTGGTATTTCTCCTCAAGAATCATTCAAATGATGCAAACCCTCCAATATCAGATCAATATTATAAATTATTGGGTGTTACAAAAGAAACTCTTATTCGAGACTGCTATTACTGGCTGATAAACTGATGATAACCATTCTGTGCCTACACAAGCCAGTATTATAGGGTTTACAGGTTGAGGCAAAACAAAATACTCAATTTAAAACAAATTTCCAATTATTAATGGCATTAATGCTTATTTTAATAATCAGTAAGAAAAAATCCATATGAATTATAGAGAATTTACAAAAATATATAATATAAATGCTATATATACGGCAATTCTAGCCATTAGCAATTTCCAGATCAATTTCATTTTGATAATAATTTAAATTTTTACACAGCTATAATTTTTGCTATGAATGCAACCCATGAATATATTCTATGTATGGCATTTAGTAATTGGAACATAATAAAATAACACACTTTATGGAATAATAATTACTATGGTTTCAACCAGATTGCCCTGCGCCTTGTCACTTGCAAATGTGAGATCGAAACCACACTACATGTATTTGACTCAAGTAGTAAATAAATGCAGGAGGACTGCACTACACGCAAAACAAAAACTAAAAATCTACAAGATAAACCTGCGGACAAGACAGAAAATAGACATTGCAAAAAGTAAACAATTATCAAATGAAGTGAATGGATCCGGGGGCCAGGTGCAGGAGGACAGCACCACACGCAAAACAAAAATTCACAAGATAAACCTGTGGACAAGTCAGAAAATAGACATTGCGCTGTACAGTCCCGGGCCTGTCTTGGTACAGGCTTCACTAAAATGATTCACATAAAAAACGTAAAAAAAAATTAAAAAAGCGACCGATCTTGTAAGTGGTCGTCTCTTCATTGGCGATAGTCAGCCAATTGACGTCAGGTGTTAGAACGTTAAATAATTTTAACAATAAGGGCGATAATCCGGACAGAAACTCGGAAAACGCTAAAAAATAAATGTAGTGAACTAACAGGAGCAAAGCCCGACAACGAGAACATTCTGCAGTACGAAGGGCTAAAACTCTACTCTAATAGTAAATGCAGGAGGACTGCACTACACGCAAAACAAAAACTAAAAATCTACAAGATAAACCTGCGGACAAGACAGAAAATAGACATTGCAAAAAGTAAACAATTATCAAATGAAGTGAATGGATCCGGGGGCCAGGTGCAGGAGGACAGCACCACACGCAAAACAAAAATTCACAAGATAAACCTGTGGACAAGTCAGAAAATAGACATTGCAAAAATAAACAATTATCAAATCAAGTGAATCCAAAGTGCATCCAACTGTGCTTCTTAGTTAGAAATGGAATTTCTCCCTTTGTTTTTCTCCCACATCAAACATACTGTATATTATACAAGGCTGATATTTATTATTGATTGACTCACCTGACAAACTCTAATTTAAGTTATAACTGTAAGAAAAGACCTCTGGGTGTGTCAAGTTTCTTTCACGTCTCAATGGTTTATATAAATAAATATATTGGGACGATAAATAATAATGCCTCTTTTTATTGTGTGTGAAATGTACTTTGCTCTATTTAAAGACATGTACTCTTAACTGTGATATTAAAATGAAGTAATTCGACCTCTAGCCTTTTGCTTGTGGCTGTGGTTTCGAGCCCTGGTGTGAGTGTTTGTGGCATGGAGAAAGAGGCGCCTTCTCAACCTCGTGGGTTTCCTCCAGGCACTCCAGTTTCCCCCCACTGCTCAAGAGCCCTACGTGCAAGAGAATTATTGAAATAAAATTTAACCATATTTTAGTCCCAAAATGACCTAGTTGTGTTGAGTGGACATTAAACCCTATTTCTTTTCTCTCTCTCTATGATGTAATGTATGTAGAGTATTACATGTAACACATGACAGAATTATATGGAATACAAGTTACATTGAAGAGTTTATTGCTTGATAAAGACGGGAGAACCCTCATCAAAAAATCGCTGAAATAAACTCTTCAAGTAACTTGTATTCCATATAATTGTGTCATGTGTTATTCTCATCCAATAACTAAATGGCACTCAAACAATATATTACATGTACATAGCACAAGTCATTGTGTGAAGGTCTAAAACAATTTGCAACAGCAAAACACAAACCTTTTAAAGAGAGAGAGAGAGAGAGAGAGAGAGAGAGAGAGAGACAGAGAGAGAGAGAGAGATATGATAATTTGATAATTATCTCTAAAGAATGAATCGGAAGGAATGGTTGGTGTACATTGTATCTTTAACCCTTAGAACCCTACCACCAGTAAACCAGTGGAACTCTTATACAACTATTTGCCATAACACCTGCATTCAATTACTTCTTTTCAACCAATCACAATGCTTTTTCGTATTTAGCTCTCGGACATGTAAACAAAGATGTCAGCGCCCATGCAACCTGTTTTTGTTTGATATTTGTTCGATGATTGTTAGCATGAAACGAGCGAATCCAGAACCCGAAAGTTCGAAAGGTAAACAGCCTTATAAACAACTGTTTACTACGACAATCAATTCGGAAATAAACGCTGCAAATGATCAAGATTATCCAGAAAGTGATTTTTAGAATATAGCAGTGAAAGCGAAGATTTAGATAGTGATGTGAGTCGGCTGGCCCATCAAGTGGGTGTGGTCGCCCACATCTTTCAGGCGATGCAACCAACACACAAGTAACTTCAGGTTGGAGTAAAACTGGCACAACAAGGTTGAATACTTACACTGATGACATTTGTGACCTTTCTGGTTATATATATGTGTCCTTTCTGATTAAATATGTGGTGGTCTTTTATTTGTGCCTTCCTTAATTTGATGTCATATAGCCCAGGAGCCTAGGCATGACGTCAAATAAGCTCCAGGAGGTCAGGGTTCAAAGGGTTAAGGGAAGAAATTGAACAATAAAGATAAGGGGTAGTGCATCATGATTCAACTTTAACACTATGTATCTGTATATCATATTCCCATGTAAATGATACAATATTCATGATGTTGAATGTTGAACTATTCAAACATTATCAAAATATACAAGGTAAATAATCACCTGGTTATTAACCGTTCAAACAATCATAAAAAATAAATCACACCATTACATGACACATCAATATTTTACATTGGTTAAATTATATTTGATAAAAGTACAAGGTTAAATTATATTGATAGAAGTACAAACCAAGGACAATGAACTGACAAGTATAGACAGTTAACCTGGGGCTGGTTTCTCAAAACTAAGTTATTTTAACAATCCGTTAAACTCTAACGGAGCTACATGTATATCTAGGAACGTGTTGCTTGTTAACTTTCAGTTAAATTTACTACAGAAAACACTATAGAATACTTTATTTTTTCCTTTAGAAATATTAGCATGACTCTGTAGTAAAAATTTGCACCACAGAATGTTCGGTGCCTTTATTTCTAGCAACAATCTTTCTCTCTGTTAAAGTTAACGAATTGTTAAAAGATAACAGGGCTTTGAGCAACCCGTCCCAGGTGAACAACTGAAAAGAAATGAAATGGGATTTAATTTCCTGTACTTTCTGGAATAATTGGGCTAAGTTAAAATACCTTATATGCCACGCAGTGTAATATATAATGGGAGAGAGAGTGAGAGAAATAGGGTTTAACGTCAACTCGACACAAACTAGGTCATTTCTGGACTAATATAGTATGGTTTAATTTTATTTCAATAATTTGCTTGTGCATAGGGGGTCTTTAGCAGTGGGAGGAAACCGGAGGACCCAGAAAAAATACGAAGTTGGACAACCAGGGATTCGAAACCACGCCAGTTGACTCAATGACAGGCTTTATGATACAGCATGCACGTGCTAACCATTCAGCCATCCAACCCGCCAACACACCTATTTCTTTTAGAGATTCAACTATCAAGAGATTTATTAACACAAATGACTATCAGTGGCTTGTACATGTAAGATCAATATGGCTTCAACCATGTTTCTATAATTCATCAAGAAAAAAAAATCATGACATTTTTATCACCCAATTGCAGACTTAAAAAAATTCAATTGAGAGAAATTGTTGGTCTTAAAATCCTGTGGTAAATTTCAAATTAACTTCGACCTTGTCGTAATACTATAAAATAATTTTATGACAGGAAAAGCATTATACATTTACACTTTGCAGTGAAGACGTCATTGTTTAGAGAGAAATGGGGTTTAACGTCCACTCGACACTAACTAGGTCATTTTGGGACTAACATATGGTTTTCAATTTTTATTTCAATAATAAGGTTGCGCGTAGGGGTCTTTAGCAGTGGGGGAAAACCGGTTGGCCCAGAGGAAACCCACAAGGATGTCACATACGCTCACACTAGGGCTCGAAACCACAGCCGCAAGCCAGAGGTGACCGGCCAGCTAGAGGTCGAAGCGTGGCACCCTAGACCACTAGGCCATCCCAACCCCCCCCCATTGTTTAAAAGTCTATGAGAGAAGGAGATCTAGATGAAAACAAATATAACAAGCCGAAGGCAGAGAGATGACAATAAATAGACTGGACAAAGGGGGAAGAAAACAAATCTATAGTAGAATTTTCGACAATGACTGACGTATCCAATAAATTACATTTATCACCCAGCAATACATTCTACAGTACCTTTTGTAATAAATTCTTCATTATTTTATGTTAAAGTTTTTCAATTCTAACATTGTTATTGTTTACTGCTTATAACTATTCAAAATTCTTGGAGCTTAATAAAAGGAATCCCAAAAGAGATCATTAAATAATGTTATTTGACTCGCTGATTTAAAGTCAGCCACCTACAACATGCCATGGGCAACAGTATAAAAAACAGGCACCCAAATATTGAAGTAAAGCTGGGCTTGTACCTTATCCAACTAAGGACTAGTGGAAATTAATGCCAGGCTAGTGTCTGACAGTAGACTACTAGCCCTGGGCTAGTGGATTTAAAAATATTTTTACGCCCCTGAGGTCAAGCAAAATAATGATTTGTTCACAACTCGGATAATTAAAGGTATGGGCAACTCAAATATCGACAAAATTGGCGCATATTGTCATCGGTCAATACAGGTTACTTTCAATAGGCCAGTTATTGGCCATTTACTGATATTAAAACCGATTATCGACCCATCACTATTTTGAACGGATTGAAAAACAACCGGCATTTAATAATTTAATTTAGATAATGATGATAACGAAACCAATGACAATCGATTCAATTCCTCAAACATTCAAAACTTTACTCAGAATGAAGTAATTTGACTGAAACTTTCAATCTATTCCTTTTATCAGCTCGTTATATTCTAAATGGAGAGGGGAGGGGGGGGTGAATGGTTAGCACATGCACTGTTATCTGAAGGTTTATCACTGAGTCAACTGGTGTGGTTTCAATTCCCCGGTTATACGTGAGAAGGAATAGGGTCGCCTGTCCAACTTTGTGTTTTTTTTCCGTTCCCCCCCCCCCCCAACCAAACTGAAATAAAATTGAACATATGTTAGTCCCAAAATGACCTAGCTTGTGGTGGGTGAGTGGACAATCAACCCTATTTTAAACCCCATTTCTCCCTTTCTCTGTATTCTAAATCTTACATAGCGCATCTTTAAATGTGTTAGTCCCAAAATGACCTACATGTAGCTTGTGGTGAGTGGACATTAAACCCCATTTCTCTCTCTCTCTCTCTTCATTCGAAATCTCAGCGCATCTTTAAATAGAGACATCTTAAACATTAAGGCACGGCATAATTGTATTAAGTTAGTGCGTGTTTGACCAAATATACAGTTAGCACTGACTACAAACACGAACTAATCTTCGGCAGCTGAATTTTGTGGTCAGAATGTAATAAACACCAGGGGCCTGTTTCACGAAATTTTAACTTAAGATAAAATCCAAATTTTAGTACATACTTAAGTCTGATTGGCTAAGCGCTAAAATCAATCTAAAACTATCCAATCGTATTACTAAAATCGGATTTTATCTTAGTTAAAATTTCGTGAAACAGGCCCCAGTGAATTCTGGTTTTGCAGCATTTGTTCTTGGGTGATCTTATTTAGTTTAATGACAGCACAGAGAAATAAATCAGCAGCTTGCCAAAGAAACACGAAACAAACTTTCTGCCAGAATCAATAATGGTAAACCTAGAAAGAAAACCGTGGGTAACATGTGGCACCAAGATCCATCCAGTAACAATATTGGTCAGGATAATGAAATGCTTCAATTCTTTATTCCATATGAAGAACATCCTAATTAATCGATCTTGTAGATAGACGATACATTGGAATAGCTAGAAGTTACCAGTTTTAATTCCTCATGGGAATTCAAGTCAATCATGTTATAAGAAAATTCATAACCATATGTATGTTAATATGTATATCTACAGGACTGGAAATAACTGTGTTTTTATTGTACCAGGCCCCGAGTTCACAAAGAATTCCCAGACATAAGAATTTACTCAACTTTCAATCACTGCTAATGAGAAATATCTCTAATCCAGAAACACAAAACTTAGCACAACCGGGGAATCGAAACCACGGCAGTTGACTGAATGACAGGTCTTATGATACCGTGCGGACGTGCTTACCATTCGGCCATCCAATCCCCTAAGACACAAACTAGGTCAGTTTAAGACTATAACAGGGTACAAAAACTAACACTAACGAAAAATGAAAATGCCAAAATGAACTCCAATTGATTATTCAATAAAGAAAACATAATGCCAACAACAGTGGATAATCTTCAGGCTTAGATTCAGTCAGATTTATAAATGATGCCCATTAACAGGGGTAAAAACACCTACACAGACTAAAAATAGACATCAACTGTGAAGCTGATGGATCGATGGAGAGTGTACTTTATACTTGACAGATCAACATGGCACCACGCAGAAAAAACATGCATCACTCATAACCTTTGTCTGTTTGAAATGTGATTTATATTAATTGATTGGTTTGGAGAAATACATTCTACAGTTCATCCCCAATCTTATCAATAAATCATGACTTGTTGTCTGTGACAATTTCAGGATGCATTAAATTATGTAAGAACTAAATCTGCCTGTGATACATACTACAGGCTTTTTTTTTTTTGGCTTCAAGTGTTAGATAATAATAAGTGCAGGAGGACTGCACTACACACAAAACAAAAATCTACAAGATAAACCTGCACACATTAACTTGACCAGCCTAAAATCAAGTCTCTAGAGCATCAGATGGAGCACATGTAAACGGATTAAAATATGAACACCATTTAATGATTTAGATTAAAAATAGAGAAGCTTTATATATTAATTATGAATTATCTTTTTTTGAACTAGCTCTTCATCAATATCTGAATAAAATATTGTGTAAAAAAAATAAAATAAAATCTTAAATAAAGCATCTATAATTCAAAAATACCCCATCCAACATTTCCATCAAAGTTGGAAAATGTCAAATTTTACACAGCTTTATTATCCATGCCAAAAAAACTCCAATAGATTATTCAATAAAGAAAACATAATGTCAACAATTGACAATCTTCAGGGTCGGATTCAGTCAGATTTAAAAAGATAAAAGATTTTTAGCTAAGTTACAAAATGGCAGTGTAATGAGCTTTGGTTCTTTTTTGATGTTGACAGTTCAGCTCTCCAGACACTAGTTTAAATTCTAATTAATAAATTAAAAACACTTGATTGAGCTAAATTATAGAACTTTATGTAGATACATAATCGTTAAGTTTCATTTAACGAGTGGAAAACACATTAACAGAACACAATTTCTATGGAAAAGTAAATAACAATTATAACAGACTGCATGAAGCATTGCAACGTGTGTGGGATCTCTTGTTTTTCATCCCATCTAAACAGCAAGACTATGCTCCTTGTTGTGCCCTTAGTGCTGCACAATTGGTCAGATGCCACCAGACTCGAAAATCGTGAGCAACTTTGATGGTCAGCACCGGGTTCAAATGATTTGTGATGAAAAATTTAAACTTTAGCAAACATCAGCAGACTCCAGTGACCGTGTTATTTGCTACTACACCCATACAGTGGCTACTGGCATGGTTTAGGAAAACATGATCGCCATTAGAAAGTTTTTAAATGGCCTCATTTGAAGAGTGTGTAGAGCTTTCATTGCAAAATCTGGTTCCAACTCACTGCAATTGACTATTTGTTGAAAAGGAGAAAGTGTTTTAATCTTCCCAAGTTCACCTGAACCAGTGCCGAGAACCTTAACTCTGATTCAGATCATGCAGTGAATCGGCACCGTTGGTAAATGGATGTAACACCACTGTATCTTTTCCTTAGAAACACCAGTAATGCCTCTCATCTGATGTCTGCCGGTTTTTCTTTAATTTTTGCTAATTTTAAATGTTTGGAGGTGGCCGAATGGTTAGCACATGTGTGCTCTTCCATAAATGTCATTGAGTCAACTGGCGTGGTTTCAATTCCCCAGTTGTACATGACAAGAAGAAGGGTCGCCTGATCAACCTTGTGGGTTTTCTCTGGGTCCTCCGTTTTAATGGATAATGGAGACTATGCTTTTAACATACCAGTACAGACTTACGTAGGGATGATCAAGGCTTTGACTGAAATTTTTAACTATTAAAACTTTATCTTATCTCCCACAAGTGTATCTTTACTGAATAAATTTTAATGATGAAGAACAATGATTGAAAAAAATTCTTTGGTTTGTCGTCTTTTGGATCATTTTTTTACCCCGGTTATGAAAAACCCTGATGAATTGAAAAATTACAACTATATTAATATTTTTCGTTTTTGTTTGGTCACTTGAGGCTCAATTGTGTTAAAAGTAAACAATTAAAAACATACAATAGTTTGATTTTTATATTTAGCAACTTGTGGCTCCAAGTGTGTCATTTTTTTAACGGTACAATGGTACATTACATTAAAGATACTCTCACGCATACAAATAACTGTGATTTGATGATATATTTGGAATAAAACCATATATTCAAATTAATTAATCTATCAACGATTTGCTACGAATCCCTTTCAAAACTTTGTATTCGCTGTTGTTAGCTGTTGTTAGCTATCACCTTACGGTACTTCAATGTGGGAGGGTCCATTTTTCAGAACACATTTTTCATTACTCGACTCCTAGCTGTCCATTTACATGTACCATACTGTATTGAGGCCTGAGTAAATTCTTAATTATTTTCTGTCAAATCCTTTTTCCGCTGTTTAATTTGCAGTCTTTTGTACATTGACACCTATCAATGCTCCCAAATTGCCTAATCATTTGATCAACAAATAACAACCGCTCCCTCAGTCAAGATGCTAGTTAGTGATGCCCTGACATTTTTGCCCAGTGCTTGCCCCATGGGTGTTTGGCTGGTAATCCAGTATTTTTCTAGTAAGATTCGGTGTCAATACTTTCCAAGTATACAAAATTTGACATACTTTTATTGGAATAAAATAAAACCAAGTACAAACAATCCAAAGCATTAGACAAAATTCAAAGTCCTAAAAAAATGGTATAGGCAAAAAAGTGTAATGAGGCAAAATAGTGTAATCAGCATATGGACTGATCACCGTGTACAAAATACACGACAAGTAGTGGTAACAGATGTCCGGAAGAGTAAGCTTACCCTGTCTGGCGCGCCACACCCGCCATAGCTGCATCCAAACTATTAGGGGAAATCTCGGTAAAATAGCGTGATTGGCCAATGAACTATCGGGTATAGAAAATGCATGTGATGAACAGAGTTAAAGATGTACATTTAGTAGACATACATGTATATTATCAGGGAGATAGTATACGCGTCAATTAAATATGTGTGGAATAATAGTAGAGAGAGACATGTTATTTTTGACTAATCAATACTTTCGCTAGAATGTATCTTTAACAACACCTGTTATAATTGTAAATGTCAGCTATTAACCTATTAATTCAAAATTCAATATTAATCTGAGTCAGCAATTTGTGTGAAGCTATTTCAGATTCTGTGCTTGATCATTCCTTTGCCGATAAGCTTCTTAACACAATTCTTTCTATAGGGGATTAATATTGCAATATAAATAAATGGGAAAAGACGTCATATTTGGAAAATCAAACAAGTATATGAACTAGTAACCATGATGACATCTTGTCGCCATCGCAACTATAAAAGTACAACCAATCCAAACCATTAGACAAAATTTGAACAGCTCTAAGATAAAAACTGAGTTGGGTCAAATATTTAAATATCTCCACTGTTATTGAACGTTTTCATTTGTTGCATGATTTGATGGCCTTCAACAAATTACATACTAGCACGGATCATTCAGACTATCATAATGTAGTTCTGTACTTCATGTCTGCGTGGATCAACACCAAAGTAACAATGGCGTAACTGCAGTGCCATGACTCAGACTGTGATTGTCAATGCAGGCCTTCACGTTTATAAAATCATGCGGGAGCCATAAAAAGTTCCTGCCAATCTCAAAAAAGAGAAACAGCTCCGGTAAAACAAACTATTCTTTATTATTTTGAAAATTGAAATTCTAATAAACAACAACTCTACAGGTGTTTGAACCAGCTCATTAAGTTTTGTTTGCTAAATTTGTTACAGCATTCAAAAAATAATATTGACCAGAAATAATAATATTAATAATAATAATAATAATAATCACGTCATTTTACAAGGGTATCAAATTAGGCCTGAGGCCTTTTTCAAATTTGGCCCTTGGCACAGACCGTGCGAATGATTTCGATCATTACTGCAGGAAGAAACCGAAGAACTCGGGGGAAACCTGCCTGATCGGACGGGAGACCGTATATCCCTCTCACTTACAACGATAAAGTTCATGCCCTGAGCTGGGATTGAACCCTCGTTGCATAGGTGAGAAGCCGCCTCTCTATCGCCACGGCTATCCGACCAGCTAATATTGACTACAAAGTGTCAAGTGAATACCCCAGTCCAGGTGTATTTCCAACTTTTTATGCATGTTAATTAACATTTAAAAAGTAATAAACCTTAAGTATTAACATTTTATTATATATCGCAATATTTTTTGAAAATATCACGATATGGTGCTGCACTATGAGGATATTTTCACCTATTCTTTCAATCAGTCTTCATTCATTTGCAGGGTTTTAAATCAAATACAAATTTTAACTGCCAAACCAAGGTTTTTTTTATGTGCATGCCAACATGTACATAGGGAGACCACAACTGTTCTCTTATGCCCATTCAATGACCAGTCATAGACTTGTTCCTGGCCAGGCCCTTCATCCTGCATTGGAAGAAAGGCCAGGAAGAACTAAATGTTAAAACAGTTGGTATTTCTTGCCACCGCATTTCAAAAAAGAAAAATTAATATTACTGAAAGAAAGTAATGGGTGAGCTTATTGCAATTTAAATAAAGGCAATAGTATGGTAATTATTTTATACATGTACGTAAAAGACAAGTTACCTGTAATGAAATACTATGAATGTACCGGTATATAAAATTAGGATTCATAAGTAACAGCTTATTTTTATCATCATTTAGCTTGAAACCGTTGAAAGAATCCTCAACGAAACGTTGCTTTAATTAAAATAGTAATTGTGTTCCATATTATATGTTTGTGTTTATTAGCTTTTTAGGTGTTGACATGGACCTCCTAAGGTCCATGGTGTTGATATACTTGCAAGTGTATATTTTCATGATTAATAACATTGTGTAATAAGCTAAATTAGATTAAATAATTCAGACTCTGATAAAACCTACGACATCAGAGAATGGATTATTCAGTTCACATGTACGAGTATATTTAAAAACAGCTGCTGGTCGCTATTTAAACTAAGATTTGATATTGATTGAAAGTGAAAGAAATTACCGAGTAGTGTGCAATAGCCTACACAAAATCAAACAATACCCTTATTACAGTGATACATACATGTAGTCCGGTCAGACATCGTTACTAAAGTAAGGGCGGGTGTAGTTATTTCAATACCGTAAATTGTATCAGCCTAAATAATTAAATCAAAATATTTCAAAAGGTAAAGCTATAAAATTTGCAGAGATTTTACTAGAATGTAAAAAAAGACGGTAATGTGTGCAAACGCTCAAACTCAATGCCAATTGTCGTAGGTATCCAGACTACTCGGACCAAAACAAGACCAGTCGGACCAATTAAATTGTATTATAACTATAAGGCTAGATAATATGCTATTTATTTATTATCAAATCACAATACAAAGAAGCAACTAATTCTTATATGGAATTCTTATATTAAGAGTTGTTTAGTTCAGTTTTGTGTACGAAAAATAAATCAAAGATTTTTTTAAAATTAATTAATAATGGTGCCGCAAAATATATCAATTTAATTTGTCTTATTTACTCTTGCAATCAGACTCGGTATGTCCAGACTTTTGACAGTTTCTACATAATATACATAGCCTAAATTAACTTTTTCCACATTCGCGGTATTCCCAATGGTTTCACCCAGTTCTACCCCACTGACCCCTGCGTTAATATATGGAGGGAAACACGTTTTCAAGTCATCCGCCTAAGACCGGACGTGTATATGCCCCTTTTTAAACGTGACTTGTATGGTTCTCGATATTTTGCGATTTGAGATACAATTATCAATTTATTCAAACACGTTATTATTATTTCGAGTAGTACGTCATATTAAAACACACACAATTAGCAATTTATTCAAATAACACTTTATTATTGGTTCGAGTTATCATATTAAAACAAACACAATTATCAATTTATTAAAACAACACTTTATTATTGGTCCGAGTCTTGTTTTTGTTAGGCCCCGAGTAGTCTATAATTTGTTTGGGCTGTGTGCTCTATCAGTTGGTCCGACCAGTCTTGGACAGGGTGGTCTTTGGGCCGAGTGTTCATGGATTCTTGTCCTAATTGTACCTGATTTTACTATGCTCTCACACTCTCACCCCTAATCTACGAAATGATATCTCCCAGAGAGGGACGTAACCCAGTTTCCATATTGTTTATCTTTGCCAAAAGGATTTGATATTTCAATTTTTCAAGAGAGTACCGGTACCTGTTGTCATCGTTATAATAATTAGTTGTGCAATGGATTTTATTTAACGGGAGTTAATTACAAACACACAGGTAAGATTTTAATAACAATTATTCAGTAGTTTGTTCATAATCGAAGAAATCCGTTTCAAATTTACGATAAATCACACAGTAGTTGTCAATACATGTAGAACTAGAATCTGATAGTAATGTAGTAGCGAGCATAGCCGATACAATTTACGTTACTTGAAGTAACTAGGGCGGGTGTAACTAGGTTTGGAGTATGTCTATAGAATAGTCATACTTACAATTTCCATAGGGTCAATGTTTGGCACAGCTGTTATTGGTTTGGGACACACAGCACCCACAGCAGACGAAACTTCTTCTTTTGAGGTGACACTACCACAAGTACTTGTTGACGACGATGTCGCCATACTGTTTACGATTTGGATATAAAATTATCAAACAAATCTTAATATACCACGCTTCACTGCCTCTGTTTGTTCAATATGCGGTTGAATGTAGGCTAGGGCAATATTATATACATGCATAGCAGTTGAATAATTCCACGCAACCAAGTGTGACAAGCACAGACTGACAAGAGTGCGTTTAGCCTAGCCGGTGAAAACACTTGGCTCACCGTGCTACAAACAACTGTTTACCCAAATAAAATTCTGGAAAAAATAGCTGATATGTTAATGTTAAAATATCCAACACAGTCAGTGTTCAGTTCCATCTTAGAAACCGTATTTCGTTACAAAACCAGAAGATGTAGGACAAACTTGTCAGCTTCTCGATACATAAATAGTCTTTTCTATCTCCAATGTGAAGAGCGATCATTGACCTTGCTTGATTGACCTTGATGAGAACATTCTAACCATTTTACGTGGAGTATAAATATATATGAATGAATCGGGGTCAAGTTTTAAGAAAAAATAGGCCTAATTTGATCCTTTTGATATGGGTAGATTCTGGTCCAAAAAGGAGTGTTCCCAGACACAATATGGGTGATGTCAGTGACACGTTAGAGCGACAACTGAGTCTACGGCCAGGGTTACTCGCAGGTGTGCAAATTTCAAAGGGACGGAAAGAAACACTCAACCTGGGCATCTGCCAAACAAATAAAAATTATGTAAATAAATAAAAAAAAAATATGACAATCCAAAATGAGCGCGAGTTGCTAATTTGCTATTTTGTAATGAACAAGAAAAAACATAGCCTATCCTACAATTTTATATAAGACAATGTAGAAGTAGGCATTAGTAAGAAATGTGTAGAATGGGCTATAGCTAAACATCAACTAATGAAAACGCTTATTTTAAGAAATTAAGTTGATTTCTGAAAAGATGTATTTTAATTGTATTGTTATCACAGATTAGTGCTAATTTACAGCCAATCATTCAGTCAATCAATCAATCAGTTAGACAGTGATCAAACTCAGTGTTTCTCCACCTTTATCATAGGCTACAATTCCCCACTTGAGAAATATTTTCTCCGCTATTCACCCCTAGCTGGCACTATAAAACATAAAAATTACTAAAAACTGAAGCATGCTAATTAATTCATGGGCATGGATTTAGGGGGGGGGGGGCGGGGGGACAGGTCCCCCCCTTAGATTAGGAAGGGGGGACGAATATGTCTCTGTCCCCCCCCCCACCATAATTTTGATCGCCAGGAACAAATTTTTATTTGATCTACTTGGCAAATAAAGTTCCCGAAATCTAATAAAACACCAATTTACGGGCTGGAATAGCAGTAGGCCTAACACACGTTTGCGTCCGTCAAATATTCCAAAATTTTCTTGCGGGTTCCATACAAGGTCAGCTCCTCTATTTCGCCTCTCAAAGAAAACCGACGCCGCTGTCTGTAAATCTGATTTTTTGGGGGGCATTTCTAGTTATACTCCCCTAACTGTCATCGGACTCTAATAAAAAACACTAATTTCACTTTTCTTTTAATTGAATACCACGAATTTGTACTGAGTTGACTAAGGATTTAAACATTTTGTATGGAGCCACTCTTTTTTAGTTTTTGTGCGACATTTTTCGTGCATCCATTATTATTTGTGAATGCAGTTGCAACAGTCTGATTGTATGGTTGGAATTCATAGTGGGATTTCTGTTACAAAACCATTGGATACTTTTGGAGTTCCTTACACAGGCTAGAATAGAAGAAAACGCAATTGCGGTGGTAAATTTTGCCGGGGGGGGGGGGAGTTGAGGTACGATTGATCGGTTGTTTGGAATTCGGGTCAGTGTAGGCTATATTGGACCAAATTGAAGTTGCTGTTTTCACAGGCTGGATAGCAGGAAAACGTGTTTGTGGCAGTTAAATTTTCATAATTTTCTCCCAACGGAATTCGAGTCAGCCACCTTAATAAGTGTATATTACGCCGCTCTGAAATTGCTTTGTCCACGGCTGAAATAGCAGGAAAATGCGCTTGCAGCCGTCAAATATTTCAAAATTTTCTTGTGGGGGGAGGGGGGCAAACAAGGTACTCTCCGCTTCTTTGTCCCTCGAAGACGACCGGCGCCGCTGTCTGTAAACCCGTAATTTTTTCGGGCATTTCGAGTTCAGCCCCTCTAACTGTCATCGACCCCGTACGCCCATGCCCTAACACCGGTAAACTGTTCGTAATTATCATTTTGGTTTGGTAATGAAAGGTTTCAGGGTTCGTCCGTCCCCCCCCCCCCAAAAAAAAAGTTATGACAAATCAACGCCCTTGCTAATTATATATCGTTTCAAACACACATTTTTATTTAAAGCTGAACTCCGGTTACAAAAATACCGAAATATTTAAATTAAAAAAAAGTAAACACCCCCAAGCCGCCATACTTGTTGCCAACTAGTGAAACAAAGATGGTGGATATGGAGGCTTATGACCTGGAGCTGTTAGTCGATCTCACTTCCAGTTCGTTTCCAGTCAGTCAGGTGAAGACATCAGGCTTTATTCTTATACACGCTTCACTGATTTTCCCCCCAACAGTGAGTGACTCACTGACAGTATACCAAATTATTGAAGATTGCAAAAATGTCTGATAAGGTAAGCAAGTAAATAATTATATGAACTGTGTCTATACTGCAATATTATAGCCGCCTAAGCTTTACTCTAAAACATGTCCCTTGGCCTTGATCTTTTTCGTGAGCAAAATACAATCTAACATTATGACATGTGAATATCTAAACTATCTGTTTATTGCATAATATTAGTTATAATTACACTAGACATTATAGTGCGATAACATTTTTGGTGATTTCCATATGTGTGTAAGATATTCACTAGAAGACGTGGCAATAATAATATGGACCTTATATATTATAAGGTCCATGATAATATGAAGAAGACAATAGGTGATTTGTTTTTGTTGAAAATTCTAGGTTGAAGTAAGTCATCTTTTGCATCTTTTGTTTTAGAGTAAAGCTTAGGCGGCTATAATATTGCAGTATAGACACAGTTCATATAATTATTTACTGTCTTACCTTATCAGAGATTTTGCAATCTTCAATAATTTGGTATACTGTCAGTGAGTCACTCACTGTTGGGGGGAAAATAGAGCAATCAGTGAAGCGTGTATAAGAATAAAGCCTGATGTCTACACCTGACTGACTAGAAACGAACTGAAAGTGAGATCAGCTAACCTCTCCAGGTCATAAGCCTCCATATCCACCATCTTTGTTTCACAAGTTGGCAACAAGTATGGCGGCATGGGGGCGTTAACTCTTTTTTTATTTAAATATTTTGGTATTTTTGTAACCGGAGTTCAGCTTTAATGAACAGATGCCATGGATTTACAGCTAGTCAGTAGACCAATGGCTACGCGGGTTTGTGGTCGGTAACATTCTGACTGATGGCTCCCGATCAAGAGTCTGAAATCTCAATTTATGAAAATCCCCCCCCCCCCTATTCACAAAATTCAACCCTTTGTGTATAATTCATCCCCAATTCGCCCTTTTTCCAAATTTCACCTCCGAGCATTTTGAATTCACCCCTGGAGGTGCACATGGACCCCGGCTGAGAAGCACTGCTAACTACACTTTAATCTTCATCTCAAGGTAACAAGTGACAAACCAAACAATGCCTAACAGGCGACCCTATTTCTTGTCACGTACAACCGGGGATTCGACACCACGCCAGTTGTCTCAATGACAGGCCATGCTCTCTTATTATTTACATCATATTTGACCAATTAGATAATTGAATGTCCAAAGCCAGCAGATACAAAATTATGATACTCGTGAGAATTCGCCAGACAACAGCTTGGCTATTGTTGAGAACGAATTTAGTTACTGTGTAACCAATACCATGTATTCGGCTATGCTATATAAAATGTAAAAACGAACTGTTGCATTGTTATAACAACTGAGAAAACAAACCAGTAAACCCCGTTCACACCAACAGCGCTTTGATGGCGCTTCGAAGCGGCGTGCAAAGCGGCACCAAAGCATTACAAGGCTCGACTAAAGCGTCAGTGTCCTAATAGATCGTTGGAAAGGTTTGAGCAAAGCGGGGCATTCGGTAGGAGCGCCAACGAATTTTAAGACTGTTTGAAAATTTTGGGAGCTCTGTCACGAATTGATTAAAGCGCCGAGAGCTTATCAAAGCTTAACAAAGCGTAACAAAGTTCAACAAAGCTGGTCTTAACACCTAGGAAAGCTTAACGGAGCGTTGTTCACGGTCCATCGCCACTTGCCACGCTTTGTTAAGATGTGTCATGCTTTGCTGCGATCTGGTATGAAGATCTGACATGCTTTGTTACACTTTCTCAAGAATTGAGACGCTTTGATTACGGATTGACACGCTTTGCTAGGCTTTGTTACGCTCTCTCGCGCTCTCCTACGATACACAAGCTCTGTCTCCAGCGCTGCGACTTGAGTACCACTCATTGCATTGTTTCAGAAGAAATATCCTGAACCTGAAAAACAACACAAAGATTGGACCCAAGAGAGACAGAGCTGCAGTGAAGATGAGCCAGAGAGTGACAGGAAGAGGCCAGGTGACTGAAAGGCCGATGTCTCCAACCCCACCGTCAGCAGAAGATGAAGCCATGTTGGTTTCAGAGCCAGAGCAGCCACAAAGTTACCCTGCATAATAATTTCAAATTTCCAAGTCAATATTACAAAATAGTGTTCATACCACACTAGTCTTCATCCTCAGCCTTGCGTTCTCTCTATCTCTTCAGTCTTCATCTTCATCATCAGCCTCGGAATTACTCCCCTCTTCAACTACACCATGAAGTACAGCACCAGCCATTTTTTTGCAGCCAGTCAACAGCACCAACTGGAGAGAGAAAGTAGTCTTTGAGATGTTTTCTCTGATGTCTGGCATCCACAGTCCACAGGGTCTTCTGATCTGAGTTGTGCACCAAGGAGGCTTGTGTATTGACCACACTGTTGTCTTTTTTCTTCAGCGAGCCATGGCCTGGTCCAGCAGTTCCTTGTGAATGGTCTTCTCCCTCCTGCTGGTAGGTCAACCCCCCTTGTCTTTGCTGTTCTTTCTCCGCCTCAAGGATTAGGATGTATGTATACAGTAGGGAGACAAACATCATGTCTTCTTCTGGGAAGATAATGCTCAGGTACTTCTGGGTCTTGTAGTTCTGCCATCGTGATGCAATGATTTTGTGGAACTGCTCTTGACCAAAAGCGGCATGAATTCGGTGATCTCGAAATTTTCCAATGCGTAACACAGCTTAACAATGCACAGCATAGCTTGGTAATCGTATCCGAGCGTGATTTAAAGCGTCATAATCACATCAAAGCGTCATAATCACATCAAAGCGCCATAATCACATCAAAGCGTAATAAAGCTTATCAAAGCGTGATTTAAAGCGTAACAAGGCGTAACAAGGCCTGATCATATCGGTAAATAATTCGTCCACCAAAGCGTAAATAATTCGTCCACCAAAGCGTAACCAATGCGTATCAGAGGTTTTCAGAGCGTAACATTACTTAGGAGATCGTGATATTTTTGCAAAAGTAAACAAAATCCGATGGCGCTTTGCTCGCCGAATTAAAGCGCGACATTCGCCGTTGGTGTGAACTAGACTTAAGCCGCAAATAAAACACATAACGTGAAGTAGACGCAAAAACAGCTTGAGACAAATTCTAGAGATCACAAGGCTTCAGAAATACGTATAAAAAGATGCATGGGTCGTATGTATAGGATGTGGCGACCGATTTGGGGTAACTCCGTTCATTTGTCAGACAGAAAGGCTCGTGGTGCTACAAAAATCACAAACATCCGATGTCCTAGAGAGCTGATTACAGGTTTGACATGTGAATAAATGTTTTAATTGATAATTAATATTTAAGCCCAAAGGAAAGATCTGCAACAGGCATAATTAGGCCTAGCCGACCTCTTACATAACGCATCTTTAAATGGTAAGTAGCCTATGTGAGCACATTTTAAAGTAGCTAAGTCTCTAACTCAATATCATCCAAATTCTTCGACATTGAAAACACGAATTATTTGTCAATTTAAATCAACACTGGTGTAGTAATCTTATTGGGAATAGATGGGCTTCTGACATCAAAATTTAAAACAAAATAAACATTTTACCATTGGTACAAGACTCGTGGGCCATAATGCATTTCAGTCCCATTTGTAAAAAATGTGACAAGGGACTCGAAGAACGAGACTAGAAGTCATTTCAAACGGTCACGCTATTTTTATCTGGAATCTAGAGATTAAGGTGTAGGCTATTTCGCCAAACACAACTTATTCGAAATTAGAGTAAAACCGGAAAACGATCGAATGTAAATCAGTTTATATTCATTCATTTTATTATATACTTGCGACGCATTTGTGTCAATTTCTAGGTCCCAAATGTTAGCGATTCATCTCCTTTAACTTGGAATAAGCCGTGAAACAAAGTGCAAATGACTATCAACGACGTAAACGACAGAAAGACCGTTCTCCACAAGTCTCGCTATGGACTGCAAGGGAAGACAACTCTGTTTAGGAGATTGCAGAAAGACATGACACAGTAGCGCCATACCTTTCTGCACCAGGCGAACTAATGACTAGTGTAATCTGGAAGAGATTGTTATCAAAGCAGCTTATTTTAATTTGCATTTTGTCATCACCAGATAGTTATCAAAGTTATTACTTACATTTTTTTGTGGCTTGGATTTTTTGCTGGTACCAAGGCATGTGTCGTATTCGTCTAATGTGTAATCCGACACAGGGTTTCGTCTTTCTAAATGACCAGGAGCTATCCCTTGCCAGGAAACTTTCCTGGTTCTTGGTCAACACCAGGATGGAACTCCGGGACATTTAGTTTCGCGAACCAGAGTGTTTCTCTCTGAGTCACGGTGATTCATGAGTTTGCAACATGACAAATAATCTTCATTTACAGAAACAAACTGGTTTGAGAATAGGAAAATAGAAAACCTAATAGAAAACCTAATAGAAAACCTATATTAACGTTTAATTTAAAGGAGCTAAATCGCTCATATTTTGGGCCTTGGAATTGGCACAAATGGATCGCAACACATAATATAATAATGTAATATGAATTTATATAAACTGTTTTACATTCAATCGTTCCCGTTTTACTGCGAATTGTAATCAGCTATTTTTGGCGAAATACGTCAGAAGTCTCAACCGAAAGACAATGTAAAGCGTCTGGTTATTCCAATCAACTCGGATAGTATATATGGCGCATGCTCTCCAAGTAAGAATATGACATCACCGTTTGACATGACTTGTGGTATATGTCTAGCCTCATTCTTTGATCACCTTGTTACAAATGTGGCTGAAACGCATGGTACACGATTCGTCTACCAATGGTAAAATGTTGACTTGGTCTGAAACATTGTTATATCAGCCTATCTTTTCCAGGTAAGACCTTAACACCAACGCTGATATAAATTGCCCAATGTGTTTTCAGTGTCGAAGATTTTGGATGGTATTGAGTTCCGGACTTAGCTATACTTTAAATACAATTATACACGGTAGTCGTTTAGCACAGTCTGTGAAGTATATAATCTGATTGGCTTGCAATTACGTCAAACTTTCAACACGCAATTTATTTCAATTACGGACCCTAATGCAGTTGGGATTAATTTCAATCTGCAGTTAACCGGTAAATTTGTGGTTGAAAGGAAATGCGCTGCGTGTTTCGGGAAAGACTTTCCTGTTTTGTTTCAAGCTTCATTAATATTACCAAAGACATGTCAGATTCTATTACTTTGTTTCTCTCTCCAGAGTGAGTGGTCATTAATTGTAGGACTTAGGAGTCGTGGTGGTCGAATTTCTTGCGTTGGCCAAGCAGATCAGGTCTAACTTTTAAAGCCTCCTGCCGATTTCGTCAAGGTCTCGAAATGTAAATAGGGTTATGGCACCAGATTGTTGATGAGATTATGGGGCAGGGACAGGGCAAAAAATTGTGATGAGATAATGCGGTAGGGTTACGTTTCGTATCCCTGCGAAATCTAGTTTTAAAAAATATTTGAAATTTTAGGGGTGGGGGGACGGGGGCGTCATTAACCAAGGATCGATTTGACTGTCTTATGGGGTTTAACGTCCAGCCGACACAAACTAGGTAATTTCGGGACTAACATATGGTTCCAATTTATATTTCTATAATAATTCGGTTGCGCGTAGGGGTATTTAGCAGTATGAGTAAACCCGAGGACCCAGAGAATACCCACTAGGTTAGACAGGCGGTCCTACACCTTGTCACGTACAACCACATAATCAAAACTACGCCAGTTGTCTCAATGACAGACATTATGGTGCAAAACACACACTCTAACCATTGGGCCATCCAATCCCCATGCCTCGATCAGAATCTGAATTTTTTTTTCATGAATAAAAAGATGTTTTCTTTGTTCCTTATTAATGCTTTTATTTATCGTGTTGTCGGGTTTAGTTTCACAATTGTCTAATAAGATTAATTTAACTTTTTATCCGATTATTGAGACTTTAGGTCCATATAAGTAGTGAAACAGGAATGTTAAATATGCAACTGAGAAAAAATACAATATAATTAAAAATCTGATCCTTTTCCGTCTTTTTTATAGGTTAAAATTTCGTTTGCCAACAATTGCGAGGCTTCTTTTTGAACAATTAACCGGGCATAGCACCATTGCAGTCAAATAAAGTATCGATACACGAGTATAGATAGAAACTGAGTTTAACGTCCGCTCGATACACACTAGGTCACTTCGTGGTCATACATGGTTCAATTTTATTTCAATAATTTGCTCGTAGGGGTCTTTAGAAGTGGGAGAAAACCAGAGGACAAGTAGAAAACCCGAGATGCTGGGCCCGATGGGGAATCAAAACCACGCCAATTGACTCAATGACTTCACAGTCTCATACAACAACTTTTGGTCTTCGAAATAAGTATAAGTGAGCAGAAATTCGGGCGTGTATCTATTGCCACTCGTCGCTTCAGTCAGTTATATACAGTGGTGACTCGTGTTTTCCTTTGGCGTTCGTCACTTCTGATTCTGGAAACCTGTATTACTCAGCCATCCTAGCAATGTTCTCTGTGTTAAAATTATATTTGGACTGTGTTTAATTATTCCTATCACATGTGATAATGAATGACACCAATATTGTCCTTTAAGTCACAGTTAAAGACATTAACTAGCGCTCTTTGGCAGTTAACCGGAAAGAACTGCGCTCTACAAAGTGATAGAGAGAGAGAGAGAGAATGAGAGAGAGAGCGGGGGGAGATAGAGGAATGGGGTTTTACGTCCACTCGACACAGACTAGATCATTACGGGATTAATTTATGGCTCAATTTTAATTCAATAATTCGCTTGATTAACTGACCACAACTGATAGCAGTGTCATATTGGATGGATAAGGGACACAGGGAACAAATGTGAGGAAATAACGTAAAGGCCCGGTCCCAGTGGCCGATGGACGCAAAACGGATGCAAAAAGGACACTGCGGAGAAGCAAATTTCCGGTGGTCGTACATACTGAGATCAAGATGAATTTCTTCCCATTTTTATAAAAATATCGGCTGTCCGCTAGGTGTCCTTCTACATACTCTAGGTAAACTCCAGTCATCCTTCAATATACCAGATACATTCCACATATAAACGCTTATGTCCGTTTTGAAAACTTTATATACGAGATGCATACGCTTATATCCTTTCTTTGTCCGTGCTACTAACGATGTATAGACGTTCCGTGTACCTTATCTTTCCGCCCTCTTTCCGTTTTCAGCTGGAGCAAATGTGAGTTGCGAGGATGCCTAGAGGATGCAGAGAGGATACAGTGGACGTTCAACGGATGGTAACGGACATATGGAACGTTTGGTGCTCGTATATGTCGCGCATTTAAATCGTACACGGCAGAAAGTTTATCTGTTATAAGAGTTTCAGCTGGAGCGGATGTGAGTTGCAAGGATGCCTAGAGGACGCAGAGAGGATACAGTGGACGTTTAACAGATGATAACGGACATGGAACGTTTAGTGCTCGTATATGTCTCGCATTTACACCATACATGGCAGAAAGTTCATCCGTTATAAAAGCTTTGTGCACGGATGAAATCAAAGTGAACGAATGCTCGATGGATAGAGCGTATGAAACACGTAATCAATGAGTACCCAACGGATGCATGGCGTTTTCAAACGGAGGGCACGTTTCCCCCCGTTTTACACCCTCTTTGCATCCGCAAGTGGAGTGGGACTTGGCCTTAATCTGTCGTAGATTTGGTCGTTGTTTTCTTTTTGCAATGTCTATTTTCTTGTCCGCAGGTTTATCTTGTAGATTTTTGTTTTGCATGTACAACGGAAGTTAGAAGGGCGCGAAATAAAGATCGACTGTTAAGTTAAATAATTGCGACCCCAGGGATCAGAATGGAGCATATCGGGGATTTTATCTGCGTTCTATAAAAATCTCACGTCTCTGTTAAAATCGATTTTGAGGACTTTAATTTAATTTTGCGTGAATAAGGGCCCCGGCAATTTTAAGAGTTGCGTCATTATATAATTACCAACGTGCAATGTCTATGAGACAGGAGTACTTGCAACCAAATTATTGAGAGGGGGGGGGGGGGGCTGCTCATGAACATCTTGGCGTGCAAGTGAAATATCCGTTATACTATAAACCCAGCTTAAACAATTATCTGTTAGTTCTTATATTTAGGTATAAACCTGTAACTGTAAATCTCTTTCAATCTTTGGGGTATATTATATGCCCAGAAAACCTGCCGTCTAAACATATAGAGTGGAATATGGGGTTATCTAAACGTTTTTCTTTAAAGGGACAGTCCCGAATAGAACAGAGCCTCAAAAATAAAAGTCCGAGTACGTATGAAATTTAAACGCCAAAATATAGAAGACTGGTGTATATACTCTGACTCAAAATTTCAGCTCAAAATATTGAGTCGTTTGGACGTGAGCGTTAAAACAGCTTATCTGGGCACGTAACCTTTTTAAGATTTCGGGTCAATTCTTTCGTTGGGTGACCCGATAATCGATTTCCGTTCCTTCAGAGGTCTACACGGTGAATGGTACATGTGCTGTACTAGATAACAAAACGTAAATTTCACCGACACATTTTTTTTATAAAATAAAACTCTGGTTTTATCAAATCCCCGCATAAGACAGTTTGGGACACCGGACTCTATTTCAAGATGAAGACTGTGGGTTTAAGTTGTTTGAAAACGTATCACATATATTTAGGTATGAGATCTTAATGGATTTTAACACAAAATTAAAGAGTTTTATTCTCAAAAACATTATCGGGATTGACCCTTTAAACCTGTCTGTATCGGGTTATCCTTCCAGGGTAGGGTTTTTTCCATAAGAAAACATGATATTATAAGGTTTTTCCTACTGGAAATCTGGGATATTCTCATTTTACGTTTCATGTAAAGACATAATATATATAGGCGGTTTATTCATCTCTCTTTCCCCATCATAACGGGGCTAAGTGGTTAAGACGCTGGTTCGCCAGTCTGGATGTCGTGTGTTCGATCCCTGCATTGGCCGAGAAAGTTCATCTAGAATTTCCACCGTGGTTTCCCCTTGTCCGTGATGCAGGACTGTGGGCCTGACAAGGACAGCTGTCTAGTCGTTCGGATGGTACGAAAACCCGAGATCATGTGTACATATTGACATGCACGTAAAAGATCCATTGGCAGTTGAAATTCGATATAAGAGTAGGCCGTAGCGCCGCTGCCCGGGCAAAATTTCCCTCATAGCACACTGTATGGCATATGCCCGTCTTCCATTAGCCCAGTTTAGGAGTAGAACAGTAGGACGTTAAACCCCATTTCATTTCACTTCCCCATCATAACCTTAATCTCGTGCTTGATCCTACACCGATTATTATCAATCAAGGTTAATCTTGAAGGGCAGCTTCTAACGCGCTGTTATCGGGTATTATAACTGAATACCATGAGTAACCGGGGGCTTGCGGTCTTGTTATTTAAATATAATCTGAATAAATGTATATAAATATAATCTTCTTTCACATAAAGTGAATTTAAAAAATATGAAAAACTATAGTTCAGCCCCAATTTATAGGCTAATATGCCTCTGAAGTGTCAATTTAAAGGGACAATACCACTTTTGCTGGCTTGACAGGTCGATAAAAAAAATAGCTTTATTCTAAGTACTAGATTTTTAAGTGTCCTACCTGTTGTGTAAATTATCCATTACAACCTATTTTACTTGTCCAGAGAGGGTTCGAAAATATGTTTAAATCCAAGTTGCATTTGAAAGTGTTTACGTAAAGCTTTTCAAACCAAGTAGTTGAATTTTTCCATTTTTTTTAAATTCGATGAAATTTGTATCATCAAATAATTGGAATATTGTATAATAGTACAGTTTGTTGACCAGAATTAAGATTGGGACATATTGTTCAGTTACATCAAGAGTGGTATTGGGGTTTTTCAGAATAGATGTTGAATACTGCGAATAATTTGTTGATTTACCGACACATGATGTCATATTATGGTTAAAAAGAGCTCCACGTTTCAATGGCGAGTTTATTGAGCACAACTATAAGCTGATTATCTCCGATATTAACCCATATCTGCCTCCAGCATATTGTAAAGACCTTATTTATGTTCACTACTAAAGATACACGTTATAAAATCTTGGTACCTAATATTTCTGATTATTAAATGTATGGAATAGATACCCGTAAGCTACTTAAAAGATAATCACTTCCTGTTTGGCATTTAGAGGGGTGTGATTGTCCAATAGACATGTCCTGAGGTCATTTGGATCCAAGGCGCGTAGTTCTAATGTATAATCTCAGGACATGTCTATTGGAAAATAACCCCCCTCTAAATGCCAAACAGGGAGTGTTTATCAACATTGTAACATGCTATTTAGGATTTTAAAAGCAATTACTAAAACAGAGGGGTGTTATTGTCCAATAGACGGTGTCTAATTGACCAATGAAAACGCGAGTAAACCGGGAGCCCAGGGGTTAAACCCAGCTGAAAAGTGTACCAATTTTCTCCTATATGGTATCAATGCATGTATATTTGGTATCATCAAAATGTAAGTCTGCCGGGTTTTTGGTGGTGGGTGTGGTATTCCACACTCAAAATGCCATGCCCCCCAACTAGTCTAGATTAGCCCAAAAGTGTACCACGTGAAATTCGCACAGCAGTGTATAATACATCTTCAGGTATCACAAAAACACTCTGACGGACATTTCCAGTGGTTGGTTACACCTGCCAGAGCTATGTAATTACCAGCAATTTTTAGTGGTTGAGTATCTCTCACAAGAGTTACCTAATTTCCAGTCAACAGCTAGGCTAGATTAGCTAAAATCTGTACCACCTAAAACAGCTTTTGAATTCTTCAGTATCACCACGGTAATCAGGAATAACCACTGCCAGACAGTTTGTGCGGTGGGTTACCCCTAACAGACAGGCCCAAAATGTCGCGGACCCCACGTTCGAAACAATTAACAATTGTGCAAGGATGCGTAGAATACTTATACCTAGCACGTATGGAAGAGGCGGTAAACTGTGGTTACAAGAAATTGATTTTTGGGGCAAAAAAGTTTTATGAGGCTAAAAATGCGTTTTTGAACAAAAAAATTGTTTCTGCATCTGCACTTTATCGCCTCTTCCATACGTGCTAGGTATTAGTATTCTACGCATCCTTGCACAATTGTTAATTGTGGAATACCACACCCACCACCAGAAACTCGGCAGACTTACATTTTAATGATACCAAATATACATGCTTTGATACTATAACGGAGATAATTGGTACTCTTTTCAGCTAGGTTAACCCCCTGGGCTCCGGCTCTAGCGGTTCACTCTTAAGCATGATACAGTCACATGCACTTAATCATAGATCGTGATTTAATGTATTTATTTCGCTGCATTAACGAAACAAAATGTCATTCATCATTTGATGCTTACATGTTAAAGTTACCCCATGGTCGGTGTAACTTCGACAGTTTTTGTCTTTAATGTCAAAATTCAGGGATTGGTCTGTTCTACGACTGGAATAATTAGGAATTATTAATTTCACCCATTTCTTCAGCATCAGATGTACATTGGCATTCTTTATAAATTGTCTATGATTTCGATAAAATGATACAACATACTCATATCATCGACTGGATCAAAAATCATCCATTATTACAACAATATGATTATCTCTTTACACTCGTGACCCATCCATCATGGGGGGTGGGGGTGGGGTCTAGTGGTCTAGAGTGCCGCGCTTCGACCTCTAGCTGACCGGTCACCTCTGGCTTGTGGCTGTGGATCGAACCCTAGTGTGAGCGTATGTGACATGGAGATAGGGGCGCCTTCTCAACCTAGTGGGTTTCCTCTTGGCACTCCGGTTTCCTTCCACTGCTAAATACCCCTACGCGCAAGCGAATTATTGAAATAAAAATTGAAACCATACGTTAGTCCCAAAATGACCTGGTTTGTGTCGAGTGGACGTTAAACCTCATTTCTCTCTCTCTCCCATCCATCATGCACTTTATATATCTCCCCAACCTTTTTGTATTTTATTTTTTAGAGAACTTACTTCATTCTCTGTAGAATGCAGAATAAATGTTTTTAATTGATAACAAATTTGACATAGTTGCCTTTGCAATTTTACTAGCACGAGTTTAGGGTAACTTTGGCACGATGTCAAAGCTACCCCAATATCAATCTTTTTGATAATTATTCAAATGTATTTAATTATTTGGCCAATGACACTATGGATCATAGAATGATTGAATGAAATGAGGTTTAACGTCCTAATAGTGTGCACCTAACCTGGGCTAATGGAAGACGGGCATACGCCATACAGTGTGCTATGAGGGAAATTTTGCCCGGGCAGCGACGCTACGGCCTACTCTCATATCGAATTCCAACTGCCAAGGGATCTTTTAAGTGCACTCCAATGTGTACACGGGGACCTACACTCATTTAGTATCTATTTTTGTATTAGTTGACTTTTGATTTTATAAATAAACTAACAGTCTAGAAATAATACGTAATTCAGACTGCTTAAGCTGCCATAGCAGCTTCTACTCTCGACTCTTACAGCGCACGTAACTAATAACGTACGAAAATTAATTGGTGGCTAGCAGGTATCGTCACTCGGCAAATCTCGACAGATTCCGGTTACCCACATCTAGAATTAGATGTATTAGATGTATAACGAATTCCGACATTTTGGAACTATTATAAAGGACCCGGATACAAATGGCTGCCCCCATGGAGATAGTATAAACAAACTAGAAAATGGTTGCCATTTTGGAACTTTTTTTGTAAGCGGCACGGTTTCCTGTTAAAGTAATCGGTATTTCTCTCTCTCTTGTATGAAATGTATATGCATCATTTAAATTAGTAAAACAAAGACTCCTATTGAATTTCAGCAACTTCCGTTATATATATCAGCGTGATGGGCGAATATACATACATACATAGGCTACATACAAAAACACACCTAAAGGTAAAGGGTCTTTAACAGTAGGAGGAAACTGAAGGACCAAGAGAAAACCCACGGAATGGACAGACGACCCTAATCATTGTCACGTTCAAGCGGCTAATCGAAACCAATGTTTACACGGGGCCCCGTTATTTTGTCCCTTCCGCACGACTACACGTTATCCGTTGCCAGACCCTCCGTCGTCCATCTACACGACGGAAAAGGGAAGATATCTCAAGATAAATTCCGATGCAGTTCGATGAAGCTAGAGAGCAAACGTCCTACTCACTGAGCCACCATAGCCTCCACTTCATTTCGATTCCGGACAAGGAACCTAGTTTTTTTTTATCTATAACATTCGAACGGCTATGCGTTGTCCCTTGCCAGGCCTTCCGCCCTATACCACTGACAAGCAGTTGACATCGTTATTTTTAATCCCATTTGATCGACTATACGTTGTCCCTTGTCAGACTCCCCAAACGAAAGTACTGACAAGACCACGCATCAAAATATCCGATGAACGTTGTTGAAGACTTAAAATCGATTACAGAATACAATACTATCTTTGACAGCAGACATTAAAATTATTTTGGACTATTTAATTGTCGAGATTCTGAAATGGCCGCAATAGGCTTCCATACCATACAATAACCCAAATATGGTCACAGTTCGCTAATGCATGGCTTGCTAATGCAAGGCTCGTTAATTCAAGTGTCGTTAATACAATTGTTGAAACAACAAATGTTGAAACTGAATATGTTGAAATTACATCTCTTGAAAATACAAATGTTGAAATTACATATCTTGAAACTATAAAGTTAAGCTGTGTTATTTCAAAATTTGTACTTTGTAGGTTCGACAAATGTATATTGCATTTTGACAAATTAACAAATGTACTTTCACAAATCGACAAATAATGTACTTTCACAAATTGACAAATGTACTTTCACAAATCGACAAATGTACTTTCACAAATCGACAAATGTACTTTGTATTTTGACAAATTAACAAATGTACTTTCACAAATCGACAAATGTATTTTCACAAATTGAGAGTTTTGGCGGGGATCCCCCTCCATAAAAGTTACCCCATGTGTCAAACCTTTCCCTTATAATAGCTAACACACTGCTATTCTGCACACACAGATCCATCTACTTCAATCTTCAAGAATAGATCTCTGCCCTAAATGACCATCATATCCACAAATAAGTATACAATGCGTTTTTACTCCGTTTCACATCTGTCATACACACAAAGGCTAAATAAACGTTTTCTGATTTATTAAATGGAAGCAAAACAAATAACCAACAAAATTCTCGAAATATACTTATAGTAATTTCGACTAAAATCGTCGATTTAGACTTACAATGTGAGTCAACTAGTTTAGTGTCTTTTCTCAAGTGGAAATTAACTGTAGATAGTTTAGTGACATTTAGTAGTCCGGATTTTCAGTAAAGTATGACGTTAAAAAAAATTATTTTGTTTTATGCTCGTAAGATATTATCTTTACCTATAGAAATATAGTTTTCTATTTATAGGCTTTTACCCACTAATGCCAGTTTTCGAAAATTGTAAATTGACGTCCGCAACATGATCATAGCCAAGACATCCATCAACACCAAATTGGCACCGTTAGCATCTGGATCGTTTACGCTAATCGTTTATGGTGTAGGTGTTTGCATCATCATCATCATCATCATCATCATCATCATCATCATCATCATCATCATCATCATCATCACCTATTCCTAGATGCATTATGTAAGATTTAGGCTAAGAGGGGAAATGAAATGAATTTGGGTTAACGTCCTACTTTTCTGTTCTTAGCTGGCTAATCAAGGCGACCATTTGGCTCGGACAGCAGCGTTACGGCTTACTCTTATATCGAATTCCAACGACCAAGGGATCTTTTACGTGCACGCCAATGTGTACCCGGTAATCGGGTTTTCGTCCCATCAGAACGACTGTCTGGACAAACTTCCTCAGCCAATGTAGGGATCGAACATCAGACCCCCAGGCTAGCAAGCCAGCGTCTACACACTAAGTCACCGTGGCCCCTAGATAAAGAGCTGACAGTTCTCGCTATAAAATTTAAAAACTAGATACTGAAAAGGGTATATGATGGAGGGGATCACGTGGCTAAGTGGGTAAGGTGCTGGCTCGCTTGCCTGGAGGTCGGGTGTTCGATCCCTGCATTGGCCGAGAGAGAGAGCGAGAGAGAGAGGGAGAGATGGGTTTAACGTAAACTCGACACAAACTAGATCATTTCGAGACTAGTATTGGCCGAGAAAGTTCATCTCAATTCTCCGGCGTGGCTTCCTCCTGTGGGTGATGACAAGGAAAGCTACATAGTTGTTCGGATGGGACGAAAAACCGAGGTCCCGTGTACACATTGGCGTGCACGTAAAATATCCATTGGCAGTTGGAATTCAATTGCTTCCCGGGCAAAATTTCCCTCATACCACACTGTATGGCGTATATGGCCGTCTTCAATTAGCCCTGGTTAGGTGCAGAAGCGTAGGACGTTAACCCCTATTTCATTCATTCATTCATTCGTATATGATGGAAATTCCAGTCAAATTACTTTAGCGACGCCAGAACAGTTGGAGGATAATTAATACTGTTTTTTGATAGTAAACAAAGTCTTGATCATACATTTTTGTATTAAATCATTAAACGTCAATCGCTTTTTAATCGTTTGAAAATCAAGATCATCCAATGGCATGGAGAGTTGTTTAGGGTCTTAGCAATTAATGTCTAATTTATAATTTGTATATCATTTGAGGCTTAAATAACGACCTACCATTGGCAGATTTAGCTCTCGCATAATGTATCTTTAAAAAATATTATTCATATATATGCCTGCTGTCGAGAGGGGGGGGGAGAAATGTCTAGCACGTGCGAGCTGTATCATAAAGTCTATCATTGAGTCAACTGGCGGGGTTTCGATTCTTCCACGGTTGTACGTGACAAGGAACATGGTCGCCTGTCCAACCTTGTGGGATTTTCTCCGGGTCCTTCGGTTTCCTCCCACTGCTAAAGACCACTACGTGCAAGCGAATTTTTGAAATTTTCTCACCCACTTGTTAATTATGTATGTATACACGTCAACAATGGAATAAAAGTTTTTAAAAAAATGTCGACGTATAATAAATAATACGTGGGTGGTATAAAGTTTCCACAAATAAACGATTTTTTAAAAAATCTTGTAATAATTCTTTTGATGTTTTTGATGAACATGTATATGGATTCAATTTCTAATTAATAAAAGATGTCTTTTGTTTGTTTTTTAAGGTATATTTTATGTTTGATGTACATGGTTACAATATCCAATTAAAACTACAATTTTATATTTTTAAGTTATATTGAAAGCCTTAAAATAGAAAGTTTCCATAAACAGTCCTACCTTGTTAAAGGGACTGTCCCGAGTCTAAAAAATAAAAGTCTGAGTTCGTATGAATTTAATGCCGAAATAAAGAGGAGTGGTGTATTTACCTTGCCTCAAAATTTCAGCTCAAAATATTGAGTTGTTCGGACGTGAACGTCAAACATGCTTATCCGGACACGTAACCCTTTAAATATTTCTTGTCCTTTTTTTCGTTGGGTGACCTGATAATCTATTGCCGTTCCTTAGAGGTATATACAGTGAATTACCCATGTGCTGCACTTGATAACGAAATGTAAATTTCACCCACACATTGTTTTTATAAGATAAAAGTCTGGTTTTATGCAGACACCGCATAATACAGCGTTGGACACCGGTATCCATTTCCAGATGAAGACTGACGGGTATATGTTGTTTGAAAACATATCACAAATATTGAATTAGTTGCTCGGCCCTTAGCTACAGGATATTAAGGGGTTTTAACACAAAATTAAGCAGTTTTATTCTCCCAAATATTATCGGGATTAGCACTTTAAAGATTAATCCTATAATTCACTATTGTCATCTGAGAAATCGGCAAAAAAATCTCTTTCAACTTCAAATTCAAATGTTTGAACATAATAGAGGGGGTGGGAAAACAAGGGGGTAATTGTGTTATTATTTCCCGTGTCAATGATTTTTAAGGGTGGGAAATAAGGCCCATGGTCGTATAAAAGTGAGTTGATAACCTATTGAGGAAAAGACGTAGAAATATTTATGTTTTGACTTTCTTAGAAAATATGAAATTATCGCTTTAATAAAAGTTAATTTTTTAAAAGGAAAAAAGAATGTCTCATTATTATAAATATGATGTATATTACTTCATTGTCCAATTAATAAATTAGTGTCAACATAATGTTTACAACCCTTAACTTTAATATGTTGACGTGCACCCTAATACCCCCGTTTCGGAGCGCGTTAAGATCGCCATAAGCGCAGTGGAGACGCCAGCTATCGTGCTGTATTCACCATGGTCGCCAATGATCGCTGAGTCAGCACCGCGTTTATTTTGAGTATGTTCAAAACAAACGCCAAGTTTCTGCCATCGTAAATTCTGAAAAGCTATAAGAATACGACTGTGAATGTAAATGTAATATGAATGTATCTAAAGTGATTTACATTCAATCGTTTCTGATTTCACTGTAATTTCTAATGGCGCTGAAACGCATTATGGTACACAATTCGTGTACCAATAGTAAAATGTGTTTTTTTAGAGTAGCTAAGTCTGTAACTCAGTATCATCCAAAGTCTTCGTCATTGAAGACACGAATTATTTGGCAATTTAAATTAACATTGATGTTGTGATTTTACTAGCAAAAAATGCGCTTCCAATATCTAATATTTAAGGCAACATAAATATATTACCATTGGTACACGAATCGTGTACCATGCATGCGTTTTGGCGCCATTTGTAACAAGGGACTCGAAGAATCTACACATATTCCACTAGTCATGTCAAACTGTGACGACATACTCTTATCTGGAGAGCATGCACAATAAATACTATCAATGTACACTGGAATGTACCAGACGCTAGAGATTGCCATTCGATTGAAACTTCTAGGGTATTTTACCGAAGAGAACTGATTTGAAATTTCAGTTAAACGGAAACGATTGAATGTAAATAAGTGTAACGTCAAAATTATTGCATTCGGTATTTATTGGTTATTTGACAATGTGAATTGAAATGTGAGTTACTCATGTACAATTTCGTAATGAGTGTCTAATTAACCTTGTCTTTATTTCTTATTAAGATGTCATTATAGTATAATCGCGGCTATTGTCTTGGTGATAGTTGATAATTATGGAATGTGAATGAAGCATAGCGTGGCGGGCGAGAATGTCCCCCACCGGCTTCGAAACCGTTTTTCACCGCATTGTTGTGGTAAATATGTGAATTAGTGAATTGAAACTTTTGTGAATATGATCAGTGAATCCCCGTGAACATTTTGTGAACAATTTATTATGTGGTGAACTCTTAATTTTCTATAATTAAGTCATTTTAGTGAAAACCATGAACATTTCGTGAATTTGTGAACTTTTCATATCATTTATATGATTACGTGAATCTAGAACTTATATTTTATTTGTTTGTCATTTGTCTACTGTAAACTGTAATTTCTTGGGTAATACATTGACATTTATTATTTAAAATTGGTGTTTTTATGATGTCACACATTAATTGATTCGCGGAAGTTGCATATTGAAAGCTGGAAGGGACAACCACCACAACAAGCGCGTGAAGCATCGAAGCGGAATCTTGCCCACGACCCCACGTCACCCATAATATATACATTCATATTGCATTGTTACATGCGTTGTGACCCATTTGTATCAATTAAGTCCGCGAATGCTTTGTGAAACCGGAGCCAGCGATTATCAGGTTTTGCTCTAGCTAGCCTTATGTATGTTTAAGCTGCGAAAAATTCGATATTGTCCAGGAAATGAAAAACACTATCAGCAATTTTAAATCGTTTTGCTTCACCTGAAGACTGGCGACTCACTAAGTATTCATTCAATGTACAGGGCCACTCGGCAAACCTCGGTAGATTCCGATACATCTAGCCTCGTCTGTTATGACAGTAAATGATATATTCCTACGTTTATACAATTGCGATGAGGCACAGGTTTACATAGAAGGGAAACTTGCCGCTTCTAGAAAGTTCTCAAAATTGCGTCGTTCGAAGAGTGTGTAGAATTTTCATTGCAAACTTGTCCTTGTCTAAAGAAAATCTGATAAGCTTGAAAGAAAAACAGCTTCAAACTTTAAACATTTTGTAAGATAAATAAAACATTCTTCAATTGCGTCGTCATGGGCAACGCCGTTAGGAATCCGGGAACTTGAAAGTAGTTTTAATGGCGGACTTTGGCATACAGCCGAGGCTATAGATGTAGGGTACTGGAATCTGCTCTGAGGTTTGCGGATTTTGTCCAGGGATTGTCATTCGCCTACGAGTGCTCGTGAAATCGTGAAAGAATACGCGGATCAAATCCGGGTCAAATTTTCCTTATATCAAACTACATAGCACATGTCCGTCTTCATTAGAGCAATGTCGGTTCAGAAAACAAAAGGAAGTTACTTAGTCCTTAGTCATTTAATTTCATTTCACTTCACTTCACCAGCCATTTGATCCACATTTTATTTTTAGAAACTAAGACCCACATACGTATGTGTCACGTGAGAGCAGCTCTAATTAAGACCGGAAGTAGTGTAAATCACCGAGGGGGTTTGTATACAGCTTCTCAGAGAGTAAGACGTTGGAACCCTAGCCTTGAGGCCCCATATTCGACCCCTGCGTTGGTCGCGAAAGTGCATCGAGATTTTCCGGTGATGCAGGACGGAGGACCTGGCAAGGGAACGCATATAGTCGTTCGGTGGAACGAAAAAGCGAGGTCCCATGTACACATTGGCGTGCATGTAAAGTAACCCTTGACAAATGGAATTCGATAAAAGAGTAGGCCATAGCGACTCTATCCGGGAAAAATTTCCCTCATAGCACCATACATGGCGTATGCCCGTCTTCATTAGCCCAGTCAGTGTCGAAATAAAATAGGCCATCAAAGATTCATTATGGAAGATTAGATAAAGAGCTGACAGTTCTCGCTATAATATTGCGAGTTGTGGTGGTGAAACATAATTGCGACGTGAAATTTTTGCGAATTTCAATAGTGGGGACAAATTATTTTAGTAAAATTGTCTATAAAATGTGGTAGATTGTTAATGTTAAGGGGACAGTCGGCTCTTCAAAACATCGATTGATTGGTGATCATTAGTAACAGTAAATAAACAACTATTGAGGATTATGGCTTAAGAGTCTGTATTCAACAGATAAAAAAATAATAAATACCTGTTATCAAACTCAATTTTTAAATAATTATGGTACGAACGACTATAAAACACATGGCATGCGAAATTTTTTTGTGACTCTATCTTGTGAAAAGTAATGAAGGGGAGATAATTCAATATGGCCGACATTTTAACGAAATTATTGTGAACATGAAACTATTGTGAGAGGGTCTGGATCGCATTTGTCGCAATGATTTCATGTTTTACAGTATTTAAAAACTAGATAATGTAAAGGTAATTTGCTGAAAATTTCAGTCAAATTGATCCACTATGAATCGAAATATTAGCTTTTGAAATTTCCGCCTAGCTTCGTTCATCATTACTAAAGTAAGTACTGTAATAGCATAGTCTCGACGATCCATTGTTTTGATTTAGGAGATAAACACTTCCTGTTTGGCATTTAGAGGGGTGTTATTGTCCAACGCGTCTTGAGTCCTAATGTGAAATCTCAGGACACGTCTATTGGCCAATACCACCACTCTAAATGCCAAACAGGAAGTGTTTATCGACATTGTAACATGCCTTTAGGATTTTCAAAGAAAGTACTAAATCAGCGTGGTGTTTTTGTCCAATAGACAGTTTCTTATTGACCAATAAAAACGCGAGGTTTACTCTTAATAATAATTTATTATCAATGAGCGTTAGCAGCCTAAAGGGTTCTACTCCAGTCGATATCGAAGGCTCGCCTTGACAACGAGGGTTGAATATGGCCGGGATAAGTTAATTAATGTCTAATTAATAATTTAGATAATATTTTGGACCTAGAATGGACACAAATGAGTAACAACGCATATAATAATGTAAATTTGTAATATGGATATGAATACCTGATTTACAGTTAAAGGACAAAATTGGTGCCAGTCATTATCACATATACTATTAAAAAAAAGTAGGGGATATTTGATTTTGGGCGCATAATACTAAAATATGCAAATGACTACGAAAAAAGTCACTATAGAACCTAACAGAAGAAACATTTCCAGTTACATGTGACGCCCAAACGCACCAATAGCTACCACATGGAATGCAGGGGATGCTTGGGATCATCATGACTGTTACAGTCATTGTGGCATTGAATTCCAGGGTGGAAACATCAGTTTAATTGGTTTAGTGACCAGAAAACATATTTTGATATGCGTCGGCTTACCCAAAATGAAAGGTTACGTGCCCTTGGCATCCTACAGATCGGCGCGGACGATGAATGTTTCTCAGTCCGTCATAAGCAGGCTATGGTCCAGATACCGTGATACACAATCTGTACAGGACAGACCACGCTCAGGTCGACCAAGGGCGACAACTCAAGACCAGGATCGATTGATCCGTACCTTGGCCTTGAGAAATCGTGTCATCAAAGCAAATCTGATCAGCGCTCGTCTTCAAACAGACACTGGTATGAGAGTGAGTGGCCAGACCATTCGGAATCGACTGCATAGAGGTCACCTTCGCACCCGACGTCCTCGCGTGATCCCTTGTTTGAAAGATCATCACATTCAGGCAAGACATCGTTGGTGTAGGGATTGTCAACACTGGGATAATCGACGCTGGAGCAATGTGATGTTTTCAGATGAGTCAAGGTTCACTGTTGATATTTTGGACAGACGTAGGAGGGTGTGGCGTCGTCGAAATGAGCTCTTCCAAGACGTTAATGTCATCAGACATGATCGATTTGGGGGTTGCTCGAAGAACGGCTTTACATGATGTTGCAGGGCGTGTTACAGGCCAGTACTACAGGGACAACATCTTGGCAGTCCATGTTGTGCCGTTCGTACGACGTCATGGCCGCCGTTTCATCTACCAGGATGACAACGCAAGATGTCACAGGGCCAGGATCATTACAGGTTACCTCCAAAAACAGAACATCACCTCATTACCTTGGCAAGCACTGAGTCCCGACCACTCCCCCATCGAGCATGTCTGGGACATGCTTGGGCAGAGGTTACGTCAACAACGTCCTGCCAATGTCCAAGGAATGGGAAATCTGGACCAAAATGACCTTAGACGTCTCATTAGGAGTATGCAACGTCGGATCAATGCTTGTTTGGCAAACAGAGGAGGAAGTACCCGTTACTGACTTTGTTGTGATGCTGTGGTAACTTTGCTGTTTGACCCCGGGTATCATTTTACACTTATAATGATCAGTCTGTGCCTTACTTAGTCTAACGATCATTTGGAATAAATCGATGAATGTGAACTTCATTTCATTTTGTCATTTGTTTCTTCGTCAGTTTCATTAGGTGACTTTAATAACACCTTATAAAACATGTTAATGTACGGACTTTTCTTTCGTGAGGCTTGGCAGGCGACCCTATGAGAAGTTCAGTGTCTAGTATTAGACCGTAGACCGCTGGAGGAGGTTTTTTTACCCATTACTTAGAGACGTGGGCGTGGATAATTAAATCGCGACTGTTGTGTATTTCCTCGCGGTAATCATGGAAACAACAAGTAAGTCAATTTCGTGACAAGAACATTTCGCTCTCGTAGGACGTGAATATTTTATACCTCAAGAAATAAATCAAATGATTAATACCAATCAACTTTTTGACATGTGGAATGGTCTACGTACAGACTCTCTCTCAATTTAACAAAACCAGGAGGGGGCTGGTTTGCGGAGAGACAGAGAGAAATGGGGTTTAACGTCCACTCGAAACAAACTAGGTCGGGACTAACATATATATGGTTTAATTTTATTTCAATAATTCGCTTGCGCGTAGGGGACATTTCGGGACTCAACCCGAGGTTGGACTTGTGACAGGCGACCCTACTTCTTGTCCTGTACATTCAGGGATTCGAAGGTTAGTTTGCGCAATGGTTTAATTCATGTGTATTAGATCACAAAATCTGTCATTGAAATTAAATTGGTGCCGTGTCGATCCCGTACTTGTGCGTTACAAGGAGAATGGCCACCTGCCCAGCCTCGTTGGTTTTCTCTGGGTTCTTCGATTTCTTTCCACAGCTAAAGGCCCCTACGCGAAAGCGAATTAATTAAATAAAATTGAACCGTGGTTAGCTCCCCGAATTATCTAGTTCGTGTCGAGTGGACGTCTTTCTCTCTCTCTCTCTCTTAATCTTGTAAAAATTTAACGCTTGATCCGGTTCGGAAGCAGGACGGATTGGCCTATCGGGCGATCGCCCGAAGGGCCGGTCGGACCAAAAATGATTTTTGTTGTTGTCTAATTCGTCTAAATAAAACCCTTTTCTGCTGAACATGATATGAGGGGGGGGGTATTGGACCGGCCATGGAGCGATAATGATCATGTTTTATTTGGCCCGTGGCTTTAACGGCCGCCAAGTTATCACTGGAGTCTGGAGTGGGCTGGTATAATAGACTTTCTGGGTCGGGTGTGTTGGGTGTGGGCCGGAATTCGGAATCATGCAATTTGGATTGTTCTTACTTGGTTTTATTGTATTTCGGTTACAAAACCATTGGATACTTTTGGAGTTGCTTACACGGGCGTTTGCGGTGTTTAAATTTTCAACATTTTCGGGCATTTCTGCTTCTGCCACCCAGCGAAAGAACGTAATTTCAGTCCCCGTCCATCGCATATTTGGGATTTACTTTTCAAAATTTCCCCGGGGAAGAGTTACCAGCCCCCTTCCGGGCACCGCGGTTAGTAAAAGGGGCCGCTCTGACACGGGAGCCTGGGCCGGATCCCGGCCCCAATCCGCCCCTGTTCGGAACTTTGTAAAATGAGTTCCCTAGCGGCCCTTTGAGAATAATTATGTCAACAGCTACTTGTGTCAAACCGACCATATAAAAGTTCAATATATGAAATGTCAAATGTCAAATCTGTTTATTTGTTACGATTATTTTACACATTCCACACACAATCGGTAGAATAAAGAGACAAAACCCCGTCCTCGGAGCAGAACAGTAGGACGTTAAACCCCATTTCATTTCATTTAAAGAGAGAAAACAGCATGGTTTATATTTATAATCACTGACAAGTGGTCCCCTGTATGTGCGAATTTTGGCGTGTAGCTGAGTGGGTGAGACGTTGGCCCTGCGTAATTGGCCGAGAAAGTTCATCGGGATTTACAAACTTGGTTCCTCGTTGTCAGTGGTACAGGTCCTCCGAGTACCTGACAAGGTACAGTGTATAGTCGTTCGGATGGGACGAACCGGCGTGCACTTTAACGATCCCTTGGCAGTTGAAAAAAGCCAAGTTTTTGCGGCGTTTCCGAGCGCAGTAAAAAGTCGGTCTGCAGCAAATGTAATGGCACCGTTTCCGCGCGCGTACATGGAAATGCCGTACGTAGCGCCGCTGTCCGGGAAAAAAATACATTACATTAAGTATAAACCCGATACTACAAAGGAATTAAAAAAATAGCGATATATAAATTTGGACAATAGTAAATGGGTACTTTAAGTATTAAATCAATAATTAAACTGTTTATAATTATAGACTATAACGTCTCTTTAATCATATGAATTCTATGCCTTTGTGACAACTCAACAGCTTATAACAATATCATAAAATGTATAATTGTAAACTAGCCTTGCCTATTGCAACGTAATTCATACCCTATTTCCAACTGCATAACAACTGCATAACAATATAACAATGCTCTCTCGCCAGTGCAGAAAGGTGACGATCGAATTCTATTTTCGTAAAGGTCGCGCTAATCTAATATTACGGACGACCAAAGCCATCAATATAATATAATACAGTTGATAACGTTCAGGGGCCTGTTTCATGAAATTTTAACTTAAGATAAAATCCAAATTTTAGTACATACTCAAATCTGATTGGCTAAGCGCTAAAATCAATCTAATCCTATCCAATCGAATTACTAAAATCGGATTTTATCTACGTAAGCCATTTCAAACCATGTTACGGCATGTAGTTGAATTTTTCCAATTTTTAAAATTAGGTGTGTTAAGATGAAATTTGTATCATTTATTAATTGAAATATTGTAGAATAGTACAAATTGTTGACTAGAATAAAGATTGGGACATATTATTCAGTTACAACAAGAGTGGTATTGGGGCTTTAATGCACGGACTTTTCTGTTTTTCTTTCGTGAGGCTTGGCAGTTCAGTGTCTAGTATCAGACCGAAGACCACTGGAGGAGGTTTTTTTACCCATTACTTAGAGACGTGGGCGTTGATAATTAAATCGCGACTGTTGTGTATTTCCTCGCGGTAATCATGGAAACAACAAGTAAGTCAATTTCGTGACAAGAACATTTCGCTCTCGTGGGACGTGAATATTTTATACCTGAAGAAATAAATCAATTGATTAATACCAATCGACTTTTTGACAGGTGGAATGGTCTACGTACAGGCTCTCTCTCAATTTATCAAAATCAGGAGGGGGCTGGTTGACGGAGAGACAGAGAGAAATGGAGTTTAACGTCCACTCGAAACAAACTAGGTCGGGACCAACATATGGTTTAATTTTATTTCAATAATTCGCTAACGCGTAGGGGACATTTCGGGACTAACATATGGTTTAATTTTAGTTCAATTATTCGTTTGCGCGTAGGGGCCTTTAGCTCCGAGAGGAATTCGATATTAAAGTAAGCCATATTTCAGCTGCCCGGGCAAAATTCCCCACATAGCACACTTCATTAACCAAGTCGGGACAGATCAGTAGGACGTTGAACCCATTTAATTTTAGAGAGAGAGAGAGAGAGAGAGAGAGAATGAGAGAGAGAGAGATATGGGGCAGGGTTAACCACCCATTCGACATAAAATAGGTCATGCTTGCACGTAGTCTTTTGCAGTGAGAGGAAACCGGAAGACCCGGAGATAGCCCACGAGGTTTGACAGGCGACCCATTTCTTATCACGTAAAGCCGAAGAATAAAATTCACGCCAATTGACTCAGTGACAAATCTTATGATACAGCGCGTCCGTGCTAACCATTCCAACATCCACCCCGCCCATATGTGGCAGTTGTGAAATATAGCATTGTGTAATAAGATTAATAAGAAAACGGATAATTTTATGTTTAACCCAAATCCAAGTGGTTAATCATTTTTGACATGCACACCGCTCCTTACAGAAAAGATTTGATAAATTTCTCTCCCACGCCTATTTATTTCAAGTTGAACAACAACCTTCATAAATCAATATCTTAAAAAAATGCAAAGTTTCGACAAAGGAAAACTCGTCTTTAATGTTAAAATTATTTGACGTTTTAACACCTGACGTCAACTGGCAGGCTATCGCCATTGAAGAGACGACCACTGTCAGATTGGTCACATTATTTTTGTTACGTCTTTTTTTGTAAATCATTTTAGTGAAGCCTGTACCACAACAGGCCCGGGACTGTACAGCGCAGTTGACGCTTACGGCTGGCCCCCGGATCCATTCACTTGATTTGATAATTTATATTTTTTGCAATGTCTATTTTCAGTCTTGTCCGCAGATTTATCTTGTATATTTTTGTTTTGTTTGTAGTGGGGTCCTCCTGCAAGACAATGACAGTGCCCTCATTGAAATGAAATGGGGGTTAACGTACCACTGTTCTGCTCTGGCCCTACAGTGAGCTGTATAGGTGACAGTTTATATCTAATTCTGCCTGTCGAGGGTTCGTTTACGTGCACGAAAACATACACACGTGGCCTCGGTTTTCGGCAAATCCGAACGACTGGGCGCTGTTTTTTCCATTCCCCGGAAAAGGAGACACCACGCTGCAAAATCCCGGTGAACACCTGATAAACACCTGGATCGAACTCTTACATTCGGGCCAGACACCTGTACATTACTCACTGAGCCACCGCGGCACCCATATCCCTGTTAAACACCAGGGCCCGGTTCCTAGAAAATTCTTAAAGTAAGCACAAAGTCATACTTCACTTTTACTTACGTAAGAATCTTATAAAAATACCGTCCCTAGAAAATTCTCAAGACCATTCTTACGTAAGCGCAAGTCAAGTACAAGTCTAAGCACATTGTGACTGGTAAAGCTTACCATACACTGAGACTACGATGCTCTTTAACGTCATAAAATAACTTTGGTATGCGAATTTCGTCATAAATTTGTCGTCTGCTTCATTGTGGTTGATTTTGATTGACATGTCCCCTGTATAGACCTACATAGGCTAATTATAAAATGTGCCAAAATATATTTAAAAAAAACGCAGACTCATAGGCCTACAAACCAACTGAATAATTGTGAGAGCGCCCGATCAGCCTGTGTGTTTGTAGCCTATTGTTTACTAATTGGCAAATACATAAATTGGTTTCAGGGTAGGCCTATAAGGCCCTGGATGCAAAATTTTCTATAGCATTCTTATTTTTTTTTTGAGAAGAATTTCCCTGTCTTGTAATTGTCTCTTTGGTATCTAAAGGTGTCGGAAATGCCGTCGAATAACTCTACGGTCAGCCATCTTTTTGAAGCAGAAACAGACTTAAGGTTGGTAAGCAAGCCCTATACCTTGCTCGGGACTTGTTCTTAGACTGGCTATGTTTAAGAACGAAGTTGTGCTTAAGTTTTTTCTTGGAACGCATAATAACGTTCTTGTGCTTACAATGAAGTCTACTTAAAATCGAAGCACAAGGCCGTTCTTAAGAATTTTCTGGGAACACAAAATAAGGTAAGTTTACTTAAATGCAAAGTCGACTAAAATCTAAGCATAAGAACGTGCTTAAGAATTTTCTAGGAATCGGGCCCAGCTTGTAAGCGTCAATAACCCTACCACACCTGTTGGTAGTATATAAAACCTCGAGAATGAATAAATAAATCAATCCGGCAATGCTAATCAGCATTCCGATTAAAAATAGGGGGGGGGGGTCGAATGGTTAGCACGTGCGTGCTGTGTAATAAAGCCTGTCATTGAGTCAACTGTTGTGGTTTCGAATCCCAAGAAGTAGGGTCGCCTCGTGCTAAACACTAAAATCAATCTTATACTAAAAATACTAAGATTTGGACTTTTATAGATTATCTCTTGAAAGTTGTCCATTTTCGTATTTAAACAGGGCAGGGGTAGGACATTAAACCCCTTTTCATTTCATCTCACCCCTGCCCTGTTTAAATACGAAAATGGACAACTTTCAAGAGATAATCTATAAATAGACATAATGCAGACAGTTGAAGTCAGTACACCCTAAACTCAGTATCAGTGTCAATAAAAATCATTCAAGCTGGTAATTATTTTAAGAACATCACAAGTTTTAGTTATCTGACTCACGATGGAAATAGAGCAAGCGAAAAAGCATTCACTCACAGAATCCTAGCCGTGAATTAACGCAATATAAGTCCAGTACATACTGCAAGATTTTCATCTATTGTATAATTCTATCGACTTATTCATTCCCGAAATCCCTATCCATTACTGCATACCAGGCGCCTGTTTCACGAAATTTTAACTAAGATAAAAATCCAAATCTTAGTATGATTGATTTTAGTGTTTAGCAAATCAAACCTGAAGTATCTACTAACATTTGGATTTTATCTTTGGTTAAGATTTCGAGAAACAGGGCCCGGCTTACAAATAATATATCCAGATGAGTGTCGTCTGCTTTGGCTACTTTAACCGGTTTTAGAGAATTATTGCTTAATGAAATTCCCCTAGTCGTCAGCAACGTCGTCCCCAATCTCGTCAACTGTCGCGGCATGTACTCTCGAATTATTGGGATACCCTGGAATCACCATGACAAAATGTTCATAAAATGAAATTGGGTTCACTTACCACTTTTCTTCACCAGCAGAGCGCATGAAGACGGACATACCGCATTCACTTTGGTACGAGGGGAATTGGTTCGGATATCGGCCTTTCCATCTGCTTATGAAGACGGACATACGACATGCACGTTGGTATGATGGGACCTGACTCGGATATCAGCCTTACCACCTGCTCACGAAGATGAACATACGGAATGTCGGCCTTTCCATCTGGACGTCATCGATTGTCAATTTCAAAGGGGTCGTTTACGTGCATACCGACTTAAACAATGGCATTCGGGTTTTCGTCCCATCCAAACGATTAGACGCGGTTACGTTTAACGACACTTCACTTCATTTTAATGGACAGTCAGATGGTGTGAACTGGGCTTAAAGATAGCAATCAGCAACCAATTCAAACTTTTTTCACCTTGATGTAAGACAATAATTCATCAGTTTATCTAAATGAGTACAACATGTTGTCAGACATATCAACAACTACAAAGATATGATTACACACACGTCATCACATTAAAGCCCCAATAACACTCTTGTTGTAACTGAATAATATGTCCAAATCTTTATTCTGGTCACCAAATTGTACTATTTTACAATATTCCAATTAATTGATGATACAAATTTCATCTTAACACACCTAATTTTAAAAATTGGAAAAATTCAACCACATGCTGTAACATGGTTTGAAAAGCTTTACATAAACACTTTCAAATGCAACTTGGATTTAAACATATTTTCGAACCCTCTGGACAAGAAAGATAGGTTGTAATGGATAATTTACACAGCAGGTAGGAAACTTAAACATCTAGTAATTAGAAAAAAGCTATTTTTTTCTGGACCTGTCAAGCCAGCAAGAGTGTTATTGTCCCTTTAAAGAGGTAACACCCAATCTCTCAGTCGTATGGGTCGGACGAAAACCTGGGGCTTGTGTACACGTTGCCCTGACCGGAAAAGAACCCTTGATTGGACCATGGATCTTATATAAGGCCCATGATTGAACTTGGAATTCGATATTAAAAGTACATGTATAGCTTCCAGTATTGCGTATAATGAGTCTAGTCGCGGGGCGCGCAGTCGTCTATATTCGTACCTGGCTGCCTCACCAGTCTTAAAATAACTTGCAATATTTGTATGTTATATTTCACCTCGTACTATGTTAATAATGTTGATACAACATGGTAGATAGTGTACTTCAACTCATAACATAACAATTTAATCTCTCCTCACTCATAACTTGCTGCTTTACTTCAAGCAACAAAAACAAACATTGCCATGCAACAACACATAACAGCTGACGTTCCTCACTATTTAAAGATCTATTGTTACTACAGCTATATAACTATGCCAGACGAACCTTGGTCTCCTTTCGCAAGGGGGCGGGGGTAGCAGGTGTGAGCTGTTTCTGACCGGACAATATGTCCAATGATAGTCCGGTAAGAGACAGTTCCAAACTAGTGTGCGCTGTATCCTGAGGTCTGGCATTGAGTCAACTGGCCCCAATTCTCTCTCTCTCCCTTTCGCAAGGAAACTATTGTCTCGAACATCCCGCTAGGTGGAAGTAGACGTTAAGCCCCATTACCTGACTAACAACAGCTACGATGAAACAAGTTCGTCTTGTCTGGTACAGGGAGCCGCAGTGGATCAGTGGGTAAGACTTAACCTCGATTCTCTAGTCTTGAAGTCTCGTGTTCGGTCTCAGTTTTTCACAAAAGAAAATCATCGGGATTTTCCGGCGTGGTCCCCCCTTGGCAATGATGCAGGGCACGTGGTCTGGCAAAAGACAACGTAAAGTCATTCGAAATGGACGAAACCCGGAGGTTGGAATTTGATAGAGTACCGCCGTCTCAATTTTTGCCAAGAAAGTTCATCCTGATTTTCTGGACGTGGTTCCCCCTTGTCAATGATGCAGGACAGATAGTCTGGCAAAAGACATCGTATAGTCGTTCGAAATGGACAAAACCCCGAGGTTGGAATTCGATATAAGACTACCGCCGCAGTCCGGACAGCATTCTCCTCATAACACACTACATGGCGTACGTCAGCTGTTCTTGTCAGGCCCTCCCGTCCTGTATCACTGAAAGGGGAAACCACGCCCGAAAATCGAGATGAACTTTCTCGGACAATGCAGAGATCGAACACCCGACCTCCAGGCTAGCGAGCCAACGTCTTACCCACTTAGCCGCCGTGATCCCCAGCTTTGAAGAGAGGAGAACAAATCCATGAATTACTTTCTGGTGTCAATATGAAGCTGGCGCCAGCAAATGCTGGTTGCGGGCCATTGAAAGTTTTCAGATTTAACTAAGATCGGCACGCTTTATCCAAAGCTACCACATTTCCCAATATTACAACCGCAATATCATGGACTTTTTATCAAGAATCGTTTATATAATCATTCCTGCTTCTAAATACGTGATTTTAGCTTAGTAATGGGTGTTTGTAAATGGAAAAAAATGCAGCGATAGTGAGGACGATACAAATTGGCGTCTGTTTAGACCCCGTGGTCTTGAAGAACGCTGATTTTTTTCCCCATAAATTGAAAATAACCTATTCTGAAGCATGGTCATTCAAATGATATTACAGATTCGTTAACTGTTTAGGATTCGCTGTAATCCGGGTATTAAACGCGATGATTTGGAACGGACCACACCATTGCCGAAGCATGTCGAGTTTTATATCCATTGTTTGGGGTGGTGGCGAAATGATCGAAAGTGGCATCTACAGCAATCTGATTAAAACACAGATCCAATTTCGTTTCGTTTTTTATTGTTCATAATTTTGTTTTACTTGTCTTTACTACACTTTTAGTCTCTATCATCCAGAAAAATATTCTACGAATATTAGTCTGGATCCGTTGTCAACATTTAAAAAAAATTGGCTTATCATAAACAACGTCTAAGGGAGTTGACGCCTCTTAAAAAAGATGTTTACACCATGACTTAGCTAAAGAGACTGGATAATAAGACACATTAATAACCAAACTCCCGGTTACGCATGAGCAATGGGCTTTACGTCAAATATTGAGAACGGTCCCAGACCCTCTGTATGTTGAAGACTAGGAGGTTCTGGGTGACCGAGACTACTACACTTTAGGATCTGGAAGGTTTGTTATTAATTAACTCGTGTTCAGCTTCAAATGAGGGGTCAGCCAATCAAATTGTCTGTCGAATAGGGGGTTTGACGTTCATTAAGCTCCTTGGCAAAAGTAGATCAAAAATCATAGCCACTTGCAACAACGTTTCTGATTGGTTAATCGAAGGACTGACCTTATGGGGTCAAATGTCGTTTTCTACGTCATAGAAGGTGATCTCCCACCATAAGTTGTTAGATCTACATGTAGTGTAGTCCATCGAAAGTATAAAAAAACGAAACGAAATATAGATCTGTATTTTAATTAGATTGCATCTACAGCTATAGTCTCGGTCACCCAAAACCTCATAGACTTCAACATTCGTAGAATTTTTTTGGATGATAGCGACTACTACAGCTATTGTTTTTACAATTATAAATATCAGGGTACAAGTAGCCTCGGGGTTTGACGTCACTGGTGACGAGATTATATTTAAACGGCCGATTAACATCTATAATTTGATCAAATCTCTTACTATTTTGGGTTTGTTTTTTTTAAAAAAGTTAAAAAATAGACCGCGCAACATGAATCTAGGTTATTTCCAACTAAAACGCATTTAATCGCAATAAAGTCGCGTGTTCGCCGTGCTGCGTAAACAGTTTGACAAGGAAAAATGTCTAGTCGTTCGGATGTACCGAGGTCATGTGTACATGTTGACATGCAGTTAAGGAGCAGAACAAAGGACAATAGTCACTATGTATATGATATTTTGGCGTCCATTTTGAAAAAGTGCCGTAACGGAAAAGGGCTCAAGATTTGGCCTGTTTACCTCATATATTCATGTTCAGGATAAAAAAAGTGGTCAAGAAAAACCGCATGAGAATTTCTACCTCTCCAGGTGGCACCTCCCTAAATTTTAACCCGGGCTATAGGTAGTGTTTGTTATTTTTTAACTTAAAGTAGCTAAGTCTCTAACTCAATAGCAACATGGATGTTGTGGCCTTACCGAGAAAATATGGTCTTCTGATATCCAATATGTAAGACAGAATAAACATTTCACCATTGGTACACGAATCGTGTACCACCGCGATGCGTTTCAGTGCCATTTGTAACAGTGAACTCGATGAACGAGGCTAGACATCTTCCACATGTCATGTGAAACGGTCACGTCATTTTCTTATCTGGAGAGCATACGCAATAAATCCTATCGACGTAGAACGGAATAACCAGACGCTATAGATTGCCATTCGAGACTTTTGGCATATTTCGCCCAACATACCTAATTTGAAATGTAAATCAGTTTATATACATTCATATTACTGTGTTATATGCGATGCGACCCTTTTGTGTCAATGTCAAGGTCCCAAATATTAGCGAGTTAGCTCCTTTAAAACACAACTGTCAGTAAAGTGTCCATCACACTAGCTTAGTTAACGTATGTTAACATCCCCAAGGCTGTATATAAATTAATGTTAATTGGTCCGGATTAGCCTATTTTAGATGTACTAGGTGACATTAGCCGCAAACAAATGAAATGGAGTTAATGTTCCGAGCTCGGCTAATGAAGACGGGCATACGCATACAGTGTGCTGTGACTGAAATTATGCCTGGACAGCGGCACTAAGGCCTACTATTATATCGAAATCCAAGTGTCAATGGATCTTTTACGTGCACACGGGACCTCGGTTTTTCGTACCATCCGAACGACAAGTCAACTGTCCTTGTCAGGCCCTCCCCTCCGTCCTGCGTCAATGACAAGGGGGACCGTTCCGGAAAATCTGAATGAACTTTTTCGGCCAATGCAGGAACTGAACGCTCGATCTCTAGGCTAGCGAGCCAGCGTCTTACCCACTTAGGCATCGTGACCCCCCAGCCTGCAGATGCACCAGGTAAGATTTAGATAAACAGCGATCGTTCACACTATAATAGTTCAAAAATAGATAAAATTTTTCCACCAGTAACAATATCTTAGATATTAAATTTAACGATTCTGCTTTTATAAAACAATGTTTCAATTGTGCATCAATGAATTTTTTAAAAATCTGTGACGTCACCACCTTTGTTGTATCAAGACGCCACAGGATTATTATTATTTTTTATATTTGAAAAAGGGTATCTCGACCCGAAACGTTATATTATTAAAAAAAACTACACAACTACCAAGTCTGCTGTGGGAAGAAACCGGAGAAAACCCACGAGGTTGGACAGGCGATCCTTCTCCTTCATGAAACCACGCCAGTTGACATAGGGCCTACCTATTTTCTAACTAAAGCAGCGTGTACATTGGCAACATTTCTACAACATTTTTACAACATGGCCTGTGTACACTATTAAATTTGTTGCAAATATGTTGGGAATATGTTGGAAGTTTGTTGTAAAAACACAGCGGGAAATTATATTTTGGTGAGAAAATCATGGATGAATTCAAGGAAAGCACATGTGTTTTGGCTGCTTCTGCCACAGTTTATCTGTTCTTTCTTGGGTCCAAAACCCTTCCTGTTCTTCCTGTTCCAACTCAAAGGAGGATGCCATTTTGTCCATCTAGGGCTCGTCACATGACTTCAGGTAGATCACATGATCAATTAGATGTTGTAAGAATGTTGGAAAACTGGTTTTGCTCTGTGCACATTTAGCAATATTTTTACAACACGACCAAAAACTTGCAACAAAAAATTGACCAGACAATTCTTTTTGCAACAAATTTCCAACAATTCTCCAACATTTTTACAACATTATTTTCTCTGTATACACTTGGTAACATTTTTCCAACACGGCGTTGCAACAAGGAATGTTGGAGAAATGTTGTAAAAATGTCGGTAGTGTACACAGGCCTTAAGACTCAGTCTCGCTTCTCTATTTTTATATTGAATCGTTAAATGAAGACCAAGTTTTAATCCATTTACATCTGCACAATCCGATATCACAGAGAGTTGATTGCAGCCTTGTAATGTAAACAAATAAAAGTACATATCATTTAAAGCTGAAATGAAAACCTTAAACAAGTTGATTGAGCTCCTAGAAAAGCATCTGTCTAAACGCCTGTCTGAAGGATGACAGTTGCTATTATAGTAATGTTATTATCACGTGCACTTTACTAACATTCAGCCTACCGTCGCGTGGTTCGATCAATCATCGCTGAATTCAAGCCTACCGTCGTGCATTCTCCTCGCAGTGTTCCATTTGAATAGAGCTATTTCTCGGGCCATTGCTTCAGGAATATGACCGTCGTGTGGTTGGTTAACAATAATCGCTGAATAAAAAGTTAACTATTATTCAAGCCTATTGGCGTGTGGTTCATTAACAATTGTCGCTGAATGTGTGTGTAAGAGAGAAATGGGGTTAAACGTCCATTCAAAACAGGTCATTTCAGAACTAAGATGTTACTTCGTTTTTATTCCAATTATTTGCTTGCGCGTACGGGTCTTTAGCAGTGGGAGGAAACCGAAGGACTCGGGTGAATCTACTCCTTGTCACATACAACTGGGAATCGAAACCACGCCAGTTTACACAATGCCCGACCTCATGATACAACGCGCACGTACTAACCATTCTGCCACCCCCATTATTTCTTAATGAACAATTTAACAACCCTTAAAGCCTATCGTCCTGTTGACTTTCCGGCGTGATTTCACCTTGTCAGTGATGCAGAAGGAGGGCCTGACAAGGACAGCTGCCTAGTCGTTCGGGTGGGACGAAAAAACGAGGTCCCATGTACACATTGGCGTGTACGTAAAAGATCCCTTAGCAGTTGGAATTCGATATAAGAGTAGGCCGTAGCACACTGTATGGTAATGCCCGTCTTCATAAGCCCAGGTTAGGAGCAGAACAGTAGAACGTTAAACCCCATTTCATTTCATTCCATTTATCGCTTAATGTATAATTTGACAAACGCTGAAGCTGCAGATTTCCCAACGATGTTTCCAGTTGACAGTGCTTCGGGACAACTGCCCCCCCCCCCACACACACACACACATCCCACCCTTCCAGAGAAACAGCGTCTAGTCGCTCAGTATAGGGATATGGAGGTCCCGTGTACATTTTGACGTGTACGTAAATGAATCCTTGGCTATTAGATTCGGTATAAAATAGGAAAGCTAAACCATACCACTGCACGGTTAATGAGTTTTCATTAGATCCTCCCCCTCTCTCACTCACACACAGTTAAATAAACAATAACAATACGAATCGACCACATCTTTCGCAAATCTTCCAAGCACCAAACTATACCATGTCAGTCTTTGTGGATTTTTATATGACGAAATAAATCGGTAATAAATTTTTTTTTTAAAAAAAGAAGTGCCGAGAAGATTTATTAGAGCAATATTTAACCTAAATTTATTTAAGAGAAATGTCACCATAAAACAAAACATTTCACCTTGAACAAGAATTTGTGGATTAATCAGAGAATAACCTTACCCAGTCCCTGGCGTGAAAAGCCGAGATAAAACAGAGCAGTCATGGACCAGACCAGAATCGTGGGGCCCCTACCGCTACAGAAAGATTATATCCTTTCGAATGACGCGCATGTCCTTTCGAAAAGCACGCATTTTGTTTCCGGATGAGTCAAAGAAATGGCATATATTAACATAAAATCAAAACTTTTGGTGTCTCCACTTCTTCACTGTTGGTAGATTGCGGAAAACGACGGAACTGTTCGTAATAGTAATAGACATTGTAATTGTATGACCGGTCTCGTGGGGAGCTATTGTCAAGTTGGTGCGTAAACCTGTTAAGGAAATAGACTTCACTTCTGCTAAAACCATATTGCTGACACCAATATTGCCCTTTAAGAGTCATTCGATTTGCGGCGTTTTAATTCTGATAAATTCCGATAATTTATATACTTCCTGCACCTTTCTGTGTCTATTACCCATTTTTAACAGCGGAAAGAAAAATGTAAAAAGAGTTCGACTAATTGGTTGGCCTATATTTTATTTTTTCTCAAGCTAGTCTATAAATTTCTAACAGAGTTTTGTCGTATGGTGTTCTATATCAGCCACTTCCCACATTGCTCACCGATTTATTTTTTTTAAAAAAGGAAGCGAAAGCTACTTTTTAGCACGACTTCATTTTGTGTCAAAGGGGGTTGGATGGCTGAATGGTTAGCGTGCGCGCGCTGTATCATAAAGCCTGTCATTGAGTCAACTGTCGAGGTTTCGAATCCCCGGTTGTACGTGGCAAGGAGTATAATCGCCTGTCCAACCTCGTGGGGGTTCTCCTGGACCTCGGGTTTCCTCCCATTGCTAAAGACCCCTACGCGCAAGCGAATTATTGACATAGAATTAAACCATATGTTAGTCCCGAAATGACCTAGTTTGTGTCGAGTGGACGTTAAATCTCATATCTCTCTCTCTCTCTCTCTCTCTCTCTCTCTCTCTCTCTCTCTCTCTCTCGCGTCACGAGTGGATTTTTAATATCATATTTATTTACAGAATGACTTTTCTCCTGGAGATTATATTATTTTATATTTTACTATAATAATTATATCCTTAATCACTAATAAACTGAGTTGTTAATTTAGCTGTAAATCCAATATTTTCCATTAAAAAAAGTTTCCTGGCGCGTGCGCATTTCATCACCAAAACTACAAACTGTATCCGTTTAGAAAAAGCGAAGATCGACACGTCGCTTTTTAGAGGGTACGTCACAAAACGTTGACGTCATAGAAATATAAAACACATAGAAATATATAAATCGATAATAGTCTATTTATATATTTCTAAGGTTGACGAGGCTTTTTTTCTCTGCAGCTCAAGTGGGCGGACGAATGACGTCTATATATGACGTCAATATAACACATTACGTTTTTTTTTTAAAATGTGGAACTTGTTTGATCTTTATGCACTTTCTATCCACATTGAAGTTGCTGTATTCACGGGCTGGAATAGCAGGAAAAGCGTAAGCCGCAGTTAAATTTTCAAAATTTCCTCCCAACGGTTACGTCTTCGTGGACTGTAAACGATTAATTGTTTGATTGGCAATCTAGTCAGCCACATTAATTATGCTATGTTAGACCCCTTTGAAGTTGCTTTCTTTACGGGCTGGAATAGCAAGAAAACGCGTTTGCGGCAGTCAAATTATGTCAAATATTACAATAAATAGTTTACTGACTATCCATCGAAACACTTCTTCTTCATTACATGGAATTAACGACATGGAAAACTCACTCTATATTTTTAAACAGATTGGCTATTGTTACGACGAGATTTGGCAAAGTTTAGAACGAATTCCAAAATGGCGGCCAATTTCCCTAAAACCAGCTTTGCAAAAAAAGCAGTATAATTTTCGACGTTTTCAGAACTGAAGGCAGCAATTAAGAGATGGGAAGGGTTAGGGTTAAGGTTAGGGTTAGGACTATTTTTACGACTTTTCAGTTTTTAATTCTATTTCTACGACTAGTCGTAACAATAGCCACTGCCATTTTTAAAAATGTCCACTGGTTTTCGAATCACCAGACGGTTCAAGGGACAACTACAATACGCTCATTTTAAATATATTTTCCCCTTTGCTTGCCTATTTCTAAAATCTAATCATTTTTTCACGTGTCCATTGATTATTTGTTTCAAAAATGTAAATATACATGCATATTTATCTGAGAAGGAAGGGGTTAATATAGGCCATGCCTGCCCCCCAATTCCTATTCAGATACAAATCTCAATAAAAATTTAATATTTTTAAAATATACCATAATTCTCTTGGGGGTTCCATACACGGTAAGCCCCACCCCTTCGCCTTTCGCAAAAGACCGTCGCCGTAGTCTGTAAACCCGAAATTTTTGAGGGGCATTTCGGCTACTGCCCCCACCCCCTAACTGTCATCGAGCCCGTATCCCTATGCAAGTAGCCTCTGCCGTGGCACAGAGATATATCCGACCCAATTGCTAAATCTGCGACCATCATTAAGAAATACTTATTTCCAGTCGGAGCAAGTGTATTAACGGGCCTTAAAGTTCGGCAATGACGACGAACCCACATGACAACGGTTTAGTTGAGACCGTTTATTTTGCCAGTATGCGCTTATTAATATTCTATAAATATTCTGTCATACCCACCTCATAAAACATTGATTGTTTAATACATTCCCAAAACACTGGAAATCGATTAATTGTAAATCGTCACGCGATAGACAGATTTAAATTCTTCCGACACAACAAGGTCAGTTAACGAGAAATTAAAGTTCCGTTATCAGAACCAAATATATCACGATTAATGTAACGTTTGGATTCTGTAAAGTAAAATCGACTTTAGGTTCATTTGCCATATGTTAACTCTAACCCAACCGGTACCGGTACACACAGTCTGTTCAACAATCATGTGATAGGGGAGGGGGTTAATATATGCTATGCCTGTTCTCCAATCCCTATACAGATACAAATCTGAATAAAATATTGCTTATATAAAAAAAACATGTGCCCTAAATTACATTTAGACCTAACTGTCAAACAAAATTTGAAATATAGACCACCTTATGTTTTTATTATGCATTATATATCTTCAACATGTGTAGATTCATAATCCGGATGATGCGACCTTGGCATTCTTGGGGACATTTAAATATTCAAGATGGCCGGAATGGGGCATACTGTCGCCTATATAAGTGTTATTGTTATGTGTAGATTCAGGATCCGGATGATGCGACCCTGACATCCCTGAGGAAATTTAAATATTGAAGATGGCCGGAATGAGGCATTATGAAAATATTGGTTGTCGGGTCACTTAAAAGTAGCTAAGTCTCTAACTCAATATCATCCAAAATCTCCGACAATGAAAACACGAATTATTTGTCAATTTAATTCAACATTGATGGGCTTCCGATATCAAATATTTAAGACAAAATAATGTTTTTACCATTGTTACACGGATTGTGTGCCGTAATGCAATTCAGGCCCATTTTAACAAGGGGCTTGAAGAACGAGTCTAGACGGTGACGTATATTCTTATCTGGAAAGCCTACTCAATAAATACTATATATGTTGACTGGAAAAGCCAGACGCTAGATATCGACATTCGATTGAGACTTGAGATGTATTTCGCCGGACATAACTGATTTAAATTTAGAGTAAAAACAGAATCGAGTAAATGTTAAGCACTAGTTCATATATATACATTCATATTACATTATTATATATGCGTTGTGACCCATTTGTGTCAATTGCTATTTCCCAATATTAGCGATTTAGCTCCTTTAAAATTCAGAAATAAACATCATAAAATTGCAGCCGAATTGGTGGGAAATTTTAATGTTAGCAATGTGATTTTAATCTATTCAGGATCTCCGAATTCATATCTGGAGACCAACATGACCGAACGAAAAGCTAATACCATATTGGAATACATATTTTAAAAATGTTTTGTTCTGAAGTAAGTGACCCCGAAAATCGATATTTCACTGCTATATAAATGTCATCTAGTTGGGCCGTTGTTTCTCGGGAGAATAATTGCTTAATGAAATTCCTGTCGTCGTGTGCAGTATCGTTTTCAATCTCGTCCATGTGTAGGCACGGTACACAGGCACTTGAAGGGATTCAAATAAACCTTTATTCTACTGTTTGGCTATATTACAGTATTAACAAGGTTTATCAGCTCCGATCCTGTTAATTTATAGTCAAACATTAGTAAGAAGTTTTATTTTACTCCCTTCAAGTGCCCGTGTCACGGTATTACACGCGGGACATTATAAGGATACCCATGACAATGCTAACAGATCAATTGAATGAAAGAAATGGGGCTCAACGTCTTAACGAATTAACTTCCTACCTCTCTGCCCCAACTTGGCAGGAGCTTTTAGCAGGGGGATTAAACCGGAGGACCAGGAGAAACACTGGACAGGCGACCCTACTCCTTGTCACGTACAACCGGGAAATCGAACGCACGCCAGGACAGACCTCATGATAGAGCGCACACGTGCTAACCATTCGGCCACCCAACCGTATATACTCTACAGAACAGAGGAGACGGAACATGATGAAAGAACATAATTTAGAAAAATGGAGTTCAAATCAAACTGATGATATATAAATTGGTGTGTACAGGTCTACTGTTCTGCCCCAACACGGTTAATGAAGACTGGAAACAAAATGAAATGGAATGGAGCTGGATTTAACGTCCTACTGTTCTGCTCCGAACTGGGCTAGTGAAGACGGGCATATGCCATGTAGTGTGCTATGAGCGAAATTTTGCCCGGACAGCGCCACTACGGCCTACATTTATATCGAATTCCAACTGTCAATGAATCTTTTACGTGCACACCAATGTGTACACGGGACCTCGACTTTTCGTCACATCCGAACGACTAGAAAGCTGTCAGGACCTCCGAACTGCAGCTCTGACAAGTGGGAACTACGCCGGAAAATCTGGATGAGCTTTCGCGGCCAATGTCTTAGCCCCCCCCCCCCCCACGTAGCCACCGTGATCCCCCAGACCGGAAACCATCTTCTTCCTCTTTTTAGGCAAAAAGAAACCTAGGCGTACATGGTAAATTGTTTTTAATTCGTTTTCCGTCATATTTTTAATCTCGTATTCCATTACAGAAACGAATCCCCAAAGCAAACTGATGAGTGATTCGTGCATATACCAATCTTATTCGTTACGTTTTTTAAAACTAAATAAAGACAAGTAAAACGAAAGTTTGAACTATAAAAAATAAAACGAAATAGTATCTGTGTTTTAATAAGATTGTACATATGCTTGTTGATATATCATTAACAACCGTGCAAGTTTTAACGGATTTTCTTCCGTTAATAATATCTTCAAGCTTTTAAATATAACACCCGTCTTCGATTAGCCCAGGTTAGGTGCAGAAGCGTAGGACGTTAAACCCCATTTCATTCATTAAATATATCAACAAAATACCCTGATATATGTCAAGGCTGGTACAATCCGTCATAGTCAGATCACCAACTTTTTAACCCATACATCGAGGGGTTAGAATACATTTGTGATAAGTCAAAATGCCTGATTTTGAGAAAATTGCAATTTAAACTTTTGATTCACTACCAAAATGAAATTAATTAATATTTTTGATCGATATTTTCAGACATTTTGAAATGAGCGATGGTATTGATTAATATACCAATAGAAAGTGCATTACAAGCGATTCATTTTAATAGAATAAAAAATTTTGGGTTATTTTTGACTTATCACAATTATGTTCTAAACCCTCGACATGCTTCCTGCGCGATTTAGATAACTAAACATAGTTAGATCACCCACATTTTAACCTATGCATGCTTCCTCAGTAATTCAGATAACTAAACAAGACGATCTGTCAGAGTTAGATCAGCCTGGATTGTAACCAGTTCACATTATCTTCTTTCCTGACCTCAATGGCTTTAGGTATATTCTGTTCATTGAACTTTCAGATGCAAATGGAACGGGATTTAACGACCTACTTGTCTGGCATAATGAAGACGGACACACGCCATACGTTGTGCTACTAGGGATACTTTGCCAAGACAGATACGGCCTACTCTTACATCGAATTCTAACTTATTTCGATTTTTTTTACATGCAGTCTAATGTATACACATGACCTCGATGTTCGTCCCATCCGAATGACTAGACAGCTACCCTTGTCAGACCTGTAACACTATTGTAGTGATAACAGAGATATCAGTTTTGTAAATATAGGATTTACTTACAACAAGAACACGTCACATAATACGGTAATACATGGACTTAAACTATAAAACAACTAGTCTACGACAGGAACACATCTATATCTACTATTCTGCCTCTCTGCCAGGGCAGCGGCTGAACTCGGATGAGTCCATTCTCTTGCCCAAGCCTTTCTTCTCCCCCGGCCCCTCGCTTACTGTCCGTGAGCTACTCAATATATACCATCGGCATATAGAGGAGACATATAGTTATATCTGCAATTGTGCATAAACATTTGAAGTCGTGTGGATCTTGTTAACAGATCATGTATAGCTTGTAATGGACATATTGAATTAATGAGATTTAATGAGATTTAATAAGATCGTGCCTTGAACAGTTTATATAGAGGTGAAAGTCAAAATAATGTATTGTCAAAACTAGTTCATTAAGTTTTATGCACCCACATCATAAATGATATCACTGTGTTACATATCCTCCAATCTGCACCACTGACAAGAGGAAACCACGCCGAAAAATTTCAATGAACTTTTTTGGCCACCACTGGGAGCTAACCAGATACCTCCGGACTGACGAACTAGCGTTTTACTAAAGTAGCGACCAGTGGACGCTTACGGCTGCCCCCCGGATCCATTCACTTGATATCATAATTGTTTATTTTTTTCAATGTCTTTTTTCTGTCTTGTCCGCAGGTTTATCTTGTAGTTTTTTGTTTTGCGTGTAGTGCGGCCCTCCTGCACTTACAATTAGAGATGCATTATTTAGATAAAAGGCTGATCGTTCCCTCGCTGTACTGCGTTATAAAAACATTATCCGAGATTTAAACAAGAGACTTGATATTCGTGCTTCATGTATAAAGGTTTTAAAAACAGATAATGAATAATGAATATATTGGATTTTTTTTTAAAAAGTTATCGGGGTTTGAAGTTGTAGAATAGATTATTTATTATCGTTACGTCAACGGTACTTGGCAGTCGTGACTCAGTCTAGATTATCCATTTTTTTAAAATTCAATTATTAAATGGCAATCGTGTTTCAATCCATGTAAATCTCGGTCATGCAATGTTTTAGAGATTTGATACTAGGCTTGCCATATGAAGAAATGTCTTAATAATAGTTTATATAATGCATTTAAAGTCAAATTAAAGAACACAGTATATCTTTAATAGGAGATGTAGGACGACCGTCTATTAAATGATATTGGGTTTAAAGTTCTACTCCGACTGGGCTACGCCAAACGGTTGGCTATAAGGGAAATTTTGTCCAGGCAGCGGCACTATAGCCTGCTCTTATATCGAATTTCAATTGCCAAGGGTCTTTTGAAAGAATTGTGGGTTGTAGAGCCACTACCCGTCTTCAAAGGCCCAATTATTGGTGAAGGTATTAGGCATGTGCGGAAATGAAATGAGATTTAAAGGAGACAAGGCACTAACCCGATATCACCCACAGTCTTCGAAATTGAAAACATGACTTATTGGTTAATTTAGATGAACATTGATGTGGTTATCTTACCGTGAAAGGGTAGGCGAATTAACGTCCGATATTTAAGACACGAATGAATAAATGAATGAAATGGGGTTTAACGTCCTACTGTTATGCACTTAACCTGAGCTAATTGAAGACGGGCATACGCCATACAGTGTGCTACGAGGGAAATTTTGCCCGGGCAGCGGCGCTACGGCCTACTCTTATATCGAATTCCAACTGCCAAGGGATCTTTTACGTGCATTCCAATGTGTACACGGGACCTCGGTTTTTCGTCCCACCCGAACGACTAGGCAGCTGTCCTTGTCAGGCCCTCCTTCTGCATCACTGACAAGGGGAAATCACGTCGGAAAATCGAGATGAACTTTCTCGGCCAATGCAGGGATCGAACACTCGACCTCCAGGCTAGCGAACCAGCGCCTTATCCACTTAGCCACCATGATCCCCTATTTAAGACACAGTGAAAATCAAAAAATTGGCAAACGAATCAAGCACCAGAATGCTTTCGAGCGCCATTTTTAATAACGTAACTCGATGAACGTGTCTTATATCTCACCAGGGAATACTATCAGTGTAGACGCCAATAACCAGACGCCAAAGACTGCTATTAATTTGGACCCTTCGTGTAATTAGCCGAACAGAACAGATTACCAATTACAGTAAAAACAGAAACGATTGAATGTAAAACAGTGTATGTACATTCATATTACATTAGGCGTTGCGACCCATTTGTGTTCAAGTGTAGGTGCCAAAGAATAGCTACATGTATTTAGATCCAAAGACTAGCTCAACCGGAGCGGGACCTTGACCTGACTAGAATCGCGATGGCCCTAACACGACGAAATTTATGTAAGTATACATGCGTTGTTTGTCGTGTGCGTGACCTTGACTGCACTGCAGGTGGCCTATATGGTAAAGTTGCTAAGAAATCGGCTACATCACGGGTTTCGACCAATCACAGAGAAGGTTGAGGGATTGCAGACTCACCCAGTCTCCGCCCATCTCGCCGCTAGAAGCCAAGAATGAACAGTGAGTGGAACTTCACAGAGACGGTTGAGGGATAGCCCAGTCTCCGCCCTCGAGCCGCTAGATCGATTACCGTGAAACTATCATCTCGAATTTAATTTTTTTCTTTCATTTTGCCATGAACCGCGGGGCCCTAAGCCTGGGTCCATCAAACCCATGCCTAAAGCCTAAGCTGGGCTTTGTTTAGCACCTATAACGACCTACTGATATTTAATTTTACCGATAAAAGAAAGACTTTAAATCTCATTTCACCCATTAGCTTTTGATACCGGTGACGTATTGATACCAAAGAGCCGAATTAAGAACTATTGAGTCTGTTGGAATGTCACAGCTTATACGTAATTATAATGCTATTTTGAGTTGGTTTGGTTATTTTCAGCTGATCTACTAATAGAGTGTCAGACCTGAAAGAATCATTGGATTGCCCACCAAACAGTAGTAGTCTGGAATTAATTCCTCTACCAGAATAGTTGCCGCTAGGTCAGGCATGATATAGAAAAGATGGCACCAATTATAACAGAAATTATTATAACCTGAATAACAAACAATACATATTCGAAACTAGACGAGATGTAGTTAATATCGTGGATCTGAATGGGAATTCAATCTGTATTTCCTATTTGTTTTGTTAAAAGGGAATTCAACCGATCACAAAATACAGGGGCCTGTTTCACGAAATTTTAACTAAGATAAAATCCGATTTTAGTAATTCGATTGGATAGTATTAGATTGATTTTAGCGCTTAGCCAATCAGATTTGAGTATGTACTAAAATTTGGATTTTATCTTAAGTTAAAATTTCGTGAAACAGGCCCCAGATCTATATTTCCTATTCGTTATTTTAAAGGGAAATTCAGTCGATTAAAATACAGATTTATATTTCCTTTGTGTTTTGTTTTTTATACTTTCGATGGCTACTACTGCATGACGATCTGATCAGCTGTAGTTGGCCGTGAACTATGTTTTTATATCTTTATAACATTCATAATGCAAAGGTTACATGCAGGAAACTACACACAGCTATGTTTTTCGTCCCATCCAAATGACAAGCAGACAGCTGTCCTTGTCCGGCGTTCCGTCCTGCATCACTGGCCAGAAGGGACCACGCCAGAAAGTCTGGATGGACATCCCGGCCAACGCAGGGATCGAACACCCGACCTCCAGGCTAGCAAGGTCTACAGCGTGTACGTTAAGCTATTCTATACTCTGGAATATGTGACTCGTTAAATTAGGATCAACCTCACAGTTAGTGTTGCTGCAAAATTGAGGTTTAATGTCCTCTCGATAATTTCGGAGCTAATATAAAGTTCATAATTCTATAGAATACAATTACTCCTTATTACTGAGCGACGTTTTGACTAGGCTTCTCCAGTCGTTATCAAGCCATTGAAACAGTTTAATATATAGTTCAGTTTGGTGTCAATTATTTGGTTGCGCGTGGAGGTCTTTAGAAATGGGAGACAACAGAGAAAAAAAACAAGAACCTTAGCCCGTGATTCTATTTCTTGTCACGTATACATGTGCGATCGAAACCACGGTTAACTCAATGACCATCTGTGAAAATAAACCGAAGGAAAAATAATTCCTGGGCAAACAATTCATAACTCTTTACACATCTTCATTCGGGGCCAAAAAGTAGGGGATTTCATTTTATAACCCTTTAAACAGCACACAAAACTGTAAAATTATTTATTCGCCAACATCCAATTTTTTGAAATGAGGTGGAGGGTAGCAACATTTAATGATACTAGGCTAACATTAAAATAGCTAAGTCTCCAACTCAGTATCATTAAAAGTCTTCGACATTGAAAACACGAATTGTTTGACAATTTAAATCAACATTGATGTTGTTATCTTACCAGGAAAATATGGGCCTCTGGTATCCAATATTTAAGACAATATAAACATATTTACCATTGGTACACGAGTCGTGTACCATAATGCGTTTCAGCCACTTTTGTAACAAGGGACTCACAGAAAGAGGCTAGACATATTCCACAAGTCATGTCAAACGGTGACGTCATATTCTTATCTGGAGCATGAGCAATAAATATAATTGTTGTAGATTTCAGCTTGCTGTTCGATTGGACGTCTGTGTTAAAGGGACAGTCCCGTATTATACAGAGGCTCAAAAATAAAAGTCTGAGAATGTATGAAAATAAAACGCCAAAATATAGGGGAATGGTTTATACCTTGTCTCAAAATTTCAACTCAAAATATTGAGTCATTTGGACGTGAACGCCAAAATTGCTTATCCGGACACGTAACCCTTTTAAGATTGATGGTCATTTTTTTCATTTGGAGACCTTATAATCGATTAACGTTTCTTGAGAGGTCTATACAGTGAATGACCCATGTACTGTACTTGATAACAAAAGGTAAATTTTACCTACATATTATTTTTATAAAAAATAGTCTGGTTTTATCCAGATACTGTATGATACAAAGGTTTCCATTTCCAGATGCAGACTGTCAGGTTTAAGTTATTTACAAGCGTATCACAAAAATCGGGTTAGTTAATCGGCCTTAGATAATGGGTTTTAAATGATTTTAACACAAAATTAAGCAGTTTTATTCCCAAAAAAGTTATCGGGATTGGCCCTTTAATTTAGATTAAAAACGGAAACGATTGAATTTAAATCAATTTATATACGTGCATATTACAATATTATATGCGTTGCGACCCATTTGTATCAATTCATAGGTCCTAAATATTAGCGATTTAGCTCCTTAAAATTGAATGGAGTTTAATGACCTACTTTCCTCAATAATTCAGACCTGAAGAGTGAAGAGTGGTATTAATAATTGAACTGGAGTATACAGGTCACAATTCTATGGAGTACAATTACAACTTATTACTTAACGACGTTTCGACTAGAAATGAATTGAATAGAAGTTGCCATTGTAAATAGTTCTGACCGTGCGGTTTTACAAATTGACATATCGACTTGCATTCATTAAGGCTTTTATCGAACGGCAAGATTCCATCTTTAGATGGGGTGATGCTTTCATAAGACAGTCTCACAGTAAATATTATACCACATGTGATTCTGCCATTAACCGGATTACGCCGTAGTGGTCTCTAACATTCTATTATTAAAGACCAAGGATTAAACAAGACAACGACCCCTTGATCTCTACGGGTAGCTTGGTTACATTGTAACACGTGGTTCAATTTTATTTCAACCATTCGCTTGCGTGCACGGATCTTTAGCAGTGGGAGGAAACTCTTGTTGTAACTGAATTATATGTCTCAGTTTTTATTCTGGTCAACAAATTGTACCATTTTACAATATTCCAATTTATTGGTAATACAAACAGGGGCGGATTGGGGCCGGGAACCGGCCCGGGCTCCCGTGTCAGAGCGGCCCCTTTTACTGAAAAATAATCGCCAAATATGCGATTTGGTGGCATATCTGATTCATGGGGACGGGGACTGAGATAACGTTTTTTCGTTGGGTGGCAGAACCCGAAATGCCCGAAAATTTTGAAAATTTAACCACCGCTAACGCCCGTGTAAGCAACTCCAAAAGTATCCAGTGGTTTTGTAGCCGAAATGAAATAAAAGCAAGTAAGAACACCAAACCATAAGCAAATTCTTAAAAAAATCTGTAAAGGCAAAATGTGTAATCATGCAAAAAAGTGTATTCAGCAAATGGACTGTTCACCACTCTAAATTCGAACCATCCAATCAGCTGCATTCAAAAATAATAATCGATGCTCAGTATAAATTCGCGGTATTCAATTAAAAAAGGGGGAGAGAGAGAAATGGGATTTAACGTCCACTCAACACAAACTAGGTCATTTCGGGACTAACATATGGTTTAATTTTATTTCAATAATTCGCTTGCGCGTAGGGTCTTTAGCAGTGGGAGGAAACCGCTGGACCTGGAGAAAACCAACGAGGTTGGCCAGGCGACCCTACTTCTTGCCACGTCAACCGGGGAATCGAAACCACGCAGTTGACTCAATGACAGACTTTATGATACAGCGCGCGCACTCAAACCAATCAGCCATCCACCCCCTCAATTAAAAAAAAGGAAAATTAGTGTTTTATTAGCGCTCGATGACAGTTAGGGAAGCAAAACTAGAAATGCCCGAAAATATTTCAGGTTTACAGACAGCGGCACCGGTTTTCTTCGAGAGGCGAAGAAGCGGAGCTTACCTTGTATGGACCCCGCAAGAAAATTTTGGCATATTAATTTTGACGGTCGCAAACGCGTTTCACTGCTATTCAAGCCCGTAAAATTCATGTTTTAATACATTTCGGGCACTTTATTTTGCCAAGTAGATGAAATAATTTGTTTTTAGCTTTACCCGTCTGCCCGAAAGGTTAGCGCCCTGCCCCCCCCCCCCCCTTGCTCGTACGTCTATGTTGAAGGATTGGTTGCGGATATGCAGTATATAGGCGTACGGGACACAATTCATTTTTGAAACAATTGCCGACATCCAAATTCTGTAATTTTATCTCTGAAAGTAACGAGTTAAAAAAAATGTCAAGGAATGTTTAACACCAGCCTCAGGAAACTCCAGGAAAGCTTCTCGCTCTCATATTCAGCCCACAGACCAGCTATGGATCAAATTTTGCTAAAGTTGATTTCTTTTTTAGTTACGAACCACCGGCCGACGTTTCTGGCGTATCCCACAAACAGGGTGCAGGTGACTTAATAATTAGTAAATTTGCGAGCGACAGTGATAGGTGAATTCGATGACATTTTCGGATGAAATTCGGAATCCCCATCGCATGATTCCGAATTCCGGCCCACACCAAGCACACCCGGCTAAGAAAGTCTATTATACCAGCCCATTTCAGACTTCATTTATGACTTGGCGGCCGTTAAAGCCACGGGCCAAATACAACATGATCATCATCGCTCCATGGCCGGTGCAATACCCCCCCCCTCCCTCCCCATATTATGTTCAGCAGAAAAAAGGTTTTATTTAGAAGAATTGGACAACAAATAAAAATCATTTTTTGTCCGACCGGCCCTTTTTATTTATATCCGACCGGCCCTTCGGGCGATCGCCCGATCGGCCATCCGCCCCTGAATACAAATTCCTAACGTAAACCTATTCAAATGTGACTTGTATTAAAAAATATTTTCGAACCATCTGAACAAGTAAAATAGGATGTAATCGATAATTTACAGGTAGAACACTTAATCATCTAGTTCTTAGAATAAGGCGGTTGTTTATTTTCTGGAGCTGCCAAGCCAACAAGAGTGTTATTGTCCCTTTAATAGAGACACAACGATGATCCGTTACTACATCTGTTATTCACAATATTATGTTAGTGTTTGACCACTTTTATATATGAGCTCGTCGTAGTGCCGCTGCCCGAGCAAAAATTTCCACAATAGCATAGTCCAGTTGTAGCAGAAAAGTGGGACGTTAAACCCCCATTTCATGTCGTTTTCTTAGTGCGCCCTAACCCTAACCCAAAGACAGGCTTTATAATGCAGCGCACGCACGCTAACCATTCAGCCATCCAACCCCCCATGATTGTTGGAAGTGGTAGCTAGATTCAGTTTGCTGGCTAAAACAAAACTACTAACATAACCGTCCCTCTCTTTATTCTAGGGTCTCTCCTGGAACTTTGTGACTTCAGACAGTAAAATGCATTATAAAGATTGTGAAATATTATTAGTCTATCTGATGATAAAAAGATTCTGTAGTGGTGATAATAATAATAATTAGTCTGAGCAGAAAATCTACTTAATGTTTGAGTTTGTGGCTATTTTCGACAGCCTCTTTTATCACAATTAGTTTGTCTTCAATATGCTGCTATTATCTGGATAATCACACATAATGTATTTTGCGGTCTGAGACATGATCTAGCCGTGACTGACTTTAAACAGATGTACGTCAACATAATTGGAGCTCTAGTTAATCCTGACTGATTAATTCTGATTTTGCTGTTAACCAGTCACAATTTGGGAGGGAAATCATCATATAGTCCAGCAGACTGCAGTGATTGAGAGAGAGAGAGAGAGAGAGAGAGAGATGGGGTTTAACATCCACTCATACAAACTAGGTCATTTTGGGACTATGTATGGTTTTCAATTTTTATTTCAATAATTTGCTTGCGCATAGGGGTCTTTAGCAGTGGGGGGAAACCAGAGTGCCCTGAGAAAACCCACAAGGATGAGAAGGTGCCCCTATCTCCATGTCACATACGCTCACTCACACTAGGGCTCGAAACCACAGCCGCAAGTCAGAGGTGACCGGCCAGCTAGAGGTCGAAGTGTGGCACTCTAGACCACTAGGCCATCCCAACCCCCCCAGTGATTAGGAAGAGTTAGGTCTAATCAAACGAAACAAAATGAGGAGTGATGGCATAAAAAAAGACAATGATGGCAAATTACATGATATGACAGATGTTTGTTCATTTAATAAAATGTACAAATTATTTACAATCAAGATGAGTTATTAATTGGGTACTACAATATATGGCTGGTGAGGCAGACATTTTGATTTTTCGTGGCACAGGTGTATCCATTTAGGCTTTACGAATATCAATTTACTGTTTTCTGTGAGGGCCTGAAAAAAATATCATTGAAACAGAAAACTATATCATTGTTATAATTTTATTTTAATTCCACAAGAAACCAATCTGATTAATACACAGATTAATGTGACAGATTCTATTTCGTTTAATTTTTTTTAGTTAACAGTTTTTTTTTTACTTTTCTTTACTACACTATGATCTGTAAGAGTTTTTTTTATATAACCCACATTTTGACTATAGTGTGGGGGATTAGCCAATGAAATGGTTTGTTGCAGTGAATTCTTGGCTTGCGATGCACGGAATTGTAAGTATCCAACTAAAAACATCCACGTTAATTGGTTAATCAATTTTTTTTTTAAATAACCCACGTTCCAATCTGATTAAAGTACAGATCTATATTTCATTTTGTCTTTATACTCTCAATGGCCTCTTCTACATGAAGAACTGACAAGTTGTAGTGGGAGGTCGTGTCAGAGGTCAGATGAGCGACGAATGAGCCTACGACGTCAGACATTTGATTAACCAAGCAGTGTTGATGTTTTTATTAGGACACCCACATCCCTCACATTCCTACATCATAAAGTGTGCTAAAATGTGTTTCACAAAAATTTATATTTATCTTGGGGAGGGGGAAGTTGTCCCCAGGGGGGTACCAGTAATTTGTTTTACTCTCATTAAATTTATAAACATATGGGGGATCGGGTACATGTAATGTTAAAAGGTTCTACCCGAAATCACCCCATCTGATTATCATTTTGTAAAAAAATGGGGGACTGGAATCAAGATACAGGTACCTTGAGAGAGAAAGAGAGAGAGAGAGAGAAATAGGGTTTAACGTCCTCTCAACACAACTAGGTCATTTCGGGACTTAAGTATTAATTGAATACTTACATCATCAAAATTATCATCCCATTTAGTATTGGTGATTACGTATGTCACATCATTGTTCATATAATCAGCTAATTCTCTGTAATAAAATAATAATTTATATTTGATAAAGCGATTTACATTAAAAGAAAATCTTAAACCCCTGTACATACATAAAATTCTTAAAAATACAAGCAACAAATTCTTCGAGCAGGCTACCTTGTTACAAATGGCTCTGGGACGCATAAGGGTACACAAATATTTGTCTTAAATATTGGATATCAGAAGCCCATCTTTTCCTGGTAAGTTCACGACATCAATGTTGATTTAAATTGGAAAATAATTCGTGTTTATTGTTGAAGACTTTGGATGATATTGAGTTCGAGACTTAGCTACTTTAAAATTTCATTTCAATGGGCGTTATCGCTGAAGGAATTCCCAGGTGTCAGTAGTAAAAACTTGGTTCCATGTGACCTTGTTGATGGTAAGAGAACCGTATCAGTATTAAATTCCATATTAACCACAAAAATTAGCATGTGTCAACACACAAGTTCATAATGAATGTACAGGAAAAATTATAAGGAGAACGCTAGATCGAAGACGGTCCTTAGCATTTTATGACGTCATATGAGGATTGTGGGTTAAGATAAGGGTTAGGGTAAGGGCTAGGACCTGCAGATTTCATCAAGAGTCTCGAGATGTAGACTTACACTAACCCATAATCCACATATGACGTCATAAAATGCTAGGGACCGAATTCGATCTAGCGTTCTCCGTGCTATAAGGTAAACGATGAGGTCAATGTAGGACCGCCTCGCCTATAAATTATGTCCCTTTATCTGTAGCGAGGACGCCCATTTAGATACTCACCCGTTGTAAGCTGTAACATATCTCGTCAACAGACGTTTATCTGCATCAGAGAATTCTCCATACAGAAAAAAAGTTTTATTGGTGAAGAAATCAGGTAATTCTGGTAAACCAGAATCATCTGATCCTATCTCTTCATCATATGTTACAGCAGTTTTCATTGGTTTAGGACTAGTCTTTACTTTGCTAACTGAGGTATCCATTGGTTCATCTTCATCTGTTGAGCCACCATATAAATCAGCATCACTTTCCTTTTTCACTGCTGCTTTACTTTCAGCTTCTGCTTTGTGTTTCTTTATTTTTTCTCTCGCTCTGAAAAGAATTGGTGTTTGTTTTTATAGAGCTGCATGAAGTCAGTCTGACCAAATTATTGAAATAAATTTGAACTATATTTTAGTCCCAAAATGACCCAGTCTATGTCAAGTGGACATTAAACACCATTTTTCTTTCTTTTTCCCCCATTAACAAATATTATGTATTATTGAAAAAGGAAGAAAAATTGTGTTTAATGTCCACTTGACATTATTCAGTTACAACAATGGTGGTATAGGGGCTTTAATGTTTTTCTCTCGACCAATAAACCATGCATATAAATAATATATTCACCTTTCTAATTCATCTTCCGTATCTCCACTAGAGTCTGATTCACCGCCATAATGAACTAGAAAACATATAAACAACCTGTTAAATAACCACACTATATATTTATTAAGGGCATTGCCATGTCTAACCTAAGGCAACTTCGCAAGGTCGGACAGTCGGCCCTACTCCTACACATGGTTAGTTTGGTCTGCAATTTATCTTTTAGTCATTTTGTGATTCAGCCAATTTTTAATTTACCATTGCATCAATATGTCGGACAAATTTTGTTGTGTAATTTATTCATCTAATCCTCTCATAACAATTGGCCATAGAGGACACAACATGGGGAACTGATTTCAAAATATGCATGAAGTCCTAATTATTGAATATCAGGATTCCATATTTTTATGGCAAGATAAAAACATCAGTATTGATTGAAATGGACCAATATTTAATTCTAATTTTTGTTTTTAATGTCAAAAATAACGGATAACATTGAGATTTATGTTCAGCTCTTTAAAGGTTTGGCCTTTTTTTAGTCAGATTGCTCTTCTAAACAGCTACAGAAGCTCCACATTTGTAAGGTGTTAAATTTAATGATTATTCAAGGATATTTATTACGATCCAAGATAACATAAAAACCATCGTACCTGGCTCTTTTTTAATGGGTGTTTTCTTTGCAGCTGGTGATTATAAAATAAAAACCATTAAATTTAATGAGATAATTAAAACCAAACATGACAGAAAAATGATAAATAAGTCCTAAAGCATATAATAGTAATCAATGGACCTCTGATGTGATTAAAAAAATAATAACTACAGTCCTTTTGAGATATAGGTTTATTGTGGAATTTAATTTGTTTTATTTTCGATTCAAAACAGTTCATTGCTTTTTCAGAATAGATTTGACCATGACCATAACATACTGTGGTATTGGGGTGTATAGGCCACAAGATAGCCTGGATTGTTTATGACAACCAGAAGGGCTAATTAAAAACAGCCATCTTACATTTCACTCCATCACATAATTCCATCTAGGCTCAAAGCCTTTTATTAAAAAGGGAAGTAACTCAATTAACACAAAGAACTCAAGAAGGCTTCAGACCACTATTCCTTAATAATAATATGAATAAGTTGGTTTAGTAAAGGACTTCCGAGTTGTCACTTTCCTTTTCAGTAAAAACTTCTACAAAATTAAGCAAAGATTTTAAAAAAAAAGACTCACTTGTTGATTTAGCAGGAGTTTTACGAACAATCTCTTCTTCCTCTTCTGAACTTTCACTTGGAGAATCGGCATCACCAACACGATATCTATAATCATAATATACAACATGTGTATGGTATATACATGTATATATATATATATATATAGATTAAAAGGTCGGTTACCGTCAAAGGATTTGATATATTCTAAAATCTTATGTAGAAAATACCATTAAAGAAATTTTATTTAAATGCCTACATGTTTCGCCGTTAGGTTTTCAAGGCCCTGAAAATCGAACGGCGAAACACGTAGGCATTTAAATAAAATTTCTTTAATGGTATTTCCTTCTTAAGTTTTTAGAATATATATATATATATATATATACAAGGAGAGAGAGAAATTGGGTAAAACCTCCACTCGACACAAACTAGATCATTTTGGGCCAAACATATGGTTTTTAATTTTATTTCAATAATTCGCTTGCGTGTAGGGGTCTTTAGCACTGGGAAGAAACTGGAGGACCCAGATAAAACTCACAATGTTGGACTTATCACATACAACCGGGGATTCCAAACCATGCCAGTTGACTCAATGAGTGGCTTTATGATACAGAAGGCACATGCTAACCACTCGGCCATCCAACCCCCCATATCATAATATACAACATATGTATAGTATACATGTATATACAGGGTTACACACAGTGCAAAGGAAACAGAGAAATTGACATCAATCGAGAAGAGTAGGAAGCCATATACACAAACACATTATTTCACTAAAAGATTATGACATGTCTTAAAGGCCAATATTGATGTCAATGATTATCAGATATGTGACAGAACTGGTTAAACACGTTCCAAATATACTTTTAACACAGAGATCATTGCTACGATCGATGCATAATGAAGATTTGAAGAAGAGGGAAGTGATACAAATTGTACTTGTGTCCAGTTTAAAGCTGACCAACTATATTTTCATAATGCATGTCGAATTTACGTGTTTAATATCTTGATCAAAGTTAAAAAAAACCCAAACAATTGAGTATTGATGATACATTTTTGGACAGTGGTCAGGAAATTAAGTGATACCTGGGTTATAGACTATAATTGGTTTTGCTTTATCCATATTATTATAGAATTATTTGATAAGGAACTGCAATATACACTTGAACTTATAGTGTATATTGCAGTTCCTTATCAAATAATTCTATAATAATATGGATAAAGGAGAAACCAATTTAATTATTAGGTCTTTCGGACTAAATATATGTTGAGAAAAGTCATAAACTAAATGTATTATTATACTGTAACTTACTTTCTCCAGTTGAGTAATTTCTTCTGTTTATAACAATCTGTTATCCAGTTCTTGTTGACAATTTTACCTTTACCTTTTACCTGGTTATATTTAGGTGTGTGGGGGAAGGCACATCTATACAATATAGAAATATATCATTATTACCTTTGATACCTTTCACAGGGTTATATTTAGGTGTGTTGGGGAAGGCATAATGTAGCATCGCTATACCTGTCACCTTTTATCTGGTTATATTTAGTTGTGTTGGGGAAGGCATATCTACAGTACAAACAGATCACTTATTACCAGTCGTCAAAAACAAATGGCATGGAAATATAATTGGGAGTTTAATGTCTCCATTTCCTTGGGTATATAAATATTAGAGAATCTTTAACGTGCAGCCAATGGTATTCTTTGGACACAGGCCCACGATTATTCCCACAATTTAATGACTAGACACCATTCCTTGCCAATCCATGTGTTGTGTACCAGCGAGAAAATCCTGAGTTGCCATCTTAGGCGTCACCATCATGAAACTGGGGACCTTCTGGTTAGTGAGCCAAAGCCTTGCTCATCAATCAACGGATTGGATACGAAATGAAATGAGGTTGAACCTTATAATGTTCTGCTCTGATTTGGCTAATAAAGATGGGAACAAATTGGATAAGACTGCTGAAGATTGAACAACAACATGTGATCTTGTAGTCTCTGTCTACAGGGGAGCCTTGGTGACTGAGTAGGTAAGACACTAGCTCGGTAGCCTAGCGGTCACATGTTCGATCCCTGCACTGGCCATGAAACTTCATCGCGATTTTTCGATGCAGTTTTCTTTTGTCAGTTGTGCATGATATAGGGCCTGACAAGGACCTGGCAAGGACAGTTGTTGAGTCGTTCCAATGGTAAATGAAACAGGGGTCCTGTGTACACATTGGCAATTGGATTTGACATAAGAGTAGGCAATAGTGCAGCTGCCTAGACAGATATTTCCCTCATAGCCCACAGTGTGGCACATGCCTGTCTTCATTAGCTCAGTCAGAGCAGAACAATAGGATGTTAAACCCGCCCTTTTCATTTCAGTTCTCATTCTAACAGATCTCATGGGTCAACTGTGTTGTTTTATTTCAATCATGGTTTTTAAGCAGCCTTTGCATAGAAAACTTTAAAAAATTTATGAGAGAGAGAGAGAGAGTAATGGGGTTTAACATCCCCTCGACACAAACTAAGTCATTTCAGGACTAACATATGGTTCAATTTTACCCCAATAATTCGCTTGTGCGTTGGGGTCTTTAGCTGTGGGAGGAAAACGGAGGACCCGGAGAAACCCCACGATGTTGGACATTCGACCCTACTCCTTGTCACGTACAACCGGGGATTTGAAACCACATCAGTTGACTCAATGACAGGCTTTATGATACAGCACCATTCGGCCATCCAACCCCCCATGGTTTTTAAGAAGCCCTTGCCTACCAAACTTCCCAATTTTTCTGGGTTTCTACTTTCCAGCTTTAGAGTTTATCCAAATCATAGTTTTATTATACATGTACTTACATTAAATGAGTACAACCGCGCCCCCAATCAGGTTTATACGTTCCTCCCATTTCTAGAGCTTTATCACGTAATTCACCACGATATGGATTCTGATAACCGCTCATAGCAAATATTACTTTCTCCATTAATTTACTGAACTCTTTTATCGGGGACTGTTTTACTGGTTCAGCTAAAATAGATAATAATAGGGACGGTTTTAGCTAAAATACAAGGGACAATTTACTGGTTCAAAATAGCATTTTATAATGATAATTCTTTAGCCGACTCTCTGTTCACTATTAAAGGGAAGCAGTTGCAGCCCTGCCCTGCGCAGGTCTATCCGAGATCACTTTTGTGCTCCGGTCTACAACAACTATATAAAAGGAACATTTGCACAATTTCATTTAAGACTGATGAATTCAAAATGAACGAAACTAGTAGCTTCATGAGAGAAATCAGGACGGCTACTCGCCACTCATAAATTTCTTATTTTAAAATAGGTAATAATAATCCTGTGGACTGTTTTGCTGGTTCAGCTAAATACATAATAATACTACTATGTCTAAGAGTACATTGATGTACAGTAAGGAAATGTTTTCTACTCTGATAAGTGACAGAATCTGGGCTGTCAATGAGGCCAAAGTGATAGATCTAAAGTACTCAATAATTTAGTCGATTAAACGGCAAAATATCTGTTATCACAGAGATATGCAAGTAATTTTAATTTAATTGATTACATTGCAGATTAATCAACCCCTAGCATGTCTCGCAATTAAAATATTAATGTACTATTTTGTTGTTATGTGATTCAAATCACCATTTTTCACACACGCACACACAAAATTATCATTGTCAATTTCGTTAACCATGACAATGGAAGCTTAAAAAACATTTTTTAGCTGTGTGCTTGTTTTTCAACAGAGTTTATTGAATAAGGTCTCAGAAGTTTGATGTACTTATATTCAACTTACATTTAATCTTTTTTAGAGGCGGGGCTTTCTCTTCGTGACTTTTATTACTAGAAACTGATGACAGGCTGGTCGACTGTTTACGTAGTGGAGGTTTAGCCTGTGGTGTCCTTACTTCATCATCACTGCCACTGTGCTTACGTTTAACCTGAAACACAGATGGTCAAGCATTGCAAAAAATATGCTCACCAGCAACCAAGTCATTGGACTAGGAGTGAGTACTGAGCTGCAAAAATCAGAAAAATAAAATAAAACCGAGTACAAACAATCCCAGACAAAATTCGAAGTCCTAAAAAAACGGTATATGCAAAATAGTGTAATCAGACAAAATAGTGTAATCAGCATATGGACTGATGACCGTGTACAAAATACACGACAAACAGTGGTAACAGGTGTCTGGAAGAGTAAGCTTATCCTGCCTGGCGACACACCCACCTCAGATTTAAATGTAGGGAATCAAATATGCAAGTTTTCATTGAAAATCACTGAAAATCAATAGGATTCTTCCTTGAATTGAACTCATCAACTTGACTAATACTTTCATAAAAATCGAATCATATTTGATGTGTATTGTATGGGACCCAGTTTACGGTCCAAAAAATATTTGTTATGTATCCCTTGAAGTCTGTTCTCATTAAGGCAACACAATCGTGCATTAACAGTTGATAATATAGACAAGGAGTAGGGTCACCAGTCCATCCTTTTGGATTTTCTCTTGGTCCTCGAGTTTCCTCCAATTGCTAAAGATCCCAACAAGCAAGCTAATTATTGAAATAAAACTGAAACATGTGTTTGTCCCAAAATGACCTAGTTTGTGTTGAGTGGACGTTAAACCCCATTTCTCTCTCTCATACATGTATGTACATGTACTAGACTGGTGTGATGGAGAGCCACAGCTATTGCATAGAACTTGTTATGTCCTATATTATATTTCATGATGTTCAAGTAATAAAGGTATTCTAGATCTGTGTTATCTCAAAACTTCAGATTTAGGGTTAAATCACCTCTGCATATATAACACTGTCCAATTGATCGTGAGATTTGATTGTTTTTCACTTAATAATTAATGTAGCCAATGAGAGGCAGACACGCAACTTGTGTTACAGAGCGGTTGTTTTATGAAGGTTGCACCTGTCTGTTACAGATGTTGATATAAATAATATACTTATACCAGTACAGGTGTGTACACATAATTAATCCTAATCATATATCAAATCTACCCTATGTTTCCAAGGTCATTGAAAGAGTTGTTGCATCAAGACTATGAGATCATCTGCATCAGAGAGAGAGAGAGAAATGGGGTTTAACGTCCACTTGTATGTGACATGAGGATAGGGGTCTCTCTCAACCTCTGCCTTGCGCGTAGGGGTCTTTAGCAGTGGGGGGAAAACGGAGTGTTCGGAGGAAACCCACAAGGTTGAGAAGGTGTCCCTATCTCCATGTCACATACGCTCACACTAGGGCTCGAAACCACAGCCACAAGCCAGAGGTGACCGACCAGCTAGAGGTCGGAGCGCGACACTCTAGACCACTAGGCCTTCCCCCACCCCCATATGCAATAAAATGGACTTGGAGAAGGTAATGCAATCTGCCTACAAACAAGGACATAGTACTGAGTCTGAATTACTATGTGTCCAGAATGACACTCTCCAGAATCTTAATTCTGACAGAACAGCCATATTGATTTTATTAGACTTATCATCTGCCTTCGATATGATCGACCATGACTTCCTGTTGCAAACTCTAGAAAGTGGGATAGGAATAACCGATGGTGCTATCTTATGGATGAAACCGTATCTCTTTAGACCGCTTCCAATCGAGGGTGATCAATGGTGTTAGGTCATCAAATTCTAAATTGAGTTTTGGAGTTCCACAAGGATCCGTCCTAGGTCTCATACTGTTTACTGTAAACACTCTACCTGTAGGAGATATAGCTAGATCACATGGCATTTCTTTCCACCTTTATGCAGATAGTACCAAACTGTATTTGGGTTTCCGTCCACTAAACGCAAACAACCAAAATGTTTTTAATTCACTTTCAAGATGTATTGAAGATATTTGGTGCTGGATGACCAGTCATCTATTGAAACTCAATGAAGGCAAGACTGAATTTATAATAATATGTCCTCAATCATCATGTGCAAAATTAGAACAGTTTCAACTAACTGGTGACTCAGTGATCAAATCCCAACACAAGAGGGCGAAACCTTGGTAATGTGAGTATTGTTTCCAGAACTGCTTACTTCCAAATATGAAATATCCGCCAAATTAGGAAATCTATCGATACAGACTCCACGAAACGTAGGATTCAGGCATTTGTCATATCTAGATTGGATACTGTAATAGTCTCCTAGTACATTATATTTTCTAGTAAGATTGATTGTCTCTTTTTTCCATATATACCATATTTTTATTGGAAATCACTACCCTATAAACGCTTTGATAGGAATGCAGTTTTAAATATAAAACATTTTTTAGTAAGATTGAGTGTCTCTTCCTTCCATATTTTTATTTATTGTAAATACTTTCATAGAAATGCATCTTTAAAAAAAATACTGTATTTTTCTAGTAAGATAATGTCTCTACTTTCCATATATACCAAGTGTACCATATTTTTATTTATTATAAATACTTTCATAGAAATGCCTCTTTAAATGAAATCCATAATATCGTGGGTGATTATGAAAGATAACCAAATTTAGACTACTGATAAATTACTCATCATCACTGTGTGAATGATCGTAAAACATGCAAGACCTAATTTAGATTTCAATATCATTTAACCATTCCATCAATCAATATGTTGAGAGGCTTTAAGTAAGATGTTAAACTAGATATCAATGTTATGTAATCTAAATCTATCAATATTGATACATGATCTTGTAACATCAATTCATGTTGAATAGATGGGTTATTTAAAAAAATAATTAATGGCAAGAAGATCAATATCACTACTGGTAAATGTCAATCATAAAATATTCATCAGATTCGATATCATGGTTTTATATTACAGCACTAGTTTTTTTTATTTTATAAGGCTCTTCCATTTTTTATGTTTTATGTCACTGGAAACAGAGAGAGAGAGAGAGAGAGAGAGAGAGAGAGAGAGAGAAAATTGGGGTTTGTTTAATGTGAACTGGACAGAAACTAGGTCATTTCGGGACTAACATATGGCTTAATTTTATTTCAATAATTTGCTTGCATGTAGGGGCTTTTTTTTTTTAGCAGTGGGAGGAAACCGGAGGTTGGACAGACGACCCTACTCCTTGTAACATACAACCCGGGATTTGAAAACAACGCCAGTTGACTCAATGAAAAGCTTTATGATACAGCATGCACATGCTAACCATTCGGCCATCCACACCCCCAATGTTAAAATGAACAATCTCTACTAGCATTGAAATATTCCACCTTCACAAGCTCATATTTCAATGTAAACGGAAAGATTGATCAAGGAAATGAAATGGGGTTAAATGTTCTACTGGGCTAATTAATGAAGATGAGCATACGCTCATACGGGATTGAAATGAAATGGGGTTTAATGTCCAACTGTTCTGCTCTGAACTGGACTAATGAAGACGGGCATATGCCATATACAGTGTGTTTTGATGAGAAATTTAACCCGACATCGGCACTACGGCGTACTCTTATATGGAATTCCAACTGTCAATGGGTCTTTTACGTGCACACCAATGTGTACACGGGACCTTAGTTTTTTGTACCATACGAATGACTAGAGAGCTGTCCATGTCAGGCCCTCCAACCTGCATCACTGACATTGGTACACGAATCGTGTACTATAATGCGCTTCAGCTCCAGTTGTATCGAGAGACTTGAGGGACGAGGCTAGACACATTGCATTGCATCAAGTGGCAGAATGTAGACTGGAATAATTAACCAGACGCTAGAAATGTGGACTAGATTGAGACTGCAAGGCTTATTTCGCTGGATATAACTGATTTGAAATTGGGAGTAAAAACAGCAACCAATGAATGTAAACCAGTTCATATACATTCATATTACAGTATTATATGCGTTGCGACCCACTTTTGTCAATTTCTAGGTCCTAAATATTAGCGATTTAGCTCCTTTAATGGAGATTTTCGAAAGTGTATAGTTTACGTCAAAGGAAATTGTTAGTGAAAACATTACAGTGACTGAAAAATCAGAACAGACACTACATGTACATGTACATCCAGGAGGGAATTAACTTCAAGTCAACTTTTTCTGATTGTAAAATACAAAAAACAATGACTAGAATTTTATAACACTACTACTAATGAAATCCAGCAGATTCGACAAAGGACAGGATGAACTAGGCTAAGAATTGGTTAAAAGTCTAGAGTCCAGAGGATTCAAATCTGTCATAAACAATCGGTTTCCAGGCAAAACAGGCCCACATTTCGCAAGACATGGATAGAACAAGCTAACATAAAAATTTGCGATAAAAACTGTGACCTCTAGAGGGTCCACAACCTTTTGTATTACATACTTTTACACTAATTGCGTACAAGGAGAGGCCATTTTTGTTTGGCAGTTTTGAATTCCCCGAAATTCGAGCTCAACCTTCTTTATGGTGTTATAGCAGTGTTGGGATTTCGGCTGTATGTTCCGGACGTGTCCGAATTTTTTTTCCAAACACACTCTATTGTCCGACCGTGAATATGCCCATTCGGACATCAAGACATGGTGAATAATATTCGAAATTCCAAAATTAATATATATTGTACCGACTAGCACTAAGAGTATAACTACCACTCAACCCGATTATCGTTGACAATAGGCTGGATTGATTAGGTGATTAAGTGATCAACGTATTTATCGTGTTATACCGACTATAAACATACCTTGATTGATTACTTAATCTGCCTTGATTGACTGACTTAATCAAGTGTTTATAATTTTAATCTTTGTCTAAACCACATGGTTTCTGCATTGTCGGACATTTTAATTGCATTGATGTGAGCCGACAATATGTATAAACTAACCATAGATGTCACGTATTGTAAGAGTATACAAAGCCCAGATCAATAGACAGTCATCATAATCCGTCTGCGATATCACTTCGATGGAAGCGAGAGTTAAATAAAGCTATTTCACACACACATATATCTGAAAAATACTAGAAATTGCTAACTTCGTTCTTAGCGCACATGGTTACAGCAATCGGCAAACCTCGGCAGATATCGTCACTTTACATCCAGCTTCAGCTGTAATGACGGTAAGTCATATCTCTAGGAACTTGACGATTTTAGAAAGAAATTGCGTCGTTCGAAGCGTGTTTAGAATTTTCAGAGCAAAGTTTACTTGTTTGAGCTAATCTTGATTAAACTTGACAGAAAAAAAGCTTGATACAGGTAAAGCCACTTGGCAGATCCCGGTACCCTACATTAGATGCGTAGAATGTGTCGCGGTGTGCCGAATGGGTTAAAGCACGAGAACTTAACCGGTATTATAAATCTCGCGAGACGTGTGGCACGCTAAAATAAACACCCTAAGAAATGTTGAATATTTCGATTGGAATAACGTTATGTAGTTAATTGTTTTAGACGATACACATGCTGCTACATGTAGAGTGGAATTGGATTATTTAGCAGTTGTATTAGAGTGAATTTTACGGCCAAATAAATTTAGGGATGTCATTTTTTTACCTTCCGTATATAAATCGAAACGGATTAGACGACAAATGCCGGACTTTGCTGAAAATGTATCAACTTATGACAAGAAAAATACGGTAATATGAGGGGAATATGAAAACATTAAGGATTGACAGTAGTCTGCATGCTTTTATCCTCTATGGTATTACAATGTCATGTGATTTTTTAGGAATAATATTGACATAAATTTGATTGCTGTACGGGAATTAAACATAGAAAATAACGAGGTGCACCTATTTTTTTTTATTACGTATGAATTTGAATATTTTGTTGACACGTGATTCTTAATTGTGGTTTCAAAACGTCTGCTTAAATAACGATAAGAGTTGTGTCCCTTTTTTGGGGAAAAAAATGTCCAACAGCTAAAATTTTGAAATACCAACACTGTGTTACAGTGATATAATTAAACAGTTTTTAAAATCAGACTATTAGTGTACATGGAGTGGCTATTATGTCCAGCAGTTTTAATCCGATTTTCACAAATGGTGACATCAAAAATATAGTAAGCTCGCACTGCCAGGCACGATACGCCCACATTTTCGAGAGATGGATAGAGAACAAACAATACCGAAATGGATTTTTCCTACAATCAAAGGCCATAATTCATTAAGTTACAATTTGATATGCGCAAATATCAAAAAGAATCAAGATCTTTAGGTTATAAACATGCATTTCAAGTTTCATCAAAATCAAATTAAAATTGTGACCTCTACAGGGTCCACAACTTTGATATACCATATTTTGACACTATTCGCATACAAACGGCGCCAATTTTGTCTGGCAATTATGGTCCCATTAATTCGAAATTTGAACTCAACCTTCCGTAGGATGTAGCAGCGATAGAGTCAAATGTTTGTTTGAAAAATCCCCTATGGTCTCTCTTGAGGTCACAATTATTATACGATTTCAAGTTTCATCAAAACCAAATTAAAATCGGACCCTCTACAGGGTCAACAACCTTAGTATATCATGTTTTAACAGTATTCGCATACAAAAAGCGGCCAGTTTGTATTGTAATTTTGGTCCGATTTTTCCGAAATTCAAACTCAACCTTCTTACGGTGTAACGGTGATGTAATCAAACGGTTTTTCAAATCGGATAATAATTGTGACCCCAAGAGGGACCACAAGCTAAAATAGGTGATTTTTCAGACAATCAGGGGCCATAATTCAGAAAATTATGTTCCGATAGGCAGGAATATCGAAAGGAACCAAGATCTTTGGGTTATAAACATGCATGTCAAGTTTCATCGAAATCGGTTCAAAATTGTGATCTCTATAGGGTCCACAAGCTAAAAACACGATTTTTCATACAATCAGGGGCCATAATCCATGAAGATTCGATCTGATACATGCCAATATCGAAAGCAGCCGAGATCTTTTTGGGATAACATATATTTCGTCAAAATCGGACAAGAATTGTGACCTGTAAAGATTCAACAAACAACAGACGGACGGACAGGGGCGACGACATAATACGTCCACATGAAAATGTGGGCGTATAAAAACACCACAAAATTGCATTAATAAACTGCATTACCCGGTACTCATAAAAATGCATTAATTGCCCAGGAGTTACTGCCTGATTTTCGCAGACTCTGGTGGACCCCCTAAATATCAACCAATCTGTCTAGTTTTTTGCATGGGGTGTTTTTTCGTGAATAGGAACAGATTAGAAAAAGGGACAGGGGAATCTGAAAATTTTCAAAAATCGAGGGGCTATAGATGCACCCTAGCCAGCACTAGTTCTTGCCACAGTTTTCCACCATGACCTACATGTAGCTATGCAGGTATGGTGCTTTATTTCTATAATGATCTGAACTTTAACCCCAGATCAAACTCATTCATATTGACCTAATATTGGAAAAAATATAATACTCACAGTTGCAGGACTCGGTTTGGATGATGATGATGATGATGATGATGATGTAGCAGCGGCAGAAGGTGAAGCTGTTGGTGCTGCTTTTCTTTCAATGCTTGATGGTGATCTGGTCTCTTCAACAAGTTTAGATACAGCTCTGATAGCTGCGGCACCTTAAAGTAAATAATGTTAAAGAGAGCTTAAGATCAGAAACATTGAAACAATATTGTGCATGTAAATTATGCATGCACAATCTGATAAGTATACAGAGGGTTGGGTGGCCAAATGCATCATAAGGTTTGTCATTCAGTCAACTGGAGTAGTTTCAATTCCCTGGTCGTACGTGACAAGAAGTAGGGTTGGCTGTCCAACCTCATGGGGGGTTTCCTCCCACTGCTAAAAACTCCCATGCGCAAGCGAATTATTTAAATAAAGTTGAACCATATGCTAGTCCCACAATAACTTTGTGGAGTGGATGTTAAACCCCATTTCTCTCTCTCTCTTCATTTTTGTATATGTATACCTAAGTTCAATACTGAGTAAGACATTGATTTAATCAAGAAAACAAAATGAAAGTTAGATAATCTCCAAAAAGATTCATCAAAATATTTGGAATAACACATATAGGTGACGCTGTCTTGATTATTAAATGCAAAAATTTGCAAAATTATTCAAATCATCATATTTTTACAAAAATAAAATGAAATAGGGTTGAATGTTCTAATGTTCAGCTGCAACTGGCCTGGGCTAGAGAAGATGAGCATGCGAAATACAGTGTGCTATGAGAAAAATTTTGCCTGGCCAGTGTCGCTACGACATACTCTTATAATGAATTCCAATTGCCAAGGGATCTATAGTGTGCACAAGGGACCTCGGTTGTGTGGACCATCTGAATGACTATATGTTGTCCCTCTGTCCTGCACCACCGACAAGAGGGAACAACACCAGAAAATCCTGATGAACTTTCTTTGCCAACACCGGGATCAAACCCTGAACCTCCTGATCAGTGAGCCAGCACCAGTGCTCACCCTGGGTTCCATTTTTTTCCCGCCAATTTTAATTTTTTTTTTTTTTAGCCATATATTTCTTCCGCCAAAAAAAGTTAAAATTTTCAGTAATTTTTATAACATTTTTATTTACATTTATACTGTACATAGTCTATTACAAATTACAATATCCTTTTCTGCTTTGCAGAAGCACATTTTTTGAAGAATTTTTTTAAAATCTGGGAAAACCACCTTTCGAATACTGCTGAGTAGCCAACCATTAAATTACAGAGCGTATTTGTTTTGTTATATATATAATGTGTCTACTAAATCCTCTTTCACGTTCTGCAGTTGTAACAGGTATTGTGAGCAAACGCTTACTAATATCACAAACAGTTTTGGAAATATGTCGTCTTAGGTAAAAGGCAAATTTACAAATGACAGTAATAGATACATCACATAAATCAAATAATTGAACATAATTGTGAAATGCCATCACTTCTTCGGACAAGTTAATGGTATCTAATTTTAACAAATTCACATACAGGTAACTTCAGTAAGAAATATATCAAACGGTCCTCATAATTTCAAAAATCCCAAACGAATCGAACGAGGATTGTTCACCGACACCGTGTCCGCCATTTTGAATATATACAAACCATAAAAAAGCCACCGGTTCGTATTGAAAACAAAATATTAAATCTTTTGTCTCTTAATTAATTTATTACTACTCTTACCGTATATACTTATCAACACTAATCCGAGATTGATCAAGAGACAAAAGATAGGTCTATTGATACCGAATTGATTGTTAATTGACTCACTGTCATTCAACCGAGCACAATGGACCGTAACGCGTCTATACGGTGTGGATATCAACGCATTGTCATTATGACTAGAAAAATTATTGCCAAAGGTAAAAAAGAATCGCCATGTAGGAAAAAGTTATCGCCAAAAAATCCGCCAGATTGAATATTTTATCGCCAAGATTATATTTTTATCGCAATTGGCAGAAATGGCGATCGACAGAGTGAGCGCTGGCCAGCACCCTTCTCACTGAGCCACTGTGGCTTTCACTGGTTTTTTAGTCTTGTTACTTTTTAACATTAGTAATGTTACCTTTTAATGGAGTGGACTCGGTCGGTTTATCTTTTGTACGACCAGCAAATAGTGAACCAGCTTTTATATCATCACCATCATCAGATTTGATTGTAAAAGCTCCCAGTTTCTTTATTGGTTTCTACAAAAATATCTATGTCATTATAAATTACACAACAGAACTTACCAATTGAATTAAGAGACAGTATGCCATATAAATTGTGCTGTGGTTTTATTATTAAGTCCATTCCAAGCCAGAACATTTCAGAGAACATAATAATCTTTAAGAGGCATTTAGTAACTGGATAGAGCAATAAAACTAACAAATACTTATGGAATAACAGCTACTTATTTATTTGAGCAACGTTTCAAGGAGTATTCTCTCAACGTTATCAAGCTAATAATATCAGAGAACATGTTGAAGAAATCAGAAATTTTTTTAAACTTGACTTAAACTTGTCAAATGCTGATAACTTGGAATCCAGTTTTACAAGAATCTATCTGTTTAAAGAATGTATAAAATATTGGTACCTGTGTTTCTTCTGTACCATCTGATGGAGAATGAAATCGGATAAAAGACAAGCCATATGGTGTGTTCTGAAAATTAACAACAAAAGACTAACATGTACCCTGAATCAGTGTGTCACTTTTCCTTAAGATCGATTAATATTTCTTGAATGATAACAAGCTGATTTTTTTGAACCAATAACTCATATACAATATTCCTAATGAAAAGGAATATACAATTAATGTCATGTTAGCATAAATTCATTCTACAGACCGAGAAATGATTATGTCATAACTTGCTGCTTCATTTCAAAACAAACATTGCCATGCAACAACACGTAATAGCTGACGTTCCTCACTATTTTAAGATCTTTTGTTTGTTACAGCTATAACTATGCCAGACGGCATAAATGTGATACCTAGCGCAATTCCCCGGAGGCTCCCGATTTCACCCCTGATCTCCCAAGCTTGTGTTTTTATCCGGACTAGGTTGATTTATTGTATTCATGCTTGTTATTCCCTTATTTAAGTAACTTACTTTGTTAAATGGCTGAGTACAGACAATCTTTACTCGATCCCATTTCTGTCCTGCCACAGCTTTCGACAATTTATCGACACCAAACATCCTGACAGCATTACGATTATTACCATTTCTACTTTCTATGGGGGTCATAAATGTTGACGCTACTAATATCACCTGTGTAGAATTAAAAACAAATAACCTGCTGATAAATAATATTAATTTTGGACTAATGAAATATCTTAATATATTTTCTTAAAGGACCAGTCCCAGATCAATTTACATGCCAAAATGTGAAAAAAACCCAAATAGCTTGTCAAAATTTTCAGCTAAAAATATGGAGCAGTTTGGAAGTAGCCTAAGCGAAAAATATTTTTCAGGGCAACATATATAACTTGGTAATAGTGACGATCATTTACCACTTGGTAATTAATTGCACACACAAATAAAGTAAACTATGTTCTGATAAATTCTATTCGACAGTTTTCAGAGCTGAACTATCAAGCACCAAGTCCCACTTTATAAATCAATGTCTGATTGTGTCCACCATCCTGACTCTACCTGGCACCCATATATTGCTGTGGCTACGACTCAATATGTAATTCTAATAGGTTTACTTTCAATTTTCAATCCACTCTTTTGAATTGTTTGTTTGTGGTTTCTGAGTTTGATGTCTTGTCCTTATATTTGTTATTTGTGTAAATTATGTGTGGTGCAGTCCTCCTGCTCTTACTATTTGGTACCAGATATTATGGTGGACACAATCAGACATTGGTTTATCAAGTGGGACTCTTTTTTTGTTTTTAAACAATATTTTATTGATTATTAGGATTAGGAAACAGGCAAAGCCTAATCCTTATCCAAGTGGGACTTGGTGCTTGATAGTTCAGCTCTGAAAACTGTCAAATAGAATTTATCAGAACATAGTTTACTATATTTGTGTGTGCAATTAATTATGGTACCTGTACCTGATATTCTTGGTCGGTGGATGCTGTGGATTTTCCAACCAATATCTCGACAAAGGCAGCACCATCATTCCCGATATCAACAGACTGTATCTGGGAGGATTTCTCAAACTGTAAAACTACTGTCACCTGTTTTAAGCCAGACGTCGCACTCTTCCATTTGTGAGTCCCGTCGGGTTTTAACAGATTTTCGGCTGGATTATTCTAAAAAAATATAATTGTTTTTCAAAGGACTAAAGGGCTAGCGTGAAAAAATGATATATTGCCTCCTAATTAAGGAACAGAATATTCAGGACACATCACATGTTATGTAACATTTCTTATACAATGTATAAAAAGACACCTGGCGTATAACCGGCACTTCATCAATTAGCCTCAGTGTTGCAGAAAATTAAACCACCAAATTTTCATTTTATTGTTAGTATAGCACAACAGAAACTAACCACAACATCACTTTTATTCATTGTTGCAATCTTTAATGTGGGAGACTAATGCTGACAAAGCAAAAACCATTTTTTGTTGTGATTTTGCCTTTTATAATACACAGTTGCCTGTCAGGATAACTCATTATCTGAGACTACTTCCACTTTTCCATGGAGTTCTGACTCTATGAGTCAACCAGGTACCTATATATTGCTGTGGCCATGGCTCAATATGTAATACTAATAGGAGGTTTTTCGTGTGACGCACTTCCGGTTTCTATTTTTAGCCTGGCCATGTTTAGCCCGCACTTAGTTATAATTTTTTTGTTTTAATGCCGATATACTGCGTTGTAGCAGACGATATGTCAAGCTGGCACACAGTTCAATAGTTTCTATCATCCAAAAAAATATTCTCCATATGTTGAAGACTAGAAGGTTCTGGGTGACCGAGACTAATGGTCCAGTTGGCCGTACGCAAAAGCATTACACAGATATTTCTGTATGCAGCCGATTTATATGTTTTGTGTTAATTGTACTGCAAACAAATAATAAATAACATCTGTTTGGTTGTAAAATGCCACGAAATAGAGCATAAGAGTAAACAATATGGATTATAGAGTGGTGCCCTGCGGTTCCACGAAAGAATTATTCAAGACGATATTGAAATTTAAGCACGACCGTAGTAAGTCAAAAAATGATAACAAATGATAATCACGCTGTAAAAAAATTATGTATATTATTATAATGCACCAAACTAAATTAGAAATGAATAAAACAGACACAAATATATCGTTCTCTATTCTTGGTTGCGACAGTGGAGATAAACTGACTGGATTAAAATTTCACTGAGTGCCAAACGCTGAGCCAAGACGATTTATGTAGTTGTAAAAAGAGCTTTGAAAAATATTCACAGATTCCAATTGATCATCATTTTGTTCTTTCTGTTATTCATATTCCATCAAGAATTTTTTTTATAAAAATGGCTGAAGTTTTACCACGTAAATCAAACAACTATTTTTCATTGGTTATAGAGCCGTCTAAACGCGGGGAAATTTACAGTAGCTTTTGGCTATACAACACGCATAAACAATCTTATTTGCATATTGCATTCTATTTATAGAATTATTAGCTGGAATTATTTTTTGAGTCGATAGTCTCAAGGACCGACACAGTACCGTGTTTTGTGTAAGAGTATAGCATGCAACGCTAGCAGACGATATATCAAGTATTAATCGCATACGTATACACTGTCCAGTCGGCAGTTGAAATAGGATAGACCATTTAAATCTATTATGTTAATTAATAGTCCTGTAAGTAATAGATAGCATCTGTTTGGTCGTAAAATGCGTAATAAACTTGACTAAATACTAATTCGGGCCATGAGCACTAATCAGTCATCCACAGTTGCATACGGCCATTACGGGTCAGGTGAATGAATGAATGAAATGGGGTTTAACGTCCTACGCTTAAGCACCTAACCTGGGCTAATTGAAGACGGGCATACGTCATACAGTGTGTTATGAGGAAAATTTTTGTCCGGGCAGCGGCGCTACGGCCTACTCTTATATCTAATTCCAACTGCCAAGGGAACTTTTACGTGCACTACAATGTGTACATGAGACCTCGGTTTTTCGTCCCATCCGAACGACTAGGCAGCTGTCCTTGTCAGGCCCTCCATCTGCATCACTGACAAGGGAAAATCACGCCGGAAAATCGAGATGAACTTTCTCGGCCTATGCAGGGATCGAACACTCGACCTCCAGGCTAGCGAACCAGCGCCTTATCCACTTAGCCATTGTGATCCCTACAGGTCAGGTAAACTTGCCGTATATCTTTTCTATATCAAAGTTTCTGTAAACATAGGTTTCTGGCATCGGTCGGTGTATCTTACACGTATATAGAAATGGTGGTCGGTTCCATTTTAGGTAAAAGAAGCTTACTGTACAACAGCATTTTCAGAAAAAAACACACAATGGCCTATGAGTTTCAGTCTAGCAACACGGCCAGTGTCTGCGCATGACCGAAAATGACGTCAAAAAGGAAACCCATAAAAGCTCCTATGGGTAACTCTCAATCCACTCTTTTGAATTGTTTGTTTGTGGTTTCTGAGTACGATGTCTTGTCCTGATATTTGTTTTTGTGTAAATTATGTGTGGTGAAGTCCTCCTGCACTTACTATTCGGTACCGGGTATTATTGTGGACACAATCACTATCAGACAAAAGACATAGGTTTATCAAGTGGGACTTGGTGCTTCATAAACTTGCCCTGTACGTTAAGGAACTGCTCTATTGAAGAACTTTCGAACCCCAGTCAATTTAACTGGGCAACTTTTTTAACGTCTGTGTGTCATTCTCTGTTAACGCCTGTACAATGTAAAGGAACATTTTTGTGAGATGAACTAGGTGCATGATAGAAATTAATACCCTTGATCACTACAGTTCTATTTGCATGTAATTTTGATAAGAATGGAGTGTCCAGGGTGAGTTGTGATGAATGCGGGGTCAGTTTATCCATCGACGTTTCACCTCAGAGCTGAAATGAAATGGACTAGAAGCTGTCCTTGTCAGGCCCTCCGTTATGCATCACTGACAAGGAAAAACCACACCATTAAATCGAGATAAACTTTCTCGGCCAATGCAGGGATCGAACAAACAACCTCCGGACTAGCAAGGCAGCCAATTACCCACTTAGCCCCGTGATACCCCTATCGTCTATGTAGAGGGGATGAAACAGCCCCAGGTGAAGCGATCCTGGGAAGAACTGCCTGCTCCCAGTGAGTTGTGATGACAAATTGAAATTGACAATTATTTATTTGTATTTGGCCTTATAGATTTGTTACCTTGTCTTCGCTGCTACAAGAAACAACGTGCTGTAATTTGATCTCAGGCATTTTCTGTTGCACGCCAAAACGACTACCAATTATTACTATCACTATATTAACTAAGTAAGCAGTTTTTCATGGCTAATATTAGAAACAAAGTAAGAACTCAAAACTCGCGGAAAAAATAAACAAACAAACACCGCTTCCGGTTATAGCGCAGCAAAAGCAAGTAAAACGAAAGTAAAGAAATGAAACGCCAGAAAAAATACGCATGATTCTGTGGCAAAATTTGGAACTGGAGTCAATTTTAAATAATCCATGAGATTTAGTTTATTGATTAATGTATAATTATTAATTAAAACCTGAGACAAAATTCCGTTTTCTGATGGCTTAAAAATTGGATTTGTCTCCCTTGCCTCTCTAACATATTTCACTGCTTTTGACATTTGAACAATTTTGAATATAGCTAACTATAATAACAGGGCCGGCGGTAACAATTTTATGATTGGGGGTGGGGGCGGTGGCTTCCACCCTAGGTCCTCATGGGCGAATGTCCAGGGGCCACAATAACCATGAGAAAAGAGTAGGCCTGCTTGCGGCCAAATTAGCCCAGCTCCCCCACTCCTACTCCTAGTTTCCTTTGGAATAAATACGGGGCTTTTATACCTGGATGTAGTGGCTAAAGCCAAGTATAAAAGCCACTGTATCTATAGTAGTTCCAAAGGGAACTACCCCACTCCTGAATAAGGCTAATGGTTCAGTTCCACTAAGTGTTTACAAAGATGGGATGAACTGAGTGAAAGTTTCAACCATTTGCATAATGGTGAGAGGAGAAGAAAAGAATGGTAATATGGTGAGAGGAGAAGAAATGGATGGTAATATGGTGAGAGGAGAAGAAATGGATGGTAATATGGTGAGAGGAGAAGAAATGGATGACGTCGAGGTGAGTGGAGAAGAAATGGATGGTAATATGGAGATGGAGCAGAGTGAATTGAATACTTCATATAGTCGAATACTGAAACATAAAATAATAAATAACTGAATACTGATATTCATCATATAGTCGAATACTGAAACATAAAATACTGAAACATAAAATACTTACTTCATATAGTCAAATACTTACTTCATATAGTCAAATACTGAAATTATAAAATTTTGATATTTTTGTCATTTTAGGTGTTCGAGGCCGTTCGTGATATGTTAGAGGATAACCTGAAGTTGAGATGTGCTGTGGCGGATTTTGAAAGGGGGATGTGGAGTGGCTTCCAAAGCGTGTTTCCTGATACCGCCATTCGAGGCTGCAATTTTCACTGGTGCCAGGCCGTCTATAGAAAGATAGTGGAATTGGGCTTAGAACGGGCGTATAAGGAAAAGGACGCTGTTTACCGCACCCTAAGGAAGATATTCGCACTCCCCTTTCTTCCGGCAGAGCACATATCACCTGCTTTTCTAAAGATTCAGGAGAAATATGCCACAACAGAACTTCTTAAAGAATTTTTTGCTTATATACAGAGGACGTGGATGGATTCCTGGGACGTCGAGAATTGGTGTGTATTTCTGCAACCAATTCGCACCAATAACGACGTCGAGGGATGGCATCGCAGAATTAATCACAAATTAAAGATTTAAAGATTTTCCCGCTTTGTTATCTTAATGAATTTGTTAATGGATTTTTTATTTGTTGAATTTGTTAAATTTATTTATGAATTTGTTATTTATTGAGCTTGTTGTTTATTGAATTGTTAAACTGTATATGAATTTGTTATTTATTGAATAAAATGGATTACTGTGTTATTTGCTGGAGAAAAGGGTGACCAGACTATACTATTTAAGCACATTATGTGTCCCGAAAGTAAAATATGCCGTGTGGGCGACTACATCAACATATACAGAACATATGGAGAAAAGGGTGACCAGACTATACTATTTAAGCACATTATGTGTCCCGAAAGTAAAATATGCCGTGTGGGCGACTACATCAACATATACAGAAATTATACGTGTGGACGACTCCACCAACGTATTATTATATCCACGAATTATACTAAGTCGTGTGGACGACTCCACCAACGTATTATTATATCAACAAATTATACTAAGTCGTGTGGACGACTCCACCAATGGGTGTGGACGACTCCACCAACGGGTGTGGACGACTCCACCAACGGGTGTGGACGACTTAACCAGGTTTTTCGTGTGTACGACTTTGCTTGTGGACGATTTGACTGGCATTCATCTTAATCAGTTTCAGTAGCCTACAATTTTGTGTATTTAGGGGTGAAAGACAAGGTATATGCCGAAAAATGCATGATCAAAACCAGATTTACCCCCCTCTTTGCAGAAAACCTTGTGAACCCAATATGGTAGGCCTACAAGTTACAATTTTAAACTATTTATTTTCAAATTTGGTTTCGGAATTAACATAAAGTTTAATTTTATTTCAACAATTCGCTTGTTCTTATGGTGATTTTAAACATTTTTTACAAATTTTTAAACAAAGATTTGATAGAAATTAGTGTTAGATACACAAGATTAAATGATACCTGGTTTTACAGTGTTAGCAGTGGGAGGAAACCCAGAGAAAATCCTTGGATTGGACAGGCGACCCTACTCCTTGTCACGTACAACCGTGGACTCGAAACCGCGCCAGTTGACTTAATGATACAGTGCACCATTCACCCCCCCCCCCCATTCAGAAGAATTGACAATGGTACACCATACATGCAAGTGATACTGAAACAACATATCATCATAGGCCAACTAATACAAATAGCTTTTTAATTGTGTAGGTCGAACAAATAAATATTTGCTTGATAAAGATGAGTAGAGTACCTTTGTGGAAACATAGCATGTTTAAAAGCCACTACTAAAGTACTAGTTATTGTGAGGGGAAATTTATCATTACCAGCTGTACAAGAAATTGTAAATTGTTGTGCTAAACTATTTAACATTTACTACCATTTAACATGTCCTGGGTGTGAAATCCAGAAGAAACACCAAACAATATCTTGGTAGGGTGTACCATGATAAAAATATCTCCAAATATGTGGATTATGCCACCACAAGCCAGATTTTATTAGTTTCTACCATATGTCATCTTCATCACTAAATATACAGTTTTGTTGTATTTAATATCTGTTTTAAAGTCAATTTAACCCTTAACCGGTCTACGTCATCTTAACGTTATGACCTCAAGTGGTCAGGCTAAATAAAGGCCAGAGTGAAATATTTTCTATGCCTATTTCAATCGACTTATAAGTGATAGATTCTTGACACCAATAAAAAAGTTGAAGGGAATGATTTGATCTATAATTTGCAAATCATTATAAATCATTTTCATCAGAAATGTCATCTTCAGAATCGGTGTCGTCGATATAATCCTAGTCGGGGTCATTCATAAGCATTTCAATCATTTTAAGAGTCTTTAACCTTCCCGACATCATTAAATTGCGTTTTTTTGTTAAAAATGTTGAACAGATATGTTTTTCTCAATGTTTTTCTCAAGACAAGTTCCTGTCTAACACGCATGCGTGGCCATATCAATTAAATACGAAACTAAATACTGCTTATAAAAGGCTCTTGCTGTGGTCGACTAAAGTCGACCGTGACCACTAAGTTGTATAACGCCGTGGTGACTATAGTCGACAGAGACTGGTTAAGGGTTAAAATACTCTGAACTCGTCGCACCAAGCCAGTCTTTCGACTGTTTGCTGGTTCATTGACTGGTCTGGATTATCAAGACTATTTTATACAAAGCATAAAAGAGAGAAAGAAAATCTGAGTTCTGATTCATGTTAGCGTGGTACATAAACATGAACTAAATTTTTTTAATAATCTCCCTTTTCTAGCTGTTTGGGAAACCCTGGACCCTGTAACCTCTATATTGTAGCTGTGTGGGCCACCTTGCACCCTGTACCTCTCTTTTCTGGCTGCGTTAGGCACCCTGTACCCAAATTCTCACAAAACTTCAACAATTGATATATTTCTACCATTTATTCACAATTTACAGTTAGTTAGGTTTGCATCACAGTAGAAGATCCATCCTCCACATCGCGACATTTTGACAGAAGTAGTTCTCGTCGTATTTCGTCTGTTATTTTATGATGTGTATGTAAGCGTAATAATTCCATCATGGCCTCCTTCTGTTCTGTTGAAATATCTTCTTTATATCTCTGTACAAAGGTTAACAAGGACTGATGCCATAGAACAGGTAAATCACGCTTGTCTCGACGGAATCTACAATTAAAATATTAAAGAATTCAAAATTTAAATACATTTAACTGACAATATGGACGAGGCACAGTAATCATCACTGACAATATGGACAGGACATAAGTCATGAACGACATGGACATGGCACAGTCATTGACGATATGATTGATAATACCATGTATGGAGTCATCATCATTGATGATTTGGACATTGCTCATACAGTCATCATCACTGACAATATGGACATGGCAGTCATTATCAAGTACAATATGGACCTAGTATAGTCATCAACATTGACAATATGGACCTAGTATAGTCATCAACATTGACAATATGGACCTAGTATAGTCATCAACATTGACAATATGGACCTAGTATAGTCATCAACATTGACAATATGGACCTAGTATAACCATCCTTAAACTGGGTTTAATATCCTTATTTTCAGTACCAATCTAATGAAGAAAGGCTTACACTATGCAATGCACTACGAGGGAAATTTGCATGGTTACGTGCGTTTCTACATACTCATCATCAAAATCCAACCATATGTGTACTCCAGTAGACCTTGGGTTTTGTTTTTTGTCCCATCTGAACAAAGAAGACAGTTTACCATGCCAGAGTCTCCATCGGATAGCCGTGGCGATAGAGAGGCGGCTTCTCACCAATGCAACGAGGGTTCAATCCCAGCTCAGGGCATGAACTTTATCGTTGTAAGTGAGAGGGATATTCAGTCTCCCGTCCGATCAGGCAGGTTTCCCCGAGTTCTTCGGTTTCTTCCTGCAGTAATGATCAAAATCATTCGCACGATCTGTGCCAAGGGCCAAATTTGAAAAAGGCCTCAGGCCTAATTTGCTACCCTTGTAAAATGACGTGATTATTATTATTATTATTATTATCCTGCACCACAGGCATAGATAACATTCCTTCTACTACAGCACACCTTTGACCAATTGGCCATACAACCCCCTGCTGAATTTGGATGGAAATAGTATTTCTCATTCTCAAACTTACCCAAGATAATGATGCACAACAGCATCAATGACTCGATATGGTAGAGCATATTTTTTATCAAATAATGTTCTTAAAAATATACTGTTAGCTCCGTTATAGTTCATTTCTGCTATTTTCAAAATGGCTGCCGCTGAATGCAGCATGGGTATGGAACATTTAGCTAATATAGACGACATAATGATGGCTTCTCGTAATGCACAATCTCCAGCCTGTAAAATACAAAACAAAGGTTAACAAGAACAGGTTGATATCCCCCGCACTTGTATACCCAAAAAATATTTCAATTGTAACACAAGAATTATTAAGGATAATAAAGAAGGCTTGATCTCGCTTTAACTTCGTACATCTTATCAAGCCCTTCACGTAATACCCTTCGCATATTATGGTACTAAGTTTGATTGGGTACAAACCCAGCTTGTGCGCCTATCAGATTGCTTGGTCATCGTGAATGCCAAGTCTCGCGCTTTCAAGCTTAAATGGCTACCTGTGATAATCGAGTTGCAAAGTTCAAGGTTTCTGTTGGGTTCGCTATGTCACAATCTCTGTTCACGTGTCTGCAGATAACATAGCTATAAGTTTGGAAATTATGAAGTAAACCAGCAACGGCCAGATATTGTTAAACTTGCAGTCGCTGCTTCAGAAACATGCAATTCACCAAGCTTCAAGAATTAAATTAATGTTTATTCAAGCAACGCATGCCAAAAACATTAAGGTTTGACAGGTATAATGACATTGTAGGACAGTCAAAAACATAAAACAGAAGGAGAGAGAGAGATTGGGGTTAAGTATCCACTCAACACAAATTAGGTCATTTCGGGACTAATATATGGTTCAAATTTACTTTAATAATTTGCTTGCGAGTAGGGATGTTTAGCAGTAGGAGGAAATCGGAGGACACAAAGAAAACCCATAAGGTTGGACAGGTGATTCTACTCTTTGTCACATACAACTGGAGAATCGAAATCACTCCAGTTGACTTAATGACTGGCCTAATGATACAGCATGCACATGCTAACCATTCAGCCATCCAACTCCCCAAAACATGGAACAACACAGATGTTAGGCAAAGAAATGTTAAGTGTAACAGGTATGTATATAAAATATATATTTACCTCACACAGTGGTAATAAGATGCCCTTAAAGAAAGCTGCAGGCTTAAATAAAGATTTTCTGATGGCCTGAATAAAAAAACAAGCAAAAATACATCAAATCAGTACAGTATTAAATTCTAGGATATGGTAAGTCTCAATCTCATTGTAACACCAGATAATACCCTACAATTCTCTTAGTATGCATAATTATGCTTGATAACAATAACGACTAATAGTAAAAATGGTAGAATTCAGTAATTGTCTTTCATATAGACCTGTTGTGAATATTTGTATACATCGGGGGACCTTAGTACATCCAATATGTAATCTTGGCACATATTTTGAAAAGAAGTATTATTACCCTTCACGAGAAATGCTTTAGAGGGGATTGTTATGCCAGAGATTGAGCTGGAAAAACTTGAAGGTTGTACTTGTTGACCCTGTGACATTCTAGACAAGAGGACTATTCCCTATTATTCCATATTTATAAAATGAGAGAGAGAGAAAGACAGAGAGGGTTGAATGTCCACTCGACACACACCAGATCATATTGGGACGAACATGGTTCAATTTTATTTCAGTGGGAAGTAACCGGAGGCCCTGGAGAATATTCACAAGGTTAATCATGATGTCCCTCGTAAATATTGGTGGTACAAACAATCCAAACAAAGAATGAAGTTTTGTATTCAACTTACCAAATAAAGATGAAAATTTAATCGTTTATATTCATTGATATCATCTCGTATCCTTGGTAACAAAATTAAATTAAAATATCTGAAATATCAATAAAAAGGTAGCCATTCAGTGTTTAGACAGGAATGTAACACTAGGGATCTGGTATCCTTTAACTTGGTTGTTTTGCTCTTTAATTAATATAATAGCCTTTAATTTCAAAACTCCTTTGATAATTGATAATAACCCTTTAAATTTCAAAAATGGTTTAATTAGTACTATGGCTTAATTTAATGGTACACCATTTAATTTCTGCTCAGCTAGTAATTAAAGGCAATAGATAATTGAATGGGTCATCCATTTCTAAACCCTTCTATGAGAATAGAAGGTTTAGTCTCACTTTCCCCACATTTGATTGTTTTGATAAAGGATTAAGAGGTTAGTAGACCGTGGGTGTAGGGCTATAGTCTGTTTAAATTAATTATAGTGTAACTGGTGTAAACTTCTCACTCTAATTATTGTCAATGGTGAACACTTCCCACCATCAATAGATTGGGGAAATAAGTGAAATCAGTTTACTAATAAATTTACATTGTGAGCTGTTTTGATGTAATAATTAATTTGAAATAAAACCAATTAAACTACTGATATTAAATCACAGATTATCAGTTGATATATATAGCTCCTCTGAATTACAAATGGTTATTCCAAAATGGCAAACGCTCTGGTTAACTTCAAATACATTGCTAATACTAAAGGTGGTCAGAATTTAGTGTTGGATGGTTTTAAATTCAGAGTTAAGTCTAGACGTAATACTATCATATACTGGGAATGTTGCAAACAGTACTGTACAGCTATAGGGCTACCATTCGCGGTGGTATTCTAGCATCTCCTCTTCCTCAACATTATCACCCTTCAGAGGAGGACAAGATAGCAGTCCTAAAGAAGATGAAGGCCAGAGTCAGTGCTGACTGCAGAGCAGCTATACAATTTATATATCTATTTTTATTTAGTTAATATATGTATCTGTTCATTATATATCTGTACTTATTATATTTCAAACTTTAGAATAGTTATACTATAAAAAGGTATTTATTTACTATGTTGAAGTGTCACATACTTATTACAGACTATACTTTAAATCCCCTTAAACACCCTTTGTTGTTTAATCAGTCATGGCCTAGTGGACCTTGACTCTAAACAATAGATGTGGGGAAAGTGAGACGTCCCCGAACAGAAATATAGTAGTTGTTATCCATATAACTTTGTGTTTATTTTTACTTCTATGAGAAATTAAATGGTGTACCATTAAATTAAGCCATAGTACTAATTAACCATTTTTGAAATTTAAAGGGTTTTTGTCAATTATCACAGGGTATTTTGAAATTAAAGGGTGTTCATCGAATTTAAAAGGCAAAACGACTAAGTTAAAGGATACCAGATTGACAGTGTAAAAATTACCTAAGATTCTGTTCAACAGAAATAAACTACAAATACTACACAAGGTTGACGTGTGTACAAATGCGACAATTTTGGACAAATATTCCTGCCGTGAATTTGATAAAAAGTATGGGTCGGCAGTATATGGCCCGCTTTCATTCTATCATATAACAACAACATGTAATTTGGTAGGATTATTACTGACAGAACTTTGAAAACCGCATGAATTTAAAAGGCAAAACGACTAAGTTAAAGGATATAACAACAACATGTAATTTGGTAGGATTATTACTGACAAAACTTTGAAAACCGCATGGGAATTAAATATGAAAAATAACGAGGTGAACCTTTTTTTTTTTACAACGTACAAATTTGAATATTTTGTTGACACATATTTGTAAATTGGACACTCATTATCAAAATTAATCAGTCAGCTTTAAACTGGACACAAGTACAAATTAAGCGATTGATGGAGATTTTAAATGATTTTTACGAATTTTTCTAAACAAAGATTTGATATTAAACCCATGTGAAAGAAATTAGTGCTAGATACACAAGATTAAATGATATTCAGGTTAGAGTGTATATAGTTCTAATATCATTCCCACCAAAGTCTTTGACATGTAGACATAAATTGATATATTTATTGTCCAAAACACACTTCTTGTTGCTTTGAATTTTCTATCAAATCACACTAAATGACAACTGTATTAAGTTTACTTAATGTCATTGTGCTTGATAACGATAAGAGGATACTTGTAGAAACGTCATGCTTTTAGAATAAAACCAGTGATTGTTTCCCATAAAAATTGTGTTCTGTTAAAGTATTCAGAAGATTTAAATTTGTATCTGTAAATATGCTAGTAATCCTACCTCTGTGCTAATTTAGACTTGAGATTTGCTGTGAAAATTCTAGTAGCTTGATACATGGAAGCTGCTGACCATTCCTCGGGTTCTGTGATCTGTAGGATCTATAAATAAATATTCATACACAATTCATATCTTTTTTTTAATAATATTTTATTCAGATATTTAAAGGGATTGGGGAACAGGCACAGCCTATATGACCTCTCTCCTAAATACAAGAATAAATATGAATATGTAAAAGAAATAAGTGAGTAAACAACAAAACAATAAAATGAATACTTAATCAGCAACATTTGATATATACATATTTACTTTGGCTACGTAGTTGTTCATGTTCGCATTTTGGTCGATATAGATGTTATACTGATCTTAAAACCTTCTTCCCATGTCAAAAGACATATCTTTGTAATTACAAATTGGAACTGGCTTGTTTATATTTTCTGTTGGCTTGGGTTCAGTCAGATACAAAAGATGGAGAGAGAGAAATGGGGTTTAACTTTTGCTTTTAGTCAACAATAAATCTAGTTTTAAGTTAAGAATATATCCATATATATCCAATTTTAACGCAATAATCAACAATATTTCTAGTCTCTCACCTGTTCCCAGTTTCTGAGGTTGGGTATAACTTTGAAAGCTTTAGGTAATTTACCACTGCGATATTTGGCTAATATTTGTCGTATTGATTTATACATTCTGGTTATTCGGTTGTCTATTTTTTCTACATGTAATTCAGATCCGTCTGAAATAATAAAATACAAATAATTGCTTCTGAAACAGATTTAATCCTTTCGTTAGTGACTACTATATCGTTGCTGCGCTTCTAAAATCTTGTATCTCGAATTTTGCTACTTTTCAGGAGACACAAAAAACTTTACAGATCTAATAATAACTGGCGAATTGAATTGTTCCTTCGATATAAACATGCTAAATAAGACTACCTTCAAGAGTGTATGAGTGTGAAGCATGTACCTATAACACCAAATTAAAAAAAACATAATACAATATTTTAAAGAATTTTTTTTCTCCCAAAAAATGAGATACGAGTTTCTGACAGTTTTTTGTAAATATTAAATTAAGTCAAAATATCGTGTGTCGTAAAATATTTTTTCCAAATGTTTTATTCCAAAATGTTGTATCTCAAATTTAACAATGCATTCTTGAGATACGAGGTCTTGACGCACATATTTTTGTGTTGACCAAAATATTTTTGTCCAATCGAAATACGACAATTAGTCACAAGGTAAAAAAAAAAGCATTTCTAATTGGTTTAGAGGTACGAGGTTTTGACAGTACATGTATCAATGAAATGTGAATGTAATAAGCCCCCAAAAAGTTTTTGGCTAAATCCGAGATACGAGGTTTTGGAAGCGCAGCGGTGATATGGTACCCAGCTAACATGGTCTAAATCTATCTATAGCTATTCTAATAGTATAATTGCACTCAATAACAGGGTCCTACGGAAAGTTTAAGTATTCTGTAATGAGAGAGAGAGATGGGGTTTATCGTCCAATCAACACAAATTTATCTTGGGACTAACATATGGTTCAATTTTTTTTCAATAATTTGCTTGCACGTAGGGGTCTTTAGCAGTTGGAGGAAACTAGAGGCAGCCCATGAGGTTGGACAGACGACTCTACTCCTTGCCGAGTACAACTGGGGAATCAAAACCCCGCCAGTTGACTCAATGACAGACTTAGTGATACAACTCGCATAATATGCTAACCGTTCAACCCCCTTTATTGTGTAATGACCCGGTAAATCCCCAAGTAATTACAATTCATTTTTGGTCTTCTGATACCTGTGGTCGTTGATATTCTACCCTAAAATCATCGGGGTACCATGGACAATTTGTGACATGCATGGTGACCTTCTGACAAAACAATCAGTGGTGTGCAACTGACGATCTATAATTGATTAACAATTAATCGAAATATCGAACAACTGAAGATAATCCCCCACCTTGGCTTCAGGCTTCAATAGGGTACAAAAGAAGCCTGGAAATGATTTCAAGAGGATGCTAGTTTTGGCTATATCCCAATGATATCCTCAACAGAAGAAGCGCAATGTTGACAATGTTTCAATTCATCCAAATTCTGTAAATACTGAACGAAAAATCTTAACTATTATTGGACTGATATTCTTTTAAAAGATTTACTTTCACAATATCCTTGTTTGCCAGGGATTCCATAACCTTCTAAAGAGAGAGAAATGGGGTTTAACGTCTACGCGACACAAACTAGGTCATTTCGGGACTAACATATGGTTTAATTTTATTTCAATATTTCGCTTGCATGTAGGGGGCTTTAGCAGTGGGAGGAAACTGGAGGACCCAGAGAAAACCAACCATGTTGGACAGGTGACCCTACTCCTTGCCACGTACAACTGGGGATTAGAAACCACGCCAGTTGACAGACTTTATGATACAGCGCACACGCTACCCATTAAACCATCCAGCCCACCAAAACCTTCAAAAGACAATAATTATTAAGACAATAGACAGACAGATGGTTGTGTTGTTTTTACCTGATAACTGTGAGCGTATTTCTGTTTGTTTTTCTGTGAGTTTTTCCATGATTATATCAGCTAGCGTTCTTTTTACAGGGGCATTTTGTGACATAAACATTTCTAAAGCCTTTTCATCTTCCGGATTGACATTCTGAAATTACAAATACAGAATATATATAGTACACCATAAACACAATCAGATTACCAAACTGATTCCACAACAAAATACAGAGCATGCCCTTTTCTGTCATTTCAGTTAATTCAGCAACTAGTACAGCCATCTTGACTTCAAATATATTGAAAGTTCTCTCTTGGCTCTCAACAGGCCTAGGACATTCTAACTGAAAGACCTAAGCAACAACCACTCGATTACGTTAAAGGGGCGCCATCCCGATAACTTTTTGGGGTTAAAAACTGCTTAATTTTGTATGAAAAGCCCTTAATAGCCTCTAACTTAGATCCGAGCAACTTCTTCAAGCTACATGTATGTGATACGTTTTCAAACAACTTTTTTTGCATTCACGTCCAAACTACTCAATATTTTGAACTGAAATTTTCAGACAAGGTAAATACACTATTCCTCTATATTTTGGCGTTTAAATTTCATACGTTCATAAACGTGTAATTTTCAGATTCTTTGAAATTCGGGCTGGTCCCTTTAAGTATTATCCCTTGGAATAATCATAGCATTTAAAATCTTATGGTTTTGATTGGTACAGTAACTATTATAAAACAACTAAATGATTTTTAGTTCTACCAGACATGAATTAATAAAAAAGAAAGATATGTTACCAGGCAATGAAACATAAGCCCACAGCAGCTAAATCAACAGAGTAGTCAACAAGGGTTGTCACATATTTTACTTTTTTCAGTAATGAAACATTTATAATACACTAAAATCTGATTAAAAGTAACAACCCCTTAACACATTGACTGCCGACTACAGGTATACTCGTAGTCATGGTTATCGCGCCTGTGCTGCTACGAGTCATTGACTTGGTATAATAATATAAATTCACGGCAATGGTGATGGACCGTAGTTTATGATGCGGCACGGAAAAAGAACATCCGGTAAAAATAACCATTAGCAAGTCCCGCACTACAAGTCGTATGCTGGCATATGAGTTAATACCGGAAATGGTCGGCATATGTGACGCACACTTCAAACTAGGGTCGGCAGCCAACGTGTTAAGTAATTATCAGAAAATCATTAGAATTTGTTTTGCTTTGATAAATTTCTCCTCCGTGCTAACATTTAGTATACGGAACATGTAATAATATCCTGGATTTAGCTGTGGGAGACAAAATGACAGGCACCAGACTGTAATTTGTGTCAGATAAAGACTTAGCTGAAGCATGGCAAACAATTTAGAAACATCACACTCGGGACACAGAGAAATATATTACTTACAACTTGTTCACAATAGTCGTCATCATCTGAAGGTATATTGTCCGAGTCATCACCTGAGTCTTCATCTCCATCTTTACTACTGCCAAGGGATACCACTTTAGGTCGAACATCTTTTGGTCTGAAAAAGATGAACTTAATGTTTATAATCATGAATGATGGCAATCCTTATTTCTGAAGTCCTTATTGGAACAGAAACCAAGAATACATGAACCAGGAACATTTACATACTTTTAATTACTTTCAGAAACAATTGAAATATAGTTAAGAATGAATGAAATGGGGTTTAACGTCCTACGCTTAAGCACCTAACCTGGGCTAATTGAAGACGGGCATACGCCATACAGTGTGCTATGAGGGAAATCTTTTCCCCAGGCAGGGGCGCTACGGCCTACTCTTATATCGAATTCCAACTGCCAAGGTGTCTTTTACTTGCAATCCAATGTGTACATGGGACCTCGGTTTTTAGTCCCATCCGAACGACTAGGCAGCTGTCCTTGTCAGGCCCTCCTTCTGCATCACTGACAAGGGGAAATCACGCCGGAAAATCGAGATGAACTTTCTCGGCCTATGCTGGGATTGAACACTCGACCTCCAGGCTAGCGAACCAGCGCCTTATCCACTTAGCCACCGTGATCCCCTGAAATATAGTTAAGATTTTCAACGAAAAACAATAGGATATGAATGAACATGTTGGTCAACTAGCTTTGTGTATGTTATAAACAGGCGGTGTAATATTCATATGACTATACATGTACCCCGATACGATGCTGGCCACTGGGTATTAAATAAATACAAGGGATCCCAATGTTGATAAAAAAATGTTTTACTTTTTAAATCCATGTTCCTCTTCTAATTCTTCTTGTTGTCTTCTGGCTTGTGTTAAAATCTTTCTCGATAGTTTGTCATCAATAACCTGGATGAAAAAAAAACCTTAAACAATTAAAGACTGCATGAAAAAAGCTACCAGAAAATAAACCCTGTGAGTGTTAAAGTTTTTTCTATAGAATCGTAACAAGCAATTTCCACACAACCATCTGAATCAACTTACCGTTACATATAGTGATTTTTATTTTACAAATTATATTTTAGCCCCAAGAGCCTTCCATTAACCCCTATATTATAGCATCACTTAATTGATCATCACACAAATTTTCTGTGAGATCCAGTGGGGTCTAATTTGGGCCTAGAATAATCAAGCAACAACTACAGTAAACCGGAGATCACAGCGAACCGTCATTCAACTTTAAATACGGTACATGTAGGACCATATCACTGGATCCAATATATTATTAGAAAATGGTGTTAAAATGATTTATTAGATTGATTTAAAGCTAGATTCCAGTATATTTAACTCAAGATTTTGTACTAATTTAATCTTTTGTTTTAAGGGGGGTGGCTCCAATTCAATGAGAAAATATTTGTTTTTTAAATTGCACTATGAACTATTAAAGCTAATGCTCTGAAATTTTCAGGACTTTATCGTTATCACACAAGTTTTTTTTAAAAATTTGCATTTCGGAACCTGGACCACGCCCATTCCCCATAATCCAGGATGGCCACCCCATGCCGTTGAGGAAAAGCGTAAAAAAACCTGCTTGATAAAATATAGATTGTTAGTAAAGCTTAAACACCAAGGAACATAATTATCTATATTTGAATGTCATAAGCAGTAGAAGAAACAAGTAATTAAAATAAATGTCAAATTTATTGAATATTTTCTCACTGAATTGTAGCCACCCCCCTTAAGGGGGACTGGGTGTGTGTGTGGGGTGTGTGTCATGGAGTCAAGTGGTGTGGTTTCCATTCCTAGATTTAATGTGAGAAAAAGTAGGTTTCCTCCCACTCTTAACAACCTTTAAATGTATGTGTACCTAAACTATTGCAATAAAATTTGACCATATTTTAGTCCCGAAATGGTCTAGTTTGTATCAAGGGAAGTTAAAATCCACCTCTCTCACTTTTATTTCATAGACCAGACGATCACCTAATATTTGGCAGAATTTTCCACAATGACTGGCACCTCTAACAAATAACATTATGTACATGTAGCTTGCTGTCAGGTATACAAAATCAATCAAAGGAATCATATTTTGACCAGATCGTGATGTTAAAATTAATCCAAACAGGATGTATTTGCTGTTAAAACTATTTTGGGGATAAAATAAATGTCTAAAACTACCTCAAAATTATGCAGGGAACAGCCCTGTATAGGACTATTTCGATTTGCAAAGTTATCAGTACTTCAAGTAAGTTCTAGTACTTCAAAGCTACTACCAAATTTAGTTTTTATCTACTGGTAATCTTAGTTACAGCACTATTTGTAGGGATTTTAAGGAGATCTAGAGATATTTTAAAATAAAAGGATCTATTTTTAGGATTTTGAGGTATATGTACTAGGAGTAAGGTGGATGAAGCAGATAATCTGTGACCTGGGGGGAAGATTACACTACTTGTATCGTTTTAAAGGTGCAAAGTTCATACGATACATGTACATGCAGGCAATATGTAACTGAATCATGATAATCGATCAAAGCAAATTTATGCACCATAAAATATATTTAAAGGGTCAATCCCAATAATGTTTTTGAGAATACAACTGCTTAATTTTGTGTTAAAATCCATCAAGATCCCCTACCTTATAATTAGGACAGAGCAACAAACTCTATATATGTGATACGTATTCATACAACTTAAACACACAAGTTTTCTTCTTGAAATGGAGTCCGTTGTCCCAAACTGTATTATGCGGTGATAAAACCAGACTTTTATTTTAAATGCAGGAATCGAACACCCGACCTCCAGGCTAGCGAACCAGCGCCTTATCCACTTAGCCACCGTGATCCCCGAATGCATTTATAATAATTTGTAATTACATGTACCGATACATGACCTGATATCTTTAAAAACTCTTGTTTCTGGCTAGCTAACACTAAGGTAGATGAAGTTACAGAAATGTCTTTTTCTCAGTGGGATAATTCTTTCCACATAAATAATTAAATATGTTGCCAGTTAACTCATCCACACAGTTAAGTCGTGCACAAATTTTTGTTTCTGTCCTTCACAACTAATGGTTGACTGGTATACATTTTTAATTGTATGTCATGAATAAACTTTACTCATGCATCAGTTGTTTATAATTGTTTTATTTATCCAATAATAAACTAGTTTGGTTGACTTATCACGACCAAAGATTAGTTCGGAGATGTTTTTGTAATAAAACGGGCTCATATTGTTTGTTAATTGACACGGTGTTATGATTTTAGACAATGAATACAAACACCACCAATAATGTTTAGACAACATTTAACAAACTCAAAATGAAATTTGAATAAAAAATCATTTCATAGATAAAAAATTTGTGATAAGATACATGTCAGTACACGATGTCTATCATTTATCATCTTTATAAAAAGGGTATTTTACATGTACAATTAGATTGACAGCTTTAAATCACATGTTTTTGTTATCAATTTTACTGTTAAAGGAGCTATAATAATGTAATATGCATGTACATATACGTATATAAACTGATGTACATTCAATCATTTCAATTTTAACATTAATTTTTATCAGTTATAATGTTCAACGAAATACGACAGAAGTCTCAATCAAATGGCAATCTCTAGCGCCTGGTTATCCCAGTCTACATTGTACTATTTATTGTGCATGCTCTCAAAATAAGAATATGGCTTCATAGTTTGACATGACTGTAGAATACATGTACTGGGTATGTCTAGCCCCATTCTTTGAGTCCCTTGTTACAAATGGGTCTGAAACGCATCATGGTTGGTTTATGTACCAATTGTAAAATGTTTATTTTGTCTTAAATATTAGATATCACTATCAGATTCCATCAATGTTGATTTCAACTGACAAATAATTTGTGTTTTTAATGTCGAAGAATTTGGATGATACTGAGACAGACATGGTTTAGGGCCAAATTATTTTTATTTATTTCCCACCTGGGAGACGGTGCAGGGAATTTTAGGGGCCCCAGTAATAAAAATAGTGCCATAAAATGGAGCTGGTTTAACACTATCTATTAGGGGTTTCAGGTCAAAGTTTCAAATAAGAGAAAAAACAAATTTAAAAATATTTTGTGAAAATATACATAAAATGCTACCCAATTTTTTTTATTTCATCAAAATATTCTAATTAGATCCAAAGTTATGGAATTTTAAAATCCTAGATTGACGTCAAAAATGTATTAAGTGCTCTATACCAGTCAATGCGTAGCACAGCACCAAAACACGTGATTTTCAGTCATATTTGAGTGACGTCGTAAGCGGTATTTCCCCATCAGAATCGCTAGTACTAATTTTAAAACTGAAATCCGATCGTTAATGTCAGCTAAGATTTATTAAAATCGTAATAATTTGAATGATAATATTTATAATCTCGATGAAACCTCAAGAATTTTTTTTTATATTTAGTCGAAATTTAGCAATTTTCAGTCATCAAAACAGATAAATCCCATTTTCTACGGCTCTAATTGTCCGATCTTGAGGTTTCTATCATTTGATTGGTTCTATATGAAAATCTCCCGAAAACTAACAATCGGATTCACCAATGAAGTGGGCCGTAGCAATGCCGTCAATGGAAATTTACCGGCCGCGTGACGTCAGAGCGATATTTTCCCGCTAGCATCTCCTGTAAACAAACGGTAATTTCGCTTACATTTCGATACTTTTTTAGCCTGAATCTTTGCAGATATTGAGATTGATATTAAACTATTGCAATACAATTGTTAGGAATGCATTTACATCAATTAGTAATTCAGAATCGTAGATTGAAGTTGGCTATATTTCAGCTGCTGGCTGTCCCGATTTCAACTAAAGTGACGTGACCTGAAACCCCTATATCTATTTGGGTCAGTTTTTCTAGGAATTGATTATATAGGATAAGCAGTCGTAATTGTTGAATTAATTCCCATATAAATCATATATACTCAACCTAATCAAACTGACTCAAATAGATGGTGCGAAACAACTTGGGTAGCGGGTGTCGAAACCAGCTGACGACTAGGATTCAAGCAATACACGGTCGGTGGATGAGTAAACCAATGTCGCTGGGTGGAATCAACCAAAGTGTTTTGTTATTTCTGGACGACTTTAAACTAGACTTTTGGTGTGGAGGAGTTGACTGACATTCATGAAATATGCCTTTGCAGTTTGAGTTCGGTTTACCACATAATCAATAACAGGTGTCGAAAACACTAAATTTATAGGCCTACTACTCGTTGGAGTGACTTTTCAGTAGTTACTCGACATTTGTAATTCCTTACCGTGTCGTCTTCTTCTTCAGTTGGTTTTCTCTTTTTTACTCTCGCTTCCCTCCTCACACTTTTATCTTCTAGTATTTGTTCAACCAAACCTAAATCTGTCACCTCAATCTTCATTTTAGACAGTTTATTTTTCTTCGTTTTCCCCATGTTGACAAATTTAACCGGAACACGTGGTTTTAAGCGGAAGAAAGGGCTCAATCGTTTTGTTATCATCCGCCGCAAAATATTTACCGCCGAGTTCTCGGTGTATTTCAACGAACTAACATGTAGATGTCATAAACTATATAAAACTAAAATTATGATAATTTTAGGATGACAAAATCTAAATAAACACAAAAGAATAGAAAAATAAATAATATGCGTATTACTGTAACAATAAACGCTCCCTTTGCGAAAGTTCAAGGCTGTCAGATGTACTTGAACTCTGAACCCGGGGTATAAAAATCCACAAATAAACTTCTTGTTCATACAGCTCTGGTGGACTGACAAACATGAACATTATATTAGAAATCATTTTGGTGCTCAGTAAAGTTATTTACTTCTACTTCGAAGCATTTTTCCAGATATTTTTCCCACCTGCAAGACAAGCTATCAAGGGTGAAATTGTTCTAGTTACTGGAGCCGGACATGGGATTGGCAGAGAACTTTGTTTAGAATTTTCCCGCTTGGGTGCCCGGGTTGTACTGTGGGACATCAACAAGGTAAGACGTCCAACTACATGCATACAGGGCTGTATCTAGCGGGGATGCAGGGGGTATATTGCACCCCCAGAAAAATAAGGCGCCCCCTCAAAACAAAAAGTTTGACAAAGTATACCTGGATTATGATCACTGCACACGGTACAGTGATGCTCTTTTTTAAAGCACTGACCAGTCAGTCGGTTTAAGGGCGTCACACACCAAAGGGCATCTGTTTCGTCTGCCCATATACAAACATTCGTATCATACTTATGTGGAGACTATATGGGGGGCCATCACAGGCAGGGGTTCTAGGTGTGGGGGCACCATGAGCAAATGCCTCTCCCTAAGCAACCTGCCGCCCCTGAAAAAAATCGACCATATATTAATATGTAAAATAGAAAATCGACTCTTAGATATCACCAGAGTCGCCGAAAAACGCGTTTCCAGCAATGTTATTTTCAAAATCGGAACCTAGACATGGATGCCGCCCCCATAGGCGAAGTGCCCCTCCCCATTCCTTTCTGGGTCAGCATCTGCTCCACTACATGAAATTTGAGGGCTCGTTTTGGTTGCCCTATCCACATATGATAGGGCCTTATCGGTCTTTTGGGGCGCCGCCACCAAATAACATTATTATATTGTTTCAATGACATTTCGTATCTGATCAATGATTCTCGTTCTGGTCGCCCTATCCACACACATGGTCTTATTGGTGTTTCGGACTAAACATTTCTCATTTTGGTATGTTTAATATCAAAATGAGAAATAGCGCCGCCGCAATTGACACACGGGATCAATTGCTAGCGACGTTGATTGCGGCTCTAGGAGCAAAACAGTAGAACGTTAAACCTCATTTAATTAATAACACAGCAACGTATAAGGTTAATATATTGTATTCCACAGAAATTTGTTGTGAGAGAGTTCCATTTAGGCTACATTGTACCAAATTAAATTGAAACCATTGAATGTTCGTAATACCACATGACCATCATAATCCGAGGAACCAATACGGTACTTGGATGAAACCCGAAATATAGATTTGTTGGGAGATGCTAGTAATAGGCCGGCTGGGGAGGTTCGGAAATTTCCGGAGTCCAAAATGGCAGCTTTATATAAATGAGTATTTTGGGGAAAACTAAACCGTACCCTAACCCTTGTAAAAGGTAAATTAGATCCAAGTTCAATCTTCTGAAAAGGGTTAGGATAAGGGTTAGTATTCCCCAAAATTCTCAATCATATAAAGCGACCATTTTGGACTCCGTAAACACCAGAAATTCCCCAACCGGCCTACAATTTGCATCTCCCAGATTTGTTACGGCTAAAATGGTCTCGATGGGTAGGGTAAGCCACCTCACTACTCACCTGACCCGGGGTGTTATATAAATATTACCGTTTTTCTGTATCCACAGGAGAACAATGATCGTGTTGCTGATGAGATAAGGGAGGCAGGCGGTGAGGCATTTCCATACACGTGTGACGTTACAGTTGTAGATGACGTACATCGTATCGCAGGACGGGTGCGACAAGATGTCGGAGAAGTTTATATGTTAGTAAATAATGCCGGAATACTTTATGGTGGGTCACTAATTAGTATGGAGCCAAAACATATAAAGAGAACCTTCGAAGTGAACACACTTTCACAGTTTTGGGTAGGTATACCTTGTCTCATGAAAGATTGTTTGGTAGTGTATGTTTAGGATAAAGCACGTGACCGAGGTCATGCTAGGGAAAGAAGGACTGAAGAAAATAACCCGAGAAAAAGAAAAACCAAATCCGGCAGGCCGAGTTTTTTTCTCTTGAGGTTTTTTTTTTAAGTCGTTCTTCCTCAGCATAACCGAAGTCGAAGACTTTTTTTTGCTTATAAACAAACCGTCTATGTACGTAAAATGAGAATATGCCATTAATCCAGTAAGAAAAACATTCTTTTATTTTTTCCTATGGAATAAAACCACCTACTCTGGAAGAATAACCTTTTACGGGTTTAAAGAAAAAACCCTAAAAGAACAACCCCAAATTCCCCAGTATATATCCACGAACGCCCGACTTTCAGACCGCAAGTTGTTCTGGGCATAGAATATACCCCACAGATCAAAGGGATTTGCCGTTAGAGGTTATAATTTACGCTACAATATACATTTACAAAAATGGGGTCTGTGCATTCCCGTGATATTTATATTATTTGTTATTACAGACAGTGAAAGAGTTTTTACCGTATATGATGAAGACTAATAGAGGACATGTTGTGAATGTAGCTTCAATGTCCGCTAAATCTGGTACGGCGTATCTGGTTGACTATAGGTAATACAAACATGAATTGTTGGTCCATTCCAATCAGGGGGAGGGGGTACGGGTGGCCGAATGGTTAGCACATTAGCGCTGTGATTAGCACATTAGCGCTGTATCATATGTTCTGCCATTGACTCAACTGGCTTGTTTCGATTCCCCGGTTGAACTGACAGGGAGTAGGGTCACCTGTCCAACCTCGTGGGGTTTCTCCGGTTTCCTCCCACTACTAATGGATGTTAAACCCGGTTTCTCTGCCATACGTCAACTGGCTAACCTGGAGGTCTCATGTTCGATCCCGGTTTAGTCTGTGATGCAGGACGGAAGCATTGCAAGGGACAACGTCTTGTCGTGCAGATGTGACGAAAAACAGAGGTCCCGTATACACATTGGCGTGCACGTAAATGGACTCTTTTAACAGTTGGAATTCAACTGCATGTAGGCAAGTAGACAGTAGCACCGTTGTCCGGCCAGAATTTCCATCATAGCACAATCAGTCTGATTAATATACAGATCTATATTTCTATTTCGTTTCGTTTTTTATTCTTTGGATGGAAAAGACTACATGAAGATCCGACCATTTGTTTTGGGAGATCACGTCAGATGTCATACGAGTGGCTTCAGACATGATTACCTAATGAACATTGATGTTTCTAGTGGATTACCCACAGTTCCTTGCACCCGACGTCCAAAGTAACCAACATCAAAGGACGACACCACATCAATTGTTTTTTTTTTAAAATTGTCAATGATTTGTGTATATTTTTACCAGTTCATCAAAGTACGCTGTATATGGTTTTACGGAGGCTCTACAAGAAGAGATATGTTTATTAGGTAAAGATGGTGTTAGAACAAGCTGTATTTGTCCCATGTTTGTTAGTAGTGGTTTAGTTAAACAAATGAGAGACAGGTAGGATCCACGTCCATATTTTATTATCTCCATGATTATTGTAGTATTCCGCCCGGGTTCGCTTCAGGTGCTGACCGAGAAAGTTCCGCGGAATTGCCGTCGTGGTTTCCCTGTTTAAAAGGAACCCTTGACAGTAGGTACCAAATCCTTCCTTCCCAGTATATCGCAAAAACCGTTCAGGGTATCTTTATGAAACTTACACGCACCGTGACGCACCAACCTGTTATACAGGTTGTTCCTTTTCCTGATTTTAAATTTCTTGGATTTAACCATATTTCTTTCCATGAATACCACAAATTTGACATTATTTGTCAGTTAATTTTGTAAAATGCTTGGGCTTCCGAAATCCATGTCGACGGTGCTATACTTTATAAGTAGTTGTCTTTAATGGTCGGACGGCGTATATTAGAACTTTCTAGTAGCAATAAGCTAGCTGTCATTACGAGATGGTCGTCAACGTTACGGGAGTGTTTGCTAGCGCTTTCTAGTATAGTAGTTGGCTGTCATTACGAGGAGTCGTTTCTCACCAGTCTCCCTACCGTTTCGCACCCAAGAAGGCTATTTGCTGGAGACGATATTCAACATTATTTCAAATTTTCATCTGGGGAAGATCCCATGAAGCAAGAAGAAACGCCATCTATTGCATAGCTATTGTCTAATTGACCTGCGTTCTGGGCGTTCATACCTAATGGGGATCACGCTGGCTAAGTGGATAAGGCGCTGGTTCGCTAGCCTGGAGGTCGGGTGTTCGATCCCTGCATTGGCCGAGAAAGTTCATCTCGATTTTCCGGCGTGATTTCCTCTTGTCAGTGATGTAGAATGAGGTCCTGACAAGGACAGCTGCCTAGTCGTTCGGATGGGACGAAAAACTGAGGTCCCGCGTACACATTGGAGTGCACGTAAAAGATCCCTCGGCAGTTGGAATTCAATATTAAAGTAGGAGGTAGCGCCGCTGCCCGGGGGAAATTCCCTCATAGCACCTGTATGGCGTATGCCCGTCTTCCATTAGCCCGGGTTAGGTGCATAATAGTAGGACGTTAAACCCCATTTCATTTTTATCTACTACTTGTCTCACTAGATCTCAATGACGAAACGAGTACGCAGAACGACACTACTAACATCGTGTTTTAATTATTTATTTATGACCTGGTTTACGTTTATCAAGAAAACGCTGTATTTATACACTGTGATGATATTGCAGGTTCCAACCTAAGTTTTTAACACCTAAAGAGACTGCTGTTGATGCTATAGATGGCATACTTAGAAATGACTTGGTTGTCTATGTACCCCAGAAGATGTGGTTTAGTATGGTCATACAATCGTAAGTTGTCTTTCTATTTATCAAACCCGCATTAACTCCGGTTGTGCGCGACACGGAGTAGGGTCGCCTGTCCAACCTCGTAGGTTTTCTCCGGGTCCTCGATTTTCTTCCACTGCTAAAGACTCATACGTGCAAGCTAATTAATTGAATAGAATAGAACCATATGTTAGTTCCGAAATGACCTAGTTTGTGTCGAGTGGACGTTAAACCCCATTTCTCTCTCTCTCTCTTAATTATAAAATGCCATTAAAAACATTTATTTTCTGCTAGCCATGTTCTTAATTATTTATATTTATTATGTAGATTGTTGACGAGGAAGGGGAGAGATTTGTTGAAGAAGTTTGGAGACTTTGGTATTTCTCCACAATATGATCCAAATACAACAGTTGGAGCAAAGATCAACAAGAAATAAATAACGATTTTGGACAGGATGCAGACCACTGTAGATATTATTATATAGGGTATTAAAAGCTTTTCCAAGTTGAACAAATACAATGAAACTTGCCTATTATAATGTCAAACACATGACATGTCAATACTCAGTTATCAAAGCCTTCCGAAACACAAAGATTGTTATTTTTAAAATTAAATGACCAAATAATTTTTGTAAATATTTTGGTAATAAATATTTGTTATTTTTGTTAAAAAATAGTTGTTTATTTTGTTTGAATTTATTTAATGAGGTGAGAAGATCGTTGTTTGAACTAACCGGCCATGTATTGTATCAATAGTGCATATTGGTTGACATTTAATAAGATAGTCGTGTGTCGACAGTTAAACCTCTAGTGCTTACCAGTTGGAATTCTGATATCCAGTGGTAGATTCCCTTCTGCGTATAAGACAGAACAGTAGAACGTTAAACCCCATTTTCTTTCAATTCTGCGCATTAAAGGTCAGTATACAAAAGGGATATGCTTCGCCTACACCATATCATTTTCCATTCCCTGATTCTCACAAGATGGCGATGATATGTCCAAGAGAATTCCCCATCGCATTCATTGTTAAGAGCGATGTATGCGCCAATGTGTACCCTTGACCTAGGATTTTCGTTCTATCCGGACGACTAGAGTCTGTTCCTTGCAACGCCCACCGTCATGCACTACCAACAAAGGGAAATCACGCCGGGATATCCCGTGAAACTTTCTCGACCAAAACCAGGATAGAACCTCGAACCCCCCGATCTGTTTGCCAGTGTATTACTCCCTGAGCCACCAAGACTGAGACATAAATTATGGCTGGTTGGTTTTTATTGGAATAGAATTTCGCGGAGTTTTAACTTTAAAATTTCGAGAGAGAGAGAGAGAGAGAGAGAGGGAGTTCAACGTCCACTCGCCACAAACTAGGTCATTTTGGGACTAACATATGGTTTAATGTTATTTCAATAATTCGCTTGCGCGTAGGGGTCTTTAGCAGTGGAAAGAAACCAGAGAGAGAGGGAGATGTGGTTTAACGTCGACTCAACACAACTTGGTCATTTCGGGACTAACATGGTTTAATTTTTTTTCAATAATTCGATTGCGCGTAGGGGTCTTTAGCAGTGGGAGGAAACCGGAGTGCCCGGAGGAAATCCACGAGGTTGAGAAGGCGCCCCTCTCTCCATACCACATACGCTCACACCAGGGATCGAAACCAAAGCCGCAAACCAGAGGCGGCCGGCCAGCTAGAGGTCGAAGCGCGGTACCCTAGACCACTAGGCCATCCCAACCCCCCAATAGTTACAATAGAAATGCACAAATAAATCATACTTTCAAAATGATTTATATAAGTTTCTAATTTATTAACATTTTTCTGTTAGAATATGTATAAAATGTAAGGTGAATCATAATCGATGTTTCGAGAGGAAAAGGGAAGGACCAATATCTCGTTCGGATTCGAGATAATTCGACGAAATAAATTAAAATTATATATGGAAATATTTTCTGTTAAATTGCAAGACCTCTCTCAATCGTTATGTTTTTATTTATTTGAGCATCTATACTGTACAGTCAGGGCCGGGGGGGGGGGGGGGGTGCTTCCATCCCAGGTCCTTATTGGCGAGGGTCCAGGAGACGCTGTAACCTGAAAAAAAGAGTACTTGAGGCCGGGTCTGACAGTGGTTATCATAGTTTGGTGACAGCTTCATTATTTTTTTTTAGTTTACCATCTTCGCTGTACTCACGTAATTCGGTGTTACTTCCGTTTACCTGTTAGAATATAATATGTTTTATATAAGATAATAATATTATTAACAAGATCCACAGTCTTCAGCCTTACTAGAATTCGAACTGGCCACTACAGGTAGAGACATATTATTATTGAAGGTTGGCTAAAGCGGTGGACACACTAGCCGAATCATTCGGCCTTAGCTGGCTCGCTAGACTGGAGGTCGGATGTTCGATCCCTGCATTGGCCGAGAAAATTCATCCTGATTTTTCGGCGTGGTTCTCCCTTGTGATGCATGACGGAGGGCCTGACAAGGACAGCAGAACAGTAGGACGTTTAACCCCATTTCATTTTCATTCGGCCTAATTGTTCTGCTGAATCAAGCGGTGCCGAATTGCAGCCGAATGATTGGACACACACTAGGCGAATTCTTCGCCCGATTCACCAGTCGATTGCATCACCTTTCACGTTCCATGAATAAACATGGACACTTCAAACAATATGTGACTCGATATCAATGGTGATTGGCTATTGAATTCTACTTGGTCGAATGCTTCTGCGAAACGGACACACTAGGCGAATGTATCAAACATGTTTGATTCGGGCGAATAGAGATTTGGCCGAATGACACTGGACACACTAGGCGAATTTCGCCGGCGATTGATCCGGCCGATCGATTCGGCTAGTATGTCCACCGTTTAAAGTAGCTAAGTCTCTAACTCAATATCATCTTAAGTCTTCGATATCGATAAAACGAATTGCTTGTAAATTTAAGTCAACATTGATGTTGTTATCTTGCCGGGAAAAGGTAGGCTGCTGATATCCAAGAGTTCAGACAAAATAAACATTATACCATTGGTACACGAATCATGTACCATAATGCGTTTCAGCGCCATTTGTAACATGGGACTCGAAGAACGAGGCTAGACATATTCCACAAGTCATGTCAAACGATGACGTCATATTCTTAATTAGAGAGCACGCGCAATAAATACTATCGGTGTAGACTGCCATTCGATTGAGTTTGCCATTTGATTGACACTTCTGGCGTTTTTCGCCGTACATAATTGATTTGAAATTAGAATAAAAACGGAAACGGCTAGATGTGTAATATGTACATTGATATTACATTATTATATGCCTTGCGACCCATTTGTGTCAATTTTTAGGTCCCAAATATTAGCGATTTAGCTCCTGTAAGTTTCGTCCGTTAATGATGTGAAATGCAACCCCCCCCCTTACCCGCTTACCCCAAAAGATTATTTTCATCATTTTTAATAAAGCGACTAACCTGATAATTTAATTTGTGTTTATCTTGTCTAAAACAGGATAGAAATCTGTGACATATTCTAAGTTGTAATCTTTCTTCTACGTCTTCAGATTTGGTATATCCTTCAGATAGAAAAAAAACATACAAGAGCCCGGTGGGGCTTAATCAATCGGTTATCCGTGGGTTGAAATTGTGTGTCAATGTATTAATACGGAATGAAATGGGGCTTGAGGCCCTACTATTCTGCTCCGACTTGGCTGATGTGGACGGGCATACGCCATACAGTGTGCTACAAGCGGAGGTTTGCCCGGACAACGGCGCTATGGCCTGCCTACTCTTATATCGAATTCAAACTCCAATGAAGCCTTTAACGTCCACGCCTATGTGTATCTGGAACCTCGCTTTTTAGTCCCATCTAAACGTCTATATATATAGTGTCTCTTGTCAGGCCCTCTGTCTTCCACCATTGTACTTCCTCGGTCAACGCAGGGGTCCAACTCAGGACCTCCGGGTTAGTGAACCAAAGTCTTACCCACTCACTGAGCCACTGTGGCGACCAATTAGTATACTTAAATATGATGCGTTTAACTAAGCTGATAAATCACACACTCCGTAATCACATCGACAGGTTTAAACAGCCGTGAAATGTTCAAATGGCCAAATTCTTGGTTAAATGTTATTTATATAATCGCAGGTTACCCGGGTTCGCCCTGAGCCTAAATTTGCCCGAGACCCTAATTCGCCCGGGAAAAGTGTGTGTGTGTGTGTGTGTGGGTGGGGCAAATTTCGCGCCATACCTCCTAACCGGAAGTGGTGATCCATCCTCAACAGGTCTATGTTATTCCCCCCGAGTTCTTCCTGCAGTAATGATCGAAATCATTCGCACGATCTTTCAAGGGCCAAATTGACATTAAGCCTCAGGCCTAATTTGCTACCCTTGTAAAATGACGAGTTTATTATTCCCCAGTCCATGCTACCTTTAAACACTAAATGTCAACCTAGTGAAAGCCCAAGTGACAATCTCCCAAACAGAGTTGTCTTCCCGTGCAGTCCTGGATAACGAGACTTGCGTGGAGAATGCCCTAGTGAAGGAACCGACCCTGAACGAAAGACAAACAAATGACAGTCACAAATATTAGTATATATATAAATTACCTGTTATTAAACTAACACCGAGACCAATTATAACAGTTGATAAAATACCCAGTGAACTGAACCATAAATAAGATAAACCATACAATTTCTCCAAACTTTCTCTACAAAAAAAATATTATCTTTATAAAACAAATAGAAATAGATTTCACTAAAATAAACACACTTATACGGATATACTACTTCTGAATTTATTAACATGCTACGTTTCGATACACATACAGATATCGTTTTCAAGCAAATAGTTACTAAATTCAAAAATAGTATATCCATATAAGTGTGTTTATTTTAAAAAAAAAAATAGTAATATGATTATTTAATGTATTAGGATATCTTGGTGTTCCGCTGAGACAAATATAATGAAATGGGATTTATCCCCCACTTTTCCACATCAACCGAGATAATGAAGACGGCCATGAGGGACATTTTGCCCGAGGAGCTGCGTTGCGGCCTTCTCTTATTTCGAATTCCAACTGTCAAGGGTTATGTTATGCAAACGTCAACAAAAAAACTCAACATGTACACGGGATATCGGTATTTCGTGCCATCCGGACAAATTAAATAAAAGTAGACACCGTAGTACACCTGAAATGATTTTTTTAAAGTCGCTGACCGTCATTTATTTGTTTCAGATCATATTGATTATTTAAATGTAACAAAATACTATTAATAACTGCAGATAATAAGCCGACAGGGCTTCAATCGGAATAAAAGGGGTATATTTTTAAGGAAGCTAATCATGTGAAATTTGAGACAGGATTTCCTTTGAAATTAGAAGCTGCATGTTTCATTTGCTGTCCAATTTGAAATGATATCCCTGGTGCTATACTCCGAGATGAAGGGTGCAATTATGAATAGAAGAACCATAGCCCAGGTCGAGCAATACAATCAAACACGAGAGAGAGAGAGAGAGAGAGATAGTGAGAGAGAGAGATGGGTTTAACGTCCACTCAACACAACTAGGTCATTTCGGGACTAACAAATGGTTTAATTTTTATTTCAATAATTCGCTTGCGCATAGGGGTCTTTAGCAGTCGGAGGAAACCGGAGTGCCCGGAGGAAACCCACGAGGTTGAGAAGGCGCCCCTATCTCCATGCCACATACGCTCACACCAGGTCTCGAAACCACAGCCGCAAGCCAGAGGTTGCCGGCCAGCTAGAGGTCGAAGCGCGGCACTCTAGACCACCCCCACCCCCACCCCCACCCCCGAACAAATCAAATAAAAGTAGATACCGTGGTACACCTAAAAGGATTATTTTAAATCCGCTGACCGTCATTTACATGTTTCAGATCATATTGATTATTTAAATGTTATAAAATAATAACTGCAGATAATTAGCCGGCAGGGCTTCAATCGGAATAAAAAGGGTATATTTTTAAGGAAGCTAATCATGTGAAATTGGAGACGTGATTTTTTTTGAAGTTAGAAGCTGCATGTTTTATTTGTAGTCAAATTTGAAATGATAATCCTGGTGCTATACTCCTAGGGGGTTGGATGGCCAATTAGTGGTCTAGAGTGCCGCGCTTAGACCTCTAGCTGGCCGGCCACCTCTGGCTTGTGGCTGTGGTTTCGAGCCCTGGTGTGAGTGTATGTGACATGGAGATAGAGGCGCCTTCTCAATCTCGTGGGTTTCCTCGGGGCACTCCGGTTTCCCCCCCCCCCCCACTGCGAATTACTGAAATAAAATTTAAAAAAAACGAATGTTAGTCCCGAAATGAGCTAGTTGTGTTGAGTAAACGTTAAAGGGACAGTCCCGTATTATACAGAGGCTCAAAAATAAAAGTCTGAGAATGTATGAAAATAAAACGCCAAAATATAGGGGAATGGTGTATATACCTTGTCTCAAAATTTCAACTCAAAATATTGAGTCATTTGGACGTGAACGCCAAAATTGCTTATCCGGACACGTAACCCTTTTAAGATTGGTGGTCATTTTTTTCATTTGGTGACCTTATAATCGATTTACGTTTCTTGAAAGGTCTATACAGTGAATGACCAATGTACTGTACTTGATAACAAAAGGTAAATTTTACCTACATATTATTTTTATAGAAAAAAATCTGGTTTTATCCAGATACTGTATGATACAGACTATCGGGTTTAAGTTATTTACAAGCGTATCACAAAAATCGGGTTAGTTGATCGGCCTTAGATAATGGGTTTTAAATGATTTTAACACAAAATTAAGCAGTTTTATTCCCCAAAAAGTTATCGGGATTGGCCCTTTAAATCCCATTTTTCTCCCCCCCCCCTCTCTCTCTCTCTCTCTCTCTCGCTATACTCCCGAGATGAAGGGTGCAATTATGAATAGAAGTACCGTAGCCCAGATCGGGCAATACAATCAAACACACCCTGACTTACAGGCCCGGGACTGTACAGCGCACTGGACGCTTACGGCTGGCCCCTGGATCCATTCACTTGATAATTGTCTATTTTTGCAATGTCTATTTTCTGTCTTGTCTGCAGGTTTATTTTGTAGATTTTTGTTTTGCGTGTGGTGCGGTCCTCCTGCACTTACTATTATAGTTTATCAGGATCAGAATGTGGTCATGGCAATTAAGCACGCCCTAGTTACTTACAGCTTGCTTGGATCAGAAGGTGAATACGTGGACATGACGGATACTGGTGTTGTTGGTGATGATATCATCAATGACGACATATTAGAAGTAACGTTACAATCATCTGTAGAAGTGGGTAACCGGAAGTCCAGTGGTTTAGTTATATAGGCACCAATACTTAGCCACATACCAAATCCAAGACCGAACATACCTCCTACAAATGCTCCCTGATAAACACAAAATCATACAAATGGTGTTACATTAAAAACATTAGTTGCGGCAATGTTGCTCGACTCAAATCATAATGGCGTAGGCCTACACGAGCCCGTAACCAGCTCATAAAATTTGGTGGGGCAACGGAATTTTTGAAGGGCTGAAGATGTGGCCGGCTTAGAACGCTCAAAAGAAATCATTATTGTTGGCGAAATATTTGCGGGGGCAAATTCGATTGGGGGTGGATGGCTAAGTGGAAACACAACATGTTCGGGTAAATTTTCTTCTCCATAGCATTGAGCTTGTGACCAAAGAAACCATAACTGTATGTTAGTCCCCCTAATAAACAAAGTGCAAGAATTGTACTTACCATCCAATTAGTACTGGTAAAACAAGCCCCAAGAATAAATAATCCTACCAAAGGTGCCCCAGCAGCGCCATTAAAAGTCAGCGAAGCCTTAAAAAAATAAATGAAATCTATATGTTTTTTGTCAATACAAATTTTGTTTGCAGTACTAACCCGGTCCGGTAAATTTTGTTTAATTTAGACAGTAAATAATCTCGAAATGAATTAAAACATTAAGCTATTTTCTACAGAGAAGGAGAAATGGGGTTTAACGTCCACTCGACACAATAATTCGCTTGCGCGTAAGGGTCTTTATCAGTGGGAGGAAACCGGAGTTCCCGGAGAAAACCCAAGAGGTTGAGAAGGCGCCCTATCTCCATGTCACATACGCTCACGCTAGAGCTCGAAACCACAGGCGCAAGCCAGAGGTTACTGACCAGCTAGAGGTCGAAGCGCGGCACTCTATCAGCACGCATTAAACACTGTGAGCAACGGTGACCCAGTGAGTAAGACGTTAGCTCGTTAAGCAGGATGGGGGGGCTGTGAATGAACAGTATCTAGCCCTTCTGATGGAACGAAAAACGACTTCCCGTGAAAGACGCTAGCTCGTTAAGCAAGAGGTCGGTGTTGCAGGATAGAGGGCCTGTCAATGAACAGTATCTAGCAGTTCGGACGGAACGAAAAACGACTTCCCGTGTATTTATCGGTGTGCACGTAAAAGAACCCTTGACAAAATTGGGAATAAGAATGGGCCGTAGTACCGATGCCCTGAAAAATTTCCTTCATAGCACTTTGTATGACGTATACCCATCTACACCAGCACATTCGATGCAGACCTGCAAGACGTTAAACCCCATTTCAAATCATTTCATTTGCATTACCTGTAAAACTGTTCCTCCTAATTCCTTGACTAAAAACGCCACCCCAACACCCAAGCATCCATATATAAACACTGAAATAGACAAGATACCATTCATCCACTGAATCGTATTTACAGACCAAATCATTAATTGCTCTTAAAATTATTTTGTCTGTCTGTCTATTCGACACAAACTAGTTTGCGTAGGGGTCTTTGAATGAAATGGGATTTAAAGTCCTACTATTCTGCTCCGAACTGGGCTAATGACAGCGGCTAGGGGTCTTTAGCAGTGAGAGGAAACCGGAGGACTCGGGGCAAACACATGAGGTTGTACAGGTGGCCCTACTCATTGTCACGTACACGCGGGGAATCGAAACCACACCACTTGACTCAATGACAGACCTTATGATACAGCGTGCACGGTAGCTTTGCCAGGTAGTAGAATGAATCCAGACAAACCTCTCTTGACCAACAAGGATACCTACCTAATCCCTTTGTGATGATGGCCGCCTTTTCATCAGGTAGATGTGAATATTTTAGTTTTAAGAAATCTTCCCATGTTACAGCTGCCAGGGAATTCAACATGGACGACACTGAACTAGGAATACAAACAAAATGTTCTGCACATAATCCTAAATTGCACAAACTCTTCTATTTTATGATGACAATGAATACATAAACACAAAACACGTTCGTGAATTCCACAAATATTAGATGTTATAGAAAAAATAAACATACACACGTCAATATTTATGAAAAGAATTGTAACAATGAACTGTGTTTCCATTGTTGAAAAGTTCCAAATCTGAGTTAAAAATAGGCATGTAATTTGAAAACCGCTGGCAAACTTACCTGAGTGCCCCACTAAATAAACTAGAAACGAAAAGGCCTGGTAAACCTTGGAGGTGGCCCAGAATATCCAGTACAAAATAAGGCAGAAGCTGCAAAAACAATTATTGTTGTTCTAGAATGGAAGAAGAGGGTTTGAATTAACATTTTCTGATAGGTTTTGATAAATATTCATGATTTAGAGGCGGAAGAATAACAGAGTTAAGGGGTTGGATACGACGGTATGTTCGTTTGATAGTAGCATGTTTCTAGTATGCTACCATATTCCTGAAGCAACGGCCCGAGAAATCCCTCTCTGGCCATTGCTGGATTCGCTTCGGATTCTTGACATTTAAGTAAATGTGTCTATTCTTCTCGTTCAATCAAATCTACTACTTACGTACAGTAACATGACATTCCGTCGTTTAATCTTGGGTCTTCCTTAATATTTTGGACAAAGATTTAAGTTATTAAAAACGTTAAAAGTCTGTTCGTTACCATACCGTAGTGTTTACTTTACGTCAATACCGATAGCCTCGTTTGTCACGCAATTAGTTTTGCTGCAATATCCTGCTATGCGCTGGTTAATATAGCATAAAAAAACCGTGCAGCCATGACGTAACGTTACGTAAACACAGTTGTCCTAATTAAACGTCTTGTTTTATAGGTAATACCTGTGTAACGAATTCAGTGATTGGTCAGTAATAGGACCACTGGCCAGTCATAATTAGTGACAATAATACCCACTCAGTCCAGCAGGGAGTAGTCAGATTAGCTCTAATCAAACGGAACACTGCGAGGAGGCTCTAATCAAACGGAACACTGCGAGGAGGATGGTATGCTACATGTATTTCATTTTGTTTATCTCAAAATCTCATCATTGGTCGACCTCATACAGAGTCTGGAGCAAATAAATAACCATTGGTTGCTTTGTTTGTGGTGAAAAAGTGGAAGCCGGGCAAACAGACCAGTTGATGAAGAAATTGTGGTCTGCATCCATTCACACGTACATGTACACAATCTCCCCTTATAGCTTACCTGATTAGGATTAGAGATGTCTTTATTCTTTAGAGGATCACAATCAGCGTAGTGAGCGTATAAAGCCAAACCAGTAACAGAACACAGCGTTATTATAATAAACATACCCGGTATATTCAACAATAATGCCCTGAAAAAGCATACTTTTTTATAATAGCATCCAATGGTAGCCCATGTAAACAATTATTGCCAGGCAGATTTATGATGAAAGGGGTGATTGAAATATTCAGTCATTAATTAATATAAATAAAGCCCACATAGACCAAACTCGGGGCTGGGGAAGATTTGTTCGTGGCGAAGTGAGTTCCCACTTGGTGCACATAGGTTTGCTATGTTGCCGAGTCTGTTTATTGACTTACAAGTGATTGTCGATAATCCAATATGGCGGAAATTCAAAATGGGTATTTGAACACTATGCTTATATCCTATAATACCTATTTGTAACTTTTGGGATATGCGTGAAGGTATTGTGGGGTTTGGTATGGCCTAGTGAAGGTATTATGGGGTTTGGTATGGCCTAGTAGTCTAGATAGAGTGTCGCGCTTCGACCTCTAGCCGGCCGGCCACCTCTGGCTTGCGGCTGTGGTTTCGAGCCTTGGTGTGAGCGTATATGGAGATAGGGGCGCCTTTTCAACCTCGTGGTTTTCTCCCCCTGCTACAGACTCCTATGCGCAAGCGAATTATTGCTATAAAATTAAACCATATGTTAGTCCCGAAATGACCTAGTTGTGTTGAGTGGACTTTAAACCCCATTTCTCTCTCTCTCTCTCTCTTTCCCTCCCCTCTCTTTCTCTCTCTTTCTCTCTGTTTATTGACTTTCAAGCGATTGTCGACAATAGTATATGGAGGAAATTCAAAATGGGTATTTGAACACTATGCTTATATCCTATAATACCTATTTGTAACTTTTGGGATATGTGTTAAGGTATTTTGCCTCTAAGTACTACTATTATATTATTGTGCCTCTATAAGTAATACTATTATACAATCGTGCGTCTATAAAACACTGTTATATTATTGTGCCTCTATAAGTAATACTATTACACAATCGTGCTTCTAAGTGACCTTGTTATATTATTGTGCCCCTGTGTCCGACTACGATGTATTATTGGGCCTCTGAGTAACACTATTATATATATTTATTGTTGTCCGACCATTATATATCATTGCTCACCATCTTGCGTGTTTTAAAGATTTAGTTGAAGCGAATCGTTGAACCATCTGTTGATCAACTGTATAAGGTGGCAACCATACAAAATATATTCCCACTATTAAAGTCCAGAATGAATGACGTATATGGGGATCGGGATTAAAACTGGAACAAAATATAAAGATTTCAATAAATCATCTGTGGACCAGCAACCGATAATGACATCAGCGCCAACACCGAGGACATGGAATTGTGACGTCTTATCCAAAATCGAGAGCACAATTGTCCAAAGAACAATCATGGCAAGTTTTATGTCGACCATACTACAAGGTGAGTAATGTTTTGGGATTTTCGTATAGTGCCACATTTCGATTAGTGGTTTGGCAAGCCTTGTAAGATTACATATTTGTTTGACGAAAGTAGAACATATAATCGGTTATATCACAACACTAGTTTCGTCGTCTTAAAAGACAGAACGAAGACGGGCTGCCATTCCACATATCAAACCAAACCAACGCATAAAACCAAAGGAAATCGACAACGGTATTTTTGAACCAAATCAAAAGGTCATACACATTTAAAAAATCGGGGCATAACATTGTCATTTGAATATTGGTCAGATTTATTTAAGGAAATATTGATACGTTAAAATGAATTTTCAATATACGAAGTTTTACATACTCAAAAAACGAGACTCTTCCTCCTCTATCAGATATTCTCCAGATTTCAGCTATACCACCAGAATTAATACACCCCTAGTTCATGAATAAATTAAACACATGAATTAATACACCCCTACTTCATGGATAAAATAAACACATAAATAAATACACCCCTAGTTCACGAAAAAAATAAACACTTGAATTAATACACCGCTAGTTCATAGACAAAATAAACACATGAGTTGATATACCCCTAGTTCATGAATAAAATAAACACATGAGTTGATATACCCCTAGTTCATGAATAAAATAAACACATGAGTTGATATACCCTATGTAATGGATACAACTTTAATCTAGTCATAGCTACAAGAAGTGGCGGTTGCTATGAATGAAGAGGATATGGTTATGGAAGAGGCTGAAAAGTCGGGCGGATAGTACGAAAAACCAAGGTCCACGTGTGAACATATCAGTGTGCACGTAAAGATCCCTTGCCAGTGACTATCCGGGGAAATTTCACCTCACCTAGTATTACACACGTGACGATGGAATATAATTAACCGTATGTTAGTCTCAAACTGACGGAATTATTGAGTGGACGAGACGCCAAACCTCATTTTACAACAGCCCTATATAATACCCGGTGGATGGTAGGTCAACTGATGATATACTAACTTACTTGTATAAATACAGCCAACATTCCTGCTATCATGACGAATGTCTGGAACACATCTGTCCATATTACAGCTTTCATTCCACCCTGTAAAATACAATAGAATTAATCAACAGCTTTCATTCCACCCTGTATATGGGGTTGGGATGGCCTAGTGGTCTAGAGTGCCGCGCTTCGACCTCTAGCTGGCCGGTCACCTCTGGCTTGCGGCTGTGGTTTTGAGCCCTAGTGTGAGCGTATGTGACATGGAGACAGGGGCGCCTTCTCAACCTCTTGGGTTTCCTCTGGGCATACCGGTTTCCTCCCAGTGCTAAAGACACCTACGCGCAAGCGAATATTGAAATAAAAATGGAAAACCATACGTAAGTCCCAAAATGACCTAGTTTGTGTCGAGTGGATGTTAAACCTCATTTCCCTCTCTCTCTCCACCCTGTATAATACAATATAATTAAACAACGTGTCCATATATAATACATATATACCGATTTCCCCTTGTCGATAATGTAGGCAGGGGTTGGGAAAAGAGGTCTGGCAAGGAAAAACGTCCAGTAGTTCAATTGGGACGAAAGAGCGAGGTCGTTTACGTCTCGCCCTCCACCCCGCACCACTGACAAGGCGTAGCCACACTGGAAAAACTTTCTCGACCAACACTAGAATCAAACCCTGGGAGTAATGGATAGTGAGCTAGCCCCTTATTCATTGAGTCATAAACAATAAGGGAAACTCCTTGTTACTTTACCCATGTTTAAATTTGAGTGATCTTACCATTGTAGTATAAAACGTACAGACTGCTCCTACAGAAACTATGATAACCCAAACTGGTATTTCAGTGACTGAAATTAAAGTTTAAAAATCATAACGACGTTTAAAGTCACCGCAACATATATATTACATATCAGAAACTATGATAACCCAAACTGGTAATTCAGTCACTGAAATTGAAGTTTAAAAATTATGACGATGTTTTCGGCCATTTTGATACTCCACTACCATGCCCTGTACCATTTCGGGACTAAGTCATAGTTTAATCATTCACTTGTGTGTAGGGGTATGTAGCTGAAGGAGGGAACCAGAGGACTGGGAGAAAACACACATAGCTGGACATACGACCCTACTCCCTGCCATGTACAAATGCGGGATCGAAACCACACCACATGACTCAATGACAGACCTTATAATCTAAAATACGTTAGAACATTGAGCGGAGGTTGAATTATTCTACATACCTGCACTGAGAGCTGTTGACGGTCCATATAATACTATACCCATTCCTAGAGTCTACAAAAGAAATATAATATACATAGTTAATGCTGACATGAAATTTGTATTTCAAAACTATAATACAGTTCTAAATGTCAGGTCTTGGACATCAAGAACCAAACAGCCTTTAATGAGAATATTTGGCTAAATGATAGAGATTATAAAATAGTGAATGTCAGTTCTCAGGACGGTTTTGGGAAAATTCCATACAAACACCTTATTGAGCATTAGCTTTAAAGATTGATAACCATGGGTATGATCTTGCGATAGCTCAGTCGTAAAGCAGAATGGGTTTCGTTGTGGCTTAGATTCCCGTTAGCGCTAGAAAACGTTAGACCCACGGCCCATGCTCTCTGTGGATGATTCTGTAAGCGACCCCCAATCCCGATAACCCTCACGTTTCCCCAGAAAAGACCTCCCCCAACTCCACTCCAATTAAACAAGCCGCTGATTCATATTTAAAGATTGTAAATAATGAATGCTCACAGCTCTAAGTAAAAACACGAAAGCACCAAACAAGCGGACGGTTTTCGAGCGAAACCTCAGCTCAAGATACTGCAAATATAAAACAATGTTAGGAATGAATTAATGAAATGGGGTTTAACGTCCTACTAGTATGCACCTAACAGTGTGCTATGAGGATATTTTGACCGGGCAGCGGCGCTGCGGCCTACTCATATATCGAATTCCCACCGCCAAGGGATCTTTTACGTGCGCTCCAATGTGTACACGGGACCTTGGTTTTTCGTCCCATCCGAACAACTAGGCAGCTGTTCTTGTCAGGTCCTCCCTCTGCATCACTAACAAGGAGATATCACGCCGGAAAACCGACATAAACTTTCTCGGCCAATGCAGTGATAGAACACCCAACCCCCAGGCTAGCGAACCAGAAAACAATGTTAAGCCTATACATTTATGTCTTGACGTTGATTTGGATAAAATAATAAAGGTGTTAAATCAATTGTGTAAAGTGACAATTTGTTGTTTTTATTAAACAACAGATAAAATGTGGATTTGTTCTAACACTTTTGCAATTGTGGTGGGGGGGGGGGCTTCCTGATCTGTGGGGTTGGATGGCCGAATGGTTAGCACATGCGCGCTGTTTCATAAAGCCTATCATTGAGTCAACTGGCGTGGTTACGATTCCCCGATTGTGCGTGACAAGGAGTAGGGTCGCCTGTCCAACCGCGTGTTTTTTTCCGGATGCCCCCGGTTTCCTCCCGTGGCTAAAGACTCCCACGTGCAAGTGAATTATTGAAATAAATAGAACCATATGTTATTTCCAAAATGACCAAGAATGTGTCGAGTGGTCGTTAAACCCCATTGCTGTCTATTTCTCTCAACAGATAAAGCTTGTTTTTGTTTCACCACGTTTCAATTGTGATGTGGTCCTTCCTTATCTCACTCTAAAAATATAACTCTAAATTTCAATGTCCAACAATAAATGTATGCATTTGTACATCAATCTATTTAAACACACATTATGCAAGATCTAAATTTTACTATATCAGGTCTGTTATCTGTATTATTGATTAGACATTAATTAATTTATCCGGACCATAATCAACTATTGATGTCATCGCTAGCCTGCGATATTTACTGGTCTAGGATCCGATTTACTGCTCAACTTTCATTTAATATTTAATCGTACCGACTTTAGTAATGCTGGTCGAGGCTAGGCCGAAAATTCAAACGCCAAATTCTTGATTCAGAGTGGATCAATTTAAAACAAATAATTCCCTTCACATTATCAGGTTTGCAACTATTATAGTGAGAACTGTCATCTCTTTATCTAATCTCCCGTAAGGTATGTTTAACACATTATTACTCACGATACAAAAAAACCCAAAACGAAACCAAACTCATTGTATACCTCAAAGACACTGACGACTTTCAGTTTGTAAAACATCGGACCGAATAAAAACGCCCCAGTTAGTGGTGCCATTACGGCTGAGAAGACAGATATCCAGTACATGGTGCCAAACTGATAGATCTCTGCTGGAGTTCCGAGTAAGGTAGAAGCCGAGAAGAAACTGGCCAGTACAGAGATCGCAACAGGTAAAAACTGAAATAGAACAAAATTTATTAGTGTTTATTACCAGATTATTTTAAAGAATGAAATAAAATGGAGTTTATCATTTCCCGTTTCTCCTGATAAAGACGAGCATATTATGCTATGCAATGTGCCAAAAGGGGAACTTAACCCGCACAAACCAGTACACGGTTTCTAACCCGATTCGTAATCGGACTGGAAAATTTGCAAGACCTTTTTGCCAGTTCTGCTAAAAGGGGAACTTCACTCGCACGAACCAGTACACGCTTGGACTACGATTTCTAACCCGATCCGTAACCAGAATGAAAATTTTGTAAGACCTTTTTGCCAGTTCTGTCTCATTGTATAACACTCTTAGCATCCATCAATTGATAAACTACACAGACGCTACCACCTAGCATTCGGGATACTGTTGATGAACTTCCCGGGAACTTGATACTTAGAAAAATCACCTAAATTGCAATCTGATTAACACACAGATGCAATTTCGTTTCGTTTTATAGTTCAAAACTTCGTTTCTACTACACTTGGATCTGGAAGAGTTGTTATTTAAATCGTGTTCTGCTTGAAATGGGGGGTCAGCCAATCAAATGGTCTGTCGAATCGAGTGTTTGATCTTTTTTGCGCGGAACTGTGGGTAGACATTAGCAGCGATAGAAATCAAAAGAAAGCAAAAGTAGATACAAATAAAATGGCTGTAGCTAATTGGTTAATCGAATGACTGACGTTATCGGGTCAAATGTCGCTTGCTTGGTACCCGACGTCATAGAATGTGAACTCCCACTATAACTTGTTAGATCTACATGTAGTGTAGACCATCGAAAGTATAAAAAACGAAACGAAATATAGATCTGTATTTTAATTAGATTGCCTTAATTGCACACACCGCCCTATCTGTGCCCATTTACAGCTGCGTAGACTGAATCCAGCGTTGGGGATAGTATGCTAGCCTATGTTTTCTAATTGTTGGATATGTATCTATTAGTATCTCAATGATCGGAATATTATAGCGCTGAAGTATCTCAAAGCTACATAAAACTCAAAATCAAAAACCTTGGTACTAAAATATATTGCATTGCATTTATTACATACTCGTATAAACGTTTTTGTACCTGCATACTTTTATCCGCCATAAGAAACTCCCTCGTGCTTTTCTGCTTCCCTCCTGCGCATGCGTGGTAGACACCTATACCGGCCGAGATCAGCAACATTCCCGCAAAAACAACATAATCGACAACAGAGAACTGATGATCTGACGCCATCTTTATTCTGGTTTACGGATTTCAGAATTCACCAAGCACGTTTCTTTTGTACCATTCGAAGTCTTCTAACAGTTGTCACAAATTACGTTTTCACTTTCTGAATTTGTCCGCCACAATTCAAATAAATAGTATAATTATGAGCATAAATAACTAATTATCGATAGCACCTGCAAACTGTTTACGGGATACTGTTTATGGAATACTTTCACGTGGCACAGTCACTGTTCTCTGTCGATAATCACTGCAGCACTGAACTTTCAAGATCCACTGTAACAATTCACTGCAAATGGGTTACATTGTCATGAGAACATTATATGGCATTATTTGTTTTTGTACTGATCCACTGTCACAAATCACTGTTGGAACCGACGTTGACTAAACTGCTACTATTCACTGTTGACGTTTCACTGTTTACTGTTAATAACGACTGTCACGGAAAATAGAACTCCCCTCAGACTAGCCACTGCTTAGATCTATGGCACACATCACTTATTGAACTAACTATTTTAACAGTGTCTAGTACATGTTTCCTGATTATACTCGGTGACATTATTCACGGGTAAAAAATCTATTCTCAATATTCAAACATTACCCGCATTATCTACTGACACTGTTCACTGACAGTAGATATTCCCTGAACATATTTGCTGACTTACGGTTGACAGACATATATCTACTGTTATATTAGCTGTAAATATTTACTAACTGTTTACAGACAAAATACAGTCACTGCAATATTCACTATAAATATTTACTAACACTGTTAACTAACACACTATATTCACTGTACATTTTAATATTCACTATAAATGTTCACTTGATTACTGTTAACTAACAGAATATATTCACTGTAGTATTCACTATATATAATAATAATAATAATAATAATATGTCCATTTATAAAGCGCTATATCCACAAACATGCTCATAGCGCATATATATACATACATTCACTGGAATACCCCGTCAATATACACTCACACTGCTCACTACTCACTAATTCTTTTAGTTGCTCAGTTTTACATAACGATTTAAAAAAATAATCCCGTTGATAAAACTCACTACAATTTCAATACACGTGTCTTCTGATGAAACTGTATTTTTGATTTGTATATAGATAATCATGTCGTTGGTGAGACACGTGCTAGATAAGTAAAAGATTTTAAAAACAAGAAAATGATAAGATAAGTCTAAATCTAAACTAACATACGTTTATTTCACACGGGGTTTATAAACATTGTACTTATATCATTAAATTATTCAAATTTAGGTTAAAAGAGATTAGAGATTAGAGATTTATTTTCCTTGAATAAATAAGTACTCGACACACTCAGATATGTAAGAGTAATGTTGTCAACTATATATGCATATACTTATTTCTTATCTAAATTATACACTGTAAAAATTAACAAATAAATATATTATGTAAATTTAACATTTGAATGTTAGAGATTACCAGTTAAATGTTTAATATTACCAATTAAATATTCAAATTTAACAAATAAATATTGATTAAAATGAACAACTGAAATTACAATTAAATATTTAAAATTAATAATTGAAAGTTTAAAATTAACAAATAGATATGTAAAATTAACAAATAGATATGTAAAATTAACAAATAGATATGTAAAATTAACAAATAGATATGTAAAATTAACAACAAATGTGTAATTACACTTCATTGAACATGTGGAATAACAACCCAAATGAAATCCATCAAGAAATCGAACCAGATGAGTATTCATCAGAAACCGACGACGGATGGTGGACGAAGACAACAATATACCTCTAATGTGGGTCTATGCTTCAACCAGTACTATATGATAACACGATAGGTAAAGTCTGGCTGTTTATTGATTGAATCTCCACTGATCGTAAATTATTGATTGAATCTCCACTGATCGTAAATTATTGATTGAATCTCCATTGATCGTAAATTTTTGTTAAAACTCTAAAAATCCGGTGACATTTCTCCCGTCTATCTTTCACTATCTCGCTCGCTAGGTTGTTCACAACCTGGAAAAAAGAACAAAAAACCCAAATGAATTAAGCTCGCAACATACTAGAATAATAAGCAACCAAAGCTAGCAAAATAAATTGAAATGGTGTTTAACGGCCTACTGTTTTTCTCTGACTGGGATAATGAAGTTGGACATACACCATACAGTGTGCTATGAGGGAAATTTCCCTGGGCAGCGACGCTATGACCTACTGTTATATACATCAAATTTCAACTGCAAAGGTACTTTCACGTGCACCACAATGTGTACAGAGCACATCTGCCCCACAACGATGTTACCTGTAGGTCCGATCCACTGTTGGCCAGTCTTGCCTATATTATTGACAATTCTCAATTATTTATATGGGTTGTTTTCTGACCACTTTGAAAAAAAAGAATGGAGAAAGACAACAGAATAAATAATAATTTATAAATCGGTTACTTACTTAAAGTAGAGATATCTTTATTATCAATCTTTAATTCCTTTATTCCATCAAATTTCTGTCTATTTTCACCACGAGCCTCGTCAATTAGTGCTTCAGTATCAATCTTTAATTCCTTTATTCCATCATATTTCTGTCTATTTTCACCACGAACCTCGTCAATTAGTGCTTCAGTATCAATCTTTAATTCCTTTATTCCATTATATTTCTGTCTATTTTCACCACGAACCTCGTCAATTAGTGCTTCGGTATCAATCTTTAATTCCTTTATTCCAGCATCTGTTTCCATCTCTCTATTTTCTTCACCAGCCTCGTCAATTATATCTTAAGTCCATGGAGTATCATTCTTTAATTCCTTTAATCCAGTATCTGTTTCCATCTCCCTATTTTCTTGATCAGCCATTTCAATTATTTCTCCAGTCCATGGAACATCAATCTTTAATTCCTTTAATCCAGCATCTATTTTTGTCTCTCTAGTTTCTCCTTCCTGACATTGTATTATTGTATTACTATCTATATCTATTACAACCCATTTGTATTCATGTCTTTTGCCTTGTTCTAACTCAACACGAACTGTCCAGTATCCCCATGAGTATTTCACGGCAGTGACCGCGTCATCAGCTTGCCAATTACCTAAACCAGGACCAGATCCAACTATACCAATTCGTTCATTGTAGTTCAGTATATAATGCGTATTAAATTCCACAATGCATCCAGCACGTGAAACAAACGACGATTTTGTATCTCCGTAAAATGTTCCCTCCATACTCTCCAATGTTACCTTTACGGCTACCTGTGTCTTCCATCTGAATTTTTCTCGTATTGGAAACAAACCAGTTAAAGAAGAAGAAACTTTTAGCGGGAAGTTTCATTTCGGTTCTCCAAACAAAACTATTGTTCATCTTCTTGGCTTCGATCCCTTTACGGTAGTTCCAGGTACCAAGCTCCTTTAAAGAACCTACAAACCGTGGTGTATCTCCTTCGAATTTATGATAATACGTAACCTCGAATGTTACAGGAACTCTCTTTTGAGATAATATTAACGGATCGTTAAAATTATACATTTTTCTCACCGGAGATGCTTAAAGGGACAGTCCCGAATTAAATAGAGTCTCAAAAATAAAAGTACGAGTACGTATGAAATTTAAACGCCAAAATATAGAACAATGGTGTATATACCCTGACTCAAAATTTCAGCTCAAAATATTGAGTCGTTTGGACGTGAGCGTTAAAACAGCTTATCCGGACACGTAACCCTTTTAAGATTTCGGGTCAATTCTTTCGTTGGGTGACCCGATAATCGATTTCCGTTCCTTTAGAGGTCTACACGGTGAATGGTCCATGTGCTGTACTTGATAACAAAAAGGAAATTTCACCGACACGTTATTTTTATAAAAAAAAGTCTGGTTTTATCCAATCACCGCATAATACAGTTTGGGACACCGGTCTCTATTACCAGATAAAGGCTGGTTGGTTAAAATTGTTGAAAACGTATCACATATATTGTGTTAGTTGCTCGGCCCTAAGGTAGGGGATTTTAAGGGATTTTAACACAAAAGTAAGCAGTTTTATTCTCAAAAACATTATCGGGATTGACCCTTTAAATATTGAAGATAATTCGTAAAAAGCAGCTGATCTTGCAGATAAAATAATTAACATATTTATGCCATACTGTGTAGAAGTCTGCTATGTACCATCCCATCTTTTTAGACACTAAGACCGTAAAAAGACACAATAATATATCTTAAAAATATACCCAACCTAAACACGATATTCAAAATTATTTATTATAACCGTGTCCAAAATAGGCCAAATCGGTACACTGAAGATAAGGCTATAATATTTTGAAAAAAGGTGAATTCCGAGGACATGTAATGCAACATTTATGACGTTAGTCTAGATTAGCCAATTCTGGTTTGTGGGAAAGCCCAGTTTAGGCATGGGCCAGAAGGGCCAGGCCCAGGGCCCCGCGATTCATGGCAAAAAGGTAAAAAATATTCAAATTTCAAATGAAAGTTCGACTTTAATCGGTCGGAGACTGGGCTATCCCTCAACATTCTATGTGAAGTTCCACATGGTGATCGGTCTGAATAGATATATGTAATTATTCTTGTATTACAGACCGTTTAATTGGGTGTTGCGCATGCTTGTCATTCAAAAGGATATGAAATAGTCTTTTCGTCAAGTTAGGGGCCCCGCGGTTCTAGCCTACTCTAGAAAGGCTCAGGGTCCCGCTCCGGTTAAGCTGGGCTTTGGCTTCTCGGCCGAAACTATTCGCGCCACAGACGTCTCGCCACACGAAACAGAAAACAACTATGGCACGTAGTCCGTTATAACCAATTCTGTGTATTCAAAGATATTTTTTTGCGTCTCTGACTTCTAAAATCGTGTATAGGCCTACGATGCACGAGTAGTGTACACGGAAATATATTAAACAAATAAACAAATTCAAAAAAATATATTTATAATAGAATTAATCATAAAGGTGGGCGTCCTTTGCAAAAAGCATTACTGGATCTTTATAGAAGTTGTTAATAAATGCATCTGCTCCAGGATGTCCCCTATAAGGTGTCCACTTCTGGCATTCTTGAAGACAGATGTTAGCCCAGGCATGGAGATAAGCTATACGCGTTCCTTTTGTTGAGTTCTTCAAGGGTTCTAAGATATGGTCACTCCAGAAGTTCGGCATCTTATCAATTGCGTTATCGAATATGCCTACTTCTGTTACGGCGGGAATTTTATGACGATCTTCGGCTAGCTCAACGACATCGATAACCTTGTTTACAAAAGTATCTGTAGATTCTGCGCCGCCATGATAATAAAAGTCCATTCCTAAAATATCGACATAGTCGTCACCGGGATATAATTTCAGGTAGTCGGCTTTATCTTGGAATCTATCTGGACTGTAAGCATACAACACATTGTGAACTTGCTTGGTATCTCTCAAATATTTAACAGTATATCGATACAGCTCTTGGATTTCTTGAACCGTGTTTTGAGCTTTGTTATTAAAACCCCACCAAAACCAACCTCCATTGAGCTCGTGAAACGGTCTGAAGACAATGGGTATAGTTTGTCCTGATGACGTTTTAAAGCCCTTCATGGAAGCGGCAACAGAATCAAGACGGCTCCTGTAAACTTCGTGGAAATCACCACCGGGTAAAATTCGTTTAATCGTGTGAAGGGTATCGCCGTTATCTGTACCTATCCAGGCAGTTCCATTCGTTACTGGGTTATGTTGATGGTGGGCCGAAACTATAAGTTCACCTCGTTCGTAGGATCTTCTGACAATGTAATCATTCAATACTTTATAATTGTGATCCAGTTCGCCATAACCAATACCATTAACAGCCGGGTAATCTCCCGTTAGTCTCTCAATATCACATAGGCTGTCCGGTATCCCATTCTCTATCATATCCGACTAAAATAACAAAGACATTGCTCGTCATTATATATTCAATGGGTTAGAAATCTGATTAAAATACAGATCTGACCGGTTGTAATGGAAGGTCACGTCAGGGTCGTACAAACGGGTTTTGACCATATGACGTTAACCAGTCAGAGTCAGCGTTGATGTTCCTATTGGAATGCCTGCCCACAGCTCCGTGCACCGTACGCTAGAACTCACCGTAACAGACCGTTTCATAGGCCAATCCCTTACATCAATCAAAACGCGGGTTATATAACAACTCTTCTAGAAATTTTAAACTATAAAAAGCAAAATGAAAGAATGAATGAATGAATGAAATGGGGTTTAACGTCCTACGCTTAAGCACCTAACCTGGGCTAATTGAAGACGGGCATACGCCACAGTGTGCAATGAGGGAAATTTTGCCCGGGCAGCGGCGCTACGGCCTACTCTTATATCGATTTCCAACTGCCAAGGGATTTTTTACGTGCACTCCAATTTGTACACGGGACCTCGGTTTTTCGTCCCATCCGAACGACTAGGCAGCTGTCCTTGTCAGGCCCTCCTTCTGCATCACCGACAAGTGGAAATCACGCCGGAAAATCGAGATGAACTTTCTCGGCCAATGCAGGGATCGAACACTCAACCTCCAGGCTAGCGAACCAGCGCCTTATCCACTTAGCCACCGTGATCCCCAAATGAAAGAGGATCTGTGTTTTAATGAGATTGATTGGGTGCAAGGTTTCACGGTGCCGCTCCGTTTTTTTAAAATTAGTATGTATGAAGCCCCACTTTAAGGTATCTGTACATTAATTGGTTATGTTTTGAAATATATTTCGGTGTGGTTTCACTTTGTCAGTGGTGCAAGGGACCTGACAAAGACAGCTGTCTAGTCGGTCGGATGAGACGTAAACCGAGGTCCCGTGTACACATCGGTATGCATGTAAACGATTCCTTGACAGTTGGAAATCGATATAAGAGTAGACCATAGCGCCACTGTCCTGACAAAATTCCCCCCACAACACGCTGTATGGCGTATGCCCTTCTTCATTTACTAAGTCGGGGCAGTACAGTAGGATGTTAAACCCCATTTCATGTTTTGTAAATATTGAAAATAACAAACCCTGTATAACCATCCTTTGACGTTGCCATCATGAGGCCTACCAACACTGTATGGCGAGACCCCACCTTCCGCACCCCAAACAGTGTTAGCCTCCTGACCAAATAGAATCTTTTTTGGATCTCTTGCCATGTTTGTTAGTTTGTCGTATAATTTCCTTGCTTCTGGACCAGCATTTTGATCAACAATAGCATTCTGCACGATCGGCAATACAGCAGCCACAAGTATTAAAAATCTGGAATGTAAATATACGATTCTTTTTTTGATTAAAAAGGGTTAATCACCTGGTAAACCTGCAAAAGACTCCTGATGGATAGCGAAATAACATTGATCCATATTATGCAAGAGCGATTTATGTGGGTTTAGAGTCTAAACTTTAGACATATGGGAACACAGTTTATATGTTCATTAGACCTGCTTGAATACGTAATCCTGGCTAATATAATATTTTATTTTAGATGGAGAATGTTACTGAGTTTTGGTCTAAAAATCTGCAATGATATTATTATTAAAGTCCTTGGTGTAGTCTATATTGTAACACTTGTCGGATAATTGCCGAGACAAAAAATGTGTGGCAGGATTGGATCGCCGTGACATCGGAATTTGCTACACTGCTCGTATTCTAATTCTGAACACTGGGACCCATCTACTTTATACTTCGAGAATAAATGTCATTCCTGAATGGCCGCCATATCCCACAAAAAGTATATTGTTTCGTAAAGCGGTTGTGCGCCGTTTGCCGTCTTCAGTAGTCCAGTCGGAACAGAACAGTAGGATGTTAAACCACACTTAATTTCATTTCTACTCCTATTGACATTAATTTGTCATACACACAAAGACTAAAGAAACCTATTCAATTCTATTAAATGAAAGCAGAATGAATACTACTCAATATTCTAGAAGTACATGTATATACTTAGTGTTTTCGACTAAAATCGCCGATTTAAGACTTAAAACGTCGGTCAACTAGCTCAGTGTCTGTTCTCAAGCGGAGCTAACTGTAGACAGACAGCCCAAGTTTAGTATGCACGGCTTGGTCCACGAATATTCCACGCGAAAAATGGAATACCGTACTTACCTCATGTTTCGCAGTTTGGATCCGAATTTGACCAGATTGATTGAGTCCTTATCTTATCACCGCTCGTATCTCTAGTTTTATTCAAGACAAAATCTGCTATATATATTGGTGTAAAGTACTGAGAAACAGGTCAAGGAAAAAGGCACCTAAATCATTATGATATACCATATTTTTACACGATTTGCGTACGAGGGGTGGACATTTTATCCGGCAGTTTTGATCCGATTTTCACGATCCGTTTATGAATGGTGGTTATATGCTTCCATACTAGTGTACCCGCCAAATCTGAACAGACAAACCAGATAAACATTGATTTGCACAACCTTTTCTTTGGCAAGAGGGGGGTTGGGATGGCCTAGTGGTCTAGAGTGCCGCGCTTCGACCTCTAGCTGGCCGGTCACCTCTGGCTTGCGGCTGTGGTTTCGACCCCTGGTGTGAGCGTATGTGGCATTGAGAAAGGGGCGCCTTCTCAACCTCGTGGGTTTCCCCCGGGCACTCCGGTTTCCTCCGACTGCTAAAAGACCCCTACGCGCAAGCGAATTATTGAAATAAAATTAAACCATATGTTGGTCCCGAAATGACCTAGCTGTGTTGGGTGGACGTTAAACCCCATTTCTCTCTCTCTCTCTCTCTCTCTCTCTCTCTCTCTCTTTGACAAGGATTTTTTGAATTTGCGCTTATCAATTTCAGTGTGTGAGTTCTTAGCTATATACATGTTATATAAATCCGAGCATATTGCAAAATTGCATGAAATGCCTTCTTCCTTGGATTAAATTTTGGATGTCCTAACCTCGATATTACTCCAATTGATGTATAACACTAACTAAAAAATTCCATCTTTTGATTTGACACCAAACGGGCCAGCAAATTTCTGGTTTTTAAAAAGAAGATATATCAGACGGATATATGCTTGTGAAGTCGTTTCTTCCCGATTGAACAATAAAATACGACGGTCTGAATGTTAAGAGTTATCTAATACCTATATGTGTCATTTGGTCTAATTTGTGTTCTTATGGGCCTTTTTTCTTTATTATCGGAATTCATTTAAGAACTCGCCAAAATGTAGCAGCAAACATATGTGTCACTCATATTTATTTAAACAAGGTGTTATAATTAAATAATAATAGGTAGAAAATTCATCACATCCATTGGAATAAATTAATTCCATGTAACATTAAACAATTCGGAGTGGCTTTTTCATTTACGGAGGAATATTTCACGCACTAGTTGACAAATTTGTAATTTTGTATTTATTAACCCTTGATTGCTGATTAACGGTATCGAGAGTATAGTGTTTGATAGAAATTTACTTGTTAAATTCATCTGGAAAGTTGTAAATGTTTAATCGAAAATATACCTGCATTATCCTCATCCGCTCCATAATGGGTGTTTTGAAATTGTCCGATATAGTGTGAATATTCTGAACGTCTGAATGTCTGTTTCGTGATTAGATATAGATAGACGGGAATAAAATATATGAAATTATGAATGTGGCCATCATAAATATTCCACAAATCTCCACTTTGTCATTTGTTTCTGATCAGTTGACCTAGAGACCACCTACACTTACATATTTTTATTCTTTGACTGTCACCAAAAGTAAAACCTATTGAATTGTTCCCATAGTTGTACAACACACCACTAAGAGTCGAAAAAATGCGTCAACTTATATTATTTTTACTTGACAAATTTTATTTTAGCGTGTACGAAGATTAAAAGAATGGAGTATGTATAATAGGATATTATTTGACACCAGATAAGTATTTATTTATACCTATATCTACAGTATGTCTATACACCAGGGGACTGTGACATGAAATCACCATTAAAGTCTGTCACTCAATCATATTTACAATGGTCAAGTACTACGACTTAAACCCATAAACTAAGATATAGTAAAGTATTTAATTTGAATTTCTTATGGGGTTTAACGTCAACTCGACATAAACTAGGTGATTTTGGGACTAACGTATGGTTTTCAATTTTTATTTCAATAATTCGATTGTGCGAAGAGGTCTTGAGCAGTGGGAGGAAACCGGAGTGCCCGGAATAAAACCCACGAGGTTGAGAAGACGCCCCTATCACAATGTCACATACGCTCACACTAGGGCTCGAAACCACAGCCGCAAGCCAGAGGTGACCGGCCAGCTAGAGGTCGAAGCGCGACACTCGAGACCACTTGCCCCCCCCCCCCCAAGTACTTACCGATGACCATACTAAAGGTATACCGGTCTGTTTTTAACAAAAACTGAAGTTTTTGATTGAAAGCTCCGAACGAGCAGGTAATGCATTTACGTGCCATCAACAACACGATCCAGGTAATATGTACGCTGAGCTGTGTAGATACAGATGAAAAAGCTCTTGTCAGGCTTTTGGAACCCTCTTCCATTTAGCGAAGCTGATTAGTGGGTTTGCTAACTAACTAACGTGGGCTGATAAATGATGAGACCAGAATACTAGCGTGGGCTGATTAGTGAGACAACTACGTTTACTGACTAACGTGGGCTGATTAGTGAGACCACTACGTTTACTGACCAACGTGGGCTGATTAGTGAGACCACTACGTTTACTGACTAACGTGGGCGGGCTGATTAGTGCAATCCGTACCTTTACTATTTAACTAATATTTGCTGATTAAAGCGCCACAGATCAGTCAGACTGACTGAATGTTGAGCGCTATAGAAAACGATTATTGTTTATGTGGTTATTTGATTAGTAGTACTAATGGAAAACGTTCTCCTGTACCGCATTCACAACACTTAACAGTTCAACAAAACAGTTAGGGAAATTACAAACCGAGTAGTTTAAAATCCGACATATTTTTTCCGAATGCAGTTATGACCAATTTCCAGGATGTTTCAAATATTCACCAAGAACCCTGTCATGTATTGAGTTTAGATGATTTGTAAACAGGAATGGAAAACGGGAGATAACTCCAAAATTTATACGAGATTTTCTCCCGAGTAATCCCCTCGGTTCCAAGAACTTTGTCGTGAACCCAAGCTCTAAAAGTAAAGATAAAATGGGATAAAACATCACACGCGTCTACACCAACCGGTCTAATGAAAGCACATACTAAAATATGTATTCATATAGCAGTGTGACATGAGGCACAATTTCCACTGAGGGGGGTGGGGTGGGGGTGGGGTGGTCTAGTGGTCTAGAGTGTCGCGCTTCAACCTCTAGCTGGCCGGCCACCTCTGGCTTGCGGCTGTGGTTTCGAGCCCTGATGTGAGCGTATGTGGCATGGAGATAAGGGCGCGTTCTCAACTGTAACAAAGGGATATCATTTATAATTTAGGTGCATTGAACTTATTGAACTCTGCTAGTTTTGACCATAGATGATTTTGACTTTTACCTCATATTAAACTGTTGTCCAGTCACGATCTTATTAAATCTAATTAATTCAATATGTCCATTACAAGCTATACATGATCTGTGTACAAGATCCACACGGCTTCAAGTGTTTATGCACAATTGCAGATATGACCATGTGTTCAATGTATATTGAGGAGTTCTCTGTCAGTTAAAAGCGAAGAGCAGAGGGAGAGAGAAGGCTCGGACAGGTGTATGGACTCACCCGAGTCCAGTCGCTGCCTTGGCAGAGGGGCAGAATAGTAAATGTTGTATTATGTAGATGTGTTCCTGTAGAAGACTAGTAAATTTAATATTATATTATAGATGTGTTCCTGTAGATGAGTTCCTGTAGTAGTAATAGTTCCAGTATTATGTATTGCCGTTGTATTCATGTTGAATGTATGTAACCAAAGCTGTTTTAGATACCTGATGTAAATAAATCCTTAAATCAACGAAACTCTTATCTGTTATCACTACGACAGTGTTACACAACCTCATAGGTTTCCTCCGGGCACTCCGGTTTCCTCCCACTGCTAAAGACCCCCCACGCGCAAGCGCATTATTGAAATAAAATTAAACCATATGTTAGTCCCGAAATGACCTAGTTGTGTTGAGTGGACGTTAACCCCTCTCTATCTCTCTCTATCTCTCTCTCTCTCCCTCTCTCTCTCCACTCTCAATGGTAATAGCCAGGCTACAACAATCGTATTTCTCTATGATTTAAAAGACTGTAACAATTAACACCACAACAATAGTATTATTGGATAATAATAATAATAATGATAAATATGTATTTTTATAGTGCGCACAAAATCCACTCGTTTACGTATGCTCAAAACGCAAGATTTAAGGATTTTCTCTGCAATTAAAGGTAATATTAATAAGGTAATATTGCCAGTACCATAAGACCACACCATAAATCAACAGGTTTGAGTTTGATATGCGAAATAGATTATAAAGGGACTCGCTAAAGCGAAGCGCGGTTATGAACTAATATCTTGAAATTACAAATAATTACACGTTTTAATTATATTGTAGAGATGACAGACCTTATTTCCATGGTGACACCGCAGTGTGGCCGAAATCCCGATATTCTCGAAACAAATATTTCAACTACTAGATAACTTCTCAACAAAACGCAACATATTTGAAAACATCTCAGAAAGTTATATTTAAAAAATATAAATAAAGAATCCTGAAATGCGTTGACTTTTTCGTAGGATAATGGAAATCAGGCATATTGGATACATTTTGAGGTTAAAAATGAATGCTATCTTTGGGATAGTTAAAGTGATTTTTGTGGCTAAAACGTCATTTCCTGTCATTTTAATCGATACATTCGGGCTAAAATAACGGTTTGATAATGAAAATCCATACATGCAAATCGGTTATATTTGAATGATAGATTTGCGAGACTGAAAGTGAACTTCCTTCAGTAAGGAGATTCGGTAGTACAGTGAAGAACGTTCCTCGATAACGATAAATCCTGGTCATTTCCGGCGTTTTTCAAGGATATCTGACAGCGAGGGACGGGATCAACATATTTTCACACGCTAGGCATTTGGCATGTTTGCTACGAGCGATACCAAGTGTCTGTTATTAATAGCCGATGGTATAATATAAGTATATAAATTGATGAAGTGTGAAGTTATTGATGATCAAGATGTACTTTAGATAATTCTATGATCGGTTCATTAATCTATTGACACCTTCAGCTATTTCAACCTCTGGATTTGCAATATAGATTAAAATTTTGATTTAATGCCAATTTTTCTTAGGGTCTCCCCCTAAATAACAGTATAAAAAATAGATATGCGCCACAAATCACCACTGTCACCCCGAATTTTTCAAACATTTTCTCGGGGGACCCACACGCCCCCCCCTTACAGGGTTACCTGGGTCCGCCTCTGACGGTGAGCTCAAATTAAAGTAGTCCTACCAAAAAACATTAAATATTATATAGGGGTCAACTAGAAATAGAATAGCAACATTAGGATGTTATGTGTATCATAAGTTAGGAAAAGAATTAGAAATAAAAAACGGTTTCAGTTAAAAAAAACGCAGGTTGATCAAACATAATCAATTGCTGGGTCAAAACCTTAGTCTACATTTTGGGTCAATAACTTCTCTTTCAAAACCCCAGTAAGCACAAGTGAATGTAAATTTAACTTTGATTTTAATTCACAAACACGATGTAGATTTACGAATAATGTATCCTAATCTCAATTTACAAGCACAATGTAAATTTACATCGAATATTTAACATTTGCTGTAAATTTACATGTTGTTTGTAAATCTAAATACACTTCGGTATATTGACAATCACAGTGTAAATTTACATCGAAGATATTTAACATTAGCTGTAAATTTACATGTTGTTTGTAAATCTAAATACACTTCGGTATATTGACAATCACAGTGTAAATTTACATCGAAGATATTTTACATTAGCTGTAAATTTACATGTTTGTAAATCTAAATACCACTTCGGTGTAATTGACAACAACAGTATAAATTTACATCGAAGATATTTAACATTAGCTGTAAATATACATGTTGTTTGTAAATCTAAATACCACTTCGGTGTAATTGACAATCACAGTGTAAATTTACATCGAAGATATTTAACATTAGCTGTAAATTTACATGTTGTTTGTAAATCTAAATACCACTTCGGTGTAATTGACAATCACAGTGTAAATTTACATCGAAGATATTTAACATTTGCTGTTAATTTACATGTTGTTTGTAAATCTAAATACCACTTCGGTGCAATTGACAGTTTGATCACCGTGAGGAGGGAGGAGGAGGAGATGAAAATTTATCGCGTGCATTTTGCATACCGACCGTTCATTGGCCAATCACGCTATTTTACCGACATTTCGCCTAATAGTTTAGGTGCAGCTATGGCGTATGTTGCGCCATGCAGGGTTGGCTTACTTCTTAAGCTGCGCTATCAAAAACGCCCTATTAATATTATTATTATCTCCAAACTATTGTATTGTTATAATAACAAGTCTTAAATCGCGATTATTTCACTGTAGCAAGTGAAAACAAGTTTTACCAGTTAACCTTAAATTGTACATTATATTATTTTTATTGTTCGATTTATGTAGCGCTTCATCACACACGAGTGTTTCGAAACGCATTCACAACAAATTAGTTCAAAAACAGTTTTGAAATAATTAAGTATGTTTTTAAGTTAGTCTTAAAGCTCTGGGGCCTGTTTCACGAAATTTTATCTAGTAGTTTGATTGGATAATATTAGACTGGTTCTAGTGCTAAGCCTATCAAAATTCAAGTATCTATTAAAATTTAGATTCTATCTTTGGTTCTGGATGGAAAAGGACTCTGAAAGAGTTTCAAAAAGCCAACAATCCACATTTTATTTGCTCTGTATTGAAGAAGTCAAAAAGCTTCTTGTTTATTGACACGTCACGAACACACACACAATATCGTGTTGATTAACACGCCCTATGCTCTACCCCAGGGATAGCGAACCTTTTTCAGATCATGAGAAAGATTCTCTTGTGCCAATTACAGTTCTTTAGCATTTTAATTGATCTTGTAATTTGCCTTGTGTATACATTTAATGTTTCATGTCTAATTTGGTCAAAAAGAACTGCAATTTTACAATCAGAACTTATTTAATCCGTTTTTGTGGAGAATATTTTGTTTTCTTTATATCTACGCAAGCTGCACCCAATGTGTCAGTTTCTGTGTCTGATTTCATGAAATTCATCGCTGAAAACAACGATTCGCAAATGTAACTATATGAGAAAAAAGACAAAATCGCCACTGTTACTTTTTTTTAGAGTTGGAAGTTTTCAGGCAGTCATTCTAGACGCCGAGCACCTCATTTTCAGCTGATAGCTGCGGTTCTACCCCATTGCATCGATCACATTTAATCACTTTGTCCGATTCCAAGTGAATTATGCTGAAATGCTTAATTGAGATTTCAATGATGATTTCATACTAAAATTAACACAATTTGTTTTATTCCAAGACTACACCGTATTAGAAATAAAATTAAAATAAATGGGGTTTGATGTCTACTGTTCTACTGTAATTCGGTAATGAAAACGGACACCTACAATACAATGTGCTATGAGGGAAATTATTTACGACCTACTCATATATCGAATTATAGCTGCCAAGGGATATTTAACGTACATGCCAATGCGTACACGGGGCCTTGGTTTTTCGCCCCATGCCAAGCTCTCGGTCCTGCACCACTGCCAAGTTGGAAGCACGCCGGAAATTCGCGATGAACTTTTTCGGCAAACGCAGGGATCGAACAAGGACACTCCAGGTTGGCGAGTTAAGGTTAGCGAGCCAACGTCTTACCATGACTCCCTTGCAATATAAGAGACTAAAAGGGGTTGGTACAATATACAGTATGAACAGATGATTATGAATATTAACACGTCGAATATTCTAAACACACACACTACATTAATAAAGCGAATAATAGCGTATTATGTATTAACACGTCGTATGCCCTTTTAAAAAAAACATTTAAAAAAAGCGGGTACAACAAACGGTCTAAAAAGTTGTAAAGTTACGAGTAAACGAAAATCAAAGAGAGTTTAACATCAATTCGACATTTCGGGACTAACATGATTCAACTTTATTTCAACGATTCGCTTGCGTGTAGGGGTTGAACAGGCGTCCCCACTCCTTGTAATGTACAATTGGGGAATCGATACTATGATATACTTTATTATACAGCGCGCACGCACTATCCCCCACCCTGTTACGAGGCTGCACTAACTAAACCTCACCTCCCCCGTTGTTACGAAAGAGATAGCACAAATATTATTACTACATGCACCTGAGACACGCTAAGGCTGGTGGTGTGAAATCAATATACGTGGATTAGTGGAACATTATTGTTATTTCTTTAACAGCGTCGTCCATAAGAAAAACACGATGACGAAGAAGAAAAGAGGAAGAAGAAAATCCAGACGACTACGTTTTGGGGAATGTGTCCTGGTCTAAAATCAAACACGGGGAAGAATGATCAGAGCGGTGTGTGAAATTAATCGATAAATTCTTGGTTTTGTTTATGAAGATTAATCAGTTTTAGATTGAATTAAGCTGTGGACAAAAATGAAAAATGCAAATGGCGATAGGCGGCTTAGTTAATCCTATTAAAGCGGCTTTGTTAAAATTAAAAAATGGTGTTTTGTCATATACATTGCGTCATACATAAAAAAACTGAAGCGAGTGGGACAGAGAGAGAAATGTGTTTTAACATAGGTATTTTCGGGACTAACATATGGTTAAATTTAATTTCAATAATTCACTAGCGCGTAGGGGTCTTTACCGGTGAGAGGTAACCGGAGGACTCTGGGAAACCCCAAGAGGTTGGACAGGCGACCAATAGAGAAAAATGAGGTTTAACGTCTACTCGACACAAACTAGATTTTGTCTGGACTAACATATGGTTCAATTTCATTTTAATAAGTCTATAGCGCGTAGCGGTCTTTAACAGTAAGAGGAAACCGGAGCATCCGGAGAAAACACACGAGGTTGGAGAGGCGACCAATAGAGAGAAATGGGGTATTTTCGGAAGAAACATATGGTTCAATTCCAATTCAATAATTCAGTAAAGCATAGGGGTCTTTACCGGTGAGAGGAAACCGGAGGACAGGGATAAACCCACCAGATTATACAGGTGACCGAACTCCTTGCACGTACGAGCGGGGAATAAAAATCATTCCGCTTGACTAAAAAAACAGACTTTGCGATTAAACGCGCACGCTACCCCCTCCCCCAATTAAACTCTGTAAACCGCTACACTGGGTATATTGAACTTATGTAAAAGTACGTCAATAGTCTGGTGATATATTTGGGAACCACGGTGGCTCAGTGAGTATAAGACACTGGCTCGCTAACCAGGAGGTCTCGGTTAGCTCCGACGCGTCTCCCCCCGTCCACGGCTCACTTGTCTGTGATGAAGAACCGTACCATCTCTCTCTCTTTTTCTCTTCCACTCTCTCTCTCTCTGAAACTAACCATAACAATTTTTTACAATGTCAGGAAATCTTACTTATTTACGTTACAAAAAATGGTCAAAAAACAATGCAACTTATACAACACATGACAGAGATTAGAAGTATTTGGACAAATCTCTCTCTCTCTCTCTCTCTCTCTGTCTCTCTCTCTCTCCCTCTCTCTCTCTTGTTATACGATATCAATAGATTTGCCCTACCATTCACCTGCAGACAGATAATCTCTTTAATCATGATGACTGAAGATTTATATAATACATAATGTAATACCAGGTAATTCTACTTTCATTTTACGTAATAACACCTACTGAACTTTCTGTTTACATAATACACCATTAAGAAAGGATTATACAAATACAATGGTATACATATAGAAATATTAAACACATGTAACTATATCTACGTTGTCTAGGTTTCATACGCCACCTAGTAAATTTGTCTGCACATAATATGCATAGCGACAGCCAGGAGGAATAACTATAATGACAAAGTTTGACATCCAGTCTAATATTCCTGCTATAACAATCTTACGGAGCATGTGAGCTTCACGAGAAATACAGCTTTGTTAATTTAAGTTGTTCTGAAACAAAACGATAACGACTGTCAAAGATGGAATAAGTTGGTATCAATGATCTAGTACTCCGGATGTATACGTGTGACCAAGAACTAAGTTTTGAAGGAGAACTGTAACAGACACTCCTTGTGATTAATTTTTATTTGCATTCTGTGAAGAGGTGGAAACGGGCGTTAACCCCACAGCTAGTACAGGAGAAGCATGAGAATCGAGGACTTATATATTAATCAGACCGAGACAGTATAATTGAGTTTTAAAGTGTAACAGTCCAGACAGAGATAGTGTAACTGTCCATACGGAGATAGTGCAATTGAGTTTTAAAGTGTAATTGAGTTTTAAAGTGTAATTGAGTTTTAAATGTAATTGAGTTTTAAAGTGTAATTGAGTTTTAAAGTGTAACTGTCCACACGGAGACAGTGTAATTGAGTTTTAAAGTGTAACTGTCCACACGGAGACAGTGTAATTCAGTTTTAAAGTGTAACTGTCCACACGGAGATATTTGACCACCGAAGAACAATGGCAAGCGCTGGAAACTCCATGATATGCTGTATTTGTCAGCATGAATTTACCAAACCAAAATTTCTTGACTGTCACCATTCAATCTGTGAAAAATGTATAAACGATTTCGTTAAATCTACAAAGAACCGAAACTTACACTGCCCACTGTGTGGCCGTGTGACTATCGTACCCATTGAGGGCGCCAAGATGTTGACGTCAAACTTTTATCTGGAATCCAAAAATCCCGGGATAATTTCAAAAAGCTGTTGTGCTAATACTGGGTGTGACAAATCTCCGGATTGTCAAGGGGGTCATCGAGAGCGGGGACGTAATGAACACCTTAACGAACAGGATTGTACACATGCGCCGAGGACACGCTTCTCGGAAAATAACAAAGATTCAAGATGTCAGGCTGATAGTACAAGAAGCATAAATGATGCTGTAGAACGCTGGCGGAGTGATATCCAGCACGAGGAACGCGAGAACACTCGAGAGCGGATTGAGACCACCAGTGAATATAACAATATAGAATTCGATGAGAACGACGATGGTGACAGTTTCTACTTTCGTTTTAACTTAGATCAAATAAAAGAAGAGTTTTATAGTTACAGAAAATTTTCGACACAGGATGAATTGTGGTATGTCAGCGTTCATAAAGACGTGGACAGCGCAACCTTGTGGGTGAACTTGTTTCTCAAAACCAACGGGTCGAGTGTCGACTTGGAATCATGCGTGGCCTCCATAAAGATGTCGGTACTGAATAATTTAAGCTATGAATCGTCCATAACAAAAGCTGACGTGAAGAAGTTTACTGTCAGCGATTATGATTTATGTTATAGTTGGAGAGATGTCATAGCGTGGGGTGATCTAATAGATGAAAACAAGGGGTTTATCGACGAGCATGATTCTTTTACTTTAGCTGTACAATTAGATGTGAGGGACATACACACTGCTTCGTCACATAGTCCACGCGACTGTGACGGCCAAACTGTGGTAGGGCTATATGAATGAAAGGGATCAATCTCATAGTGCCTACTTCAATTGGATGTGAGTGGAGTAAATACCACGCTGGACAACACGTGATCAATGGTGCCTATTTCAGCGAGGATCTTTTCTCATCAAATGTACACGTGCTAATTACCAGGCGTAAAGGTCGTTACTACACTTCGCCGGTGGGGCAAAGTTCAAAATAGATATGCTAAATCGTTACTATACTTCACCGGAGGGGGCAAAGTTGAAAATAGATATGCTAAATCTAAATTTCGATGTTAATTTTTTAAATTTATGTTGTGTTTCTTTATATATTTAATTTATTTAAAATCCGCATATTTCAATTAAAATATCCATTTTACCAGTATATTATTTTTTCTTCAAATGTCGATTATACGAATTGATACTGTAGGTGAAGATCATTTGACTTCTGACCGCCTCGATTGCAACCGTATGCATATAATAGTACATTACAAGTATGTTAGGGACAAAGTGTTGTAAAGTATTGGCTAGACTCCAGTCTCTTTATTAGATTCACATGCTCAACCACTGACCGGGGTTAATACATTTACTTTAATATTGTACAGGTAGAGAATAACCGCAAACAATAAATTAGATGCAGATTTTGGGTTAAACGCCCCCACCGCCCCTCCCCACCGCACCACAAAGGGAGCATATCTTGTCCCAAAGCATGTATTAGGTTGACACGGAATATTCAAATGCACAAAGTTAAAGGTACATTCCCATGTACAAACTCGCCTTTGACAAACAGCCCTTTATCGTCGGTATTTTAGCTAGGGCCACCCTCTCATGTTTGGTCTGCGAGCACCTCATGTGGAAATAACCACCCAATAAATACTGTTGTGACAATGTATCTTTAAGGTAGAATCCTATTAATAAACATGTATCCGCGGCAGATTTCACCATAAACAATCCCACGGATAAGTTAGCCCCCCACCTCTAAACCAAATCATCTTCTTCGATTCAATTGTTTGCCATAAACCAGGAATATTCACTAGAATCTGACAGACAATGTCAATTAAAACTCTTCTCTGCCATTCTAGACCAAAGAGTGAACACAATGACCATCAGAAAGGGGAGTAGATGGAGACAGGTAGATAAAGACTATAACCAGACGGAAAGTAATTGGTGGTCTGCAGCCAATTAGACTTTGAATGTATATTTATTTTTGCTGTCAGGTATCATATTTTCATGATTTTGAGATGGATATACAGGGGCGGATCCAGCAATATTTGCTGGAGGGGTTCGCCAGGTTCCTGAGACAATGTATCCCCCCCCCCTCCTACCCCGGCCTCGAACTTTTTTTTGAGAAATACATGGTCTCTATCTACCTACACATTGAGTTTTTAAAACAGAGAAATCCAATAACGATGACCATTGCGATCCAATTTCGTTGAGGCGATATCACATATGTCTGTATCACTATATCGCGCTTTGAATGACCATCCCACCCCACCATCTGGCGATAAAGGATAAAGCTCACGGCTGAGACACTTGTCTCATAAAAAAGTGTTGTTTTACACAATGTCGTATGTAGCTGAGCATACCCCCCCCCCTCTGAAAGACCAAGCGGTAAACAGACATGAAGTGGTGCAATCACCTGCGAAAAAAAAGACACAGTATATAGATGTCATGAACCTGGCATAGAAAACAAAATCTAATCGAGATAGTCAGCCCCACGAGTCTTTGGCATTGTCAATATAGTTGGGTACGAAATCTAAAATCCGTGACTAATTTGCGGTGAAGTTGTTTTAAGGTTGTTTCTATATGACAAAAACCTGACGAAGCGATTAAGCGTGGGTGCCTCTCTCTAAAATGCTGACGGAATCCGCTAAGGGATAAATTCAAAATGGCGGCCGGATTTGATAGAAAATATAACATTATTTACCAATAGCTTCTGAGATGTCTAGTTTTATGTTTTAAGGGCCCCTTAATCGTAATACCGTATTCTAAAATCCCTCCGGCCACTAGTTTTGGCCTGCAAAATAGTTTTGTCAGCTATACCCAAGTTGTATATTGGGAATATAAAAAAAGAACACCAGTTACAGACCAGGAAATGGCATGGGTTTTAAACCGAAATAATTTGAAAGAATAAACTGTGTTCTACTGTCCGGCTGGATTGATCAGTGACCTTTCAATAACTTTAAAACACCAATAATATTTGAAGGCAACGGCCGCCATGAAGATGGGCTTGTATGGTAAAGGTAGCGCACTTGTTCACTAGGCAAATCTCGACAGATTCCGGTACCCTACATCTAGACTCGATCGTTTGATGAATTCCGCCAGTTTGGAACTATTTTAAAGGACCCGGATAAAAATGGCTGCCCCCATGAAGATTATATCAAACAACTAAAAAATGGCTGCCCCCATAGAGATTATATCTAGAAAAGACGCCATTTTGGGACTTTTTTTGTTAAAGCGGCACGTTTTCCTGTTAGAGTAAATCGATAGTCTACTAGCCGCATCGCAAATGTATGGTCGTAGGTACATATCAATTACTGTCATACAGCCGAGTATAGATGTAGGGTTACGGAGGGTACCGGAATCTTCCGAGGTTTGCCGAATGCGCCCTTGTTATTTTAATAACAATTGCGCTACCGTTACAATACAAAAGGGAGATAGGTGGCTATGTGACGTTTAACACGAAGTGGATGATATTGAGACACCCAGACGTTTAAGTTTGTTGTACACGTAAAATATGACCTGACAGTTTGAATTCGATGTATGGTAGGTGGCCACGGACAAACTTCCCTTCAAAATACAATGAATGACTTAATTATCCCGACTGGCGTAGAAAAGCCACGGAGTGTTGCATTGTGCACGTTATGCAACTCAATTCGTATTGAGATTAGGTTGAAGTGACTTGCAAGAAAAGGTCACACGTACTTATTGAACAGATTTTTGCATTATACAATTTAAAACATATTAACAGTCTTTTAAAATAGGTCATATTATGTCTTACCGCCTTCAGTCGGCCTCAATAACTGCTATGTTGTGGCTTAATGAGTATGGGAGAAAGGGGTTTTGACTACACTAGTTGTCTGGTTACAATGAGATCATTTTAGAACAACCTTATTGTACAATTTTATTTCAATAATTTGGTTATAGAACAGGGAGGAAACCGAAGGATACGTAGCACACACACGAGTTTGAAACTGCAAATCCATCTTTTGCGCACAACCTAACCTTTACAATAACCGGTCTCGGAACCGTGCCAGGCACGCCAAGTGTGGAACTCTTCACATAAAAGTTAATTTGAGTTTATATGCAAACTCCCCGGATAAAAACAATTTTGATGGTTGATTTAGTTTGGGCAGCCATTTTGACAGAACTGTCAAAGTTCGCTTGACAAAAAGCTCAAGGTTTATTTGGCGCATGTGCAGTAATCCGTACTAAAAACTATGAAAATGTAACTGTGGCGTGCTTGACACCGTTCCGAGAGACCACTTCACGTCATTGGGCCAAATTGGTACGGTACTACGTACGGCACGCTTCTGTTTGACCCGTTTACACTACAAAAAGTAACCGTTTTGTGCCGGTTCCGTTTGTAATGTAAACAGGGTTTCTGTTCATCCACAATCTGTAATTCAAATCCAAGGCAAGCTTTTAGAAAACCAAAAATCCCATTGCTCTATATGCTAGTAGGGTATAATAGCTTTTCTGTGACCACACAACAATACAAAATAACTATATATTTATAGAAAATTCAAATCATTCCCACCTGAACACAACAGAGAGCAATGCACCCTGATAACCAACAAGATAGAATTCACACTCCACAACCATGGCAAAATACCACATGCTTAAATCACGTTATATCAAATATTTTAGTAGAATAAGCCACCCTCTAGATCCACACCAGTACTTAATAAAAGCATGTGACGACAAAAACAATTCTATCGGATGTGCACCCCTATCAATTTTATATTTTACGCAACCCAATAAGAAAAACCTATCGGATCTTTCACGTCAATGCAGCTTTAAAAAGCTTTAAGAAGATCAAAACGCGTTTCTTTCCCGCCGGCATTTAGCTATCAGCGGTCTAGTAAGTTTTGTAAAAATGACAGGCGCACTGCTCAAGCCAAATGGCAATACTGTAAATGTAAAATATCTAATTTATTTTTAGACTTCCACGAACAAAGGAATGGGTTTGGCATTTAGCTATCAGCGGTCTAATTTGACAGAGAAATAATAATAATAACTTTATTCTCAAATAACCGTTACAATAAACAGTATACAGAAAAAATAGTGTAATCTAATTGATATAACAGACTTCCATGAACAAAGGAATCGGGCTGAAGGAAGATAATTAATACCAATACGATTACTTATAATTGATCACTAAAAATAAGCAGCCGGAATTTGTTAATTACATCATCTACAGAATTTTAAAGATCCCTATAGACTGAATACTATTTTTTCAATGTGTGAAATGAATATATATTAAAACATGGGCATTACGATCGTATTAAGAGTTAACTGAATTTATATAATTTGAACGATCACACTATATTGTAGTTTGCAAATGACGACCATAGGAAAATTTGTAAAGTATTGGGACGACCAGACACTTTAGTGATAATAAAGGGGTCAGTTTTAAGAAATAGTGCCATGTTATTTTAGAGGAAACTATATGTGAAATTCGGTTAATAATTCTGCTAAATTGTTCCTGTGTAAGGACCGACATAAATAATACAGTGTGTATATGGATACTGCATAAACCCCCTCCCCCAAAAAACTTCGTGTCTAAATAATAATAATAAGATTTTTTTCTGTATCAAAGGCCTCCTGCCCAAAGTACACGTATAATATAATATAATATAAAGTAGTTTATAGAATAATAAAGACATCAAATATCATCAATATAACACAAACAATCAGCTGTAATATACATGTAGGTTGTTAAATATAAATATATACAGATTTTTTTGTAGGTTTGTTTTATAAATTTTTCTCTCAATAATCTCATACTCCTCAATACGTATTTTCCACGATTTTCTCAAATATTTTCATTTGACATATTAAGATATTTAAATTGACTAATGTTATCTTATCGGTTGTTGCAAATTTCTGGTAAAAGTTTTGTTCGTAGATTTGAGTATAAAGGACAGTTAACAATAAAATAGGCCTCATTTTTAACTTTGTATATTTTGCCATCGACCGGTCTCTATTTCTTTTACGATTCATACTGAAATAGAATGTTCCTGACATGTGACACCAATGTTATGCGACCCGCGTCAACTAAGGAATATGATATTGAGTAACAAGACTTAGGATATCTGTTAGCTAAACAGCTAACATTTGGGACCTAGAAATTGACAAGAGTTGGTCGCGAAGCATATAATACTGTAATATGAATGTATACAAACTGATTTACATTCAATGGTTTCCGTTTTTATTCCAATTTCAAATCAGTTATGTTCGGCAAAATAAGTACACCGTTTGATTTGGTGCAATATGTCTAGCCTTGTCCCTCGAGATTTATGATACACGATTCGTGTAGCGAGAGAGAAAGAGAGAGAGAGAGAGAGAGAACGGGGTTTAACGTCCGCTGAACACAACTAGGTCATTTCGGGACTAATATATGGTTTAATCTTTTTTAAGTAATTCGCTTGCGCGAAGGGGTCTTTAGCAGTGGGGAAAACCGGAATGCCCGGAGGTTGACAATGCGCCCCTATCTCCATGCTACATACGATCACACTAGGGCTCGAAACCACAGCCGCAAGCCAGAGGTAGCCGGCCATCCAACCCCCCGATTCGTGTACCAATGTTAAAATTATTTTATCTTAAATATCGGATATCAGAAGCTTACCCTTTCCCGGTAAGTTTACATCACCAATGTTGATTTAAATTGACCAATAATTTATGTTTTCGATGTCGAAGATTTTGGAGGATTTTGAGTTACGGACTTCGGTCCTTTAATATTTGATAGCCAGTACTTGATAACATTTACAAAAAAACATAATATATAATGGGCTACACCCGGTTTCACCATATACATAATTATTACATGTTGATTGTTTTGAATTCCATTACTGATTTACAATATTTAGTGTGAACTTTTTCTATTAGCGACATAGGTTTGTTTTCCTAAATTTCAGAACCATATCTTAAAATAGGAAGCACTACTTGATCAAATAAATAAAAAGCTGTGGTAATATTAACTTTTAACTCATGTACAAATGCTAACAATAAATTTGAGATTATTCGGGCTTGCTCTAGTGTTTCAGTTGCGGGAAACCATGATGAAGTAGGCGTACACATTAAACCCAGATACTTATAGTGTGAAACAGTTTCTAGGTTGACTCCTTTCTTAAAGACAATTTCTTTAGTTTTGGAGAGATTAAGTTTCATACCATACTTAAAGCAGAATGTAGCAATACAAAAGAATTGGTTTTTGTAGACCAAATATTGTATCTGAAACACCAGAAATGTCATCGGCGTATAAAAGTGAACAAATATTATCACAAATTGGATTAACAAAGACTCCTTTACAATTTAAATAAGGACTAATTAGAGGGGACTTACTGCACATTCAAACATACCCGTAGTATTTTATTGGTCTAATTGAACGCTCGGAGATAATTGTGAGTCATTACTTTGACTAAATTTAGTAGTTTACCCTTTATAACATTTTTGAATAGGGCATAATAAAATATTTTATGTTATAAATAGTCAAAAGCTGTGAAAAAAGTCGACAATAAATACAATAAAGTCTTCCCCCAGGTTTACTAAGATATTTCTGTATTAAAGCCTGGAGATTGAAAATTTGATCTATGGTTCGATAACCGCGTCTGTAACCCGCTTGATTTTCCATAAACTTTTCATTTACGATGCAACATTTTGTTAGGCACTAACGGAATTTTAAACTAAAATTGAAATGGAATGTTAAATTTTATTCGTTTCACGAATATTGATTGTAACTTAAACTGGAATGTGCACTTTAAGAGTGGTTGGCATTCCAACATGAAAACTGTTGACAGTTGAAACAAACGTTTACATATACATTGGGGATAAATTTGCGTTACAAGATCAATGGGGGAGAATCATACGCTACAAATCATTGGAAAGAGTCATGCGCTACAGAATCATTGAAGAGATCAATATGTTACAAGATCTATTGGGAGATTCATATATTACATGGGGATCACGGTGGTTAAGTGGATAAGGCGCTGGTTCGCTAGCCTGGAGGTCGGGTGTTCGATCCCTGCATTGACCGAGAAAGTTCATCTCGATTTTCCGATGTGATTTCCCCTTGTCGGTGATGCAGAAGGAGGGCCTGACAAGGACAGCTGACTAGTCGTTCGGATGGAACGAAAAACCGAGGTCCCGTGTACATATTGGAGTGCACGTAAAAGATCCCTTGGCAGTTGGAATTCGATATAAGAGTAGGCCGTAGCGCCGCTGCCCGGGCAAAATTTCCCTCTTAGCCCACTGTATGGCGTATGCCCGTCTTCAATTAGCTCTGGTTAAGTGCATAACAGTAGGACGCTAAACCCCATTTCAGTCATACATTACATAGTCCCGAAATGACCTATTTGTGTTGAGTGGACGTTAAACCCCATCTCTCTCTCTCATATATTACAAAAATCGTCGTGGAGATGGTTCACACGTTACACGTGGAAAGGTTATTATAATGGTTATGATTACAAATAAAGATAGTAAATTGTATAGGGCTATTTATGCCTGGAGATATTAATATAGTGATCGTTATTATTATTTATATGTGTATTTATTATTCAAGACATTAGCCTTCTTTGAATAGCGATAGTTTTATTACAAAAAAAGATAGTAAATTGCATTGTGTTTTTTGTGCCTGGAGATATTAATATAGCGATCGTTATTATTATTTATATGTATATGTTATTACTCGTGCTGATTCAAGGCATTAACCTTCTTTGAATCGCGATAGTTTTATTAGATAAACGCCCTTATTTATTATCTGCCACGCGGTATTTTACTTAAGGGACAATATAATATAAAAATATAAGAGGTAGAACCACGGGAACTTGAGGGAGGAAAGGAGGGTGGCGCGTTGTATTGTACTTAGGGAACAACATAATGTAATTTATACCAATACCCTTTCTCGACTCTTTGATGAAAATGGGAGGGTATACACCTGTAACACAGTAATCATTTAGGTGCATAGAACTTAATGAACTCGGCTAGTTTTGACAATAGATGATTTTGACTTTCACCCCAATATAAACTTTTATCACGGCACGATCTTATTAAATCTAATTAATTTAATATGTCCATTACAAGCTATACATGATCTGTGTACACGATCCACACGACTTCAAATGTTTATGCACGTACCGTGACGAGATAAAAGAGACAATTGCAGATATGACTATGTGTGCAAAGGGTATATATTCAGGAGTTCCATGGCAGTTAGTAAGCGAGGAGCCGGGGGAGAAGAAAGGCTTTGACGAGTGTATGGACATATTGGCAGATGGGCAGAATGGTAAATGTTGTATTAAGTAGACGTGTTCCTGTAGATGTGTTCCCGTAGTAGTAATAGTTCCAGTATTATGTATTGCTGTTTTTGTATCCAGTTACAATTGTGATCCCATCAGAAATTCGTTGGAAGAATTGGTTTGAGGATGCCTACTGTGTATAATTTGTGGATTTTCAACTTGTGTATAGGCACCTCTGTTAATAGCATCATCATATTTTCATGTGATAGATCACCTTTTTAGAAAATGAAGAATTACTTGTTACCAACGACAGGGCAACCATTACAGTGATGTCATCAACATATGACCTCATCATTATTCAAATTTGTTTCCTGTTTCTGTTGAACTGTACCTTTGAAAATGTTAAAATTTATTTGACGAAACTAGTCAGGATAGTGGACATGTATTATGATGATTTTAAATGGCAATTTTATATATTTTTGACACATCATTCTTTGGAGACAAATTCCCTGAGCGTTTTCCAAAGTTTCTGACTATGCTGAAAAAGCTGTACTAGAGGTATAATATGATACCGACGATTTTAATAAAGTGCTCACAGTTGAGTTAGTGACCGTGTTGTCCCCTGACAAAGAAATGTACAAACTAACACAATTTCCAGAGTTTATTTACACGATATAATTTATATTTACAATATATATCAAATTGATGTATTAAATGAACAAAATTGTTTGTTTGTGTTACTTTTTATTTCGAATACAATTCACAAATGGGTTTTATAATTTTACTATAATACTGCTACTTTTACTTTTTCTGTCTGACACCAGCCTTGGTCGAAATGATTGACAAAACATGATTATCCACACTATATAACATGGCAATTACTTAAATATGTTATACGAATTTAAATAACTCTCAATACAGGTTCTGGAGCAACATTGGTCGTATACGTTCTATCTTTAAATAACAATTCCAACACAACACATGTTTTGTCGCGAACTTCCATTTTTAATCTGACTTGACCAGCCTCAACCGACCTCGAAAGGTTGGTAAAGTATAGTCTAACCATTCCAAGTTCGGGTGCACATTGTCGATACCTAGTTTAACCATGGGTGAACATTTGGACGAGCCGAAGGTGGCCCAGGATGTTGTCAAAACCACAAGAAATGGCTATTGTACAAAATGATTGGATGACGTTTGCTTTTCTCAAACAATCAATACCCTCATGTTATGAACATTTTCCCTGGCCTGATTTAAACCGTGAAATGCACGTGTGGTGTACTGACACCATCGATCTGAGTAGAAATAAGCGTTTGAGATGAGATAATGGGGGGGGGGGGGTCCGAATGGGAAACTTTGATAAATTTGTGAATGAAAAATGCTTTTGAAATTTGTAAAATGAAAAAAATCTCTATTTCTCGAAAAAGTATTTAGTATAAGTCAGTTATATACCTTGTTCTCTCGGTGTATGGATTGATACATCATATCTTTTTTGAGTGAAGCTCTCCTCGACTTCGCCTTGGAGCCTCACTCGGAAAGAGACGGTGCATCAACTCATACACGTTGAAAACAGGGTATATAACTACACTGAAAAAAAAACTTGTGTTGAAACAACACAAACTTGTGTAGTTTTCAACACAAGTACAAGTTAGGTGTCTCTATTTAACAGCACAATCTTGTGTTAAATGTAAAAACAACACAAAACTTGTGTTAAAATTTATGAAACACACAAAACTTGTGTTGAAACTTGTGTGAAAAGGTACACAATACTTGTGTTGAAATTTCTGAAACTTGTGTTGAAATTTCTGAAACTTGTGTTGAAATTTCTGAAACTTGTGTTGAAATTTCTGAAACTTGTGTTAAAATTCTGAAACTTGTGTTGAAATTTCTGAAACTTGTGTTGAAATTTCTGAAACTTGAGTTGAAATTTCTAAAACTTGTGTTGAAATTTCTGAAACTTGTGTTGAAATTTCTGAAACTTGTGGTGAAATTTCTGAAACTTGAGTTGAAATTTCTAAAACTTGTGTTGAAATTTCTGAAACTTGTGTTGAAATTTCTGAAACTTGTGTTGAAATTTCTGAAACTTGTGGTGAAATTACTGAAACTTGTGTGTAACCACCAACAACTACTTGTTTGTATTTTACCATTTATATCCAGTAAAGCAACCGTTCCCATGCAGCCCCCACCGTTTGTTCTGTTTAAACTGTAACATTTAATAAATAACATAAAAATAATTGTTTGTTAAATTATTATTTATTCAATAAATAATATGAAAAATAAAATTAAGATCAAATCAATACTAAACAAACATCTCGAGGGTTTAATAATTAACGTTAATTCTAATAAAATTGTGTTATACAATAACAGATACCGCCCCACCCCACCCCAATCATAAAATAGAAAATAGCTATTGAAAAAACCCACAAGCACTGAAACATTTGGTATATTAATAAACAAAGTTAATTCCAATACTAATAAAATTGTGTTCCCATTCCCCTCCCCAATCACAAAATTAAAAAAGCTATTTATGTGTTCTTTTTACCATTAACCTTAAACAGAACTAGGAATATAAAAGATATGTACACAATATCCATACCCCATGCTGCCCAAAACATACATTTTAACTATAGCATAATTTAATAAAAAAAACAAAACCAAACACTAAAGACATTAATTATGCACTAAATTGAAATAATTTTTTTTAAAAATATCACAGTACATAAAAGGGAACTAAAAGATAAGGTACAGGACAAATAATCATAGATAGATAAAATAAATACATCATAAAAATCAAATAGAATGGATTATTTGAAAAATTTGTCAAAAAATATTGATGAATAAAACCATTTCATATAAATGAGGCAATAATATTCTTAATGTTCACTAATTGTTTTAAAATAAAGGTTTATTTCATCATACAATACATGTAATACATTTTTATAATTATTGACCGTTGCTATTAATTATTGATAATTTCTCTTTAATATTTCAAGATTTTTGACCAAATTTTTAGGATTGCAAAGCAGTCTATATAATGACACACTATTTAGAGATAGTTTGGTAATTGACATTAACACAGAAAAAAGCGATAAAAAAAGCAATAAAAAGGAATGATGACGAATATCGTTTGGGTTTCCACAATAAGATCTTTTAAAAGATTTTGGTGGCTCTTTATTCAGAATTTATAGTTGTTTTCTTTCTTTGGTATTGTTTGAGTCTCCAAGAATGTTTGAGTCTCTGAAAAAGATAAAAGTGATAATTATAAATTTGATTTGGTTTTTACTTGGCATACCAGTCATTGGTACAGAGTTATTTAGATGGCAGAAAAAAAGTAAAATAAAGTCGTTGAGGGGGGGGGGGGTGTGAAAAAATCATAATTTAACAATGTATATTATTTTGAGACTCATATGTATGGCTACATGTGAATGCAAGTGGGGGTATTTTAGTCGGACGGGATTAGTGTTTACTCCTATTTCAAACTCAAATTGCATGCATCACCAAGTTGAGTTGCCCATTAAACCAAATGAGCAGTTTGGTGGCATTATGAGTCTAAAACCACAAGCAATGACCCAATTATGAATATCTGACAACTCATAACTCATACCAATATAAGACAACTCATCCCAAGATATTAGCTATACTGAAACCCATACATAAAGATGATATAATGTCATATTCTGACGAATTTATATCAGACAACGTACGATATGAAAATGATCAGCATTTCAGTCGCATGTATGGTTCAAAGATGGAATTGAAACGTGTACGCTATGATAGGTATACGGAGCGTTCAAAATTTAATATAACAATATCGATTTTATTAAAACAACAAAATCAATTTTATTAAGATAACACATTTTGATAACAAAATCAGAATGGTCTGAGTGGCCTTGAAAGAAAGCAATTGTATTGAAACAAATATAACTGGCACGTATATTTGTTGGGATGAGTTGTCTTATATCACGACCTATGTTTAAAAGTTGGGATGAGTTGCCTTTTATCTTAGGATGAGTTGTCTTATAATTGGATGAAATGTCTTTGGGACGAGTTGTCTGTATACCTCAAAGATCTAAGGTCATTTGAAAAATAGAAAGTGAGCAATAAATACACTTTCTATGGCCAACAATGCTTGACTAAACAATTCATTTGTCACATACTGAGTGTAACACATATTGTTTCTTGTCCAGTTACATTCACTCCTGGCATATTCCATACTACATGATTTTTGCACCCATTTACTTGGCAATATCAAGTTGGTTTTGGGTACATCCATTTTCTATTCCCACCCTGTCTGACAACAATCTGGATATAAGATTTTAAAAGCTATCATGCTTATACTGATATCTACTGTATAAGTACACATGTATACAACAACGTCATACATGTCGGTTTTCTTTCACATAATACTACAATCTTACTTATCACGTGACATAAATGCATCGTTTCATCTTAATTTCTTATGCCTAGCAACTTAGATTGAACGTTCGTTGGTAATCCAAATACTTACCAAATCTGCTGTTGAATTTCTCCCAGAAGGAGTACATTGTCTTATTTATTTGTCGGTTTCTAAATGTATATGTAACTACCATGGCATCAGAAGTGTCTTTGAAATTTATTTCTGTACAAGCTAGGTGGCTGGATTAACTTCTAACAGCAGCTCTTCGTTGTCATTAATGTGGTCTGGAATAAGAAGAAAATAACTTTTCAACAACACTTGTACTCAGTGCATCAAAGTGATCAAATGTAATTATTTATTTTAAGTTGTTTATTTCAAGCAATGTTAATTTATGTATACTACAATTATAGTAGACATTTAAAGTAACAATATATGAGCCAACTGAAGAATAAAATTATTCTGGTCATTACTTAATTAAGCCAGTAGTGATAATTTAGTTAATATGCATGCAGGTAAAATTAACATACCAACCTAACCAAGCATTCAGAGTTTGCATTCTTTTTGACTCTTGTCATATCGTCTGTATAGTTCCTGTATAGAAACTGTTGTCGAGCTGCTCCTGGATAAAAAAAATAAAATTCCTGAAAAAGGGATAACCTGGTCATTTGTTGTGCATCACAAGCCCCTTGACAAGTCAGCATTATTTTCATATATTATTTATACTTTAGCGCTTTTGGCTCTTACAATTAATGCATTTTAACGATTTTTAGGTACTACGTTTTTTTATGAAAGGGTATAACATATGAACAAGTTAAAGGGACCAGCCCGAATTTCAAAGAATCTGAAAATTACACGTTCATGAACGTATAAAATTTAAACGCCAAAATATAGAGGAATAGTGTATTTACCTTGTCTGAAAATTTCAGTTCAAAATATTGAGTAGTTTGGACGTGAATGCAAAAAAAGCTTAACTGGACACTAGCTCTTTTAAGATTTTCTTTTTTAAATTGTTATAATACCAATTTTAACTTAATCAAAAGAGAGCTTTAAAAGTGAGTCAATAGGGTTAGATTGAAAGCTGCACATAATATAGACTCGTTTTATCCAGACACTCCCGTGTAATGCAAACAGAATACAAGACTTCGGCCACCGAGCCGTACCGGCGATTGGAAGTTGTTTGAAAACGTATCACATAGCTTGAAGAAGTTGCTCGGATCTAAGTTAGAGGCTATTAAGGGCTTTTCATACAAAATTAAGCAGTTTTAACCCCCAAAATGTTATCGGGATGGCACCTTTAAAGCTTAATGTATGAAGAAGTTAGAGCGTAGTACACTATTTTCCTTGAATACAGTATTTTGCCTGAATACACTCTTTTGCCTGTAACGTTTTTTGGACTTCGAAATACGTCTTATGGTTTGGATTGTTCGTTCTTGGTTTTATTTTATTATTACATGAATCTGGAAACTTCAACACATCCACTAAACAGAAGTCAAAGAAATTCAATTGATGTGGTTGTCACAATTTTCTGGGTGATCAGTCTCGAAATGGCAGAGCCCAAGACATTGCATGCAGAAGAACAACTAGATTGTAAGGTACTTACATAGCTTTTATCTGATTGACAATATCTGAAAAAATTCCATAGTCATTTCCAACTGTCTCTCTCTTTGGCGGTGGGTTACTGAAATAAATATGCTAGATATTAGTTGGCTTGAATTAACTTGACAGTTTTGATTTGGATCTACTATGTAGCGACAAATCACAAGAATCCATGATCATTTAAAACATATAAAAAATAGGCCCAAAACTACCACATTTTTGTTTTGTGCATCATGCTTCGTGAATGTATTTATTTTATTTTGGAGAAGGCAGTATTTTTCTAGTAAGATTGAAGTATATACGTCCTTTATAAAAATATGCAGAATATCATATTTGTCATACTTTTGTGGAATGGAGCTATCTTAAAAATACTGTATCTTTATTCTAACAACATTTATTCAATCAATATCAACAGTCAGAAGATACCGTATTTAATTGTGGAATCGGAAAACAAGCCTGGACTTATACTAATTCATTTTCCTTTATCTCTAAATAAAAGGATAATTGTAGGCAAAGGGCATTCGTTGTTAGATTTTCATTTTTTATAAAATATAAAATGGTTACCGGTCCTTCTTTGTGGAGTACTTGGAAAATGTTAAATGATCTGCTTAAAGTTGGTAGAGTGGAGAGCCATTATTATATTATCATATTAACTGTGGCTAACATTTTGTCCTTAATGTAGATTGATTTTAATCAAACAACTAACACAAAAGTGCAATAAAATATAATCTAGTCTATATGCACGAGTTAGTTTCTATTTTGGCCAAAATTCCCAATGGAAATTCAAAGATGGCGACATAGCAAAATTGACTGAAAAAAAATAATATAATCATATTATTAACTGTGGCAAAAAATTTGTCCTTAATATAGATTTCATTTCAACCAACTCAAAAGTGCAATAAAAAATAATCTAGTTTATGCACGAGTTAATTTCTATTTTGGCCAAAATCCCCATATCAAATTCAAAGATGGCGACGTAGCAAAAAGTTGAATCACCCTCTCTCGTCGAGCATACAAATTTTAGGACAAATTCTTAACTACTGAACGATGTGAATATAAAAATTTTGACCTTTAGTGATAATCGTGTAAAATTTCAGAAAAACGTAGATGGGTAAAATATTTAAGATTGCTGAATTAACATACCTTTTTTCCACTGCTTTTATCCGCCTTTTTAAAAGAAAAAATGCGTCACTTCCGGTGTCGATAGATGTTACTGTTTGCTTACCTTAATCAGGAAAATAGCCAACTTAATGCAATGTACCCGAACTTAACGTCGCTATTATAAACCATTAAATAATTTGCCACTAACAGTATAGTAGATTTAGGGAAGATACATTTGGTAATGTTTTTTAATTGACGTATGACAGATTAAATTTCATTGGTTATTTTTTCAGATAACCAATAAATTTAAATTTCGATTTAAACCAATTAAAATTAAATACGACTTTAATACATTTTATCCCACGCAGATTGAAGCAATTGTAAAAACACCAATTTAAATATCGGGTCACGGGGGAATTTGAGGGAAAAAGGATCATTAATAATGTTGCTTTGGAGTATTTAATTACCCCCCACCCGGTGGTACGTTATCTAGGGAACACTACAGTATCTGCGCACAGGCCTTTTAGCGTCATTTGACAGTGAGATGACTGAAAAACGCAGTCCATAGCGGGGTACATGACTAATTGATCACGGACGTGGAATGTAGTGGCAGGGAGGGGTGACGTGGTGGGACTACATCATTGACTACATCAATCCAATAGCTTATATCATTAAATAAATTAATGTCGTTTCTGGTTTACAAAATATAAATACGTACAGAATGGAACTTTAGCACCCTGTTCTTGTGATTTGCCTTAAAATCAAATCCGACTTTATAAATCTACAAATATATTCTTGCAAGGTTGTTGCCTGTGTCTGATACAGTCGAAGGTAATCATGAAATACTGTATATAGTATCTGATTAAAACAGCTTACTGACGCTGCCTCAAAATCACTGTTTATTCAAATTTAATGTCGATTATTTTAACAACATGAAGGCAACAATCCCCCCCCCCCCCCGCGATTGACCCTCCCCTCCTCCCAAAATAAAACTCACAATCTGACCATGTTATATCTTTTTCAAACTGGACCGATGCCCCACAGTGGAGATTTTTGTGATGCCAGGGAACAGAGGAATAAAACTTGTTGCATGTTATTGCTTTTTGGATATTACCTAACATTGAAGTTGAAAAAATCGTGCGGTTGAGGTAATTGTATGAACAATTTTGTATAAAAACTGTGATATTTTTTGGCGAAAAAATTTAAAAAGTTAAAAGTATGTGTTAAGCCTGGAGTAAAATCTAGTATATTGAACAGATTTACAGATTAACCTAACTTATCGACTTGAAACAAATTAATTGCACCCAGGGGTGGAATATGAATCAAAATGTCTCGGGGATACGTGACATTTATTTTATAAAAATGGTATAAATATTCGAAAGAAAAAACAACCTTGCACAGACAGACTGACAGAGTTTCGATAAACTTGGTTTGTATCCAGTTGCTTTCTGCAAGGGGTAAGTTAAAATATTTGTTTTCTTTTTTGTTTTATTTACGGTATCTAACATGACCCGGTGAGTAGAACTCTTACTCGCTAGCTTGGCGGCCTCTTGTTCACTCGGGATTTTGCGGTTTGTTGTCAGCAGCGCAGGACAGAGGACCGGGCGTAGAAAGCTGCGGGATGGGACGAAACAGCGAGGTCCTGTGTACTCATTGGCAGTTGGAATTCGATGTCCGGACAAAATTTCACTCATAGGCTCATAGAACACAGTATGGCGTATGCCCGTCTTTCAAGCCCAGTCAGTACAGCGGATCTGAGCCCAATCCTACTTTGAAATCTGTCAATCCAAATGTTGGAGTTTCGCCGTGAGTCATAAATACAGAACACAGTTTTTATGAGAAACAATCACTAGTTTTATTCTAAAAGCACGAAGTTTCACCAAATATACTTTTATCATTTTATGAAGCACATTGTCATTTAGAAAACCCGAGGTCAATATATAATTATATGAATTTCATAATGAAACGATTGTGTTATTATTTTGTTAGAATATTTTATCTTTTTGTGAATGTGAATGTTACTGTTCTTTAATTCTCTGTAAATGATTTTATCTATTGTAGTGGGTGGTCGGGGGGGGGGGGGGCGCATCACAAAGCCTGTCATTGAGTGTGTTTTCAAATCCCCAGTTGTACGTGACAATGAGTAGGTTCGCCTGTCCAGCCTTGTGGGTTTTCTCCGGGTCCTCCGGTTTCCTCCCACTGGTAATGACCCCTACGCGAATCATTGAAATAAAATTAAACCATATGTTAGTCATGTAATAACCTAGTTTGTGTCGAGTGGACATTAAACCCCATTTCTCTCTCTCTGAGTCTCTCTCCCTCTGAAAACGTTATCTAATCAATATTTCCAAAAACAAAACCCTGAGCTTCTAAACATTGCAACTATATTTAACTGACATTTTCACGTCAAAACCCCAAGCGTTAAAATAATATTATACCTTACTAATAATTTGTAACCTTATCTAACCAGTAATTCCATGCGTCCAAAAAATGTTAATGGTTAAATATATTTGGTAACGTTATTTAAAGATACATTATGTAAGATTTAGATAAAGAGCTGACAGTTCTCACTGTAGTAGTTAACAATTTCTGTCAAATTGATCCACTTTGAAGCGAGATATCAGCTTTGTACATTTCCATCTAGCCTCGTTCATCATTACTAAAATTAGTATTTTAAAAAGCAAAGTCTCGATTATCAACTGTTTTGATTTAATTATCAATGAGCGTTAGCAGCATATAGGATCAACTTCGAAGGCTAGCCTTGACATCGAGAGTTGATTATGGCATTGATAAGTTAATTAATGTCTAATTGAGAATTTAGATAAGATTTCAGGCCTAAAGAAAGACATGCAAAAGGCAGATTTAGCTCTTGCATAATGCATGTTTAACTGATATTTTGAGCGTCAAAACAATGTTAAACCCGAAAAATAATCTGAAGAGTTTTAAAATAAAATAAAACCAAGTACGAACAATCCAAACCATTAGACAAAATTCGAAGTCCTAAAAAAACAGTATAGGCAAAATAGTGTATCCTGGCAAAAGAGTGTAATCAGCATATTATGGACTGTTCACCGTGTATAAAATACACGACAAACAGTGGTAACAGGTGTCCGGAAGAGTAAGCTTAACCTGCTTGGCATAATATATTGACGACGAGTTTCATTTTACCCTAAAATACCCCAGAATGACTTTGCACAAGGTTAATGCAGTGGGTATGGGGGATATCAATTGGGGCGTGAAGTTTCAAGTTCAGATCGAATTATTAGCGTAAAAATTACACGAATACGCTTAAACCCCCTTTAAATCATTCTTTACGTTTACTTTAATATTATTTTTTCGTTTGCGGATCAGCCATTACTAATTACTACCGCATTAACCATAAAAGTCAGGACTGTCTAAAACATTAGATTTTAGCATATTTTAACAACATCAATAGTGATTAAAATGAATTAATATTGGATCCTTATTCGTGTTTTGTTTTCGATTATTATGGATAATATTGAGTGAGAGGACTACTAACCCCTTTAATTGTTGTATTTTAAGGTTCTTTGTTCAAGTGTTTTTATTTAATTGTTGCATTATATTTACTGCTACTTCTGTGTTTAACTGTGTTTATATTTAACTGTTGTATTTTAAGGTATCTGTGTTTAGGCTATCGGGATGAATACTTTATTAGTCATAATGTTGGCTGGTGCAGCAATTATTGCTGGTAAGTAAAATTTCGTTATTTTAATTACACATATACAACTGGTGGTAGTTTTTTTCTTTGATGTGAATAGCAGTTATATCTCATAACAACCTGTCATGACGTCATAATAGGTTGATATAATCTTCATACCAACCGCTGATGACGTCACGACAGGTTGATATTTCATATCAACCGCTAATGACGTCATGTCAGGTCGATGTATTCGACTCATATCAACCGCTGATGATCAAAATAATACAACAAACACAGAAATAAATTTTTATTATTTTGACAATTAAAAATTATTATGGAACAGTTTGAAACATTCAAGACAGAAATAGACGACGTACTTATCAGCATATTTAAATCGGTTATCCATATCTTTCAGAATCTTCTTTCCGTCCACACACTCCTAGACTTGAAAGTATTTATCGCCCAAGATTTCCATTATAAACTATTTTGTGGTACAGTCCATGCACTTAAATAAAACAGTCGGCCAAATCCTTCTGTCTATAAAACATGAAAAACCCTTAATCGTAGTTGACTGACAGAATGATCGGGAAAGAATGTCTTTTGATCCAAATTTTCTTTAGGCTTTGGATAGATCCTCATCGATAGTTGCATTCACACCACTTCCATCGTCAGTATGTTGGCTAAAAGGGATTGATTATTCATCTGACTACGTATTACTTTCCATTTTGATTTTGTATGAAATTCAATTCTTCAAAATGGCGCTGTGTTTACAAAAACACCATCATGTAATTGCACGTGACTAACTCGGTAATCTTCGTTATTTGACGGAAACTACCGAGCCGTTATCCAATCATTGTTGAATATTAATGGAAAAGTCCATTTTAATTTAAGGGTGGGCGTTGTATATGTCAGATATTAACCAATCATACCTCAGTTGCTATATTTATATCACCCTTGGGCTGCGCCCGCGGGTTATATAATATAGCAACTTCGTGTAGGTTAATATCCTATACATAATAAGATAAAAACCATAGGCTTTACGTGTGACACAACAACCTCACACAGGGCCGGCGGAGGCAATTCTTGATTGGAGAGGGGGGGGGGGGTCTTCCTTCCTGGTCCGATAGCCTGTCAACCAAATAAATACTGTGAACGATATGTTAAGAATCCATAATGTTTTCCACCCTGTTGATATTAATTTGGGTGAATCACACAGCCTCGTGTCTTTAATTTAAGAAACACCCTACAGATACTGTGAATGGTATACGAAGGGCATTTTATGTAAATGACCTGTCTTGGGTTTGAGTAAACCAGTGTGGTGCCTACATATATCAATTATCACATCTTGTGAATGACGTGGCATCAAGTTGATATTGTGCAGGATGGGACTGTATATGATCTGACGTCCAGTACATACTGTGAACGATCTATCATCCAGTTCATACTGTGAACGATCTATCATCCAGTTCATACTGTGAACGATCTATCATCCAGTTAATACTGTGAACGATCTATCATCCAGTTCATACTGTGAACGATCTATCATCCAGTTCATACTGTGAACGATCTATCATCCAGTTCATACTGTGAACGATCTATCATCCAGTTCATACTGTGAACGATCTATCATCCAGTTCATACTGTGAACGATCTATCATCCAGTTCATACTGTGAACGATGTATCATCCAGTTCATACTGTGAACGATCTATCATCCAGTTCATACTGTGAACGATCTATCATCCAGTTCATACTGTGAACGATCTATCATCCAGTTCATACTGTGAACGATCTATCATCCAGTTCATACTGTGAACGATCTATCATCCAGTTCATACTGTGAACGATCTATCATCCAGTTCATACTGTGAACGATCTATCATCCAGTTCATACTGTGAACGATCTATCATCCAGTTCATACTGTGAACGATCTATCATCCAGTTCATACTGTGAACGATCTATCATCCAGTTCATACTGTGAATGGCTTGAGACCCAGTAACACATCGTGGATGATCAGACACCCAGTATCACACCGTGAATGATCAGACACCCAGTAGCACACCGTGGATAATCATACACACAGTAGACACCATGGATGATCAGACACCCAGTAGACACCGTAGGCGCTGGTTCGTTAGCCTGGAGGTCGGGTGTTCATCTCGATTTTCCGGCGTGATTTCCCCTTGTCAGTGATGCAGAAGGAGGGCCTGTCAAGGACAGCTGTCTAGTCGTTCGGATGGGACGAAAAACCGAGGTTCCGTGTACACATTGGAGTGCACGTTAAAGTACACACCATGGATGATCAGACACCCAGTAGACACCGTCGATGATCAAACACTCAGTAGACACCATGGATGACCAGACACTCAGTAGACACCATGGATGATCAGACACCCAGTAGCACACCATGGATGATCAGACACCCAGTAACACACCATGGATGATCAGACACCCAGTAGCACACCGTAGATGATCAGACATCCAGTAGCACACCGTGCATGATCAGACACCCAGTAACACACTGTGGATGATCAGACACTCAGTAGACACCATGGATGATCAGACACCCAGTAGCACACCATGGATGATCAGACACTCAGTAGCACACCGTGGATGATCAGACACCCAGTAGACGCCATAGATAATCAGACATCCAGTAACACACCGTGGATGATCAGACACCCAGGAGACGCCATGGATGATCAGACACCTAATAGCACACCGTGGATGATAAGACACCTAGTAGCACACCGTGGATGGTCAGACACCCAGTAGCACACCGTGGATGATCAGACACCCAGTAGCACACCGTGGATGATCAGACACCCAGTAGCACACCGTGGATGATCAGACACCTAGTAGCACACCGTGAATGATCAGACACCCAGTAGCACACTATAGATGATCAGACACCCAGTAGCACACCGTGGATGATCAGACACCCAGTAACACACCGTGGATGATCAAACACCCAGTAGCACACCGTGGATGATCAGACACCTCGTAGACACCATGGATGCCGAATGCTACATCCAGTAGACACCAAAGAATATTACACCCGGTAGATACCTTGCATGATGTGACAGCCAGTGTATAGTGTGAATTAAATCGAAATGATAATTGATCAAACAGACAATGATAATTTTATCTTTCAGTCGCCGGTGAAGAAGTACACGCAACTTTATATGGAGTGCCAACAGAAGAGGATGTGGTAGATCCTCCAGTAGAATTTGAACCCTACGCCCCCTCCGCACTTAAACCATGGAATCCATATTATGATCCACGGGATTCATACTATGGACAAGACAACACTCAAGCGACGAAACAGGAACTGAAGGATCTTGCCTTGCAGCTAGCTGACTTGTCTGAGGCTATATCTGCTTTTTCTAAAAAAATGTGAGTTATCAGCCATTTCTTTATCTTTTCTATCTTAAAATGTTGTGCTAATATACTAAACAGCCCCCCCCCCCCAAAAAAAAAGGTCAGTTCTATTTCAAAATAAGAGAGACACTTTAATCAGATCATTTAGAAACGACTTAATAAATGGGTGAAAGCAATTTTTTGTAAACAGTATTTTGACACATTAGTGATTAATTCATCACACTTCCAAGACACTTCGAGAGGGTTCGGAGTCTGTACACAGTCTAAACAGAATTCGAGTTGGTCGTAGGGCCGCTGTCCGGCAAAATGCTCCTCATAGCACACTGTATGGCGTATGCCCGTCTTCATTAGCCCAGTTTAGGAGCAGAACAGTAGGACGTTAAACCCCATTTCATTTCATTTCATATTGGATCTGGAATACGGAACTATTGTCAGATCACATCGACTAGAATACGAGGATAATGTCAGATCCTATTGGATCTAGAAAAGGGGACTAACGTGAGATCATATTAGATCAAGGATGCGGGATTAATGTCAGATCTGATTGGATTTAGAAAACAGGGTTAAGGCATCTCTCTCTTAATGGAATAAAAAATATCATTTCAGGTTATCATAATAATGCTCAAACATATGTATTTTCCGTATTATTTTTTTTCAGAAATATGGCAAGGCCGTTTCATCCCGGAGGAGTAGGGTCTCATTACCCTGGAGGAGATTCGTTATATTACCCCGGAGGACATGGGCCTTATTACCCAGGAGGAGGGGTATCTTACTATCCGAGAGGAGAGAAATCTTACTACGGAGGAGGAGGGGTATCTTACTACCCGAGAGGAGATAGATCTTATTACCCAGAAGAGAGGCCTCATTTCCCAGGAGGAGGGCGACCTTATTACCCAGGAGGAGAGCGACCTTATTTCCCAAGAAGAGAGCGACCTTATTACCCAGGAGGAGAGCGACCTTATTACCCAGGAGGAGAGCGACCTTATTACCCAAGAGGAGGGCGACCTTATCACCCAGGAGGAGAGCGACCGTATTACCCAGGAGGAGAGCGACCTTATTACCCAGAAGGAGGTAAATCTTACTACTTGAGAGATGAGAAACCTATTTCCAAATGGCCGGTTTGGTTAAGAGAAAAACATTGGTAGATAAAAATGCGATATTTTTAGATATAATGTATAATATACGACAGCAAGATTAAATCAAATAAATATGAATATTGAGTCGTGCATTGAAATGAGTGTTTTGCATATTTTATTTTAAAGGAGCAAAGTCCCAATCGAATGACAATCTTTAGCGTCTGGTAATTCCAGCCCACACCGATAGTATTTATTGCGCAACCCCTCCATAAGTATCAATCGAGTGGCGATTGGTTATTTCAGTCCACAGTACCACACTGATAGTGCATTCTCTTATACAGCGACGTGTCCATAGGCATTTCTGTCTACTATTCATAGAATTCCAAATGACAAGTAAGTGCATGGCAATGAGTACACGGGTGGTCCTGCCCGGAAAGTGGTGTTCTTAAGATCACCTCCGGGGCATCCACAGAAGCACATAGGCTAACAGCTACTGGTTAAAATCAGCAGATATTTCAAAGAATACCAGACGACGTTACTATATTAATCCGAGGCTTACACCATATTGAACGAATAGGGGTGTCATTCGGGACCTCGGTAGTTTGTTCCATTCGCACATCTAGACAATGTTCCCTGCCAGGCCTTCCGTCCTGGGGCCTGTTTCACGAAATTTTTACTAAGATAAAATCCGATTTTTGTAATTCGATTGGATAGTATTAGATTGATTTTAGCGCTTAGCCAATCAGATTTCAGTGTGTACTAAAATTTGGATTTTATCTTAAGTTAAAATTTCGTGAAACAGGCCCCTGAACCATTGACATTGGGAAACCACGCCAGAAAATCTCGAGATACTTTCTCGGTCCAAACCGGCAGGGGGACACGAGAACTTATAAAAAGGGCGTCCCCGCGTGTATAATGAAGCTTGGAGCACGATTAGATAAGTTATTTCAGTCAAATTATTGCAGAGATATTGTCGGCAGAAGGACAGTGTAGTTTCGGTTTACATTGTAAAAATTAAATCATAAACTAAAATGAAATGAAATGGGGTTTAACGTCCTACTTTTTTTCTCCTAACCTGGGCTAATGAAGACGGGCATACGCCATACAGTGTGCCAAGACGGAAATTTTACCTGGGCAGCGGCGCTACGGTCTACTCTTATATCGGATTCCAACGTACAAGCCAATATTATTTTTTTTACCAGACATCGTTTTCTTCGTCCCATCCGAACGACTAGACAGCCATCCTTGTCATTCCCTCCACCCTGCATCACTGACAAGGAGAAACCATGGCGGAAAATCTGAATGAACTTTCTCGGCCAATAGAGAGAGAGATGGGGTTTAACGCCAACTAGACACAAACTAGGTCATTTTAGGACTAACATATGGTTTAATTTTATTTCAATAGTTCGCTTGTTCGTTGGGGTCCTAACAGGGGGAGGAAACCGGAGGACCCAGAGTAAACGCAAGAGGCTGGACAGGCGACCCTACTCCCTGTCACATGTAACCGGGGATTCGAAACCATGCCAGTTGAACTGTGAACGAAATATATACAGATTTAGCTGGGGTAGGGCGGGGAGTGGGTGGGAAGGGCGACCGAATGAGTCTGCCAATGAGTCAACTAGCAAGGAGTAGGGTCTCCTGTCCAGCCTCGTGCTAAATACCCCACATGCAAGCGAATTATTAAAATAAAATTGAACCATGTGTTAGTCCAGAAATGACCTAGTATGTGTCGAGTGGACATTAAACCCCATTTCTTCTTCTCCCCTGCAGATTTAGCTCTAACATAATGCATCTTTAATAATCTCCGGAAGGGAAGTCAAACTGCTTAAATTGGCGTAGTCGGCATTTTAACTGATCCGAAACAATAGAGGTGCATATATTGACTAGAGTGTAATGTGGTCACGTGGTTCCCATTGACGCTACGTTTTAAAGCCGTGGGACGTCAATGGAGACCGGCCGCTATGTTTCAACGGATGACGAAAGTGTCCGGATGAACGCGTAATAGACTGGCGGAGGGCGGACAAGTCCATTAAAAATCAGTTCTAATTCAACAATGCCATCCAAAAAATGACGATTGAAATGTCTTACCTTACTGTCATAAAAACAAAATCATATTGGCCAACTAATAAAATGTAATGTAATGCAGAACTGACAAAATCGTGTTTATTTTACTAATTGAGCAAAGTGAACGCCCTCGAATGTCCAGATCTATAAAGTGTTCGGCAAAATTATGAACATTGCTCCTCGTAGTTCACATAAAACTTTATTTTGGATAGATCAAAACAGATTGTTGGATGATTTGAAATGGAAGGACTATATTAATACTATAAAGTCAGCCAGATGATAACGCCATGGGTGATAAATAAATAAAATATATTTAAAAAAGTAATCTAACTTCTAACGTGTGTCTTATCCAGTTGTTTAAAGTAAAGTATCGGTGTTTCGTCACTTCCAAACGACTACGCAATGTCCTTTACCAGCCCCCCCCCCCCCAAACTTCGTGAGCCTTATAAATCATTGGGGGGTTGGGATGGCCTAGTGGTCTAGAGTGCCGCGCTTCGACCTCTAGCTGGCCAGCCACCTCTTGCTTGCGGTTGTGGTTTTGAGCCCTGGTGTGAGCGTATGTGATATGGAGATAGGGGCGCCTTCTCAACCTCGTGGGTTTCCTCCGGGCACTGCGGTTTTCTCCCACTGCTAAAGACCCCTACGCGCAAGCAAATTTTGGAAAAAAAAATAAACCATATGTTAGTCCCGAAACGACCTAGTTGTGTTGAATGGACGTTAAACCCCATCTCTCTCTCTCCGTCTCTCTCTCTCCCTGTTAAAACGTAACGTATCAGTCCATTAATCTGTGTGACAGAAGGTGTGTTTACTGCATATTGCTAGTTTATTATGAGATATGTGTAATTGTAGGTATCTATATAAACAGCACTGTGTGAAGAAGGGATTTTAGAACACTCTCATAACGAATATATTTTAAGGTACTACCATATAAATGTTATTTTTTCTTAAATCTGGGATGTGTGAATATATTCATAATACTTGAATTTATTTAATAGGATTATTGGAGTTGAGTTAAAGGGGCTAAGTCTAATTATTGTCAGACGCGGATGGGAGGGGGGGGGGGGTCTTTAGCAGTGGAGGAAACCGGGGGAACGGGAGAAAACCCACGAGGTAGGACAGGCGAGGGGCTATGAGGATGGGAAATTTCTACTGTTTATGTCTACTCAACAACATCTTATACTCGATAGAAATGTGATGTAAGTGACTTATTAGCACCTTTCCTCGGCTAATCCCCCGACCAAAACTGTCCTGATATTCCCCGACCAAAACTGTCCTGATATTCACCGATACACCACGGAAAGGGTGCTTATAAATACTACATACAAATTTCACCTTAACACACCGAATTTAAAAAATTGGAAAAATTCAACTTCATTGTAACAACATGGTTTGAAAAGCTTAACGTAAACACTTTCAAATGCAACTTGGATTTAAACATATTTTCGAACCCTCTGGACAAGTAAAATAGGATGTAATGGATAATTTACACAACAGGTAGGACACTTAAACATCTAGAAGTTAGAATAAGGCTTTTTTTCTGGACCTGTCAAGCCAGTAAGAGTGGTATTTTTCCATTCAACTGACCCCTTCCCTAACAAGAAATAAAATGTGTGTTTATAAATATATTAGAGGTTACCCATTAAAATGAGTGTCATGACCTTGTTTTACTTGGGAGCTTTTATAATGCCCTGAAACTCAATCAATCCATGAATAAAGAGGTGCCGTGAGGTCTTGTCTGCGAAATCACTCTATGTGGAAGTGGACGTTAAACCCCAGATACGAACGAATGTACCACTCCGATCGTGACAAACCATCATTTGGTACAAAAGTCGTAAAAGCTTTGGACATTAAACCCGATCCCACCCTTTCGCTCCCCACCCTCTCTCTCTCTCGGTATAGACGTCGTTTTTTCATTAAAAAGTATTAAAAAGTGATTAGGGTAAAAAACCGAATAACTCACGGCTGAAAGATATTTACCTAGTTTATTCATATCAGGATCAATAAAACATGTGATAATGACCGTGTCTGAGAATAATTTATTCATCTTAACTTAAGGTGACCAAAAGGAGAAATACCCCAGGCAAAATGGACCTAAAGTACCGGATTTCTGATCATAAAGAGCCAAGTTTTAATTTTATGTCTTGAATAAATTATCTCTGGACATACAGATATAAACTCGGACTGAAATCATCTTTTTTATAAACCTCTCTGGTTTGGTAGAGTTCCGTTGGCTTGTTGATAGAAGTTGCTTCTGTGAGTATAAATGTTTTTTTGTTTTCTTACTTGATTGATGAATTGTTATATGTATATCTATAAAAAAACAAGTTTGTGCCCAACGCACCATAATACCCGGAGCGGCTTAGTCAGTAAGGTGCTGACTTGCTAGCGTGGATATATGGGTTTCGATCCCGCTGTCGGCCCAGAAACTTCCTCAAAAAGAAAGACGGTGGTCGTCTTCTGAATGACGATTGGTAACTAGCTTACTAACAAAGTTTGTTTTCAAAGTTCCATGGTACCAAAAGACTGCAAGTTATTGTATCGGACCGTTGCTTAGTGAGCCATACGTTGACTAGCCCGTGTTTGAACTGACCGTTATGTTCAAGTTCATTCTGCTTACAAGAGGTATTTGTTCTAGCTCCACATATTATATAAATTAGCTGCACCTGTTATATACATTATTAATTAGATATTTATTCACATTAAAGCATATAATAAATGAATGAAATGGGGTTTAACGTCCTATTATTATGCACCTAACCTGGGCTAATGAAGACGGGCATACGTCATACAGTATGCTATGAGGGAAATTTTGCCCGGGCAGCAGCGCTAGGGCCTACTCTTATATCGAATTCTAACTGTCAAGGGATCTTTTACGTGCCCTCCAATGTGTACACGGGACCTCGGTTTTTTGTCCCTTTCGAACAAGGGGAAATCACGCCGGAAAATCGAGATGAACTTTCTCGGCCAATGCGGGATCGAACACCCGACCCCCAAGCATATAATCAACTCCCTACTCTACTGGACGACATAGCTGAATAGATTATAACACCTTCGCCATTTAAAATGGTTACTTATTGTTTTAAATGGTTACTCATTGTTTTAAATTGTTACTTATTGTTTTAAGTTGTTACTTATTGTTTTAAATTGTTACTTTTGTATTGTATTGTTGCTTATTGTTTTAAAACCAAATTGTTCAGATTTCTTTACCTATACATGTATTGCGTAAATTATGTGTGGTGCAGTCCCCCTGCACTTTATATTGGGTAGTTTTGTACAATCAGAACAAACTTTTGCCTGGTTTTATCAATTGATTTTTTTTTTTTTTTTAAATTTTAGAGATAATCAGAATGAACGTCGTTTTATTTGCTATCGTGATTGGCTCAGTTACTGTATCAGGTAAATCAATAACCCTTTATTTCGGCTATTTACAACCCGCCCCCTGAAAACTATTTCCATAAACCTGATGGAGACTATGGCCCAAATCCGCACCTCTCTATCCCTCTGTAACACACCAATGTGTTACGCTCTCCACCAACGGCACCAAAAGGAAGAGGTGTCAATATCCTTGCTCCAAACCTTGTATCAATTTTGCACCGCAAATAGACATCCTAATGGACTCGATTCCGCCAATAACACTTCACCAAATATAAAACTCGGGTACGAACACACTGTTCTGTTTAAAGTCGCTTTTTAAAAATATAAACCAGAGTACATCTTAAATGCAGCAGTTCATATACCAGTTTTATGATCACAAATATAAGCGCAGGCATAAATCAACATTAAATAAAGCATCTATCGGTTCACCCTTGTCACAGATCGCCCCAGGTAGAGCCTAGATTCAAAAGTTGCTACACACATAACACACTGTTTCTCAAGGTATGCCAGCTGGTTTCTAATACCACCCCCGCTTACTGTTCTCTTTTTTTTTGCCGCGAATGATTTTCTTGGTTAAGGAATGTCAGAAATATACGAGACTGGAGAACCAAGATGACAAAATTGAACATGCATATTTTTTTACACCTTCGATGTTCTTATTTCCTGATTTGGCAAACTATATATATTGCATCACTATCGGTACATTTCATCGTTTAGTTTGATAATGTCGCCGGGGACATATTGTTTTTTTGACAAACCAATTAACGAATGTATTATCTATCTATCGTTTTAGCTTTTCCGTTTTAGCCTATCTAACAAAACATGTCGACGAGTCCGAAACCAATATTACACCGAGCCCACAATATTGCTTCACGCCTGGCGGTACTGGTACGTGATTGGCCGTCAGGAAACCTAAAAGAGCGATCCCAATTCCTCCAAACTACATGATCAGAGGCGGATCGAGGAAATCCAGTTAGGGGGGGGGGGGCTAGGGGGTCCCCTGAGAAATTTAAAAAAAAAAATATCGGGGTGTCAATGGTGATTTGTGGCGCATATCTATTTTTTTAAACGGTTATTTAGGGATTTAGGCACCTAGCCCCCCCCCCCTGGGTCCACCTCTGTGCACGATGCCCATTTCTATTATAACTATTTATACAAATATTATTTTGTTATTGTTGTCGCAGCACAGGGATTAATCTGGCGAACGGAAATGACAAAGCCATGGGAATCTGAGGCCTTTGAAGAGACCAAGACGCTTGTCAAATATCAATCTATGCAAATTAGTAACTTGCAGACTCTCGTGTCACTATTGATCAGCAAGATCGACACTCTAAAACTGTAAGTTTTTCGGATCTGTAACACTTTTTTATTAGTTGTTTCCATAGCATTTTGTAATTAAACTGGACCTACACATTACAATATAAAGTCTGCAAAACTACACACATTGATGAAATATTTTTGGGGGGAATCAAACAAAAAACGTAAATAGATAAATTCTGCCGATGCGCCCGTTTATTAAAGGGGGGGGGAGTGATAAACATTCCTATGAGAGAGAAAGAGGGATAGGTTTAACGTCCACTCTACACAAACTAGGTCATTTCGGGACTAACAGATGGTTAAATTTCAATAATTCGCTTGCGCATAGGGATCTTTTAGCAGTGGGGGGAAACCGGAGGACCCCACTCATTGTCACGTACAGCCGATGAGTTGACTCAAGGCTTTATGATACCGCACGCACATTCTAACCATTCGGCCATCCTACCTCCCACATTCCTTTGAAGTGTATGAAATATCTTGAAGTGAATGAACATGTTATCAAGAGAGTCAAGTGATGCAGGTCTGGAAAAGTATCTAGCGCCTCGGTCCCGTGCTCGTAAACGAACCCTTTACACTTGTAATTTGAAAAATGAGTATGCCGTAGTGTCGCTGTCTGTGCAATGCTCTCTCATAACGCTCTAGTACATAGCGTATGTTAGTTAGTCTCCAGTTAACGCAGAACCGTTAGACCAAACCGATATGCTGCATCTTAAAGCAGAACCGTGGAATGGTAAAGGCTAAAACCGATATGCATGCATCCTTAAGCAAAACCGTAAACCCCATCACATGGGGGGGGGGGGGGCTCGATTGCCAAATGGTAAGCAGGTGCACGCTATATCATAAGGTCTGTCACTGAGTCAACTGGCGTGGTTTCGATTATCCAGTTGGATGTGACGAGAAGTACGGAAGTCTGTCCCTTCACCCCCCCACACACACACACTGCTCAACACCCCGACGCACATGCGAATCATTAAAAAAAAAAAATGGTTTGTGCCGAGTAGACGTTAGCACCCCCACCCCCAATCTCTCGTTCTATTATGACATGGGTTGTGTCGAGTTGACGTTAACCATCCCTTTCTCTCTCTCCCTCCAAACCGATATGCAGCTTATTTCACTCGTTCTCTTTTAAGATTTAAATTTTATTTATTTTTAGTGAACGTCAAATGGAAAAGCCCTGGTGGATGAATTGGCGGAAGTGGAGTGAAAGAGGCGCGGAGGGTAAAGGAGGCGCGGAGGGTAAAGGATGCGAGGGTGGTAAAGGAGGCGAGGGGGGCAAGGGGGGTAAAGAAGGCGACGGAGGTAAAGGAGTCGAGGGCGGTAAAGGAGGCGAGTGGGGCAAAGGAGGCGAGTGGGGCGAGTGGGGTAAAGGAGGCAAGGGGGGTAAAGAAGGCGAGGGAGGTAAAGGAGGCGAGTGGGGCGAGGGCGGTAAAGGAGGCGAGGGGGGTAAAGAAGGCGAGGGGGGTAAAGAAGGCGAGGGAGGTAAAGGAGGCGAGGGAGGTAAAGGAGGCGAGTGGGGCGAGGGAGGTAAAGGAGGCGAGTGGGGCAAGGGGGGTAGTGGGGCGAGGGCGGTAAAGGAGGCAAGGGGGGTAAAGGAGGCGAGTGGGGCGAGGGCGGTAAAGGAGGCAAGGGAGGTAAAGGAGTCGAGGGAGGTAAAGGAGGCAAGGGGGGTAAAGGAGGCGAGTGGGGCGAGGGAGGTAAAGGAGGCAAGGGAGGTAAAGAAGGCGAGGGAGGTAAAGGAGACAAGGGGGGTAAAGGAGGCGAGTGGGGCGAGGGAGGTAAAGGAGGCGAGGGGGGTAAAGGAGGCGAGTGGGGCGAGGGAGGTAAAGGAGGCAAGGGGGGTAAAGGAGGCGAGTGGGGCGAGGGAGGTAAAGGAGACAAGGGGGGTAAAGGAGGCGAGTGGGGCGAGGGCGGTAAAGGAGGTAAAGAAGGCGAGGGAGGTAAAGGAGGCAAGGGGGGTAAAGGAGGCGAGTGGGGCGAGGGAGGTAAAGGAGGCAAGGGGGGTAAAGGAGGCGAGTGGGGCGAGGGAGGTAAAGGAGACAAGGGGGGTAAAGGAGGCGAGTGGGGCGAGGGCGGTAAAGGAGGTAAAGAAGGCGAGGGAGGTAAAGGAGGCAAGGGGGGTAAAGGCGGCGAGTAGGGCGAGGGAGGTAAAGGAGGCAAGGGGGGTAAAGGCGGCGAGTAGGGCGAGGGAGGTAAAGGAGGTAAAGAAGGCGAGGGAGGTAAAGGAGGCAAGGGGGGTAAAGGCGGCGAGTAGGGCGAGGGAGGTAAAGGAGGCGAGTGGGGCAATGGGGGTAAAGAAGGCGACGGAGGTAAAGGAGGCGAGTGGGGTAAAGACGGCGGTAAAGGAGGCGAGGGAAGTAATGCGATCGACTGATATAGAGATAAAGATGATGGTACCCTAAAAAGGAAATACAAATGAGCAACTACTCAATAAAGAAATGTCTATAAAAGAAGGATCATGATTTTGTTTGTGTTAGATTATTAAATTAAATTTTACTTTACAGACAATTTACCTTCTTCCTCACACTCTTAATTAATCAAGGGTTTTATTTGGGGTGGGGGCAGGGTGTATACCAGCTGGGCTAATGAAGGTGGACATACATCATATTTGGTGGGTAAGAGGTACGTTGTCCACGGGCAGTGACGCTACAAGTTACCCTTACTTCAAATTCTAACTATCGTGGTATCTTTTACGTGCACGCCAAGGTGTACACGGGACCTGGGTTTTCGTCCATTCTGAACGATTAAACACCCTCCCTGCACGGACCCCGTTCCTTCATCACTCACAAGAGGTAAGGGGTTTTTTTATCCGCGTGTCAACATGTTCACGTGGCCCCGTGTTTTCATCGCTGTCCCTGCACTGACCCCATTTCAGCATCATCGAAAAGGGGGAATCCCGGGGAACGTTCTCGGCAAATTAACACGATCGAATCTCTGGCTGTCTGGTCAATGGTCCAGAGCCTTGCTTACTGGACCAACGCGGTTCCCCAGTTGAGAAAGAATTGGAGAGACGATTGAGTTAATATTATATTTACACGATATACATACATCCATCTCCCTTTACATGAGGATCACCCCCCACCCCACCCCCACATGAGGATCAACAATCCAACTCACTTTACGGTGATCGCCAATACACCCCACCCCACCCCAGTAATGGCCAGAGAGGGATTAATTGGGCCATTGCTTCAGGAAATTGCAAAAACAGTTACTGTCACAAGTTTCGTTTATGTCTTTGTGATTGATCTTGCTGTTCATGAAGACACATTCTCACACAATCAATGGTACTAGAACGCATGGCTGTTTCGTTACAGGTACTGATAAACCAGAACAGCCGGGAAAACTTAAAAGATTTCGGTAAACACATTTTGTATTGACATAATATTTTCCCGAAGTTTCTCATGAAGAATCTTCAATATCAGATAGTTCTCTATATAATGAATTACAATCTGGCAATTATATTTGCTGTGAATATGAAAATAAATGGCAAGCCTACATATATAGCGACTGCGCTATAAAAAGATGACGAGCCGGGCGAAGTCCATGGACAAAAAGGATCGAAATCTGTCATGGCCGACCCGCGATGTACACCAATCCTCAGCATGTCAATTGCTCCAAGTATTAAGTATGGGGAGAAATAATGCAATAAATCTGAATGCAAAACCATGGGTGGGATTGGTTGGGAAGAATCGACTCAAACGGGGGACATAGTGTGCATATCCCATGTCCACTAGTACTACTGACTACGCTTTCGCTGTCTTAAGGAAGAATGAATTGAATAGATCATACTATGTCATCATCGGAAATGTCACGTGAGGATCTACCCCAATCCCCAGCATGTCAATTCCAAATACACTCTATTCCAAATACTCAAAACAAAAATATCAAAATATCACAGAAATTTCATTATTCCATCGCAAACAAATCAAACGTAATATTGTAAATACGCCTTCTCTCCCATTCTGGTACAAATAAACACGGATACTGTAAATACTTTCCCTGAAGTGATAATTAATTTCATTCTATAAAACATTTGAAAATATTAGAACAATACTATATCAAACCACACAAGGAGACAAAACTCCCCCACCCCTGACCCACATGGATAAGAAATCCACTAAAGGCATGATTGTCCCACGGTTCAGTGGTAAGATATTCCAATTTTGAAAAATACAAATCGTTACATCCATCATCCAAACAAAACAAATGCGATAATGGGACTGAATGATCACGCCACACAATTCACTTGTCTAAACACCCCGATCATGACTATGGGTTAATCAATGTCTTGCGTCATTTTTCTCGGCGGAATCTGGTAAAGGGGTCCATGAGGCAAGGTTTTCGTTGTTCATCCGAGTCGACACCCGCCCGTTCGCGTTTTGAATCGAGTTGGTCACATGACTGACTCGAGACGCATCACGTGACTAATCTCCGTTCAGCGGGGAGTTAAAGGGTTTGTCACGTGACAAAATGGCGTCCTGTGTAGATATGAAACTGGTAAACATTCCCCCAAAAAACACAGCTATACGGCGTCCTTTTGACGCCACACCCTGATACGGCCAACATGTAGCGCAAATTCAATATGACCGCCATTGAAACTTAAAAAACTTGGATATGGCCTCGAGAATAGTAGTTAGGAGGATGTGAATGTATTACAAGTAGGAAGGGAAGGGGTACAGATTGCTCAGAAAAATTTAGCTACATGGCGTCCCTGTGACGTCGTACTGTCATACGGCCAACTATTAGCATAAATCCAATATGACCGCAATCGAAAGCTTCAAACTCTAATATATTATTATCTCGGGAATGGATGATTTTGGAGGATGTAAATGTATTACAAGTACCAAAGAACTAAAAACACAGTGTCAGGTGACGTCCATGAAACCTTAAAACTCTAATATGATATCGGGAATGGATGATTTTGGAGGATAAAAATAATTATGAGTAGATAGGAAAGTGCTATCAAAGAACGACTGAAACAATGCCAGGTGACGTCCTTGTGCCGTCATACGGCCAACAATTAGCATAAATTCAATATGGCCGCCATTGAAACTCGAAACTCCGATATGATCTCGGATATAGGTGCGTTTGAAGGATGTAAATGTATAACGGGTAGATAGGAAAGCGTACAACAAAGAATCAGAAAACCATTGCCTAATTACGTCCCCGCCACGTTGTAACGTCTGAGTCCAATAATTAGTATAAATCTAATTGGAATGATAAAACATCCAATTTCTCGCGGACAGTTGAGTTTAAAGGTGAAACGCACTACTTGTTTTATCTTGTCAACCAACGTCCATAATTTTTTTAATTTTTTTTGGGGGGGGGGGGATCACGTGGCTAACTGAGTAATGTGCTGACTCGCTAGCCTGGAGGTCGGTCGTTCGATCCCTGCATTTGCCTACAAGTTCATCTTGATTTCCTGGTGTGGTTTCCCCTTGTTAGTAGTGCAGACGAAGGTACCATCCTAGTCGTTCGGATGGTACGAAAAACAGAGGTCAGGTGTACATATTGGCGTGCACTTTAAAGATCCCTTGGCAGTTGGAATTCAGTTGCTGTCCGGGCAAAATTTCCCTCATAGCACACTGTATGGCGTATGCCCGTCTTCAATTAGCCCAGTTTAGGTGCAGCAGCGTAGGACGTTAAACACCATTTCATTCATTCATTCCATAATTTTTTTAAAACTTAAATTGTTTTGGCATTGAAATTGTATTAGTGGTCTAACATAAGCTGTGGCGAGTTATCTGTCCCAGTTTTCTTTACTATTCCATCTTGTGTCAAATTAAAGATGGCTGCTCCCTTGAAGCAATTGGTGCATTTTTCAAAGACAGGTAAGTTATAGTTAATATAGGCCTTGGGCCGAAACCTGTAAGGCGTCTATAAAATATCAAAGGGTGCAAGTTTTTGGTGACTACATAAACTATATATCAAATTAATCTGCAGAATGTGCTTGTTTCAAAACCTGCAATCTTTCCCTCAAAAAGTATGTTTGCTACTTAGAAAATGCTATTTTAAAGTGACCTAATTTTAACCAATTAGAAGGCAACATCGTATCAGGCCTTAAAAAACTGTCAAGCCCGAACCTAACAAAGATAGCCGCGCCCGTGCTTGAATGTTGTTGTCATATCACTAACTACACAGATGAGCCAATTTTACCTGATTACAAAAACACAGGCAAGTTAATAATAACCAAAATTAAGTAGTTTGTTCACAATCGACAAAATCCGTTTAAACTTTACGATGAATCAGACAGTAGTGTATTGTTTATAACACGAGGAGTGATATCTGACCTCAATACAAACTGGGTCCAGTTTACCAATCTGCAACAAGACACGGCTGTCGCCTTTCAATTCAGCAGCCTGCCAAAGTTTTTCAGCATAAGTTTCACATGCAGTGGCGGATTAAGCTCCAACAAGGCCTGAGGCGGCAGTTGCTGGAGGACCTATAAGGGCCGTTTAAAATTGCGTTGGCCGAATCAATTTCGGTCAGGTCCTATGCTGTTTCCCGTTGGGCCTAAACCACACCCCCTAACAGAGGTTATAAGCTACATTTCGACACCAAAAAACGTTAACAGATACCAACTCAAAGTATTTGAAAAGTGTTGTTCATTATTTACCTGCAAATGAGATTTTGTGATTTTGGGTTAATTCTTTGAATACATCCACCCCAAGTTTTAAAATTAAAATACACCGATTCGGACGTATAAAGTAAATATCTACTTAAGGCACTATTCGGCCTCTCTAAAATTCATTTTATACATTAAAGAAAGTAAGCTGGCACTGCCAGGCAGGATACGCCCACATTTTCGAGAGATGGATAGAGAACAAGCAAAACCGAAAGCGATTTTCCTAAAATCAAAGGCTATAATTCATTAAATTACAATTTGATATGCGCAAATATCGAAAAGAATCAAGATCTTTAGGTTATAAACATGCATTTCAAGTTTCATCAAAATCGAATTAAAATTGTGACCTATACTGGGTCCACAACCTTGATATAACATACTTTAACACTATTAGCGTACAAACGGCGGCCATTTTGTCTAACAATTATCGTCCGATTTCCCTGAAATTCAAACTCAACCTTCCGTATGGTGTAACAGTGATAGAGTCAAGTGTTTTTTAAATCGGATAATAATCGTGACCTTCAGAGGGACCATAGGCGTTTTTTCGGACAATCAGGGGCCATAATTCAGGAAGTTATGATCTGATATGTGCAAATAACGACAGGAACCAAGATCTTTGGGTTATAACCATGCATTTCAAGTTTCATCAGAATTGAATCAAAATTGTGACCTATACTGGGTCCACAACCTTGATATACCATTTTTTAACAGTATTAGCGTACGAATGGCGGCCATTTTGTATGGCAATTTTGGTCCAATTTTTCCGAAATTCGACTCATCCTTTCTTAGGGCCTAACGGTGATATAATCAAACGATTTTTTAAATCAGATAATAATTGTGACCTCCAGAGGGACCACTAGCTAAACGAAGGCGATTTTGCGTATAATCAGGGGCCATAATTCAGAAAGTTACAATCCGATATGCGCAAATATCGAATGGAACCAAGATCTTTGGGTTATAACCATGCATTTCAAGTTTCATCAAAATTGAATTAAAATTGTGACCTCTATAGGGTCCACAACCTTGATATACCATTTTTTAACAGTATTCGCGTACGAATGGCGGCCATTTTGTATAGCAATTTTGGTCGAATTTTTCCGAAATTCGAAATCAACCTTCCTTAGGGCGTAACGGTGATATAATCAAACGATTTTTTAAATCATATAATAATTGTGACCTCCAGAGGGACCACAACCTAAACGAAGGTGATTTTGCGTATAATCAGGGGCCATAATTCAGGAAGTTACGATCCAATATGTGCAAATATGGAAAGGAACCAAGATCTTTGGGTTATAACCATGCATTTCAAGTTTAATCAAAATCGAATTAAAATTGGGATCTCTACAGGGCCCTCAACCTTGATATACCATTTTTAAACAGTATTCGCGTCCAAACGGCGGCCATTTTGTATGGTAATTTTGGTCCGATTTTTCCGAAATTTGAACTCAACCTTCTTTAGGGTGTAACGGTGATATAATCTAACGGTTTTTCAAATCGGATAATAATTGTGAGGTCCAGAGGTACCACAAGCTAAATTAGGTGATTTTTCGGACAATCAGGGGCCATAATTCAGGAAATTACGTTCCGATAGGCGCAAATATCAAAAGGAACCAAGATCATTTGGTAATAAACATGCATGTTAAGTTTCATCAAAATCGGTTCAAAATTGAGACCTCTATAGGGTCCACAAGCTAAAAACGTGATTTTTCGTACAATCAGGGGCCATAACCCATGAAGTTTTGATCCGATACATGCCAATATCGAAAGCAGCCGAGATCTTTTGGGGATGAACCTATATGTCAAGTTTCGTCAAAATCGGACAAGAATTGTGACCTGTAGAGAGTCCACAAACAATTGTGGACGGACGGACGGACATCCGGACGGACGGACGTCCAGGGGCGACGACATAATACTTCCACATGAAAATGTGGGCGTATAAAAATGACAGTCTTTGACCATCAAAAAAATAAATTCAGCCACGTTCCAATCGCGATAGACGGTAGAGGAAATTCCCTCTGACGTCATACCTAGATAGGCGTGAATGATCCGGTGTCAAACTGCTACTGGACACGGCCATGATTGTTTACAGTGGATGACGTGAACGCTGTATACGACGTCATAATTTATTCAAGAACTGATCTAGGTCGGGGAAAACCTTCTCGTTTGCTATAAATAGTTTTTCTTTCTCGGCTTGTACCTCGATTATTTCACATCAAACGGTCGGGCTGTTACGTGTCCTCTGGGTTATTTTACACATGGAACACGTGTGCAAAGTTTGAATAAGATTGGTGTTGAAAAGGTAGTGCGTATCTTAAGACTACTCAACGCCCTTAACATTCCATTTTCGCCTTTTTTTTTGAGATACCAAATAGCATGAAGGTATCTTTCGAACTAATGCAGTCTTGAATATTTTAGATGATTTAGATTTGGAAAATTGTAGCGATACAGAAGAAGAGTTTAGTTCAGTGGACTCTAGTGACAATGAATGCAGCTCTGAAACTGATGACAGTGACTCTAGTGATAAAGAAATTTCGTTCTCACATGACGATAAACTAAGAGCTGTATGGAGGAAAAATCACCAGTTTATCCCTTTGGATCTTCCGGCCATGCCCAACCCTGATTTGGATGAAAACCATCAGAATTGGTCACGAGTGAATTATTTCAAGGAGATGAAGCAAGCAATATCTAGATGGTGAATACTATGAAATAATGTCGGAAAAAAAGATTAAAAAAATATCTTCGAAGATATCTGAATTCTACCGCATAATAGATGCAGAAATTGTTCGGTGTTAATATTTTAATGGGTTGTTACAACCAGACTAGAATCTGGATGTATTGGCAGAAAACTGATCAAATTCCAGTGGTGGCGGACACTTTAACCGGAGATCGCTTCTTCGCTTTAAGGAATAATTTAAAGGTTGTTGACAACAATATGTTTGATGACTCCATGAAGAATGCTGATGATCGGTTATGGAGAGTTCGGCCATTCATAGACAAAATAAGATTAACATGCAATTTATTGTCCATGTATCCAAAATTTTGCATTGATGAACAAATGGTCCCATTTACTGATAGATGTCCTGCTAGACAGTATGTGCCGAGAAAACCTAATCCTACAGGTTTGGGAATTGTGGAATTTGATTTTTATTGTGGCGAACAGTCCTATAGAAATTTTTATATCCTATCTAAAAGACAAGGGTATTCTTCTTACAGGAACTATACAAAATCGCTTTATTCCACAAGGGGTTAAGTTCAGTGCAGATAGAAAAATAAAATCTGAGGACAGGGGTAATTCAGAACAGTTTGTACATGATGATATGGCTATGGTAAAGTGGTATGGTAACAAGGCTATTATAATGGCATCTTCAGCTTATGGATTAGAACCCCAAGACACATGCATGAGATGGTGTCGGAAAACAAAGACGGGACTAGAGGTTGCAAGGCCCGCAGCAATAAACGCATACACTACATCTATGGGTGGGGTTGATTTGTGTGGCCAGATAATTAGTTATAATAGAATTGGAATGCGCACGCAAAAGTGGCCTGCTAGGGTTAAAAACCACTAAACAGATTTAGCTATGTCCAATTCATGGCTTGAATTTCGTAAGGAAAATACAAATACTAAACTTCAGTATTGTGATTTTAGACTTGTTGTGGGACAAGCTCTGGTAGATCATGCCAGGATATTGGAGGGTGGTAGTGATAGCTCAGATCCATAATCTAATGCAATTCCAATTTCCTCAAAATCATGTCGTCTCATTTTTAAACATCTGCAAAAATGTGTCGGTTTAAAAAATGCACGTAGATGCAGGAATAGAGGATGCACGGGCAAATCAAGGATCAGGTGTTGTAGGTGTTGTGTTTTCCTCTCATCAAATTGGACCTGTTTTAAGGCTTTGTGAATCACGCTAAAGATGCCAGTTCCAAAACAAACAGTGATTGTTTTTTTTAGTGCCAAAGTAATTTATATAGTTTCAAATTGAATTGTTTTTCTTTAAGTGCCAAACTTATTCATATATTTCTTAATTTTTGTTGTTGCTGCATTTGTGTCTGTTAAGTTTCTAATAAATAACTATTTAATGTGATTTGCAATAAATTAACCATTGTTTTAATAGGATATGAAATTTTATGGGGTTTACCGACTTACTGTTCTGCTACTGCTGTACAGACATTTCGAAATTCATCTGGAAAGGGTATACAGGGCCGCAGTTTTACGTCACTATTCATCATCCCTTGTCGGGCCATCTGTTCTACACCACTGATAAAGAGAAGACCGTCCAGGAAAACCCGGATAATCTTTCTCGGCAAAAGCAAGGATCAAACACTTGACCTCCAGGGTAGAGAGCCTACTCATTGGACCGCCACCTTTTATCCAACGAAAACTGCAAGTATTGTTACAAATGCTCTAGATTCTCATCGGTGACGTATATAAGGGGCTAGGATCTAACTATCGATAAAATATGATTGTTGTGCTGTGCTCGGGTCTAAGAGGGATATTTCTTCTTTGGTGTCGTTATTTATACACATGTCATCATTTCCAGAGTGTTGAATTTGACGGCAATTTATGCAGACACTGTTTTGGTCACCATGAAATGGAGATCTTGGAGTGGGTGTTCTTACTAACCACATAGGGATGAGAGGCTGGAACTAAGAAAGAACAAAGAAAGACCATATATCATTTCAGACGTTAGGTCTGGGATGTTGGTGAGCCAACCTCAGATTCCTGTATTTCTTGGAACAATACAATGCCAAAGCGTTTTACCAATTTACAAAGTGAAGAATCAGCAAGTTGCGGGCATTTTGACATACAGAACGCATCACAATAACAGTGTGAGCGCTAGACTTTCGCCACGTCGCCAACGGCGATTATAAACTATGCGTGGGGATAATTATTATAAATAAATCGCCACTTTGGCGAAAAGGCCTACGTGGAGCAGTTCCTCTTTTTTTTTCTTTATTTCTTTCTTTTCAAAGACCACAACGCGATCTAATTTTGTGTTTTTCACGGCCATCTTAGGAGACTAGCATATCCAGTCACTGTCAATTGCGATACTTTGCGCTGACACTTTAATATCATATGTTAGATATTTGGATAAAGTTTGTCAACTTCAGTCAAAATTTTTCAGTGTGATTGAATTATCATCTTGTAATGCACTAACCATTTTTGAAAGTTTTGAAAATACACTAGAAAGCAAGGGTCTAGATTTTACTAAATTAATTGCTATGGCATCTGATGGTGCGTCAGTCATGACAGGCGTTAAGAGTGGGGTTACTACTCTTGTTAAAAATCTTAATCCTTTTCTTATTGCTACGCACTGTTTAGCACACAGACTGGCATTAGCCAGTGAAAAATCGGCAAAACAAATTCCCTACTTAGTGAAATATCTTGAGGTTATCAACAGACTTGGTAAGCTTTGTAAATTTTCCCCTAAGTTTTGCAGAATACTTGAAGAGTCTAAACGATTAAATAATCAAGAATCTGCAGGAAAGCTTAAACAAGTATTCTTTACAAGATGGTTGTAGTTTAGTGACCGTGTTCAATCGCTTGTAACATGTTTGGAAAGTTTAATTTCATGTCTTCTTGCAACATCTTCAGACAAATGTCATGGTGTAACGGCAGCTGGTATACTTAAAAATGTTTGCTGCTATAAATTTATTGCCACTACACATTTCTGTGCAGATCTTGTTGGCATTTTGGCTATACTTTGTAAGAGTAAGCAAAAGACGGCTTTATTATATTGCTCTATTAAGCACCATATTGAAGGAGCAATAGTCTCTATTCGAGCTTTAAGCGATATTGATGGTCCCTATATGACAGCTTTTTCTGATAAGATCGGTAGAAATCCACCGCCACAAGCTTTTCCTTATACAACCCCATATGGACAGCATGATGTAAGGGATTCTGAAAAGCAGCGCTCAGAATTCTATACAATGAAAACACAGTTTATTTGTAATGTTGTTTAAAATTTAGAGATTGGTTTCCTGATTCAGGAATCATGGATGCTCTCTCGCTTTTTGATCCTAATAATGAAAAAGAAAATTCACCCCAATTACTTGATACGGGAACATCCACGACCCTTTAATCGATTCTGTTCAGGTTAAAGTGGAATTTTCAATTGTCAAAAATATGTTGAAAAATTTAACTGATGTGCAAGTCTTTTATCAGAAGCACTTGCAAAACAACGAGGCAGCATATCCAAATCTCTTAAAACTCTGTGCCATTGCTTTAATAATGCCTTGCACATCAGTTGAATGTGAGAGAGGTTTCTCTCGATATAATTTAGTTAAAACAAATCACAGAAATCATTTAACAGTCAATCATGTGAATGCCCTCACAACAATTGCTACAGAAGCCCCCCCCCCCCCAATTGCACAATTTGATTTTGAATCTGCCTTTCAATGTTGGGTTTTAAAGAAGGACAGGCGATGTCTTAAAATATTGAAAGCAAAAGAGGAAAAAAGTGCAAAATCTAAGGATGAGGACGTCAATAAGGAGTTTAGATTGGACCAAATTGAAGATAAACTAAATCAAAAAGCGGCTTCCATGAATGTAACAATCTAGACATAATATTAGTTCTTGTAAGTTCAAGGAAGACAGTTGTTAATCTTTCTCATTTTTTCCACATGAAGTTTATAATAATGTTAAATCACTTTTATTATCGTATAAAATGTTGTCTTATTATTAGTTCAAGGAAGACCATTCACACAGTTGTTAATTAATTTTGTTTATTTGTTCCAGATGAAGTTTATATTAATGTTGAAATCAGTTTTCAATTCTTTTTGTCTTGTTTATTTTCTTGCAGAAATTTAATTCCAAGTTCTACTCATTTTTTAATCTTATTAATTTCAGTATTTTCTTAGTTTATAATGATTTTTCTTCTCAGTTTACAATGAAGTTTATCTATGTTATGTTGAAATTAATTAAATCTATTTTTCATTTTTTTCTTTCAGAAATTAAGTTCCTGGTTTTAGTTATTGTCTGATCAATTTACTGCTTTTGGTTTAGAATTTTGCTTTTGTACTAACTCCTTTTTTTATAGATTAACAGGTAAATACATGTACATACGTACGTGTATCATAAGACTGTATGTAGTTGAATGTGTTTGTTCTTGTAATAAAACTGACTGTAGTAACAGTGGGCCTTTAAAGGGACAATACCACTCTTGCTGGCTTGACAGGTCCAGAAAATTAGCCTTATTCTAACTACTAGATGTTTAAGTGACCTACGTGTTGTGTAAATTATCTAATACATCATATTTTACTTGTCCAGAGGGTTCGAAGATATGTTTAAATCCAAGTTGCATTTGAAAGTGTTTACGTAAAGCTTTTCAAACCATGTTGTTACCATGTAGTTGAATTTTTCTAATTTTTTAAATTCGGTGTGTTAAGATGAAATTTGTATCATAAATTAATTGGAATATTGTAAGATAGTACAATTTGCTGACCAGAATAATGATTGGGGAATATTAATCAGTTACAACAAGAGTGGTATTGGGGCTTTAAAGGTTCATAAAGTTTATTGAAATTCAATTGTATTGTCTGTTAATAAATGAATATCCAAGATTAGCATATACGAGCAGCAACTTCTCACAACATGAGTGGCTATTGAAAAATGTGTGTGGCTAATACTTTTTTCATGCAATTAGGGACTGTATAATTCTTATCCTAACAGGCGAAGAAGCGGAGCTTACATTAAAATAAACCCCAACCTCCCCGAAAGAAACTTGAAATATTTGACGGCCGCAAACGTGTTTTCCAGCTATTTCTGCTCGTGTACAAAGCAACTTCAAAGTTGTCCGATATAGCCTAATTAGGTAGGCGGACTCAAATTCCAACAATGGTTTACAGTCCACGAAGACGGGGTTGTTTGGAGAAAAGTTTGAGAATTTTTAACTGTCCCAGACGCGGTTTCCTGCTATTCCAGCTCGTGCGTACAGCTACTTCAATTTGGTATAATATAGCCTACCTGGTTGACCAGAATTCGAAACAACCAATCAATAGTCACGGGATATGGGGGCTTCGCCCTCCCCGATAAAATTTTGAGAATTTAATCACCGCAAATTGTTTTTTTTGCCATTCTAGCCCGTGAGTTTAGCAAATCCAAAGTTGTCCACTGGTTTTGTAACCGAAATCCCACTCTATGCCGACCTAAATTCCAACCATCCAATCAAACTGTTGCAACTGCATTCACAAATAATAATCGATGCATGCCCGAAAAAATGTCACACAAAGTAAAGTGGCTCCAGACAAAATGTTTTAATCCATAGTCAATTCAGTACAAATCTGTGGTATTCAATTAAAAGAAGAGTAAAATTAGTCTTTTAGTAGTTTTCGTGCACTTATCATTTTGCCAAGTAGATGAAATAAACATTTTTTTTCCTCCATACTCGGTCTGCCCGAAAACGCAGATTGTCCGAAAGTAAGCCCCATTCCCCACCGCCATCTTGCAAAGATATAAGAGTTTGAAGGTTTCCAAAGGTGGTCATATTGGATTTATACTAATAATTGGACTACGCCGTTTTGTTGTCGCTTAGACGTAATTTAGTAATGCTTTTCTGATTCTTTGGTAGCACGTTTTGTAGGACTTAAGAGTTATGTCTTATGGTTTGGATTGTTTGTACTTGGTTTTATTTTTTTTCCTACCAACCCACAATAATTTACACCCTCTAAACTCAACCATTCCCGACATATTGCAGTTTTAAGGTTCCGATGGTCGCCAAATTTGATTTATGCTAATTTTTGGACATATGACGTTATTATATGGAGTCACAGGGACAGCATGGGTTATGCTTTTATTGATTCATTCGTACCACTTGTATAGCAACCTTTAATACATGTACATCCTATAAGCTCAAACCATTCCCGAAATAATAATATTGCGAGTTTTAAGGTGCCAATGGCGGTCATATTGGATTTATGCTAATTACTAAAAACCTATCGGTTTACTTTGGAGTATGCTCATTGCTGGTCGTATGACTTATGACGTCACCTGACACCGTTCTAGTTTTTTAGAAACACCTTCCTATCTGCTCGTAGTACACTAACAACCCCAAAACTCAACCATTCCGGTGATATCGGAGTTTAAAGTTTCAATGGTGGCCCTATTGGGTTATATTTGTTGGCCGAACAGAAATATTGGCCGTATGATGGTATGACATCACAGGGACGTCATTTAGCTATGTTTTTCTGAACTACCTGCACCACTTTCCTATCTACCCTGAACACATTTACACCCTCCAATCCAATATGGCCACCATCGACACCTGACCATATTGGATTTATGCTAATTCCTCGAAAACCTATCTTTTTATTTTCGGCCATTTTTGTTTCGGAGACCGCCAGGGACCCCTCAACCAGATTTCACCGAGAAAAAGGTTTTTGCAATTTGTTCTAGGTTAATTATTATTTTACCGGACTATATGTACTTGTTAGGATCTTCATGTAGTTTAGGCCATCGCAATTATAATAAAACAACACGAAATATAGATGTGTATTTTAATCAGATTGCATTTTCAAAACGAAGACTACCATAGAACAAATCTGCAAACTTTGTCCAAAAATGTGTCCTGAACCTAGACGTAATTTTTTTTTGCCAGTTTCAACCTAAATTGGAAAAAGACCTCAGGCCTAATTTGCTACCCTTGTAAAATGACGCGATTATTATTATTATTAAAGTATAATGTAGCATCGTGCCAATTTAAGCAAATAAAAATGATTTTCTCAGACATTTTGTGTATGTTTTTCTTTTCGAATGGGGCAAAATACGAGGTCCCATCTACTCATTGGTGCACACACAAAAGATCCGTTGAAAGTTGGAATCGATATAATAATAGGTCACAGCGCTGCTATCCAGTCAAATGTTTCCTCGTTTAACATACACCCGTTTTCATTCTCCAAGTAAAGTAGACAGATAGGGGGCGGGGTGTTAAAGCTCAATTCATTTGTTATACAGGCTGTGGACATGTAGAACAAAAATATAACCTAAGCACACTAACGTAACAGTAGAACTGCAATTAACCTTCCGTCAAAAACACTGCAAAGGATGCTGCTTTACTATCTAACACAATAACGTAACAGTAAACGTGAATTAGACATTTATTAGATATTAAATGGTCATTTAGAGATAATTATTAGATATCTTCACGTAATAGATAATAATCATTTAATGTAATACTAGTATTATATTTTTTTAGATATTTAATAGATATTGATTCGAATTTTAGTGGTCATTTATTATATATGTAATAGACATTTTAATAGACATTTTTTAGATATTTAATAGCTATTTATTGAATATTTAATAAACATTTTTTAGATATGTAATATACATTTTTATTTTAGATATGTAATATACATTTTTATTTTAGATATTTCCGACATTTTTTTAGATATTTCATAGACATTTTTTAAGGTATTTCATATAGTGATAGTTTCTAATATGACTTCAACATATATTAATTATAAATATAAATTTCATTGAGGTGAGATATCGCCATCCTCGCCTCTTTCACCTCTGAAGTGAGTCGCCTTCTTTCATCAACATTCTGAGCATTTGCTTTTTCAAACCGTTTTCGTAACCTTGGCTAAAAAAGATACAAATTAAATCTACAGAGAGAACTAGTCAGGTACAAGGTGAGATATCCACATTAAGCCCGTTTCGCCTAGCACGTGAGCTTATCCGTTTCGACTTAGACAGTGCTTCTCAACCAGGGTCCATGTACACCCCCGGGAGTGAATTCGAAATGCTCGTGGTGAAATTTCTAAAAGGGGGGAATTGGGGGTGAACTATACACAAGAGGGGTGAATTTGGGGTGAATAGGGGGGAACTTGCTATTACATTTTCCCACTTCGTATCTCGTGGAGTGTGCATTCAGCGCCGTAGCGGATTTAATGACAAAATAACAGACCGTCTGAACATTACTGAACGCGGCGATCTGCGCCTGAACTTAGCAAAATCAGTTGCTCACTAAACAAGGGTCATGAGGACATCTCTATTGTGGTTTAAATGTGTAATTCCATGGTATAATAATAATCTCGTCATTTTCCAATTTGGCCCTTGGCACAGATCGTGCGAATGATTTCGATCATTACTGCAGGAAGAACTCGGGGGAAACCTGCCTGATCGGACGGGAGACCGAATATCCCTCTCACTTACAACGATAAAGTTCTTGCCCTGAGCTGGGATTCAACCCTCGTTGCATTGGTGAAAAGCCGCCTCTCTATCGCCACGGCTATCCGACCAGCTGTTCATTAAAGTTGTGTTAGTATTTAGTTTTTAGTAAATTTGATGTTTTATAGTGCCAGGGGTAAATGGCGGAGAAAATATTTCTCAAGTGGGTAATTGTATCATAAAGGTTGTGTAAGGCGAACGTTTACCATTATAGCATGGTGTCACAATAATTAACAAAGTCTCGATTATCCATTTTTGTTTTTAATCAACAAGGCGTGTTGAAGAGGAGGTCGGATTAAAATCCAATAAACATCGTACATATAAATATGGCATCGAAATTCAATTATGGTTGTCATATTTCAGTCCAAAACTATACGTGCAATAAGCAGATTTAGTTTTTGCATAATGCGTTTTAAACTAAAAGTTGGATTTACAAAATTTAAAGATTGGTGTCGCATTTCGGACTGGGGTGTTTTGTTACTTCCATAAACTGCTTTGAAAGGAAATTCACTGAAAGATGATTCAAATTGATTGAATGTATATCATATCAACTTATATTGAAGACCAGAGGTGAATCCTAGTCGATTCCTCACTCACTAATAAACAATAATTTTATTCTATAAAATGGTGACCTGCGTGCTATTAAATTGTCCCCCGGAGCCTGGTTGTATCTAATTCAATCACTAATTTAATGTCACTAAAAAAATTAATTTGAAAATGCCGAATTAGTTTAAAACACAACTTCACTGCCTTAAGATTTGGTAAAAAACCGTTGACTTACGCTTTCAGACTGTCAATTTTGTGTAACATAATAGATACGAGGGTCTCCAGGTTTCTCAGTTGCATAGACTGTTGCTTTACAAGTGTCTTGATCTCTTCAGCAACCTCTGATCCCGATGTTTGTCTTTCCGTTGACCACATCGGTTTCAAATCCTCCCACCAGTTACCTTCAGACTCCCAACTCCACATGCTACTGTGTGCTGAATAAAGAGAGAGAAATAGGGTTTAACGTCCACTCAACACAAACTAGGTCACTTCGGGACTAAGTGCTGAATAAAGGGGTAAATACAAAAAAATAGTTGCAAATAATGAAGGCATAATTATTAATGATTACATTTTGAATTTTTTGTATCAGTTGTTTAAAGCAAGAATTTCATATTTTCTAAGAAAGTCTAAACATAATTATTTCTATGTCTTTTGATCAATAGATTGTCAACTCACTATTATACGATCATGGGTATCATAGTCACACTTAAAACTCGTTCGCACCGAAAATAACACAATTACCTCCATTGTTTTCTATTCTCCACCATGGAATAGCGATCTTCAAACGTTGGAATTTGAAAATGATATTTTTGCCAATTTCTCAACTGGCAATAGTGAATTATAGGATAAGTAGGATTTTTCTTTAAAAAGTAGGACTGTTTATAGATACCATCTATTTTAGAGCTTTATTTTAATACATTTTAATAACATAACTTACAAATATGAAATCTTAACTTTAAATGCTCTTTAAACTCGATTGGAGTGTACGTTCGGGATAGGGGTTGGGGCGGGTAGTGTTGAGGGTTAGAGTGGATGACCGAATCATTTAACGAGTGTGGTTTTGATAGTAAGTAGTGTCATTGAGTTAAGTGGTGTGATTTCGATATCTGTGCATTTTGTCCGAGCACCCCAATTTCATTCCACTGTTAGAAGACCCCTACACACAAAAAAATTAAATTGAACCTTAACTTAGTTCCGAAATGACCTAATTTATGTCGAATAGACATTTAATCACCTCTCTCGGTCTGTCATACAGGTATCACTTTATAGAATAAAATATTGTTTAAACTAATCTGGGTTGACGAGGAGGGGGTGGGGAAGGTAATGAACTTAAAAAATGATTTTTTTCCTACCTGATACAATGACTGTAGCAATCACGACAATGGATAGAAACACGTTCATTCTGATTTTCTCACGTCCTGGAATTGAAAATAAATATACGAAAAACAATGAATGAATGAAATGGGGTTTAACGTCCTACTCTTATGCACTTAACCTGAGGTAATTGAAGACGGGCATACGCCATACAGTCTGCTATGAGGGAAAGCAACACTACCACATCAAAACAATATGAACGTAGTAAAATAATATGTTGGTTTAGTTCAGTGATTCTCCACCAGCACATCGGTGTGCCGCGAGATATTCCTCGGTGTGCCGCGAAATTCGAACGGAAAACTGAGAAAATGCGAAAAACCATGTGATCCCAATTGAGTATTCAATGGTGTCTACGTGTGGGTTCATAGCTGTGTTTTTCTTTATTTGATTTAGTCATTCTAATTTTACAAACACAGTATTTTTCATAAGTTTTAGATTAGTCCGTCTCGACTTCAGTAAGATGATTACAATGGGGGAACGTGTAACATTATCTTCGTGATAACGGGTATTAGGTAAGTACATAATATAGGGTTTATTTACATAGGAACATACACAACAATAAAGGAACTTAAACTATACAGGGACTCATCTTGGACGGTACATAACCCTATTTAATCTACGATTCGGGCGAGTTAATCCGGCGGTCTCTGTTCTTCTCGCATCTCCGCTCATCTTTCTAGTCGTCTGGCTAATTGCCAGGGAGCCATTTAGGAGCGTATCGTTGTGTCGCTGTGCCGCTATCCCTTATTGTATAGGGTTAGGGTACCCTAACCCAACCGTAATGGCGGCATACGGGTACCTCCTAATTGCCAACAAACTCCTGATTATATAACATATAGCTTCCGACAAATAGGGAAAATAGATGAGACTCGTGATCATATATTGAATTTTCTCTTTAACACGTCATGGTATGCTCACTGACCAGTCCATTTTCTTTTGAAGTCATGAAGAGCGTGTGCACAGATCATGATAAGTAGTTTGTAAATGACATAAGGGATTAATTACATGTTTCATTAGATCATAGCCAGTTCGTGCCTTAACAGAAGTATGTACAGAGTTGAAAGCCAATATAATATATCACCAAAAGGAGTTTAGGTCAATAAGTTATATGCGCCTAAATAATCGCTCAGTTTGGGGACGCCAATCAAATTCTGCGAGGTCGTGGCGGACTTCTCTGAAACGTTTAAAAAGCATATTAATCTCTGATCTAATCACCTCTAGCCACATTTCCACCCCGGGGATAATGGTGCTTTGAACACAAACTTGTTTCTTTATAGATATATAACAATTCATCTATCAAGTAAGAAATCATTTAAACATTTATACTCACAGAAGCAACGTCTATCAACAAGCCAACGGAACCAGAGAGGTTTATAAACAATTATGATCCCAGTTTTAGTGTATATCTGTTTTTCCAGAGATAATTTATTCAAGACATAAAATTATAAGTTGGCTCTTTATGATCACAATTTCTTTACTTTATGTCCATTTTGCCTGGGGTATTCTGTTTTTGGTTATTTTAAGTTTAGATGATCTTGATATGAGTTAATATAGGTTAATATCTTTTAGTAGTTTTGCTTTAATTACTTTTTAATACTGTTGTACCAACAAACCAACCGTTACCTATCGCACAAGAGGGGTATATAAAAGTACGATTACAGCCTGGCTTTATGTATTCATTTCCAAATATAATTTATTCAAAAAAATAAATAAAACTAACGCTTGGTTTTTATTATCACTGGTCTGTTATTGTATGGCTATTTGGCCCGGAGTTAAAGAGGGAGAGGAAGAAAGATGGGGTTTAACCGCCACTCGAATCAAACTAGGTCATATCGGGACCAACATATTGTTCAATTTTATTTCAATAATTCGCCTGCGCGTAGGGGTCCTTAGCAGTGGTAGGAACAACCTGGGATTCGAAACTACGCCAGTTGACTCAATGACAGGGTTTATGATACAGCGCGCACATGCTAAGCATTCAGCCCCCCCGGGGGGGGGGGAGCTTAGTCTCTGAATCAATATCATCCAAAATCTTCGACATCGAAAACACGAATTATTTGTCAATTTAAATCAACATTGATGTTGTGATCTAAAGATATGTTTCTGATATCGAATATTTAAGACAAAATAAATATTTTTCCACTGGAAAAAGAATCGTGTATGCGTTTCAGTGCCATTTGTAACAATGAGGCTAGACATATTCCACGAGTCATGTCAAACGATGGCATTATATTGGTGCAGTTAAAAGTAGTCGGTGCGGATTAAAGCTGGCTGTCATTTAAACTGGAAGTCACCCAGCCCGCGATTGAACTTGGTCAAGATGACGGCTGTTGTTAGGTGGTGTGGCAGTTGGTTCCATAGATTCACCTTCCTGTGGAAGAAGGAAGTTTGGGTTTGAGTCGAGAGGCATCTAGGCTTGTGTAGTTTGCTGCCTCTTGTACGGCTATCGCCTCCAGAGATGTATTTACGGCTGATGTCCATGAGCTGGTTCCGGATCCGGTACATCATCATGGTCACTGATGCCTTTTGAGGATTCCCACCCTAGATCTGCCACCAGTAGGCGAGTGACGGCTCCTCGAGTCCTGTCCCGGTACTCGTGTTTGGCAAATCTGGCCACGCTTCGTTGCACCTTCTCTAGAGTGCTGGTGTTCTTTTGGAGGTTTTGAGCCCATGCTGTTGAGGAGTACTCGAATACTGGGCGTACGAGTCAGTGTGATGTACATTGTCTCCTTTTCATGTGTGGGGTGCATTGTCGGAAGTATGAACCAAGGGTTCTGTTGGCTTTGGCTGCCTTGTCCATTTAAGGTCTTCTGCGATGGTTACCCCGAGGTACTTGCTCGCGAATTCTACATCCACGGTGTGGTGGTGTAGAGTATATGGGATGATGATCATATTTCTCCTCAGACCATTGGTGGCGTTAAATTTCATCTGTCAGGTTGATTCCCAGTCCTTGAGTTAAGGGAGGTCTGCTTCGAGGGCCAAGGCATCCGATAGGGATTTGATGACGCGGTATAGAATACAATCATCCGCGAATAGCCTGGCATCGGAGGAGTCGACATTGTCCGGCAGGTCGTTGATGAAGATCATGAACAGAAGGGGACCAAGGACTATCCCTTGGGGGACACCAGAAAACACATCTGCTCGATCGGATGCTGTGCCTGCGATAACAACTCTCTGTTGGCGGTTCATCAGGAACGACTTAATCCAGTGTTTGGTTTTACCGCGGAAGCCATAGTGGTTGATCGTTTGAAGTAGCCGTTGATTTGGTACCTTATCAAAAGCCTTGGCAAAGTTGAGAAGGAAGACGTCTACCTGGTTGCCCTTGGTCATCTTGCTGGCTATCTCCTGGATGGTGACGCGGAGCTTATGGCGAACTCGGCTAATGATACTGGTGTCGTTTGCTAGGTATGGGAGGATGGGCGTGGTATTGTCTGGCAGGATCAAGTAGATGGTTGATGAAGATTTGTTGAGGGAGTTGCAGCGGTGGCAAATCAATTCAGTCTTCAACACCTGCTCCAAGCCTGTGGTACTCGACAGCCGACATTTGAGTATGTAATACTGAATTGTCTCATCAATGATAGATGAACAGTGTGTTTGTTGAATGAGAACTTTTAAAACCATACTTTAGGTCGGAACTAAGAAACACATCTTTATGACGATCTAAGAATATCCAGTCAAAAAACTTACCGATGATACTGCTTATTGCGATTCCACAGGGTATTTATGGTGTATTGTGTTAAAATGTATCAACTACGCCTGGTGTCCACTGTTTTAAATGATTTTATATGGGTGTGGTTTAGAATAGATTGACGTATTTATAAGTATATAATGAAATAAAATGAAATGGGGTTTGACGTGCAGCTGTTAAACGACTATACAAGTATGTATGGATAGTGTATAAAAAGAGACACCTGTCGGCCTGTTTATCCCGTGGAAGACAATGATATTGTCAGGTGTGAATGATATTGTCAGGTGTGTCATACATCTAAAACTAAGTCACGATCTCCTCATATTATTAGATAAATTTATTTGATTGTACGTTAAAGTTTGGATGCAGCTATGGTGGGTGTAGCATGCCAGCAGGGCAAGCTTACTCTTCCGGACACCTGTTACACCACCATAGAAATACTTATATTATTAGTATGTCTATGGTTACTACTGTTTGTCGTGTATTTTGTACACGGTGAATAGTCCATAATATGCTGATTACACTGTTTTGCCTATACTGTGTTTTTAGAACTTCGAATTTTGTCTAATGGTTTGGATTGTTCGTACTTGGTTTTTATTTTATTTTTTTTATACTCCTCGCGGCGTTTCTTGTGATTATAGAGCTAATCCCACTTCTCAAAGCTGTAAAGAAAGCAAATTCTTGTTCCAAATTAAGACTGGTCAATAGTCCCATTACCATTAACAACCAATCGCTAACTGCGTAACATAGCTCCACATTGGACCAAATATGTTTACATCCCATTTTGATAAACTTTTAGGATGTTATTCAGTACACCCAACACTACCAACAACCATCTAAAAACCTTGTCTTGCATTTATTGGAGGAAGTTCCCCTTTTTTTCGTAAATTGACTGGGCAAGAGACGGGCTTCCAACAGAGACCGCTGTACAAGACGGAACGAGGGCATGTGCAATGGAAGCAGACGTGAACTGAGACGAAGGACATCATCATTAATATTAGACCCTGTGTTACACCTATTGTACTCTTCATTAATATCTTACAAATTTTGTTTCAGCCGGATCTGTGTTCAGGCCTGTTTGGATAGTATACTTCTCTCTCTAAATATCCCCCTTGCCCTGTAGTAATATGTTCTCCGGTATGCGCCCACAGCCCCACAAACAACTTCGTTAATAATACAACAAACTCCAACATAATCTTTACTCTTTCCTCTATCTCAAATACAACATAATGAAATTAATATTTTATTTTACCCTCCTAATACATATTTCACACATTTATCCAAACCATGATTCGAAAAAGAAAAAACCACGTTAGGTGTTTTAAAAGCAGATTACATAGCAGCCCCAGGTGTCCACAAAACACTTGTAAACCCCGGGTGTTTGGGTGTGTGAATGTCACCCGTCCGTTAACTGCCGGCTTGATATTTTATCATGCACAACAAAACGCCAAAAATTCCGTAAACACATTTCCCGGTTCATGTCATTTAACCTATTAATTCCATTCATTTTCCCAGAATCTAATATACATATTATAGTGAAATAAAGGTAGTGGATTAACAAACATTTTTAAAATAACCTAAAACCTGCTCTTATTCCGACAGATCGCCGATTATACCATCTAAACTCAAACCCCTTCAAACACAATGGCTTACGTCATTCACCCCCACATGCACGGATAAATACAATGTGCTTACGGAATATCTTAAACCTTTTAGTTTAGTAACGGTATCCTGAATTCGTCAACCCCGTAGCGAGAACACTACACATCTTGCATCTAAGACGTATCACGCACTATGGAATCACCCACCACATTAGACAACATACCCTTTACCGGAGTCGCGCCCTCAATGTTTATAGCACGCGTCCATCGAAATTGAGATGCGTCAGTGTTAAGTTTTTCACGGTAAAATCCCTTCACATGCATCAAGGAGTCTCCAATATTATATCTCTTCCCTCATATCACCTGATACCGGAACCCCCACCTTCACCCAACAACAACACCGAGAAATTGCCAAACAAACTGCACACATAAATAATTTTGGCCCTGCCACGGCGAGAACAAAAGAAATACATTTTCCGAAGAATCTTTGTAATGTTACCAACATCACCCTTGTATTTGCTAAAATAGTCTCGCGCAAAACAGTGAAGGAAATCATTTTATCGCCAGGTAAAACAAATGCCAGTTGCTTTGAATTAACAATCAGTCTTTAATCTTTCTCTAATCCCGTTATCAATATATTCTGCGAAATCATACAATTTCTCGCGTTAGGGAAAACCATAGAAGGTGGAAGATCCGACTCATACGACATACTCTTAAACTCCTAGCTAAAAGGCGCTATATAGTCAAACATGTCAACCTTTTCCATTATTATTTTTACTGCATCGAACGAGTTTTTCACCCCACCCTCTGTTATTTTTTCCCATTCATCTACACACTCAGGAGGAAGCGAATCAACATGAAAATGTTTTGGGTTTCTGAACGGCAAAAGACCCACATTCGAGACAGCACCAGAGATATCATCTTCTCCCGACGGGTGATCAGACCACATCAGAGGAACTCCTTTAAACGATACCCAATCACTACATTTATTATTGACATGATTAACCTACAATGAAGACAAAAGAAAATACAATATTTACACTAACAAAATTCCTAACAATGCGTCCGTAATCACCACACATGAAAAACTTGCCCCGCATGCTTCCAGAGGTCTTACTAACAGAACAACCAGGCTGTGTGTATGGAGCCCTATACAATCCTGCCTCCACAGTAAAAGAAAACATCGACACAACCGTACTGCCAACCTTGGGGTGATATTTATTTACATTAAATCTCTGTATGACAAAACTGAACATCTCTTCATCAGGGTGGTTAGCTTTCCGTGCTCGCTGATCCAAAATTATCAATTTCTGAAACATACATCTGGATTAAAATCCACTGTCCTCGAACCGTATTCTTTTACCTATCTGAGAGCTTCTTCAACCAGCTCATGATCTGTTTTCTTTCTCTGCTGCTTTAATACCTTCTTTAAAGTGGCTACATCTTTCTCTAAATACTTAAACTCGTCAACTTTTCTTCTCTTCTTAGCCGGTTCTACAATTAGATCAGTTTATTTCTCGTTTTTAATCTCCCCTTTCAACTCCGTCGCCATATCGTCGGAAACTAACATAGCCGCTACCGAAATGTTAAATATATTTGGTGACTCTAGACTCGAATAACAACACTCTTAACGAACTCCCAACACTCGGTTCCCCGTGCCCAACGTTGCAATTCATAATAATAATAACGAGTTTCGTATATTTTAATTATACGCTCACATGGAAATGTGGTCGCATATTGCCGTCGCCCCCGACCGGCCATCCGTCGGTCCGTCCGTTCGTCGTCCACAATTTCTTGTGAACGCTCTAGAGGCTAAAGTTAAAATCCCGATTGACTTTAAATTTATGCACAGTGTTTAAGTTTAAGGTTTTGAGACGAAGAAGCATATTGAAATGTGGTCGTATATTGCCGTCGCCCCCGACCGGCCGTCGGTCCGTCCGTCGTCACAATGTTTTATGAACTCTAGAGGTTAAAGTTAATATCCGAATGACTTAAGATTTGGGTAATTAGGCGGGGGGGGGGGGGTGCCCGGCCCCCAAAAATTAAAGCGGCATGCACCCCCCGGAAAACAAATTTGAAATTCGAACGTGAAAAGTTTCCTTTCGTTGAGGCCCTGCCGCCTCCCAAAAATCTAAGGTTCACTTCGCATAGGGGCGGAGCTGTGGACTCTGAAAAGAATTCCGACGATTCGAGCAGCCATGTGTGCGACACTGCAACGTGCCCGGGATTGCAGGATTGGGTCCTATCTTTTAATGCGGTGGTCCTTAGGTCATACGCTATCGATCCCGCCCTCAACCCATGGAGCTAAAGGGTCGCAAACATGGTCCGTCGTTCCGTTCAGAGCCGAAATACATGAGTTACTTTTCCCCGAAAACATAAATTTTCCCCTGTAAACACCCAGAAGCACCCACGGGGGGTTCCGAGGTAGTCTTACAGTATATCACCCCCGGGGAGTTGTTTTTTACCCCAAGATTTCACTCCCGGGGACCAGAAGTGGGTAAAATCGCGTGTTTCAATCCCAGGGTCACGTGGCATGTCGAAGGTCATGACCTCGGATGGACACATCAATGACCGTTCATATGAGACCTTGACCTTTGATCTGACATTTTGCCTTGGTGTCGAAAAATCCTCAAAACTTTAGGTACCGTCTACAGATTCTGCAGAGTGGTCAATGTCTAGGACAAGGTCACTAACCACAAGAACTTCGTTCGGGACGTCTATGTGGATCAAGGTCATGACCCTCGCTAACATAGCGTGCCCCCTAGCGGACATAGAAAATAAATCGCCCCAAATTTCACCGAACTTCGCGAACCTCCACCTGTAAACGCCCCGAAGGGTGCCCGGGCGGGGTTCGAGGCTTGGTATTCGATAGGTATGTCCAACTCGGCGAGTCTCTGGGTCACTTCAAAATGGGCGACCGGAAGTGGGCGAAACGGGCCCATAAAGTGACGTTTGACCCTAGCTTGACCTATAAGGGTCACGTGGCATGGAAAGGGATATGACCCTGGATGGACACAAAAATGACCTGACATTTGACCTTGAGGTCGAAAAATCCCCAAAACTTTAGGTACCGTCCACAGATTTTACAGAGAGGTCAAGGTCACGACACACGAGCAGGACTTTTTTCGGGACGTCCCGGTGGGTCAAGGTCATGACCCTGGCTAGTTCCCCTGGCCTGAGTGATAAATCCAATTTTTGTGTTCATTTTGTAGGCCTAAGTTTGTATTTAAAAACCGCAACATCTCTCAGGGCCTCAATTTTTTGAAGATCCGCCCGAAAAATGAATACAACCTGCGCATGACCCTCGCGCAGTTTGTATTAATTTTTCAGATGAATCGAATAAAAGTTTAGCCGCTGAGACTCGATTTTGTAGTTTTCAGACCATTTTAGACGTAAAAACACCTCATCGAGTCTCAGCGGCTGAATTTTTATACGACTCGTCTATGTCCCTTGATCACGAAGAAGCCTAACGATTTACAGCGATATCCAATAATTTCGACTAGAGTTATTACCCTTGATGATTTTTAAAAGTCTTGCGAACGCTTTAGCGGCTAAAGTTAATATCCGCTTGCCTTTAAATTTATGCACGGTGTTAAAAATCACGAGACGAAGAAGCCTATTGATTTTCAGCGATATCCAATAATTACTGTCAAAGTTAATATAATTTTCTATAAAATACTAGTTGGTGTTGATCAGTGGATTGGCCTTTAGGTGTGAATATTGCCGTGACTTTGACGCTGGTCCGAATTTTCATCAAGCTCGGAACCTTTGCGCTTATATGTACTGCGCCCCTATTTGTTGCTGTAGAAGACGCCCTTAAGAAAAGATGATTAGCCAAAGTCATGGGTCAAGGTCATGTTCGAAAAACTGAACTCAAACTTCACTCTCCCAAACAGAGTTGTCTTCCCTTGCAGTCCACACTAATTTTATTTCTTGCCTGTGTTGATCGTGGATTTGCTAAGGCCCGGGAGTAGGGCTAGGAAGGAGGACGATGAAAGCTTTCTCAACTTCTGTCTGACCTGATTCTCATTCCACCGTAATAATGATATAATTTGTGAGACACTAGTCAAATAAAACAACGAGTTTTAATTATCAATATCTACCTGTTGTCATAATTCGTTGTACTTAAAAAAATTACAAACACTGTTTTAAGAATAGGCCTATATAAATTTGAATATATAAATAGAAATTGATTTGCACAGAAGCAAATAAGACAACAAATGCTCTAAAAATACACCAATAAGGGTTGAATTTTCATAAAAGACCACGCCCCCTCCCAATTTTTTTTTGGCTCGCTACGCTCCCGAAAGATTCTTTCCACCACTCACCTCAGCGGCGTGCCCTCATTTTGCGGCGCCCCCCTTTTCGAAATTCCTAGATCCGCCCTGGTTTGTATAGATGAGACTGAAGCAAGTGATCTAGATTGCAAACCATCAAGTAATTCTTTGGAATTTTTTTCATATCCACATTTGATTTATACCACTACGAGAGTACACTTTGTCACAGTATTTTTGAATACCCTCTTTCACTGCCGTTAGCATAGATGTCAATACTTTGAAAAGTGGTTTTGTGGAACAACGGGATGAACCTGAAAAAAAAAACGTTGTTTTTATGTAGTTTAGGTATCTAATATAACAGCGGCAGATCTGTATATGTATCGCCACACGGCGTACCAAATGAAGTGAGTACATTTCTGTGATTGAATATGATTTCATCAAGCGGCCCACACACGCACAATATAATTGTCATGTCAATTTAATTGAAACAAATTTTGGTTTCCCACACACGTTCAATTATATTGTCTCAATATTCATTCTGAGCAAAGCAGCCACCATGGACGGAACTATTTGTTTAGCATTATATATGGCAGTTCCAAGTCCCATAGGCTCGATGTGAATCGGTGAGCGGGCAAAAATTTCGGGTTATAGACGGCGGCGCTGGTCTTCTGCGAGAGAGAAGTAGCGGAACGCTTACCGTGTAGGGGACCCTACCCCCATCTTTCCACGACAATTTTGGAAAATTTGACGGTTGCAAACGCATTTTCCTGCTATTCCAGCCCCTGAATACTGCGACTTCAAAGTGGTCTAATATAGCCTGTTTTTAAGATAGCTGATTTACATTCCATGGAAACGGGACTGTCGAGAGAGCATTTTGAAAATTTAACTGCCGCAAACGCGCTTTCCTGCTTTTTCAAATTCATTGTGGTCCAAATTCGCCTACCTTTGGTGGCTGGCCTGAATCCCAAACAATCAATGGTCTCGATGAAAAGTTTTGAAAATTCAGCTATCGTAAATGCGTTTTTCGGCCTCTCTAGTCCGTGAGTTAAGCAACACCAAAGTCGGACCAAAGTTGTCTATAACCCGAAAATTTTGCCCGTCCCACAAATTATCCTCGGGCCTGTACGTCTATGGGACTTGGAACTGCCATAGATAATGCTAAACAAATAGTTCCGTCCATGATGGCTGCTTTGCTCAGAATGAATATTGAGACAATATAATTGAACGTATGTGGGAAACAGAAATTTGTTTCAATTAAATTGACATCAATAATATTGACAATTATATTGAGCGTGTGTGGGCCGCTTAAGCACAACTTCGTTCTTAAACAAAGCCAATCTAAGCATAAGTCCCAAGCAAGGTATAGGGCTTGCTTACCAATCTTAAGTCTGTTTCTACTTCAAAAGATGGCTGACCGTAGAGTTATTCGACGGCATTTCCGACACCTTTTGATACCAAAGAGACAATTACAAGACAGAAAATCCTTCTCCAAAAGAAATTAAGAATGCTAAATAAATTTCGCATCTAGGGCCTACTCTGAAACCAATTTATTTATTTGCCAATTAGTAAACAATAGGCTACAAACACATAGGCTGCTTTAAGATCAGGCGCTCTCACAATTATTCAGTTAGTTTGTATGTGTCTGCGGTTTGTTTTTTTTACCTTTCGGCACATTTTAGAATAATGTGTATAGGGGACATGTCAAATGCATCTAAATCAACCACAATGAAGCAAACGACAAATTTATGACGTAATTCGCATACCAAGGTTGTTTCTATGACGTTAAAGAGCATCGTAGTCTCAGTGTATGGTAAACTTTACCAGTCACAATGGGCTTAGACTTATACTTGACCTGTGCTTACGTAAGAATTGTCTTGAGAATTTTCTAGGGACGGTATTTTTATAAGATTCTTACGTAAGTGAAAGTGAAGCATGACTTTGTGCTTACTTTAAGAATTTTCGAAGAACCGGGCCCTGGTTATTGGACGCTTTGTCAGCTGATACAATGCCATACTTGTCATGTAGGGCGTTGAGATTTTCAACAATGCTAACATCATTGAAAATAGATTTAGGCCTAGTGTCAACTAACAAACGTTGCATATAAATTCTGCTTTTAAGTAAACGACTGATAGACTTAGTCCAATCTGAGAGAGCATCAGAGATAACAATCATCTTCCTTCTTGGCCCATGGTCTGGCGTAGTCCTCTATGGCATCCATAATAAGTTTTAAATTTTAATCCCATGAAAATTGTTGCGGTTCTCGGTGTTTGAACCCTATAGACAAAATCTCACGTAACTTAATATTGTGGACTATATTCAAATCACCATTGACTACATGTCCAGCTGGCCGGTAAATGAAGGACGACGTAGAGCAAGAACAGGGTAGAGGGATATCATATAATTCCTTTGCATTGATTTAAGACAGTGGCGGATAAGGCTCCACCAAGGCCTGAGGCGGCAGGTGTTGGAGGGCCTAATTAAAATGGCATGGGCCTAATTAATTTCGGGTCAGGGCCTATGTTGATTCCCGTTGGGACTAAACCCCACTCCCTTACATTCATTGTCTATGTGTTTTTAATCGTATCAGACAAGTCTAAAATTATTTTATTACAAAATCTTTGGGCCTGAGGCTGCATGCAGCCTCATTGATAATCCGCTACTGATGTTAGATAATGCGTTTCTGTGATTAAATATTTTGGATGCAGGGCCCTGGGGCCTGTGCCCCATGATTAATCGGGTCCTGGATAAATGCGAGTGCTATGAAATGATGGCATTTCCTAAGAAGGTGGCTGGACGCAACTGAGATTTTTTGTGGGGGGCCCCCTAATGTGGGGGGCCCTGGGGCCTGTGCCCCATGGTTAATCCGGCCCTGGGTTTAGTATAAGAAATCCTAGGAACAGTAACAGATTTTAAGTAAGGAGGGAGGGATGTGTGCTGTGACCTGCTTGTGGTGTAATATTTAGCTTCACCCGATAGCATCAATACCATTATTAGTAAATTTCAGTTGCATTGTCCAAACGGCGGTGGGCAATGTCAAGAACGATGGATACACCCATATATTCAGTGGATGGAGGATCAGTACAATTTGAATCCAAACTTTCAGATTTAAGCAATTTCAAAATAGTAAGTGGAATCTAATATATTTGAGTACGGAAATGGTGTGGCTCCAGTGGTTCTTGGATAATTTCCAAAAGGGCATCAAGTGAAATAGTGCTGAGCTTGGGTGGCGTTTTCGACGAAGAAAATTTGGGAATAACATCTTATGTGTTGGGAATTTTGATAGAATTACTTATTTCAAAATAAACTGTGATTATGTATTGAGAACTGTGATATAATTACTAATTTCAAACTGTGATTATGTATTAAGAACTAGCTGTGATATTACTTATTTTATTGTACAACGTACAATTCTGTGGCAATCTGCGTCTAAAAGTGAAAATAGGAACTGTCCGAAAATCTTAGGTGCCACATTAATTCAGACATGTAGTCACCAATAGACTGCCTATTTGTGGGTCCATGTTGTGATTTAAGTTTTGATTTTGCATTCTTCCACATACACTCAACATGGTTTGTGGTAACCCCCGTAACCGGATCAACAAAATGTAATGTGTGATTTACGGTACCGTGAATATACCCTAAATTACCTAGGTTATTTTAGGCACCCCACATGTCTGAAAAGATTATCGACCCAGGGGCTATTCATTGCTGGATAATTGGGGCCAGGGTAGCCATATCCCTCGTTGGAACTGGGACAAGAAAGCCAACCCTCCTTGTAGGTTCATAGCCACCAAAAACCCACTGGGGTTGTACAACTCTTCCAACATTAGCCTTACGTCTTGTAAAAAGACTCTCGTCTATTTCGACAATAACCTCTTGACTTGACCCCCTATCTGCTATGGATTATTGAAAAAGTACTCTACACAAACATCTCTGCAAAATTGATGCCAATCTACTACTGTGGCACAGTTCTTTCATAACCTGTTCAATCTTTAAGCCCCGAGAGGACCCACAACTTTGACACCAAAGGTATGTCAAACCCAGGATTTGCCAGAGCTGTAGCTTAGAATTTTCAAAAAAACTGCCTTTTCGAATGTTTATTACCTTTCGGCAATTGGGGCATTGCCAGCATATGCCTTCGTTGAATCGCCTAAATAAACCCTCATTACAAGGAATAATGCAGGCGGGATAGTCCATTTGAGTGACTAAAAGCCCGTTATTCCTACAGAATTGCACCGTCGCATCGATATTATTATAAAAACGTCTTCCAATCTGAATAAGATTAATTGAATCAAAGATAACTTGATCGGGGACATTTCCAGCGGCAGCAGCCATCATAAATATATAAATGAAAATATATCAAAGAGTACACACAAGAAAGAATTATGCTTTGGTTGAAGTGAAAATATGTGAAAAAGTAGACAATACTATACGAAATGTGATAAAGGTATGAAAAACGGATAAAAAGGGTATACATCTACAATACGAATCGGATAAAAAATGCACAAGAAAAGAAAAAAGTATATGAAATGAATGCAAAATGCACAAGAAAGAATATAATGGCTTGATTATAAAAAAGTATGAAATGCACCGAAAAGAATTTGTGTGTAACAAGTAAAATACGTCCGAACGATTTGACGATAAAACTAGGAATGTCAATTTAAAAATTATTGCAACGTCGTGCGCAGATACTCAAATTCGTTTGTGTGGTCTGTCGCTTGGTTACAACAACTAATATGACAATTATAGGGCGATTGTTTAGTCTATCAATTGGTAAACAACACATGGCGTTTTTAAATAATCTATAGCAGGCCCGGATCCAGGGTTTTGTCGAGAGGGGGGGGGGGGCACACATTGGAGCAAAGGGTAATATGTTGCAACCTTGGATTGTTTGGGCGGAGACAAAGCGTAAATCATGTTATATAATCTATTAAAGAGCAGATATGGGAACTACAACAGTAACAAAGCAAACGAAAATGAAAATCAACTATGTCACTGGGGTTGGGGGGGGGGGGTACATGCCCCCCCCCCCTGGACCCGCGCTTGTATAGGCCCTCGATGAAATTTTTATTTCAACAATTTGCTTGCGCGTACGGGGTCTTAAGCAGTGGGCGAAATTCGGAGTGCCCGGAGGAAACCCACGAGGTTGAGAAGGCGTCCCTATCTCAATGCCACAACACCAGGGATCGAAACAACAGCCACAAGCCAGAGGTGACTGGACATTTAGAGGTCCAAGCCACCAACACCCCCTCTGCCCGAGATGAAAATACCCTTGTGCTAGGGTTAGGGTTTTGTAACCAAGGGTTAGGGAGGGTTTGTTTAACCCCGTACGATGCCCCCTTGCCCTACGTTTTGGGAGGCGGCAGGGTCACAACGAAAGGAAACTTTTGACGTTCGAATTTCAAATTTGTTTTCGGGGGGGGGGGGTGCATGCCCCTTCAATTTTTGGGGGCCGGGCACCCCCCCCGGAGGCAAAAATGTCAAATTGCACCAAAAAAAAAATCTACTGCGCATGCGCACAAAAATTGCCCCCCCCGCCTAATTTCCCAAATCTTAAGTCATTCGGATATTAACTTTAGCCTCTAGAGCGTTCACAAAACATTGTGGACGACAAACGGACGGACGGCCGGTCGGGGGCGACGGCAATATACGACCACATTTCCATATGCTTAAACTTAAAAACTGTGCATAAATTTAAAGTCAATCGGGTATTAACTTTACTTTAGCCTCTAGAGCGTTCACAAGAAATTGTGGACGACGGACGGACCGACGGATGGCCGGTCGGGGGCGACGGCAATATTCGACCACATTTCCATGTGGGCGTATAATTAAAATATACGAAACTCATTATTATTATTATGAATTGCAACGTTGGGCACGGGGAACCGAGTGTTGGGAGTTCGTTGAGTGTCTTGTTATTCGAGTCTCGAGTCACCAAATACTAATGTCGACGAACGGCAAAATTTTATCTCTCGTGGGAAGTCTCAGGTCGGTAAAATGAAAAGTTATTGATGTGAGGTCATTGTTAGCCCACCTGAACACCCCCTGAAAATCTCAAGTCTCCACGACCCCGGGAACTGGTAGAGGTGCGTTACTGTAATAGAACCGAAAATGTTTCTATGTTCTGACCCTTCTTTATGTTGGCCATTTTTTTCGGGGGTGTACCGTTTTCCCTGTATTTCTTTATTACATCTTTTAATTCTATTATAAAACCATTCATGCAAAATGGCCGCTCCCCCATCCCTGTTGTTGACATCGTTCGTTTCTACGGCAGTGCACGGACGGGTTGCGTCTTGACTTCATCGGTGTCTTCGAACCAAATAAAGACTAGCGACTAGAAGTACGGTAACTCGTCAGGGCCCGGTTCCTAGAAAATTCTTAAAGTAAGCACAAAGTCATACTTCACTTTTACTTACGTAAGAATCTTATAAAAATACTGTTCCTAGACAATTCTCAAGACCATTCTTACATAGGCACAGGTCAAGTACAAGTCTAAGCACATTGTGACTGGTAAAGCTTACCATACACTGAGACTACGATGCTCTTTAACGTCATAAAACAACTTTGGTATGCGAATTACGTCATAAATTTGTCGTCTGCTTCATTGTGGTTGATTTGGATGTGTTTGACATGTCCACTATAGGGCCTACACATAATTTATAAAATGTGCCAAAAGATATAAAAAAAAAACGCAGACACATACAAACTAACTGAATAATTGTGAGAGCGCCTGATCTTAAAGTAGCCTGTGTGTTTGTAGCCTATTGTTTACTAATTGGCAAATAAATGAATTGGTTTCAGGGTAGGTCGAATAAGTCTACGGAGTACGGTCAGCCATCTTTTTGAAGCAGAAACAGACTTAAGGTTGGTAAGCAAGCCCTATAAGCCTACCTTGCTTGGGACTTGTGCTTAGATTGGCTATGTTTAAGAACGAAGTTGTGCTTAAGTTTTTTCTTGGAACGCATAATAATGTTCTTGTGCTTACAATGAAGTCTACTTAAAATCTAAGCACAAGGCCGTTCTTAAGAATTTTCTGGGAACACAAAATAAGGTAAGTTTACTTAAATGCAAAGTCGACTAAAATCTAAGCACAAGAACGTGCTTAAGAATTTTCTAGGAATCGGGCCCAGGGCCCGGTTCCTAGAAATTTCTTAAAGTAAGCACAAAGTCATACTTCACTTTTACTTACGTAAGAATCTTATAAAAATACTGTTCCTAGAAAATTCTCAAGACCATTCTTACGTAAGTACAGGTCAAGTACAAGTCTAAGCACATTGTGACTGGTAAAGCTTACCATACACTGAGGCTACGATGCTCTTTAACGTCATAAAACAACTTTGGTATGCGAATTACGTCATAAATTTGTCGTCTGCTTCATTGTGGTTGATTTGGATGCGTTTGACATGTCCACTATAGGGCCTACACATAATTTATAAAATGTGCCAAAAAATAAAAAAAAAACAACGCAGACACATACAAACTAACTGAATAATTGTGAGAGCGCCTGATCTTAAAGTAGCCTGTGTGTTTGTAGCCTATTGTTTAGGCCTACTAATTGGCAAATAAAGGAATTGGTTTCAGGGTAGGCCTATAAAGCCCTAGATGCGAAATTTTCTATAGCATTCTAATTTCTTGCGGAGAAGGATTTTCGCTGTCTTGTAATTGTCTCTTTGGTATCAAAAGGTGTCGGAAATGCCGTCGAATAAGTCTACGGAGTACGGTCAGCCATCTTTTTGAAGCAGAAACAGACTTAAGGTTGGTAAGCAAGCCCTATACCTTGCTTGGGACTTGTGCTTAGATTGGCTATGTTTAAGAACGAAGTTGTGCTTAAGTTTTTTCTTGGAACGCATAATAACGTTCTTGTGCTTTCAATGAAGTCTACTTATAATCTAAGCACAAGGCCGTTCTTAAGAATTTTCTGGGAACACAAAATAAGGTAAGTTTACTTAAATGCAAAGTCGACTAAAATCTAAGCACAAAAACGTGCTTAAAAATTTTCTAGGAATCGGGCCCAGGAGTAAGGGTGAATAATTCGATGATCAGCAAAATAGTGCATTTGATTTTGAGCTAGATTAAACAGTGAACCTTTCAAGTTAACAGTTTCGGAAGGTGTGATATGATCAATCCAATTACTTTTTTTCCCGATCATCCCAAAATACTAAAAAATACCTTTAATTACCTAAACATTATAGTCGTGTCGCTTATCAGATTTACAAAAGACGATCAGAATTGTAAATATTAAACATACTAATCTGTATATTGCAGGTCTTTCTTTAGGCCTGAAATGGAATCTTAATTATTAATTAGACATTATTTAACCTATAATAATGTATATATTTATAAAGCGCATTTATCCATCCAGAAATGCATGCTCAAAGCGCTACACAATTATTAACCCGGTCTCTAGGATACAGGTAAAGCCTGGGCCCGATTCCTAGAAAATTCTTAAGCACGTTCTTATGCTTAGATTTTAGTCGACTTTGCATTTAAGTAAACTTACCTTTTTTTGTGTTCCCAGAAAATTCTTAAGAACGGCCTTGTGCTTCGATTTTAAGTAGACTTCATTGTAAGCACAAGAACGTTATTATGCGTTCCAAGAAAAAACTTAAGCACAACTTCGTTCTTAAACATAGCCAGTCTAAGCACAAGTCCCAAGCAAGGTATAGGGCTTGCTTACCAACCTCAAGTCTGTTTTTGCTTCAAAAAGATGGCTGACCGTAGAGTTATTCGACGGCATTTCCGACACCTTTTAATACCAAAGAGACAATTACAAGACAGGGAAAATTCTTCTCAAAAAGAAATTAAGAATGCTATAGAAAATTTTGCATCTAGGGCATTATAGGCCTTCCCTGAAACCAATTTATGTATTTGCCAATTAGTAAACAATTTTAATGGGCTACAAACACACAGGCTGATCTAGATAACAAATCTTATCTCTCCACACTCCGTGTTTCGAGATAAGATTTTGGCCTATAGTCTCCAATGTAGCACATCCCGTCGTGATTCACTCCTGCTGCGATTAAACAAAATTGACAATATTTTTCATCAAAACAACGATTGATTATTGTTATTTATAATATTTCTGCCACACTCAATTACAATTAAGCATGTAATCCTACCTGGAACGGGTATAAATCATCGCATTTAAAATCGAGGCGTTATGCCGTTACTAAGACCGCCATCTTTTTTAGAGCAGTGAAGTCTAACAGCTGTCATAATGTGGGCGGGCGCTCAATCTTAGGCTTTATAACAGCCAATCAAAAACGCAATTACATGTGGAAATACTAAATGACATCCACGTGTATATCAATGGAAGTGGATGTCTGACAATATATAGATTCAGTAATTTAAATGCGAATATTTGGAGTTAGGCGATAGTTGTGCCACCGCATTGGCCTCTGTAAGTTTAATTAGTGATAAGAGTATTAACTTATCTTATTTTAAAGATGTTACATGCATTAATAAAGAAATTGAGTTTGCAACATAGAACTAAAGCGCCTCAAATCGTAGCTAAAAACAAGAACATCAGTATATCTCAACGTTTTTAGCTACGTTCTCGTAGCTAAGGCTGATCGGGCGCTCTCACAATTATTCAGTTAGTTTGTAGGCCTATGTGTCTGCGTTTTTTAAAATATATTTTGGCACATTTTATAATTATGTAGGCCTATACAGGGGACATGTCAATCAAAATCAACCACAATGAAGCAGACGACAAATTTATGACGTAATTCGCATACCAAAGTTATTTTATGACGTTAAAGAGCATCGTAGTCTCAGTGTATGGTAAGCTTTACCAGTCACAATGTGCTTAGACTTATACTCGACTTGTGCTTACGTAAGAATGGTCTTGAGAATTTTCTAGGGACGGTATTTTTATAAGATTCTTACGTAAGTAAAAGTGAAGTATGACTTTGTGCTTACTTTAAGAATTTTCTAGGAACCGGGCCCTGATTACCTCCCTTTACCCCCGAACTCTTAGAAAGAGTCCCAACACATGCAGCCTCAACTTGAAATTCAAGGAGCGCATTAGTTTTTTGTGTAACACATACACCATCCTACCGGTACCCCTTTGCAGCTTGGTAGACTGGAATACAGGGATAAAGTGTCTTATTCAAGGACACAAGAAGTCGGCGCACACTTCGGGGCTCGATTCCTAGAAAATTCTTAAGCACGTTCTTGTGCTTAGATTTTAGTCGATTTTGCATTTAAGTAAACTTACCTTATTTTGTGTTCCCAGAAAATTCTTGTGTAAGCACAAGAACGTTATTATGCGTTCCAAGAAAAAACTTCGTTCTTAAACATAGCCAATCTAAGCACAAGTCCCAAGCAAGGTATAGTCTGTTTCTGCTTTAAAAAGATGGCTGACCGTAGACTTATTCGACGGCATTTCCGACACCTTTTGATACCAAAGAGACAATTAAAAGACAGAGTAAATCCTACTCCAAAGAAATTAAGAATGCTATAGAAAATATAGGCCTACCCCGAAATCAATTCAATTATTTGCCAATTAGTAAACAATAGGCTACAAACACACAGGCTACTTTAAGATCAGGCGCTCTCACAATTATTCAGTTAGTTTGTATGTGTCTGCGTTTTCTTTTTATATCTTTTGGCACATTTTAATGTGTACGCCCTATAGGGGACATGTCAAACGCATCCAAATCAACCACAATGAAGCAGACGACAAATTTATGACGTAATTCGCATACCAAAGTTGTTTTATGACGTTAAAGAGCATCGTAGTCTCAGTGTATGGTAAGCTTTACCAGTCACAATGTGCTTAGACTTGTACTTGACCTGTGCTTACGTAAGAATGGTCTTGAGAATTTTCTAGGAACAGTATTTTTATAAGATTCTTATGTAAGTAAAAGTGAAGTATGACTTTGTGCTTACTTTAAGAATTTTCGAGGAACTGGGCCCTGGTCTCGAACTTGCAACCATACGGTCAGAAATCCTACTCTCTAACCATTGCGCCAAATCCCTCCCTTTCCACGGCATCGCTAGCCTGCGGTTTTAGCGGATTATGGGCCGATTTACTGCATTACTTTTGTTCGAAATTTAATGGATAATCGAGATTATCCATTTATGGCACTGACTTTATGGCACTGACTTTATTATAAAACATGAATAAAATATGACAACGCAGCGTTGCAGGAACTGTATTTTTTTATATAAGCTTTATTCGATTTTAACAGATTTCAATATTGGTTTAAATAATTTCTGATACTGAACTTTATTATTTAAACAATGTTTTCCGAATTGAAAAGAGCATCGTCTTACCAATAAGAAAAGCCCTTTGACAAATCATTCAACGTTGTTTATCATAGGTTTTTCAGTGCCTGCACTTTAGAATCCCAAGGGTCCACTTTACAACATTATGACATTAAATTATATAAGCTAGTTGTCTGCTATGGGCGTCTTCAGAGAGAGAGGGAGAGAGAAATTAGGTCATTATTTTAGGACTAACGTATGGTTTCAATTTTTATTTCAATAATTCGCTTGCGCGTAGGGGTCTTTAGCAGTGGGAGGAAACCCCAGTACCCGGAGGAAACCGATGAGGTTAAGAAGGCGCCCATATCTCCATGTCACATAAGCTCACACTAGGGCTCGAAACTACAGCCGCAAGCCAGCGGTGACCGGCCAGCAAGAGGTCGAAGCGCGGCACTCTAGACCACTAGGCAATCCCAACCCCCCGGGCGTTTTCAGATAGTAGTGGATACGCATATGACAAGAATATGTTGAAAAACAAGATCACTGTCAATAGGCCGCTAAATTTAAATATGGTAATAAGTTGTACACATAAACAATGAAACACCATCACAATGTCAACTATTTTAAGTGAATTTAACGCACAGAACGTTATTATGTGACAGTCGTGGAATCATCGATTTGCAATACAAGTATAACATGTTAAATGATCAAAAAAATGTATCATTGGCTATCACAGTGTTATAATAACCTAATCATTACGAGTATGTTGTAACGTTGTGTACTATGGTTTAAAGGGCAATATTGGTGTCAGTCATTACACGTATGTGATAGAACTGGTTAAGCAAATTCCAAATATAATTTTTAACACGTAGCTCATTGCTACGACAGATGAGTAATAACGGTTCCATGAATCGGAAGTGTCGAACCCCAAAGGAAAACACGAATTTTCGCTATATATAACCGACTAAAGTGACGAGTTATAACAGATACACGGCCGAATTTCTGCTGTAGTCTTGGTTAGGGCATTTGGCTACAGAACAATAAATATTTCTCCATTTACTTTAATAGTAAATGCAGGAGGACTGCACTACACGCAAAACAAAAACTAAAAATCTACAAGATAAACCTGCGAACAAGACAGAAAATAGACATTGCAAAAAGTAAACAACCATCAAATCAAGTGAATGGATCCGGGGGCCAGCCGTAAGCGTCCACTGCGCTGTACAGTCCCGGGCCTGTCTTGGTACAGGCTTCACTAAAATGATTCACATAAAAGACGTAACAATAAAAAATGCGACCGATCTTGTAAGTGGTCGTCTCTTCAATGGCGATAGTCAGCCAATCGACGTCAGGTGTTAGAACGTCAAATAATCTTAACAATAAGGGCGACAATCCGGACAGAAACTCGGAAAACGCTAAAAAATAAATGTAGTGAGCTAACAGGAGCAAAGCCCGACAACGAGAACATTCTGCAGTACGAAGGGCTAAAACTCTACTCTAATAGTAAATGTTAATTCTCGGCACTTAGACTAGCTTTAACTTTTCCCAAAAATTTTTGTTTGACAGAACGTTTTCTACCACAGATGGAGCAACATGTGGCAAATACATGTGAGGTTCTTCATGAAAAACTTTAGATACTCAAGCTAGGAGTAGAGACAATTAAACATTTAATTTCCGGTTCTACATTTTGACTCGCAACTCTTTTATCCTTCCGCCTGAAAATCATGAATATTCATCAAAACCTGGCAGAAAATGTATTTTCACACCCTTTTCTTCGATTCTATACCTAAAAGTTAACTAAAATCGCCATGCAAAAGGGGGAAAAGAGGAAAAGGAGAGAAAGATTAAAAATACTTTCACGCTTGTTTCGTAGAAATATTTTGTGATCTGTGTCCATTTCATTCAGTATCAGTAACAAGAGTTGCCTCCCTTACGCTATACAGTGTGTTATGAGGGCAATACTAAGGTCTACTCTTATTTCTAATTCCAAATGTCATTCTTTACGTGCACGCCAATGGGAAGGGGAAACAACCGCAGGGAATCCCTAGGAATTGTGGCGGGTCACCAGAGAGACAGAGAGAAAGAAATGGGGTTTGACGTCCACTCAACACAACTATACCATTTCGGGACTAACATTAGGTTTAATTTTATTTTAATAATTCGCTTGTGCGTAGGGGTCTTTAGCAGTGGGAGGAAACCGGAGAGCCATGTGGAAACCCACGAAATTGAGAAGCACCGGTAACGAACCCGAGACCTGCTGTCTTACACACGCTAGGTTGTGATTGTTTATATACACACCCTATTACCGGAAACTTGACAACAGAGGCAACCGGGAACACAGATTGGAAGCGGTATGACAGGTGGGTAGTTATTTTAATTCTGTCTCCCACTTACTAAAATGTTTGGATTTAAACTTTATGGCTCGCTTGCTCTATTGTTAGATTTTTTTTTCAAAGGTAACTGTATAATGGTTAAATTATTAACAGAACCCGACACAAACTAGGTCAATTTGGGACTAACGTGTGCCTGCGCTAAAGGGTCATTTGCAGTAGAAGCAAACCTGGGGATCAAGAGAAACCTTACGAGGTTCGACAGGCGACCAAACTCCTTGCCATGTACAAGCGGGGAATCGAAACTACGCTAGTAGACTCAATGATATATCTTATGATAAAACACGCATAGGCTAACCATTCAGCCATTCACCCCCACCCCCTTAATTGTCAACACAATCTATGGTATAATGAAACCTGCTCATTTCATCTGAAAAGTGGAAACAGGCCAGTAAACCAATATGAATTCTCTCTGCGCCAAACTCAGACTGGAACAGAGACCTTTTGCAACAGTGAACCAGCGTACTTACTGATACACCATTGCTCATCGGCATATATCAATCTGGATGGTTCGGTATCGCACAAGGAATCGTATCGGGAAACATGCAAACAGTATCTCGAATATACTGTATCCTTCCGAGATAATCTTACGTCCTGTTCTCAGGTATTTAACTTGGTTAAAAGCTAAATCTGGTTAGGAAGTACCAACAGTACACTACCCAGGATGACTTTCAATTCTATTAAAACGAAAAAGACCCTCAAAGATTATTTATTTCCCATCGCCGGACCTTTAGCTTTGCTTTCGGATTGGAAAATATCAATAGTGTTCCACCGATGACAGGGGCCGCGGAGCCCAAAGCTCAAAAAAGCGAAAAAGGTTAGCGGGAGGGGGTATGGGTGTGGTGCTTAATTGAGCACGAGACTAGACGAGCCAAAACTCAATCCCGAATCAAAATCGAGACCTTCGTTCGGAGTTGACTGGTTGTCACCTGTTCACCATCCATTGAATTCATGCAAACATGGATATGTGGAGATTTAAGACCGTTCGCTCGAATTTTACAATGTTAAGCAATAAAACTCGCGGTAAATAGATTCAATTAAAACATAGAATATTGTGTTCAATATATCTTTTTGGATATACTTTGGACTTTTACAATGTCTAGCAATAAAACCCGCGGTAAATTGATTCAATTAAAACTGTCAGCATAGAACATTGCGTTCAATATATCTTTTTGGATATACTTTGGAGTTAAGGCAATATATTTATGTTCGGACATACACATCTTACAGTGAGAAAATAAAGGCATCTGGCTATTTTTAAACAAAACATTTGGAGGTCAGTTTCGATTGAAGGCGAAGCCAATCTATAAAAGTCCGAAAGTGCAAAATGGTTAGAACAGCAGGGCAATGATTCCGGTAGGACATTATCAATTATTATATCTTTCTTTAATCCAGCTTTATCATTACTATTTGTATTTACGATTTATTTCAGCGTTTTTAGATTTAGATTCATTGCGTCCCTAGGCCTGGGGATATCTGCTGTTGACGACTGGCTCGATTTGACTTTGACTAAATATAAAAACTGCATCGTTTGAAATGAAACCACTTCTTCGAGACACACGCGATGATGTGATAATCACCTTCCCCCTATAAATCATGTACCTAGACATAACTAAATTGCTATCGTGGTAGTCAAATGTATTGTTAATATTCCATACAAATCCTAAATCCGCCAAGATCAAAGGATGCATCTGACTTTTAGCTCGAGCAAGGTGATCTGCTCTTCGAATTTCAGTTTCAGTTTCAGAGGTCTTCTCTTGCTTTCAGGTTTAAAAAAATAATAATTTCGTGATTTCTGTGAAAAAAATGTTCTGAAAAACTAGTGGTGATGTCGGATAACAAGAAACCCAGTAAACGTCAAGCTTCCCTGACAAGTTTCTTCGGCGGAATACCAGAAAAAGGGTAATTTTATATTTTCACTATTCTTCGATAAATGTTTATTTCCGGGGTTTACACGCGACGCATTAAGATTGATTAACTGAACTGATTCTATAGGCAATTACCAGATGCTCTAAATTAAAATTAATAGGGGAAGGCGGGTCGAATGATTGTAAATGGGTATAAAGATCAACGTATCGGAAACAGACAAACACACGAATGCTATCCAGAATGAGACGAATACTACACAGAGCGACACGTATGCTACCCAGAGTGAGACAGTTGCTATCCAGATTAAATCAGATTCAGAAAGTATTTTAGATATTCCTGACACACCGCATCAACCTTTCAACTTTACTTTCCCGAAAAAGCAAATGGGTAGTCAGACGAGATCATTTCAAGCTAAATGGTTTAATGACTTTCGATGGCTACATTATCTTGAATATAAAGATGTTGTAATTTGTCATATTTGTGCTCGGGCAAAGCAGAATAAACTTTTGGATAGTGTTCCAAAAATTGACAATGCTGTTGAAGCATTATTAGAACTTCCTCAAAAGTGTGGAGATGTGAGTGAGCACTCGTAAAATCCAATAAACGTTTAGTTAGACATTTTAATTTCACTTATCGATATATCGATGATGTTCTATCACTGAATAATCCAAAATTCAGTGATTATATAGAATTCATATATCCTGATGAGCTCGAAATTAAAAATACAACTGATAGTGACAATTACGCTTCCTACTTGGATCTGCGTCTCGATTTTGACAATTGCCATAAACTAAGTGTTAAATTGCACGATAAACGTGATGACTTTGACTTTCCGATTGTTAACTTTCCATTTATTAGTAGTAACATTCCAATATCACCAGCTTATGGAGTGTTTCTGTCTCAGCTAATTCGTTACGCGAGAGCTTGTTCATTCAGTTCTGATTTTTTAAGTAGATCGAGGCATTTGTCATCTAAGCTTCAACTACAGGGATACTTGCGAACTAGACTTATTAAAACCTTTAAAAAGTTTTATGGCCGTCATATTGACTTGATCGGTAAATATAACACGTCTCTCTCGACTATTATTCTAGACACATTTAATGGACGGGTATACTATCTTAAACAGTCAATATCACTTCCAATTTTCGTGACGATTCTTGCATTTGATTTGTGCTCCTTGTCCGTGTATGGATGAATTCCACTCTTTTCTACGTTTGACTGAACCTGTATATAAACATTTCCCATTTTTCTATTATACCTTTCTATTCCTTTTTCGCATCAATGATTTCAAAATGATTTTGTAGTACCCCGAGCCACCAGCTGTCTCCTATGACTTTACTTATGCCTGGCTGCTGCATGTTTTTATTTTGTTAAATTTAAATTGATGTTTGATAATTATAGTATTTAATGTTGATGTAATTGGTGCCTTTGGCTATATGACTTGTAAAATATTGCATTATTGGTAAGTGTGATTGAAACTCTACAAAAATTAGTTTATTTTTTTTTCTGTATGGTATTTATTCTCTTCTCGTATGATAGCTGAAAATTGATTTTGGGGCCACATTTTTTCAGATTTCCAGACTGGTAGTGATTTTTTTCTGAAATGCAAGGAAAACGCGTTTCTGGTTGTCTAATTTTCAAAATTGTATGCCCCCCCCCCCAGATCGCCCCTGCGGGTGAAGCCGGCCACATTGCTTGAGTTACTGTCAGTCGCCCCCCCCCCCCGAAATCGGGGCCGCTACATCTGCCTGTGTAGTATTCCACACCGTAACGTAGCGGGATTCAGATAGTACCCAGCCCTCATAAGATTCCGAGTCCCAACATACATTCAGGAACATACATTCGATGACTTTATTGTTTCCAATTGCCAGATCTTTAACTTCGCTCCGGTTTCTAGTTAAATGTCTTTCTTTGTGGTTCTATTTTTATAGATTTATCTATTCTATCCGCAAAGCACCATGGTTTGTTAATTCCGCATTAAAACACAAGATTACTGGAAGACAGAAAACAGGAAGGGTTTTTCACCTAACAGATAAGACCGTTGATGGAATCATTGACACGAACTGAAGCAATGTAAATCTGAAGATTAAATTTAAAAAAACCCCGGAGTATTATTGATTATTAGCTGTTTTAAATGGGCGCCTTGATGGAATTTGGAGACGTTATCAAATTATTTAATTCGATTTTTCTCGTAAAGTGCAAATTCACCGGTGGCAGTGTTAATTTAAATTGTATTGTTCATTGTCTAGTAGCTCTAGATTAGTTTGTCTGATCCAATTTATTCAATAAATATTTACATATAAAAGTACACTATATGATTGTGGGATCTGAAAAGAAGCCGGGGCTTATATAAATCTCCCGAGATAATTTTACAATAAAATATAAATACATTGTATAAGGCTGTAATAGTAAATAGCAAAGTGGTATAAAATTACAACTTTAATGGGTTTACTCTCATTTAATTAATTAGAACTTTATATTGGATACAATATAAATAGGTTAAAGTACGTAATGTAGTAGAAATGTAGTGTGGTTAGCAAAATTATTATCCGATGTTCAAAACCTATAAAACGTTTTATGGTCGTCATATTGACTTGATTGGTAAATATAACATGTCTCTCTCGGCTATTACTCTAGATATATTTAATTGACGCGTATACTATCTCCCTGGGTTACATCTCACTGTGCCCACTTTTGAATAATCCAATTGAGGTCTAATTAGGATTGGGTGTTATAGGTAATTAGATGGGAAAAAAAAATATTGAAAGTGACTAATTATTCAGTCTTATAATTGGTGAGATGAACTCACTGTAATCGTTAAAGTGATGAATTTTATTCAAAAAATGACACTTGAATATAATATGAATTATGTTCAGTAAGCCTACAAATTACACGGTCTTTATAAGGACACACAGAAGTCAGTCTGTCATATTTTATCATGACAAACGTTCAAGAATTTTACCGTTATTCTCTCATTATGATTACAACTCACCTCCTATCATGTCGACAAAGATAACATCCCACAATCCTCTATTTACGGGTTTTCTAATTGATCAGTGAGAAACGGTAATCTCACTCTCGTATAACCAGACGCCAGGCGGATGACAACTTAAAATATTACTATACCCCAGAATAGGAATGTAATTTAGTATAGGAATGCAATTTAATATATTGGAGTTTATGAACGATTGTATATATTATTCTCATTTGACTTGTGTATGCATGTATAAATAATGAGATTGTAAATAAAATAATTACTATATTGAACGGTATATACCGGAATGAACTGTATGCCATATAAGCACTGCAAATACTATTATGCACAAATGAATGTAAATACAGCCATTGTAAATATACTATATAAAAAAATAAAAAAAAAAAAAAATATTAACTCTGAATATATTTATTTATTTCACCTGTAAATAAACTATGTAAAAAAAAAGTAATTATTATATTGTAGTATATAATCAACTGTATATATCATTAATTTTAATACTGACCTATGTATATAAAGAAGATTGTAAAAATAAATACATAAATCTATATAGTGTAAAATATATATTGAACTGAATATACATGAACCATATTAAATTGCATTATATGTGTGTACTTTTGATCTCTGTAAATAAACTATTGTAAAAAAAAAGAAAAAAAAAGTAAACATTCAGTACACCCCCAATGCTCAAGGTGGAGAAAAACGTAGTTCATGAAGAATACAAACTCCGAGTGAAGAATAGGAAGGCAGAACGAGTATACTGGAGATGTTTAAAAGGTTGTCCAGCAACCCTGAACACCCACCAAGGCTTTATTACCAAATATTCCAGAAACCACAGCCATATTGCTAACCCACACAAGGTGACAGTCGACAAATTTATTGTTGCCATTAAAACCAAGGTGCAAGGGAAAACCAAACCAGTCTGTGCCATCTATCAAGAAGAAGTATCAGGTATGTATCTCTGATGTTGTGTGCCGTTGATTTAAATGATTCAACGTTAAAGCATATACTGAACATGTTCTTCCGTAACAAATCAATCGAGTGTCTGGTCGAGTGGTAATGATATAATAATATAATAAATATTTTCTTTGTTTACAGCCATTCGATCTGACCGTAACTCGGGTGAGATGATCAGAGAGATGCCAACATTCTATAGTTACTGTGCTTCCCTGTATAGAGCCTGAGCAAAGATCCTCCCAGCACTTCCTCAGACCCGCAACGATATTCAGCTTCCAGATTCTTACACCAAGACTACATCCGGAGACGACTTCCTTCTCCACGCAGCAGCCGACAACAGGTTTACACAGGCCATAAGTTTACAGATTTCGAAGTTAGTATGCAAAATGCTGTGAGAACTGTGTTGCCGAGGTCAGAACTAAAAGGTTTTTTTTTTTCACTTTGGTCAGTGTATTTGGTGCAATGCGCAGACATATGGACTACAAGCAGATTTTTCTCGGGTGCCAGAAATCAATAAAATCGTCAAGCAAGCAGCAGCATTACCCTTAATTCCTTCCAATACAGCAGGTTGAAGATGTATGGCTGCGTGCCCTTGATAATGCACCACTCCAAGATGCCAGAATATTACAATTTGCAGATTACGTAACTGAGTTCTGGGTGGAGGGGCAGCATGGCAGAATGATGTGGAACCATTTCCACACTGAAGGTCCACGCACAACGAACCATGTTAAAGGATGTCATTCCAAGATAACATCCATTATTGCCACCCCTCACCCAAATATTTTTTTTACGTTGGTGGCTTTTTTTTAAGAATGAACAAGCTTACTCCGAAGTAAGCATTCTCCAGTTAGGTGCCAACGGAAAATTACGGCCTAAGAGAAGAAAGTACAGGCAACTAGAAACCCGACTCCAAACTCTGAAAACAGATTTTCAGAACGGTATAAAGACTGTATTCGAGTATGCCGATGGCGTAGCCCGTTTAACTACATTTCAAATTTATTGTTTATCTTTTTTTTGTGTGATGTATGATATATCGATGTATGTTATACTTTTATTACATATTTTATATATAAAACATCGAAAATTGTTATATTTTCATTAAATTATAAAGTGCTAATGTGATGTATGATATATCCATGCATGTAATATTTTTATTACATATTTTATATATAAAACATCGAAAATTGTTCTATTTTCATTAAATTATAAAGTGCTAATGTGATGTATGATATATCCATGTATGTCATTTTTATTAAATATATATAAAACATCGGAAAATAAAAAGAAATTACATAACATATTTGGTTTTTTTTCCATCTAATTACCTATAACACCTAATCCTAATCCGCTTAATACAATAATCCTAATTGGACCTTAATTGGATTAATCAAACGTGGGCACAGTGAGGACACACCTCTCCCTGATCAAGTTCAAGTTCAAGTTCAAGTTTTTATTACCCTTGAGTCACAGACTCATCAGGAGAAACAAAAATATTTACAACATATTTACAAAACAAAATTATACACTACAATATCCATATATGCTACTAATATATAAACACGATATTACAAACAAGAATCATGATATGGAGAGTAGAATGACGGTATATTAACTGTTAATATTCCGTTTGATCTCTTATTTTATTAGAAAAATATAAAAATCTACCAAAGTTCACAAGTTCAGATACATTTTTAGTACATAAAAGATTAAACAATTTAAAAACACTGGGGTTCGAATAATAGTATTTTTTTTATATATTTATATCTCAGAGTTTTATAAATTGGACAAATTAAAACAAAATGGTACTCATCTTCAATGTCTTCATAATTACACAATGTACATAATCGTTTACTTCTTTCAATATATTTAGTACTATAACGTAACCTTTCAATATTTAAATTATGACTGGACAAACGGATTCTTGTAATTTCGCGTCTGTATTTTTTATCTATTGGTTTAGTCAAATAATATTGTAAGCCAAATGTATTCACAATATGCTTATAAATGATACATTTACTTGATAATTCAAATTTTTCACTACATTCTTGTCTAAATATGTCTAATAATCTTTGTTTAATAAAATGCATACAATTTGTTTTTATTTGATGAAAAGGTTGTTCCCATAAATCTCCCAAGCCAATTTTAAAAAGTTCTTTCTTCACATTCAGGACCCACGGGTCATTATTTATTAACATATTAGAGTAGCAAGAATTAAGTAAGACATTAGTAGAAGAACGTATTTTAATCCAATATTTAAAGATCTGTAATTTTCTCGTAATGATTAAAGGGAAACGTCCAAGTTCATAATATACCATGTGGGAATTTGTCGTTGTTCTTGTGTCTAAGATTTTCTTAAGGTACCTTAAATGTATTTGTTCTATATCGTGCCCAGAATGAAAACCCCAAACTTCAGCCCCATAATTTAAAATACAAGAGATAAAAGTATCAAAAATACAAAGTTTAGTTACAATATTAAAATAATTTTCATTACAAACTTTTGAGACTGAGAAGATAGCTTTTCGACCCTGTTCAGCAATGTGTTTTTGTGTAATTAAATATTTACCATTAAAATTTAGTAGTAGGCCAAGATAATTAAAACTATTTACAACTTCTATATTACAACCATCAAGAGTCCAATTCTCATAATTTTTAATTTTACCCCCATTTCTAAAAATCATAACCTTAGTCTTTTTAGTATTAATTTTTAAATCCCATTTATGTGTGTATCGACACAGTGAATTCAAAATATCTTGAAGGCCTTGTGGAGTTTCTGAAAGAACTACTTTGTCGTCTGCGTACATAAGCAAAAATAAATTAAATGTCTGGATATCAATAGACTCACAATTATCGGCTAGAAGATGAGATTCGCAATCATTAATATAAAAAGAAAATAACAGCGGCGATAAAACTTCACCTTGAAATAGACCATTCTTACTATTAAAATATTCAGATAGTTCTCCATCAAATTTAACACAACACTTTACCTTGTCATACAGAGACCTTATTATTTTCAAAGTTTTACCCCCAATTCCCTCCTGTATTAATTTATACCATAAATTACACCTGTTTAAATAATCAAAGGCTTTACAGTAATCCACAAAGCACGCGTACAGACGTCGTTTTTTCTTCAGAAAATAATTAATAATTGATTGTAAAATAAAAATAGCGTCTACAGTGGACTGGTTTTTACGGAACCCAAATTGACAGGTAGTAATTTTCATCTCATTAGCATCAAACTTTAACAGACGATTATTGATAATAGAAGTGAATAATTTACCGAGACAAGAAACAATCGTGATTCCTCTATAATTATCTAGGTCTGAGGTATCACCTTTTTTAAAAACTGGTACGATATTACCACTTGCCCAAGATGACGGAAAGTAGCCAGAGTTGAAGACATTGTTGAAAATAATAAGGAGGCATGGCATGAGTTCATTCTGGCCATATTTTAAAATTTCATTTTGAATATTGTCATTTGCAGAAGCCTTATTTAGTTGCAGACGTTTAATACACTCTCTTATCTCATATTCAGTTATCGCTTTATCAAAAATCTCATCGGTGATATTATTAGTAGTTTCGTTATCATATGACGTAAGAAATTCAACAATTTCTTCATTAACAGTCGGCAGGTTTGAAGACAATTTATTAAAATGAGTATAGAATTCACCTATCGTTAAATTGGGGTCCTTTTTTGTTTTGCGTTTATTGAATAGTTTATAGAATATTTTGGGATTGGACTTGCGTAGAAAATCATATAAATTACCATGGTTACTTTTATAATCGTATTTGAGTTTTAATTCATATTTTTTGTAATTGGTTTTAGATTGTATTAAATTCAGCCTATTTACAGTAGTCTTATTGCGATTATATACAAATAAAGCAGATTTATATTCATGGTATTTACTTTTACAGTCGTCTGTAAACCATGGCTTATCAAGTTTTTTTTTTAAGAGGCCTTTTTCTGGTTGCAGTGTTTACCGTGTGTACTGATATCAAATCAGATAAACATTTGGAAAAGCCTTCGACACAGTTGTCAACGCTGTCCTGAGTAGTGTTGTGCGCGTGGCAAGAGCTCGTTAACAAGTCTTGGTTATCTCTCAGTGTCTTACGAATATCATCAATGTTCACTCTACCCCAATTAATTTGACTACTAGTTACTGCTCTTTGTTCACACTTATCTTCTTTATTGTTACCATGTACTGTTTTTGTTTTATTTGTTGGATTAAATACGTTAAATATTATGGGTGAATGATCAGAGAATTCGTTGAAATGGCCAGATTGAAAGTATTTAATAAGTGATAAATGTTTGGCATGAAGCAATAGATAATCAATAAGACTACTGCCTTTATTTGAACAAAATGTAAAACTACCATCGGTATCATTCTTATGCCTACCATTCACAATTCTTAACCCTGTAGCTTTACAAAGAGATATCAGCTGTCTACCAATCTGGTTAATAGAGATATCCATATTGCCCCGAGTTGGTAATTTAACATCTGGGGTATAACTACATATATGGGATATTTTGCTGGAAATAGAGTCTGAAAATATATCATTTTCGATAAACTCATCTAATATACCTAATCTAGAATTAAAATCGCCGGTTACAATAACCACACCCTGATCATCATACTTAGCTACAACATCCTGTAATACGATAAATAGATTAACAAAATACTTATTATAGAAAATGCTACCATTTGGTGGGAAGTAGCATGCAATAATATACAGAGTTTCTGCATATCCACATAATTTAATAACCACAATAGTATCATACAAATTTTCAACTACGGTACATTTTTGTATTATCACATTGTTAATAAGCACGACTAATCGCCCACCCTTAGCCCATTACCTTGCAAAAGCGAAAGCCGTATAATTTGTGAGCCCGATCTCATCGTGTACGGATATCCAACACTCATACAACATTATTACATCATAATCAAAAAGTAGATTGACAAAACCGTCTTCTTTCAGCTTTCTACATAATCCTTTACCGATGTTCCATGATAAAAATGATAACTCAGATCTACTCTCCGGGATTTCCTACGCGGTGGGATTGTTTTCTGTAGGAATACACTCCATGTCATTATCATAAGTATAAGACGGAGATCCTCTACTCAGGCATCGCCTCTTACTACTTCTGTCTGTTGGGGGATCTTTCCATGATCTGTACACAGGCGCCGTTTTGGCCAAAGTGTTTTCATAATCATCGTCATGAACAGGCTGTTCATACAACTTCCCATCTATAAAGAGTTTATCTCTTACCATCCGAGTTTTGTGACCTTTCTGCTTATATGTCTTCATAACACGGTAGAGTATTTTTCGCTTCTCTTCTATGATGGCTGGAAATTGTTGGTTGATGTAATACGGCTTACCTTTGAGTCGGTTTGAAATACTCAGTATATACTCCAGGTCTCGGTGGTAAATGAATCTGGCTAAAATTGGGCGATTACGCCCCATGTCATGTCGACCAAACCGATGCACATTCCCAAATTCAAAATGGTGATCTACACCTAATTCACGTAAAATAAACATTCTTAGTAACTCTTCTGTATTTTCACCTGTATTTTCTTTTAGGCCTTGAAATATAAGGTTATTTTTCATAGAGCGACACTGCAGGTCAATGACAGTTTGGAGAAGTTTATCTTGGTCACTCTCAATAGTACTCACTTGATTTACTACTGACTTAGAATGATCACTGATAACTTTTACGTCTGTAGAAAGTTTCTCAATCCTTTCATAATTTTCTTCGGTTTTCTGACTAACCTTATCACATAAATTACTGATCTTCTTCAGGCTATCATCCCTGTCTTTATCTTTCTCTTTCATAGTTTTCAGTTCACTATCTATCACCGATATTTGGCTCTTCATTCCAGCTAACATTGACTCAATATTTCCAATCTTGACCATTACATTTTCTAACCTTTTCATTCGTAAATCCATATTAGTTAATAATTGAACAATTTGATTCATAACAGTTCCATCATCTGGTAAATCCATAGAACTATCGACAACGTGAAGTAAACTTTCGAAGGACATCTTATATTTTCACAAGACTGATTACACATACAAGTCCAAATACGTCACGGGTGGCTGACACCACTTCACGGTTGGCTTATCTTCACAGCTCGTCTTAAACACGTCCACTCTCTTCAAAAACTATCTGACCTAACTCGTTAACACTGTTCATCACGTGCATTTTACATACCGATTGGCCACTCACGTTATTTTACCGAGATATCGCCTAATAGTTTGGATGCGGGTGTGGCGCCAGACAGGGCAGGCTTACTCTTCCGGACATCTGTTACCACTGTTTGTCATGTAATTTGTACATGGGGGACAGTCCATATGCTGATTACACTATTTTGCCTAATAACATGATTACACAATTTTGACTGATTGCACTATTTTAAGAACTTCAAATTTAAATTTAATTGTCTAATGGTTTGGATTGTTCGTACTTGTTTTGTTTTATTTAAAGTTTTCCAAGTATCAACTTTGCTTTAAGTCGTCTTTTGGATTGTTCCAGGATGAAATAGTAGAAGGGAAAAAGGACTGTTTATATATTATTGTTGATGCGAATATGTTTCGGTGGTAAGATTGGTTACGTGTAGTGTGAGGATTTAATGTAGAGACTTGGGGTAGTGGGCGCAGTGAAAGGTAGTCGGAAGTTTGCTTATTGATCATCTTGTAAATAACAATTAGCTTTTGTCTTTTTAACGAAATAAAACAGCTTTGTATATAATTGTATGTGATGTCCCTCTAACAAGTCCAGGCAACGAATAGTAAAGGACCTAGTACTGATCCTTGGGCTATTCCTGTGTAAACAATTTATGAGCTCGAAGATACTCAATCAATTACTACGCGCTGTTGTCTATTTAATAAAAAAAACTTTCTATAAGCGTGTGGATATTCCAACGAATACCAATAGCATGAAGTTTGGAAAGAAGACCTTGATGCCATACTTTATCAAAGGCCTTGCTTGTGTCGAAGCTTCACATATTTGGTCATATAGATCTAAAAGTTGATAAACTGTGGAATCGTTCTTGATATATATTTGTAGAGGCATCTTTCGAAAATTTTACCAATGCAGTTTAATAAGGATATTGGGCGGTAGTGGGTCATTCTTTAATATCGGCGTGATATGCCATTATTTCCATTGATCCGTAAATACCGCGTTTTCTAAGAGAAAGTTAAACAGATTTGTGAGTGGATTTGCCAAACTAGAGCAACACGATTTAAGGACTTTGTGATGTATTTTGTATTTCTGATTGTTTTTAATATTGGCGTGTCTAGCTCAAAGTCATTTGCGGGAATATATGGCGGTCTGTCGTTTGGGATTACTACGTTAGATGTAACACTAATAGTGTATAACAGAATATCAGTTTAGTAGATAAAAAGCATTTATTTACATCAGGTATTTAAAACAGCTTCGGCAAAATACATTCAACATGAATACAACAGCAATACATAATACTGGAACTATTACTACTACGGGAACCAGTCTTCTACATAATACAACATTTACTATTCCGCCCCTCTGCCAAGTCAGCGGCTGGACTCAGGGGAGTCAATACACTCGTCCAAGCCTTTCTTCTCCCACGACTCCTCTCTTACTGACTGTCAGGGAACTTCTCACTTTATACCCTTTGCACACATGGTCATATCTGCAATTGTCTCTTTCATCTCGTCACGGCATGTGCATAAACATTTGAAGTCGTGTGAATCTTGTACATAGATCATGTATAACTCGAAATGAACATATTGAATTAATTAGATTTAATAAGATCGTGCCATGATAAAAGTTTATATTGGGATGAAAGTCAATAATCATCCATTGTCAAAACTGGCAGAGTTCATTAAGTTCTATGCACCTAAATGATTACTGTGTTACATAGACTGCGCAATAAAAGTTTCTTTCGGGCATTAACCTTTTCGACTAAGTAGTACAAGATTTGTCTTGTTCATCTCTTAGGGGGGGGGGGGGGGGATAAGAGTTTCGTTCCTCTTAGAACTTAGGATATTTTTTTACTAGTTTTCTCCATTTATTTTCAGTAAAATGGTTTTCACCGATTTCTCAGTCAAGTTTTCGATAGAACTCCTTTTTTACTCTCCTAACTTCGCAAGTCACATAATTTCGCTGATGTCTAAAATTTGCCCAATCTATCGGCCGATCTGATTGCTTAGCTTTTTGTGGAGACGATTTCGCTTCCGTATAATACGGCGATTGTGACCATTCATCTACGGACAATCTTTGGGACGCACAGCTATTTGTTTATGTGGTACATATAATAAATCAACACCCTATAAAATGATGCTAGAAATATTGTTTACTAAAACATCTGGGACCAAACCCATCTCTTTGTATAATTGATTTCAGTTAAAATTGTTATAAAACCGATTGTTATTTAGTCCATACATTTATAGTTCCAGATTATACGAGAATATGCACGATCGTGTGGTTTGTCTCTACATATTTGAATCTCTATTGGGCATTGGTCACTCAAGCTGGACACAAAACGAGACAGATCAAGAAGGCTTGAAGAGTAGGGCTATATTCGTGTTGGGCTTGTGATAAGTTGTTGTAGATTAAATCTATTGGACAAATCGCAAATCTTACCAGTAGGATAACGTAATGTACCATAGTAAAAATCACCAAAAATAATAAAATTCTTATATCTTCCTTTGTCACCGGAAACTTGGGCTTACGATAGAAATAAATTTACAGTATATAGTCTAATTTCTATTCAGATTGCTTCGACGCCATTAACGTGAAGATCGTTTCTTGGAATGCAGTTTATGGATGACTTGATGAACTTGGCCATGCCACCGTAACCATCGTCCCTGTTTAAGAGAATAGGCGAATGAAAACCTTACAATGATATTTTCGGATGATGTCAACTTTATTTTCAAGACTCCGAATGTTTAGATGAATAATTTTAATGAATCTGTGTCCTGGATTCTGATGGATGTCACCGCACAATATAAGCAGAAGGGGCATCAAGCGAGAAGTGGAAAAGGAGGGGGTACCACAATGCGGTTTTCGCGTTCTTAAGGTGGTCAACCTCCTCGTACAGCTAAAGACCCATACGCGCAAGATAATTGTTAAAATATAATCGAACCATGTGTAACATAATCAGATAATAACTGTGGATTGGACTTTATTATAACAGTACAGGAACGAACATTACAAATACATCTTTAAGTCTAAAACCAATACAGCACACAGGAACATAACATTAGTTTGTCGTCATAATGACCAGCGTCCAGATTCACATCTGCTTCCATTGTCACATGCCCTCCTTCTGTCTTGAAGAGCAGTCTCCGGTCTGTGGCCTCTTGATAAGATTGTCTTCCATCGTCTCTGTTAAGCTTTTTAACTTGAGATCATTTATAGAGTCAAGGTGTTATCTACAACCTTATTAGTATTTAACAGACATTCACAAGTTATAAAAGCCGTCATTAAACAGACAATCATATAATATTATCTAATAATACGAGAAGATAGTGACTAATTAACTGACTTAAATAATGCACGTGTAACACATATATACTAATTGCACGACAGCTATAAACCACAGCTGCCTAATGTTGTGTTACAATTTCCTCCCTTTCCTAAGCTGTGAAACAGCTAAAATAATTATGAATTAATCATCTTTTTTTCCTTGTTAAGGTTGACAGGATGAAATATTTAAAAATGCAAAAGAATAACATAACGATCTACAAACAATACACAATAAGGGTGTTGTCGAATTGATTTTACTCGAGATAAACGATTATGAATATTTTGAACACATATAATTATCTTCAATAAGATATTTTCTGTTTTATAACGCATCAAATTTTCAAATGATTCATCTTCCTATACAAAACAAACCACAACACAAAGTAAAAATCTATCAAAATGCTCTTAACTTGAGCTAACCCTTCCTCTGAGGGCAACTACATATTAAAAATGTACCACAATGCTCTTAACTTGAGCTAAACCCTTCCTCTGAGGGTATAAATACATATTCCTCTCTTTTTAGGAATTCAATAAAATACGTCCCATAAATTATCGGGAAAATATATACATAAAACATATTTATAGGAAGATAAAACATTAATTTTGGGATTGCCTCTTTAATCAAAAACCGAAAATTAACGGAAGACGTCTTAAGCATTTTACAAAAATCTTTGAGACAACCACAAAATATTTCCATTCGTTTAAGAATAATACTTATTCTATTTCGCGTACTCAAATATTTATCATATTATGCCAAAGAATGTGTTCAAATTAAGAAAAAAATCGTTTATATTCTTTTAAAACAAAATGACTCACCTTCTACAAAAGTCCACTAAACAAAGTTCATATTCCAGAGTTCTTTCTTCTTTTATGTTAAAATCTCAGTCTTTGAGAGTTTTCATTATTCGGGTGTTTGTTGTAAAATAACTTCTTTTTTTCTTTATAACTTGTTTCCATGTTTTCTCGTTTTTTCATAACGACTTCGACGTTGTGTTTTCTCTTTTTGTTAGAACTATTGATTGACACGAATTCTGTCTTCTCCTCAACATCGACCAACAGGTTATCCTGGTGGTCACGGACACCAAATGTTTAGGTTGTAACATAATCAGATAATAACTGTGGATTGAACTTTATTATAATAGGGTTGGGCAAAACAAATCAAATTTCTGCGTTGGGTGTTTTCTTGGGCCATTTATTATGCTGAACACGATTATAGGAAAAAAATGGTCACTTACTTACTTTAACATCTTGGAATTCAATTTATTCGAAATTGTCGTCATTTTGGTGATTTTTCCTCGAAATCAGACCCTAATGTCTTACAAAACTATGTTTGTAATGTCTTTTCACAGGTATTTAAGGTCCCAAAAGCCATTTCAAATTTTTCTCCACATCTGGGTGGTGTCATTCATGTACTATCTATGCATTTTAACATATTTAATCTACTTGTTGCAGGTATCCCGATAGCACAAACATAGCTTATTGCTATTTTAACACTCGTTGCATGCACTTTGTAAATTCGAAAACTGCCTATTGTTCTTGTAGATGTAAATAAGTTTATTTAAGTCATCATGGAGACAAAACTGCGCAGTACAAATCGGTCTAAAGACCTATTGGGACAACGTTATGTGGCAATAGAGGAGTATCAGTCGAAATCGAAACTACCAAATGGACTTTATCTGATGGGTAGAATGCTGTTTTTATTAAAGGTGCCAGAAAAGGGTACAGATTCTAGAAAATTAACAAAAGAAAAAGCTAGTGAAATAGTAGCACATGAAGTTTGTATGGACTGGATCTGCAAAAATGTTTATCCTAAAACGGAACGTACAGTGGCAAAGAAAATACTAAAGGACTACAAAACTTTGCAAGATATGAGTAATTATGAAAATAAATGTAAACACCTCTCCGAAGAATTGAAAGGTAAAGCAAATAGTTTCAATGTCTCTATGACAAAGAGGGCTTACGATATATGTTCAACTGATTCAAACTACAGACAAAGTCTTGAGGAAGCATATGGCGTAAAGATGACCAAGGAAGATGTAGACTTCTATACCGATAATTGCAAAGGCCAGTATATAGCTACATGTCTAGCTACCGTGCCTAGTAAATGGAAGAAAATGAAACATAGACAGGAAAGCAGGAAGCTCTCCGAAGAGAAAAAGCAGAAAGCAGAGACAAAGCAGACAGAGGCAATAGCTGCCAGAAAATTACAATATGAAGAGGCGCTCATGCCAGATGAAGCTGTGTATGCTTCTGATGATGGAGATGAACCTATAGAGTTTCAGTTAAATCCGGAACTTTCGAACACACCTTCCAAATCGTATAATTTGAGATCTTCAGAAGCTGAAACAGAGTATCGGGTATCCATTTCCCTAAAATCAAAATCAGATCGGGACCTAAAATCTTCAATGAAAGTGTGATTCGCTGCATTGTTCAGTGTCTAAGTGACTACAAAGTGAGCAACAGAGATTTAGCTGGAATTATTGTCAGCACTGCGAATATGATATTTGGACAATGCTGGTCTATACAGCCGGAAATGGCTGATGAATTGGAAGTGATACCCGAAGAAAGAGATGAAAATACTCAATCTCCTCCTCATAAAAAGTGAAAGTCTTCTGGTGGCGAATCCTTACATTATGTCTACCCTAGTCGTCGAACTGTGGATAGGTATCTTGAAGATGCATCACTTTTGAGCCTGAGATATGTTGGTCAATATTTACTGGGTAAGGAAGGTAAAGTTGTGACAGTAGGGCTTGATGATACGACCAAAGCAGCTGGTAGAAAATGTTACAATGTCAAAACAGATCACATAACTGTTAAATCAGAGACAGAACGCAAAACTCTGACTACGGGATATGTAGAAAATGTGAGCCATGCAGGAGCTGAAGGTGCCGCTGCATACAAATATAAGTTGCAAACTCTAGCACTTTTGACTAACTCGACCAGTGATGAGATACTTGCGGCTTTCGACTTTTGGATGACAGACCGAGCTGGGGACTGTGGCACACTAGTTGGGGCACTTGGCATAGCTGATGAAAAGATCCTCAAGTGTTCGGCGCATCTAATCCTGGCGGTAGATCATGCATGTGACACGGTCTTCCGCAATGTTGAACAAAAGATCGGTATTCAGCAGTTACTCAAGTTATCAGCTGGAGACAAGGTATTTAATTCACCGGGATCAAGCATTCACACCCTTGGACAAATCGCTGTCTCAAAACTGCTGTCACCAAGTCATGCGGCCAATACTGTATCTCTCTACACAGAATATACCTCTTGGATGGATGACCAAGGAATTAATCGAGCAGGTTTTAAAGGATTTAAATCAAATAGGTTTGGGCGAATAGCAGAAATTGCTAAACAGTTTCTTAGTATGCACGAACACATAATGAGGTTCTTTGAGATGGTGGTAGATGTCAATTCGAACAAACTTGTTTTGGCTGTTTCAACTTATCTGCAATCTGAGTGGTTCCTCATGTGCTCAAATATATATAAAGAAATCGGTGATCTTGTGATTTTCCCATTCATGGACCTTTTGGGTATTGATGAAGCAAAGGCCGTTAAACGCGATGATAGGAATTGGGAAGGTATCCGTCAGTTCTTTGTTAGTAAGCTACCAGAACTCGAAAAACTAAGAGATGATGCAGCTAAGTTAGACGGTAAGAAAAAACTCTTGGCAGCTCTGATCGATGAAACTATAGATTCCTTACGACGTCAGTTATCCGCAACTAGTTTCTTCGATGTCGTTCCAGGGTGTTCATCAGCTAGTGGCGTTCAGCCTGACATGGAGAAACTTCAGAAGGCACCTCTTACAAACCTTGGCTGCGAAGGTGAGTTCGCTAAGCTTGATAATAGGTTAAAGGTAACTGGCGGTTCAACGTCTGTCGAAACTCTATCTCGCAAAAATATTATCGCCACAAATAAACTGTTGGTTGAATCATCTTTTGAGGACCGTACAGAGTTCGAGCGTCGAAAGGACTGGAGATGGGCAAGGACATCAGAAGAAACAAAAGCTACCAGAGAGTTACAGAAGGAATTTCTGAGTAACATAAAAGCTGCTGCTCATCTTTCTCTTCGAAAAAAGGAAGAATTGAAGAAGAAAAGAAATACTAGAATGTTGAGACTTTTGGAAAAGTGCAAAGAACATAACGGGCCCTTGACGCCTCAAACTGTGGATAATGTTGATGAGCTAGATACAGTGCAGCTGATGTCTGAGGTTACCTTTCTGAAAGCAACCATTTCGCCTAATATCCGCATGAAGCGACGAGTGAAAATAGGAGATAAGTTCAAATTCGAGAACTTATCAAATTTAGAACTAAAATCTTCTATCAGAAACGCGCCTAAACCGGAAGAAGAGATTGGAAAGGATGTGAACGATTTACTCTTGTCAGTTTTATAAATAGTTTGGATGCATTGCAAATGTTAATGCTCGGGATACATCATTTTTGTATTATTCTCAATCCTGTAATGATTCTTTGTGGTTGTAAAGCTCTCGGAAGTGCTTTAAACCGTCAAATTCGTCTTCAGCATAGTACACAACCTATAGATAGACATATTACAAGGCTAGGTGACAAACCAATGCAATAGTTTTAGTTAAAAAACCTACCAAATATACGCCATCTTGAAAAAATAGTATTTCAAGATATAAAGTGATATCATATTCATGTTCAGCATGAAAAAGGGCACAAGAAAACGGTTGACGCGTATGTTTCGAAAGCAATATCCTCATGGTTGCCCAACCCTAATTATAACAGTACAGGAACGAACATTACAAATACATCTTTAAGTCTAAAACCAATACAGCACACAGGAACATAACATTAGTTTGTCGTCATAATGACCAGCGTCCAGATTCACATCTGCTTCCATTGTCACATGCCCTCCTTCTGTCTTGAAGAGCAGTCTCCGGTCTGTGGCCTCTTGATAAGTTTGTCTTCCATCGTCTCTGTTAAGCTTTTTAACTTGAGATCATTTATAGGGTCAAGGTGTTATCTACAACCTTATTAGTATTTAACAGACATTCACAAGTTATAATACATATATATTAGAAGCCGTCATTAAACAGACAATCATATAATATTATCTAATAATACGAGAAGATAGTGACTAATTAACTGACTTAAATAATGCACGTGTAACACATATATACTAATTGCACGACAGCTATAAACCACAGCTGCCTAATGTTGTGTTACACATGTTAGTCACGAAATGACCCCTCTTCTTATCCTCTCTTTGGACAACAGTGGATAATATCTGTATGGGTATGGTGTATTAAAATTAGAAAAAGATATGTTACAATGTGGTCGCAAGAGCAATATTTATTTATCTTTAATTGTACAAATTTTTGTTTATAAATCCCAACTTGGATTAGAGCCATTTGTCGGATAGTACTATTAATACTTATTGATTAGTCCCTTTAAGGCTGGGCTGTTAATTGTTTGCGTGTTTCCGGGTCTTATCGGCAGGTAATACTTGTCTATTTTTATCATGTTTTAAAACCATTCAATTTATCGCTTGCTCACACGTTCGCTGATTCTGTCTGAAGCCCTCTTATATGTTTTATCAAAACATCCGTTTTATCTTCGGAGTTGTATTCTGGAGATTACAGTAAGTCGATGAACATCTTTCTCACGATCGATGAAGATCTACGCGAATTTTATAATTTTAAGTGTTTTAACAAATGAAGAGATTATTCATAAAAATGAAGGCCTATAACTTAGCTTTTTTTTAATAAATGAATTTTCAAAATGAATAAATGTTATCAGATATTCTAAGGATGATTAAAATCGAGTACGAGAGAGAGAGAGAGAGATATGGGGTTTAACGTCAACTCAACACATCTAGGTTATTTCGGGACTACCACGCCAGTTGACTCAACGACAGACCTTACTATAAAGATCACTTGTCGAGACTTACATTAATTGAATGATGTTTTGGAAGTGAAACTGTCTGTGATGTCAGTCCCAGTGGACACATACTTTTTATAGAACCAATTAACACAAAGGTGATACATCGTCCGTAGTCCTTTATTAGCACCAGGGAATAATGCTCTAGTTCCTTAGCCAGCGTGTTTTTGGGTTGGCTGTGAAAAGACTAGGTCTATCTTTGATTTAAATGGCGTGGTTTCGATTCCCCGCTTGAACGTGACAAAGAGTAGGCTTGCATGTCCAGCCTCATACGCGTTCTCCAAATAAGCCGGTCTCCCACTGCTACAGACCAAACGCGAAAGCGAATTATTGAAATAACATTGAACCAGTTAGTTCCGAAATGACCCAGTTTGTGTCGAGTGAACGTTAAACCACATTTCTTTCTTTTTCCCTTTATAGTCAGTGTTAGATCCCGCTGTCAACCCAGCGAGTTCCTTTGTATTTTTTTTATCTGGGATTCGTCTTGTCCGTCGTGCAGGGCGTGCCAAAGAACGGGTGATTATACGAAAACCTATGTCTCGTGTACACCCTTGACAGATAGAATTCGATGAGGAGTAAGCGGGTACGTCGGGGTGGGTTAATGCTTTTCGTCACCGCACACTGCCTGGCATGTACCAATCTTAACTAATCCGAAACGTGTAGAAAATTTAGACGTTATATCCCATTTCATTTCTTTCAGCATCACGCATCGTAACCTCTATGACCGAAAAGCAGTTCTGTCGTAGAGGATTATCTTGGGTGCCCAGGGCTACCAGCCTACCAACCACTTGAACGATAACTGAACTCCTTAAAGTAATGTATTAATCACGTCTACCGACGGAAAGCAGGATTTGAAGAGAGAGCATTGTTTCTATAGACTAAAAACAAGATACTTCACATCGACCGAGTTATTGTTCCATAATCTTGTTTCATATTCAGTCTCAAAATCAAAAATTGTATAATGTCAACACCCTTAACACGATAAAATACGAAAATATCGTTTAAGAGGACTATTTGAACATACAAACTTTAAAACGGTACGAGAGAAATAAGCAATATCCTCTGACGTGGGTTTTAAATTCCTTTCGACATTTTACTAGATTATTTTGTGATTAGCAAACAATATGTTTTACTTTTTATTTCTTGTGGAACGCAAATGAGTAGCGGGTGCTTTTATCTCACCATTGTCGAATTTCAACTGTCAGGGACAACGGGACTCTCATGTCCCATCATATAGTGAATACAATGTTGCAATGCATATGTGCATTATGGTCAGTATTTCATTATAGGTCAGTTTAAGGTAGTTCTAAGGTTGAGTTGAAGTAGTGCAGTCTTGGTGCAAAAAATATTGTTGACTTGCATTTCAGTGTCAAACACAAAATCTCAGTGATGTTTTTTGTAAAAAAATATTTGTGCATGTTTGAAGGCACAGAGCAAGTTGAAAGTAAGTAAAATGATTGTGAATTTTTTTTATGAAACTTTATCCAAAGCAAAACCCTTTCATAAAGTTTATATAAAAACAGGTAATATTTACAATTACTGTCATATTTTATTTCGATGGGACGTACCAGTCCCGTCAGGCAAATTGTACGTCCTTGGACTCGGAAGTACCAATGCATTTTTTCCAAATTTATGTGACTTTTCCTTTACGAATTGATTAATATGTCCGAATTTATACTTTATATAGATAACAAAGAGACTTTAAATTACAATTGGTCTGTTAAATGATTATGTTTTCAGAAAATCGTGGTCGATGTGACGGTTGTTCCAAAAAAAACCATCGAATCTCGCTCACAGAGTAAATGTGTTACATTTAATTTATTCTTAACCTGTAATAAATCAAGAAATTATATTCTAGATTTTCATGGCGCGTTTGGAAATAAGCAATAATATAAACTTTTTTTGTATTTTTCGTATTGGATATAATTTACACCTTTACCGCCCTTCGGGACGTGCAAGTCCCACCCCCACCAGCTTCAGCAAATTTGGAAAACTTAAAAATATTTATGTGGATATCCTAACCAAACCCAAATCATCTATAAAATATCATAAAACAAGAAATTATTTTAAAACTTAACCACTTCGGTCTGAAAGGGTTAAAGTAGCTAAGTCTCTAACTCAATATCATCCAAAGTCTTCGACATTGAAAACACGAATTATTTTTCAATTTTAATCAACATTGATGTTGTGATCTTACCGGGGAAAGCTGGGCTTCTGATATCCAACATTTAATAATAATAATAATATTTATATAGCGCTGTAACACCACACCTCAGTATGCTCGAAGCACATTAAAAAGTTTTCTCACTACGAGTTATATAATATTATAGCGTCTAAATAAGTAAGTTTTTATTCTTGATTTGAATATATCTAATGATGAGGAACTTTTGATATTTTCGGGTAGTTCATTCCACAAAGCAGCTGATGTGTAACGAAACGATCGCGCACCAAATGTTTTTAAATTGATGTCAGGTTTATATAAACGTTATTGCTTTGAAGATCTTAGCGTTCTGTTTGGCACATATTGTACTGTGAGATCTTGAATGTAATCTGGAGAGGTTTTGTGGACTGATTGGTAGGGGAGCGACACAATTTTATAATCAATCCTTTCGCGAAGTTGTAGCCAATGCAACGATTTCAATACTTAAGACATTTTACCTTTGTTACACGAATCGTGTACCATGGTGCGTTTCAGCGTCATTTGTAACAAGGGACTCGAAGAACAAGGCTAGACACATTTCACAAGTCATGTCAAACGGTGACCCTATATTCTTATCTGGAGAACATGCACAATACATATTATCGGTGTTGACTGGGATAACTAGACTCAAGATATTGCCAGTCGGTTCAAACTTCTGGCGTATTTCGACCGACATAACTGATTCGAAATTACAAAAAAGGTTGAATGTAAATCAGTTTATATACATTCATATTAAATTATTATATGCGTTGCGACCCATTTGTGTCAATTTCTTTGTTCCAAATATTAGCGATTTAGCTCCTTTAACCCTTAGAACCCGAAATTCCGCAAAACCGGCTTGACGTTGTATCTCATATACCCGAAATGTAGGTTTTGCGACTTGGGTAATGTCAAGCTCCAATTACTTTACTATGACGTCCTGTAAATCCAGGACGGGACGTGCAACACCGAATGTATATTCAGGGTTCAAAGGGTTAAGTTTACTACCGCAACGCACACTGATCCTTGACGCACTGTCCTTGTCTGTCAAACCATTCAATAACCCGACTGCTGAAAACCTCAAAAATAATAAGTACAGGAGGACTGCACTACACGCGAATCCAAACCTACAAAATAAACATATGGACAAAACAAACTACATAGATTTTGCCTGAAATGGAAAAAACAAAACAAATATCAAATCAAGTGAATGGATCCGATGTCACCTGTAAGCGTCCAGTGTGCTGTTCAATCCGGACCTGTAATGACAAAAATAAAAACAAATTATTATGGTTTACAGGAAAAGCGTAATAGAATGTTAGTCAAAGGGGACAGGATGAGGGCCGTTATGGACCTCGTAAATATTGAATTTATGACTTACCTCGTAAATACTGTTGGAGCATTGGTGACCTATTGTAACACAATCGTAGTGAAAACACGAATACATTGTAAACAGCAATACATAATACTGGAACTATAAGAACTAGGCTACGACACGAACACATCTACATAATATAAAATCTACTATTCTGCTACAGGAACACATCTAACAATATAACATTTCATCTACAATTCTGCCCCTCTGCCAAGGCAGCGGCTGAACTCGGGTGAGTCCATACACACGTCCAAGCCTCTCTTCTCGCCCGGCTCCTCGCTTACTAACTGACAGAGAACTCCTCAATATATACCCGTTGAACACATGGTCATATCTGCAATTGTTTCTTTTATCTCGTCACGGCATGTGCATAAACATTTGAAGTCGTGTGGATCTTGTACACAGATCATGTATAGCTTGTAATAGACATATTGAATTAATTAGATTTAATAAGAAATAGCCATGCCGAGGGTTTATATATACAGGTGAAAGTCAAAATCATCTATTGTCAAAACTAGCAAAATTTAATAAGTTCAATGCACCTAAATTATAAATGATATCACTTTGTTACACTATACCGAAACCTCACCCTAAGTCCACAAAAGCTACAAAGCATCCCACTTGCTTGTTTGTTACAATAAGTGTCACAGTAAAGGGTTCCATTATTCCTAAAGACTTTGGTTATGAATAAACTCTAATAGTGGATTTACATAACCACGCCTACTTTAACGGCTGAAGTATCAGTTGGCTTCCATAGGATACATAGATGGTGTCAATTGAAAACCAGATTATATATAAAGTTTCCTAATCCCCAAATACTTCTTTTATATAACTACGTCTACTTGGAGGGTAAAGTAACAATTGACTTGCATAGGTGCATTGGCGGCTTTAACAAATCTAAAATCCCAATTGACATAGATGATGGCAATTAAAATGAAATGGGGGCTTAATGTCCCAATTCACCGACTTTTCTAATCAATAGGGACTGCCGATTGAAAACTAGACAATGGTTAATTTAATTTTGAAAAATTTACTCCAAAACGGATATATTGCTGTACTTTAAGAAACTTGAAGTGGTTAAATTATGTCCATGAATCTTCCGTTACATTTCTATGACCTGAAGAAACGATAGTCTAATTTCATGTTCGTGCTGAATTTTAGACAGTTTAATTACTGTCACAAATCCCATGTTATAAGTCCTTGCACTGACGATACAATAGGATTATTCTAGGTTAATACTGGACCGCCAACACAGACATGTCTTCGCAAATATTAGAACCGGAAGTAACTGTTTGTTTCTTCAACAGATAACGAGACAGAATGACGAAAGCAAAAATGTCAATGTCATTTCTGACGCAATACGGAATCATTGTCCAAATTTCAAATTCAAATACAGTCTCTAACTAATTAACAAGAGAGAATTTTATTCAAGTTATTTTTGGAAAATAAAGGAACTGGGTCCCATGTCCTACTCAAACATCTGTTGTTCTTCAAATTAAATTAATTCAAGTGCGAACAGCAAGAAAAACGGCACATTGGTTAGATGACGTCATGTTCGGTTCCTGGAACCATAGACATTTAATAGTGTTTTAGCAAAAGTTTATCTTGTTGGTTTCAGGTTACATGTTTAGCCCTAACCAGTTACGTCACATTGCTATATATTTACATGTTTCAAACCTCTGGGTCGCGGTGGTTCAGTAAGTAATACATTGGTTCGTTAACCGGGTTCGATCTGGATTTTCCGACCTGGTGTCAATGGTGCACGACTGAAGATCTGCGAGGGACAACGTACAATCTTTGTTATGGGATGAGACTACACAAAAAAACGAGGCCCCGTGTATACGTTGGCGTACCTGTAAACGATCCGTTGGCAGTTTGAATTCGATAGAAGAAACAATTTCCCTCATAGCACTCTCTATGGCGAATGCCCGTCTTCATTATCTTATATATAGTCGGAGCAGTGGATCACTGTCATATTTCATTTCACTTAAACATCTGTGGCCCAAAACAATGTCTGGTGTGATACTTGAATTCGGAAGAAGATATATACAAATTCCGGGGATATATTTATGTATATAGGTAGCCTTATAATCAGTAAAATGATGATAGTTATCATCCAAACGGCAACTATGATTCCCTATATAGTTTTTAAAGGCAAGAATTTGGGTTGAAAGGAGCTAATTTCCTCGTATCACAATATATGACGAACGGACTGGATTTCGATCAGCGATATTAACATACCAGTTTGTTCCCCATATCCACTGAACCTGGAAATTGTCGTCTTTCAGAATCTGCCCAGTTAACCTCAGTCACCCTTAAACGTTTTGAGAAATTCAAGATGGCGTTCATAATTCTCATAGTATTTAGTCTCTATAATGATAATTTTGGTGTCACCCTTGAATGTTTTGAGAAATTCAAGATGGCGTTCATAATTCACATAGTATTTAGTCTCGAATGATAATGTTGGTGTCTATTTATTCTAAGATGATAATTTTGGTGTCTAGTCGTGTGTTTCTGGGCCCACGGAATGGGATGAAATCGTTCATGTGTTGTCGGATGTTTAGTAGAAAGTAAAATCCAAAGTGCCAGACAATAATATGATCTTTTACTTTGTCAGCGGTTATTATCTCACCACAACAAACTATATCTAGAGACAAAATACATATTTCTGGATATGTGGGATACGATAATATCACATACATGCCTGTCTGGTGGCACAGGGCAGCTTGGGCCGGCCCTGAAAAGGGGGACGCAAGCTGTTGTTTGAACATTTAAGAAATCTAATTCTACCCGCAAAACACGAAAATAAAGCGCATGGCACGAGGTAATATTCAGTTAATGTATCTCTCACATGCCCCTATAAACAGAAATATAGAGTTTATCTCGAGATATGCTTCTGATTCGTGTAATAATCGCCCCAACCGCCACTAACGAGTTAAAAGATCATTTTGTCTGGCATGTTTGATTGTACTATATCATTTAATCACCCTGCTACATAACGAACGATTTCGGTACATGCATCGACCGCTGACCCCCAAAACACACGGTTAGATAACAAAATTATCATTCGAAACTAATTACTATGAAAGTAATGGACGCCATCTTGAATTTCTTAAAACGCTCGAGGGTGACAGGAGGTTCACTCGGCATATTTTGAAAGAGGACACTCTGGGCTACTAAAATCAATTGGATAAAAACTTTGTATACATTTTTTAGGTTAATTAAAGTGATAGTTCTGCCAGGGCTATACTCCTTGCAGTGTTTAGTTTTATTTGACCTAATCCAGAGATTTCCCGGGCCATTACTTTAGGGAGATGCGATATTAGGGACAGAAATCTCAATTCATTTCCACAAATAGACTGAAAGTCGAACAGTTTTTGCCTTTCCTGTCGAAGTTCTGAACACTAAAACTCATAATTTAATTGAATAGACATTTCATTTATCACTTAAACAAAATGTCTCCTCAAATCCGAACAAGATCTTTACTGCCGTAAATCACGTGGAGCAAAGCAGTGGGGCGTCAAACCCCAATTCATTGCTGACGTAAATTGATATCCGGTTTTATGATTACACATTTTTATACGCAAAATCCGGATTCCAATTCCACGCGCTGATATCCCCATTATGTTTTTATTTAGAATTGACAGATAATAATGACATTCTACCAAATATCCAATCAGAAAATTCAAATATTTATCTAGAAGACCGGCTAAAGCACAACATTACAACATTTTTCATTTCGCTTCTCGCGTCATAACTAGTTTTTTCTAAATGCATTATGGTTTTAATGATAAAGACGTGACGTCATGAATCGATAGAAATTTAATTTTAAAGAATCGGTGCTAGTTTTGTTTCATCACATTCCACACAAAATGCCAAAGCTGGGATTTATATCTTTAAAGGGCGTATGGCTCTACACAAAAAGTGTTTCTAAAAGCACATAATATATCTCAATTCAACATTAAAGCTAGAATTTAAAAAAATTAAGTTATATTTTTAAAATTTATTTAAAAAAAGCCTTTAAATAGATGGTATCCATAAACAGTCCTAGTTAATTCACTGTTATTGCCAACTGAGAAATAGGAGAACATTTTTTTTCAACTTCAAATTTCAACGTTGTAAGATGGCTGTTCCATCTAGACAAAGTGATTTGAATTCAATTTTAAAAAAAGAAATGTAATTTCTAATCAATTAATTGTCGGCAAAATACGTGAACAGCTCAAATTGACCGGCAGTTGTTAACGTTTTTCTAAATAATTAATTTGTTGTGTGTGAATCAGTTTTTTAAGTTGTAGGATATGTTAGTTATTTTCATTACACAATGGCACTTGAAACCACATGGTACAAGACTCTTGTACTAATGGGGATTGGGATAACATAGTGGTCTAGAGTGCCGCGCTTCGAACTCCAGCTGGCCGGCCACCTCTGGCTTGCGGCTGTGGTTTCGAGCCCTGGTGTGAACGTATGTGGCATGGAGATAGGGGCGCCTTCTCAACCTCGTTGGTTTCCTCTGGGGAATCCGGTTTCTTCCCGCTGCTAAAGACCCCTACGCGCAAGTGAATTATTAAAATAAAATTAAAACCATATGTTAGTCCCGAAATGACCCAGTTGTGTTGAGTGGACGTTAAACCCCATTTCTCTCCCTCTCCCTCTCTTGTATTGATTATAATAAAACTTTAAATGTGTCTTAAATATGGAATATTAGTATTATATAGTTTCACGACAAGATAACGACATCCATATTGATTGAAATTAATCAATATTGAATTCTAATTCGTGTTTTTAATTTCGAATATAATGAAAAGTATTGAGTTAGAGAATTACCTTCTTTAATCCTTTAAGAAAGACCTACAAAAGGAAAATAGAGCTCTTGAATAATGTATCTTTAAAGCCCCAATACCACTCTTGTAACTGAATAATATGTTCCAATCTTTATTCTGGTCAACAAATTGTACTATTTTACAATATTCTAATTAATAAATGATACAAATTTCATCTTAACACACCTAATTTTTAAAATTGAAAAATTTCAACTACATGCCGTAACATGGTTTGAAAAGCCTTACGTAAGCACTTTCAAATGCAACTTGGATTTAAACATATTTTCAAACCCTCTGGACAAGTACGATAGGTTATAATGGATAATTTACACAACAGGGAGGACACTTAAACATCTAGTAGTTAGATTAAGGCTAACTTTTTTTTCGGAACCTGTCAAGCCAGGTGTTATTGTCCCTTTAATAAGACGTTGACTCGCTAACAATGTTGGCCCACAATGTTCCTCGGAATTGTCCAGGACAGAGAGCCCGGCAAGGGATATAAAAAAATCGTCCGGGTGGTACAAAAACCCAAGGCCCCGTGTACTTATTGTCGTGCATGTAAAAGATCACTTGACAGTGTAGGCCAGGCACCATTAATTACCCTCGTAGCACACTGTGTGGCGTAAAACCACCGTCTTTACTAGCTAATGTTTGAGAACTCTTGATCTCCAATGGCAAGTTATTCTACAAACGCTGTCCACAGACACTGAAGGCTTTATCCCCAGGATTTCAATTTAGCTTGCGGCACAACCAATATGGGCTTATTTAGTGAGCGATTTGTTTGATATGATCAAATGAGATCCGTGAGATAAGATGGGGAAAGATCATGTTGACACGTGCAAACCAATGTTAGAATCTTGAAAGTTATCCGGACTTCTATTGGTAGCCAGTGTAGTGATTTTAAGATGCGAGTTGTGTGCGAGTACGTTTGTGTTCTTGTTAATATTCTGGCGGCGGTGTTTTGATTTTTTTGAAGTTTTGCAATGTCAATTATTGTCAATGATAAATAATCGGTCCTCGATAACAATGTGGGATAATTGAGTCGGGCCGCCCTGGTGAGTATATGCCACTATTGACATCATAGCCCGTCTTTATCAGCCAAGTTGTTGTAAAACGTTGACTGTATGGTTAAGGACGGGGGGGGGGGGCTCAGTGGTGTGGGACGGAGGGCCTGGTATTTAGGAGATTACCCCATTTTATTGATATAAATAGAATTCATGTACCAATAAACAATACCAGTTGAATTAAATCATGGTAACCAGCAAGAAGAAACGGCGTTCAAAAAAGGACTACAAAGAAGGTCACGATATATCAGCAACAAATATTATTTACAACATGTCTTGATCAAGAGAAATGGAATATATTTGAACGTCCGACTAGGCTGACAAACGATATCGAGATGGGTAATGAATGAATGAATGAAATGGGGTTTAACGTCCTACGCGTCAGCACCTAAACTGGGCTAGTTGGAGTCGGGCATACGCCATACAGTGTGCTATGCGGGAATATTTTTGCCCACTCAGCAACTGAATTCCAACTGCCAAAGGATCTTTTACGTGAACTCCAATTTGTATTATGGACCTTGATTTTTCGTCCCATCCGAACGACTAGGCAACTGTCCTTGTCCGGCCTTCCGCCTGCATCACTGACAAGGGAACCATCGATATAGATCAACTCATGCCTTAATATCGGATGAGAACGAGACGCATACTGTCTTTTATGTAGTGGCGAGTCACGGTGGCCTTGTGCGTGATACACATTGGCGTGCACGTAAACGAATCTTTGACAGTTAGCATTCAATATAAGAGTAAGACCCTGTTTGATTTGTCCGCCGATATGTTAGCCAGTTTTTCCTACAGGGTACGCCGTATCGAAGCAAATCAAGTGACCCGGCTGAAAAACAATATGGCGTCGAATAATGTTATAGTATTAATAAACAAATGTTTTAATCAAAAACAGTTTTCTTGAAAGTATGACTTGACAGTGCCCGCAAAGTATTATTAGTAGCCTAATATTACTGAGAAGAAATAAATGACATTTGAACTTCTGGTTTTACGAAGCTCACATTCAAGGAGAGAGATCATATAGGCTGTGTCTGTTCCTCAATACCTTTCAATATCTGAATAAAATATTGTTTTTAAAAAAATCAACTTCAAAACATTTGGTTTACATTTAACTTATTAACATGAATTTCGTCTCATTGGCATGTTCGCCATCTTGTACTGGTGTTCGCCGTTGCCGCTAAAGTGGCGCACTCGGCGTACGACGCAGCCGAACTATTATCGACTTCCGGTGAAATCAAGTGACCTCGCCACAAAAACTGTCGAACTGTGGTCAGCCAGTGTGCGTCGGTTTTAACAAATCAAGCGGAGCCTAAGCCACCGTGCCGTTGCCGGGCAAAATTTACGTCATAGCACACTGCATGGTGTACCCGCATGGTATGCCTGTCTTCATAAGCCAAGTAAGGGTAGAACAATAGGGCGTTAACACCCGTTTTTTTTTCATTTCGTTGATGTAGTATCCGGTACTTGTTTATTCGTTCAGTTGGTTCATGAACGTTTGAATGTGATTATGACGGGAAAGAACCGGGACCTTAGATAGAGTTCTTAAAATGGTTATACCCCTGTTGGGTCAACTAACAAATTGATTTTATTTATGGATTTATTTTATGAGCTGGGAACAAATCGCCAGCTCATAAAATACAGGAAATCGCCACAATAGTCTTCAAAGAGTTTGTGAAGTCTGATTTAAATAGACTGCATATTCACGACACACAAGCGATTTAATGCAAGAGATATAGTGACTTTAAAGCGTGACCCTTTAAGTGGAAGCAAAGGGCGAACTCAAGAACTAGGCAAATAGTGAATTAGTGTTATTCCATGTTTTTGATCTTTACGTCAATACAGGGACATATTATATCTGATCTGCCATTTGCATTATGTTTGCTTTCAATTACAGCAATAGACAGTGGAGCACTTTGAATGCACAGTCGAGTACAAAATAAATGCATAGTACACCACCACCTATACGTTATATGTGCGGTTGATTTCATTTGTTAAAATGTCAATCAGTGGGCAGGTAATCATTTTCCATGAATAATTGAGCTGTTGAAGAGTATTTTATTTCAAAGGAATGTATGACAATTTGGCTATCGACATTTTGGTCGCAACAAATCCCAACCCTAACAAAAAGCTTAGCGCCAATTCGAAGTATGTGGTCGAATTTTTTTACAGTTAGAATTCGAAATATGAATAAGCGTCATTGTCGAGGCACACTGCATAAAATATGCCGGTCTTCATCCTCTCAGTCAGTGCAGATATGTGGGAAATAAAACCCGTTTCCTTTTATTTCGGAAGCCACAGTGGATAAGTAAGTAGACTGGTGTTCGACCCCTGCAATGGCAGACAACATTACTCTGAGGGCCTGACAAGGATGTGACGAAAAACCGAGGCCTCGTGTATACATTGACATGCACGTAAAATATCCCCTGGCCATAGTTCCGCTGTCCAGATAAAATATTCATCATAGCACGCTGCATGGCACATGCCCTTCTTTATTAGCCCAGTCGGAGCAGAACAATAGGCCATTAAACCCCATTTCACCAAACCCTATTCGTATACGATTCTTTATGCTTTTAAACTGTGAAATATTTCTAAATAAATAGTGTTTAAATTAAAAGAAAACCAAGTTCGAACAATCAAAACCATTAGACAAAATAGTGTGATCAGCATATGGACTGTTCACCGTGTACAAAGTACATAGCTGCATCCAAACTATCAGACGAAATCTCGGTAAAAATAGCGTGCTTGGCCAACGAACTATTAATGACAGCCTAACCTACGCCGGTTGTGTTTCCTAAAACAAACGACATAGGCAAAATAGTGCTATCAGCAAATGGACTGTTCATCGTGCACAAAATACACGACAAACAGTGGCAACAGGTGTCCGGAAGAGTGATACTGTGATATCGCAGACAAATGGTGCATCAATCCATTTTAATTTCAAGTCATGTGATTATATAGAAATCAATATTTAGAGAAGAAGTTACCAGACCTATTTCCTGATGATTACAGACGACCAATTAATCAGTATCACAAAGAATTCTTAGACTTAGGTTAAAAAATTAACTCAACTTTCAGCCCCTGTCTATGAGCAATTTCTTTGATCCGGAAACATAAAATTTACACATAGTCTCCTCTAGCTGGCCTGCCACATCTGACTTGCGGCTGTGGTTTCGAGCCCTGGTGTGAGCGTATGTGGCATGGAGATAGGGGCGCCTTCTCAACCTCGTGGGTTTCCTCCAGGCACTGCTAAAGACCCATACGCTAAAGCAAATATTTGAAATAAAATTAAAACCATATGTTAGTCCTGAAATGACCTAGTTGTGTTGAGTGGACGTTAAATCCCATTTCTCTCCCCCTCTCTTATTGATATATTTCATACAATACAACAATAAACATTTGATAAATAAAGACGAAAAAGTCAATTCTAAATTTAGGTCTGTGAATGTTTTCTCAAAACGGGGTCAGGATGGCCTTCTCTCAACTACCGACATAACCTCATAAATGATTAAAATCACGTTTCACCTCATAGATTGATTGTGTATTTTTTCCATTGTACAACATCCGGTTTATCTCCCTGGCCAATCGACTAGACGCTGTCAGATATGGTTTTAGTGTTTAAAGAGAATCATGTAAACAATGCCATGGATTGACTCGGTTTATCGCCCTATCCTATCGGCTAGACGCTGCCAGCTATGGTTGTATTGTCTAAAGAGAATGGACGTAATATCATTGATTTATTGTGTGTTTTGTTATTATACAACATCCGTAGCAATTCCGATCAGATGTTTTAGTAAAAACCAAATATACATGAAATGTGTGGTTTATCACAGGGCCGGGCGATTTATACTCGATCAATATAGTTGACACTAGTAGCTTCGATAGCCAAGTACTCCAACAGAAACACGTGGAGTGCACACTGTCATCATTAGCAATCTATTTGTTATAGTACGGAGCTGGCTTGATGGTCATTGGATCCGGCGGTGGTTTATTGGACTTAAGTGCTATGACCAGAAAGCTGTTAAACATACGGATCTGCCTTGTTAGTCGACTGTGACAGTGGTCAGATTTTTTTTCTTAAATTCGTGACATTATTAAATAATACAATATTAGAGTCCACTGCAAGCTTTTGTTCCAGTGGCTATTGGTTTAATATATAATATGTGTTACACCAGAATGATATTAACTTATTTAACTAAGTGATTCCCTGTGGACGCTTTCCAGCAGCATTGCCCATATTAACCTATAGCTAGAAACAAATGTGCAGTGATTCTTCAGTTCACAGCAACAGAAGGTGATTACGGAGCAATCCACTTTTTTGGAATCTTTGGAAATCATATAAGCTGATGGAAGAAACCTTAATCGTACAAATCTTGGAAAAGATCAACTTTTTTGTTTCTTGAAACACCTGACAAACATTTTCATTAGTTTTATCTGCTAGGGTGTTTATTATAAAGTAATAGTTGCTTAAATCTTGGCAAAAGGTAGATGTGATCTGATTGGCTATCGTATTCCTTTGGTATGAACAAGTGTGTCTGTGTCCATTGGATTATCCGACATTTAACCTCGTTTTGGCATCTTGGAAAGACGTACAACACTGCGGTGTCTCGCATACTAAACCTTTAGTGCATGGTCTTTTAAACAAATTTTAGATTTTCTGACAATGTTAAATTAATGTGATGGATATTTTGAGTAAGTTTTAATAGGGGGAGTTGTGGACAACTTTAATTCACTTTGCACCATTAGTGACGTAAATTAGGCGTCGTTCCAGTATTGAAATAGTTGCTACTGACAGTCAATAAAATACATACAATCTGTTCCTGACTTCTGTTGACGGAATTTGTAAATCGGTGTTTCTGGACGGGTGCGTTGTCTCAAGTCGAGTCTAACCAATAACATTAACAATTGTAAACAACTTTTAATTCGCTTTCTCTTAACAGTGTAACACCGTTGATAACAAATAAAGTTATAAAAACAGTCACAAAATCTGTTGCCGACTTCAATTGGTGGAGTGCAAAAAAGTAGGAGGTTAAACTCCATTTAATTTCATTTGGGTTGATAAATTCACCCATGACGTGAAAGGGGTACTCTTAGTTTCCGCAAGTACACTGTATTCTAGGAAAACGCGAAGTGCCATGGGCCGATACCGATATACACTTCAATAATGATATTTTGATTTTTTGTATTAACAGACGATTAAATTGACTTATATTTGATTTTCAGATTCTGGTTGAATTCTCAGGAAACATTTGTCCGATTAAATGGACTTCTAGTTGACGTTTAAACGGATTGAACTCTCAGGAAAAACTTTTCCCAATACAGTGATTTTGACTATTTGAGAAGAATTGAATTCTCACGTCGCCGTACCTTTAATGCTATTCTTGCTGGAACTGGTGTTTGTGTAAATGCTCTGCTGTCGTATTGACTGGCTGGAACTCTCCTTTATACCACAAATCGTCTTAAAACAGTAATTATCGGGACAAGTGGAATTGCATGTCATGAATGTTTAATACATTGATTACGGATAAGAGTAAACGAGATCAAACAACAAGTTTCTACAGGAGAATATACAATACAATGTACAGGTAAGAATATTAAAACTTACATGTCCTAAAAACTTGTACACTATGGGTGTGGTGGTAGTCAACCAGCACAATCATTGCAGTTATTTAGACATAAATCGCCTTGAATTTGAGTACCAAAAACATCTCTCTCCATCTCCTCTCTCTTTCCCGGGCATCGCATCCGTTCAAGAAAGCCGATATATCATTTTATTCTATAACTACATGCACATACAAGCAAATATCATTAAATACAGCCATTGAATAACCTATACACGTAGTTGTATTTAGTGGCTTGAAAACGTGCTTCTTTTGTCCAGAATGACGCCACTTTCAGAATAACGTCAAACGGTAATGACGTCACAAATAGCCACACACAAAATTAAAATTTGTAAATAGGAAAGAAAAAAGGGCGGAACCTATGATGAATTTTAACGTTTTTGGTGATGATTTGTTTGGATAATTAAGATAGTACAGTATATTTTGAGATTTGCATGTAGTTATGGAATAAAAACAGAATTCAACAACCATTGAATACCGCCCGGGTTATTCAATGGTTCAGGGGAGTGTATCATCCCTGCCGCATTCCACTCGTTATCGCTCGTGGAATACTTGCGCTGGGTAACACTCTCTTGAACCATTGAATAACCTGAGCGGTATTCAATGGTCATTGAGTTCTATCTATATATTTAGTATGGAAGGAATGTGAATGCGACAGAGTCTTTATGTTCTACTTTAAAGACAAGTTAATAATTCGGTACTGGCGGAAAAAAACCCATCGTGATTTCTCCTTGTCAGGGATGTAGGACAGAGATAGAGAGAGAAAGAGAGAGAGAGATTAATGGGGTTTAACGTCCACTCAACACAACTAGGTCATTTCGGGACTAAGTAGGACAGAGAACCTAGCACGAAAACAACATATAGTCGATTGTATTGGATACAGAACCGGGTCCGGTGTACACATTAGCGTGTATGTAAAAGAATCCTAGGCCGTTTGAATTTGATAGCTTCATTGTCCAGCGAACATTCTCCTCATAGCACACATTTTGGCCTCTGGCCGTCTTCATTAGTTCAGTGGTAAGAGAACAGTAGGACGTTAAACCCTGTTTTTCATTCTATTTCAGCTAATATACTTCTTATTATTTTTTATTACCAAATGTTAAAATCTCAAAGTACACCACACGTCTGTAAGCTATGGCAACTCCATAAATTAGAGGTGGCATCGGGTGTTCTATAAATAACCAGAGCAATGGTTTACAACAAAGCTATGCTTACTCCTCAAACGAGAAATAATATCTCATTTTCTAGAAGTGTTCAGCCTAATTTCCCCCTCCACACAAACCCCACCCAGCACACACGCAGTAAACCATATACAAGTTAGCATTAAATGCTAACATTTTTAGTTTGCAGTAAAAATGCACGTGGTGCATCACGCTCATTTTCCTGACAACACACGGTTTCTTATCACAGAGGTATAATTTACTTTTGTATAAAAAAAACCCGTCGTACTTCTTTGTCCAATAGCTAATAGTTAGTCTGTCTTGTCAAAAACAGTTTGGTATCGTACATTAACAAATACCCCGGGAATTTAAAGATATTTTTCCTGCCAAGTTTGTGAATAAATGTTGGATACGTGTAAATTATGTCAGGTTTCATTTCCAACAACAGTGATTATTGTTTTACAGGTGTCAGAATGTCAGTTTATATTAACTATCACCGACGTCATCAGTATGACGCATAAACACAGATACAACCAATCAGATGATGTTGTCGTTGTCACGTGAAAAGGGTGAGGCCGTTTGTGCCCGAAAATAGCATTTAAACTTCGTGATTTCAAGCCCAAATACAATGTTTCTTTGGCATGAAAAAAATGGCAGCATTGTTAAAAATGGATATGTAAATTTTCTTTATACATGCAATTTTCAATGACCTCGTGGAGAGAGAGAGAAAGAGAGAGAGAGAGAGATATTTCGGTTTGACGTCCACTCGACACAAACTAGGTCATTTCGGGACTAACATGGTTTAATTTTATTTCAATAATTCGCTTGCGCGTAGGGGTCTTTAGCAGTGTGAGGGAATCAGAGGAAATGAAATGAAATGAAATGGGGTTTAACGTCCTACGCTTAAGCACCTAACCTGGGCCAATTGAAGACGGGCATACGCCAACAGTGTGCTATGAGGGAAATTTTGCCCGGGCAGCGGCACTACGGCCTACTCTTATATCGAATTCCAACTGCCAAGGGATCTTTTACGTGCACTCCAATTTGTACACGGGACCTCGGTTTTTCGTCCCATCCGAACGACTAGGCAGCTGTCCTTGTCAGGCCCTCCTTCTGCATCACTGACAAGTGGAAATCACGCCGGAAAATCGAGATGAACTTTCTCGGCCAATGCAGGGATCGAACACTCGACCTCCAGGCTAGCGAACCAGCGCCTTATCCACCGTGGCCTGGAGAAAAGCAACAAGGTTGGGACAGGCGAACCTACTCTATGTCAAGTACAACCGGGGATTCGAAACCACGCCAGCTGACTCAATGACAGGCTTTATGATACAGCAAGTACTTGCTATCAACTTGACCTCGTGGGATATTTCACAAAAAACAGGTTATGCGTCAATCGATAGCATGCAAACTCGGAAACAGGATTGATCTAATTCTAAATATGTTTTTTCATTCAGAGCGGAAGGTTGTCACATTGCGTAATGTGTGTACGCGAACAACCAGACTGTCCGGTACCGTCTACATAATCCGTCCTAATTCATCTTAGCCAATATTCGATGTTGGCGTATGCCCGACTGGGTGTTGTATAACTTTGCACGAATGTCTAAAAGTGTAATAATGACTAAATAACAGAATAAACAGCTCCTATAACACTCGGGATCACGCTAAGTGGGTAAGACGCTGGCTCGCTATCCTGGTGGTTGGGTGTTCGATCCCTGCATTTTCCGAGAAAGTTCATCCAGATTTTTCGGCGTGGTTTCCCCTTGTCAATGATGCACGACAGATGGCCTGACGAGGACAGCTGTCTAGTCGTTCGGATTGGACGAAAACGAGGTCCCGTGTACACATTGGCGTGCACGTAAAAGATCCCTTGGCAGTTGTAATTCGATATAAGAGTATCGCGTATGCGCATCTTCATTAGCCCAGTTTAGGAGCAGAACACTAGGACGTTAAAACCCATCTCATTTTATTTCACTTATATATCACCCGGGAGTAATCGGTACTCGTCGTAACCCCCTCCGTACACTGTGCGTAGAGGTTTACATGAAACGTACTGTGATTGGTCAAAACTTTTAAAGCGGTTTCAGGCTTAAAATTGATCGTAAAATGACGAGTGCATGATTACATCGATCAATTCATGTATCGTTGCTATAACTGTGCACAGTTTGCATACTCCTGTAGAACAGTTTGTATTTCTTCATCTAGTGTAGACTTAATGTGTTTTGTAATAAAAATTGGATAAATAAGTGACGTCAAATCTGCTGTAACACTGTCTGACTCTCCAGGAAATAAGCGTTGGGTTTAAAAGACGGATCCAGAGGGGGGGGGGGGTGATCTAATGCGGTAGAACTGGTTAAACACATTCCAAATATAATTTTAACACAGAGATCATTGCTATGATAGCTGAGTAATTCTGGTTTCCTGAATCGGAAGTGACGAAAGCCAAAGAAAAACACGAGTCATCCCTATATATAACTGACTGAAGTGACGAGTGATAACAGTATACACGGCCGAATTTCAGCTCACTTATTATTCCTTCGAATACCAACAGTTGTTATATGGGACTGTAAGAGGATATCGAACAATTCAATAATGTAATTGAATGCCATTAGATTAGAGAACACGAGAAAAATTGAAATAGTCCGTACATTCCCTTGTTTATATTCATTATATACCTTATAAAAACATGGTAATGCAGTAACTTTAGAGGCGGGATCTAGTCCCCGAACGCCACTCATCTTGTTCTTCTATTTGAAGATGATGCGCCTTGGCCCTGGAAGAAAAATGGCTCGGCAAATTCATGTACCATCGAAATGAAATTTCACTTTGTTGTTTCCAAGACAAAAATTTCGCATATCTTTGTAATGACGTCACACTCAGTTCGTGGTTCATAGTACCGTGATACATTTTTGGTTCTTCTTTTATAAATGGATATTTTTGTCCTCATACAAGAAACGAGAGAAAGACCAGTACAGTAATAAAATGTATTAACATGCACAGACAACTGCCCGGGATTGTTGTGCTCGATGAAGTAAGCTCGTAAATATTTCTATTTCTGGCTTTTCAGTGTTGAGATAAGTTCCAAAGGTATCACGAATACAATTCCCTCAGCAATGAAGCGATATAATATGTTTAATATAATGAAGTGTCTATATTACAGTCATATAGTGGTACACATATCGATCTATCATTTCCAATCATACTGTAGGGTTATAATCATGGAGAGAGAGATGGGGTTTAACGTCCACTCGACATTATAATCATTGACTGATAGGGATCACGGTGGCTAAGTAGATAAGGCGCTCGTTCGCTAGCCTGGAGGGTCGGGTGTTCGATCCCCACATTGGCCGAGAAAGTTCATCTCTATTTTCCGGCGTGATTTCCCCTGGTTAGTGATGCAGAAGGAGGGCCTAACAAGGACAGCTGCCTAGTCGTTCGGATGGGACGAAAAACCGAGGTCCCGTGTACACATTGTAGTGCACGGAAACGATCCCTTGGCAGTTGCAATTCAATATAAGAGTACGCCGTAGGCAAAATTTTCCTCATAGAACACTGTATGGCGTATGCCCGTCTTCCATTAGCCCAGGTTAGGTGCATAATAGTAGGACGTTAAACCACATTTCAAAAAAAAAATCAGTTTAGTGCAGGACATCTTCAATATAACTATGCTTAATCTTGCTTTAACTCCATACATCTTAGCAAGCCCTTCACGTAAAACTCTGCATACTTCGTCACTAATTTTGATTGGCCACTGACCAAGCTGGGGACCTATCAGATTCCGCGATAGAAAAGATCATCGCGGATTCCAAGTCTCGCCCGTTTACATTTATTTCACTAACAGTCATAAAGTGGTGTATAATATCGATCTATTAGATTCAATCATATCATGTGTTTATAATCATTGGCTGATTTTATCCCCCAATCTCGCTTTGACAAATTACTTCATATTGTAAGTTTAACCTTTATGGAACACCTTTATGTAAATAGGGCAGAGTTTAAATGAGAGCTGGGTAAGATTAGACAAATATCTGACATCTTTCGACATTAAAGTTAAAAGAGAAATAGATACTGAAAAGAGAATATTGCACTGCTAATTTCAGTCAATTGCTTCAATTTTAGGCTATCCTCCATCGTCATTTCTACCGTTGTCATAATAATAAACAAATTCGTGTTTTTCAAAATTTACGCTTTTTTCATGACCGTCACAAAACGTATACAAATCCACTAAATATAGCAAGCTAAAGATGGCATGGTCTTGATAATTAACAATTTAGATAAGATAGGCAAAAGGCAGATATAGCTCTTGCATAATGCATATACATATATTATGGGGCCCCATTATGCCACTTCATTGACTTAATTTGTATAATTTAAGCTTGTCGTTTCCCGAACATCCGTATGTCACTTATATCAATCCTTTACTGACTGTCTGATACACATTGGAACTACAAGAATTAACCGATCGTTGCATTTCTTCTACATAGGAGAATGGGCGGTAAGGGGAGGGGGCGACGGGTGGCCGAATGGGTTAATTAACGCGTCAAGTGGCGGAATTTCGATTCGAATTCTGTACCCGACGTCGACCTCGTCTGCATGTCCTACCTCGGGTTTCCTCCCTCTGCGCACACGAATTATTGAAATAACAGTGAACCATGTATTGGTTAAAAAATGACCTGGATTTTGTCGGGTGGACTTAAACCTACCCCCCCCCCCTCGTTCTTATCTTCTACATCAAACCGCAAATACAAATATCACAACAAATGTTTGAATATACCAAGCACTATTATATTCTCGACAACAAGCTATAATGAAAAATAAATATATCCAGTCAAGGTGCTATTGTCGGAAATTGAATTATTAATGGAATATTGATTATCAGTAATTGAGTGTATAGATAATTTAATTAGCGTGGTTATTTTATATAAAAAAAGAAATAATTAATATGGAAACCAAATGGGAATGAATGAATGAAATGGGGTTTAACGTCCTACGCTTAAGCACCTAACCTGGGCCAATTGAAGACGGGCATACGCCAACAGTGTGCTATGAGGGAAATTTTGCCCGGGCAGCGGCGCTACGGCCTACTCTTATATCGAATTCCAACTGCCAAGGGATCTTTTACGTGCACTCCAATTTGTACACGGGACCTCGGTTTTTCGTCCCATCCGAACGACTAGGCAGCTGTCCTTGTCAGGCCCTCCTTCTGCATCACTGACAAGGGGAAATCACGCCGGAAAATCGAGATGAACTTTCTCGGCCAATGCAGGGATCGAACACTCAACCTCCAGGCTAGCTAACCAGCGCCTTATCCACTTAGCCATCGTGATCCCTGGAAACCAAATGGGAGAGAGATAGATGAGGTTTAAAGGGACAATGACACTCTTGAGGAAACCAGTGACGAAAACCCACGTGGTTGAACAGGCAAACTTACTTCTTGTCACTTACAAGCGGTAAACTGAAACCACGCGACATGACTCCAGTGACAGACCTTTATTTCACGCGCACGCGTTAACTATTCGGCCGCCCAAATCAAGAGACATAAATACGTGAGGTTTTGTGTCCTACATTTTTGGCACCGACTGGTATAATGGAGTCGAGCTTAAGCCTTACAGAATTATATTTTGGAACGACTAGACACTATCGTTTCCAGGCCTCCCGTCCAGCACCACCGACAAGGGTAAAGCCAAACGGAGCTTTCTCCGTCAACATCCTCGATGAAACTCGAGACCTCCTGGTTTGGAAGCGTGCTAGCCTCCACAGCTTCCTGATAATACAACAGGCGCTTTCTTGACCACCGCCGCTTCCTGCTATTAATTAGGAATACGGATAAATAACTATTATTATTTTTTTTTCGCGAAAGCGGTAGTTTTTAGAAGGTACTATAGGGAGAATTATTATTCTTGACTAAAAGCAATAAGAATGTTTATTTCAATATCTAGTTAATTACGCAGAAGATATTATACTGTATTGTAGAAAACTATAATGGTTCTCGAAAAATGTATATTATGGATTTGTTCTCGGGCTCCAAACAATGAAATAAAATGTGGGGAGGATAATTTAATCTGGTAACAGGAAGCAGACCGCCAATAATTTCCCCATTGTCTTCCATATTTATTACAACCTATTTGCCAGGCTCAAACTTTTCCCAAAATTTTGTTTTGTCTGGACGCTTTTCAAGACAGACACAGAGCAACACACGATTATTTATTTCTGTATAATATCAATCAATGACATTTTGAGACACCTTAAATAAAGAGTTTGAGATAAATGTGGTATTATCATCCTTTTAACCCGAAGCCGGTTATCCCAGGGGTATGGTTATATTTCAATAAAGGGGGGGGGGGGGGGGAGCGGGTCGTAAGGTCTGATTGAGTATAGTGGCATGGTTTCGATTGGCATGCAAAATGGGCGGAAAGGAAGAGACGGCAATATAATCGTGTAATGGCGGGCTACCCCTCCCAACAGGATGAAAACTGGTAATTGCTTTTCCTGATATTATGACCCCCCCGCCCTTTTTGCATGGTATTGAGCGTTTCCTTATGGTATAGACTTGGTTGAATATATTTGAATTTTGGGCTGATCGATCAAGAAGTAAGCAGTAATGAACTAGGCAGTTCGCCTACTAAACTGGTCTCGCTGCCGAAAAGTAAACCGCTTGCAACAATTTTTGATTGAAACATCTCGCTGCTCTTTGTGTTTGTAAAATTTATGATCATCAGAATGTTAAAAATGTTATAGGCGAAGAAATGTCGTGGATTTAGCATTAACATCAATGGGGCGAGAATTACTTGTCTGACTCCAACAACTCTGTGTAATGTGCACTTCCGGTTTACGGCCATGACACCAAGCCAATAACCTACATGGATTACGTCACAACTTACAAAAACACTAAAATGTTACCATCAATTTATCTGCACTTTTAGTAAATCCCATGATAATGAATAAATGCACCGAGCTCAATTTTCTAAAAGCCTGTTCTTTATTGTGTTCGTGATCTGAAAGTCACATCAGAAATAACTTTAAAGTCTTTAATGGTTTTAATTACTGATAGTTACAGCATCATCACTTTTTAGCTATCGGGATTGTTCAGCCATTACTTCTTCTTCCTTACCAATGGCAATAACTCATTCAATCGAGTTAACGTTTGAAAAGCTCTGAAACCGGATAAACTACGCTACATTTACCAAACTCGGCTATTTCATATCTTCTTTACTTTCTAATGCTTTCCTCCCCATTAAGTAATTCTGTCTACTTAAGTTACAGGGTACTAATGTGTCCATTGTGTGGAACAAAGACTTATTCAGTGACATTATTGAGTTCTAAGACTCTCACCACCATGTTGTTGAAAGGTGTCACATGTCAATATCTCAAATCACTATACTTCATCCAATCCAAGTTACTTTTTCCGTTGTGCTTCAGGCTGGTCATGAAATAAACCAATAAAAGGTTTTAATATTTCGATGTTTTGACTTGAGATAAAAAAAAGAAACAAAAAAACCCCTACATTTCTTACATTCTTATCTACCCAATAAGAATTTACCTTTTGTGTCCATTAATTAATCTCTGTACTTTCTGTATGGCCTAGATCTAAATTAAGACCTAAACAAAACTGTTTACGCTATTAAAATGGTTCTTAAATCAACTCATATTATAGACATTCTTTTGTAATCACATTATTGGTTTGTAAAAAAAAGGAGGATTAAGTAATGGCGAGGTCAACGACGAGGCACTGTGCTGGAATATCATATTATAGACGATGTAAACATGTCATGGGTATAAGATGTTTGACAGCGACGTATTAAATGTTGAGGCTTTGGTATTACTAGTATGTTTATTATGTGGTCTCCATTGCTCGAGCCATTATTGTCCGTCCCTACCGGGAAAACAACGGAAACGTTTTTACGACGAAAACGAAAAAGCGTCAAATATGTATTCAGCTTCAATGAATAGGACAATGATTCCACCAGAGGCACATTAATAAGGTGGTGGTTGACTTGTGGTCCTGGTTTCCACAATATGTGAGCGATCTCATTGATTAGTTTGCAGAAGTGATTTTGTCTTTATGGAACATGTTTTTTTTTTCTTTTAATGAATAATGTCGTACATAATGGTAGATTATATATTTTCGATAAATATCGTCCCAAATAAAATAAAAACCCGTTAAATTGTTAGTAATCATTGTGATGACAATGAATTACAACTAGAGTCTCCATACAAACTAAAACCTGCTCTCCATTTCACCCTGTGTAAAATGTATACAGAATAGATGAGACCCTGGCATCAACAGTGAAACTTGCATATTCCGGTCATTATCGGTCATGCTCACACACTTCTAATTTGTTGGTCAGTATTTTCGATATACAAATATAATAAATAAAATCATTAATATAATATAGAAAACAAAACATATAAATTATATGCCTTATATACCATTTCATCATTAGTAATATTCTCACAGTGGCTAAGTGGTTAATGTGCTGGTTCGCTAACCTAGAGGTTGGGTGTTCGATCCCTGCATTGGCCGAGAAAGTTCATCTCGATTTTCCGGCGTGATTTCCCCTTTTCAGTGATGCAGAAGGAGGGCCTGATAAGGACAGTTGCCTAGTCGTTCGGATGGGACGAAAAATCGAGGTCCCGTGACACATTGGCGTGCACGTAAAAGAACCCTTAGCAGTTGGAAGTCAGTTGCTGCCCGGTCAAAATTTCCCTCATAGCACACTGTATGGCGTATGCCCGTCTTCAAGTATGCAGATATCCTATTTGGTTAACAAAATACAGATCGGTAAATACTCATAAACTACCCTGGCTTCATATAGATTTATTGGATTCAAGATAGCAACAATTTCAAGCCCGAGTACATCTAAAGAAAATATTAAACGCGAGACTGCATCCAGCTCCATTTCTGATATATATAATCATTTCTCAGAATTTTGATCTAACAAAACCGTGTAAGTCATAATGTAAAAGGATCAATTCGAATTTTTTTTATAATAAATTATAAGGAGAACGGTTAGCCCCACAACTCAACTACGCAGCGAAGACAACCCCCATATTAAACCTACTTCTTAGACTATATAGAGTTAAGATAGCCATGCATCTATAAAGACTGTGTTACCTTCTTGACTATATAGAATGAATGAATGAAATGGGGTTTAACGTCCTACTTTTATGCACCTAACCTGGGCTAATGGAAGAGTGGGGGGAAACTGGAAAACTCACGAGGTTGGAAATGCGACTCCACTCCTTGTCACGTACAGCCGGCGATTCAAAACCTCGCCAGTTGACTCAATCAATAGATAGCTCCCCCCCCCTCACCAATAAAGATTAACACTGCCTTCGCAAATATAATGAGTAACCACAACTATAAAGTCTATACAGTATAATTCTACCACCACAACAATTAAGGCTATCCCCGCACCTATAAGAAGTAAAGCTACCTCCACAACTATAATAAGTAAGGCTACCACCACAGCTATAATAAGTAAGGCTACCCCCACAGCTATAAGAAGTAAAACTACCCCACACTAATAAGAGTAAGGCTACCACCGCCATTATAAGGCTACCTCCACAACTTTAAGAAGTAAGACTACCCCCATAAGAAGTAAGACTACCCCCACAACTTTAAGAAGTAAGACTACCCCCACAACTTTAAGAAGTAAGACTACCCCCACAACTTTAATAAGTAAGACTACCCCCATAAGAAGAAAGACTACCCCCACAACTTTAAGAAGTAAGACTACCCCCACATCTATAAGCATTAAGGCTATAACACGTAAGGCTACCACCACAACTATAACAAGTAAGGCTACCCTCACAACTATATCGAGTAAGGCTACTACCACCATTATAAAGAGTAAGACTACCTCCACAACTATAAACAGTAAAGTCACCACCACAACTATAAGAAGTGAGACTACCAACACATCTATAAGAAGTAAGGCTACCACCACAACTATAACAAGTAAGGCTACCCTCACAACTATATCGAGTAAGGCTACTACCACCATTATAAAGAGTAAGACTACCTCCACAACTATAAACAGTAAAGTCACCACCACAACTATAAGAAGTGAGACTACCAACACATCTATAAGAAGTAAGGCTACCGCCACAACTATGAACAGTAAAGTCACCACCACAACTATAAGAAGTGAGACTACCGCCACAACTATAAAGATAATAAAATAAAACCAAATACGAACAATCCAAACCATTAAACAAAATTCGAAGTCCTAAACGGTATAGGCAAAATAGTGTAATCAGCATAGGCATCATGAACTGTTCACCGTGTACAAAATACACGACAAACTGTGGTAACAGGTGTCACCACCACAACTTGAGATAGACGAGGTCAGATTGAGCGATAGTATATAGTTTAGTAGTCACAGACACATTAAATAACACAGGACATAATATAACATAACACAGAAGATGTGGTGAATCGTTAAGCAGTTGATTTATAACCAAATTATATGGCTATATTTCCAGACGAGAGCTAAATTAGCTTTGAGTTTGAGAAAACAAAGAACTTGATAATCAAGATGAAGACGTCTAACGCTTCTGTGAAATTATCATTTAATCTTAGAAATAATCCTATAGTTTTATGCCAAGTCGGCATCAGACCCAAAGTTAATCTTGTATCTGTTATAATGTTAACTATCCTAATGGACCTCGACATTATGAGGAGGGTCCTTGGCGAAAAAGTAATTTCGAAGCAAAGTGTATATTTAAAGCCCCAATACCACTCTTGTTGTAACTGAATAATATGTGTCAATCTTTATTCTGGTCAACAATTTGTACTATTTACAATATTCAAATTAATAAATGATACAAATTTCATCTTAACACACCTAATTTTAAAAATTGAAAAAATTTAACTGCATGCCGTAACATGGTTTGAAAACACTTACGTAAGCACTTCCAAATGCAACCTGGATTTAAACATATTTCCGAACCCTCTGGACAAGTAAGATAGGTTATAATGGATAATTTACACAACAGGTAGGACACTTAAACATCTAGTAGTTAGAATAAGGCTAAAAAAAATTCGGAACCTGTCAAGCCAGCAAGAGTGTTATTGTCCCTTTAACATGATTGCCACGTCACTTGCCTCAATGTCAGCCCTTATGACATTATTATCCACAAATATTGGACCACCTACCCCGCCCCACCCCTAATGTTTGATAGTCTTACAATTATTACGGTTACACGTTCACATAATTGAATTTTTCACCAGATAACTCGCCTTTACATATTCCTGTTGAGATTGCTTCACAGAATTGAAATGCGATGATATGGGGTTTAACATCCTATTTTTTCTGCTCCGACTGGGCTAACGAAGACGGTGCTTCAAGCCGACATGTCAAAATAAATTAAAATATCCGTTAATGGAAATGAATGAATGAAATGTGGTTTACAACGTCCTACCATTATGCGGAAGACGGCCATACAGTGTGCTATGAGGGAAATTTGGCCCGGGCAGCGACGCTACGGCCTACTCTTATATCGAATTCCATCTGCCAAGGGATATTTTACGTGCACTCCAATGTGTACACGGGACCTCGTTTTTTCGTCCCATCCGAACGACTAGGCAGCTGTCCTTGCCGGGCCCTCCTTCTGCATCACTGACAAGGGGAAATCACGCCTGAAAATCGAGATGAACTTTCTCGGCCAATGCAGGGATCGAACACCCGACCTCCAGGCTAGCGAACCAGCGCCTTATCCACTTAGCCTCCGCGATCCCACCGTTTATGGAAACCTGAAGACCTGTTTAATTTATAATTTGAATGAACTACGCTAACCTCATATCTTAACACACCTGTGCGTGATATGGTTATAAGTTGTGCCATCTCTGATAGAAAGAATTCAGTCTAACGATAACTCGGGGAAATGTGAGAATTGGTCACAGCGCCGAGATTTAAAATGTGTGGGACATCCGTAGTGAAATATCTTATTGAATGATTTGGGGTTGTGTCTTCCCAGTGCGTGTTTCTCATTTACCATCAACATCCATTAGCGTTTAGTCGTTTTATAAATGACAGCCAGGTATTAACACATGTATTGGTTGTACTTCCGGTGCAATTCGCCCACATAAATAATGCTCGATTCTCATTGTCGTGCGATGCGTTGTGATAGGATTGTCCCAATTGAATCCACGACCTGGTGATTGTCAATACGTTTCGATACGATCAACACGATTTCTTTGACTGAACAAAAGATATGTTAAGACCTGATAGGATCACCACGATTACTCAACGATTAAAACTATCATTTCAATTGTGGCACGAATAGTGTGAACTTAGCATAAAACACGAACGACCCAACATGCTATTTACGATTTTAAAAGAAAATACTAAAACAGAGGGGTGTTATTGTCCAATAGATGGTGTCTAATTGACCAATCAAAATGCGAGGTTCACTCTTAGCATGTTACAATCTCAAACAACAGTTTGCTGAACAATCTGAGTTAACGAAGATAGGTATACGCCATGTAAGGACCCTTACACCTACATTTTATTAAATATTACCCGCATGCCAATATATTTATGAAGCGGTAATCTTTCTATTTCTCCAAAAACTGATGATACTTCTCAGAATAATTCATAAAAATTAAATGGAGTTGTAATTCCCGCGTTTCTGCACCGACTGGGATAATGTAAGAGATTTTCTGCACCGACCTACCGAATGGGTTAATGAAGATGTGATCCCTGTGAGAGATTGTACTGTTCATGACGATTTCGGTTCAGACGGGAGAAAGTGGCTGGTTTTCAGTTCGGTCACAATTAGCCAATAAGGTAATCAAAATCTAAGATGATTTGAAAGCTACCCTGCTAAGTTAGTCTGGAAGTAACATTCTTTATTCTATCCAAAACATATTGTTGATCACGAATGGAAATGAAATGAAATTAACTTATTCACCATTGACAATGGGAAACCATTTCACCACACACAAACATTTGGCAGGAAAGGAATGGGGTTTAACGTCTCGGTAACACAATATCAAAAAATAAGTAAATTAGTGCAGTTAAAAACCTGGGGTATAACTGTCGATAGTTTGTTTAATTTAATCAGACGATTTTCACAGTTTATTCTACATCACGACCCACTGACACAACAAATTTTCACTTCATTAATCAATCGTTTGTTAAAGGTACGGTCTGTAGTTAAAGTGTGTTAAAGGTACGGTCTGTAGTTAAAGTTTGTTAACGGTACGGTCTGTAGTGTACGGTCTGTAGTTAAAGTTTGTTAAAGGTACGGTCTGTAGTTAAAGTTTGTTAAAGGTACGGTCTGTACGTAATAATTGTTAAAGATAAGGTCTGTAGTTAAAGGGACTGTCCCGAATAGAACCTAGCCTCAAAATTAAAAGTCCGAGTACGTATGAAATTTAAACGCCAAAATATAGAAGACTGGTGTATATACTCTGACTCAAAATTTCAGCTCAAAATATTGAGTCGTTTGGACGTGAGCGTTACAACAGCTTATCCGGGCACGTAACCCTTTTAGGATTTCGGGTCAATTCTTTCTTTGGGTGAATGGTCCATATGCTGTACTTCATAACAAAAGGTAAATTTCACCAACACATTATTTTTATAAAATAAAAACCTGGTTTTATTAAATCGCCGCATGATAAAGTTTGGGACACCGGACTCCATTTCAAGATGAAGACTCTGGGTTTAAGTTGTTTGAAAAAGTATCACATATATTGAGCCAGTGGCTCGGTCCTAAGGTAGGGGATCTTAATGGATTTAAACACAAAATTAAAGAGTTTTATTCTCAAAAACATTATCGGGACTGACCCTTTAATGTTTGTTAAAGGTACGTTCGTTAACCACAGGACCGTAGTTAAGGGGGTCCTGGGAGTGCGAAGCCCCCCTGGGAATAATCTTGCCCCCACTGACATAAAGTTGTCGACCATATGACGGGGGGGGGTGTGTGAAAAACACGGCACCCCCCTATCAGCCGGGCTGCCCCCCTCCACCAGCAAGCTGGTGGCTACGGGCCTGGTTTAACATAAGGTCTGTAGTTAATGTTTAAAAGACAAAAATCCACAAATATATCTACACATCTGAAATGTCCTTGTGGCTATGCTAGATCGATGTTACAAGATGTCCCACTAATGATGCGGGTGTTGACTTTTCTCTAGATTCTAACACCCATTTCCCGGTAACCCTTCACATATGCAATTGGCAGAGTAGGCGCGTCACTATATTTAGCTATAATATTGTTTGCACCCTCTTACGCACTTATCCTAAACAACCAGAAAAGATGTTTACAAATATCAAGTAAAAACAAAACAAAGATAAAGAAATAGCTTTATTTAACGTCCGATTCCACCGAAGTGATATCGCAGACTAAAACAAAAAATATTTTGAGCTCTCCCTTTAATCTCAGAACCTGGATTCCCTTCAAATTTCTGTCGACACGCAGGATTAAGTCTGTTGATTCTGACAACTGAGTATATACACTTGGGATTAGCGAATAGAGTTGTCTACGAATTGTATTAAAGTTGGTTTGATCCTGCGTCAAGTATTGTATAACACCATTTCACGGACAGTTTTAGAATTTCTATATCCGCCTTGTCAATAATATTATTGTCTGATCCATTGAAGATTCTTTTGGATTTCACACAAAGATTAGTTGTTCTTTTATCTAAAGCCATACCTCTTGGCTGTATCTGATTCCAAAATAATAATAACCCTATTTGTTTCATAGAAATCGTGATGTTACAAAATAACAAATGATAGACATAGAAACACGTGCAAAAAAGAAAGAAAACATACAAGTTTATTTCTATGTATAATTACTATGTCAAGATTGATTATAGTGTTTGGGACATGCCACGTTAACAAAATGTTCTTACAAACCAGTGGCTCAGTGAGTAGGACGTTGTCTTGCTAACCTTGAGATCCTTGCGTTGGCAGAGAAAGTTAATTTGGATTTTCCGACGTGTTTCCCCTCGTCAGTGGAACTGGACGGAGGGGCTGGCAAGGGTAGCTTGAGTCGTTTACGGATGCGACGAAAAACCGAGGTTCCGTGTACAATCCCCTTGGCACATGGAATTCAGTGTTGGGTAGAGGCCATAGCGCCGCTGTCTGGCCAAATTGTTCTCAAAGCACCTGTACGGCGTCCCGTCTTCATTAGCCCAGTCGGAGCAGAACAGTAGAACGTTAATAAACCCCAGCTCTTTTCTTTTTGTTGTTGTTGTTGTTTTAAGGGGGGGGGGCACGCTCTTGGGTATACATCGTTAGATTCCATCAATTAATGTACTATCGACATGAACCTTTGCATTATTGTTCATTAAACAACTGCTCATTGATTAATGGATTTTAAGATAACGTTACAATACCAAGAGGATGTTAAGTTCCTTGTATTCAGATGCTCGCCATAGTAAATCGACAGGTTACTTCCGACACAGCAAACATTAACGTGCTACTGCATAGATCGGAACACTAAGAAACAATGAAAACGTGTCAGTATGTAACCATGTGCATTTTTTTTTTTTTTTTGAAAACGAAAGATTAAAATTTAAAAAAAAATAGCGGATTTTAACTGCATTTCAAATTTATGTTTACATGTATATATTATTATGGCTGTTGTGTACACACACACATATATATATATATATATATGTACTTTCCTTTATTCTTCTTTGTTGTTCAATCTATTGTTATATTATGTAATTTATTTGTAACCGACAGAGGGGTTTATATAGGCTTTGCCTGTTCCCCAATCCCCTCAGTTTCTGAATAAATATTGTTTTTTCAAAAAAGAGGATGTTATACTTCCATTAGAATTATCGTTCCATCTATAATTTTTTGGCGGTTGAAATTAGGTCGTGTTGCACCTTAAACCATTTTAATGGTTACGTCTTAATATCACGCAATTTCTTGTTGATTGTCGACCTCCCGCACCTAAGTTATAAATTAGTTTGTGTTTTCGATCGAATATAAAGTATTACACATCGTAATTAAATTGGACGTTGAATCAGTTAATTATTATTTTCTACAACTTTCTCCGATAAGAAATAAGAAATAATAGGATGGTAAAAGAGTGACTGTCATCTCTCCGTGTTTAAGAAAGTCAAAATGTTCGTGATACAAACACTTAAAAGTGTCAGAAAAAATGCTAAACATTTTAGGAGAAAAGAAAAAACGATTTTTCCGATTTTATAGTGTTATAAAAGGTGTCAATAGGAGTGAAAAAGTGGCACATATATATCAAATGTCAATTTTCTTGGACAATGGCGTCCGAATTCATGTGGTGGGGGGAGTGGGGGGTGTACAGTGGTAGTACATTTTTGAAAAACAAGGAACTTTAAACCCGGGATCTCATGGTGTGATTGTCAGTTGCCGTATAGCTCCCTTCTTAACAACAAATAGCAGATAGTGTCCTAGATAATAATAATAATAATAATAATAATATTAATAATCGATCGTGACCAATGTATGGGAAATATGTTACCCTTCTGTCGAACTAAGTTTTTTTGTTTACATGTGGGCTGTTGTTGCCTAGCCGACTCATGTCCAAACCTTTGTTAAAGTTAGGTTGCCACTATCACGGTCCGAAATACGAATCAAATCTTGGTGTATGCTAGGTTGTCGCTGTCGTGCAATGCTTTACGGTAGGATTGTCCCAAAATTTTACAAACTTAAAAAAAAAATGCGTTTTCACATCTTTCCAGGTCAGATCGCAGAACCTTAGCGTTTGCTTTCGACTATTGATACCACAGCGCGATACCTGGCGTTTCCACCACGCTTTTACCACGCTTATGGTGATCATGGCGGGCTCTATGGCCATATTCGGTCTGACGGGGTAAAGATCAAGACTTCTTTCAAGTTTGGTAGTGTTTTGGGTCATTTTCTCGTGTTGTGTTTACGTTTACCGGCGACCTTGTACGTTTTCTAGTCGCTGAACGGTCGTAGCAGCGCAGTAAGGACGCCAACCGATCTGACGGGGTCATAAATGAAGATATGTTGTTTCGATACGACCGACGCAATTGTTGCGACTGGTCTAAATATATGATAAGATTTGATAGGATCACCCCGATTATTCCGCGATTAAAACCACGATTTCAATCGTATCGCAAATCATGATGGTTAGAACCTACGTGACGGGGTGTCGATTGTTTGTGCCTGACAAGGAGTAGGGTCGCTTGTCCAATCTTGTGAGATTTGACCGGTTCCCCCGGTTTCCTCCAACTGCTAAAGCCCCCTATCTGCAAGTGCATTATTGGAATAAAGTTTGATCGTATGTTAGTCCCAGGAAGACCTCCTTTAATGTAAAGGCCCCTATCTACAAGTACATTATTGGAATAAAGTTTGATCGTATATTAGTCCCAGAATGACCTCATTTTATGTGAAAAATACGTTAAACCCCATTCACCCAATCCTCTCTTTCTCTATCTGTGTTTATGTGTGATGCGTTTTTCCTGCACTTAATAATAGGAGGTTCGATATTTGTTGTTTGTCGTTGTTGTGGTCCCCCTGTTCTTACTGACAAACTAGCAAACCAACTCTTCGGAATGAAATAACCTGAATTAACTCTCGTAATTGGCCACTTGTCTTCCTATTGAAAGTATGCGTGGAAATCACTTACGGAAGTTAAACGAGCGCAACAAGTCTGGTTTGATTGGCCCGTTAAGTGACAAGAGAACAAAATCAATCTTCAGTAATGAACAGTTTAAAGACTGGTAGCAATTAGATAACCCATAAATAACCCCGCATACAATCACCGTCAATAAAAGTTTATGTCAATTTAACGTCTTTATCGTCAAATACGGATTAATCAATGTTCCCTGTTACGCCAACTGATTACTTAGAATTTCACGGATCGAAGCTGAAGTTGTGGTGTAATTTGAATTGCGGGTTCGGTATTATTGGTTTTTTTTTAAACTAATGTCCGTTTTAAACTTCGTATATCTTGGTCAACAGCGCATCTAAGACCAACGAGGGGGGGGGGGGGGGGCTTTTCTCGGGGCGAACACTGGGCTTTGAATATCAAACAAGATTTTGTAATATTCAAGTCCTGTTTAAAGATACATTATGGGAGATTAGACAACGAGTTGGCAGTTCTCACTATTATAGTTAAATACTACATAATGTAAAGGCAATTTTCTGAAAATTTCAGTCTAATTGATCCATTATGAATCGTGACCCATTCGAATGAAAGTTCCGCTTAGCCTTGATCATCATTACCGAAGTCGGTAAGGCGAAACTAATATTCTCGATTATCCATTTATTTGTTTAATCACGAAGGAAAGTTTTCTTGCAAATCGGACAACAATCCAACAACTATCGTAGTCTAGCCTTACCATCGAGAGCTAATTATGGTCTGATTAAGTTCGCTAATGTCTAATTTATAATTTCTATAACATCTGAAGCCTAAATTAAGATTTGAAGTAATCAGATTTAGCTCTTGAATAATGTAACTTTAAAGAAACTTTAATCCCAAAACTATGTTACGTCCCTTAATACGGGTGCTCAAGTGCGAATGGCCAGGTCATTGGTCTGGCCCCCCTTTTTTGACCGAGAAAGTTCCACGGGACGGGTGACAAGATTCCTGACAGAAATCGAAATTAAAGCAAGTTTTAGCGCTGCTGTCTGGGCCAAATTTCAGGTAAATACGTCCGGGTATTTATTACCTAATTATATTAAGATAAATCATAGCAATTAATATTGTATATATTTCTGTAGATGAATAACGATTGATATTACTACACCTCGGAATTGTCGTGTATTTTGTACACGAGAAGCAGTCCATTTGCTGATTACACTATTTTGCTTGAATACACTATTTTACCTATAACGTTTTTAGGACTTCGAATTCTGTCTAATGGTTTGGCTTGTTCGTACTTGGTTTTATTTTATTTCAGATTACATAGATCACGACCTTATTTGGTTTTAGACACATCCAGCTCATTTTTTATCAAGGTCGCTGATATGTAAACAAGATCAGGACACGTGGTTGTTTGCGAGTAGGTTAGGTTTAGGGTAAGCATTAGGGTTAGGTTCAGGGTCAGGTTTAAGATTTAGGAAGAGAGGTTAAGTCTTCACATAAGCACTGACCTCGGATGATGAAAAATTAGTTCGTGATATTTCCTAGTTTTATTTAAAAAATACATACAATACATTAGATTTATACACAAAGGCGATTTCACTGTTTTTTTTTTGTGTTGGTGGTGCTTATGGTCTTCCTTGAACGGTGCTTCTAGTATTCTGGTATTTTGGTTGTTTTTGTTTCTGAAGTAGAATGAATAAACCTAGATATATAACTACGTAAGTGAGCTAGGGTTTAACTTCCGGTCCAGATTTTATAATGGTCGAACAGAGTTACCCAAATTGTTCATAGTGGACTTTAGATTAATGACCAATAATCTTCTCTCTTTTCAAAATATACTCATTATCTCTGTCTATGCTGTATCAGTATATTGCTGGTCTCTTACTGAGGTCAGGTCATTCATTTCCTGGTTTTAATCACCATGGTTTTATATATATATAGGCCTACCATATATATATATATATGGTAGGCCTATATAAAACAGGCAATTATACATCTTTACTACGCCCAATGTACTTTATTTAATTTGTAAATCTTCTAAGGGGCACGGCGCCTCAGTGAGTAAGACTCTGGAGTTCCCGTTTCCGACCCCTGTGTGGACCGCGAAAAAAATCATTTGGCGTTTGCTGCGGGATTTCTCTTTGTCAATTGTTCAGGAGAAAGGGCCTGGACGAAACCCCGAGGTCCCATGGTGTGCATGAAAAAGATCCCTTGGCAGTTGGAATTCGATATAAGAGTAGGCCGTAGCGCCGCTGCCCGGGCAAAATTACCTCATAGTATACCGCATGATGTACACCATCTTCATTATCCCAATCGCCCTAGAGGCAGAGCTGTAGGAGGATAAACTCCATTGTATTTTATTCCCGCATTACTCATTCGGCAAACCTCGACAGATTCCGGTACTCTCCGTAACCCTACATCTAGACTCGGAAGTATGACAGTAAGTGATATGTACCTACGACCATACATTTGCGATGCGGCTAGTCGACTACCGATTTACTTTAACAGGAAAACGTGCCACTTTTACAAAAAAGTCCAAAAATGGCAGTCATTTTTTAGTTTGTTGATATAATCTCCATGGGGGCAGTCATTTTTTATCCGAGCCCTTCAAAATAGTTCCAAAATGGCGGAGTTTGTCATACATCCGGGTCTAGATGTAGGGTACCGGAATCTGTCGAGATTTGCGGAGTGCCGCAGTACTGTGAATAGATTCCAATGACATTTATTTAAGGGGAGGAATGTTTGACCAAGGCATTAACAGAAGAGATAGGGTTTACGTTCATCTTTGCTACTGAAAATCAAGGTCTGGGTCACTCGTCAACTTTATGGCCTGTTAACTAGATATTTAAAGTCTCGATCATCCAGACTGTTCATTTAAATATAAAATTTATGACTTCCTCCCGTGCCAGTCAACCAATAAAAGCCATTAGCTCCGTGACCCAATCAAAATTTATTGCCTATATCAAGTTATCGTCTTGAAACTGAATAAAGAAAATCGGCTGCGAACAGGTTCCCTCGATGGACAGTGAAAGGCGCATGCTATCGGATGGGGGCGTCTTCTTGTCACGTCCATCCGGGGATTCGAAACCACGCCGGTTTACTCAATGACAAGTCTTGTGATACAGTGCGCACGAACTAACAATTCGGCCACCCATTCCACCCTATACTTCAATAAGGTTAAAGATTTGGATAAAGAGCTGGGCTTTCAAAAGGTCCTCCATGTTTGGCAGAAATGAGATTAAATGGAGATTAACGCCCTTCGGTTCTGCTCCGACTGGGCTTATAAAGGCGGGAATATGTCATACAGTGTGTTATGATGGGGCATATTGTCCTGAGCAACTGGGGTACGGCCTACTCTTATTACGCATTCCAACTGCCAATGGTTCTTTTACATGGACACCAATTTGTAGACAACGCGGTACCTCGGTTCCATCCGACATACGATACGTTGCCCCTTGCCAAGCCATTATGTCATGTGTTATTGACAAGGGGAAACCGGGGGGTTGGGATGGCCTAGTGGTCTAGAGTGCCGCGCTTCGACCTCTAGCTGACGGGCCAGCTTTGGTATGTGGCATGGAGATAGGGGCGCCCTCTCAACCTCGTGGGTTTCCTCCGGGCACTCCGATTTCCTCCCACTGCTAAAGACCCCTACGCAAAATGACTTAGTTGTGTTGAGTGAACTTTAAAAACCATTTCTTTCTCTCTCTCACAAGGGGAAACCACGCAACAGATCCAGATGCATTTCTTTCGGTCAAAACCTGGATAACACAACAGCAACTATAGGTTATCGATCTATCACTGGATTATGTTCTAAATGTGTCAACATTATTGTGAATCAATGAACAGTATCGATTCTCAGCCTGAAGATGTTATTCTAGCTTACATTGATTAGTTTCCATTCATGAAAAAATTGAAATCAGTGTTCAAACCCGTCTACAATAATCCGATTTTTCTAATAGGATAATTTTGGGGGTTTTTTTGTTTTTTTTTTACCAATGTTCTTTTTTAACTTTTATGATTAGATTTCGTTCGTGTGGAAACTAAAATCAATATTGAAAGAATTCTCAATATCTTCATAGTAATTCGGTCAATACAGCAGATTTAAAAAACAAAGTAATTCAAACATGTCAAGGGAAGTGGGAATTAATGCCACGCCTTGGATTGGTCAGTCATTTTGTCAAGGGGCGTGATTTTACGATTTCCTCGCTTATACGTGACAAAAAGTAGGATCAGCTGTTCAACAACGTGGGATTTCACCTCCGACAACTAAATACCACTGCATGCAAGCGAATTATTGAATTATATTGAATCATTTGTTGGTACCGAAATGATATAATTTGAGTCGAGGTGAACACTACCCCACCCCCCTCTCTCTCTCTCTCTCTCGTTTTCTCTCTCTTCTTGGTAGTGCCGAAATGACATAGAATGCGTCGAGGTGAATATTAAACCCCACTCCACCCCCCTCTCACCACCTCTCTCCCATTGAAGCCATATTTGAACCCGATAATGCAGTGACTCATTCTGTCTACATTGTTTAATAATTAATGTTCTAAAGTCAATATGTAATATGATATATTAATTGACAAATATCGTATAACGAGGTTTATTATTAACGATGAATTCTCAAAGTAAACAATGTCGTCGTGTATGTCAAGTTCATCAGTAATTGTTTTTAACGTGGGAGAGATCCTATCAGGTCGAGAAATTTGAGGCATTGTATTTAAAGTCACTCAAAAGTCGACCAGAAACTTCCATGACTACAACCTGGGACCAAGTTCACAAAGCATTCTTAGACCAAATTTATAATTTACTCAACTTGCAATCACTATTTATTAAAAATATCATTGATCCAGAAATACAAAACTTTGCCCATAGTTTTTTATTGATGTATTTGATACATTCAAATAACAACAATTTTATAAAGAGCTATATTATAGTTAAGACAAGTAAAACAAATTTGAGCAAATTCTTAACTTAAGTCTTGGAATGTTTTGTGATTTCGGGACCTGATCACCGACTGCACTGATCACCAATGATAGATATCGGTGGACTAATGAACCCGCGGACTACTGATCCCGCGCACAGGTGAGCATTACCCGCAAAGACTATGCATTTCATATTGTATTGATTTGTGACATAAGATTGTAATCACAAGTGAGCGATATGAACTTGATAATCATCATAGAATCTTACAAGACCAAAGAATGATTGATGTATTTCACTGAGGTTACATGTTCCTCCATTACATCAAACATGTGGCGATCGATGAACATCATACATGATGCGATCGATGAACATCATACATGTGGCGATCAATGTGCATCATACATGTGGCGATCGATGAACATCATACATGTGGCGATCGATGTGCATCATACATGTGGCGATCGATGTGCATCATACATGTGGCGATCGATGTGCAGCCTACATGTGGCGATCGATGTACATCATACATGTGGCGATCGATGTGCAGCCTACATGTGGCGATCGATGTACATCATACATGTGGCCATCGATGTGCAGCCTACATGTGGCGATCGATGTGCATCATACATGTGGCGATCGATGTACATCCTACATGTGGCGATCGATGTGCATCATACATGTGGCGATCGATGTGCATCATACATGTGGCGATCGATGTGCATCATACATGTGGCGATCGATTAACAGCATACATGTGGCGATCGATGTGCAGCATACATGTGGCGATCGATGTGCATCATACATGTGGCGATCGATGTGCATCCTACATGTGGCGATCGATGTGCATCATACATGTGGCGATCGATGTGCATCATACATGTGGCGATCGATGTGCATCATACATGTGGCGATCGATTAACAGCATACATGTGGCGATCGATGTGCATCATACATGTGGCGATCGATGTGCAGCCTACATGTGGCGATCGATGTACATCATACATGTGGCGATCGATGTGCAGCATACACGTGGCGATCGATGTGCAGCATACATGTGACGATCGATGTGCAGCATACATGTGACGATCGATGAACATCATACATGTGACGATCGATGTGCAGCATACATGTGACGATCGATGTGCAGCATACATGTGGCGATCGATGTATTTCACCAAGGTTACATATTCCTCCATTATATTATACACATGGCGATATATTTTACCGAGGTTACGTACCCCCCCCCATCCCCAATAACATCATAAACATGTTACTTATCTGAATCACGACAAATTGACATTTACATATTTCTCTGCTTTTCGCACAGGAGTAAGACAAATATTTATGAAACAGCTGTTACGGTCTAATCTGTAACCTTAAAACAGGCGAGATACGGACGTTCGGAATGACCGAAAAAATGTCGACCGGTCTTTTATTTATCTCCCCGGTGCTGTAACCTTGTTTTATATAGAAAACAATCATTAGTTATGTGATAACAAAAATGAATTCAGATTTCCGAAAAGAATTCATTAATTTGTAATCCCAGTAATCTCAGTCGGGCACTCTTCAGACATCTTTGTGGAGTATTATTGCGTCTCGGACGTCGTGGAGACCATTAGATTGAGATTATTTTTCTCGAGACAAGCGCTAGACTCCCTAGATGACAATTATCAATAGGTTGAAGACTGGTAAAATCTTGTAGATAAATGTCCCTTCACGTCATCAACTGATCGTGTATCGATATTCGGCCTCTCCCTAGAGACCAGTTAGTTCAAATTTTGGTCTTTCTGTCAATTGCAGTTTGCCAGTAGCGACAGTTTCCGACACATGACAAATCTGTCCCTTTTCTACGTCACTGGATACAGCCATCCTGAATTAGAGTCGTCTATGATAAAGTAAGCTTGAGGAAACGATCTTTCGTATTGGAAAATGCACAATGTTTCAACAGTCATACTAACATCGTTTTGGGGTGAAATAAAATAAAACCAAGTACGAACAATCTAAACCAGTAGACAGAATTCGAAGTCCTAAAAAAACGGTATAGGCAAATTAGTGTAATCAGGCAAAATATTGTAATCATCATATGGACTGTTCACCGTGTACAAAATACAAGACAAACAGTGGTAACAGGTGTCCGGAAGAGTAAGCTTACCCTGTCTGGCGCGCCACATCCGCCATAGCTGCATCCAAACATAGTCATCGAGCAGGCCTGGCGGAGTACTCTTTTCTTCAGGTTTCTGCGAACCCTGGACCCTTGCCTATAGGGACTTATGATGAAAGCCCCTCATCCCCCAAGAATTGCTTCCGTCGGCCCTGTTGAGGATGTTAATAATAAACATATATTATATAGATGCCGCCATGCTATATATGTAACCAAGGTAACCGAATTTGCAGTCGTCTGATGTCGTCGATCAAATGAAATGAAACGAGGTTTAACGTCCTACTGTTTAGTCCAAACTGCGCTTATGAAGACGGATTACACGTAATGTACTAGATCAACCATACAAATGAAATGCATCAAGCGATGGCAGCACTTTGCCTTTCCCCAAACGTCGGAGTAACGTCCTACTTTTGTTTCAAATTCTAACTCGCAATGGTTTATTAACATACAAGGTGTATTTAACGTGCACACAGTCCGTACGACTAGCCACTGTTATTTCCCAGGGACTGCATCCTAACTAGTAACATTCAGAGGAGTCTTGCTCGACTCACGGAATCTAACCCCAACTGCCAGGTTAATGAACCCGCACCTTATACTCACCGATCCACCGTGGCTAAGACAAAGAAATGGGAGTGTAAAATGTAAGAAACTGAGAAACTCGAGTAAAAGGCGTCAACATTAATTTTCTAATTTGACGCCGTTGAAACGCACCGGAATCGATTACTATATATAGATACCCATTAAAGGATTTCATAAAACATGATTATTCCTATACATGTTATTAATCAATTTGGTTCCAGTTGGAATAATCGTCAAACTAATAATTGATGAACGTAACGTGAACAATTATATAACGCAACCTGATTAACCACCTGTATTGAAAGCCGCATTATAGAGATGCCGTGATGATTAAACATAACATTATTAGACCGACAAAGCCGTGTCGCCACGAGTATGAAAGGCGCGAACCTCTAACTCAACATTATCCATTATATTCGAAATTAAAAACACCATTTAGAATTCAGTATTAGTCCATTTCAATCGATATTGATGTTGTTATTTTGTCGTGGAAATAAAGGTACTTAATATCCAATGATTAAAACAAAATGAACATTTTATTACTGGCACATAAGTCGCCTATACTAGGGTTTGGTGGGCCATTTGTAATGAACAAAGAAAAACATATTCTACTAGACAATATCCGGTATTTACGTAGATGGGTGGAATTGAAATTTCAGCGATCTATGCTGTTCGTCGGTCTTTTGGTGTTCACGAAAGGTTAATGATAGGCCTGTCAGTCCTTCGGCTGTTTTCTAAGACCCCCCCCCCTCCCTCAGAACAACAATAACCACAAGATTGGTAAAGTTGGGGAAACAGTTCTTGGTCCAATAATCTCCTGCGCACTGGTTTTATTGATAATCACCCCAGGAGGTTAAATATGTCACTAATTGGTAGAACCTCGTTAAAATGTGACACTATCCTGTGTAGCTATATAAATTTGTGACACGGACCGTGGCACTATTGTGACAGTATCGTCTGGGTCTTTCTGTGACTTCACGCTGTGCATTATATGGTCAATTAACTTTGGAACACTTTTTACGTTAACTATGTTAACTATCTTTATAATATCCATAATACAACCGTTGCATACAGGAATTTATAACTACACAAAAACAGAAGCTGGAGATAGAGAACTTATATATTTAGCTTATATTTAATGTTATAGCTGTGTGTATTGGGCCCCGGGAAAATTGACCAGTTACCCCCTTTATCGGATTGGTCAGCCGCACGGACGCTTACCTGGATTTCAACAGTTTGTTTAACGCATAGGATTGCCATATTTGGATTATCAGACTTACGATCTCATTGCCCGATTTTAATTCACTAGACATATCTTTGTTAACCTAGTTCTCGTTGTCACTAGTACTATAGCTACGACTTCATTACATTAACCAGAACTTGGGTAACCTCTAAACTCTACAGTATTTTATAAACAGTTACTGTTAATCATTAAATCGGAAATCATCAGCTTTGTAGTATTAAACCTTTAACTCAATATTTTCCATAATATACAAAATTAAAAACACAAATTAAACTTAGAATTCCCTATTGACATTGGACAATTTCAATGAATATTGATTGTTTACCACGAGGCGCCTGATTTGATCCCGGTGTTGTCCTATAGATGTACAGTCTAGTTTCCCGCTCTGGTAAAAGGGCTTTGCAAGAAACGGTGTATAGTCGTTTGGATAGCGCGAAAAACAGATGATTGGAATTCGATAAAGAGTGAGCGGACGTACCGCTGTCCGAGCAAAGTCGTCATAAACCCTTCTTCATTTCATTATTTATTCTGAGAATCATCATCAGCTTCTCAAGGAATAAAGAGACTTCCGTTTTGTAAATCCTGAATTGCTGGTAATATTTGATGAAGAATATAAATGTCGCTACATGACTTGTGCCTGTCTGCATTAGCTCTGTTGGTGCCTAAAGGTAAAAGTTGTTTGAAAATGATTGACGTCATTTTGTATTATATTTGTGTGAGCGACATCTACCTAATTGCACCGGAAGTACAACTAACGTTCCTTGAAGTGTTTACATCGTTGTATACACCCAATTATAAAACTACAAAACGATGATTAACGTTAACGGAATTGCATGGGAATTAAAACTAATCGTTCTCGCTGTATTTTGATAAAACTACTAAAAGCTGATCGATGACGATGATGGATGAGATAGATACAAGCACTAGATAATTGAATAAAAGCCGCTCCCACCCCCTTATATTCCTGTTCTGTTGACTGTATTATTAATTGTATGGAATCCCCTAGGCGACATTTTAAAATATTAGTGCTATGATTACATTTATCGCTACGTTTTGTTAATAATGAATTAATTCCCAGGACACGATGTCACCACAACAAAGGGATTATTATTAGGGTGTAAAAAGTTTGTTTGTTTTTAGATCAGCTAAACATTTGTAAACAAGATATATTGTTTCGGTTTTTACCACTCTGAAATGAAATAGAGTTTAACGTTTTACTCTTCTACGCCGACTGATCTAATGAAATCGGAATGGGTAATATACTTTGAAAGGCGTTGATAGCATGAGAACTATACAAATACCTGAACATAATTATATATTGGTTTGTTATAAAGGTACATTGTACTAGTTTTAAAGTAACGATCCATGATTTGTATTTTTCTGAAAATATTAATGTTCTCAGAACGTAATCCACGGTAATATTAGGGAGAGAGAGAGGAATGGGGTTTAACGTCCACTCAACACAACTAGGTCATTTCGGGACTAACATATGGTTTAATTTTATTTCAATAATTTGCTTGCGCGTAGAGGTCTTTAGCAGTGGGAGGAAACCGGAGTACCCGGAGGAAACCTACGAGGTTGAGAAGGCTCCCCTTTCTCCATGCCCATCAATTTTGTTCACGGCAAATAAAAATGGCGACCGTCTTTTCAATAGGCATCAACATGGATCGATGGAAGTTTGACCTATACTATCAATTCTAAATATAATTGAACTAGTTTGGACTGATATTCCTATTAGAGATTAGACCTTTGACCCTGTCCCACCGGGGTGGGGGTGGATGGCTGAATAGTTAGCAAGTGCGCGCTGTATCCTAAATTTAACCATATGTTTGTCCCGAAATGACCTAGTTTGTGTCGAGTGGACGTTAAACCCCATTATCTCTCTCTCTCTCTCTCTCTCTCTCTCTTTCTCTCTCAGTTTAATGGTATGTGATCAGTTTGCTCAATGTCCACTGGATGTCAGAGCGACGCCCCCACTCTAGTTTTTAGAGACTGAGTTAGAGACTTAGCTACTTTCATGTCAGATCAAAAAGATAAAAAAAAATAACAATTTAGTAATCATCCGAGTAAAGCTAGCCGGAGTTCAGCTTTAATGTCCAGTCAAAAAGATGAAATAATTTAACAATGAAGTAATCACCCGAGTAATGTTGAACTCAGGAATATTGCTAGCCGGAGTTCAGCTTTAATGTCCGGTCAAAAAGATGAAATATTTAACAATGTAGTAATCATCCGAGTAAAGCTGAACTCAGGAATATTGCTAGCCGTAGTTCAGCTTTAATGTTCAGTGAAAATAATACAATCTACCACTTACATTCAACTTAACAGATTCTAGACGATTTGTCAACATTATACATTTATGTTGGAAATAATTTCCAATTTCCATAATCATTGTTGTGAGTATTATTGTGACAGGACAGACATGTTGATCTGGTCAGATGGTAGAGGCTATAATTGCTACAGCTATTATATTAAATGGTAATGTAATGTATTGTTGTGTCTAGATTACAAACCGATTAATCATCCACCATTATCTTGTCTCTTATCAAAACCAATAAATATAGCAGATGATACTAATGTGGCATTCGTCTCGTAAAAAGCGGTTAATGTGATATTTGTCTCGGATGTGGCTCCCCAGCATTCTTAAAGCCAGAGCTATATATAACACTGCCTTAGTCTCGTACACAACGCTCAGGGGATCTTCAAACAAATCCAATTATAATGCTGCATTCATGTTTGCTCTTTAACCCGAACCAGTGCTAATGCTGCCTTCGTCTGTCTCGGGACATAGTGCTTCAATATACTAAAACAAGACACTAACAACTATAAAATCAAGCAAAAAAGAAAACAAACAAAACAAATGTCAGTACGACTTCAAAATCAGAGAGGCACTTTAATAAAATCATTCTAGAAAACGACTTACTGAATGGATCAAAACAACTATTGGTGAACAGTATGTTGACACATAAGTTAATAATTCATCACAATTCCAAGACATTAGGAGAAGGTTTAGAGTCTGTACACAGTCTATACATCAGTATCTGGTGTGTCTACCGGGGGTGTCAATAACAGCAGCACAGCATTTGAACATGGAGTGGTCCAGACGATTGATGAACGCCATTGGCACCTAAAACCACGCCATCAGAAAAGCCTGGTGCAATCCATCGGATGTATTTGGTCTCGGTACGGTGTTATTAAGTCTCCTCTGAATTTCATCCCATATGCAGTTAATACGCAATACCGACTCTCATCTGTGAACAGATCAGTTTTCCATTGCCGCCAATGTTTTTGGGCAAACAGTAGACGTTCACGTCGATGGCGAGGGGTGATGATTGGTCCACGTTAAGGTATACGGCAACGAATGTTCTCTCTGGTGAGACGTCAGCGCACTGTATCAGTACTAATGGGTCTTCCGTGTGTTTCCCATGTCTGACATGGCGGTCTTGTTGCTGTGTGGTATTCCTTAGTCTACCAGTTCGGGGGCGATTACCCGCGGTGTTGGTGGCCCGAAAGCGTTGCTGGAGCCCGTAGATGGTCCGAACATTGACATGGAAGTGATTGGCGACGGCTTGAACAGTGTGGTCAACGTTGAGTCTTCCAGGCGTCTGGTTTCGTTGAGTTGTCGTGATTCGTGGCATGCTGCTGACGGTGTAGTGTAAATGATTTAACCAGGTATATGTGGTGCATTTTACAGGGCTGGCCCCGATGAACAGCACGTGCCACATGAGTTTCATGAAAATCATGGAGAACACATTACCATCTCAAAAGTCAGGTTGCGTTTCTGAGAACATTTCCTGGGTTCAATATTATGTTTGGTAAGGGGTATTATTGCTCAGGTAAAGTTGGAGATGTGGTCACAAATATACAATAAAAAGATTTGGCAAGTTTTATGCAATGCGTCTATTCAGAATAACATACCAACCTGACGTTTCTCTTGCGGCTTAGTATATTTATGTAGTAACAAATAAAAATGAAATGAAATGGGGCTCCGACTGGGCTAATGTCAACGGACATACAGTGTGCTATGAGGAAAATATTGCCTGGGCAGTGGCACTCTGGCCTAATCTTATATTGAATTCCAATTGCAAAGGGATCGTTTACGTACATGCCAATGTATACAAGGACCTCGGGTTTTCGTCCCATCCGAACAACTAGACAGCTGAGCGTCAAATCATAACGTCTACGGGATCGGGATGGCCTTGTAGTTTTGAGTGTCGCGCTTCAAGTTCTAGCTGGTTGATCCGTGGTGTGAATATATGTGGCTTGAAAATAGGAGCGCCTTCTCAACCTCATGGGTTGATACCGCACTTTTAATGAGAATAAGACAACTTTTACGCGATACCACAATCGGTGGAAGCGGACGTTAAACACTAGGAACAATAAAATCATAAGGTATGTGATTGAGTGAAAAAAATTGATTTCTATTCCCAATTGTAGTGAGCCAGTGGCATATTTACCGATTTAAGTTTGCGAGTAGCCCAATATTACGATCTTTAACGCGATACCAGATTACAGATACACGATTTATATGGGTTTTTTTTTTACTATGAACATGAGATCTTAAATATGTCACGTAGAAACAATCGCTTTTTTATGCTCATTAAACTAGAAATTTATGGTTACTTTAGCAAATTAATGGATGTTACAAAAACCAGAAAGGATGATAATAATCCGTGTAGGGAGTATGGTGATAACATTTGGTGTTAATGATTTATGTCATATCTTCCCACGTTTGTTATCCTAATGGGACAAGAGGCGTTTAACAAATGTTTTATATAAAAGAAACACCATTTATTGGAATACAAGATACTCGTCTTGGGGCCCGGCCACATACAACATGTTTATTTGGTGACTGCACTTGTCTTAAGGCTGATTCACACCAAAGATTATTTTTGTTGGTGATTTTCCGTCACCGACGAATAACAGATTCATTTCTGGACTAACATATGGCTATGCTTGACTTCAATAATTCGCTTGCGCCGGAGTGCCCGGGGAAATTCCAAGTGGTTGGACAGTAGCCCCTATTCCATTTCACATACAACCAGGGGATAGCAGCCACTTGACTCGGTTATGTAGCACCACGGGTCTTTCTGTCTGACATGTAGAGCGGTGTTGATGCGAGCCGGTCGCCACATCCTACATACGAGCCATGCATCTTTTTCTTGCTACATATATCTGTAGCCCTGTGGTCGTCTAGAATTTGTCTAAGGCTGTATTTTCTTCTCCTTCACGTTGTGTTTACTTCTTACTGGTTTCTTAAGAGACTTTTATTATAACAATGCAGCAGTTCGTTTTTACATTTTATATAGCATAGCTTGATGCATACTAGCATAGTACAGATTACAATACAGGCAATACCAAAGTCATTTCTCCACCCTACACAAATCTCACCTCTGTTTAAGATCTCAGATCTAACCCCTCTGGAATCTAATCGAAGTCTGGCGAATTCTCATCTGTAGCCTTGTGGTCGTCTAGAATTTGTCTCAAGCTGTCTTTTCTTCTCCTTTACGTTGTGTTTACTTCTTACTGGTGTCTTAAAAGACGTTTGTCTTCTGAATTATAACAATGCAGCAATTTGTTTTTAAATTTTATATAGCATAGCTTGATACATACTAGCATAGTAAAGATTAAAATACAGTCAATAATAAAGTCATTTCTCCACCCTACACAAATCTGACCACTGTTTAAGATCTCAGATCGAACCCCTCTGTAATCTAATCGCAGTCTGGCGAATTCTCACGGGTATCCTAGTTTTGTATCTACTGGATTTGGGAGAGAGAGAGAGAAATGGGGTTTAACGTCCACTCGCCAAAAACAAGGTCGTTTTGGGACTAACGTATGGTTTTCAATTTTTATTTGAAAACCATACGTTAGTCCAAAAATGACTTGACATTCAATTATCTAAGTGGTCAGATATGACATTCAATTATCTAAGTGGTCAGAGATTGGTTAATTGAGCCCAATGACGCCAACAACCCACCCTTATATAGTTGAATGGAATTTTACTGACGAATATTCTCTTGGGACATCTGTTAACATGTTGGTTTTTAAATGGCATTTAGTAACTGCATAGGATAACAACAAAACACATACTTGTGGAAAACAGCTACTAGTGTATTTAATGCTGTGACAAAGAACGTCTCCAAAATGAATTAGACAACATTGAAGAAGCTCTTACAAATCTGAACAACTACCCTCGACAATTCGTTAAAAGACCATTGAAAACCTACATTGACACCGTTATAGATCCAGGAAAAACGAAAGCAGAAAAACCACCTATAAGAATCACCATACCATTTCAAGGGAAGCTTACATACCACCTAAGGATAGTCCTCATCTCAATAATTGGTATCCAGGTCACCTTCTCCAAAGGCAGAACCCTTAAAGATATCCTGAAAGCCAATGGTAAGCTCCTTCTGAACAAGCCCCCATCCAAGAAACAGTGTGTCTATAGAGTTGCCTGCTCCCGTCACAGTACCTATATCGGTGAAACTTGACACCCCTAGATCGAGAATAAGCCAGCACAAGTCCAAGTCGTCCATCACTAACTCACCTGTTGCACAGAATCAAGTCATATGAAACCCTGGCATCGAATCTCCCAATATAAAAGACACGGAAAATAATGGAGGCAATACAAATCAGAAGGAACAGACCTGGCCCCAAGTTCACAAAATCACTCTTTATGAGAAATGTCTTTGATCCGGAAAAAAAACCTTTTCACATGACATCTTATTGGTGTATTTAATAGATTAAAACAACAAACGTTTAATAAAGGGCTATATTTTTATTTAAATCAGGAGAGCAATTTTGAGTAAATTCTCAAATGAGGTCTTAGACCGCTTTGTGAACTAAACTGTGATACAGGGATATTCTTGCCTAACGCAATTAAGTAAACAATAGCATACTTAAAACTCTCCTTAAAAGTGTATACTTGTGCTGTATTTTTTCTTATTTTACCATTCTGCTTAATTCATGGTTATGATACATAATAATGAAGATGCTTTGTAAATAATTCTGATCACAATTAATGCAAAATGTGATCATTGCGTGGCCTAATAAATGCTTATTAAAAGATATAGACCGTTTATCTACGTTTTTGGCGGCCATGTATAGAGGTCCTTCACTTTCCATCACTTTCAGGAGTCTGGACTACCATTGCAGCTTGTTTGGGAATAACTTTAATACTAACCAATGCAAAAAGTGGTTAAACATGCATCATTGTTACTTACTTAACCCATACAGTCACTATGTATATGAGATTTTTGCGGCCATTTTGAAAAAGCGCCCTAAAAGAAAATGGCTCAGGATTTGGCCTGTTTACCTCATAAATTCTTGTTCAGAATAATAAACTAGCCTAAAAAAAACACATGAACATTTCTATCTCTCCAGGTGGCACCTCACTCAATTTTAACCCGGACTAATAACAATGCGGACGAAACGTATAGAAATCTATGGTACGTATTTGGTAAAGGAAACTTGATCCGATGTGCTCTGTGCCGACATATTGTCGCCGGCCGACAAGAAATCGGATGATTGGCAACACATAATCTGAAGGCTTATCGCAGACAGTTCTATTGTGACATGTTCACGCTTTTTTCGGGGAATGGGATAACATACCGAGATCCCATTAGCCAAAACGATGGAAACCCAGGCCTCCCGATGAGTGAACTACGGTCATTCTCACCAAAGTAAATAAATGGTTCCATTACATTAATGGATAGATCTAAGGATTTCTTTTGAACATGTTAAGGAATCATGCAGTTTAATTCATGATTATTAATTAATCTATCAAATCCAACTTTTACTCGAGATTATACAAAATGTGTATAAAAAATGTTGCTTCGATTATGTAAAGCGAAACGTTCACAATTTTAATGGTTCATTGCCTGTGATAAAAACATTTATTTCAATGCAAATGCTGATGATATGTCTGGAAAAATAATTCGCTTGGAGCTATAATATTGCAACTTAACAAATCACAATAAAATAAATAGAAATCGGATTCTTAAAAGTGACCGAGTCCCTTTAATTACCCATTACCCTTTTTATCTGACACTGTCAAAGAACATGTGGTATTTTAATGCATCCGTAATGGGTTCGGTCGATCGAATGTACAGCATCGTGATTTAAGACAAAAAAATGGCCCAACTTGTCACCAGTGTTAATACGCAAGGAAGATTTGTATTCAGTATCAACTCCAACAAGTTACAGAGATAGATTAAAAATAGATTGACAACGAAAGTCAACAAATTTAACTTCTGTCGTCGATCAAAGATACATTTTATTCGTTGTTTTACGTAGAAATACAGTGTCAAGATCTCGATTGTGTCAAATTCCACCTTAGCCATGATAGCAGATGACAAAATTTATATATTACAGTAGACCTAATGTGAGCGTATGTGACATGGAGATAGGGGCGCCTTCTCAACCTCGTGGGTTTCCTCTGGGCATTCCGGTTTCCTCCCACTGCTAAAGACCCTACGCGCAAGCGAATTATTGAAATAAAATTAAAACCATAATGTTAGTCCCAAAATGACCTAGTTGTGTTGAGTGGATGCTAAACCCCATCTCCCCTCTCTCTCTCTCTCTCTCTCTCTCTCTCTCTCTCACCAATATATTATTATGTTATTGTTGGGTTTTTTTTAATTACAAATTTAACGTCCAATACATTAAAGTATTATATTATGATGGACAGCTTCGTTTAATTAAGTTATTTACATATCAAGACGTAATATATAAAAAGGAAAAGGAATATGGGGTTAAACGTCCTACTGTTCTGCTCCTAACCTGAGCTAATGCAGACGGGCAAACACCATACAGGGTTCTATGAGGGAAATTGTAATTTTGCTCGGGCAGGGGCGCTACGGCCTACTTGTTTATCAAATTACAACTGCCAATGGATCTTTTACGTGCACGCCAATGTTTACACGGAACCTCGGTTTTTAGTTCCATCCGAATGACTAGACCGTTGTCCTTATCAGGCCCTCCATCGTGCATCACTGACAAGTGGAAACCACGCCGGAAAATCTGGATGAACTTTCTCGGCCAATGCAGAGATCGAACACCCGACCTCCAGGCTAGTGCGCCAGCGTCTTACCCACTTAGCCATTCACTTTAAAACACGGTGTGAAAAGTTTGCACGCGAGAAGAGGGGGCGGGTCTTCTTCTCCATTTGTCATAATAATAACCAGTTAAAACACGAGGTTCAGCTTACTGTGGCATCATGGCGGATAGAAATAAAACTTGGGAAAGTGAATCAGCTTGCTTTTTGTGGAAAAGCGAAGTTCTCGCAGTAAAAAACCCACACATAGTTAGATATGTGGATTATTGACAATGACATATTAAAAACTGTCAGCGCGATTATTTCCATTTCGTTAAAGTCTTTAACGCCGGCCTCGGTTTTTCGTTTTCTCGAAAAAAAAAATATTTTTTTATTTCTGTAGCCTTTCTTTCCTCAACATAACTTCAGTCTCGTGCTTTATCTTACACTTTCGAGTAACTTATCCGCCAACTTGGTTTACGCAACCGATTAGTTTTCCATAACAAGTCATATATTTTGCGAGATAAACTTATAACAGTTAATTCCTGATAAATTTTATATGACAAATTCCTGTGGGGTAAATTGAAGTAAATTGATGTTTAGCCTTTTGGATTAGAGGTCTTACAGAGAGAATTTCTTTTCCAATTTATTGGACTCCGTGACGATATAATCACACTCGGCAAATCTCGACAGATTCCCGTACCCTACATAAAGACTCGGCTGTATGACGAATTCCGCCATGTTGGAACTATTTTAATGGACTCGGATAAAAAATGGCTGCCCCCATGGAGATTATATCAACAAACTAAAAATGGCTGCCCCCATAGAGATTATGTCTAGAAAAGACGCCATAGTGGGTCTTTTTTGTAAAAGCGGCACGTTTTCCTGTTAAAGTAAATCGGTGGTCGACTAGCCGCATCGCAAATGTATGGTCGTGGGTACATATCAATTACTGTCATACAGCCGAGTCTAGATGTAGGGTTACGGAGGGTACCGGTATCGGAATCTGTCGAGGTTTGCCGAATGGATATAATCAACGACTAAAATGTTGCCGCAGTCGCACGTCACTGGTTTATAATAATTATGGTCAGTTATTAATGGGTTATTAAGTTCTTAGTTCATAGTCTTGTGGTTAACCCGTAAATTTGCCGCAATTGCAAATCACCGGTGTATAATTATGGTCAGGGTTATTAAGTCTTGTGGTTAACCCGTAAATTTTGCGCGATGAACGATTAATCTCCGTCTTTTCAACTATAGATCGTAATTTTATTTGAATCATTTTTTTTCCCTGGCCAACTCATTTTTCCCCTCTGATTTAATTTAATTCCACTTAGATTTAAATTAATTACCTAATGTCTGTGATTTAAATCAAATTAAGTGGTAATTGATTTGTTTAAATTCATTAGAGTCGCTTTTGGTTGGTCTAAATCGAATTGAGCTATATTTGATTGGTCTGTGTCACATTTAGTGAAATTTGATTGGTTTATATTAAAATAAGTGGAGTTTGATTGGTAGCCTTTAATAAAAAGTTACAAGAATTTGAATGGTATATATTAAAGTTAACGGACTTTGATTGGTTTAAATCAAATTGGGCTTGTCTACGATATCACCCTAGGTAATAGTGGACGTGAAACTCCAGGAACAAACGAAGGAATATAAAATTGGGTGGCATATGGTTGGTTATACTAAATTTGTTTTTGAACAAGGATTGTTTCAACGCACATCTTGTTTTTCTTCCTCTTTGGGTGATTCTCTTCAAGAATGTCAACTGCACAATGCTTGACGGGAATTCCAAGATGGCTGCTATGGTCGACGCCACGAATGATACTGATCGGTTCCTGATTGAAAGTGTTGAATCGTCTTCTTGTTTGGCAGTGTACTTTTTTCTTTGTTTCTGGTTTATTGGTAACGCGGGATGTTAGATACATAAATCTATTCTCTATTCAATTTCGAACCCCGAATGTTTGAAGAAAGAGGACATTTTGAAAGTATTAGCTGCTGTAAATTACATTTCTGTCAGACTTTACTCTTGCGAGTTATGATTTTAGCTTTAAATTAGATTTACGGTGAATGAATATCATTTACGTTTGAAAGGCCACAGACACCATTTGTTAGATTAAACCCTTTATCGCGATGTGCATTCAACAAATTTGTAATGGGGCACACAGAATAAACAATGTATAAAAGTAATATAAGTTATTGTCACAGAAAAAAAATGCACTTTTTATATTTAATTCTAGATGACGTTGTGACTTTTGGTAAAGAAGAAAGAGAGAGCGAGTTTGTATGTGTGTGTCTGTTTTGGTAAGGAAACAGGAAGATAGAAAGGGAGAATGGGGTTCACTCTACACAAACTATGTCATTTCGGGACTAACATGTTCTCGATTAAAACCACGCCGCTTGACTCAATGATAGACACTATAATACAAAGCGTTTATAGCATTGGACCAAGCGAAGCCCCCACTCCCATCTAAAAGGAAAGAGGTGGAATTGGGTTTTGACGTCGCGTTAACAACGTGGAAATGGCCGACATGAAACTTGGACATGCTTGTGCATCGATTACAATGTCGCTACAATTCCAAAATGGATGTAATGACGTCACGCTCTTTTCCTGGGGCAATTTTCCCCGTACTCGTTTCAATGCCTTCGTTTTTACCTACATAATGTTTTATTGATATTTCAGGAATCACAATGGAAGCTATACGTGTATTAACCTGGGCGGAGTTTAAAGCATCACCGGGGCGTTTACATCGATTTTTCTCTGAAGTGAGTGGCTGTATTCAGTTTGATCGACAGCTCGTTCTTGACCTGTCGGATCTGACCCCTGATAAAGATATCAGGGTCCAAGTGCAAAAGTAAGTAATTGTGACTATAATAACAGAAGTACAAATGATTGAAGTATGATATGACATAAACAATCTGTTACTTACATAATATAACTCACGATCAACCACAAACGATATGCACCCACTAATTTTATGGAGACTTGACCGCGCCACATAGTATGCTATGGTGGAAGTTTGCCCGAAGACGGGAACGCGCCACATAGTATGCTATGGTGGAAGTCTGCCCGAAGACGGGACCGCGCCACATAGTATGCTATGGTGGAAGTTTGCCCGAAGACGGGACCGCGCCACATAGTATGCTATGGTGGAAGTTTGCCCGAAGACGGGTATGCGCCACATAGTATGCTATGGTGGAAGTTTGCCCGAAGACGGGTATGCGCCACATAGTATGCTATGGTCGACGTTTGCCCGAATTGCGGCACTACGGCCTACTAATATTTCGAATTCCAATTGGCAATATGGTTCTCTTACGTGCACGTCAATGTGTACCCGGAACCGGGTTTTCCGTTCCACCCGAACGACTAGACACTGCTCGTTGTCGTATCGGGGGCGATGTAAATGTTTCTAACATATTGCCCTGGAAGCTGTAAATACTTTTTCCGACGTGCCTTCCCCCTGTCAGTGGTGCAGGGCGGATGGTCTGACAAAGACAGCTTTCGAGTTGTTCGGATGGGACGAAAACCCGAGGTCCCGTGTTCATATTGGCGTGCGCATAAAAGATCCCTTGACAGTTGGAATTCGATATAAGAGTAGGCCAAGATGTCGTTGCCGGGGAAAATGTTTCCTCATAGAACTCTGTATGGCGTATGGCCGTCTTCATTAGCCCAGTCGGAGCAGAACAGTGGAATGCTAAACCCCATTTCATGTATGTAAATACTTGGCTACATAGGGAATTAAACATTAATCACATTGCCAACGAGTGTATTTGGGGAAGACATTAATTACAGCCACGTCGGTTTTTTTCCACTAACGAGGCCTTTGCATTGAGTTATTTTCACAGCTCGAATTTTCACGGTTTACCTACCATTATTTTGAGAACGATAACAATTCAACCGAATACACTAATTGACATTTAGATAAATTGGATGTTCTCACATTAGAATAAATGGCAGCCATGCGTTTTAATGTAAATAGTGTTTGTTATTGAAGAAAGCAGTAATTACTTTTGATCATTGTCATTCTCGACGATATTATGCCCTAAAAGCTACCGCGGCGTGTGTTATTTATAACGTGTGCATGGGTCATTAGCTTTAATCTTTCACACAACTGATTTTGCGATATCGACTGGAACCTTGAGGCTGTTTTTTTGTGCGGCATTTTTTAACTTTAATAGTCTGTGACCAGCATTTGCAATTATCGGAAAATATCTAATTCCCTTCGGATTTATCCACGCTTTAAATGTTATCAAATGAACTATTTAGCATTTAATTTAGAAAACAAAATCAAAATATCAACGGATTGAAAAGAGGCCCGTCAACGGATTATAGCCAGGGGCAGGGATATAGCTGATGCTGGATTTTCTCCTATCCAATTTATATCGTTCGCAGAGGACCGCCTTTCCAACACCGTGGGATTTCGTCAGGTCCTCCAGTTTCCTCCAACGCGCGAATAATTGTAATGAAATTTAACCAATTTGGCCGAAAAAAGCAATCTCACTACATTTCTGTTGGGAGCTTGGGGCTCTCCCCTTTATAAAAATAACCCAACAGTTTATTGGTGTGAATTTTAAAGAGTTAAAACGCTTTTAGCAGATACATTATATTTGTATTAATCAGCAATTCTATAACCGGGGGAAAACGAAATAGCTTGATTTTCAGAAACTAATTTCCTAAATTATTCTTTACACGTTAAGTCACTTTCATTAATGAAATTTAGAATGTCGTTAAATCGCAGTTTCGTATTATTATATATAAGAGTATAATTGGGCCCTAGTTATTTATTCCCAAGACATCCGTCACACAAAAATACTCTTTATTAATTGAAATAAAGAATCAAAGCTTCATTAGAATTCAGTTCAGTATTTAGATACCGCCAATTGGAATGTCTAAACTAAAACGTAACCACAGCCTGAATAATCAAAGTATGAATGATCACTAGCTGCAATGATGCAACTAATGTTAGTTAAGTATGTGAGAACATCTAGGAGAAAGAGCCAGACGGAGGTATCATGAGCTGTCAAGAAATTTAGCAACAGCTAGGCCCGTCCTCCTATCAGCCACATATCCGACGGAGTGTTTCCTTTTGAGCTGGTAGGAGACACTCCGATCTGGGGAAAAAAATCCGAAACAAACGATTTTTGCCTTTTTGTAAGGAGATATGTATCTAGTACCTACAGAAAAAAATCCACCTCAATTTTTTTTATGGACGATTTAGTTTTGGTATTGGACCTCAAAATGAATGATCATTGTACAAACACATTATTTAGGTTATTGCCAACTTTACGCACTCTAAATGTGTTATCAAATTGCAAGTAACCATAAACACACTCAACACGGTGATTTTTATTTTAAAAAATATTATTAGCGCAACTATTTATATCCACTATACTCGATGAACTGTCATTAAATTGTGTGCTCATACGGATGGGTGATGGCTCAGTTTTTGTTGACTTTGTGGTGTTGAGTAGCAGGACTTTGGTTAAATTTCGAAAACAATTGTTTGTGATTGCATTATGTGTATGATAAAGCATGAGACTGGGGTTATGTTGGGGAAAGAAAGACTGAAGAAATGACCAGGGAAAAAGAAAAACCGAGGCCGATAAGCCAAGGTTTTTCTGTCGAAGTTTTTCTTCTGAAGTTTTTCTTCCCAACTATAACCGAAGTCGATGACTTTATCTTGCTTATGCATCGTCTATGTTTACACGCAAAATGAGAATATCACAGAATTCACATAAGAAAAACGTATTTTGGCATTGCAAACATCTACCCCCTCCATAATCTTACTAATAGAGTTTAATACCTCCCAATTTCGATCGTTCTGTAACATTATATATGGAATTTGTTATTAAGACACGTATTTTGACCTTGAATACCCCCCCCCCCCGACAATCACGGTAATAGAGTTCATGAACAACCAACTTTGATCGTTCTGTAAGCGAAGTAAAAATGAATGTGCCAGAAAATGATTTAGATATTTGAAAAGATCTATGAACGTGCTTTTCAGTGATATGTAACATTGTATATGGAATTTGTTTCCAGCATACCGAAAATGGTTGATTTTTACAAGACACGAACACCAGGACGTCTGTAACTTTTTTTGCCCAAGGCCGATTTTGGTGGATATTTTTCCTGAAGTTGTACTCATAAACTTTGTATTTGCAGGTGGTGGCGAAGATGGGACTCCGGGTGATTAAATGTCTCCTGGTTTGGATCCCTCGCCTGTGCGTGACAAAGCGTGCAATATATAATGTAGTAGGGTTTCTAGGGCTTTCCCCATCTTCACCACGTATTCCCCTAAGACCTACCTGAATGATTGAAATAAGGTTATACTTTATTATGTCCATTTCGAAATAATAATATGGTTCATTCGGATAAACATATAACCAAATGTTGGTCTGGCGTTACATAACTTGGAATCTCTTTAATGGACTAGTGTTATTGTTGTAACGTCAAGGGATCAAGAGATTGGTGGTTCTTTGAAATAGAAATAGTTGATAATGTAAGTTAGATTAAGAGATAAGTCTCAAAAGTTTAGTGTAAATGAGTGGGATTGCAGTTACTTTTAGAATAACGGTTTGTGGAGATTAAAGACCATCTGAAAATAATAATAATAAAGTTATCTCTCGTAGCTCTTTGTTGGAAATAATCTCAAATAGTTATATAACGTATAGATGAAAGCTGTCCATAATAGGGTTTAATATCACCGTAATACTTATGTCTGATTGAAATGGAAACAGGTTTAACGGCCTATGTTTCTGCACTAATCGGCCTACTGATGACGGAGGTTGCTGTCCTGGTTTCCCCTTGTGGTAAAGGGGGGAGCAAGACGTAAGCGACAAGTCGTTTGGGAGGACGAAAAACTAGCATTCACCCGTGTACATATGGGGGTTCGTGTAAAATCCGCTGCTGTGCAAGAAAACATTTCCCTCAATGCTGCACAATGCATGACGTATTCCTGTCTTCTTTAATTCTGTTGAGTCAGGAAAGTCGGACGTTAACACCCAATTTCACTTATTTTTCTTTAACTCAATAGATGTTTAAGAAATAACCTATGGACACGAAACGACAAATCAGATATAACCCAAAATCACTCAGAATGGACCGCCAACGCCCAATCCACACTTTTGCACAAATCGTTTTCAAAGTTTAAGAGACAATCAGATATAAAGTGCAGCAAACCCACAGACACTCAGAATGGACCGCCAACGCCCACTCTACACTTTTGCCCAAATCGTTTCCAAGGTTTAAGAGACGGGTCATGGTATACATCAACTTGGGTTATTATATTCGCCAAGATGGTTCTTGAAAGGTTTTAACCATAACCACGTAAAATAAATCATACGGTAACGAACAGGCCATTTTGTTTAATAAGACAACCTCATAACGCACTGCGACCATTCAGTAGGTCACGTGCCACCTGACGATAATTTGTGGTTGTTTTAGCGAATTGCCATAAGGGTTAACGAGTGGGTCGTGATGTTTATCAGATTGGCGGCTACCACTTGTTAACAAATGGGTTTTTAATAGAAGAAAATCGTTATGAGTACAATCAATACGTGACGATATAATATTCCCTGTAGACTGTTTACACGATTCCTATAGAGTCGTGGGTGGACGGCCATTTACCGCCTATAGGTGAATAATACAAATATTGATGGGCGAAATATTTCCAAATTATAAGAGAACATTTAATATGGATCGAAGTTTTACAAATATTATCTTTATGGTTATGTTGGTAGTTTGAGAGATATTATGATAACATAGATATCTTAAAAACACTTTTATGGATACTACTTCAGGCCCGGTTCCAAGAAAATTCTTAAAGTAAGCACAAAGTCATGCTTCACTTTTACTTACGTAAGAATCTAATAAAAATACAGTCCCTAGAAAATTCTCAAGACCATTCTTACGTAAGCACAGGTCAAGTATAAGTCTAAGCATATTGTGACTGGTAAAGCTTACCATACACTGAGACTACAATGCTCTTTAACGTCGTAAAAACAACTTTGGTATGCGAATTACGTCATAAATGTGTCGTCGGCTTCATTGTGGTTGATTTAGATGCATTTTGTCCCCTACTTTAGGCCTACACATAATTATAAAATGTGCCAAAAGATAAAAAAAAAATGCAGACACATAAAAACTAACTGAATAATTGTGAGAGTGTCTGATATTAAAGTAGCCTGTGTGTTTGTAGCCCATTGTTTACTAATTGGCAAACAAATAAATTGGTTTCAGGATAAGCACGAAATTTTTTATAGCACTCTTAATTTCTTTTGGATAAGGATTTTCTCTGTCTTGTTATTGTCTCTTTGGTATCAAAAAGTGTCGAAAATGCCGTCGAATAACTCTACGGTCAGCCATCTTTTTGAAGCAGAAACAGACTTAAGGTTGGTAAGCAAGCCCTATACCTCGCTTGGGACTTGTGCTTAGATTGGCTATGTTTAAAAACGAAGTTGTGCTTAAGTTTTAATAACGTGCTTGTGCTTACAATGGAGTCTACGTAAAATCTAAGCAAAATACCGTTCTTAAGAATTTTCTGGGAACACAAAATAAGGTAAGTTTACTTAAATGCAAAGTCGACTTAAATCTAAGCACAAGAACGTGCTTAAGAATTTTCTAGGAGTCGGGCCCTAAATCTTTCACCCTGGCCAGTTAGATATTTTATAACCGTACCAGTTAGCTACATATAGATGTTTAACCCCGACCAGTTAGCTATATATAGATGTTTAACCCCGACCAGTTAGCTATATATAGATGTTTAACCCCGACCAGTTAGTTACATATAGATGTTTAACCCCGACCAGTTAGCTATCTATAGATGTTCAACCCCGACCAGTTAGCTACATATAGATGTTTAACCACGACCAGTTCGCTACATGGAAATTTTTACCCCAAACAAATTATCTACATAGAGATTTTAAAACCCTGGTCAGTTAGCTACATAAATATTTCAAAACCTAAAGTTAGTTACAGAGATATTTTAAAACCATGATCAGTTCCCATTAATGATCACCCCATTTATCGCTGTAGCCGAAACGTAGATTCCCGTTTTTCGTGTAATAGAGAGAGAGAGAGAGAGAGAGAGAGAGAGAGAGATAAATGGGGTTTAACGTCCACAACACAACTAGTTCATTTCGGGACTAACATATGGTTGAATTTTTTTTCAATAATTCGCTTGCGCGTAGGGGTCTTTAGCAGTGGGAGGAAACCGGAGTGCCCGGTGGAAACCCCACATACGCTTACACCAGGGCTCGAAACCACAGCCGCAAGCTAGAGGTGGCCTCCAAGCTAGAGGTCGAAGCATGGCCCTCTAGACCACTATGCCATCCCAACCCCCCTGTCATGTAATAAGAAAATGTGTTCTGTCAGTTAATATCCTAGACACAGCAATAATGATCCTGTTGTATGGCTGGTTTATATTCTACATATACACAGGCCACTGGAATCGTGGTCCAAATTATCAGTACTAAAGTCTGCTGTAAGTTGTAAGATATGTGGGGCGTCGTTTAAGAGACAGAGAGAGAAAATATGGGGTTTAACGTCCACATCAGGCAATGAATCCATATTCGCTGTAATTGTCTCCGATTTCACTTCGGTGGAAGCGGATGTTAAATAAAGCTATTTCACACATATTTGCTGTAAAGCACTTATCACTTGTAACCCTGTGTTCCTGTGTGTAATAAATTACCTCACAAAATGTATACGTGCGTCTAGTGCCATTAGGACTAAATATTAAGTCCGCCTGCAGATTCCGTCGAGAACACGAGATAACCCTCACCCACTACCTCAACAATCACGTGCCCTAGCCTTATTAACATCTGCAGGTAACCTTACTATTTAGGGCGAATCCTAGTTTTGAGTATTAATAGTCGTCATCTACAAACCAGGTATGCTTATACATCTTTACTCTATAGCTTCTCATCGGGACATTGTTCACATAGCAAATATCATACATACATACATACATACATACATACATACATACATACATCCTCTTCAGCCTCGATTAGGCGGTGTGCCTGTAAGCTGTTCTATTTGGTTTTCTAGTCGGTTATCGAAGTCTGTTCCGTTAGCGGGAGGTGGGTTAAGACATTGTGGTGGTGTGGGGTTGTATTTACTGGTCTCTTCTGTTGTATACATCCGCTCCTTCCATAGCCTAACGAGGCTGGACTTCAAACCGTTTAAGGATGGTGCATTGACAACGCTATCCGGCAGTTTGTTCCACTGGTGGACTACTCTCTGGCTGAAGAAATGTTTTCTGGTTCTTGTTTTGCAGTAATTGGTTGGTAGTTTATAGTTGTGGCCTCTGGTGATGGTACTTTCTTGAAGAGGAAGGAAATTTGCGGAGTCCTTGTATATGTTGTGGGTGAACTTGTATGTCTCTATCATTTCTCCTCTTTGCCTTCTGTACACTAGGCTGGGTATGCGTAAGTGTTTCAGTCTTTTCTCGTAATCCATGTCTCTTGTCTCGGGGATTAGTTTCGTGGCTCTTCTCTACACCTGTTCAAGTACCTTCTTGTCTTTCTGTAGTCGTGGGGACCATACTGTATTACTGAACTCAAGATGGGGTCTAACAAGTGCAGCGTGGAGGAGTCGGAGGGATTCTGCATCTAGATATTGATAAGATCTTCTTATTAGGCCCAATATTCTGTTTGCCTTGTTCGCTTATATTTCCACGTGTTTGGAGAATTTTAGCTCTGGATCAATGTTGACGCCGAGGTCTTTTTCTAGGGATACACTACAGAAGAATGAGTTCAGAGTGTCTGCCTTCTCTCCATCGTCTTTCGTTAGGTTGCCATCCCCGCCTTGACCTTGGTCTTGGAGCTGGCGTAGCTGAAGAATGCCTTTGGGTTTGACTTTGCCTCCTTAGCAACTTGCTTCTCGAAGTTATTTATAGCTCTGCGGCTAGTTTTTCTTACTTGGTTTCTAGCCCTTGCATACTCTCTACAGTCATTACCGTCTATGGTTCTCAAATACTTTGTGTAGCTTTTATTTTTTCTCTTGATCATATATACACAAATGGAATAATTAAACCATTATGTTATTTAAATGAAAGTAGAAAAGTACATTCGCTCTCAGTACATTATGTTATTTAAATGAAAGCAGAATAATCTATACTTCTTAAAATTCTCCAAATATACTAAGTGTCTTCGAATAAAATTGTCTTTTTAGGACCTTAAATGCTGGTCACCTAGCTTAGTGTCTGTTCTCAATCAGAGCTAATTGTAGACAAACCGTGTAAGTTTGGTATTATTCGCTCTCAGTACATTCGCTCTCAGGATTGTACATCTTATGACGGACATCGCATGAAGGGAACAATATATCGCGAGGGTATATATATATATAAATATACATGATTATTAACATGGTTATGAATAGATTACACCCCGACAAGACTTGTCTCTGTAAATTGAGAATAATTTAATTTACGTGTTAGATCACAATGCTATAATAGAACTTCAACCAATCTGACTTTCATCATTTCGTGTTACAACCAAATCCGTATTCGTTTTCACGGAAATGACATTTCCAGAATAAAACAAATCTACGTTTTTTTCATCATTTTGTCTTCCGAAATTGAGATTAATGTCACGAACATACTCACAACGACAGTGAAAATAATCTAACTGAAATAACGATGGCAGTAATGAAGATAGACACGTAAACTAAAAAGAACTAATTATATTTCAAATGTTTCGGAAAAACAACTGCGTTTAAAACGTTTGCATGTGCAATAAATGCGATAAATTTGAAAACAGACTAAAGATATAAAACAGGTTTTAAAAGCTCGTTATTTTTGTAAATTTATTTTATCACTCTGTTCATTAATCAGCTGGTTCTGTTTTATTTAAAGGGGCTGTACCTCCAACTCAATATTGTCCATAATATTTGAATTAAAATTCAATACCGATTCATTTCAATCAATATTGATGTCGTTGTCCCATAATCATCAATTTATAATCAGTATACGTGTCGTGTATTCTATGGTCTCGGGCTATATTTGTAATGAGAGAGATTGGGTTTAACGTCCACTCGAGACTAACATATGGTTCAACTTATTTTCAAATAATTCGCTTGGGTGTAGGGGTCTTTAGCAGTGGGAGGAAAACGGAGGACCTGGAGAAAACCCATAACTTTGGACGGGCGACCCTACTCCGTGTCGCGTACAACCGACTCAATGACAGACCTAATGATCAAGCGCACACGTGCTAACCATCCCCCCTCCATCCACCCCTACGTGTAGTAGAATGGACTAAACGACTTCGTTCAATTGGTACTGTTCACCTATATTGCACCGAACATAATTGATTAGACATTGAATATAAATCTATATATATATAATCATATTACATGAATATGTGATGATTTTGGACCCATTTTCGTCTAATTATTTTAATGTTCTAAAGAATAGAGCCTTACACCCTTTAAAGGCGCAAAGAGAATAAATTAAATATGCCACGCAGAATATTTTGTCCTTATTAATCAGGTAGTAATATTGGGACTGCTTGTTGAATATGTTTATTAATTTAGATATTCTTATAGCTCCATTGTTTATATCTGTAAAACAACATTTAGAGCATTGGATGAATAGTGGGATCTTTTGCGTGCAGGTCAATGTGTTCACGGGACCTCGGTTTTTCGTACCATCCGAACTACTATACAGATGTCCTGCACCACTAACAAGAGGAAGTCACGCTGAAAACTCCCCATGTGCTGTCTCGCCCAACACCTGGAGCTAACCCGCGATCTCCAGACTAGCGAGACAACTGGGGATACCGCATGTTCCTGAAACAACGACTGCGAGTTTTACAACATCTGGCCGTTGCTGGTTTATTTCACAATTCTCGAAATTATAGCTACGTTATCTGCAAACACGTGAACAGTAGCATCCAATCAGAGATCGTGGCATTGGACGAACTTTAAACTTTGTAACTAGATTATCAGATGTAAACATTTAAGCTTGATAGCGCGAGACTTGGTATTCGCGACGACCAAGGAATCTGATAGGCTCACAAGCTAGGCCTAACCAAATCAAACTTAGTGACGAAATATACAGAGTATTACGTGAAGAGCTTGATTGATAAGAAGTACGTAGTTAAAGCGAGATGAAACCTTCTATTGAAGATGAGGTTACCGAGGATGGTGTAATATAGTGTTCCAGTTGTAAACTGTCTGGACATAATGTTCCGTTAGAAATTGTAGATTGAAAGGTAGTAGACATTAGTTAACAAAATCTCTCTCCCTCTCTCTCTCCCCCTCTCTCTTTCATTCTTTAACATTACTTAACACAAGTTTACAATGTAAGAAGTTACCATGAGCCACTTGAATGTGACCTAATGTCTACTAAAGCTGGTCGGATAGCCGTGGCGAAAGAGAGGCGGCTTCTCACCAATGCAACGAGGGTTCAATCCCAGCTCAGGGCATGAACTTTATCGTTGTAAGTGAGAGGGATATTCGGTCTCCCGTCCGATCAGGCAGGTTCCCCCCGACTTCTTCGGTTTCTTCCTGCAGTAATGATCGAAATCATTCGCACGATCTATGCCAAGGGCCAAATTGGAAAAAGGCTTCAGGCCTATTTTGTTACCCTTGTAAAATGACGCGATTATTATTATTATTATTAACATTCTTTCTCAATATCCAGTTCCATTAGAAACCTTTCAGTATTGGCTTTAGTTAGGTTTCTATAACCACATCAGGCTGTTTATTTTACGTTGACCAAAAAAGAATTAGTCCAGGTTCACAAGTCGTTAAAATCCTGGGCGGTTCGAGTCAAAGTTGATATGTTTCATGCACAATTATAGCTAGGCCTAGTTCTTATACCAACAAAAAAGTAATTTGTCCACAGGCTCTGAATTAGTTTCATCAAGTCGTTTCTCAGCCATAGAGGAGTCACGGGGTACATTTAGGATAATGACTTCACAATAAACTCCGAACATACGCTTTCTCTTGAGACACTGCATGGCGTAAAGTAGGATGTTAAACCCAAGTTAATTTCATTTCATTTCAAATAGCAGAACGGATTGGGAACAATACATAGCCCCAAATCATTAACTCCCACATGAATATATTTAAAATGGGATTTTACCAGCTTTCGCGAAGCCAAAAAATTCAATATGAGGAAGTTTCACGTATCAATTTAAAAAAAAAAATCAAAACGCTTATTTTAATATAATGAGAAATTTAATATGATACATATAAAGATCACTGCTAGAGGTCATTGGTGGTCGTAAACGAAGGCTTTCGTGGGATTATATAACGCAAAATGAACACTAAAAACCGCATCTAATTCGGATGAATTTCAGACAAACAAGAATTTGTAATCAACTTTTATGAGATTGATACAGAGATATAAGAATCAGCCTCGAAGCGACTCAACGATTTTTTTTGTATTTAAACAAGATTCGTAATGGTGTTTTATGTTTAACAATCTCCGTTATAGTGTATCATGTATGTCGTATACTTTTACCAAATAAACACACACTCTCTTCCTCCCCTCTCTCTCTCTCCCTCTCTCTTGTGGGTTTTCTTTTGTCGTCAGGTCCACCGGTGTACCTAAATAACCTACCCCCCCCTCGCGCGCACCCCCCTCTCTCTCTCTCTCACTTATTATTTTAGGTGCGTATTTAGGTTTATATAGTTTGTGTGTTTGTAATATATTAAATTAATTTTTTAATTGCGAGACAGTCATGCATTCATTGTAATTATTTAATTTCCAGTAATTATTTAATTTCCTGCTTCGACAAAATCTTTATAATCGCCTTCGCCCTATTTCAATTACATGTACTCAAACCAGATTCAATGTCAATTTAATTTGTAGACTTTCCAGGTCGAAGTGAACTCTCTAAGTACAACAGGACCAATAAAATGAAAATGGCTAATTACGATGGTACATCGGTTACGTAAAGCACTGTTCCATTAGGATAATAATAGTATAGCTTTTCTTCAGCGATGCGGGGGGTGGGATAGTTAACGCGTGTGCGTTGCATTATAAGGTCTGTCATTGAGTCAAATGGTGTATAATTTCGATTGCATCCTTGTGTGTCTTCTCTGGGCCCTCCGGTTTCCAAGTACTGCTAAAGACGCCCTACGCGCATGCGGATTATTGAAATAAAATTGAACTATATGTCAGTTCCGAAATTACCTAGTTTGTGTCGAGTGGATGTTAAATCCCATTTTTCCCTCTCTTTATTCCAAAAGACTAAACGCCTCCCTTGCCAGACCCTGCACCTCTGTCCTGCACCACCGACGACAGGGAAAGCAGGTAAAAAAATACCGATGCATAGATCCGGGTTTTGAGTAACTATACCTGATAGGACTTTCTGTTCACCGACATATATCTGTCAGGAGGAATACCAAGGTTCTTCATCTCACCAGATATTTATGTCTACTCCTGAGAGAATAATGAAGAAATGAACTTTGCTATTTTCTTGGATATGTTTAATGCAAGGAGTCCACCATAAATCTTCTTTATGACAAACACCGTATATACGAGTAATCTCCCTTGATTGTTATGTCGTCTAAACTTGTGATCGCAATATGTCGTAAATTATTCTACAGTCCGGTGGCTAAAGGGATGTTTTATTAATGGTTGTCGTAATTTTAATCAGGTGTAAAATTGACCTCCTTCCCTTTTACCCCTAGGAACAATTACTATAACTTGTCATCCGGGTCTCGCCTGATGTATCATGAAATTTGAAGTTTAAAGTAATGGACACAGTTGTTATTGTTATCTACAGAATTATCGCTGCCATAAAAAAAATTGCTTCGAAGACGCTAAAATAGCAATCACACTCTATCAATCTAAACACGGAAATTGCGTTTTTCTGGTGTTCCGGAACTAATCGTTTCAACTCCCTGAAGTCTCGTTAATCTCATTTCTCGCGTGATTCGATTACGGGGATGGGCCATTAAGGGAATAACGCGAGAGTGTAGATTAAAGCTTATTCAAGTCTGTTTTAGGGATGAAATATACATTATCTTTATCCGATTTAAGGCTGGATAATAGAGTAATGTAAAGAATTTAGTCGCCAGGTTGGCTTGATAACAGAGCAGCGTAAAGTATTTAGACGCGAGGTAAATGAGTTTGGAAAGATAATTGAGTTCTCTTCTTGGGAGAAAGGCGATAATGACATCGCTCCGATCAACGGTTCCTTGACCAGACCAGAAACGCTACTTTCCATTTAGTTTAAGAGAAATGGTCTAAAGGTGCCCATTCGCTATTCTTTCGCAATCGTTTTTGTTTTTACTGTATTTTCTTATCAGTTATGTTCAACGAAATATGCGACGAGTCTGTTGAATGATGGTCTTTAGCGTCTGGGTATTCCAGACTACACCGATAGTTTTATCCTACATCGGATATGTTTAGCATTGTTAATCGTGTCCCTTCATACAAATGGCACACGAGTCGTGTTCATTTTGTCTTAAGTATTGGATATCAGAATCATTGTTTGCAACGTCGAAAACTTTTGATGATATTTAGTTAAATACTTGCCTCCTTTTATCGTGGTAATTCCACAAGGACGTCTAAGTACGGTCAATAGGTGTGATACAGTCTAAGTACGGTCAATAGGTGTGATACAGTCTAAGTACGGTCAATAGGTGTGATACGGTCTAAGTACGGTCAATAGGTGTGATACGGTCTAAGTACGGTCAATAGGTGTGATACAGTCTAAGTACGGTCAATAGGTGTGATACAGTCTAAGTACGGTCAATAGGTGTGATACAGTCTAAGTACGGTCAATAGGTGTGATACGGTCTAAGTACGGTCAATAGCTGTGATACGGTCTAAGTACGGTCAATAGGTGTGATACGGTCTAAGTACGGTCAATAGGTGTGATACGGTCTAAGTACGGTCAATAGGTGTGATACAGTCTAAGTACGGTCAATAGGTGTGATACAGTCTAAGTACGGTCAATAGCTGTGATACGGTCTAAGTACGGTCAATAGCTGTGATACGGTCTAAGTACGGTCAATAGGTGTGATACAGTCTAAGTACGGTCAATAGGTGTGATACAGTCTACGTACGGTCAATAGGTGTGATACGGTCTAAGTACGGTCAATAGGTGTGATACGGTCTAAGTACGGTCAATAGGTGTGATACAGTCTAAGTACGGTCAATAGGTGTGATACAGTCATATCCATTAATTAATAAACCGCCGGCCATTCCAACTATTTAATTCTTACAGATGTATATGACACCGGTTCTAGAACAATGCTCATTGATTTGCAGATTTTGGAACGAGTGTGTAAAACCTAACTTAAAGCTACAATTTCATATTTTTAAGCTATATTTTTCAAATTTATTGAAATAAAGCCTTAAAATGGGTGGTATCCATAAACAGTCCTACCTTGTTAAAGAATAATCCTATTAATCCTAATTCACTATTGCTAGCTGAGAAATTGGCAAAATATAATTTTCAACTTTAAATTCCAACGTTTGAAGATAGCTCATGCATGACGGGGATAGGAAAACAAGGCAGTTGATTGTGTTTTTATTTCCTGTGTCAACGATTTTTAAGGATGGAAAATAATGCCCATGATCGTATAATAATGAGTTGAAAACCTATTGAGCAAAAGACATAGAAATAGTTATGTTTTGACTTTGGTAGAAAATTTGAAATTCTGGCTTTAAAGTATCTTCTGGAAATACACAGCAACATGTTATTGGCTATGTGAACTATGTCCCGATGAGAAGCTATAGAGTATAGAGGTATAAGCATACCCGGTTGGTAGATGACGACTATTAATACTCAAAACGCGGATTCGGTCTTAATAGTAAGGTTACCTGCAGATTACCTGAAGATTACCTGCAGATGTTAATAAGGCTAGGTCATGTGATTGTTGAGGTAGTGGATTAGGGTTATCTCGTGTACTCGACCAGGCGGGCTTATTATTTAGTTCTAATGGCACGGTGACTAGACACGTATACAGAGGTAATTTATTACACATGGGAACACCGGGTTACAATTGATAAGTGCTTTACAGCGAATATGCGTGAAGTAGCTTTATTTAACGTCCGTTTCCACCGAAGTGTAATCGAAGACAATTACAGCGAATATGGATGCATTGCCTCTTATACGACGCCCCACATATCTTACTTCATACAGCAGACTTTAGTACTGATAATTGGGACCACGATTCCAGTGGCCTGTGTATATGTAGAATATAACCCAGCCATACAACAGGATCATTATTGCTGTGTCTAGGATATTAACTGACAGAACACATTTTCTTATTACTCGGCAAATCTCGATAGATTCCGGTACCCTATTTCTAGACTCGGATTAATGACGAATTCCGTCATTTTGGAACTCTTTTTAAGGACCGGATTAAAAATGGCTGCCCCAAAGGAGATTATGTCAACAAAAATGGCTGCCATTTCGGGACTTTTTTGTAAAAGTGGCACGTTTTCCTGTTTAAGTAAATCGTTAGTCGACCAGCCGCATCGCAAATGTATGGTCGTAGGTACATATCACTTACTGTCATACACCCGAGTCTAGCTGTAGGGTTACGGAGGGTACCGGAATCTGTCGAGGTTTGCCGAATGATTTTCTTATTACACAACAACGGGAATCTACGTTTCGGCAAATTCGATAAATGGGGTGATCATTAATGGGAACTGGTCATGGTTTTAAAATATCTCTGTAACTAACTTTAGGTTTTAAAATATCTCTGTAACTAACTGACCAGGTTTTAAAATCTCTATGTAGATAACTAGTTAGGGTTTAAAATTTCCATGTAGCGAACTGGTCGGGGTTAAACATCTATATGTAGCTAACTAGTACGATTATAAAAAATATCAAACTGGACAGGGTGAAAGATATCCATGTTATCATAATATCTCTCAAACTACCAACATAACCATAAAGATAATATTTGTAAAACTTCGATTCATATCAAATGTTCTCTTAAAATTTGGAAATATATTTCGCCCATCAATATTTGTATTATTCACCTATAGGCGGCAAATGGCCGTCCACCCACGACTCTATAGGAATCGTGTCAACAGTCTACAGGGAATATTATATCGTCATGTATTGATTGTACTCATAACGATTTTCTTCTATTAAAAACCCATTTGTTAGCAAGTGCTAGCCGGCAATCTGATGAACATCACGACTTCAGTTACCACTCGTTAACCCTAATGGCAATTCGCTCAAACAACCACAAATTACCGTCAGGTGGCACGTGACCTACTGAATGGTCGCAGTGCGTTATGAGGTTGTCTTATTAAACAAAATGGCCTGTTCGTTACCGTATGATTTATTTTACGTGGTTATGGTTAAAACCTTTCAAGAACCATCTTGGCGAGTATAATAACCCAAGCAAGCTTGGAATCGAAATTATACACCATTTGACTCAATGACAGACCTTATGATGCAACGCGCACGCGTTAACTATCCCACCCCCCCCGCATCGCTGAAGAAGAGCTATACTATTATTATCATAATGGAACAGTGCTTTACGTAACCGATGTAACATCGTAATTAGCCATTGTCATTCTATTGGTCCTGTTGTACTTAGAGAGTTCACTTCGACCTGGAAAGTCTACAAATTAAGTTGACGTTGAAGCTGGTTTTAGTAATTGAAATAGGGCGAAGGTGATTATAAAGATTTTGTCGAAGCAGGAAATTAAATAATTACTATCTACGGTGATGGTTAATGAAGACAAGGATGACATGACTGTCTCACTATCGTGTTACAGATAATATGGAACATAAATAATTGTTAAAAACTTAATTTAATATATTACAAACACGCAAACTATATAAACTTAAATACGCACCTAAAATAATAAGTGAGAGAGAGAGAGAGAGAGAGGGGGCTAGGTCATTTAGGTAGCCTACTACTAAGATATGGTACAATTTTATTTCAATAGTTTGCGTGTGGGAGGCAACCGGTGGACCTAAAATAATAAGTGAGAGAGAGAGGGAGAAAGAGAGAGAGTGAGAGGGGGGAACTAGGTCATTTAGGTACAATTTTATTTCAATAGTTCGCGCGTGGGAGGCAACCGGTGGACCTGAAGACAAAAGAAACCCCACGAGAGAGAGGGAGGGAGAGTGAGAGAGAGAGAGAGAGGGGGTAGAGACAGGGAGGGAGAGAGAGAGAGAGAGAGATAGTGGGGGAGAGAAAGGGAGTGTGTGTTTTTTGGGTAAAAGGAGAATTGTTAAAAACTTAATTTAATATATTACAAACACAAGAACTGTATAAACTTAAATACACACCTAAAATAATAAGTGAGAGAGAGAGATGGAGAAAGAGAAAGAAAGAGACGAGGGAGAGAGAGAGAAACTAGGTAATTTATGGTACATTTTTATTTCAATAGTTCGCGCGTGAGACAAAAGAAACCCCTAGAGAGAGAGAGAGAGAGAGGGAGAGGGAGAGAGAGGGAGAAAGAGAGAGGGGGAGAAGAGAGATAGAGGGGGAAGAGAGTGTGTGTTTATTTGGTAAAAGGATACGACATACATGATACACTATAACGGATATTGTTAGCCATAAAACACCATTACGAATCTTTTTTAAATACAAAAAAACGTTGAGTCGCCTCGAGGCTGATTCTTATATCTTTGTATCCATCTCATAAAAGTTGATTAAAAATTCTTTTTTGTCTGAAATTCATCCGAATTAGATGCGGTTTTTAGGTTTCATTTTGCGTTATATAATCCCATGAAAGCCTTCGTTTACGACAACCAATGACCTCTAGCAGTGATCTTTATAGGGATTAAGTTTATCATATTAAATTTCTCATTATATTAAAGAAGTGTTTTGTGGGGTTTTTTTTAAATTGATACGCGAGAATTTCTCATATTGATTTTTTGGCTTCGGGAAAGCTGGTAAAATCACATTTTGAATAGATTAATGTGGGAGTCAATGATTTGGGGCTATGTATTGTTCCCAATCCGTTCTGCTATTTGAAATGAAATGAAATTAACTTGGGTTTAACATCCTCACTTACGCCATGCAGTGTCCCAAGAGAAAGCGTATGTTCGGAGTTTATTGTGAAAAAATTATCCTAAATGTACCCCGTGACTCTTCTATGGCTGAGAAACAACTTGATGATACTAATCCAGAGCCTGTGGACAAATCACTTTCTTAAGTCCGGGTTTAGAAGGAGAGGAGTGTTGTTGGTATAAGCCTTAGGCCCAGCTATAATTGTGCATGAAACATATCAACTTTGACACAAACCGTCCAAGATTATAACGACTTGTGAACCTGGACTAATTCTATTTTGGTCATTTTTCTATTATACGCAATATTATTAAAAAAGCCTGTCAATAGCAATCGTAGAATACAAGTAGAAGCCCGTAGTATAACCCACTCAACGTAAAATAAACAGCCTGATGTGATTATAGAAACCTAACTAAAGCCAATACTGAAAGGTTTCTAATGGAACTGGATATTGAGAAAGAATGTTAAGTAGACATTAGGTCACGTTCAAGTGGCTCGTGGTAACTTCTTAAATTGTAAAACTTGTATTAACTAATGTTAAAGAAAGAGAGAGAAGAGAGAGAGAGGGGGCGAGAGAGAGAGGGGTTGTGTTAACTAATGTCTACTACCAATTCTTGATCGGTTACCTTTCATTCTTAAAAATATCTAAAACAATTTCTAACGGAACATTATGTCCAGACAGTTTACAACTAGAACACTATATTACACCATCCTCGGTAACCTCATCTTCAATAGAAGGCTTGATCTCGCTTTAACTACGTAATACTCTGTATATTTAGGCACTAAGATGGATTGGGTTTAAGCATAGCTTGTGGGCCTATCAGATTCCTTGGTCGTCGAGAATACCAAGTCTCACGCTTTCAAGCTAATATGTCTACCTGTGATAATCTAGTTACAAAGTTTAAAGTTCGTCCAATGTCACGATCTCTGATTGGATGCTACTGTTTACGTGTTTGCAGATAGCGTAGCTATATTTTCGGGAATTGTAAAGTTAACCAGCAACGGCCAGATGGTGTAAAACTCGCAGTCGTTGCTTCAGGAACATGCGGTATCCCTAGTTGTCTCGTTAGTCTGGAGATCGTAGGTTCGCTCCAGATGTTGGGCGAGACAGTTCATCGGCAGTTTTCAGCGTGACTTCCCCTTGTTAGTGGTGCAGGACATCTGTATAGTAGTTCGGATGGTACGAAAAACCGAGGTCCCGTGTACACATTGGCCTGCACGTAAAAGATCCCTTTATTCCTCCAACACGGCTTTTGAATACTCTAAATGTTGTTATACAGATATTAACATTGGAGTTATTAGAATAATCTAAATTAATAAACATATTCAACAAGCAGTCTCAATATTACTAGCTGATTAATAAGGACAAATTATTCCGCGTGGCAAATTTATTCGCTTTGCGCCTTTAAAGGGTGTAAGGCTCTATTCTTTAGAACATTAAAATAATTAGACGAAAATGGGTCCAAAATCATCACATATTCGTGTAATATGATTATATATATATAGATTTATATTCAATGTCTAATCAATTATGTTCGGTGCAATATACGTGAACAGTACCAATTGAACGACAGTCGTTTAGTCCATTCTACTACACGTAGGGGTGTATATAGAGATTCATATTCAATGTCTAATCAATTATGTTCGGTGCAATGTACGTGAACAGTACCATTTGAGAGAGAGAGAGAGAGAGAGAGAGAGAGAGAGAGAGAGAGAGAGAGAGAAAGAGAGAGAAAAGGGGTTTAACGTCCACTCAATACAACTAGGTCATTTCGGGACTAACATATGGTGTTTTTAAAAAAAATTCAATAATTCGCCTGCGTGTAGGGGTCTTTTGCAATGGGAGGAAACCGGAGTGCCCGGATGAAACCCACGAGGTTGAGAAAGCACCCCTATCTTCATGCCACATACGCTCCTCCAGGGCTCGAAACCACATCCGCAAGCCAGAGGTGACCAGCCAGCTAGAGGTCGAAGCGCGGCACTTTAAATAAAACAGAACCAGCTGATTGATGAACTGGGGCCTGTTTCACGAAATTTTAACTTAAGATGAAATCCAAATTTTAGTACATACTCAAATCTGATTGGCTAAGCGCTAAAATCAATCTAATACTATCCAATCGAATTACTAAAATCGGATTTTATCTTAGTTAAAATTTCGTGAAACAGGCCCCAGAGTGATAAAATGAATTTACAAAAATAAGTCAAACGTTTTATACGCAGTTGTTTTCCGAAACATTTGAAATAAAATTAGTTCTTTTTAGTTTACGTGTCTATCTTCATTACTGCCATCGTTATTTCAGTTAGATTATTTTCACTGTCGTTGTGAGTATGTATGTTCGTGACATTAATCTCAATTTCGGAAGACATAATAATGAAAAAAACGTTATTTGTTTTATTCTGGAAATGTCATTTCCGTGAAAACGAATACGGATTTGGTTGTAACACGAAATGATGAAAGGTAGATTGTATAATAACATTGTGATCTAACACGTAAATTAAATTATTCTCAATTTACAGAGACAAGTCTTGGCGTGGTGTAATCTATTAATAACCATGGTAATAATGATGTATATATATATATTATATATGAAAGTACTAGCCAAAATTTTAATTTTTAGTGTTTTTTCTCTAATATTTTAATTTTATTTATATGATGAACTGAGAGTTAGATCGTTTTATATATTTTTTTCTTATATATTATATATATATATACCCTCGCGATATATATTGTTTCCCTTTACACGATGTCCTTCTACAGAAATGTTTTTTGTCCCCCGCCTTTCGAAGAAAGCAGGGGACTATTAAAATGGGTTCGTCCGCCCGTCCGTCCGTCCGCCCGTCTGTCACACTTTTTGGGACACAATAACTCTTTTTCTAATTGAGCTAGAATATTCAAACTAGGTGTAGGTGTTTATTAGGCCATTACCTTGATCGAGTTCGAAGATGAGCTTTTTCCGCTTTGGGACACGATAACTTAAGTTGTAATTAAGTGAGAGTGCTGAAACTTGGTATATAGTTTTATTTCATCAATACCTTGACTAAGTTCGATAATCAGCATTTTCTGCTCAGGGTAAGCAGAGCGATAAGCCTTTGATTGGCCGAGATAATACGTCGTCATAGCGAAAGATGCATATCAAAATTGTTCAATTTATAAATGGGGGAAACTTTAAATTTTCCTTCCCACATATATCAAAATGTCTACTGACAGGAACTGTGCGGTTTTCCGGAATCTTAATGTGTGAGCGATGAAGGTTCATTCTCAGGCATAATTTTTGGTCCGTTTTTCCTATGTACCGCTCATTGCAGCCCCCGCAAGTCATCATGTACACAACGTGTTCTGACTTACAGTTCATATTCTGGCGAATATAAAAAAAATTTCGTTAGAAATCCGAATTTCCTATCCTTCTTTCATGTCCTCGCACAAACTACACCTTTTATCTCCACATTTGACGACTTTCGGGATATTTGTAGTCTGCCGCTTATCGAAGTTTAGGACAGAGATCTATTCTTGAAGTAGAGTAGATAGTTTTCTGTGCGCAGAATGAGATTGACGCTTTCACTTCCTCTTAAAACAGTTTAGTAGAAAAATGGTGTACAATATCTGCTCGATTAAAGGAGCCAAGTATTTAACTAAATATCATCCAAAGTTTTCCATGTTGCAAACAATGCCTTATTGGTCAATTTACATCAACATTGATGTTGTTATCTTACCGGGAAAAGATGGGCTTCTGATATCCAATATTTAAGACAAAATGAACACGACTCGTGTGCCATTTGTATAAAGGGACACGATTAACAAGGATAAACATATCCGATGTAGGATAAAACTATCGGTGTAGTCTGGAATACCCAGACGCCAAAGACCGTCATTCAGCAGACTCGTCGAGTATTTCGTCAAACATAACTGATAAGGAAATACAGTAAAAACAAAAACGATTGCCAAAGAATAGCGAATTGGCTCTTTTAGACCGTTTCTCTTAAACTGAATGGAAAGTAGAGAGTCTGGTCTGGTCAAGAAACCGTTGATCGGAGCGATGTCATTATCGCCTTTCTCCCAAGAAGAAATTCAATTATCTTTCCAAACTCATTTACCTCGCGTCTAAATACTTTATGCTGCTCTGTTATCCAGCCAAAATGGCGACTAAATTCCTTACATTACTCTATTATCCAGCCTTAAATCGGATAAAGATAATGTATATTTCATCCCTAAAACAGACTTGAATAGCTTTAATCTACACTCTCACATTATTCCCTTAATGGCCCATCCCTGTAATCGAATCACGCGAGAAATGAGATTAACGAGACTTCAGGGAGTTGAAAAGATTAGTTCCGGAACACCAGAAAAACGCAATTTCCGTGTTTGGATTGATAGAGTGTGATTGCTTTATTAGCGTCTTTGAAGCAATTTTTTTATGGCAGCGATAATTCTGTAGATAACAATAACAATTGTGTCCATTACTTTAAACTTCAAATTTCATGATAAATCCGGCGAGACCCGGATGACAAGTTATATTAATTGTTCCTAGGGGTAAAATGGAAGGAGGTCAATTTTACACCTCGCGAAATGAGCTGATTTAAATTACGACAACCATTAATAAAGCATCCCTTTAGCCACCGGACTGTAGAATAATTTACGACATATTGCGATCACAAGTTTAGACGACAAAACAATCAAGGTAGATTACTCGTATACGATGTTTGCCATAAAGAAGATTTATGGTGGACTCCTTGCATTAAACATATCCACGAAAATAGCAAAGTTCATTTCTTCATTATTCTCTCAGGAGTAGACATAAATATCTGGTGATATGACGTACCTTGGTACTCCTCCTGGCAGATATATATCGGTGAACAGAAAGTCCTATCAGGTAGTTACTGAAAACCCAGATCTATTCATCGGTATTTTTTCACCTGCTTTCCCTGTCGTCGGTGGTGCAGGACAGAGGTGCGGGGTCTGGCAAGGGAGGCGTTTAGTCTTTAAGGCTAAAGAGGGAGAAAAATGGGATTTAACATCCACTCGACACAAACTAGGTAATTTCGGGACTAACATATAGTTCAATTTTATTTCAATAATCGGCATGTGCGTAGGGGTCTTAAGCAGTACTGGGAAACCGGAGGACCCGGAGAAAACCCACAAGGTTGGACAGTCGACCATACTTTTCGTCGCGTGCAAGCTTGGAATCGAAATTATACACCATTTGACTCAATGACAGACCTTATGATGCAACGCACACGCGTTAATTCCCCCCCCCCCCCCCCGCATCGTTAACTATCCCACCCCCCGCATCGTTAACTATCCCCCCCCCCCGCATCGTTAACTATCCCCCCCCCCCGCATCGTTAACTATCCCACCCCCCGCATCGTTAACTATCCCACCCCCCCCCCGCATCGTTAATTACCCCCCCCCCCCCGCATCGTTAACTATCCCACCCCCCGCATCGTTAACTATCCCCCCCCCCGCATCGTTAACTATCCCCCCCCCCGCATCGTTAACTATCCCACCCCCCGCATCGCTGAAGAAGAGCTATACTATTATTATCCTAATGGAACAGTGCTTTACGTAACCGATGTAACATCGTAATTAGCCATTTTCATTACATTGGTCCTGTTGTACTTAGAGAGTTCACTTCGACCAGGAAAGTCTACAAATTATGTTGACGTTGAAGCTGGTTTTAGTAATTGAAATAGCGATTATAAAGATTAAATAATTACTGTCTACGGTGATGGTAAACGAAGATGGCATGACTGTTACAGATAATATGGAACATAAATAATTGTTAAAAACTTAATTTAATATATTACAAACACGCAAACTATATAAAATTAAATACGCACCTAAAATAATAAGTGAGAGAGAGAGAGAGGGAGAGAGAGAGAAGAGGAAGAGAGGGGGGACTAGGTCATTTAGGTACTAACATATGGTGCAATTTTATTTCAATAGTTAGCACGTGGGAGGCAACCGGTGGACCTGAAGACAAAAGAAAACCCGCGATTGAGAGAGGGGAAAGAGAGGGGGGGGGTTGTAAAAGGATACGAGAGAGAGAGAGAGAGGGAGAGGGAGAGAGAGAGAGGGAGGAGTGTGTGTTTATTTGGTAAAAGGATACGACATATACATGATACACTATAACGGATATTGTAAGACATAAAACACCATTACAAATCTTGTTCAAACACAAAAAAAAACGTTGAGTCGCCTCGAGGCGGATTCTTATATCTCTGTATCCATCTCATAAAAGTTGATTAAAAATTCTTTTTTGTCTGTAATTCATCCGAATTAGATGCGGTTTTAAGTGTTCATTTTGCGTTATATAATCCCACGAAAGCCTTCGTTTATGACAACCAATGACCAATGTTTTGATTTTTTTTTAAAATTGATACGCGAAACTTCCTCATATTGATTTTTTTGGCTTCGCGAAAGCTGGTAAAATCACATTTTGAATAGATTAATGTGGGAGTCAATGATTTGGGGCTATGTATTGTTCCCAATCCGTTCTGCTATTTGAAATGAAATGAAATTAACTTGGGTTTAACATCCTCACTTACGCCATGCAGTGTCCCAAGAGAAAGCGTATGTTCGGAGTTTATTGTGAAAAAATTATCCTAAATGTACCCCGTGACTCTTCTATGGCTGAGAAACAACTTGATGATACTAATCCAGAGCCTGTGGACAAATTACTTTCTTAAGTCCGGGTTTAGAAGGAGAGGAGTGTTGTTGGTATAAGCCTTAGGCCCAGCTATAATTGTGCATGAAACATATCAACTTTGACACAAACCGTCCAAGATTATAACGACTTGTGAACCTGGACTAATTCTATTTTGGTCATTTTTCTATTATACGCAATATTATTAAAAAGCCTGTCAATAGCAATCGTAGAATACAAGTAGAAGCCCGTAGTAGAACCCACTCAACGTAAAATAAACAGCCTGATGTGATTATAGAAACCTAACTAAAGCCAATACTGAAAGGTTTCTAATGGAACTGGATATTGAGAAAGAATGTTAAGTAGACATTAGGTCACGTTCAAGTGGCTCATGGTAACTTCTTAAATTGTAAAACTTGTGTTAACTAATGTTAAAGAATGAAAGAGAAGAGAGAAAGAGAGAGAGAGAGAGAGGGAGAGAGAGAGAGAGATTGTGTTAACTAATGTCTACCACCAATTCTTGATGGGCTACCTTTCAATCTTAAAAATATATCAAACAATTTTTAACGGAACATTGTGTCCAGACAGTTTACAACTAGAACACTATATTACACCATCCTCGGTATCCTCATCTTCAATAGAAGGCTTCATCTCGCTTTAACTACGTACATCTTATCAAGCCCTTCATATACTCTGTATATTTCGGCACTTAGTTTGATTGGGTATAAGCATAGCTTGTGAGCCTATCAGATTCCTTGGTCGTCGCAAATACCAAGTCTCACGCTTTCAAGATAAAATGTCTACCTGTGATAGTTTAGTTACAAAGTTTAAAGTTCGTCCAATGTCACGATCTCTGATTGGATGCTATTGTTGACGTGTTTGCAGATAGCGTAGCTATAATTTCGGGAATTGTAAAGTTAACCAGCAACGGTCAGATGGTGTAAAACTCGCAGTCGTTGTTTATAGGAACATGCGGTATCCCCAGTCGTCTCGCTAGTCTGGAGATCGCGGGTTTGCTCCAGGTGTTGGGCGAGACAGTTCATCGGGATTTTTTTCAAGCTTAGCTTCCCCTTGTTAGTGATGCAGGACATCTGTATAGTAGTTCGGATGGTACGAAAAACCGAGGTCCCGTGTACACATTGGCCTGCACGTAAAAGATCCCTTTATTCCTCCAACACGGCGTTTGAATACTCTAAATGTTGTTATACAGATATAAATGGAGGTATTAGAATATCTAAATTAATAAACATATTCAACAAGCAGTTTCAATATTACTACCTGATTAATAAGGACAAAATATTCTGCGTGGCAAATTTATTCGCTTTGTGCCTTTAAAGGGTGTATATATAGATTTATATTCAATGTCTATTCAATTATGTTCGGTGCAATATACGTGAACAGTACCAATTGAGAGGGAGAGAGAGAGAGATAGAGAGAGAGAGAGAGAGAGGGGGGGTTAACGTCTACTCAACACAACTAGGTCATTTCGGGACTAACATATGGTGTTTTCTTTTAAAAATTCAATAATTCGCCTGCGTGTAGGGGTCTTTTGCAGTGGGAGGAAACCGGAGTGCCAGGATGAAACCCGCGAGGTTGAGAAAGCGCCCCTATTTTCATGCCACATACGCTCACACCAGGGCTCGAAACGACAGCCGCAAGCCAGAGATGACCGACCAGCTGATTGATGAACAGAGTGATAAAATGAATTTTAAAAAATAACGAGCTTTTAAGACTTGCTTTATTTCTTTAGTCAAACGTTTTATACGCAGTTGTTTTCCGAAACATTTGAAATAAAATTAGTTCTTTTTAGTTTACGTGTCTATCTTCATTACTGCCATCGTTATTTCAGTTAGATTATTTTCACTGTCGTTGCGAGTATGTTCGTGACATTAATCTCAATTTCGGAAGACATAAAAATGAAAAAAACGTAGATTTGTTTTATTCTGGAAATGACATTTACGTGAAAACGAATACGGATTTGGTTGTAACATGAAATGATGAAAGGTAGATTGGTTGAAGTTTTATAATAACATTGTGATGTAACACGTAAATTAAATTATTCTCAATTTACAGAGACAAGTCTTGTTGTGGTGTAATCTAGTTATACCCATGTTAATAATGATGTATATATATATATATATACCCTCGCGATATATTGTTTCCCTTCACACGATGTCCTTCTACAGAAATGTTTTTTGTCCCCCGCCTTTCGAAGAAAGCAGGGGACTATTATTGTCCCCCGCCTTTCGAAAAAAGCAGGGGACTATTAAAATAGGTTCGTCCGTCTGTCCGTCCGTCGGTCCGTCTGTCCGTCCGTCTGTCACACTTTTTGGGACACAATAACTCTTTTTCTAATTGAGCTAGAGTATTCAAACTTAGTGTAGGTGTTTATTAGGTCATTACCTTGATCGAGTTCGAAGATGAGCTTTTTCCGCTTAGGGTAAGCCGAGATAAGCAATTTGATTGGTTGATGCTTTGGGACACGATAACTTAAGTTGTAATTAAGTGAGAGTGATGAAACTTGGTATATAGTTTTATTCCATCAAAAACTTGACTAAGTTCGATAATGAGCATTTTCTGCTCAGGGTAAGCAGAGCGATAAGCAATTTGATTGGCCGAGACTTTGGAACATAATAACTCTCCTTCTAATTGAGCTAGGATATTCAAACTTGGTGTAGGTGTAAAGTAGGTTAATACCTTGATGAAATTCGAAGATGAGCATTTACCGCTTAGGATAAGCAGAGATAAGCAATTTGATTGGTTGATGGTTTGGGACGCGATAACTTGAGTTGTAATTAAGTTAGAGTGATGAAACTTGGTATATAGTTTCATTTCATCAATACCTTGACTAAGTTCAATATTGCGCATTTTCTGCTCAGGGTAAGCAGAGCGATAGTGGAAATGGATGGCCGATACTTTGGAACATAATAACTTTCCTTCTAATTGAGCTAGGATATTCAAACTTTATGTAGATGTTTATTAGGTCAATACCTTGATGGAGTTCGAAGACGAGCATTTTCTATTTAGCGTAAGCAGAGATAAGCAATTTGATTGGTTGATGCTTTGGGATGCAATAACTTTAGTTGTAATTAAGTGAGTGTGATTAAACCTGGTATATAGTTTCATTTCATCAAAAAGTTTAATAATGAACATTTTCTGCTGAGGGTAAGCAGAGCGATAAGCAATTTGATAGGTCTAGACTTTGGAACACAATAATTCGCCTTCTTATTAAGGTAGAATGTTCGAACTAGGTGTAGGTGAATGCCTTGATGGAGTTCGATGATGAACATTGTCTGATTCTATCTGATAGAGAGTGATTATACTTAGTGTACTTTTGAAAAAAATAAATGTGCAATTAATTAATATGTGTCATCTATTTATTTTGGGATTTCGGCGGGGGACATCAGCCTCACTGTTGGCTTGTTTTCTTATCCATAAGATATTTGACAAGGTGATAGTATACATGTACAATCCTGAGAGCGAATGTAATGAGAGCAAATAATACTAAACTTAAGCTGTCTGTCTACAATTTGTTGAATATTGCGGCGGTTTAGGACAGAGATCTTTTCTTGAAGTAGAGTAGATGGGTTTTGGCTGTGCGCAGAATGAGAGTGGCGCTCTTCATTTCCTCTGAAAACAGTTTTATAGAAAAATGATGTACAATATCTGCTCGTTATTTGCATTTTTCAGAACATATGTAATTTTCGTTGACTTAATCTACATTAAAATCCACTTTCATTGACTACCATACACCAATATATCACAGCTTCCGGGGGTTTCGTCCTGCACAGGGCTCACACTGGCTTTCAATTTTTTTCCGCCAAAATGGATTCTAAATTTTTATGTAAAACAAAGATGATATTTTTTCCCGCCAACTTCTGCATCTCTGCAAATCAATGAGCATTGTTCTCGAACCGATGTCATATACATCTGTACGAAATACATAGTGGGAATTGATGGCTGTTTATAAATTAATTAATACGACTGTATAACACCTATTGACGTTACTTAGACGTCCTTGTGGAATTACCACGATTAAAGGAGCCAAGTATGTAACTAAATATCATCCAAAGTTTCGATGTTGCAAACAATGACTTATTGGTCAATTTACATCAACATTGATGGTGTTATCTTACCGGGAAAAGATGGGCTTCTGATATCCAATATTTAAGATAAAATGAACACGACTCGTTTGCAATTTGTATAAAGGGACAAGATTAACAAGGGTAAGCATATTCGATGTAGGATAAAACTATCGGCGTAGTTTTGAATATCCAGACACCGACGACCGTCATTCAGCAGACTCGTCGCGTATTTCGTCGAATATAACTAATAAGAAATTACAGTAAAAACATAAACGATTGCCAAAGAATAGCGAATTGGCTCCTTTAGAATGTTTCTCTTAAACTAAATGGAAAGTAGAGAGTCTGGTCTGGTCAAGGAACCGTTGATCGGAGCGATGTCATTATCGCCTTTCTCCCAAGAAGAAAACTCAATTATCTTTCCAAACTCATTTACCTCGCGTCTAAATACTTTATGTTTCTCTGTTATCCAGCCAACCTGGCGCCAGGACTTAATTCTTTACATTACTCTATTATCCAGCCTTAAATCGGATAAAGATAATGTATATTTCATCCCTAAAACAGACTTGAATAAGCTTTAATCTACACTCTCACATTATTCCTTTAATGGCCCATCCCTGTAATCGAATCACGCAAGAAATGGGATTAACGAGACTTCAGGGAGTTGAAAAGATTAGTTCCGGAACACCAGAAAAACGCAATTTCCGTGTTTGGATTGATAGAGTGTGATTGCTATTTTAGCGTCTTTGAAGCAATTTTTTTTATGGCAGTGATAATTCTGTAGATAACAATAACAATTGTGTCCATTACTTTAAACTTCAAATAGCATGATACATCAGGCGAGACCCGGATGACAAGTTATAGTAATTGTTCCTAGGGGTAAAATGGAAGGAGGTCAATTTTACACCTCGCGGAATGAGCTGATTAAAATTACGACAACCATTAATAAAACATCCCTTTGGCCACCGGACTGTAGAATAATTTACGACATATTGCGATCACAAGTTTAGACGACAGAACAATCAAGGTAGATTACTCGTATACGATGTTTGCTATAAAGAAGATTTATGGTGGACTCTTTACATTAAACAGATCCACGAAAATAGCAAAGTTCATTTCTTCATTATTCTCTTAGGAGTAGTCATAAATACAGGCCCGTATCTAGCCCAAAAATGTTAGGGGGGCAAGGGCTGCTGGGGGCGCCAACGGGGCTTCTGTGGGCGCCGGTGTATCTACAGTTGACGGTCCACGGAGAATGGTCCACCCCCCCCCCCCCAAGCGCCCGAAAAGTTTAGAAAATATGGTTTCACATGAGGAACTATGAAAATGTCAGAAATTTTAATTTGCGATATTGGCGTATTATGAACATTATAAAAATTTGAAGGAAGGAATACGACTTCAGAGCGTACCTATAATAATTTATGAGAAAAACGAAAAGTTTTGAAAAGGGTTAGAGTGCGACTTGTTTGAATTTTGAAGATTATCACTCCTGGCGCGGGCTTGAATCAATGTCATCACCATCGGGAATTTAACCTGAATATTTCCTACAATCTCCAGTTGGCTTTCTCATAGTGGTTTTCTTCGGGCGTCGGTATGTGGTCGTTTAGTCGCGTTTCCGCCATTGTAGATATCTGCCGCCACACTGCCCGACTTCTTTTTCGGGGGCATGTCTTCACACTGTTTAGTATCGCACGTTATACAATATTGATGCTGTATGTATCGGGAACCGTTATATACTTGAGAGTAATAAAAAGTTTAATTCCTGCTACTTTACACTTAACGACAGATTCTGGGCAGAAAAATAAACGCGAATTCTAAAAATTCCCTAAAATACCGCGGAGAACGGGTTAGGACAATTGGCTGACCATCGCCATTTAAGAGACGACCACTTACAAGATCGGTCGCATTTTTTTTTTTTTTTTTTTTTTTTTGTTACGTCTTTTATGTAAATCATTTTAGTGAAGCCTGCACCAAGACAGGCCCGGGACTGTACCGCGCAGTGGTCGCTTACGACTGGCCCGGGATCCATTCACTTGATTTGATAATTGTTTAGTTTTTGCAATGTCTATTTTCTGTCTTGTCCGCAGGTTTATCTTGTAGAATTTTTGTTTTGTTGTTTTGCGTGTAGTGCAGTCCTCCTGCATTTACTATTGGGTTCTAGTCTAAAGTAAGTTTTATAATATCTGAAATACAAATACGAAAGGGACGCTTCAAATCCAGAAAAGGGGGCGCGCTGAATCTATACTTGAAACAAGGCGCCCAGGTTTGTGGCAGTATCTGACACCTTCGAGCCCAACCCTGCCAGATCTATTGTCTAATGCGCTATAAACGACAACAAGTACGATGTGTATCTTGAACGAGTTCAATATCTAGAATAATTTTTGTAATGAATTCACTAATATACGAAGGATGCCAATGAAATATTAATAACTTGTGAGATTCGCTAATAATTCGAGTGGCAGACCATGAACAGTCAGCCCCTGCTGACCTATGATACTAGCTGAGCGATACGAAGCGACTTCAAGTCTATAAACACAAGAAAAAATGAATTGTTCCCCATGGTCATGCGGGGGTGCGCTGTATAACGGGCGCATATAACACAAGCCCTTCAAGGGGCGCCCAATCCTGCTGTATTTGGGCGCCCCATTGACCAAGTCGTGAGCGGCAAACAATTATCGCTTGACATTATTTATTTATTATGTGCGAACCGACAAACAACATTGTCATTATAATGCGCCTCACCAATCATGTCATTATTGGCGCCCCTCTGGGATAAGTAACACCACAGCTCACACAGTTTTGGACGCACCCTGAAGTTAGGTGTTAATCGTGTGATTCATTATAAGGGGCTTCATCATTTGGGAGGTGGGGTGCCTCATATAACGACATGAATAGAAGTGACATTGTTAGGGGTCCCATCAATCTAGTAGTAGGCGCCTAACCAAAGTCACTCGGCTTTAAAGGGCGCCCATACTGAATATGGACTCGTTAGTCGGTGGCTTCGTATTGTGTCAAATAGAAAGGGCGCCCATTACATTTTTCTCGCAATGGATAAAGGTATTATGCATTATGTGATGCCAAACAATCATATATTGTCATAATAAGGCGCCCAGCAATCATGTCATTATGGAAGGTCCTCTGGGATAAGGTGCCCACAGATCACACCAATTTGACGCCCCATCAAGTTGTGATGTGCATCGTGTGACTCATTGTGAGGCGCCCCACCATTTGAGGGGCGCCTCATATATAACGACATGATTGATGACGCTCCCATAAAACCAAGTGACATTGGTTGGGCGCCCTGTCACTCGGCTGTATGGGGCGCGCATACTGATATGGGCATGGAAATCGATGGCCTCATATTGTATTCAATGGAAAGGGCGCCCGCTTTTTCGAGGTGGGGCGCCGATTTTTCCTAGGGGGGCAGCTTTCCCCCTTGCCCCCACCCCCGCTAAATACGGGCCTGTAAATATCTGGTGATATGACGTACCTTGGTATTCCTCCTGACAGATATATGTCGGTGAACAGAAAGTCCTATCAGGTAGTTACTCAAAACCCAGATCTATTCATCAGTATTTGTTCACCTGCTTTCCCTGTCGTCGGTGGTGCAGGACAGAGGTGCAGGGTCTGGCAAGGGAGGCATTTAGTCTTTTTTGGACGTAAGAGAGAGAAAAATGGGATTTAACATCCACTCAACACAAATAAGTAATTTCGGGACTGACATATGGTTTAATTTTATTTCAATAATCAGCATGCGCGTAGGGGTCTTTAGCAGTACTGGGAAACCGGAGGGCCCGGAGAAAACCCACGAGGTTGGACAGTCGACCTTACTCTTCATCGCGTACAAGCTTGGAATCGAAATTATACACCATTTGACTCAATGACAGACCTTTTGATGCAACGCACACGCGTTAACTATCCCACCCCCCGTATCGTTGAAGAAGAGCTATACTATTATTATCCTAATGGAACAGTTCTTTGCGTAACCGATGTAAAATCGCAATTAGCCATTTTCATTTTATTGGTCCTATTGTACTCACAGAGTTCACTTCGACCTGGAGAGTGAACAAATTAAATTGACGTTGAAGCTGGTTTTAGTAATTGAAATAGTGCGTTGGCGATTATAAAGATTTTGTCGAAACAGGAAATTAAATAATTACTGTCTACGGTGATGGTAAACGAAGATGGCATGACTGTCTTGCAATCGTGTTACAGATAATATGGAACATAAATAATTGTTCAAAACTTAATTTAATATATTACAAACACGCTAACTATTTAAACTTACCGAAAATAATAAGTGAGAGAGAGAGAGAGAGAGAGAGAGAGAGAGAGAGGGGGGGCGGGGGGAACTTGGTCATTTAGGTACTAACATATGGTGCAATTTTATTTTAATAGTTCGCGCGTGGGAGGCAACCGGTGGACCTTAAGATAAAAGAAAACCCACGAGAGAGAGAGGGGAAAGAGGGGGAGGGGTTGTAAAAGGATACGACAGAGAGAGAGAGAGAGGGAGAGGGAGAGAGGGAGAAAGAGAGGGAGGAGTGTGTGTTTATTTGGTAAAAGGATACGACATATACATGATACACTATAACGGATATTGTAAGACATAAAACACCATTACAAATCTTGTTCAAATACAAAAAAAAACGTTGAGTCGCCTCGAGGCGGATTCTTATATCTCTGTATCCATCTCATAAAAGTTGATTAAAAATTCTTTTTTGTCTGTAATTCATCCGAATTAGTGTTCATTTTGCGTTATATAATCCCACGAAAGCCTTCGTTTATGACAACCAATGACCTCCAGCAGTGATCTTTATAGGTATCATATTAAATTTCTCATTAATTATATTAAAAGAAGTGTTTTGATTTTTTTTTAAATTGATACGCGAAACTTCCTCATATTGATTTTCTGGCTTCGCGAAAGCTGGTAAAATCCTATTTTGAACAGATTTATGTGGGAGTCAATAATTTGGGGCTATGTATTGTTCCCAATCCGTTCTGCTATTTGAAATGAAATGAAATTAACTTGGGTTTAACATCCTACCTTACGCCATGTAGTGTCTCAATAGAAAGCGTATGTTCGGAGTTTATTGTGAAGTCATTATCCTAAATGTACCCCGTGACTCCTCTATGGCTGAGAAACGACTTGATGATACTAATCCAGCTGCTGTGGACAAATTACTTTCTTAAGTCCGGGTTTAGAAGGAGAGGAGTGTTGTTGGTATAAGCCTTAGGCCAAGCTATAAACGTGCATTAAACATATCAACTTTGACTCGAACCGCTCAGGATTTTAACGACTTGTGAACCAAGAGTAATTCTATTTTGGTCATTTTTCTACTATACGCAATATTATTAAAAAGCCTGTCAATAGCAATCGTAGAATACAAGTAGAAGCCCGTAGTATAACCCACTCAACGTAACATAAACAGCCTGATGTGATTATAGAAACCTAACTAAAGCCAATACTGAAAGGTTTCTAATGGAACTGGATATTGAGAAAGAATGTTAAGTAGACATTAGGTCACGTTCAAGTGGCTCATGGTAACTTCTTAAATTGTAAAACTTGTGTTAACTAATGTTAAAGAGTGAGAGAGAAGAGAGAGAGAGGAAGGGAGAGAGAGAGAGAGGGATGTCCAGACAGTTTACAACTATATTACACCATCCTCGGTATCCTTATCTTCAATAGAAGGCTTGATCTCGCTTTAACTACGTACATCTTATCAAGTCATTTGCATATTACTCTGTATATTTCGGCACTAAATTTGATTGGGTATAAGCATAGCTTGTTAGCCTCTCAGATTCCTTGGTCGTCGCGAATACCAAGTCTCACGCTTTAAAGCTAATATGTCTACCTGTGATAATCTAGTTACAAAGTTTAAAATTCGTCCAATGTCACGATCTCTGATTGGATGCTACTGTTTACGTGTTTGCAGATAGCGTAGCTATATTTTCGGGAATTGTAAAGTTAACCAGCAACGGCCAGATGTTGTAAAACTCGCAGTAGTTGTTCAGGAACATGTGGTACCCCCAGTCGTCTCGCTAGTCTGGAGATCGTGGGTTTGCTTCAGGTGTTGGGCGAGACAGTTCATCGGGATTTTTCAGCGTGACTTCCCCTTGTTAGTGGTGCAGGACATCTGTATAGTTGTTCGGATGGTACGAAAAACCGAGGTCCCGTGTACACATTATTCCTCGAACATGGCGTTTGAATACTCCAAATGTTGTTATACAGATATAAACAATGGAGTTATTAGAATAATCGAAATTAATAAACATATTCAACAAGCAGTCTTATTATTACTAGCTGATTAATAAGGACAAAATATTCTGCGTGGCATATTTATTCACTTTGCGCCTTTAAAGAGTGTATGGCTCTATTCTTTAGAACATTAAAATAATTAGACGAGAATGGGTCTAAAAGCACATATTCGTGTAATATGATTATATATATAGAGAGAGATTTATATTCAATATCTAATCAATTATGTTCGGTGCAATATACGTGAACAGTACCAATTGAACGACAGTCCTTTACGCCTGTTTAGTCAATTCTACGTAGGATGGGTGGGTGGGGCAAATGGTTAGCACGTGAGTCGGTTGTACGTGGCACGAAGTAGGGTCGCCTGTCCAACCTTGTGTGTTTTCTCTAGGTCCGCCGTTTTCCTCCCACTGCCAAAGACCCCTACACACAAGCGAATTATTTGAAAAAAATGTTGAACCATATGTTAGGCTCGAGTGGACGTTAAACCCAATCTCTCTCATTACAAATGTAGCCCGAAACCATAGAATACACGACACGTATATTGATTATCAATTGAAGATTATAAGACAACGACATCAATATTGATTGAAATGAATCGGTATTGAATTCTAATTCAAATATTATGGACAATATTGAGTTGGGGGTACAGCTCCTTTAAATAAAACAGAACCAGCTGATTGATGAACAGAGTGATAAAATGAATTTTAAATTTTTATGTAAAACAAAGATGATATTTTTTCCCGCCAACTTCTGCATCTCTGCAAATCAATGAGCATTGTTCTCGAACCGATGTCATATACATCTGTACGAAATACATAGTGGGAATTGATGGCTGTTTATAAATTAATTAATACGACTGTATAACACCTATTGACGTTACTTAGACGTCCTTGTGGAATTACCACGATTAAAGGAGCCAAGTATGTAACTAAATATCATCCAAAGTTTCGATGTTGCAAACAATGACTTATTGGTCAATTTACATCAACATTGATGGTGTTATCTTACCGGGAAAAGATGGGCTTCTGATATCCAATATTTAAGATAAAATGAACACGACTCGTTTGCAATTTGTATAAAGGGACAAGATTAACAAGGGTAAGCATATTCGATGTAGGATAAAACTATCGGCGTAGTTTTGAATATCCAGACACCGACGACCGTCATTCAGCAGACTCGTCGCGTATTTCGTCGAATATAACTAATAAGAAATTACAGTAAAAACATAAACGATTGCCAAAGAATAGCGAATTGGCTCCTTTAGAATGTTTCTCTTAAACTAAATGGAAAGTAGAGAGTCTGGTCTGGTCAAGGAACCGTTGATCGGAGCGATGTCATTATCGCCTTTCTCCCAAGAAGAAAACTCAATTATCTTTCCAAACTCATTTACCTCGCGTCTAAATACTTTATGTTTCTCTGTTATCCAGCCAACCTGGCGCCAGGACTTAATTCTTTACATTACTCTATTATCCAGCCTTAAATCGGATAAAGATAATGTATATTTCATCCCTAAAACAGACTTGAATAAGCTTTAATCTACACTCTCACATTATTCCTTTAATGGCCCATCCCTGTAATCGAATCACGCAAGAAATGGGATTAACGAGACTTCAGGGAGTTGAAAAGATTAGTTCCGGAACACCAGAAAAACGCAATTTCCGTGTTTGGATTGATAGAGTGTGATTGCTATTTTAGCGTCTTTGAAGCAATTTTTTTTATGGCAGTGATAATTCTGTAGATAACAATAACAATTGTGTCCATTACTTTAAACTTCAAATAGCATGATACATCAGGCGAGACCCGGATGACAAGTTATAGTAATTGTTCCTAGGGGTAAAATGGAAGGAGGTCAATTTTACACCTCGCGGAATGAGCTGATTAAAATTACGACAACCATTAATAAAACATCCCTTTGGCCACCGGACTGTAGAATAATTTACGACATATTGCGATCACAAGTTTAGACGACAGAACAATCAAGGTAGATTACTCGTATACGATGTTTGCTATAAAGAAGATTTATGGTGGACTCTTTACATTAAACAGATCCACGAAAATAGCAAAGTTCATTTCTTCATTATTCTCTTAGGAGTAGTCATAAATACAGGCCCGTATCTAGCCCAAAAATGTTAGGGGGGCAAGGGCTGCTGGGGGCGCCAACGGGGCTTCTGTGGGCGCCGGTGTATCTACAGTTGACGGTCCACGGAGAATGGTCCACCCCCCCCCCCCCAAGCGCCCGAAAAGTTTAGAAAATATGGTTTCACATGAGGAACTATGAAAATGTCAGAAATTTTAATTTGCGATATTGGCGTATTATGAACATTATAAAAATTTGAAGGAAGGAATACGACTTCAGAGCGTACCTATAATAATTTATGAGAAAAACGAAAAGTTTTGAAAAGGGTTAGAGTGCGACTTGTTTGAATTTTGAAGATTATCACTCCTGGCGCGGGCTTGAATCAATGTCATCACCATCGGGAATTTAACCTGAATATTTCCTACAATCTCCAGTTGGCTTTCTCATAGTGGTTTTCTTCGGGCGTCGGTATGTGGTCGTTTAGTCGCGTTTCCGCCATTGTAGATATCTGCCGCCACACTGCCCGACTTCTTTTTCGGGGGCATGTCTTCACACTGTTTAGTATCGCACGTTATACAATATTGATGCTGTATGTATCGGGAACCGTTATATACTTGAGAGTAATAAAAAGTTTAATTCCTGCTACTTTACACTTAACGACAGATTCTGGGCAGAAAAATAAACGCGAATTCTAAAAATTCCCTAAAATACCGCGGAGAACGGGTTAGGACAATTGGCTGACCATCGCCATTTAAGAGACGACCACTTACAAGATCGGTCGCATTTTTTTTTTTTTTTTTTTTTTTTGTTACGTCTTTTATGTAAATCATTTTAGTGAAGCCTGCACCAAGACAGGCCCGGGACTGTACCGCGCAGTGGTCGCTTACGACTGGCCCGGGATCCATTCACTTGATTTGATAATTGTTTAGTTTTTGCAATGTCTATTTTCTGTCTTGTCCGCAGGTTTATCTTGTAGAATTTTTGTTTTGTTGTTTTGCGTGTAGTGCAGTCCTCCTGCATTTACTATTGGGTTCTAGTCTAAAGTAAGTTTTATAATATCTGAAATACAAATACGAAAGGGACGCTTCAAATCCAGAAAAGGGGGCGCGCTGAATCTATACTTGAAACAAGGCGCCCAGGTTTGTGGCAGTATCTGACACCTTCGAGCCCAACCCTGCCAGATCTATTGTCTAATGCGCTATAAACGACAACAAGTACGATGTGTATCTTGAACGAGTTCAATATCTAGAATAATTTTTGTAATGAATTCACTAATATACGAAGGATGCCAATGAAATATTAATAACTTGTGAGATTCGCTAATAATTCGAGTGGCAGACCATGAACAGTCAGCCCCTGCTGACCTATGATACTAGCTGAGCGATACGAAGCGACTTCAAGTCTATAAACACAAGAAAAAATGAATTGTTCCCCATGGTCATGCGGGGGTGCGCTGTATAACGGGCGCATATAACACAAGCCCTTCAAGGGGCGCCCAATCCTGCTGTATTTGGGCGCCCCATTGACCAAGTCGTGAGCGGCAAACAATTATCGCTTGACATTATTTATTTATTATGTGCGAACCGACAAACAACATTGTCATTATAATGCGCCTCACCAATCATGTCATTATTGGCGCCCCTCTGGGATAAGTAACACCACAGCTCACACAGTTTTGGACGCACCCTGAAGTTAGGTGTTAATCGTGTGATTCATTATAAGGGGCTTCATCATTTGGGAGGTGGGGTGCCTCATATAACGACATGAATAGAAGTGACATTGTTAGGGGTCCCATCAATCTAGTAGTAGGCGCCTAACCAAAGTCACTCGGCTTTAAAGGGCGCCCATACTGAATATGGACTCGTTAGTCGGTGGCTTCGTATTGTGTCAAATAGAAAGGGCGCCCATTACATTTTTCTCGCAATGGATAAAGGTATTATGCATTATGTGATGCCAAACAATCATATATTGTCATAATAAGGCGCCCAGCAATCATGTCATTATGGAAGGTCCTCTGGGATAAGGTGCCCACAGATCACACCAATTTGACGCCCCATCAAGTTGTGATGTGCATCGTGTGACTCATTGTGAGGCGCCCCACCATTTGAGGGGCGCCTCATATATAACGACATGATTGATGACGCTCCCATAAAACCAAGTGACATTGGTTGGGCGCCCTGTCACTCGGCTGTATGGGGCGCGCATACTGATATGGGCATGGAAATCGATGGCCTCATATTGTATTCAATGGAAAGGGCGCCCGCTTTTTCGAGGTGGGGCGCCGATTTTTCCTAGGGGGGCAGCTTTCCCCCTTGCCCCCACCCCCGCTAAATACGGGCCTGTAAATATCTGGTGATATGACGTACCTTGGTATTCCTCCTGACAGATATATGTCGGTGAACAGAAAGTCCTATCAGGTAGTTACTCAAAACCCAGATCTATTCATCAGTATTTGTTCACCTGCTTTCCCTGTCGTCGGTGGTGCAGGACAGAGGTGCAGGGTCTGGCAAGGGAGGCATTTAGTCTTTTTTGGACGTAAGAGAGAGAAAAATGGGATTTAACATCCACTCAACACAAATAAGTAATTTCGGGACTGACATATGGTTTAATTTTATTTCAATAATCAGCATGCGCGTAGGGGTCTTTAGCAGTACTGGGAAACCGGAGGGCCCGGAGAAAACCCACGAGGTTGGACAGTCGACCTTACTCTTCATCGCGTACAAGCTTGGAATCGAAATTATACACCATTTGACTCAATGACAGACCTTTTGATGCAACGCACACGCGTTAACTATCCCACCCCCCGTATCGTTGAAGAAGAGCTATACTATTATTATCCTAATGGAACAGTTCTTTGCGTAACCGATGTAAAATCGCAATTAGCCATTTTCATTTTATTGGTCCTATTGTACTCACAGAGTTCACTTCGACCTGGAGAGTGAACAAATTAAATTGACGTTGAAGCTGGTTTTAGTAATTGAAATAGTGCGTTGGCGATTATAAAGATTTTGTCGAAACAGGAAATTAAATAATTACTGTCTACGGTGATGGTAAACGAAGATGGCATGACTGTCTTGCAATCGTGTTACAGATAATATGGAACATAAATAATTGTTCAAAACTTAATTTAATATATTACAAACACGCTAACTATTTAAACTTACCGAAAATAATAAGTGAGAGAGAGAGAGAGAGAGAGAGAGAGAGAGAGAGGGGGGGGGGGGGGAACTTGGTCATTTAGGTACTAACATATGGTGCAATTTTATTTTAATAGTTCGCGCGTGGGAGGCAACCGGTGGACCTTAAGATAAAAGAAAACCCACGAGAGAGAGAGGGGAAAGAGGGGGAGGGGTTGTAAAAGGATACGACAGAGAGAGAGAGAGAGGGAGAGGGAGAGAGGGAGAAAGAGAGGGAGGAGTGTGTGTTTATTTGGTAAAAGGATACGACATATACATGATACACTATAACGGATATTGTAAGACATAAAACACCATTACAAATCTTGTTCAAATACAAAAAAAAACGTTGAGTCGCCTCGAGGCGGATTCTTATATCTCTGTATCCATCTCATAAAAGTTGATTAAAAATTCTTTTTTGTCTGTAATTCATCCGAATTAGTGTTCATTTTGCGTTATATAATCCCACGAAAGCCTTCGTTTATGACAACCAATGACCTCCAGCAGTGATCTTTATAGGTATCATATTAAATTTCTCATTAATTATATTAAAAGAAGTGTTTTGATTTTTTTTTAAATTGATACGCGAAACTTCCTCATATTGATTTTCTGGCTTCGCGAAAGCTGGTAAAATCCTATTTTGAACAGATTTATGTGGGAGTCAATAATTTGGGGCTATGTATTGTTCCCAATCCGTTCTGCTATTTGAAATGAAATGAAATTAACTTGGGTTTAACATCCTACCTTACGCCATGTAGTGTCTCAATAGAAAGCGTATGTTCGGAGTTTATTGTGAAGTCATTATCCTAAATGTACCCCGTGACTCCTCTATGGCTGAGAAACGACTTGATGATACTAATCCAGCTGCTGTGGACAAATTACTTTCTTAAGTCCGGGTTTAGAAGGAGAGGAGTGTTGTTGGTATAAGCCTTAGGCCAAGCTATAAACGTGCATTAAACATATCAACTTTGACTCGAACCGCTCAGGATTTTAACGACTTGTGAACCAAGAGTAATTCTATTTTGGTCATTTTTCTACTATACGCAATATTATTAAAAAGCCTGTCAATAGCAATCGTAGAATACAAGTAGAAGCCCGTAGTATAACCCACTCAACGTAACATAAACAGCCTGATGTGATTATAGAAACCTAACTAAAGCCAATACTGAAAGGTTTCTAATGGAACTGGATATTGAGAAAGAATGTTAAGTAGACATTAGGTCACGTTCAAGTGGCTCATGGTAACTTCTTAAATTGTAAAACTTGTGTTAACTAATGTTAAAGAGTGAGAGAGAAGAGAGAGAGAGGAAGGGAGAGAGAGAGAGAGGGATGTCCAGACAGTTTACAACTATATTACACCATCCTCGGTATCCTTATCTTCAATAGAAGGCTTGATCTCGCTTTAACTACGTACATCTTATCAAGTCATTTGCATATTACTCTGTATATTTCGGCACTAAATTTGATTGGGTATAAGCATAGCTTGTTAGCCTCTCAGATTCCTTGGTCGTCGCGAATACCAAGTCTCACGCTTTAAAGCTAATATGTCTACCTGTGATAATCTAGTTACAAAGTTTAAAATTCGTCCAATGTCACGATCTCTGATTGGATGCTACTGTTTACGTGTTTGCAGATAGCGTAGCTATATTTTCGGGAATTGTAAAGTTAACCAGCAACGGCCAGATGTTGTAAAACTCGCAGTAGTTGTTCAGGAACATGTGGTACCCCCAGTCGTCTCGCTAGTCTGGAGATCGTGGGTTTGCTTCAGGTGTTGGGCGAGACAGTTCATCGGGATTTTTCAGCGTGACTTCCCCTTGTTAGTGGTGCAGGACATCTGTATAGTTGTTCGGATGGTACGAAAAACCGAGGTCCCGTGTACACATTATTCCTCGAACATGGCGTTTGAATACTCCAAATGTTGTTATACAGATATAAACAATGGAGTTATTAGAATATCTAAATTAATAAACATATTCAACAAGCAGTCTTATTATTACTAGCTGATTAATAAGGACAAAATATTCTGCGTGGCATATTTATTCACTTTGCGCCTTTAAAGGGTGTATGGCTCTATTCTTTAGAACATTAAAATAATTAGACGAGAATGGGTCTAAAAGCACATATTCGTGTAATATGATTATATATAGAGAGAGATTTATATTCAATGTCTAATCAATTATATTCGGTGCAATATGCTTGAACAGTACCAAATGAACAACAGTCGTTTACGCCTGTTTAGTCCATGTAGGGGGGGGGGGGGCAGATGGTTAGCACGTGTGCGCTTTATCATAAGGCCTGTCATTGAGGTGATTTTCTCCGGGTCCTCCGTTTTCCTTCCACTGCTAAAGACCCCTACACACAAGCGAATTATTTGAAAAGAAGTTGAACCATATGTTTGTCTAGAGGGGACATTACAAATGTAGCCTGAAACCATAGAATACACGACACGTATACTGATTATTAATTGATGATTATAAGACAACGACATCAATATTGATTGAAATGAATCGGTATTGAATTCTAATTCAAATATTATGGACAATATTGAATACATCACCTTTAAATAAAACAGAACGAGCTGATTGATGAACAGGGTGATAAAATAAATTTACAAAAAATTACGAGCTTTTAAAACTTGCTTTATTTCTTTAGTCAAACGATTTATACGCAGTTGTTTTCCGAAACATTTGAATAAAATTAGTTCTTTTTAGTTTACGTGTCTATCTTCATTACTGCCATCGTTATTTCAGTTAGATTATTTTCACTGTCGTTGTGAGTATGTTCGTGACATTAAACTTAATTTCGGAAGACATAATAATGAAAAAAAACATAGATTTGTTTTATTCTGGAGATGTCATTTTCGTGAAAACGAATACGGATTTGGTTGTAACACGAAATGATAAAAGTCAGATTGGTTGAAGTTTTATAATAACATTGTGATGTAACACGTAAATTAAATTATTCTCAATTTACAGAGACAAGTCTTGTTGTGGTGTAATCTATTAATAACCATGTTAATAATCATGTATATATATATATATACCCTCGCGATATGTTGTTTCCCTTCACACGATGTCCTTCTACAGAAATGTTTTTTCTTATCCATAAGATATTTGACAAGGTGATATTATACAATCCTGAGAGCGAATAATACTAAACTCAAGCTGTTTATCTACAATTAGCTCTGATTGAGAACAGACACGAAGCTAGTTGACCAGCATTTTAGGTCCTTAAAGACAATTTTATTCGAAGACACTAAGTATTTTTGGAGAATTATGAGTAGTATATATTATTCTGCTTTCATTTAAATATCATAATGGTTTAATAAGTCCTTCTGTGTATATAACAAATGTGAACCGGGGTAGGACAGTATATAATTTGTTGAATATGGCGACGGTTTAGGGCAGAGATCTATTCTTTAAGTAGAATGAGAGTGACACTGTTTATTAAAACAGTTTTATAGAAAAATGGTGTACAATATCTGCTCGTTATTTGCATTTTTCAGGACATATGTAATTTTCGTTGACTTAATCTACATTAAAATCCACTTTCATTGACTACCATACACCAATATATCAACGCTTCCAGGGGTTTCGTCCTGTCGAGCCCTCTGTCCTGCATCTCGGAGAGAGCGAATACCAAAATTTCCAAAATCGATGAGAATTGTTCTCGAACCGGTGTCATATACATCTGTACGAAATACATAGTGGGAATGAATGTCTGTTTATAAATTAATTAATACGACTGTGTTATTGACCGTACTTAGACCGTATCACACCTATTGACCGTACTTAGACTGTATCACATCTATTGACCGTACTTAGACTGTATCACATCTATTGACCGTACTTAGACCGTATCACATCTATTGACGTACTTAGACTGTATCACACCTATTGACTGTACTTAGACTGTATCACACCTATTGACCTACTTAGACTGTATCACACCTATTGACTGTACTTAGACTGTATCACACCTATTGACTGTACTTAGACTGTATCACACCTATTGACCTACTTAGACTGTATCACACCTATTGACTGTACTTAGACTGTATCACACCTATTGACCTACTTAGACTGTATCACACCTATTGACCTACTTAGACTGTATCACACCTATTGACCTACTTAGACTGTATCACACCTATTGACCGTACTTAGACGTCCTTGTGGAATTACCACGATTAAAGGAGCCAAGTATTTAGCTAAATATCATCCAAAGATTTCGACGTTTCAAACAATGACTTATTGGTCAATTTCTATCAACATTGATGGTGTTATCTTACCGGGAAAAGATGGGCTTCTGATATCCAATATTCAAGACAAAATGAACACGACTCGTGTGCCATTTATATAAAGGGACAAGATAAACAAGGCTAAACATATCCGATGTAGGATAAAACTATCGGTGTAGTCTGGAATACCCAGACGCCAAAGACCGTCATTCAGCAGACTCGTCGCGTATTTCGTTGAACATAAATGATAAGATAATACAACAAAAACGATTGCCAAAGAATAGCGAATTGGCTCCTTTAGACCGTTTCTTTTAAACTAAATGGAAAGTAGAGAGTCTGGTCTGGTTAAGGAACCGTTGATCGGAGCGATGTCATTATCGCCTTTCTCCCAAAAGAAAACTCAATTATTTTTCCAAACTCATTTACCTCGCGTCTAAATACTTTATGCTGCTCTGTTATCCAGCAAACCTGGCGACTAAATTCTTTACATTACTCTATTATCCAGCCTTTAATCGGATAAAGATAATGTATATTTCATCCCTAAAACAGACTTGAATAAGCTTTAATCTACACTCTCACATTATCCCCTTAATAGCCCATCCCCGTAATCGAATCACGCGAGAAATGAGATTAACGAGACTTTAGGGAGTTGAAAAGATTAGTTCCGGAACACCAGAAAAACGCAATTTCCGTGTTTGGATTGATAGAGTGTGATTGCTATTTTAGCGTCTGTGAAGCAATTTTTTTTTATGGCAGCGATAATTCTGTAGATAACAATAACAATTGTGTCCATTACTTTAAACTTCAAATTTCATGATAAATCCGGCGAGACCCGGATGACAAGTTGTATTAATTGTTCCTAGGGGTAAAATGGAAGGAGGTCAATTTCACACCTCGCGAAATGAGCTGATTTAAATTACGACAACCAATAATAAAGCATCCCTTTGGCCACCGGACTGTAGAATAATTTACGACATATTGCGATCACAAGTTTAGACGACAGAACAATCAAGGTAGATTACTCGTATACGGTGTTTGCCATAAAGAAGATTTATGGTGGACTCCTTACATTAAACAGATCCACGAAAATAGCAAAGTTCATTTCTTCATTATTCTCTCAGGAGTAGTCATAAATATCTGCAATCTCGAAACTAGAAAAATTGTTGGAAAAATTTCTCTGGTGACTCAGCGTAGCCATTTTCCCGAAAGTGACGAATCACGTGACATGTATTTATTTTACCTGCCTGGATGGCCGAATCACTCAAAAATATTTTACGTCCCTGGATGACCGAATCACTTAGAAATATACCCACGCGTAGAAAAATAGTTCTTTACCAAAACTTGAATGTGCACGTTTAGGATCCAATTTTTTATGTCAGCGAGTTGACTTTGACTCAAGGATCATTTTACAACAAACGAAACGACGATCCGACCTGTAGTTTTCGAGAAATCGACCCAAAAAGGATTGACCAATCAGAGGTCAGAATTGGCGGGGCTTACGTGTGGAAAAATTTGCAGAAAATGGACGGTTTATGGCCCAAGAGGCCTCCGGCCACGCGGGTGACTCTGGGAACTAGATTGAAATATCTGGTGAGATGAAGTACCTTGGTATTCGTCCTGGTAGATATATGTCGGTGAACAAAAAAAAGTACTATAAGGTAGTTACTGGTTTTCCTTGCGTCGGTGGGGCAGGACAGAGGTGCGGGGTCTGGCAAGGGAGTTGTTTAGTCTTTGGACTAAAGAGAGAGAAAATGGGATTTAAAATCCACTCGACACAAACTAGGTAATTTCGGGACTGACATATAGTTCAATTTTATTTCAACAATCCGCTTTCGCGTAGGGGTCTTTAGCAGTTATGGGAAACCGGAGGGACCGGAGAAAACTCACAAGGTTGGACAGTCGACCTAACTCTTCGTCGCGTGCATGCTTGGAATCGAAATTATACACCATTTGACTAAATGACAGACCTTATGATGCAACGCACACGCGTTAACTATCTCCCCTCCCCCCGCATCGCTGAAGAAAAGCTATACTATTATTATCCTAATTGAACAGTGCTTTACGTAACCGATGTACCATCGTAATGAGCCATTTTCATTCCATTGGTCCTGTTGTACTTAGAGAGTTCACTTCGACCAGGAAAGTGTACAAATTAAGTTGACGTGGAAGCTGGTTTTAGTAATTGAAAGGGCGAAGGCGATTATAAAGATTTTGTCAAAGCAGGAAATTAAATAATTACTATCTACGGTGATGGTAAATAAAGACAGGGATGACACGACTGTCTCGCTATCGTGTTACAGTTAATATGGAACATAAATAATTGTTAAAAACTTAATTTAATATATTACAAACACGCAAACTATATAAACTTAAATACGCACCTAAAATAATCATTGAGTCGCCTCGAGGCGGATTCTTATATCTCTGTATCCATCTCATAAAAGTTGATTAAAAATTCTTTTTTGTCTGTAATTCATCCGAATTAGATGCGGTTTTTTGTGTTCATTTTGCGTTATATAATCCCACGAAAGCCTTCGTTTACGACTACCAATGACCTCTAGCAGTGATCTTTATAGGTATCATATTAAATTTCTCATTATATTAAAAGAAGTGTTTTGATTTTTTTTTTAAATTGATACGCGAAACTTCCTCATATTGATTTTCTGGCTTCGCGAAAGCTGGTAAAATCCTATTTTGAATAGATTTATGTGGGTGTCAATGATTTGGGGCTATGTATTGTTTCCAATCCGTTCTGCTATTTGAAATGAATTAACTTGGGTTTAACATCCTACCTTACGCCATGCAGTGTCTCAAGAGAAAGTGTATGTTCGGGGTTTATTGTGAAATAATTATCCTAAATGTACCCCGTGACTCCTCTATGGCTGAGAAACAACTTGATGATACTAATCCAGCTGCTGTGGACAAATTACTTTCTTAAGTCCGGGTTTAGAAGGAGAGGAGTGTTGTTGGTATAAGCCTTAGGCCAAGCTATAATTGTGCATGAAACATATCAACTTTGACACAACTCGTCCAAGATTATAAAAGCCTGTCAATAGCAATCGTAGAATAGAAGTAGAAGCCCGTAGTAGAACCCACTCAACGTAAATAAACAGCCTGATGTGATTATAGAAACCTAACTAAAGCCAATACTGAAAGGTTTCTAATGGAACTGGATATTGAGAACGAATGTTAAGTAGACATTAGGTCACGTTCAAGTGGCTCATGGTAACTACTTACATTGTAAAACTAATGTTAAAGAATGAGAGAGAGAGGGGGGAGAGAGAAAGGCGGAGAAAGGGAGAGAGAGAGAATTAGAGAGAGAGAAAGAGAGAGAGAGAGAAAGAGAGAGAGAAGTTGTGTTAACGAATGTCTACTACCAATTCTTGATGGGTTACCTTTCAATCTTAAAAATATCTAAAACAATTTCTAACGGAACATTATGTCCAGACAGTTTACAACTGGAACACTGTATAACACCGTCCTCGGTATCCTCATCTTCAATAGAAGGCTTGATCTCACTTTAACTACGTACATTTTATCAAGCCCGTCACGTGATACTCTGTATATTTCGGCACTTAGTTTGATTGGGTATAAGCATAGCTTGTGAGCCTATCAGATTCCTTGGTCGTCGCGAATACCAAGTCTCACGCTTTCAAGATTAAATGTCTACCTGCGATCATCTGGTTACAAAGTTTAAAGTTCGTCCAATGTCACGATCTCTGATTGGATGCTACTGTTCACGTGTTTGCAGATAGCGTAGCTATATTTTCGGGAATTGTAAAGTTAACCAGCAACGGCCAGATGTTGTAAAACTCGCAGTCGTTGTTTCAGGAACATGCGGTATCCCCAATTGTCTCGTTAGTCTGGAGATCGCGGGTTCGCTCCAGGTGTTGGGCGAGACAGTTCATCGGGATTTTTCAGCGTGACTTCCCCTTGTTAGTGGTGCAGGACATCTGTATAGTAGTTCGGATGTTACGAAAAACCGAGGTCCCGTGTACACATTGACCTGCACGTAAAAGATCCCTTTATTCCTCCAACACGGCGTTTGAATACTCTAAATTATACAGATATAAACAATGCAGCTATAAGAATATCTAAATTAATAAACATATTCAACACGCAGTCGCACTATTACTAGGGGATTGGGATGGCCTAGTGGGCAATAGTGCCGCGCATCGACCTCTAGCTGGCCGGTCACCTCTGGCTTGAGCCCTAGTGTTAGCGTATGTGACATGGAGATAGGGACGCCTTCTCAACCTAGTGGGTTTCCTCCGGGCACTGCGGTTTCCTCCAACTGTTAAAAACCGCTACGCGCAAGCGAATTATTGAAATAAAAATTGAAAACCATACGTTAATCCCAAAATGACCTAGTTTGTTCGAGTGGACGTTAAACCCCATTCTCTCTCTCTCTCTCTCTCTCTCTCTCTCTCTCTCTCCCATTATTACTAGCTGATTAATAGGGACAAAATATTCTGCGTGGCATATTTATTCGCTTGGCGCCTTTATAGGGTGTGTAGCTCTATTCTTTGGAACATTAAGATAATTAGACGAAAATGGGTCTAAAAGCCAGATTCGTGTAATATAATTATATATATATATATATATAGAGAGAGAGAGAGATTTATATTCAATGTCTAATCAATTATGTTCGGTGCAATATACGTGAACAGTGCCAGCATACGATTACATCATGTGTACCTATTTCAAGAATACTCATGATGGCAGATAGCCGCCATGTTTAATACTACGCCCGTCTCTCAGAGACGAAAACTTAATTCGCTATAAATTGTAAAAAAATTTACCTTTGTTAGGTTACAATAGTTCTAAACATAAACATTTGCTAAAAATTTGCAAAAGAAACAGTATAACTATTTGAAACTGGGGGGTCAACCAATTTACTCAAAGTTCTACGTTGCAACATCCGCATAACTCCCACGAGTCTATTTATATCTAAAAATAGCACAGACTCTTCACAGAGTGAAATGAAAATAGTAACAAATTCAAGATGGCTGCGCCCATGGAAGAAGGTTTTTTAGCAGCTGTACAGTTTTCTAAAGCTAATTTAGGCGTCACTACGATTAAACTTAAAGATAAACAAATAGAAACATTGAAAGCTTTATATAATGGAGAAGATTGTATAGCTATACTACCTACAGGATATGGAAAAAGCCTCATTTTCCAACTTTTACCGTGGTCAAATAGATCAGTTTAAAAGTAGTGCGACAGTAAACAAGATGGACGCCATCTGCTATCGTGTTTGATCTCGGAGTAGTCAAGCACTGATGTGTCGTATGCAGTGCCAGTTGAACGACAGTAGTTTACGCCTGTTTAGTCCATTCTACTACACGTAAGGTTGGGTAGAGGTGACAAATGGCTAGCACGTGTGCGATTTATCATAAGGTCTGTCATTGAGTCAGTTGTACGTGACGCCTGTCCAACCTAGTGGGTGTTCCCCGGGTCCTCCGTTTTCCCCCCACTGCTAAAGACCTGTACACACAAAAAGTTGAACCATATGTTAGTATCGAGTGGACGTTAAACCCAATCTCTCTCATTACAAATGTAGCCCGAATCCATAAAATACACGACACGTATACTGATTATAAATTGATGATTATAAGACAACGACATCAATATTGATTGAAATGAATCGGTATTGAATTCTAATTCAAATATTATGGACAATATTGATTTGGAGGTACAGCTCCTTTAAATAAAACAGAACCAGCTTATTGATGAACAGAGTGATAAAATGAATTTAAAAAAATCACGAGCTTTTAAAACTTTCTTTATTTCTTTAGTCAAACGTTTTATACGCAGTTGTTTTCCGAAACATTTGAAATAAAATTAGTTCTTTTTAGTTTACGTGTCCATCTTCATTACTGCCATCGTTATTTCAGTTAGATTATTTTCACTGTGGTTGCGAGTATGTTCGTGACATTAATCTCAATTTCGGAAGACATAATGATGACAAAAACGTAGATTTGTTTTTATTCTGATAATGTCATTTCCGTGAAAACGAATAGGGATTTGGTTGTAACACGAAATGATGAAAGGTAGATTGTATAATAACATTGTGATCTAACACGTAAATTAAATTATTCTCAATTTACAGAGACAAGTCTTGTTGTGGTATAATCTATTTATACCCATGTTAATAATCATGTATATATATATATAAATGTAAACTAACTAAAGCTGCTCTCAGTATATAATATTTAAAAAAACACAATTTTAAGTAATAACGATTCATTAAAACTAAAAATTTATCACATTCCGCCGAGTACTTTCGACCGTTTAGGTGTCTTCAGGGCGATAATAATGGAAGTGACAATACGTCGTCATAGCGACGTCAACAGTTACAAGGGATAGTAACTATTTTTAGCATTTTACATTTAGCTTTGCATTAAACATTTTTATAAAGCGAAGTTCTTTAAGTTCCAAAAGATGCATATAAAAATTGTTCAATTTATAAATGGGGGAAACTTTAAATTTTCCTTTCCCACATATATTAAAATGTCTACTGACAGGAACTGTGCGGTTTTCCGGAATCTTAATGTGTGAGCGATGAAAGTTCATTCTCAGGCATAATTTTTGGTCCGTTTCCCCTATGTACCGCTCATTGCAGCCCCCGCAAGTCATCATGTACATAACATGTTCTGACTTACAGTTCATATTCTGGCGAATATAAAAAGTTTTTCGTTAGAAGTCCGAATTTCCGATCCTTCTATCATGTCCTCACACAAACTACACCTTTTATCTCCACATTTGACGACTTTCGGGATATTTGTAGTCTGCCGCTTATCTAAGTTTAGGACAGAGATCTATTCTTGAAGTAGAGTAGATAGTTTTCTGTGCGCAAAATGAGATTGACGCTTTCACTTCCTCTTAAAACAGTTTAGTATAAAAATGGTGTACAATATCTGCTCGATTAAAGGAGCCAAGTATTTAACTAAATATCATCCAAAGTTTTCCATGTTGCAAACAATGCCTTATTGGTCAATTTACCTCAACATTGATGTTGGTATCTTACCGGGAAAGAATGGGCTTCTGATATCCAATATTTAAGACAAAATGAACACGACTCGTTTGCCTTTTGTATGAAAGGACGCGATTAACAAGACTAAACATATCCGATGTAGGATAAAACTACCGGTGTAGTCTGGAATACCCAGACGCCAAAGACCGTCATTCAGCAGACTCGTCGCGTATTTCGTCAAACATAACTGATAAGAAAGTACAGTAAAAACGATTGCCAAAGATTAGCGAATTGGCTCCTTTAGACCGTTTTCTCTTAAACTAAATGGAAAGTAGCGAGTCTGGTCTGGTCAAGGAACCGTTGATCGGAGCGATGTCATTGTCGCCTTTCTCCCAAGAAGAAAACTCAATTATCTTTCCAAACTCATTTACCTCCCGTCTAAATACTTTATGCGCCTCTGTTATCCAGCCAACCTGGCGACTAAATTATTTCCATTACTCTATTATCCAGCCTTAAATCGGATAAAGATAATGTATATTTCATCCCTAAAACAGACTTGAATAAGCTTTAATCTACACTCTCACATTATCCCCTTAATGGCCCATCCCTGTAATCGAATCACGCGAGAAATGAGATTAACGAGACTTCAGGGAGTTGAAAAGATTAGTTCGGGAACACCAGAAAAACGCAATTTCCGTGTTTGGATTGATAGAGTGTGATTGCTATTTTAGCGTCTTTGAAGCAATTTTTTTTATGGCAGCGATAATTCTGTAGATAACAATAACAATTGTATCCATTACTTTAAACTTCAAATTTTATGATAAATCCGGCGAGACCCGGATGACAAGTTATATTAATTGTTCCTAGGGGTAAAATGGAAGGAGATCAATTTACACCTCGCGAAATGAGCTGATTTAAATTACGACAACCATTAATAAAGCATCCTTTTTGGCCACCGGACTGTAGAATAATTGCGATCACAAGTTTAGACGGTAAGCATTTGTTTCCATCCACCGGAGCCTGATGTGATGACGTCATGTGTGGATTCTGGGTTAGAATAAGGGTTAGGGTTAGTGTTGTGGCCCGTAGATTTCATCGTAGATTTCATCAGAGTCTCGAGATGTAGACAGGGCTAGCCCTAACCCTAACCCTGGGCCAAGCCTAACCCTTATTCTAACCCAGAATCCACATATGACGTCATCACACCAGGCTCCGGTGGATGGAAACAAATGCTTACCAGTTTAGACGACAGAACAATCAAGGTAGATTACTCGTATATATGGTGTTTGCCATAAAGAAGATTTATGCTGGACTCCTTGCATTAAACATTTCCACGAAAATAGCAAAGTTCATTTCTTCATTATTCTCTCAGGAGTAGTCATAAATATCTGGTGAGATAAAGAACCTTGGTATTCCTCCTGACAGATATATGTCGGTGGATAGAAAGTCCTATCAGGTAGTTACTCAAAACCCGGATCTATGCATCGGTATTTTTTCACCTGCTTTCCCTGACGTCGGTGGTGCAGGACAGAGGCGCGGGGTCTGGCAAGGGAGGCGTTTAGTCTTTTGGACTAAAGAGAGAGAAAAGTGGGTTATAACATGCACTCTGACATATAGTTCTATTTTATTTTAATAATCCGCATGTGCGTAGGGGTCTTTAGCAGTACTGGGAAACCGGAGGGACCGGAGAAAACCCACAAGGTTGGACAGTTAACCTTACTCATCGTCGCGTGCAAGCTTGGAATCGAAATTATACACCATTTGACTAAATGACAGACCTTATGATGCAACGCACACGCGTTAACTATCTCCCCTCCCCCCGCATCGCAGAAGAAGAGCTATACAATTATTATCCTAATGGAACAGTGCTTTACGTAGCCATTTTCATTCCATTGGTCCTGTTGTACTTAGAGAGTTCACTTCGACCAGGAAAGTCTTCAAATTAAGTTGACGTTAAAGCTGGTTTTAGTAATTGAAAGGGCGAAGGCGATTATAAAGATTTTGTCGAAACAGGAAATTAAATAATTACTATCTACGGTGATGGTAAATAAAGACAGGGATGGCATGACTGTCTCGCTATCGTGTTACAGTTAATATGGAACATAAATAATTGTTAAAAACTTAATTTAATATATTACAAACACGCAAACTATATAAACTTAAATACGCACCTAAAATAATAAGTGAGAGAGAGAGAGGGAGAGAGAGAGAAGAGGGAGTGGGAGAGAGAGAGAGGGGAGAGAGGGGGGACTAGGTCATTTAGGTACTAACATATGGTACAATTTTATTTCAATAGTTCGCGCGTGGGAGGCAACCGGTGGACCTGAAGACAAAAGAAAACCAACGAGAGAGAGGGAGAGAGAGAGAGGGGCAGACAGAGGGAGAAAGAGAGGGGGAGGGGGAAGAGAGTGTGTGTTTATTTGGTAAAAGGTTACGACATACATGATACACTATAACGGATATTGTAAGACATAAAACACCATTACAAATCTTGTTTAAATACAAAAAATCGTTGAGTCGCCTCGAGGCTGATTCTTATATCTTTGTGTCAATCTCATAAAAGTTGATTAAAAATTCTTTTTTGTCTGAAATTCATCCGAATTAGATGCGGTTTTTAGTGCTCATTTTGCGTTATATAATTCCATGAAAGCCTTCGTTTACGACCACCAATGACCTCTAGCAGTGATCTTTATACGTATCATATTAAATTTCTCATTATATTAAAAGAAGTGTTTTGAGGTGTTTTTTTTTTAAATTGATACGCGATAATTTCTCATATTGATTTTTTGGCTTCGCGAAAGCTGGTAAAATCACATTTTGAATAGATTTATGTGGGAGTCAATGATTTAGGGCTATGTATTGTTCCCAATACGTTCTGCTATTTGAAATGAAATGAAATTAACTTGGGTTTAACATCCTCACTTACACCATGCAGTGTCCCAAGAGAAAGCGTATGTACGGAGTTTATTGTGAAATAATTATCCTAAATGTACCCCGTGACTCTTCTATGGCTGAGAAACGACTTGATGATACTAATCCAGAGCCTGTGGACAAATCACTTTCATAAGTCCGGGTTTAGAAGGAGAGGAGTGTTGTTGGTATAAGCCTTAGGCCCAGCTATAATTGTGCATGAAACATATCAACTTTGACACAAACCGTCCAAGATTATAACGACCTGTGAACCTGGACTAATTCTAGTTTGGTCATTTTTCTATTATACGCAATATTATTAAAAAGCCTGTCAATAGCAATCGTAGAATACAAGTAGAAGCCCGTAGTATAACCCACTCTACGTAAAATAAACAGCCTGATGTGATTATAGAAACCTAACTAAAGCCAATACTGAAAGGTTTCTAATGGAACTGGATATTGAGAAAGAATGTTAAGTAGACATTAGGTCACGTTCAAGTGGCTCATGGTAACTTCTTACATTGTAAAACTTGTGTTAACTAATGTTAAAGAGTGAGAGAGAGAGAGAGAGGGAGAGAGAGGAGAGAGAGAGGGATGTCCAGACAGTTTACAACTAGAACACTATATTACACCATCCTCGGTAACCTCATCTTCAATAGAAGGCTTGATATCACTTTAACTACGTACATTTTATCAAGTCCATCACATAATACTCTGTATATTTCGGCACTAAATTTGATTGGGTATAAGCATAGCTTGTGAGCCTATCAGGTTCCTTGGTCGTCGAGAATGCCAAGTCTCAGGCTTTCAAGCTAAATGTCTACCTGTGATAATCTAGTTACAAAGTTTAAAGTTCGTCCAATGTCACGATCTCTGATTGGATGCTACTGTTTACGTGTTTGCAGATAGCGTAGCTATATTTTCGGGAATTGTAAAGTTAACCAGCAACGGCTAGATGTTGTAAAACTAGTAGTCGTTGCTTTAGGAACATGCGGTATCCCCAGTCGTCTCGCTAGTCTGGAGATCGCGGGTTCGCTCCAGGTGTTGGGCGAGACAGTTCATCGGGATTTTTCAGCGTGACTTCCCCTTGTTAGTGGTGCAGGACATCTGTATAGTAGTTCTGATGTTACGAAAAACCGAGATCTCGTGTACTCATTGGCCTGCATGTAAAAGATCCCTTTATTCCTTCTTCACCTCTGGCTTGCGGCTGTAGTTACAAGCACTAGTGTGAGCGTATGTGAAATGGAGATAGGGGCGCCTTCTCAACCTCGTTGGGTTCCTCCAGGCACTCCGGTTTCCCCCCACTGCTAAAGACCCCGAAATAAAAATTGAAAACCATACGTTAGTCCCAAAATGACCTAGTTTGTGTCGAGTGGACGTTTTACTCTATTTCTCTCTCTCTGTCTTATTCCTCCAATACGGCGTTTGAATATTCTAAATGTTGTTATACAGACATAAACAATGGTGCTATTAGAATATCAAAATTAATAAACATATTCAACAAGCAGTCTCATTATTACTAGCTGATTAATAAGGACAAAATATTCTGCGTGGCAAATTTATTCGCTTTGTGCCTTTAAAGGGTGTATGGCTGTATTCTTTGGAACATTAAAATAATTAGACGAAAATTTGTGTAAATTCGTGTAATATGATTTTATATATAGAGATTTATATTTAATGTCTAATCAATTATGTTCGGTGCAATATACGTGAACAGTACCAATTGAACGACAGTCCTATATGCATGTTTAGTCCATTCTACTACATATAGGGGTAAGTTGCGCTTTATCTGTCATTCTGTCATTTAGTCGGTTGTACGTGACACGGAGTAGGGTCGCCTGTCCAACCTTTTGGGATTTTACCGGGTCCTCCGTTTGCCTTCTCCCACTGCTAAAGACCTCTACACAAACGCGAATTATTTTTGGAAAAAAGTTGAACCATGTGTTAGCCTCGATTGGACGTTAAATCCAATCTCTCTCATTACAAATGTAGCCCGAGTCCATAGAATACACGACACGTATACTGATTATTATTGATTGAAAGAATCGGTATTGAATTCTAATTCAAATATTATGGACAATATTGAGTTGGAGGTACAGCTCCTTTAAATAAAACAGAACCACCTGATTGATGAACAGAGTGATAAAATGAATTTAAAAAAATAACGAGCTTTTAAAACTTGCTTTATTTCTTTAGTCAAACTTTTTATACGCAGTTGTTTTCCGAAACTTTGGAAATAAAATTAGTTCTTTTTACTTTACGTGTCTATCTTCATTACTGCCATCGTTATTTCAGTTAGATTATTTTCAGTGTTGTTGCGAATATGTTCGTGACATTAATCTCAATTTCGGAAGACATAATAATGAAAACAACGTAGATTTGTTTTATTCTGGAAATGTCATTTCCGTGAAAACGAATACGGATTTGGTTGTAACACGAAATGATGAAAGGCAGATTGGTTGAAGTTTTATAATAACATTGTGATCTAACACGTAAATTAAATTATTCTCAATTTACAGAGACAAGTCTTGTTGTGGTGTAATCTATTTATAACCATGTTAATAATCATGTATATATATATATACCCTCGCGATATATTGTTTCCCTTCACACGATGTCATTCTACAGAAATATTTTTTTTCTTATCCATAAGATATTTGACAAGGTGATATTATACATGTACAATCCTGAGAGCGAATGTACTGAGAGCGAATAATACTAAACTTACACTGTTTGTCTACAATTAGCTCCGATTGAGAACAGACACTAAGCTAGTTGACCAGCATTTTAGGTCCTTAAAAGACATTTTTTTTCGAAGACACTAAGTATATTTGGCGAATTTTGAGAAGTATATATTATTATATTATTCTGCTTGCATTTAAACATGCATTATTAAAGAGCTAAATCTGCCCAGTGCAGGTCTTTATTTGGGCATGGAATTAATTAATAAAGTATTAATTAGACATTAATTAACTGACCCAGGCCTTAATCAACTTTGGATGGCATCAGATTGCTCCGATATTAAACAGATTAAAACGTTTCAGTGATAAATCAAATATGGCGCGCCCAGACGCTTCGAGTCTTAGCTTTGATCAACCAGAACCGTGGTTGAAATTATTGCACAGGTCGGCCAAATCTTCAAATGACAATATCTTCGCTTGCAATAGAGTAATTTGAATGAAATTTTCAATTTATTCATTTTACATCATCTACTTTCGAACTAATATAGCAAAAATGGCCAGTTCTTATCTAAATCTTGAATAATGTAACTTTAAATAACATAATGGTTTAATTAGTCTGTTTGAGTATATAACAAATGTGACATGGGGTAGGACAGTATATTATTTGTTGAATATGGTGACGGTTTAGGGTAGAGATATATTCTTGAAGTAAAGTAGATAGTTTTCTGTGCGCAGAATGAGAGGACGCTGTTCATTTCCTCTTAAAACAGTTTTATAGTAAATGGTGTACATAATATCTGCTCGTTATTTGCATTTTTCAGAACATATCTAATTTTCGTTGACTTAATCTACATTTAAATCTACTTTCATTGACTACCAAACACCAATATTAGGGGTGGGCAAATGGAGGTCGAATTTTGGGAACGAGTGTTTTCTAAGGCGATTTTGGCTTCTGAATCCGAATCTGGTGAAATTTTTGTTCTGTGACGTCATTTTGAGCTGGTGCCATGGTTTTTAAAATGGCGGCCCAAAAATGGTTTTTTTCTCATAAAAGCGAGACAATATTGGAACTAGTTGTCTAATATGTTAAAATATATGTTTTCAAGACCGTGGATTCTAAAATTGCACTCCCATTTATGATTTGATAACATCCTATGTCAATATGAGGGTAATAACTGAAAAAAGTCATTTTGAAAATGGCCACGGAACCAGCTCAAAATGACGTCACAGAACAAAAATTTCACCAGATTCGGATTCAACAGCCAAAATCGCCTTCGAAAACACTCGTTCCCAAAAATCGACCTCCATTTGCCCACCCCTACCAATATATCAAAGCTTACGGGGGTTTCGTGCGGTCGAGCCCTCTGCCCTGCATCTCTGAAAGAGCGAATACCAAACTCCGCTAATCAATGAGCATTGTCCTCGAAGCGGTGTCATATACATCTGTAAGAATTACATGGCGGGAATAGATGGCTGTTTATAAATTAATTAACACAACTGTATCACACCTATTGATCATACTTAGACGTCCTTGTGGAATTACCACAATTAAAAAAGGCAAGTATTTAACTAAATATCATCCAAAGTTTTCGATGTTGCAAACAATGACTTATTGGTCAATTTACATCAATATTGATGTTGCTATCTTACCGGGAAAAGATGGGCTTCTGATATCCAATATTTAAGATAAAATGAACACGACTCGTGTGCCATTTGTATGAAGGGACACTATTAACAAGGCTCAACATATTCGATGTAGAGTAATACTACCGATGTAGTCTGGAATACCCAGACGCCAAGGACCGTCATTCAGCAGACTCGTCGCGTATTTCGTCGAACATAACTAATAAGAAATTACAGTAAAAACAAAAACGATTGCCAAAGAATAGCGAATTGGCTCCTTTAGAGCGTTTCTCTTAAACTAAATGGAAAGTAGAGAGTCTGGTCCGGTCAAGGAACCGTTGATCGGAGCGATGTCATTATCGCCTTTCTCCAAAGAAGAAAACTCAATTATCTTTCCAAACTCATTTACCTCGCGTCTAAATACTTTATACTGCTCTGTTATCCAGCCAACCTGGCGACTTAATTCCTTACATTACTCTATTATCCAGCCTTAAATCGGATAAAGATAATGTATATTTCATCCCTAAAACAGACTTGAATAAGCTTTAATCTACACTCTCGCATTATCCCCTTAATAGCCCATCCCCGTAATCGAATCACGCGAGAAATGAGATTAACGAGTCTTCAGGGGGTTGAAAAGATTAGTTCCGGAACACCAGAAAAACGCAATTTCCGTGTTTGGATTGATAGAGTGTGATTGCTATTTTAGCGTCTTTGAAGCCATTTTTTTAATGGAAGCGATAATTCTGTAGATAACAATAACAATTGTGTCCATTACTTTAAACTTCAAATTTCATGATACATCAGGCGAGACGCGGATGACAAGTTATAGTAATTGTTCCTAGGGGTAAAATGGAAGGAGGTCAATTTTACACCTCGCGGAATGAGCTGATTAAAATTACGACAACCATTAATAAAACATCGCTTTGGCCACCGGACTGTAGAATAATTTACGACATATTTCGATCACAAGTTTAGACGACAGAACAATCAAGGTAGATTACTCGTATACGGTATTTGCCATAAAGAAAATTTATGATGGACTCCTTGCATTTAACATATCCACGGAAATAGCAAAGTTCATTTCTTCATCATAAATATCTGGTGATATGACGTACCTTGGTACTCCTCCCGGTATATATGTGTCGGTGAACAGAAATCCTACTGAAAACCCAGATCTATTTATCGGTATTTTTCACCTGGTTTCCCTGTCGTTGGTGGAACAGGACAGAGGTGCGGGGTGTGGCAAGGGGGACGTTTAGTCTTTTGGACTAAAGATAGAGAAAAGGGGATTTAACATCCACTCGACACAAACTAGGTAATTTTGGGACTGACATATAGTTCAATTTTATTTCAATAATCGGTATGTGAGTAGGGGTCTTAAGCAGTACTGGGAAACCGGAGGACCCGGAGAAACCCCACAAGGTTGGACAGTCGATCATACTTTTCGTCGCGTGCAAGCTTGGAATCGAAATTATACACCATTTGACTAAATGACAGTCCTTATAATGCAACGCACACGCGTTAACTATTCGCCCCTCCCCCCGTATCGTTGAAGAAGAGCTATACTATTATTATCATAATGGAACAGTGCTTTACGTAACCGATGTAACATCGTAATTAGCCATTTTCATTACATTGGTCCTCTTGTACTTAGAGAGTTCACTTCGACCAGGAAAGTCTACAAATTAAGTTGACGTTGAAGCTGGTTTTAGTAATTGAAATAGGGCGAAGGCGATTATAAAGATTTTGTCGAAGCAGGAAATTAAATAATTACTGTCTACGGTGATGGTAAATAAAGACAAGGAACATAAATAATTGTTAAAAACTTAATTTAATATATTACAAACACGCAAACTATATAAAATTAAATACGCACCTAAAATAATAAGTGAGAGAGAGAGAGAGAGAAAGAGAGAGAGGGCGGGGGGGGAACTAGGTCATTTAGGTAGTAACATATGCGACCCTCCAGTTCAAAACAGTACACTTGGGTCAAATTGAAGAAATGGAGATAATGGTGTCAAATGAAGGGGTATAAAATATTGGCAGATCTATGGGAGTTTTAATTGATGTATGTTGCCCAGGAGTTTATATTCATCGTCTTCAAGACCACTTTTGTCAAAAGTTGCATTTCCCCGAATTACTAAAATTCCAAAACTTAAAACTCCCTTATCTCTGCCAATTTTTGCCCGATTCTTAGAATTCAAGTACCAACGAAAATAGGTTTTTATACTCTTTCATTTGACACAATTTTCTCCATTTCTTTAGTTTGACCCAATTGTACTGTTTTGTACTGGAGGGTCACATATGGCACTAACATATAGTTCGCGCATGGGTGGCAACCGGTGGACCTGAAGACAACCCACGAGAGAGGGAGAGAGAGAGTGAGATATATATATATATCTTTGATTACGACAACCAATGACCTCTAGTAGTGATCTTTATAGGTATTAAGTTTATCATATTAAATTTCTCATTATATTAAAAGAAGTGTTTTGTGGGGTTTTTTTTAAATTGATACGCGAGAATTTCTCATATTGATTTTTTGGCTTCGCGAAAGCTGGTAAAATCACATTTTGAATAGATTAATGTGGGAGTCAATAATTTGGGGCTATGTATTGTTCCCAATCCGTTCTGCTATTTGAAATGAAATGAAATTAACTTGGGTTTAACATCCTACCTTACGCCATGCAGTGTCTCAATAGAAAGCGTATGTTCGGAGTTTATTGTGAAGTCATTATCCTAAATGTACCCCGTGACTCTTCTATGGCTGAGAAACAACTTGATGATACTAATCCAGAGCCTGTGGACAAATTACTTTCCTAAGTCCGGGTTTAGAAGGAGAGGAGTGTTGTTGGTATAAGCCTTAGGCCCAGCTATAATTGTGCATGAAACATATCAACTTTGACACAAACCGTCCAAGATTATAACGACTTGTGAACCTGGACTAATTCTATTTTGGTCATTTTTCTATTATACTCAATATTATTAAAAAGCCTCTCAATATCAATCGTAGAATACAAGTAGAAGCCCGTAGTATAACCCACTCAACGTAAAATAAACAGCCTGATGTGATTATAGAAACCTAACTAAAGCCAATACTGAATGGTTTCTAATGGAACTGGATATTGAGAAAGAACGTTAAGTAGACATTAGGTCACGTTCAAGTGGCTCATGGTAACTTCTTACATTGTAAAACTTGTGTTAACAAATGTTAAAGAATGAGAGAGAGAGAGAGAGAGAGAGAGAGAGAGAGAGAGAGAGAGAGAGAGAGAGAGAGAGAGAGTGTGTTAACTAATGTCTACCACCAATTCTTGATGGGTCATCTTTCAATCTTAAAAATATCTAAAACAATTTTTAACGGAACATTATGTCCAGACAGTTTACAACTGTAACACTATATTACACCATCCTCGGTATCCTCATCTTCAATAGAAGGCTTGATCTCGCTTTAACTACGTACATCTTATCAAGCTATTTGCATATTACTCTGTATATTTCGGCACTAAATTTGATTGGGTATAAGCATAGCTTGTTAGCCTCTCGGATTCCTTGGTCGTCGCGAATACCAAGTCTCGCGCTTTCCAGCTAAAATGTCTACCTGTGATAATCTAGTTACAAAGTTTAAAGTTCGTCCAATGTCACGACCTCTGATTGGATGTTTTAGTTCACGTGTTTGCAGATAACGTAGCTATAATTTCGGGAATTGTGAAATAACCAGCAACGGCCAGATGTTGTAAAACTAATAGTCAGGATCATGCGGTATCACCAGTTGTCTCACTAGTCTCGAGATCGCGGGTTCGCTCCAGGTGTTGGGCGAGACAGTTCGTCGGAAGTTTTCAGCGTGGCTTCCCCTTGTTAGTTGTACACATTGGCCTGCACGTAAAAGATTCCTTTATTCCTCGAACATGGCGTTTGAATACTCCAAATGTTGTTATACAGATATAAACAATGGAGCTATTAGAATATCTAAATTAATAAACATATTCAACAAGCAGTCTCATTATTACTAGCTGATTAATAAGGACAAAATATTCTGCGTGGCATATTTAATTCATTCTCTTTGCGCCTTTAAAGGGTGTATGGCTGTATTCTTTGGAACATTAAAATAATTAGACGAAAATGATCTAAAAGCACATACTCGTGTAATATGATTATATATATAGAGAGAGAGATTTATATTCAATGTCTAATCAATTATGTTCGGTGCAATATACGTGAACAGTACCAATTGCACGGCAGTCGTTTACGTCTGTTTACGCCTGTTTAGTCCATTCTACTACACGTAAGGGTGGGTGGAGGCGACAAATGGTTAGCACGTGGGCGCTTTATCATAAGATCTGTCATTGAGTCAGTTGTACGTGACGCCTGTCCAACCTAGTGGGTGCTAACCGGGTCCTCCGTTTTCCTCCCACTGCTAAAGACCCGTACACACAAAAAGTTGAAACATATGTTAGTATCGAGTGGACGTTAAACCCAATCTCTCTCATTACAAATGTAGCCCCAATCCATAGAATACACGACACGTATACTGATTATAAATTGATGATTATAGGACAACGACATCAATATTGATTGAAATGAATCGGTATTGAACTTTAATTCAAATATTATGGACAATATTGAGTTGGAGGTACAGCTCCTTTAAATAAAACAGAACCAGGTGATTGATGAACAGAAGGATAAAATGAATTAAAAAAATAACGAGCTTTTAAAACTTGCTTTATTTCTTTAGTTTTATACGCAGTTGTTTTCCGAAACATTTGAAATAAAATTAGTTCTTTTTAGTTTACGTGTCTATCTTCATTACTGCCATCGTTATTTCAGTTAGATTATTTTCACTGTCGTTGTGAGTATGTTCGTGACACTAATCTCAATTTCGGAATCCATAATGATGAAAAAAACGTAGATTTGTTTTATTCTGGAAATGTCATTTCCGTGAAAACGAATACGGATTTGGTTGTAACACGAAATGATGAAAGGCAGATTGGTTGAAGTTTTATAATAACATTGTGATCTAACACGTAAATTAAATTATTCTCAATTTACAGAGACAAGTCTTGTTGTGGTGTAATCTATTAATAACCATGTTAATAATCATGTATATATATATATACCCTCGCGATATATTGTTTCCCTTCACACGATGTCCTTCTACAAAAATGCTTTTTTTTCTTATCCATAAGATATTTGACAAGGTGATACTATACATGTACAATCCTGAGAGTGAATGTTCCGAGAGCGAATAATACTCAACTTACACTGTTTGTCTACAATTAGCTCCGATTGAGAACAGACACTAAGCTAGTTGACCAGCATTTTAGGTCCTAAAAAGACAATTTTTTTTCGAAGCACTAAATATATTTGGCGAATTTTGAGAAGTATATATAATTCTGCTTTCATTTAAATAACATAATGTACTGAGAACGAATGAACTTTCCTGCTTTCATTTAAATAACATAATGATTTAATTAGTCCATTTGTGTATATATGACAAATGTGAACCGTGTTAGGACAGTATATTTGTTGTTGAATATGGCGACGGTTTAGGGCAGAGATCTTTTCTTGAAGTAGAGTAGATAGTTTTCTGTGCGCAGAATGAGAGTGACGCCGTTCATTTCCTCTTAAAACAGTTTAGTAGAAAAATGGTGTACAATATCTGCTCGATTAAAGGAGCCAAGTATTTAACTAAATATCATCCAAAGTTTTCCATGTTGCAAACAATGCCTTATTGGTCAATTTACCTCAACGTTGATGTTGGTATCTTACCGGGAAAAGATGGGCTTCTGATATCCAATATTTAAGACAAAATGAACACGACTCATGTGCCATTTGAATGAAGGGGCACGATTAACAAGACTAAACATATCTGATGTAGGATAAAACTATCGGTGTAGTCTGGAATACCCAGACGCTAAAGACAGTCATTCAGCAGACTCGTCGCGTTTTTCGTCGAACATAACTGATAAGAAAATACAGTAAAAACAAAAACGATTGCCAAAGAATAGCGAATAGGCTCCTTTAGACCGTTTCTCTTAAACTAAATGGAAAGTAGCGAGTCTGGTCTGGTCAAGGAACCGTTGATCGGAGCGATGTCATTATCGCCTTTCTCCCATGAAGAAAACTCAATTATCTTTCCAAACTCATTTACCTCGCGTCTAAATACTTTATGTTGCTCTGTTATCCAGCCAACATGGCGACTAAATTCTTTACATTACTCTATTATCCAGCCTTAAATCGGATAAAGATAATGTATATTTCATCCCTAAAACAGACTTGAATAAGCTTTAATCTACACTCTCACATTATTCCCTTAATGGCCCATCCCTGTAATCGAATCACGCGAGAAATGAGATTAACGAGACTTCAGGGAGTTGAAAAGATTAGTTCCGGAACACCAGAAAAACGCAATTTCCGTGTTTGGATTGATAGAGTGTGATTGCTATATTAGCGTCTTTGAAGCAATTTTTTTTATGGCAGCGATAATTCTGTAGATAACAATAACAATTGTGTCCATTACTTTAAACTTCAAATTTCATGATAAATCCGGCGAGACCCGGATGACAAGTTATATTAATTGTTCCTATGGGTAAACTGGAAGGAGGTCAATTTTACACCTCGCGAAATGAGCTGATTTAAATTACGACAACCATTAATAAAGCATCCCTTTGGCCACCGGACTGTAGAATAATTTACGACATATTGCGATCACAAGTTTAGACGACATAACAATCAAGGTAGATTACTCGTATACGATGTTTGCTATAAAGAAGATTTATGATGGACTCTTTGCATTAAACTTATCCACGAAAATAGCAAAGTTCATTTCTTCATCATAAATATCTGGTACCTTGGTATTCCTCCTGGCAGATATATGTCGGTGAACAGGAAGTCCTATCAGGTATAGTTACTCAAAACCCAGATCTTTTCATCGGTATTTGTTCACCTGCTTTCCCTGTCGTCGGTGGTGCAGGACAGAGGCGCGGGTCTGGCAAGGGAGGCGTTTAGTCTTTTGGACTAGAAAAATGGGATTTAACATCCACTCGACACAAATAGGTAATTCCGGGACTGACATATAGTTCAATTTTATTCCAATAATCCGCATACTGGGAAACCGGAGGGCCCGGAGAAACCCACGAGGTTGGACAGTCGACCTTACTCTTCGTCGCGTATAAGCTTGGAATCGAAATTATACACCAGTTGACTCAATGACAGACCTTATAATGCATCTCACACGCGTTAACTATTCGCCCCCCCCCCCTTCACATCGCTGAAGAAGAGCTATACTATTATTATCCTAATGGAACAGTGCTTTACGTAACTGATGTAACATCGTTATTAGCCATTTTCATTCCATTGGTCCTGTTGTACTTAAAGAGTTCACTTCGACCAGGAAAGTGTACAAATTAAGTTTTAGTTTTTGAATTGAAATAGGGCGAAGGTGATTATAAAGATTTTGTCGAAGCAGGAAATTAAATAATTACTATCTACGGTGATGGTAAATGAAGACAAGGATGGCATGACTGTCTCGCTATCGTGTTACAGATAATATGGAACATAAATAATTGTTAAAAACTTAATTTAATATATTACAAACACACAAACTATATAAACTTAAATACGCACCTAAAATAATCATTGAGTCGCCTCGAGGCGGATTCTTATATCTTTGTATCAATCTCATAAAAGTTGATTAAAAATTCTTTTTTGTCTGAAATTCATCCGAATTAGATGCGGTTTTTAGTGTTCATTTTGCGTTATATAATCCCATGAAAGCCTTCGTTTACGACCACCAATGACCCCTAGCAGTGATCTTTATAGGTATTAAGTTTATCATATTAAATTTCTCATTATATTAAAAGAACTGTTTTCAGGTGGTTTTTTTTAAAATTGATACGCGATAATTTCTCATATTGATTTTTTGGCTTCGCGAAAGCTGGTAAAATTCCATTTTGAATAGATTTATGTGGGAGTCAATGATTTAGGGCTATGTATTGTTTCCAATACGTTCTGCTATTTGAAATGAAATGAAATTAAGTTGGGTTTAAATCCTACCCTACGCCATGCAGTGTCCCAAAAGAAAGCGTATGTTGGGAGTTTATTGTCGAGTCATTATCTTAAATGTACCCCGTGACTCCTCTATGGCCGAGAAACGACTTGATGATACTAATCCAGAGACTGTGGATGAATTACTTTCTTAAGTCCGGGTTTAGAAGGAGAGGAGTGTTGTTGGTACAAGCCCTAGGCCCAGCTATAATTGTGCATGAAACATATCAACTTTGACACAAACCGTCCAAGATTATAACGACTTGTGAACCTGGACTAATTCTATTTTGGTCATTTTTCTATTATACGCAATATTATTAAAAAGCCTGTCAATAGCAATCGTAGAATACAAGTAGAAGCCCGTAGTAGAACCCACTCAACGTAAAATAAACAGCCTGATGTGATTATAGAAACCTAACTAAAGCCAATACTGAAAGGTTTCTAATGGAACTGGATATTGAGAAAGAATGTTAAGTAGACATTAGGTCACGTTCAAGTGGCTCATGGTAACTTCTTACATTGTAAAACTTGTGTTAACTAATGTTAAAGAATGAGAGAGAGAGAGAGAGCGAGAGAGAGAGAGAGAGATTGTGTTAACTAATGTCTACCACCAATTCTTGATGGGTTACCTTTAAATCTTAAAAATATCTAAAATAATTTCTTACGGAACATTATGTCCAGACAGGTTACAAATGGAACACTGTATTACACCATCCTCGGTATCCTCATCTTCAATAGAAGGCTTGATCTCGCTTTAACTACGTACTTTTATCAAGCCCATCACATAATACTCTGTATATTTCGGCACTAAGTTTGATTGGGTATAAGCATAGCTTGTGAGCCTATCAGATTCCTTGGTCGTCGCGAATACCAAGTCTCACGCTTTCAAGCTAAAATGTCTACCTGTGATAATCTAGTTACAAAGTTTAAAGTTCGTCCAACGTCACGATCTCTGATAGGATGCTATTGTTCACGTTTTTGCAGATAGCGTAGCTATAATTTCGGGAACTGTGAAGTAAACCAGCAATTTCGCGAATTGTGAAACGGCCAGATATTGTAAAACTCGCAGTCGTTGCTTTAGGAACATGCGGTATCCCCCGCCGTCTCTTAAGTCTGGAGATCACGGGTTTGCTCCAGGTGTTGGGCGAGACAGTTCATCGGGAGTTTTTAGCGTGGCTTTCCCTTGTTAGTGGTGCAGACCATCTGTATAGTAGTTCGGATGGTACGAAAAACCGAGGTCCCGTGTACACATTGGCCTGCACATAAAAGATCCCTTATTCCTCCAACACGGCGTTTGAATACTCTAAGTGTTGTTATACAGTGGAGTTATTAGAATATCTAAATTAATATTAATAAACATATTCAACAAGCAGTCTCATTATTACTACCTGATTAATAAGGACAAAATATTCTGCGTGGCATATTTAATTTATTCGCTTTGCGCCTTTAAAGGGTGTATGGCTTTATTCGTTAGAACATTAAAATAATTAGACGAAAATGATCTAAAAGCACATATTCGTGTAATATGATTTTATATATAGAGATTTATATTCAATGTCTAATCAATTATGTTCGGTGCTAAGCGTACATCGGCAGAGAAACTGGATATATCCGTAGCCAGTGAGTCGTTCACCCCGCTCACATCGGAAATTTTGTAAAAACCAGCAACTGACAGGTGCAGGCCAGTCTCGAGAATCAGAGCGCTCACATCGGGTAGCGACTGGGACAAACTGGAACTTGTTATCCACCAACGGCAACAGAGGGCGCTGAAAATCATGTGACTTTTCCAAAATGGCGCTCTCCATGTCGAAGGTTTGTCACTCACTAAATTCATGGAGCGCGCACATCGGGGGGAAAACTCTGGATCTGAGTACAACTAGCTTATATAGTTGCCGAAAAGTAGAACACGGGCAACTGACAGAAACTGGAGATAGACAGTTTTTCTTCAGTCGCAAGAGCACACACATCGGCCCGTTTCGGCAACTGACTGTATCCCGTCAGTTCCCCTCAGTTGCCGAAACCTGCTTGCAACTGGATATATCCAGTTTTTCTGCCCGATGTACGCTTAGCTTAAGCGAACAGTACCAATTTATGGACAGTCGTTTTATTACGCCTGTTTAGTCCATTCTACTACACGTAGGGATGGGTGTGGGGGGGCAAATGGTTAGCACGTGTGCGTTTTATCATAAGGTCTGGCATTGAGTCGGTTGTACGTGACACGGAGTAGGGGCGCCTGTCCAACCTTGTGGGTTTTCTCCGGGTCCTCCGTTTCTTCCCACTGCTAAAGACCCCTACACACAAGCGAATTATTTGAAAAAAATGTTGAACCATATGTTAGTCTCGAGTGGACGATAAACACAATGTCTCTCATTACAAATGTAGCCCGAAACCATAGAATACACGACACGTATACTGATTATAAATTGATGATTATAAGACAACGACATCAATATTGATTGAAATGAATCGGTATTGAATTCTAATTCAAATATTATGGACAATATTGAGTTGGAGGTACAGCTCCTTTAAATAAAACAGAACCAGCTGATTGATGAACAGAGTGATAAAATAAATTTTAAAAAAATAACGAGCTTTTAAAACTTTAGTCTTTTTTCAAATTTATCGCATATTTGCAAACGTTTTATACGCAGTTGTTTTCTGAAACATTTGAAATAAAATTAGTTCTTTTTAGTTTACGTGTCTATCTTCATTACTGCCATCGTTATTTCAGTTAGATTATTTTCACTGTTGTTGCGAGTATGTTCGTGACATTAATCTCAATTTCGGAAGACATAATAATGAAAGAAACGTAGATTTGTTTTATTCTGGAAATGTCATTTCCGTGAAAACGAATACGGACTTTGTGGAAACACGAAATGATGAAAGGTAGATTGGTTGAAGTTTTATAATAGCATTGTGATGTAACACATAAATTAAATTATTCTCAATTTACAGAGACAAGTCTTGTTGTGGTGTAATCTATTCATAGCCATGTTAATAATCATGTATATATATAGATATACCCTCGCGATATATTATTTCCCTTCACGCGATGTCCGTCTACAGAAATGTTTTTTTTTTCTTATCCATAAGATATTTGACAAGGTAATATTACACATGTACAATCCTGAGAGTGAATGTACCGAGAGCGAATAATACTAAACTTCCACTGTTTGTCTACAATTAGGGGGGTTGGGATGGCCTAGTGGTCTAGAGTGCCGCGCTTCGACCTCTAGCTGGCCGGCTACCTCGGGCTTGCGGCTGTTGTTTCGAGCCGCGGTGTGAGCGTGTGTGGCATGGAAATAGGGGTGCATTCTCAACCTCGTGGGTTTCCTCCGAGCACTCCGGTTTCCTCCGAGCACTCCGGTTTCCTCCGAGCACTCCGGTTTCCTCCAATTGCTAAAGACCCCTACGCGCAAGCGAATTTTTGAAATAAAATTAAACCATATGTTAGACCTAGATGTGTTGAGTGGACGTTAAACCCTATTTATCTCTCTCTCTGGTCTACAAATAACTCCGATTGGGAACAGACACTAAGCTAGTAGACCAGCATTTTAGGTCCTAAAAAGACCATTTTATTCGAAGACATATATTTAGCGAATTTTAAGAAGTATATATTATTCTGCTTTCATTTAATAACATAATGGTTAGTTAGTCCTTGCTTATATGCTTTTACCTCTTTACTCTACAGCTTCTCATCGGGACATAGTTCACATAGCAAATAACATGTTGCTGTGTATTTCCAGAAGATACTTTAAAGCGAGAATTTCAAATTTTCTAAGAAAGTTAAAACATAACTATTTCTGTCTTTTGCTCAATAGGTTATCAACTCATTATTATACGATCATGGGCATTATTTCCCATACCCTTGAAAATCGTTGACACAGGAAATAATAACACAATCAACTCCCTTGTTTTCCTATCCCCGCCATGCATTAGCTATCTTCAAACGTTGGAATTTAAAGTTGAAACTTTTATTTTGCCAATTTCTCAGCTGGCAATAGTGAATTATAGGATTAATAGGATTATTCGTTAACAGGGTAGGACTGTTTATGGATACCATCTATTTTAAGGCTTTATTTTAATAAATTTGAAAAATATAAGTTAAAAAATATGAAATTGTAGCTTTAAGTTTGGTTATACACACTCGTTATGAAGGGACACGATTAACAAGACTAAACATATCCGATGTAGGATAAAACTCCCGGTGTAGTCTGGAATACCCAGATGCTAAAGACCGTCATTCAGCAGATTCGTCGCGTATTTCGTCGAGCATGACTGATAAGAAAATACAGTAAAAACAAAAATGATCGCCAAAGAATAGCGAATTGGCTCCTTTAGACCGTTTCTCTTAAACTAAATGGAAAGTAGAGTGTCTGGTCTGGTCAAGGAACCGTTGATCGGAGCGATGTCATTATCGCCTTTCTCCCAAGAGTAAACTCAATGAATTATCTTTCCAAACTCATTTACCTCGCGTCTAAATACTTCACGCTGCTCTGTTATCCAGCCAACCTGGCGACTAAATTCCTTACATTACTCTATTATCCAGCCCTAAATCGGATAAAGATAATGTATATTTTATCCCTAAAACAGACTTGAATAAGCTTTAATCTACACTCTCGCATTATCCCCTTAATGGCCAATTCCCGTAATCGAATCACGCGAGAAATGAGATTAACGAGACTTCAGGGGGTTGAAAAGATCAGTTCCGGAACACCAGAAAAACGCAATTTCCGTGTTTGGATTGATAGAGTGTGATTGCTATTTTAGCGTCTTTGAGGCAATAATTTTTTTTATGGCAGCGATAATTCTGTAGATAACAATAACAATAGTGTCAATTACTTTAAACTTGAAATTTCATGATACATCAGGCGAGACCCGGATGACAAGTTATATAGTAATTGTTCCTAGGGGTAAAATGGAAGGAGGTCAATTTTACACCTCGCGGAATGAGCTGATTAAAATTACGACAACCATTAATAAAACATCCCTTTGGCCACCGGACTGTAGAATAATTTACGACATATTGCGATCACAAGTTTAGACGACAGTACAATCAAGGGAGATTACTCGTATACGGTGTTTGCCATAAAAAAGATTTATGGTGGACTCCTTGCATTAAACATATCCACGAAAATAGCAAAGTTCATTTCTTCATTATTCTCTCAGGAGTAGTCATAAATATCTGGTGATATGAAGAACCTTGGTATTCCTCCTGACAGATATATGTCGGCGAACAGAAAGTCCTATCAGGTAGTTACTCAAAACCCGGATCTATGCATCGGTATTTTTTCACCTGCTTTCCCTGTCGTCGGTGGTGCAGGACAGAGGCGCGGGGTCTGGCAAGGGAGGCGTTAAGTCGTTTGGACTAAAAGAGAGAGAAAAATGGGATTTAACATCCACTCGACACAAACGCGGTTATTTCGGGACTGACATATAGTTCAATAAAATAAAAAAAACAAGTACGAACAATCCAAACCATAAGACAGAATTAGAAGTACTAAAAACGTTAAAGGCAAAATAGTATATTCAAGCAAAATAGTGTAATCAGCAAATGGACTGCTCCTCGTGTACAAAATACACAACAAACAGTGGTAACAGGTGTCCGGAAGAGTAAGCTTATCCTGCCTGGCGCCACATCCGCCATAACTGCGTAGGGGTCTTCAGCACTACTGGGAAACCGGAGGGCCCGGAGAAAACCGACAAGGTTGGACAGTCGGCCTTACTCTTCGTCGCGTGTAAACTTGGAATCGAAATTATACACCGTTTGACTCAATAACAGACCTTATGATGCAACGCGCACGCGTTAACTATTCACCCCCCGCATCGTTGAAGAATGAAGAAGAGCTATACTATTATTATCCTAACAGTGCTTTACGTAACCGATGTAACATCGTAATTAGCCATTTTCATTTTATTGGTCCTATTGTACTTACAGAGTTCACTTCGACCTGGAGAGTGAACAAATTAAATTGACGTTGAAGCTGGTTTTAGTAATTGAAATAGTGCGAAGGCCATTATAAAGATTTTGTCGAAACAGGAAATTAAATAATTACTGTCTACGGTGATGGTAAACGAAGATGGCATGACTGTCTTGCAATCGTGTTACAGATAATATGGAACATAAATAATTGTTAAAAACTTAATTTAATATATTACAAACACGCTAACTATTTAAACTTACCGAAAATAATAAGTGAGAGAGAGAGAGAGAGAGGGGGGGCGGGGGGAACTAGGTCATTTAGGTCCTAACATATGGTGCAATTTTATTTCAATAGTTCGCGCGTGGGAGGCAACCGGTGGACCTGAAGATAAAAGAAAACCCACGAGAGAGAGAGGGGAAAGAGGGGGAGGGGTTGTAAAAGGATACGACAGACAGAGAGAGGGAGAGAGGGAGAGAGAGAGGGAGGAGTGTGTGTTTATTTGGTAAAAGGATACGACATATACATGATACACTATAACGGATATTGTAAGACATAAAACACCATTACAAATCTTGTTCAAATACAAAAAAAAACGTTGAGTCGCCTCGAGGCGGATTCTTATATCTCTGTATCCATCTCATAAAAGTTGATTAAAAATTCTTTTTTGTCTGTAATTCATCCGAATTAGTGTTCATTTTGCGTTATATAATCCCACGAAAGCCTTCGTTTATGACAACCAATGACCTCCAGCAGTGATCTGTATAGGTATCATATTAAATTTCTCATTAATTATATTAAAAGAAGTGTTTTGATTTTTTTTAAAAATTGATACGCGAAACTTCCTCATATTGATTTTCTGGCTTCGCGAAAGCTGGTAAAATCCTATTTTGAACAGATTTATGTGGGAGTCAATAATTTGGGGCTATGTATTGTTCCCAATCCGTTCTGCTATTTGAAATGAAATGAAATTAACTTGGGTTTAACATCCTACCTTACGCCATGTAGTGTCTCAATAGAAAGCGTATGTTCGGAGTTTATTGTGAAGTCATTATACGGAATGTACCCCGTGACTCCTCTATGGCTGAGAAACGACTTGATGAAACTAATCCAGCTGCTGTGGACAAATTACTTTCTTAAGTCCGGGTTTAGAAGGAGACGAGTGCTGTTGGTATAAGCCAAGCTATAAACGTGCATGAAACATATCAACTTTGACTCGAACCGCTCAGGATTTTAACGACTTGTGAACCAAGAGTAATTCTATTTTGGTCATTTTTCCACTATACGCAATATTATTAAAAAGCCTGTCAATAGCAATCGTAGAATACAAGTAGAAGCCCGTAGTAGAACCCACTCAACGTAAAATAAACAGCCTGATGTGATTATAGAAACCTAACTAAAGCCAATACTGAAAGGTTTCTAATGGAACTGGATATTGAGAAAGAATGTTAAGTAGACATTAGGTCACGTTCAAGTGGCTCATGGTAACTTCTTAAATTGTAAAACTTGTGTTAACTAATGTTAAAGAATGAGAGAGAAGAGAGAGAGAGAGAGAGAGAGAGAGAGAAGAGAGAGAGAGAGAGAGAGAGATTGTGTTAACTTATGTCTACTACCAATTCTTGATGGGTTACCTTTCAATCTTAAAAATATCTAAAACAATTTCTAACGGAACTAGAACACTATATTACACCATCCTCGGTATCCTCATCTTCAATAGAAGGCTTGACCTCGCTCTAACTACGTACATCTTATCAAGTCCATCACATAATACTCTGTATATTTCGGCACTAAGTTTGATTGGGTATAAGCATAGCTTGTGAGCCTATCAGATTCCTTGGTCGTCGCAAATACCAAGTCTCACGCTTTCAAGCTAAATGTCTACCTGTGATAACCTAGTTACAAAGTTTAAAGTTCGTCCAATGTCACGATCTCTGATTGGATGCTATTGTTGACGTGTTTGCAGATAGCGTAGCTATAATTGTGGGAATTGTGAAGTAAACCAGCAACGGCCAGATGTTGTAAAACTCGCAGTCGTTGTTTTAGGAACATGCGGTACCCCCAGTCGTCTCGCTAGTCTGGAGATCGCGGGTTTGCTCCAGGTGTTAGGCGAGACAGTTCATCGGGATTTTTTTCCAGCTTAGCTTCCCCTTGTTAGTGATGCAGGACATCTGTATAGTAGTTCGGATGGTACGAAAAACCGAGATCTCGTGTACACATTGACCTGCACGTAAAAGATCCCTTTATTCCTCCAACACGGCGTTTGAATTCTCTAAATTATACAGATATAAACAATGCAGCTATAAGAATATCTAAATTAATAAACATATTCAACAAGCAGTCGCACTATTACTAGGGGATTGGGATGGCCTAGTGGCCAATAGTGCCGCGCGTCGACCTCTAGCTGGCCGATCACCTCTGGCTTGAGCCCTAGTGTTGGCGTATGTGACATGGAGATAGGGACGTCTTCTCAACCTGGTGGGTTTCCTCCGGGCACTGCGGTTTCCTCCAACTGTTAAAAACCGCTACGCACAAGCGAATTATTGAAATAAAAATTGAAAACCATACGTTAGTCCCAAAATAACCTAGTTTGTTCGAGTGGACGTTAAACCTCATTCTCTCTCTCTCTCTCTCTCTCTCTCTCTCTCTCTCTCTCTCTCTCCCATTATTACTAGCTGATTAATAGGGACAAAATATTCTGCGTGGCATATTTATTCGCTTGGCGCCTTTAAAGGGTGTATGGCTCTATTCTTTGGAACATTAAAATAATTAGACGAAAATGGGTCCAAAATCATCACATATAATCATATAATATGATTATATATATATAGATTTATATTCAATGTCTAATCAATTATGTTCGGTTCAATATACGTGAACAGTACCAATTGAACGACAGTCGTTTACGCCTGTTTACGCCTGTTTACGCCTGTTTAGTCCATTCTACTACACGTAAGGGTGGGTGGAGGTGACAAATGGTTAGCACGTGTGCGCTTTATCATAAGGTCTGTCATTGAGTCACATACACAAAAAGTTGAACCATATATTAGTATCGAGTGGACGTTAAACCGAATCTCTCTCATTACAAATGTAGCCCACATCCATAGAATACACGACACGTATACTGATTATAAATTGATGATTATAAGACAACGACATCAATATTGATTGAAATGAATCGGTATTGAATTCTAATTTAACTATTATGGACAATATTGAGTTGGTGGTACAGCTCCTTTAAATAAAACAGAACCAGCTGATTAATGAACAGAGTGATAAAATGAATTTAAAAAAATATAACGAGCTTTTAAAACTTGCTTTATTTCTTTAGTCTGTTTTCAAATTTATCGCATATTTGCAAACGTTTTATACGCAGTTGTTTTCCGAAACATTTGAAATAAAATTAGTTCTTTTTAGTTTACGTGTCTATCTTCATTACTGCCATCGTTATTTCAGTTAGATTATTTTCACTGTCGTTGCGAGTATGTTCGTGACATTAATCTCAATTTCGGAAGACATAATAATGAAAAAAACGTAGATTTGTTTTATTCTGGAAATGTCATTTCCGTGAAAACGAATACGGATTTGGTTGTAACACGAAATGATGAAAGGTAGATTGGTTGAAGTTTTATAATAACATTGTGATGTAACACGTAAATTAAATTATTCTCAATTTACAGAGACAAGTCTTGTTGTGGTGTAATCTAGTCATAACCATGTTAATAATCATGTATATATATATTTATACCCTCGCGATATGTTGTTTCCCTTCACGCGATGTCCTTCTACAGAAATGTTTTTCTCTTATCCATAAGATATTTGACAAGGTGATATTATACATGTACAGTCCTGAGAGCGAATGTTCTGAGAGCGAATAATACTAAGTTTTATAATAACATTGTGATGTAACACGTAAATTAAATTATTCTCAATTTACAGAGACAAGTCTTGTTGTGGTGTAATCTATTAATAACCATGTTAATAATCATGTATATATATATATACCCTCGCGATATATTGTTTCCCTTCACACGATGTCCTTCTACAAAAATGCTTTTTTTTCTTATCCATAAGATATTTGACAAGGTGATATACATGTACAATCCTGAGAGCGAATGTACTGAGAGCGAATAATATTAAACTTACACTGTTTGTCTACAATTAGCTCCGATTGAGAACAGACACGAAGCTAGTTGACCAGCATTTTAGGTCCTAAAAGGACAATTTTATTCGGAGACACTAAGTATATTTGGCGAATTTTGAGAAGTATATATTATTCTGCTTTCATTTAAATAACATAATGGTTTAATTAGTCCTTTTGTGTATAACAAATGTGAACCGGGGTAGGACAGTATATTATGTGTTGGATATGGCGACGGTTTAGGGCAGAGATCTGTTCTTGAAGTAGAGTAGGTAGTTTTCTTTGCGCAGAATGAGAGTGACGCTGTTCATTTCCTCTTAAAACAGTTTTATAGAAAAATGGTGTACAATATCTGCTCGTTATTTGCATTTTTCAGAACATATGTAATTTTCGTTGACTTAATCTACATTAAAATCTACCTTCAATTACTACTCAACACGAATATACCAACTCTTCCGGGGGTTTCGTCCGGTTGAGGCCTCTGTCCTACATCTCTGAGAGAGCGAATACCACGCGGTGAATTGTCTCTGCTAACAATAGGGTCAAACCAGGGATCTCCTGGTTTGTAAATCAGTGTCTGACTCACTGTGCGACTCATCTTCTATAGAAGGTTTGATCTCACTTAAACTCCGTACATTTTATCAAGCCCGTTATCAATTCCGTGCACATTTCGGCATTAATGTCGCTTGGCTGCTTCTGACCCAGCTCGTCTAGTCTATCAGATTGTCAGATCATCGCGAATACCGATTAAAGTCTCGCGCTTTCTAGCTCAAATATCTACCTATGATAATTGAGTTGCAAAGTCCAAGGTTCGTTCAATGTCAAGGTTTCCGCAGAGGTCGCAATGTTTAATTTGAGTGTGTTTGGGCGCTATCTTTCACGTGCCTGGGTTAAAGGGGGATAACGTAGCTATAAGTTCGGGAATTGCAGACCATCTAGAAACGTCAACATGTTGTAAAGCTCAGGGTCGTTGCTGCAAGAACACGTGAGCGCCCGTAGCGGCTAGACCTAATAAGAATGAAAATACGTTAAAGCCAAAAATAGCCTTAATAATTGGTACGTCTGAAAAGCATTCTAACATATAGAACCACAAAACAGAAAACAGAACAACAGAACATCTGAATGGTAACCCAAAAGGGGTACTGCATGTAAATAAATTCGTAACTAAGTACAAATTCAAACCACGACAACTTGAAAAAGAGGATTTGAGCATGTGGGCAATTTATGAAAAAGAGAAAATTGGGTCCCACGTCAACGATACACAAACTGTGTCATTTTGAATAAATAAAATGTATTGTAGAATTATTTAGGTTTGAAGACGAACGTCATAAATTATATTACATTGACTTCTGGGTTGCCTTTTTAAAAGTTGATAAAATGAAATAATACCACTTACAGAATACCACATGTCTAGCAGTTAAAGAGTACAGACAACCTAAACATACATTATGCAGCAGCTAAATCTGCCTATTATAGGGCTTAACACAACTAACAGCAGTTAAAGAGTACAGACAACCTAAACATATTATACAGCAGCTAAATCTTCCTATTATAGGGCTTAATTAATGATTTATATGTTATATAAATTATTGGTTAGACATTGATTAACTAACCAAGACCATAATAAACACTCGATGCCATCGTGTAGTCTAGATTTTCAACGGATTTAAATCGGATCTGCGATTCAACGAGAGTTGATAATTAACCGTAAAAATGGTTAACCCACATTTCGATAGCAACTGACGACGGGGCTATATATTTATCGAAATGCAGAGTGAAATCATTTTACTGTAATATTCCCTTTACAATATATATTTATTAACTATTATAGCAAGAACTGCCAGATCTGTATCTTATCTTCCATATTGCCGCTTTAAAGGAGATCGTCCATCTAATAATTATATTTAATAGCCAGAGATAGCGATAGGGAAAGATTGTAGTGTAGGATATTGTTTTTAAGGTTTTCCTGCTTCACCAATCGAAATCAAATTGCCAAAAATTTAATTACGGGTGGTCTCCGGTTTGTCGTCCCATCCGAACAATTAGGTAGTTCTTTACTCCTCTGTCTTGTTACCGATACCACATTTATGCGTGCCAAAGATAATAGTATTCGGAACCATAATGGTAGTCCGGCAACGGCGTGGTTGCTATTGCACGAATATTTGTTTTATAGTACAGTCCCCTAGCACCAAACCCTTGTGCATGCTGAGAACTAGGTCGACAATCATGTAATACGGAGAGCGAAGCTGTTAGTGAACGGATATCACTTTGCAAACTGTGGCGAGTCTTCAAGTTTAAAAGGAGGGGGAAATATTTACCTCAATGTCGACCTGGGCATATCTTGGTAACGTGTTGTTTGTTAACTTTCCGTTAAATTTACTACAGAAAACACTATAGAATACTTTATAGTTTGTATTAGCATAAATCTGTAGGAAAAATTTGCACCACAGAATCTTCGGGGCCTTTATTTCCATCAACAACCTTTCTCTCCGTTAAAGTTAACGGATCGTTAAAAGATAACGGAGCTTTGAGCAACCGGCCCCAGGTTGCCGCTATACCTCTAGCAAATCAAGTTATGGTCTCAAGCTATAGCCGCAAGATTATGTCCCCATAATAGGACATCACTATTGCGTAAAAATGTCTTTTAAAAAATGTAAATATAAATAAATGGCAATTCCTCTTTAATAATATATATATATATATATAAAGCATGACGTGTGTGTATAATATAATAAGACAACAAATGATCTCGTCTAATGATATCACATATACTAATGGCTTCTTGTAAATATGTTTATCTTCTCTTCATCGTCCTCCATTATAAATGTATTAACAAGTAGTATGATAGAGAGAGAGGGGGGGGAGAGAGAGGGGGAGAGGAGAGGGAAGCGGTAAGAGAGAGAGGGGGAGAGAGAGGGGGTAGAGAGAGAGAGAGGAAGGGGAGGGGGGGGGAGGGGAGGGGAGGGGAGGGGAGGGGAGGGGAGGGGAGGGGAGGGGAGGGGAGGGGAGGGGAGGGGAGGGGAGAGGAGAGGAGAGGAGAGAGGGAGAGAGGGAGGGAGAATAGAGAGAGAGGGAGAGAGACAGACAGGAAGAGAGAGATAGAGAGAGAGAGAAGGGGGATGAGAGACGGGTTGGATGGCGATGGGGGTTGCACCTGTTGGGGTGATAATTATAGCAATTAAAGTATTACTTCTTGTCACGTACAAATGGGGAATCGACACCACGTCACTTGTCTCACTCAATGAAAGACCGTACGATGCAAAGATATAAAAAATTAATAACATAAAAACCAAGTACAAACAATCCAAACCATAAGACAGAATTCGAAGTCCTAAAAACGTTATAGGCAAATTAGTGTAATCAGCAAATGGACTACTCCTCGTGTACAAAATACACGACAATCAGTGGCAAAAAGGCATCCGTCATCCCAAGAATAATAAGAATAAATAAAATGGGGTTTAACGTCATACTGTTCTAATCCGAGTGGGATAATGAAGACATGCATATGCCATACAGTGTGTTATGGGGTAAATGTTGCCCAAACAGCGGCGCTAGGGCCTACTATTACATGTATATCTAATTCCAAGGGTTCTTTTACGTGCACGCCAATGTGTACACTGAACGTCAGTTGTCCGTCCACCAGAAAGACTACGCGTTGTCTCTCCGTCTTCAATATTCCGTTTGGCGCAAAAATTCATTTCATTTCATTAAATAAACTGCACGAAATTGAATTCGATAAAACCTCGATTATCCCCTCTTAAATGTTTTTTGATTGCAAGCTTAAATTGCGTCTGGTCATTATGACATGGGTATTTACCAAATCAGTTAATTGAAATAAATGTTAAATATAGCTTGGTTTACCTAAATATATCTGTAGAATTTGGTAGAGGCTTGATATTAAACTATTGATGACGATGTTTGCTTTTTTTTGGAAAACACGAAAATTTATGTTCTTAGACTACCCCAAGAGTCTACTGCAGACAGAAATCTATTAGTTGTAGGTCACTCTGGATAAGAATTTTTGAAGGCAGAGATCGGAGTGGGTGGGGGTGACACCTGAAACAGGGCACATTGATTCCGTCTATTGATATTTTTTCGGACTTTTGCGCTTTCATTGCAGACCTTTCCTCTGCGGTACTACTAATCAAGGGCATTTATTTTGTCCATATATTGCAGGCAGTCTTCACACTATTAAAAAGATTAGGACGTCAGGTTTTCGTACCAAATTTTAATGAACGTTCCTTGACATAAAACCTACCCAATTCATTACCACTGGGAAAGAGAAACCCAGACGAACGTTTGCAGCCAATAACTTGATTGGGGGTGGTTGGGGCGAACTGCTAATGGTTAACTGCATGTTAGTCCCGAAATGACCACGTTAAACCCCATTTCTCCCTTTCTATCTCAATACCGTGACTGACCTAGTAATTTAAACTACCGCCTTACACGCGGCTCCAAATGTAAACCCAAAGATCTAGTTGTCGGACATAGAAAATAACATTACATGTATTTTAAACCCTAAATAGCTTCCTTTTAGTGAATAATCCTTTTTAAAAGCAGAAAGAATCCGTTTTATGTATAGATAGACTCTATCAGACTTGACAGCATCTAAATGCATAAAATGTATTTTTAAAGCCCACACATCTCAAATTAGAAGTCGGATTTAAAGAGACGAAGCTTTTAAAAGCATTATTAACATTTTTTTTACCCAGATTAACTGTTCTATTCTGTTCAACTTCAGTTGATCATCTGAACAAGTCATCGTAATAAAGTATGAATTTTGTTGTTTTGTTTTTGTATGGCTTTATATGGAATAGAGCGATCATGTCGTATTTTTTTGTTTTGCTCGAGAAAATGAACTAAAGTATAAGTTTTTATTCTCGCATTTACATTATTGGGCAATTGTTATCTTGATTGTTCACGATTCATCTTTACAGATGACACAAGCTCTTGAAGAAGCATGTATACAAAATAGATTTAAAGATAAAGCCAAAAAACATATTTAAAGTTACCAATCTGTCAAAACTTTGCTTCAATTCCCTTTCAAAACATTGTTTTCGCCGTAAATACCTAAAGCTACAAGTAAGCTGTCGTTCGGCGCAATGTCTGCCAACTTAGCTTCATTGTGGGAGGGTCCATTTTACAGAATGTATCTATCTTTACTTACTGTACATTTACCATACTCATTGGGGCCTAGGTTAATTCCTAATTATCTATGTCAACTCATTATCCAACGTTTAATTGCAGAGTCATTTGTACGTTGACAACCCTCAATGTTCCCAAACCGCCAAGCCATTTGAGCAAGAAATAACAGCTGCTCCCTGACCTAATCTAGCAGACAATAAGCCAGCAAAACCTGTCGGGTTGACAGTTAGTGATTCCCTGACAATATTGTCCAGTGCTTGCCCCATGGGCGTTTTTCGCGTAATCCAGTATTTTTCTAGTAAGATTGGGTGTCTATACTTTCCATATGTACCAAATTTGCCATACTTTTATTGGAAATAACTACCCGATAAATACTTTGCTGGGAACCCATCTTTAATTAAGCCATTAAAGTCTTGCATCGATCATAATTGTAGTGGTGGCGGCTTTGTGGGTTATTTTCAATGTTTATTTGATGAGTTACTAAATAAAATGGGGTTTAACATCCTATTGTTTCTGTGCAGACTGGGCTAATGGAAGACGGGCATACGCCATACAGTGTGCTATGAGGGAAATTTCGCCCGGGCAGTGGCGCTACGGCCTACTCTTATATCGAATTCCAACTGCCAAGGGATCTTTTACGTGCACTCCAATTTGTACACGGGACCTCGGTTTTTCGTCCCACCCGAACTACTAGGCAGCTCTCCTTGTCAGTGATGCAGAAGGAGGGTCTGACAAGGGAAAATAACGCCGGAAATCGAGATGAACTTTCTCGGCCAATGCAGTGATCGAACACCCGACCTCCAGGTTAGCGAACCAGTGCCTTATCCACTTAGCCACCGTGAATACGACATATAATGTGCTAATTGGGAAATTTTGCCCGGACAGCGGCACTGCGGTCTACTCTTTTATCGATTTCCAACTGTCAAGAGTTCTTTTATGTGTATACAAATGTGTACACACGAACTTGGTTTGACGTCCCATCCGAACAACTAGACAGCTGTCCTTGTTAGGACTCCATCTTGCACCAGTTGTCAATAGTTCTCTTACGCACACGTTTTTATTTCGTCCTAAACGACTAGTTTAACATACCAATAACGTAGTTGAAAAAAAAATATACAATTCGGGAATCAAGCTAAGAATTAATAAGGCATGTGAAAAAAACTGTGGAAGGACCTTAAAACGTTCCGAAGCATCAATACATATAATATTTGGTTTTCTTTTTCAGAAATGAGACTGTTATTTTAGTGAGATCTACTTTAGAAATGGCGGAGGTCATACAGGAAATGATGACGAAATTATTGCTCATGCGTATTACTGTGATACATACTGAAATAGCCAGTAAATACAGTGTGGAGAAGGTTTCCATATTGGAAGGTAAGAAGGTGAAATGTGTGGGTTGGGGGCGGGGTGAATGGTTTAAAGAGTGTTCGTTAGATCAGGGGGTCTGTTATTGAATCAACAGGTGTGGTTTCTGATTTCTGGTTGTACGTGACAAGGAGTTGGGTTTCCGACACTCGGCAAATCTCGGTAGATTCCGGTACCCTACATCCAATCTCGGCTGTATGACAGTGATATGTACCTACGCCCATACATTTGCGATGCGGCTACCGGTTTACTTGAACAGGAAAACGTGCCGCTTTTACAAAAAAGTTCCAAATTGCGTCTTTTGGTAGAGTGTATATACCTAAATGAGCAGAGATATTGTCTCAAGGCAGCTGGATTGATAAAATTATCTGCTGGTAATTCCCCACACCCAATGCCAAACTTGATATTTGTTGATATAATACATTCTCCACAGAAATCTCCATGGGAGCAGCCATTTTTCATTCGGAACCTTTAAAATAGATCAAATATGGCGGAATTTCTCATACAGCCGAGATTAGATGCGTAGAATCTGTCGAAGTTTGCCGAATTGGGTTTCCGGGTCCTCCGATTTCCTCCAACTGCTAATGACCACTGCGCTCAAGCGAATTTTCCGATATTAAATTGAACTATATGTTTGTCCTGAATGGCGTTTACTCAAGTTATTTTGGAGTTTTGTTTTATTTTTTTGTAGATGATTTTGCCGTCCTGATTAATACGTCACATCCGTCCTTGAGAAAACAACTGAGTCATAGTTTACAAGAAGCTGCTGTCCATACTGCTAAAAATAGACGATTCTGTCTTGAGGTTGGTCATTATTGTAGATATTGCATACTTTACACAGGAGTTGGGGTTAATTGGGATATTTTGTTAAGGATCTGAAGCCGGGGTTGTGTAAGGGCTGGGGAGATAGGATAGAAAATTCGGAATCTTAGAGGAGTCTACATTTATGAACCCCTACTGCTTTATGTTACAAGTGTGTCCGTGCGACTTCTCATCCTCAAATAGTACCAACTTATATCAAAAAAGGCGTGATTTTAACTTGACTCGGTATGCCCCAACTCCTTCTTTATATCTTACAAAGCAATTCTTATCAGCGGTGGCGCATTTCTTTTCAGTGGTGCGGTATTTCTTTTCAGCGGTGGCGCATTCTTTTCAGCGGTGGCGCATTCTTTTCAGCGGTGTGGTATTTCTAACAATGCCCTGGTAGTTGTCTCTTGTCGTAGGAGTAGGACATGTGTGACTCGGAGAAACTTGAGACATCTGGTTTGCGTCCGACTCACACCAGTCGTAAGAGCGCTTAGGTCGCCCAAGTAGTCGCGACTGATTAGTTCGACTGGATCGTAGACCAGTCGCCGATTTCCAGTCGCTTCGTAAGGGCGACATAAACTGATCCCCAACCGCCACTCACCTTCTTCTTCTTCTTTTTCTCGGGTCGATGTTTGCTTACTAAGCTGGGGTCCCCTGTTCAAACCTTGCGTTGACCGAGAAGCTCATCGGCATTTTCCGGCGTGGCCCCCTCTTGTCTGTGGTACAGGACGGATTGGACGATAAACCGAGGGCCCGTGTATACATTGGCGTGCACGTAAAAGAACCCTTGTCAGTAGGAATGCAATTTTAAGAGTAAGCCATAGTGTCGCTTCCCGGTCAAAATTCTCCTCATAGCAAACTGTATGACGAATGCCCGTAAGAGGAGAACAGTGGGACGTTAAACCCCATTTCATTCCATTTCTTCAAAAAAAAGCCTTAAGCTTCACCAATTCCAAGATGGCTGCGATGCAGATATACTCAATTTCGTGTCCATAATACGGGGATTGTTGTTTATAATTGACCCGGAATTGAATGTATTACAGTTAAAAACGTTCAACCTCTTTCCAGATTGATTTGACAGAGACAATGAAAAACTGGTACACAGAAAACCGTGACGCGTTCACAAGCTGTGATGACATCCATTCCATGAAGATGCGACGTACACGACTTTACGTCACCAATCATTCCATATATAGTCATAGGTATGACTGCAGTCCTAAATGGATAATATTTCTAGGTCTGTGTTGGATAGTAGCAGCACCTTGCTATTTTGTAAGTATAATATAGCGGTAACCGAAATTTAGTGTATTTCACACACGTCTCCTTTTCCAGTTATCTTAAAGTGGCAATAAGCTTATGCTAGTCGGGAAGCAGCTATGCGACATACTGATCGCTAGTAGCCACACATTGATCGCTAAATTTTAAACATACATTATGCAGCAGCTAAATCTGCCTATTGCAGGTCTTTCTTTAGGCCTTAAAATGTTATCTAGGCCTAAAATGTTATCTATTGCAGGTCTTTCTTTAGGCCTTAAATGTTATCTAGGCCTGAAATGTTATCTAAATTATTAATTAGACATTTTAATGTTAACTTATCCAGACCATAATCAACTCTCGATATTTACTGGAATATGGTCCGATTTGCTGCTCAACTTTCATTCATGATTAAATCATGAAATGGATAATCGGGGCAAATTTCCATTACATTATTTAGTATTGTACTATTATAGTGGGAACTGCCAGCTCTTTATCTAATCTCACATAATGTATCTTTAATCTATAAATGCGGACATTTTAAGCTTCTTTATACCGTATAAGACGTTCACCCAAGAAATATATTAAGACCCATTGTCCATTTATTATCCTTATTTTGTTAAATGCACATGAGGTGAAAATATATTGTTTTGTTCAAAATGGTGATAAGAATTTGTATTTATTTATTTTCAGATTTTTAGAAAATTAACGTGTCGAGATTTACGGGTTACTATAGATGGGGAGATAACTCTAATGACGAATATGTTACCAGAAGCAGTAGAATGCAACAGGCAAGTAAACTAAAATCAAATTCAATGACGTGTCCTTAGTTGTCCTAGTCGCTTACTGACTTATATTTCATTTACCCATTCGTACCTAGGCAATAGTCGATGGGACGACAAATCGAGGTCCCGTGTAGGCTACATATTGAAGTGCATGTAAATGAACCCTTGACCGTTTGGATTCGACATAAGAGTAGAAAGTAGTGTCGGTATCCTGGCAAAATTTGTCTCGTAGCACATTGCATTGCGTACGCGCGCTCTCGTTTTATTTATAACTTTAAGTGGTGTAAAATTCAATGTTTCTGTGCAAACTACCTAATGAAGACGAGCACATGGGACATTTAGCCAGGGTTGAACCTACTCCAGTTGTCGGTGATGCTTTACCATGCAAACCCATGAGTATACGAACGAATCGACTACGATGTTTCATCAGCACTTGAACTAGGAGATGATTTCCATTGACATTGCCGTCCCTTGCTTCCTACCCAAATAAAGGGAAAACCACTCTGTAACATCCCGAGGAACCTTCTCGGCTTGAGCGAACCTGTGACCCCCTGGGAAGTAAGCAAACGCCTTACTCAATGAGTGCACGTGGCGTATTAAAATACCCTACTTTAGGATAACACAGTTTAATAATTCGTATGTCTTTATTTCAGAGCACTGAACTTTGGGAACCAAAAATATTACCAAACAGTCTGACACATTACTAAACCAGATCATGCAGAAAATATACCTTTTTTTAAACTTTTGACAATATAGAAGCAGAGAATGTGTACATACGTGAAGGAAATTCCATGCTTGCTTTTAAAGGGTGGTGGCGAACTTTAAATCGTTAAGATTGTGTGAGTTAATAAATGCGATGACGTACTTTAAATAGTTACAACATACGTGCTGTTCCAGTGGTGATGACGTACTTTCAATAGTTACAACTGCGTGCTGTTCCAGTGGTGATGGTGTACTGTTATCGTTCCTACGTGAACGCCGTGGCTCCACAAACAATTAGACGAGGAACACACACGGGAGAGACAGAGAGGGGGTGGGGTTTTACGTCCACTCGACAAAAACTAGGTCATTTCGGGACTAACATATTGTTCAATTTTTTTTCACTAGCGGGTAGGGGTCTTTAGCAGTGGGAGCTCAGCAAACCGGAGGACGCTGAGAAAACCCCGCGGTTGTCTTGCTATTATTGGGGAGACCATTTTGTTTCATAAATTGACTGTTTTAATAATATAGAATAAATAAACGTATACCGTGTCTATATGGTCAGTTGATTACAAGCCGGAGGATGAAGGATGAAGTTAAAACATGATACATCTATGGTTACATGTACTGAAAACCTACATTTTGATAAGACAGGAAATTAATGCCAGCTGCAGGACGTCGTCATAAACCATATGTATAAGATTACAGTTTATAAATTCAATATTATCCAAAGTCGTCAACATTGCGACCAATTTGTGGCAATTTCTTGGTCCAACAATATTTTAGCGATTTGGCTCCTTTAAATGCCCTGGAAAACTAGATTATAATAGACTACAAACTAATGTGAGCTGCGGGAAGTTGTCGTAAATGCGTATTAAAATTAAAACAATTATTTAGAATTATTATTTTTTACGGTGTGGGTTCCATGTGTAACTGGTGCAGGACTGCGCGTTAAAAGAGAGAGAGAGAGAGAGAGAGAGATGGGGTTTAACGTCCACTCAACACAACTAGGTCATTTCGGGTCTAACATATGGTTTGATTTTATTCAATAATTCGCTTGCGCGTAGGGGTCTTTAGCAGAGGGAGGAAACCGGGGTGCCCGAAGAAAACCCACGAGGTTGAGAAGGCGCCCCTATCTCCATGCCACATACGCGCGTTAAAAAACCTCTTTAATTGGAAATAAGAGTAGGTCGCTGTCCGGGCTGAATTACCCGATTAGCACAATGTATAATATATGTCAGTCTCCAAGTTGGCGCAGACGTGTAGGACGTTAAAGCTGAATTAACCCTGAGGTAAAGAGGAATAAACTAACACTTACTAATTAGTTAATTGTTGGTTTTTTTGTATTCAATAGATGTTTGTTTAAAGGGTGGTTCACAACTTTATTTTGTCAAAGGCACATCCTGGTACACATGAAGAATAGCGACACGCCTGGCTCAATATATATGAAAATTATTTGAATTTTTCAAATCAAAAACATGGCACGTCATAGACAGCATACACTAAATAAAGAAAAACACAGCTATGAACTTATTAGTAGACACCAGTGAATATAGATTGCAAGGCTTCTGTCAAGCTGTTTAGCAGAAGGGGACGTATTTTAACAGCATATTGTGTCGGGAGATACTGACTCAAGTGAGCTAAACAGGACCTTATTTTCTTGCTGCATTGTACAGACGTTCACAAGGACTAACACGCAACTGTTTAGCTGTAAAAAGTTGCCCAGTAAATGCATCCTACATGTCCATGACTAAATCTAGTTTTTAAAGTAAAAAGAAAATATCGTTCTATGTAACGATTAATGTATTTATATATTGATTAGTTTTGTTGCTGTTGTGTTGAAAGTAATGCGCCGATATTCAATGCAGTCATTTTAGAAAGGACAATTTTAAATTATTGCAAACTGCGGCAATATTCATTTCGTTACAATGCTACATTACCTTATCATGTTTAATTTTATTATTGGTGTTTTTTTATTGTCATTAAACTGTTCAATAACTGCTTTTCTACAGACAATATATTAACCAGTTTTCTGTATTTCTTAGTGATCATTATTAAAAACAAATATTTTACATATTATAACTTTGATATGAGAGAGGGAGAAATGGGGCTTAACGTCCACTCAACACAACTAGGTCATTTCGGGACTAACATATGGTTTAATTTTATTTCAATAATTCGTTTGCGCGTAGAGGTCTTTAGCAGTGGGAGGAAACCGGAGTGCCCCGCGGAAACCCACGAGGTTGAGAAGGCGCCCCCATACGCTCCCACCAGAGCTCGAAACCACAGCCGCAAGCCAGAGGTCGAAGCGTGGCACTCTAGACCACTAGGCCATCCAAACCCCCAATATTTGATATGATTTGATAGATCGAATACCTTTTAACTCAACAAGTAGTTGCCATATAATGGACGTTGTCAATTTGCAAGAGGTGAATGGAGAAGTGGGAATAACTCCGGAGCCAAAGTCCAACGAACGCTGATGCCGGGGTAAATCTGGCAAATTTGTAGGAAATGTAAATGGTCTCCGACTAGTAATGATTTAGGGCGAGTTATAAATAGACAATTTTTCCCTTATTTTTTTTTCTCCCCTCTTCTTGCATTTTTTGGTTGACTCTTTGGTTTATAATTGAGTAAAAGGGATCATATTTGCAATTTCATAGCAGTTTGGGATAATACTGATGATATAACAGCGGAGGGATAGGGGTAATCTGTTTTACAGAGATAATGTGACAGTCTTCGTTTATATCTGTCCAAGATGACTGACCTTTAAAAGGTCAGGTCGCTATATAGTTCTTCGGGTGACGTCACATCTTTTTGGTTGAAAACACAATATGAAGAATCCTTAAGCAATCATAAACGGTGTGCAGTACAACAGGAAAATAATCCGTCAAAAATAGTCAAACTGGTGTTACACTTGCCTATTTACGCTAAATATGGAATATGTTTTATACAAATATACTTCAAACACCTTTATTTATTTTTCTAATATTTCAAAACAATGTTTCAGAATTTACTTTTTCGGAGGAAAAAAGTTAACATATTTGATTCATAAAGTCGCGTCGATGTCACTTTTCAGTGACTAAAGCGTCCAAGCGAATATTTACTGCGGATCTGTGTGGAATAGGGGGTGTAAAATGTCTTTCTGCGGAACAATCATTGTGTTTCGGAAGTGTTTCACCCAAGTCAACATCAAATCCCCATAGCCAAACATCTAAACGGTCTATCCCTACAAAATTATAATGAGTAGATTGCCAAATGGGGTCCCCATTGTGCCTACAAAGATTGGAACCAACGGAATGTTGAGCAAAAAGCTCGAGTCTGTGATGTTACAGCCATTTAACATTGACAATGACAAGATAGTGGTGAAATGTGGGTAGGTTGAGCATTAAAGAGGTGTCCCACGATTCCATTCGAAATTGCTTTGTCAAACAGCACAATCTGCAACAGCACGTACCTATTTCTTCGACTATAACCATGGAAACACATTCCATCATGGAAACCGATGCCACACCTATACTAGGAGATGTTTGTACAGCTTTAGGGGGGGTCGGGATGGCCTAGTGGTCTAGAGTGCCGCGCTTTCGACTTAAGCTGGCCGGCCACCTCTGGCTTGCGGCTGTGGTTTCGAGCCCTGGTGTGAGCCTTTGTGGCATGGAAATAGAGGTGCCTTCTCAACCTCGTGGGTTTCCTCCGGGCACTCCGGTTTCCACCCACTGCTTAAGACCCCTACGCGCAACCATATGTTAGTCCCGAAATGACCTAGTTGTGTTGACGTTAAACCCCATTTCTCTCTCTCTCTCTCTCTCTCTCTCTCTCTTATTCAGCTTTAGTGAGAGTGGGGATGGGGGGATGTAACTCGACTCGTAAAAAATACTAAAATTGAACTATTACTACTCTCTTACATTTACCTTAATTGCACTTAATTCGATACTGATAAAGAATTGCATGCAAGTGCTTGGTGTAATGTCGAAAGGAAATATTAGATGTTGTGCAAATTTCGTAAGAATCTATCATCCTTGAAGAAATCTAATCTCAGAGAATGACATGTAAGTGCTTGGCGAAATGCCGGAAGGAAATATTGGATGTTGGGTAAATTTCGTAAGAATCTATCTTCCTTGAAGACATGCTTCCAACAAAGCAAATTTGAATCAAGTGTATTAAAATCTTTAGTCTTTGACAATTTATATGCGTGCGAATAAAAATAGTTTGCATCTTTTAATAATAATAATATCAAAACAAACAGAATAATTTTATAAAACTACTTAAAATTACTCAGTCCCCAAAGTGCTACACTACTGCCCTGCACCACCACTGACGTGACAAAGCCACAAGGGAGAACCGCACTGGAAAATCTCGATGAACATTCTCGGTGAAAACAGGGATCGAACACGGAACCTTTACGTTAACGGCTCCACGTGGCTCCGTGTACAGAATGACCATAATACCCAGCTTCATTAGCGGGTTGTTATAGAAAACTAGGACGTTTAAAACTCTTTTCATTTCTAATTATGATGTCCAAAAACATATGTTAGTATACACAGGAGACTGAACCAGTTATATCTTCTTTCGGGAAGGTGCCTAGTTGGCGTCAAATCCAAGAAACTGTATTCTCTAATTAATAGCGAGTTGTTATTCAAACTATTTAATTATTAATGATTTATAATGGGAGAAAAGTCCCAGTCTTGATAAATAGTTCGGCTGTATGATCAAGTCTTTGTAATAGTTTGGTTATGGCTATTGTATTACTGGTTGACCGGGATTTTGTAAGTTTGGGCGTGTGTGTGTGTGGGGGGGGGGGCGACGCTGCTCCTTATCAGGTACAAGCTGAGATTAGACGCTCACGCATTATACCATTAGGCCACCCACCACCCCAAACATATGATCTTAAACCTACAGTGGGGTACTGAGGAATACTGCATCGCCGCCAGTTAAAGATCTGCGCACACCAAATATCATTTAAATGTACACACCATTTGTAGATTATTTATCGGCGATTTATCATGGCTGTGCAGTAATATCATAATATAGCAACTGTAGACTGAGAGTACGGCGAAAATCGTAAAAGAACCATTGACAGGTAGAATTGGAAATAGAGTAGGCCTAAGCAAAAATTCCCCACATTTCACACTGAATGTTGTATATACATTAGCCCGCTAGCTGCAGAAAAATACCTGCACCATTTAATTTGATTTGATACAGCAATCACCCTTTTAAACAAGGAATTCTCTCGCACATTCCCAGACAGCATACCGCAAGCTTTTGGGTTGGGACGGGGACGCGGGTGATCAATCTGTAAGGAGTGCACGCAGTGTTTTGTCCGAGGGGTGTTTTGTTCGAGTTGTCGTGGGTTTTCTCCGGGTACTCGGCCAGTTTCCTACCACTGCTAAACATCCTTACGGTCAAGCGAATTATTCAAATAAAATTTAACCATATGTTATTAGTCCCGAAAGGACCTGGTTTGTGTCAAATGGAAGCTAAGCCTCGGGGCCATCCATAAAGTACGTACGCTCAAAATGGGTAAATTCAGACCCCCCCCCTCCCCCCTGTACGCTCCTGAACGTATGTTTTGCTAATGAATTTACGCACCTGTACGTTTTTGGTGTGCCCCCCCCCCCCCCTTCAAGCGTACGTACTTTATGGATGGCCCCCTATCTTTCTCTCTCCCTCTCTCTGTCTATCTCTCTCTTTCTCGTCGAGGATTTGGGGTGGCCTAGTGGTCTAGAGTGCCGCGCTTCGACCTTCTAGCTGGCCGGCCACCTCTGGCTTGCGGTTGTGGTTTCGAGCCCTGGTGGGAGCGGCGCCTTCTCAACCTCGTGGGTTTCCTCCGGGTACTCCGGTTTCCTCCCACTGCTAAAGACAGACCCCTACGCGCAAGCGAATTATTGAAATACAAATTAAAACCATATGTTGGTCCCGAAATGACCTAGTTGTGTTGAGTGGACGTTAAACCCCATCTCTCTCTCTCTCTCTCTCTCATCGATGAAGGGAGGTAACTACAATGAAAAACGTGTGTGAGCAATAGCCTTATTTTGAAAAACGTTTAACATTCTACTGACGCATAATGTGACGATATTTTTTGCACGTACACAGTGAGTGGCCATTTTGCGCAGGTATCCTAGCCAGAATTTGGCTATTTTGGCCAGAATTGCGTTAAAGTTTTAAATTTTTGTTTAGAACTGAAACAAATTAACTATTAGTCTCCCCGCAGTAAAAACAAAAGCAGAAATCATTGTGTATATTATTATGTGAAATAGACCCGACCGAAGCACAAAATAGTGCCAATAGTGCGGCCACACGTGTGTCAAATGTCTGTTTAAACTTGCTAATTCTGTTAAAATCCCATCTTCTTCCAGAGATTTTTTATTCAATCTCGAGTTGTGTCCGTGTAATGGCACATACAACCCTGATACGACCTAGGTTTTCTGTTTGTCGAAGTCATTTTACTTTCGTTTGTTTGTTTACAAACTGACTTCTGTGCGTTGACCTCGCGACCTGTGGCGTTTAGATAACGTCATATGGATATCATGGCTATTGTAGACATATTAAATATTTTCCTGGATGTTTTACCCGTCTTCCTATCTTAGATAGTACCAAGTGCGTGCTCTACATTTTACATCATAATCAGTATTTCCCCATCGCTTTTTCATTTTTGTACAAAGGGGTGAGACAATTTGTTTCACCAGTGCACATTGCGATTTGATGTGGTTGGCTGAGTTTAAAATCCATACTGATAAAACCTGTAGAAAGACTATAGCTGAAATGTACACACTCAAAAGGGTCCAAAAACTATGTCATTAAAATCAATAACCGTACAGGATTTAAGCATATTCAAATAACTCTATTCAATATATTTTGGCGTTGAATGGCCTAACGGTTAGTATGTGCGTGCTGTATCATAAAATCTGTCATTGAGCCAACTGGCGTGGTTTAGAATCCACGTTTGTACGTGACAAGCAGTCGGGTCGCCTGTCCAACCTCGTGGGTTTTCTCCGGGTCCCCCCACTGCTAAAGACCCCTACGCACAAGCGAATTATAGAAATAAAAATTAAACCATATGTTTGTTGGCCCCGAAATGACCTAGTTTGTGTCTAGGGGACGCAAAATAAATAAACCAATTTTTTTTTTTTTAAAACTTAATAATGACCCCCCCCCCATATTGAAATCACATTATCAAAGAAATAATTGAGGATAAATATTATCTTCTCAGAATCTGCGCAATACATTTTGCTCCCTTTTTTGCCGTAAAATTTCCAACGGGCTCACTCACCGAGAAAACTTTGCCACTATGTCGTCCATGCCGTGTAGACTATCCTGCGGACAGACACACAAACCACACAGATACTGCAAGCAACACAACATAACATAACATCAAATAAAAGGGTCTGTCCGGGGACAAGGTGCATGGGGACAGGTCACAGGAACGCGATTATTAATATGTTACACCTGACCTTTTAAATATGTGATTTTTCAACGAGTTTTTGGTTTTTTTCTTCACATCGTTTAATGTTATTTTTCGCCGTATTCAACGCTAAATGATATAATATTTACCATCAAACATGTAATTTATACCCTGATGTATTAATTTTCAGAGGGTATTTAAAAAAAAATGAATTACATGTTTAGTAGTAGGCTAGGCCTAACATTATATAGCATGTCGAGTGTAACATATTAATATTATTAAATTGCGTTCCTGTCCTATGCACCTGTGCCTGCAATGAGGTCAGTAGATTGTATCATAGAACACTGACAGACAATCGATAACAGTTAATATGACACAATTATAATAAGTTAGACTCAAACAATGGAGAATCAACGTGGCTGAAACCCCTCAGGTAAAACGGGACACGCCCATTTTTAGAAGACAAAATGTCGTTATTTTATATGACTTCACCCAACGTGTCCATGGTTGATTTTTTTAAAGTACACCAAAAAATTTTTTTGTTATTTAAGAGTCACCATTTATGATAATATTAAATTAGCTAAGAGTTATCTCAATTATATGAAATCGTAGAGTACACCTAATGGATATTTTACGACATACTACCGTACCTAGGTCGTGACGAGACGAATTACGGCAGTCTCCCCGGCGTGAAAGATGCTGAATGACCGTGAATGTGTGTTTTGGGTTTTTAACCTTCTTTTATGTGTAATAAATGTCGAATTGGGCGCTGCAGATGGAGTGCTGGGATGCGGAGGCTTTGTCAAATCTGACGTAGATATCAATTTTTCCTTGGTTGAGGTAATTTTCTTGTTTGTTTACCCATTTCAATCGGCCGAATTTGCTCAGCAGTGTAGGCCTTATCGAAAGTGAAAGACTCAAAGAGGATTGAATCGTTAATTACAAGCTGAAGCTACGGACCGGTTATTCTGATATAATAATAATGCATTTGATACTATGTTATCGTTTGCTTTGGGGGATCACGGTGGCTAAGTGGATAAGGCGCTGGTTCGCTAGCCTGGAGGTCGAGTGTTCGATCCCTGCATTGGCCGAGAAAGTTCATCTCGATTTTCCGGCGTGATTTCCCCTTGTCAGTGATGCAGAAGGAGGGCCTGACAAGGACAGCTGCCTAGTCGTTCGGATGGGACGAAAAACCGAGGTCCCGTGTACAAATTGGAGTGCACGTAAAAGATCCCTTGGCAGTTGGAATTCGATATAAGAGTAGGCCGTAGCGCCGCTGCCCGGGCAAAATTTCCCTCATTGCACACTGTGGCGTATGCCCGTCTTCAATTAGCCCAGGTACGGTGCTTAAGCGTAGGACGTTAAACCCCATTTCATTCATTCATTCATTCGTTTGCTTGATTTTGTTTAAACTTTAATACAGGAAATGATTCGTAGATGGATGGTGTTCAAAAGTATTTGCATAGGTAGACGCAGGCTGTTTTCGACCTTGAATTGATTGAAACATCGTTTATGATTAACTTCGGAATAGTTATTTTTTAATATGATTAATTTATTAGAATCTGTCAATCACAATTTTATTTCTTAATCTTATATCCATTTTTAATAGCCCAGTTTTGGTGTAGAAAAGTAAGGCATTGAATCGGTGATTTATAGATAAATAACCCATTTGGAAGACAATGTGCATTGTGGGAGATTTTGGGGTAAACTTACGAGGAGCGACCATTGCTTGGGAGTTGGACAGATTCTGAAATTATTCTGCTCATATTTTTTGTGTACCATTATTAGTTTGGGAGCAACAGTATCTCAATTCATACACATGTACGGTGCTGGCTCACTAAGTCACTTAAGGTGGTCCAGGATTTGATCGTGGTGTTGATGAGAAAGTTCCCACAGGATTTTCCAACAACTATTCCTCATCACTCTTGTCAGTAGTGCAGGACAGAGACATTGGCAAGTAACTGTGCGAAGTCGTTATGGTGGGACAAAAATTACAGTCCTGTGAAAGCTTACGCGTGGGTCTGTATGTGTAAAAGAACAATTGGCAGTTGGTATTGATTCAATCACTGTCTGGGTTAAATTTACCTCATAGCACACTGTATGGCATTTGACCCTTTTTATTAGTACATTTGGTGCAGAAAATTAAAATTAGGATACCATACTAAATCCCATTTAAGACAACTTGTTTATTTATCCGGTATCTTATATATTATTATTTTGTGTATATTTTAACAGGTGAAGCTGTATACACCACATGGTAGTATAAAATATCAGACAGATTGTGCACCAAACACTGGTTATTATCTCATACCACTCTATGATAAAGGAGACTTCATTCTTAAAGTCGAACCACCCAAAGGATGGAGTTTTGGTAGGTTTCAAGATTGTTATTACAATGTAATAAATCATTTACTTGTATGTACATTTATATGGTCTTAAATTGTAGTGATAATACATACAAATACCAGACAATTCATCGTAGACAACTCATCCCAATAAAAGACAACTCATCCCACTTTTAAAGACAATTCATCCTAAGTCAAAAGACAATTCATCCCAAGTTAAAAGACAATTCATCCCAACTTTATTGAGAGAGACTCAGGTTATAAGACAACTCATCCCAACAAATATAAGTGACTTCGAATTCAAGTTACAAATAAATACCACAAATTAATCACTAATATATGAATTTATTACATCAACAATAATAAAAAATACAATAGAAACTGAAAGTTAACAATATAAAAAAACACATAGATTATGATAATAAAAAACACATAGACTACCGGTATATATGATAAGGATATTACTAAAACACATAGACTATATATGATAAGGATAATACTAAAACTTGTCTGGATGTGATAAACAATGCATGTGCTTATTTTTCCTGAATATTTTCTGGCATTTCGACATCAGGGCAAACTGATAAATGGAAGGTAGTCTGGTCACTCTGTGTCTACCGGTAAAGACAGTCTTGTACTTTCTGCCCTCGGTGATGTAAAACTCATAAAACTTGTGGTTTTATCGGGTGCTGCGCATTCAATACATTTGAAGGCCACCATTGTCAATTCTACTATCCTGCGGTACTGAGCTCTAGATATATCTGAAAGATACAATATTGTTAATTTTAATACAATAGAGTTTTGAATTTAGTACAATAGTGTTGAGTTTTGAATTTAGTACAATAGTGTTGAGTTTTGAATTTAGTACAATATTGTTGAGTTTAATACAATAGCGTTGAATTTAATACAATAGCGTTCAATTTAATACAATAGCGTTGAATTAAAACAATAGCGTTGAATTAATACAATAGCGTTGAATTTAATACAATAGCGTTGAATTTAATACAATAGCATTGAATTTAATACAATAGCGTTAAAAAATAACATTAAAGTTTTACCAGTATTACATGTTCGATGCCGCCATCGTTCACAGCCGTCACACTGAACAGCCTCCTGTCTTGGGCGAACCATGGACTCACAAACTATGCAGATATCAGACATTTTGAAAAATGATACAGAAATATTTGAGTGCAGTATTATATACAATACCCCAGCTTTGAGACTTACTCAAACCATTTAAATTAACATTATGATAATTGTCTTTGAAGTGCTTCACCAATTTAATTAGTTTGTAATAGGGGTAAATACTACAACTCAGTTTAGTTAATCCTTGTTCTGTTAATTGATTTTGTGTGAAGTGATTCATGATGAAAAAATAAAAGAAACACATCTACTAATCTATTAAAACAACAAAGTACTAAAACAGTAATACAAACAGGTAATCATCAATTTATTACAACAACAATATCAATTTGAATAAAACAAACAGTAATCACCAATTTGATTAAAACAACAATATCAATCTGATTAAAATAACAATATCAATTACGTTTTGGTCTGAATGGTCTTCAAAGATAGTAACTCAACTGTTTTGAAACAAATGTCGCTTATATTTGTTGGGATGAGTTGTCTTATAACCTGAGTCTCTCTCTACCAATAAAGTTGGGATGAATTGTCTTTTGACTTGGGATGAATTGTCTTTTGACTTGGGATGAGTTGTCTTTTAACTTGGGATGAGTTGTCTTTTATTAGGATGAGTTGTCTTGGGATGAGTTGTCTTTGGGATGAGTTGTCTGGATACCATACATACGTATCATTTAAAAGTTTATGAATGATAATTACTTAAAAGAGAATCCCATCAATAGACCATATCTAGCAGGTAACATGTCAAATTGTTGTTATGTACATAAGTCTACATCAACCCGCCCCCCCTCCCCTTTTTGTCATCAAATAATTTTAGTTTTTATAAGCCTCTGTATGAACAATACCGGTTAAATCCTAGCATGACAGAGAAGAACTGTGGAATCTTTCAAGCTCATTTCCCCACGGTGTCAGAGGTACACGTAGCATACATTTATATCTGTGTACACACTGCTGGATGTACATGTACAGTGTGTACACATAAAATAACACTTTTAAAAAAATTGCAAAAGATACAATGCAGGTGGAATACGTCACTTCCAACATCATACTGAATAATTAAAATATGACGGATTATACAGCATAACAGAATACTCAATATCAGAAGTATTGTTGTAACTTCGAATACTGGAGTCTCCAAGTTTAATCTTCTACGGTTGTGTATCAATTTAGTGTTTGATGGTAAAAATTTAATATCTGCTTTGCTATACATGTAACTACTGAAATCTTCTCCTACCCAGCATTGTACATGTGACCAAGTACATGTACTGTGTTGATAGAACATTAAACTCCATTTATCTCATCAGGCTGGGAAATTACAGATATAGATACAAATCGGTGCCAAACAAAAAGACAGGCACAAAAGGCATGGTGTCTGACAATGTCTGTAACAGTGACAGGGGGTTGGGATGGCCTAGTGGTCTAGAGTGCCACACTTGGACCTCTAGCTGGCCGTCCACCTCTGGCTTGCAGCTGTCGTTTCGAGCCCTGGTGTGTGAGCTTATGTGGCATGGAGATATGGGCGCCTTCTTAACCTTGTGGGTTTTCTCCGGGCACACCGGTTTCCTCCCACGGCTAAAGACCCCTGCGTACAAGCGAATTATTGAAATAAAATTAAACCATATGTTAGTCCAAAAAAACCTAGTTGTGTTGAGTGGACATTAACCCCATTTCTTCTCTCTCTCTGTAACAGTAACACCTTTTCCAGGCTATTAATGATCAATATCATATGTGTATGATACTAAGAATGGTGCATATTATTATTTTATTTCAGAACCCCAGAGTATAGAGTTACAAGTTGATGGAACTAATGATAAATGTAGTAAAGGAGAAGATATAAACTTTCTATTTACTGGTTTCTCTGTTATAGGAAAAGTGAGTTATCTTTTCATTGATAGAATGTGATGCAGATTGTTCTAGTTACCAGAAATGTTCAAACTGATTAAAACACAGATCCTGTTTCATTTTATCTAGTTCAAAATTTCGTCCTACTTGTCTTTATTGTACTAGGATCTAGAAGAGTTGTTAAAGTACCAGCATTTTGGTTAATGTGCGGAATTTGTCAATAAAACGGTCTGTTACCGCGCGAGTTAATGGTGTGCTCTGCACAGAACTGTGTGTAAACTGCTAGAAACGTCAATGCTGATTCATTAATCAATGTCTGATGTCATAGGGTCAAAAGATGCTCATACGGCCCTCATACGGCCCTTGACACTTCCCTCCAGTACAAACTGGCAGATCTTCATGTAGTGTAGACCATCGGAAGTGTATAAAAATGAAACTAAAGTATAGATCTGTATTTTAATCAGATTGCAGAAATGGTTTGACTGCTCATTAAAGAATTCTGTATTAGAATAAGAAATATTATCTGATTAGTATTGGCATATATCTTTTCTAACTATGCGGCCTGTCATTGAGTCGACTGGCGTGGTTTCGAATCCCCAGTTGTACATGACAAGGAGTAGGGTCTCCTGTCCAATCTCGTGGGTTTTCTCCGGTTTCCTCCCACTGCTTGAGACCCTATGCGCAAGCGAATTATTGAAATAAAATTGAACCATATGTTGGTCCCAAAATGACCTAGTTTGTGTCAAGTAAACATTAAACTCCATTTCTCTCTCTCTCCATTCAAAGTGATGGCAGAAAGCTGGCTGTTTACATATTTTATATATTTCCAGGTAATAAGTAAAGGGCAGACAATTGGACCATCAGGTGTTACTGTTAGTTTGACAAAATCAGGAGAGATAATTCAGACAGTTAAAACATCTGATAATGGAGAGTAAGTACATTTCTTCATCTTCTGTGCCGACGCTATAGCACTCATGATCCACTGAACTTTTATCTGAAGTATTGTTTGCGCTATACAAATTTTGTATTGATTGATTTATTTCCCAGTTCCCCTATGCGCAAGCGAATTATTGAAATAAAACTAAATCATATGTTAGTCCCGAAATGACCTAGTTTGTATCGACTGGGTGTTAAACCCCATTTCCCTTTCTCTCCTATTTCCCACTTATTTATTTGGGTTTTTTTTCCAGTTATATATTTACTAAAGTGTTGCCAGGTGAATACAAGGTCAAAGCCTCTCATCAAACATGGAAGCTTGAAAAGGTTTGTGCTATTTGAATATTTCTCACTAAATCTTTTAAAAGTTGCTTGTTCTAATGTGTGTTTATGTAAAGTATGAATCGCTGCAATGTTTATTAGAACGTATATTTTGTTGTTTGTATATTTCAGTCTGAGAGCGTTGTCATGGTTATTAATGATAATGTTTGTATATTTCAGTCTGAGAGCGTTGTCATGGTTGTAATGATAATGTTTGTATATTTCAGCCTGAGAGCGTTGTCAAGGTTATTAATGATAATGTTTGTATATTCAGTCTGAGAGCGTTGTCATGGTTATTAATGATAATGTTTGTATATTTCAGCCTGAGAGCGTTGTCAAGGTTATTAATGATAATGTTTGTATATTTCAGTCTGAGAGCGTTGTCAAGGTTATTAATGATAATGATTGTATATTTCAGTCTGAGAGCGTTGTCAAGGTTATTAATGATAATGGTAATGCTGGTAATAATCTGGTCATATCGGGATATGATGTCTCAGTAAGTTCATTCAACGTTTTATTATATTCTAATTTTGTTCAAGTCAAAGTTATTTTGGGGTCAGGAGCTCATTCCCAATCTGTATGTACAGTCAATCTGAAATGTGGCATGCTTTTTACTTGGAAAACTGCACATCAGTTAACGCACTTTGATTTTTTATATCGTCACAATTCCATGATGGCTACAATGATGTGTTACTCAACTCCTTGTCCATAGTATGGTGGTACTCAACTCCTGGTCTATAGTGTGGTTCTACTCGACTCCTTGTCCATAGTATGGTGATAATTTTGAATTTAAGAAAGGACGATTAATATTGAATGATTGAGAGAAGTGTTTTATTTATGTATATTATTGTTTTTATAGGGAGTGGTATCGAAAGAGTTTTATGTCTATATATTATTGTTTTATAGGTAGTGGTATCGGGTGTATATATATACTGTTGTTTTTTTAGGGAGTGGTATCGAAAGAGAGTTTTATGTATTTATATTATTGTTTTCTAGGGAGTGGTATCAAGTGATGGAGAATATATAAAGGGAGTTAATTTCTTGCTCTTCTCATCAACAGTGAAACAACAGGTGAGCTAGTAGTTTTTATTATCTTATACAATGGGAGCAGGACAACTGCTGACCATATTGTTTGTTGCGCTCTTTTTGTAGCCATAAGCTCCTTGTCCTCATTTCACGTGCATGTTGTGTCATAAGGTCGGTCATTGAGTCAACCGGCGTGGTTTCAATTCCCCTGTTGTTTGGATAATTAGTAGTCGTCTGTCAAACCTCGTGGGTTTTCTCCGGGTCCTCCAGTTTCCCCTCCCTTAGTTTGTCTTGATTGGGGGATCACATTGGCATGCACCTAAAAGATCCCTTGGCAGTGGGAATTCCATCTGTAAGAGTAGGCCATACATGTAACACAGCTGTCCAGGCAAAAGTTTCCCACGTAGCACAGGCTAGGTGCAGAATAGTAGGACATTAAACCCAATTTCATTTTATTTTTGTGTTGAGTCAGTTGAGTGGAAGTAAAACCCCATTTCTCTCTCTCTCATTTTAAAGTTAAATTTCTGCATCTTATGACTGATGTATGTTTTTGTATGATTTGTTTAACAGGATGTGACAGGTTGTGAGAAATCACCACTTAAAGGTTTTACTGGGAACCAGGCATCGAAGCCTATCTGTTACGTGACATCAGAACAGAATGGTAGATTTATCTTTCCTTCACTACCAACCGGGAAATATTTCACAGTAAGTTCAGATATCTCATTGATTTTATATGTTACTATACCATTAGCCAATATCCTGATTTCTCTGAATTTTCTTTATGGAGAAATGTTGATATTAAAAGAACTTGGGTGGACAGCCCTGATTAACACGTTTGTTAAATGAAGGATTATTTTTGACAAAGTGAAGTTAAGTGATGTTGACGATAAACTCTTGATAACTCCTATGAAGACACGATTTTGATAAACTTCTAATTATCCAATTATTATTAATAAGCTACATGTACATATATATGAACACTAGATATAACTTTAAAGAGAACGTGTTGATATATACCATGACCCTGCAGTGACATTCAGAGAAATATGCAGTGTAATTACAAACACCATGTTGAAGGTTTTATAAGCAGAAGTTCACTGAGACTAAATCAGACTTGAATTAGGGTTGCCTTCCAATGTATGTCTTATTTTCACGTACTCAATAAAGGTCTTATATACACTATGCTGATAGTCTGTTATATGTAAGATAGTGTTACATATTTTTGTTAAGTTGGGATTAAACCTCTTCCCCTTGCACTATCAATCTCCATTACATTAGTTGCCATGACATTAACAATTATTTTTGTGTTTTCAGATTCCATTTTATAAAGGTGAACATATTACATTTGATGTTTTACCTGAGAAATTAGAGTTTGAAGTTCAACATCAGTCAGTTCAATTACAGGTAACTATAAACATCTTATTTTAGATATTGTAACATGCAAGATAGAAGTTGTATCAGCAATATTAATTCAAGCTAAAACAATTTGTTTTATGGTTGAAATGAAATTGGGTTAAACTTTCTACTGTTTTACTCCAACTGGGCTTATGAAGACAGGATAAGGGAAATTTTGCTCAATCAGTACCACTACAGTTTACTCTTATATGGAATTCTAACTGCCAAGGGATCGTAAATGACTTTTCATTGTCCTATGCCAAGCCCTCCATACTCTAACAACACAATGAACTCTATCTGTTAACACTGATTGAATACTGGACCTGTGAAGTTGTATTCACAATATTAATTTGAGCTAGAATAAAATGGTTGAAAGTTCAAACTTCTATAATTTACATGTTCGGTAGAAGCAGGGCAGAAACTCATCCAAAAATGATTCAAACTAAACCAGCATGACCCTTTGAATGTTAAAGGCCATCAGATTTTGGCTACGGATGAATGTCGGCCCTGGGCCGAGGCTGGGTATGCTGCTAGTTTGAGATAAATGCAGAATTTACCTATCATATGGATACCAAAACACTAATAGATGTATTTCAGAGTGGGTAAATTCTTTTATTACTTTTTCAGAAACACTTCAACGTTGCTGGATTTTCTGTCAGTGGTCGGGTTTTAGACTCGGAAAAGGTAAGACATTATGTGAGAACTAAATAAGTGAATTGCAGGTTTTTCTTTTATTAACATGACAAGACCATATCATGCCATCAGATGACTCTGATTTTAAGGAGATTACAACGGTTCAGCCATATGATTATTTAAATTAAAAATGGAGAAGCAAGACTTAGACAGAAATGAAATGGGGTTTAACTTCCTCCTGTTCTGTTTCTAACCTGGGCTAATGAAGACGGGCATACACCATACAGTGTGCTATGAGGGAAATTTTGCCCGGGCAGAAGTGCTACAGTCTACTTTTATATCGAATCCTAACTGCCTGCAGATTTTTTACATGCACGCCAATGTGTACACAGGACCTCGGTTTCTCGTCCCATTGAAATGACTAGACAGCTGTTCTTGTCACTGACAAGGGGAAACCACACCGGAAAAACTGGATGAACTTTCTCGACCAATGCAGGGAATGAACACCCTACCTCCAGACTAGAAGGCCACCATTTTAACCACTTAGCCACTTAATCCCCCGACCAGTGCAGTTGTTATGATCCTTGAACACATATTGTCACAACTACAACCATTGATAACTGTTCAAATAAAGTAAATCGAATGAAATTTCCAATATACATGTATTCATTATTTATTTTTGAAATATTGTAGCCAGATTGGCCAGCTCTTTATTTAAATCTTACATACATATAATACCCCTTTAATAATGTTTATTGGCCTTCTATTAAGTGTTTCTAAGTATGCATATTAAACTGTTAGTAGAATAAGGATCTGATCAGTGATGACGATCTATTCTGGCTTGCCTAGACTTATTTCCCCTTTAAGTTTGTAAATAATTAAGACCCTTAGAGTTTTGATTTGAAATAAAACATTGGAATTTGATTGAATTTTCATATTGTAATTTGATTGTAATTTCAGGGTTCCGGAGTAGCGAAGGCGAAGATTTTACTCAATGGTAATGAACAAACAGTGACTAGCGAGGATGGAACGTATCATCTAGAGAACATGAAAACAGGAACCTATAAACTATCTGTGCAATCTTCATCTATCTACTTTGATGATATCACCCTTAAAATAACCCCTAGTACACCACAATTACCTAATATAGTAGCGTCAAGGTAAATACTGCTATTTCTTATAGTAAACCCTAAGCACTGGCAATCAAGCATCCCTTCTCTCTCTGTTAGTGAATGCAGAATGAATGGATTATTTTAATACCTGATTTTTTTCCTCTTGTTTCAGTCGCTGTAAGTGAATGCTTAATGAATGGATTATTTTAATAGCTGATTTTTATTGTCTTCTTTCAGCTTCAGTCAAGTTATAATTGATAGACTATCTGAAGCCTTATCATTTGTTCCTTCTCAGAGCCGGACAATAAAGTATTTCCTCCTTCGCTGTTAGTGAATGCAGAATGAATGAAATGTTTCACTACCTATTTCTTTTGTCGTGTTTCAGTCTCACTCAACATAATGAATGAATGCCTAATGAATGATATGTTTCAATACCTAAATTTTTTTCGTTGTGTTTCAGCTTCAGTTTGTGTGGTCAAGTTATTATTGATAGACTACCCGAATCCTTAGCGTCCGTTCCTTCTCAGAGACGAATCATCTACCATCCAGATGGCAAGAAATCAGACGCCGTTTCTCTTTCACCGGAAGCAGACGGTAAATTCTGTACGAAAGTTAAACCAGGAAAATATATTATTGGGGTAAGTTTTATAAAGGGAAAGAAAAAAAAAAATGGGGTTTAACGTCCACACAACTAGGTCATTTCGGGACTAACATATGGTTTTAATTTTATTTCAATAATTCGCTTGTGCGTAGGGGTCTTTAGCAGTGGGGGGAAACTGGAGTCCACGAGGTTGGACCATGGACAGGCGACCTGGAGGAAACCCACAAGGTTGAGAAGGCGTCCCTATCTCCATGCCACATACGCTCACACCAGGGTCGAAACCACAGCCGCAAGCCAGAGGTGACCGGCCAGCTAGAGGTCGAAGCACGGCACTTTAGACCACTAGACCATCCCAGCCCCGCTTTTATAAAGGGAGACACTGTGACTGTAGTTTTTAATTTGGCTAATAGTGTTCAACATGTACTTGTATACAACTTAAATCATAGTGTTTAATTTTGATTACCAAGCGTCGAATTAAACACTAGTTAATTAGACAATTGGTAATCAAAATTAAATACTATGATTTAAGTACAAGTTGAACACTATTAGCCAGCCTTGAGATCTGAAAATTATGTGGGAGTAAAAAAATGTGCTTGCCATATAACTTGCTGGAGCAATTTGAAACAGGCGAATAATTTCTTGAGAGTCGAAAGCTTGAAAAGAGCGCGAAGCCGCAAAATAACGTTAACAGGTTCGGGTGCATTAGTACATACAGGTACATGAGTACATACAGGTACATGAGTACATACAGGTATTTTGTAACCTTTGACTCGTTTGCACATGCGCACTACTTTTCTTACCGAACTTCTGTATAAAACTAAATCTAAATTGGTAGCTTGCCTCACCCCCTTTTTGTGTTTTTTCTCGGTGCGATATAACGTCAACCACATTGAGAGGGTCACAGAAGAGTTTTGTGGATACAAAACACCAAAACCTAGAATAAACGCCCCTGATAACTCCCATTCATGGACACGCGACATATTGAAACCTGTAATTTGCTGGCGCGATAATTTATGTCCGCTCCCGTCAAATCTCAAGGCCTGCTATTAGCCAAAATGATACTATATATAGTTATGAATAATTCAACACAGAAGAGAAATTAAGTTAAACCATACCAATTTTCCATTGTTAATCCTGGGATATAAAACAGTTTTTTTTCTTAGACATTGACATCACTAAAAATATCAATTATTCGTTTGTCCTGTTGTTATCTTGGTTAACATTGACCTGGTTATGAAATGTGATATTTCTTTTCTAGATTCATTTGAGTGAACAGGAAGTTAGAGCAGGACTGCATCTATCCCCAGCAGAACAAGTTGTCACGATTACCAATAAACCAATCAAAGATATCCGATTTTCTCAATTCCGTGCCAAGGTTTCAGGAACAGTTGTATGTATGGGTAAGAATGATTTCTTGTATACTGTGGAGAGAGAGAGAGAAATGGAGTTTAACGTTCACTCAACACAACTAGGTCATTTTTGGACTAACATATGATTTAATTTTATTTCAATAGTTCGCTTGCGCATAGGGGTCTTTAGCAGTGGGAGGATAACCGAGTGCCTGGAGGAAACCCACGAAATTGAGAAGACGCCCCTATCTCCATGCCACATATGCACACACCAGGGCTCGAAACCACAGCCACAAGCCAGAGGTTACCGGCGAGCTAGAGGTCACCGGCCAGCTAGAGGTCGTCCCACCCAACCCCCTATATATACTGTGGGATATCTCCCTGGATTTGGCAATCTGTATATTCTGAACATTGAGCTGCTTCAGGGGAGCTTATTGGGGTCAATATGTGCATTAAAATAAGGTTTAAAGATATATAATGGGACATAAGAGAAGGTGCTGTCAGTTCTCACTATAATAGTTGAAAACAAGACAATGTGAAGGGAATCTGCTAAATATTTCAGTCAAATTGATCCACTCTGAACCGAGAATTTAGCGATTAAATTTTGGGCCTAGCCTCGATCATCATTACTCAAGTCGGTACTATAAAAAACATTGTCTCAGTTATCCATTTTTTAATTTAATCAGCAGCAGCAGACTGGGTTCTAATCCAGTAAATATCGTAGGCTAGTGATGACATCGCAAGTTGATTATTGTCTGGATAAGTTTATTGATGTCTAGTTCATAATTAAGATAATATTTATATGAATAATAAAAAATAAATAATAATAATCATCTTAAATGGTGCTGGAATTCCAACCATAAAGCTGCTCATTGGCACAAATTACAATGTGGTTAAAGTCATTAACATTTCAAGCCTAAAGAAAGACCTGCAATTAGCAGATTTAGCACTTGCATAATGTAGCCCATGTTTTAACTTTCATTACCTTATATTTTATATATATATATTATTAGTTGAACTAATAGAGAAATGTTGTTATATACAGTAAAACTTGCTACGGCGTGCACTCCTAATCAGCGAACACTTGCTTAAACAAACACCAAAATCCCCCCGAGCGATTTTTAAGTAATTTAACCTCTCTACTAAACACGCACCTGTTCAACGCGTGCAACGGGCACTCATATTAGCTCCCGATCATTTTTTGTGGTAGGGGTTGGGGCAATATTGTACACCTTTATTCACATACTGCACACAGCGTTCCACCTACGTCAATACCAGAATAGAACACTGTGCTAATTGGAGTCCATTTTAAAACGCTCGCGTCATCATTTTGGGGCGGAGCCATGGAGGTGTGGGCGGGACTTATCGAACTTACGTCACCTGTGTTTACAAACAGCGTGAAAATAGACCGTCGCACATGGTTTTTGTAAACACAAAGTCAAATTTCAAGTTCTGCCACTCGGCTAAAAACGATATATAATATGTGCTATGGGTAATATTGCAATACATTCTTTACCATTGTAAACTGTCAATATGTTTATCTTTCAAAACAAGGCCCAGATACGCCTAAATTTTTCTTCGCAAATAAAACCGCATCTGTGAACTTGTCGTCTATGGGGGCCGCCATGTTGAATAATTAAGGGACTTTTTTGTGGTTCGGCTCTTGATCAGTTTGACATCTTTCATACACACAACGGCCAAAAAAAACATATTTAATTTCATTCAATATGACAATAGAAGAGAAATACATACTTCTCAAAACTTCTAAAAGCATACTCGGTGTTATCGACTAAAATCGTCGATGTAGGAATTAAAAATGGAGGGTAATTAGGTTAGGGCCTATTCTCAGCCGAAGCTAGCAGTAGATAGGCAGCCTAAGTTTGGGATGCTTTATTCAAAGAGCACCTCCATTAAGCAAACATTTTAAAATTTCCCTTGGGTGCCTGCTTAATACAAGTTCTACTGTAGATATACTATGACCAATATATTATTATATTTTAGAGAAATGTTGTAATATAGATATACTATGACCAATATATTATTATATTTTAGAGAAATGTTGTAATATAGATATACATGTACTATGACCAATATATTATTATATTTTAGAGAAATGTGGTAATATTGATGTATCATTAGATATTGTTGGTAGAACGGACAGTAAACAAGTTGTACAGGTAAGAAATTAAATACTATTGTCCATTGAGGGGGTTGGGATGGCCTAGTGGTCTAGAGTGCCACGCTTCGACCTATAGCGATGGCCACCTCTGGCTTGCGGTTGTGCTTTCGACCCTGGTGTTAGCGTATGTGGCATGGAAATAGGGGCGCCTTCTCAACCTCGTGGATTTCCTCCAGGCACTCTGGTTTCCTCCCACTGCTAAAGCGAATTTTTGAAATAAAATTAAAACCATATGTTAGTCCCGAAATGACCTAGTTGTGTTGAGTGGACGATAAACCCCATTTCTCTCTCTCTATTGTCAATTGAACAAACATGTCAAGTTTCATGTTAATCATAATGGAATTGATGGAACCTAATGCTTTTTTTTTGAAGAGCATCCTCTCCAATGAAAGGGACAAAACCAACAAGATGAGTAATTTAGGGGAACACAGTGGCTAAGTTGGTAAGACGATGGCTCGCTAGTCTGGAGGTCGAGTGTTCAAACCCTGCATTGGCCGAGGAAGTTCATTAAAATTTTCCGGCATTGGCCTGACAAGGACAGCTGTCTCGTCTTATGTAATGGACAAAAAAACAAGGTCCCGTGTACACATTGGTGTACATGTAAAAGATCCCTTGACGTTGGAATTCGATATATATAATTTTCCTCATGAGTTCCTGGTCAAACAATTGTACTTATATGTTGAATAGCTGTTGTCGGTAAAATTAATACACCATTCTTGTGTTGTAATATTTTATAGGTAAAGGATAGTGGTAAAGGATATACATTTTCATTGGAAAATGTGATGCCAGGAAAATATAAAGGTTTGTCTTTCATTTATTTATTCTCCATGACAAAAAATAAAGTGACATATGTTTCCATTAAGCCCAAATCTTTTTAATTTTCTGCCATTTGGGGTCTAGATACATAAATATCCACTTCAGTCATGTCAATGATGTTTCATGTAAAATTTCAAAACTTAAATTTTTTTTAACTAAAAGTTTTTGAACAGTGCAACATAGTACTTTTTATTTTTAAATAAACCCATCTTCATTAGTACAGTCGGAGCAGACCAGTAGGACGTTAAACACAATTTTATTTCAATTTTAAATTGATATGAAGAAAGATTTTTACTGGTGTTCTCTATGTAACAAAAATTGTTGTGGTGTAAATTCAAGATTTTTTAAATGACAGTAAATCCTGTCTAATCTGGCCACAATTAAAGGTCAGTTTAGGCAGGGTTTTTTTTTGTAGATATAAAATGATTTCATTTACTGTATATTATATTTCTGGGGTAGTTCATTATGAGATGAGCATCTTTCTAATTATCATTTCTCTTTTTTAGTGACTATATTACAAGACAGCTGGTGCTGGAAGGAAAAGTCTACAGAGTTTGATGTGGTAGACTCAGATGTCACAGGTTTAACTTTCACTCAAACTGGTTATATATTGAAGTGTAGTGTATCTCATCCCATTGATATAGTAAGTTTTTACACAATTGATAATCTACTCAACGTTAAGCTACTTTGAAAAAAAACACAAACACAATTTATAGATAACAATCATTAGCAACTTTAATAGTGCAACGTTTCAACAAGTATCCTCTTGTCGTTATCAAGCACAAGGTAAACGATAATATGATACAATAAATCTGGGAGTGAACATATAGAAACGATATCGAACCTGTAACATTTTTTTTCTACAACCTTTACCAACAGTAAGAAACTTCCAGACAATCTAGTTCCGTATCTACGGGTCTTCAGAAAATTACGTTTCAACTTACTCAAATGTGAGAACTTATCTACAGAAAAATACTTTAAAAGGATTAAATCAAAGTAAACTTTACCACAAAATGCTGAACTCTCCTCTACTTGATACCACGTATTCAATTCGAATAACTTTATTTAATATTTCGAATTCACCTTTTGAAGCAGAATAGATTTTAAAAATTTCCGCTATACCAATGATACAGAAATTAGAAGAATAATCTATACCCACTTTGGTTTTGATTTAGAATAACCTACTTCACCCGTAAGAAGAATATATACCAGATCGAGGAATACCTATTGAAACCAAATCGACAGTCTATTTTTACTGCATCTATTTTTAGAAATACTATTAGTATTATTCTGAAAACTTCGAACATTTTTCTCTCGTGGCCCTCTAAAACTACAGAATATTTTTATTCGTAGAGGTGACCAACAACCTTCCTATTCTCTCGCAATACGATCTACCGCCTATCAACATCACCTATTTTACGATCCAGGGTTGAACCACTAAACTACTCCTTTTATTTCACCACCGATACTCTAAAAACCGATCGCAGCTAATTCCATACGTATAGTCTGTCATTTGCTCTGCACGTTTGAAGACTAGGAGGTCCCGGATGACCGAGGCTATACAGATTCATCTCCAAGGAAACTACCGCCATTGATGTTACCTGACCAGTCACTTGATGATAATCGTCGTTTTTATATATTTATATTTATTTGTTTCGTTTTTTAAGTAATTAAATTTTGTTTGTACATCCATTTTTACCCATATTTATCATTATTATTTTTATAATCCCAGTATAGGGATTATATTTCTACCGTTTTTTTATCTATTTTTTAATCCCAGTATAGGGATTCAATTTCTATTTTTTTTTAAAAATCCCAGTAAAGGGATTATTTTTTTAACATTTTTTTATATTTTTTAAAATATCTTCAATTTTTAATCCCAGTCTCGGGATTAATTAATCCCAAATTATTTTAAAGCGCATGCGCTAAAACTTTGTATGTATTAAAATTTTGGGATTATTTTTCATCATATTGTTCGTACTACCAACTGATGAAGGGCTATTAAGCCCGAAACGCGTTTTGGTGAAGATTATATTTTTTTAAAAACCACACAGTGTTGAATCTAGTTTGTTCCTGGGGGATTATTCTCTATATTTTCATTTAAGTTATTACTTACACGTAAATGTTTACACTCCAGCTTATAAATATTGGACCCATGTTTTGCATAATTCACTGTATCTGCTTTGACCGATACCATTTCTAAATTAATGTAAGCACGATCTGATAAAGGATCATAAATAAAAGATAATAAAAAATATTTTGAAAAATATTTTTGATTTTATTATTCATTAAAGTGTATTTGATTTATCTATGATACACATGCTTGACTTCTTTGATGCTTGTCATAGTTGAAAATATTGACATTTTTCAATAAAATGTAATTGATTTTTCATTTGGAATTTGATTATGTGACTGATTTCTCTTCTTTATATTTATTTATTTGATTTCTCTTCTTTTAGAATATTGATTTGTCTTTTCAATTGATTTGTCTTTTACAATTTTTTTATATGATTTGTCTTTTACAATTTTTTTATATGATTTCTCATTTAGAATTTCGCTCATGAAAAGAAGAAGGGATCCGTTGGATCGTTCCAGTTAAATAAAGGAACAAATCGTTTCTGTCTGGCTCAACCAGGTGTTTATCGTCTCACTCCAGACTCTTGTCACAAGTTTGAAAAGGAAGTTTATACATACGATACGTAAGTAATGAATAAAAATAATTTCTCTTAATTAAGTTTTCAGGACCTAAAGGTAAAAATTTCTTGTGGGTTAAGATTCAAGAACTACAGGTAAACAATTCTTGTGGGTTAAGATTTAAGAACCACAGGTTAAAAATTCTTGTGGGTTAAGTTTTCAATCCCATCATTTTACAAGGGTAGCAAATTAGGCCTGAGGCCTTTTTCCAATTTGGCCCTTGACACAGATCGCGCTAATGATTTCGATCATTACTGCAGGAAGAAACCGAAGAACCAAGAACTACAGGTTAAAAATTCTTGTGGGTTAAGTTTTCAAGAACTATAGGTAAAAAAATTCTTGTGGGTTAAGATTCAAGAAATATAGGTAACATATTCTTGTGGGTTAAGTTTTCAAGAACTATAGGTAAAAAAATTCTTGTGGGTTAAAGTTCAAGAAATATAGGTGAAAAATTATCATTCAAGGACTAAAAGTGAAAAATTCTCATTCAAGAAATACAGGCAAAATGTTCTCATTATTGAGCAGAGCAGTGGGATGTTAAACACTATTTCACTTCATTTCATTTCATTTTGCAAAAAGTATAATGTTGAAGCCCATGTTATTTCTGTGTTTGTGCTGTATTTTCTAGGTTGAACCCTGTGATGTTAACATTAACTGCTACACAACATCGTGTTACTGGTAGTATTAAAACAGATGAACGGGTTAATGATATGGTAGTTACAATCAAGTAAGTAGTGCCACTGTTACTTTTCAGTTATTGACAAGGTAGGGAAAGCTCTTTATATTGAAATCAAAGATCGCTTGCATTTTGCACTAGTCCCGAAATGACCTAGTTGTGTTGAGTGGACGTTAAACCCCATTTCTCTCTCTCTCTGCATTTTGCACAGAACCAGGAAGTCTGAGGTTCCATCCTTGTATTCATTTAACTGCAAGGTTTCCACCTATCAGTGGTCTGTAGAACCGTGGGCCTGACCAGGAACAGGGTCTAGTCGTTGGGATGACACAAAAAACTGAGGTCCCTTCATGGGTGGTTGGGATTCAAAAATAAGGAGGTGTAAATGCTGCTGTAAGAGATGTCAGTGGTTTGTGCCAAAAATAGGAGGTTTAACCCCATTTCTTTATATAGATATCTGGTATTATTTGTTGATGGGGTGGAGTGGGGGGTTGGATGGCTGAATGGGTAACGGGTGCGAGTTGCATCATAAGGTCTTGTCATTGAGTCAACTGGCATGGTTTAGATTCACCGATTGTTCGTAACAAAGAGTAGGGTGCCTGTCTAACATTGTGGGTTTTCTCTGGGTACTGTTTCCGACCATTGCTGAAGACCCCCTAGCTAGACGCAAGCCAATTATTGAAATTAAATTGAACCGTATGTTTAATCCCAAAAAGACCTGGTTTGTGTCCAGTTGACCTTTAACCCCATTTCTCTATCTCTCTTTCTCCCCCTCTCTCTCTCTTTCCTCTCTCTCTCTTTCCTCTCTCTCTCTCTCTCTCTCTCTCTCTCTCTCTCTCTCTCTCTCTCTCTCTCTCTCTCTCTCCCTTTTTTTTGTTGGTATTCTGTAAGTTACTTGACTGATGAACCTTGTGGATGTAAACTAGGTCCGATTGTATATATGTAAACATCTCCTCCCTCTCTCTCTCTCTCTCTCTTTTTTGTTGGTATTCTGTAAGTTACTTGACTGATGAACCTTGTGGATGTAAACTGAACCGATTGTATATATCGTATATATTTAAAGAGTAAATTATAATGATGTTGTTGTTGTTTTAGTCTTAGAATTATCTAACTATTGAACTACGTACAATACATGGCTGGGGCTCTTCTTTCAGATCTTCGATGGATGATACCCCTCTTGTGATTGGACCATTAAAACAGGACATTGATCCTAAAGCCAAACCTCAGGATGCTGCGAAAGGACCTTTTACTTACAGATTCTCTCATTGGTCAAGGTAAGAATTTGATTGGATAATATTAGATTGATTTTAGTGCTTAGCCAATCAAAATTGAAGTATTTACTAAAATTGGGATTTTATCTTTAGTTAAAATTTCAAGAAACAGGACCCGGGTATACATCTTGATCTATCACTATTGGAAATAACCCATCAGATCAACCATACTCAATACTTTATTTTTCCAATATCTCCATCCTAAGTGTGTTTTTGATAAACCTGTCTAAATCCTTCAAGGTTCCCAACTCCATCTAAAATTTGTCAAGATATACCATATTCCTGAAGCAATGGTCCGATAAATCCCTCTCTGCTCATTGCTGGATTGGCTTCTGATTGGCTTTTCAGGGAGTGTGTCTATTGACCAGTCATAACTTTGAACAGAAATTTGCTGCCATTAAAGCGGTGTTTAGTGGGATTAGCTCTAATCAAACAAACATTGCAGGGTGTATAAAATATACATCTTAAAAAGGCGGTTTGGATGGCTGAATGGTTAGCGTGCGCACGCTGTATCATAAAGCCTGTCACTAAGTCAACTGGCTTGGTTTCGGATCCCTGGTTGTACGGGACAAGGAGAAGGGTCCTCCGGTTTCCCCCCACTGCTAAAAGCCCCTACGTGCAAGCAAATTATTGAAATAAAATTAAACCATGTTAGTCCTGAAATGACCTAGTCTGTGTCGAGTGGACGTTAAACCTCATTTCTCTCTCTCCCATCTTAAATATCTGTCAAGATATACAAGTCTAAATCATTTACAGTTCCCAACTACGTCCTAGATAAACATGTCTAAAACCTCTGAGGTTACCAACTCCATTTTAAATTTGTGTCTAGATTAGCCAGTCTTGAGACTGTTGCGATAGATAAATATTAGTCATGTTCAGTCAAGTCACTTGGATAGCTAGACAATGGTGGATATTCCTTATCTGTGAATAATAATAATAATAATAATAATCGCGTCATTTTACAAGGGTAGCAAATAAGGCCAGAGGCATTTTTCCAATTTGGTAGATCAGAGTTTTATAACCAGCTTAAAGTAAACAATTATAGATTTCATTTAAGAACAGTTTAATGTACCTAGGGTTATTTCTACATATTTTAATGTTTAATTTGTCACCTTAAACCCACTGAAATCTGGGAGAAACCCTTCTGAATGCTTGAAGAAACCCTTCTGAATTCATAAAGAAACCCTTCTGAATTCATAAAGAAACCCTTCTGAATTCTTGAAGAAACCCTTCTAAATTCTTGAAGAAACCCTTATGAAATGTGGAAGAAAACCTTCTGAATTCTCGAAGAAACCCTCCTGAAAGCTACTGAACTACTGAAATCTTTAACAAGAACTACTGAAGTCTGGACAAGAACTACTGAAGTCTGGAACAAGAACTACTGAAGTCTGGAACTGCTCCTATAGATAAATATATTTTAAATATCCTTTGTTTCAGGTCTGGTGAGAAGATGACTATATCTGTGAAATCAGCAGAAGTCTTATTTTATCCTCCTTCAATAGAAACAACGGTATCAGGAGGTTGGTTGGATTATTGTTGTACTATTACTTGATACGAGCGACCGTTTCAAAGATCATGTCTTTCCATAATTTCATTAACGAGATTGGGTCTTTTTATCATTTATTAATGAGAAGGCTGTTTGTAAGATTGGGTCTTTCTATCATTGTGTATGCTCGTCATGAATAACGCTCTCTGGTTAGGATCTGTTCTGATGATATGAAGAACCAAGGTACTAAGCCTTAGTAGTTGATGGAAATGATTATTTTGTTCCTCGATTCAATCAAGTGATGTGTAGATGAAAATATCCAATTCTGATCCTTGGTACCCTGTTTGAATACCCAAACATAATGAGATAAACCCTGATACAATCCAGTGGGTGACGAGGTATTGCCTTGATGCCCCTTGATGTAAGCACGTGAAGAGAACGCGGCCACTCATATTCAAACATGTGGTACCAGTTGTATAAACAGTCTGGATTATAGAAGCACTTCAACTGTCACAGCCGAAAACCAAAGAGTTAAAGAGGCTACAGCGTGTTATGTTTCTATTGTTTCTAAAGTTTTCCTGTCTGCTTCCATGACCTTTGTGAAATTTTCTAATTTAATGATATCTTTTGGTGCTGTTTTTAGAAACCTAAATATAAACAATATTATAGACTCACATTTTATACTGATTTCTATTCTTGTGTTAATTCTAGATGATTGTCCTGGGGAAGTAGCCAAGTTTGATGGAAGAAAGGGAGTATTTATTAATGGAGATATTAAACCAGCTTTACAGGGAGCATCTATTGTAGTAGAGGCTGTAGATGGATCTATGGAACCTGTCACTCTAGTTACAGATGCTACAGGAAAATTCAAGTAAATATAATATATCTCAAACTTGTGGAAGATAAATAATTGGATAAATCTTGAAACCTTAATAAGCCCAGTTTGCATTTATTGCATGTCATATTTTATTATTGGGTTTGGGTGGCTAAATATTTAACGTGTGCATGTTGGATTAGAAGATCTTTTATGGATCCCCCCCCTTGTATGTTACAAGGAGGAGGACCGCTTGTCCAATCTCATGGGTTTTCGCTGGGTATTATGGTTATCTACCCCTTCTAAAGATTCCAATGTACAAGAAAATTATTGAAGGCTGTACCTCTGAAAAATCAGCATATGCTTCTTCCGAAATAACCTGTCTGGTCCAGTGGATGATAATCTCTCTCTCTTTCTCTCTCTTTCTCTCTCTCTGTAGATATATATATATGTATTTGTTTATTGCAGAGTTGGGCCATTACACAGTCATATAACATACACAGTATCTGCAGAGAAAGATGGCTATGTTATGACTAAAGTAGAAGGTAAAGCGGCATCATTCAGAGCCTTTAAACTAGGAGAAATATCTGTCAAGGTAAGTTGCATTGCTAGGGAGAACTAGCTTATAATTAGTTATTAATAGCCAGACATGGTCTCTGATGGTAGGTTGAACAAATCTTGGTAACATATCAGTTAAAGGGACAATACCACTCTTGCTGGCTTGACAGGTCCGGAAAAAATATTAGCCTTATTCTAACTACTAGATGTTTAAGTGTCCTACCTGTTGTGTAAATTATCCATTACATCCTATTTTACTTGTCCAGAGGGTTCGAAAATATGTTTAAATCCATGTTGCATTTGAAAGTGTTTACGTAAAGCTTATCAAACCATGTTGTTAGCATGTAGTTGAATTTTTCCAATTTTTTAAATTTGGTGTGTTAAGTTGAAATTTGTATTATCAATTAATTAGAATATTGTAAAATAGTACAATTTGTTGACCAGAATAATGACTGGGCAATATTATTCAGTTACAACAAGAGTGGTATTGGCGCTTTAACCTTTGGAAATTGAGATCTAGATTTCCAGTTATGATGTAGTACCCATGATAACAGTGGCTGTGATTTACAAGCAGCAGCCTTTACTTGTTTACCGTCTAGACAACAACTGTTCTCGTGACTGGCACTACAGGGTTGAATATGTGTGGTCAATTCTCTGAATGTAACGACTGTTATAGAATCTCAGTGTGTAAGCTGCAAGACAAGTGTCAAACCCAATGTGAAAGATGGCATGATATCTGGGCAACAACTGTAAAAGGAACTTAGTGTCTGAATGGCAAGACCTGGGCAACAACTGTAAAATGAACCTAGTGATTAACGCAACAAGACATCGGGGGCCGGTTGCTCAAAGCTCCGTTATCTTTTAACGATCCGTTAACTTTAACGGAGAGAAAGATTGTTGCTGGAAATACAGGCCCAGAACATTCTGTGGTGCAAATTTTTCCTACAGATTTATGCTAATATAAAAAATAAAGTATTCTATAGTGTTTTCTGTAGTAAATTTAACGGAAAGTTAACAAACAACACGTTACCAGGATATGTCCGTTAGAGTTTAACGGGTCGTTTAAATAACTTAGTTTTGAGCAACCGACCCCTGGGCAACAACTGTCAAAGGAACACAGTGTGTAGTGCTATAGGCTGCAGAACTTTCACTGATTTAGTGGTTAATGGTTGATTTTTTCTTTAAATGGTGATAAAATACTAAACAATTTGATTATTATTTTTCAGGTTTTAAATGAGAAAGGTGAATCATTATCTGATGTTCTTCTATCATTAAGTGGTGGTAACCAATACCGAAGTAATAATGTCACAGGTTCTGATGGATTAATGGTCTTTACAGCTCTTGTAAGTCCATTATAAATAATGCTTTATCTAATAAGAAATGAAATTAAGCTTAAGATCTTACATTTGTGAACCAAAATGTCACTGAAAAGTCGTTAAGCTGAAGTTACTTTGTTTTTAACAAGTGATATTGCAAGATTGCTAATTTAATAAATAATTTCTATTTATCTAGAGTCCTGGTCAGTATTTTCTGCGTCCTATGATGAAAGAATATAAATTTGAACCAGCATCACAAGTTATTGAAGTACAGGAAGGAACAACAGAGAAAATTAACATCAAAAGTTTTAGAGTAGCCTACAGGTTAGTTTAGAGATTTGTTTGCTGTACTTTTTACTTTACACGGTTCGCTAGCCTGGAGGTCGGGTGTTCGATCCCTGCATTGGCCAAGAAAGTTCATCTCAATTTTTCGGCGTGATTTCCCCTTGTCAGTGATGCAGAAGGAGGGCCTGACAAGAACAGCTGCCTAGTCATTGGGATGGTACGAAAAACCGAGGTTCTGTGTACACATTGACGTGCACGTAAAAGAACCCTTGGCAGTTGGAATTCAGTTGCTGCTCGGGCAAAATTCCCCTCATAGCACACTGTATGGCGTATGCCTGTCTTCAATTAGCCCAGGTTAGGTGCTTGAGCGTAGGACGTTAAACCCCATTTCATTCATTCATTGCTTACCTTACAAGCAACTTTCTAGGGTAGGGTGAAGCCTAAGGCTCCGTCACCATTGTGTTAAGTGGCTTGGTTTCGATTCCCCACATGTACATGAATTATTGACATAAAATTGAATCATTATGTTTGTCTCAAAATGACCTAGTTTGTGTTGAGGGGATGTTAAACTCCCATTTCTCTTACTCTTTTTGCTGAGCTGTATCCATTACTAAGTCTTTTAATTTTGAAATGTATGTTTTAGTTGCTATGGTAAAGTGACATCATTAAATGGAGAAGCCGAACCTGGCGTGATTATAGAAGCGATGGGTATTGGAGATTGTTCAGCCAATCAGGAAGAGAGTAAAACAGAACAAGATGGTAGTTTTAGAATACGTGGATTACAGGTACAAAGCTTTTAAGTATTTGGGGAGGCGGGTGGATGTCCTGACTTGTCTTTGATTCAAGTGGTTGTGGTCTAAAGATCATAAGATCTGTCATTAATTCAGGCGATTATGGTCTAAGATCATAAGATCTGTCATTAATTCAGGCAATTATGGTCTAAGATCATAAGATCTGTCATTATTTCAGGTGTGGGTTTTAAACATTGCTGTTATATATGGCATAGTAGTATTGACACTTGTGTCATCTCGGGGAGCCACGGTGGCTAAGTGAGTAAAACACTGGTTTGCTAGTCTGGAGGTCACAGATTCACTCCTGGTGTTGTCTGAGAAAGTTCATCTGGATTTTCAGTTGTGGTTTCCCCAATTGTCTTGTCAGTGGTGCAAAAAGGGAGGGCCTGATAAGGTTAGCTATCTAATCGTTTGGATGGGTGAAAAAAACGAGGTCCCATGTTCACATTTGCATGCAAGTTAACTCATTCGGTCCTACTCTCGCCAAGTGTCGTCATAATTTGCTACCGAGTTCCATCGACTTACGCCACTTGTCACTGACTAGTGTTGAGTCAGACTCCCTTCGACGCCAGGTGTCGTCATCTTTATTGTACTTTTATATTTATCAATAAAGTTATAAACAAAAGCCGTTTGACTTCCTAAAGCCATTATCTAGTCAACATATAGTTTGAACTAATGATTGAAATCAAAAAATGTACACGTTACAACAACGGTTTAGGTGCTATAAGGTCGCGAGTTCACGAGAAAATTCTTTTCATATCGGTCGCCATTTTAAACGGCCGTCCGCTTAGTACTATTTTATTGATCAATAATAAGAACCAAGAAGTTATAAACAAAAGTCGTTTGACTTTCCAAAAGTTGTTATCTTATAAAACAATAGTTACAGCTAATGATTGAGGTCATAAAATGTTTAGTTCACAACAAGGTGTTAGGTCGTAAACTCAAGTAAAAAAAATGGATAAAATTTTCAAGTTCAACACCTGCGGTCGGCTTCTTTCATGCACTGTTTTATTGAGCAATAACGTTATATAAGAAAAACTGATTTGCTTTCCAAAAGTAAATTAGCCAATAGAAATATAGTTTAATTTTTCAACTAATGGTTGAACTTTATTGAAGTCATAAAATTTACGACACAAGACCGGATTTTGGGGGATAAGGTCATGAACTCTGACTCTGTATAGAAAATTATTTTCGAGACCGCCATTTTAAATGGTAGTAGATTAATTTGGACGCTTTGTTTTATAATAAATTCTTCGTTATGGGAAGTGATTTCGAATTGACTGACAATTCGAGGGAGGAACAAGACGGCTACCAAATAGCTAAACTAAAATGGCGGATATTCTTTCGAGATTTTATTTGGAATGACACGCCGAATTCGGTTATATGCCAATCATTTGTACGTCCAAAGCCAGGGCCAACAGATATATTAAAACGTAAGAAGAACGAATTTGATTTTATTAGTTTATTTTTGGGATTGAATATGTTCGCATTGGTGACCGCTGAAACCAATAAATATCCCGCTGAAGTGAAAAAATCAATGAGATTGAGAGGTTCGAAAAAAAAATATTCGAGGTACGTAACGGCTGCAGAAATTCGCGATTGACAACTTTATTTACAGTGCTAATCCTAAAAACGTATTGAGGACTAAAAAAAATAATCAAGTGTGCTTACTGTTTGATGCATGGGGCATAAAAATATAACTTTATAATTCATAAACGAAGCCTCTTATTTATTTTACACAGCTCTTCGTTTTAAAATAAAGAATAACTTTGCTAATATTGGGTATTTTTATTTATAAAAAATATCCTTGTAAAGCCTGATTTTATTTCTACATTTGGTAATATACACATTTTTTGATTGGAGAAATAGTTTTTGTTCTATTTTATGTTATCTGCAATAGGTGAGATTAATGGATAATCCTTTAATTAACTCTAGGGATAGGGGCTATAGTCTGGTTAATTGGCTTAGGAGATTAAGCAGTAATTAACATAACTAGCTCTAGGGGTCAATGAGTTAAAGTTCTCTGGACAGATGGAATTCGATATGTCTTTTTTTCTGTCAATTTTTTTCTACCTTCTCTTTATGGATCACCTTAGATTCACAAGAAATGTACAGACAACTTTGATATGCTTTTAAAAAAAATGTTTTTCAAGGTTGGGGAGAAGATTATTGTCCTGTTCAGTTAAAATAATCAGGGTCTGACAATCTATGTGCACACTGCATAATAAGTGATAATACCCTCCATCATATTGCATTTATATTTGTTGTGTTTTTAGCCCAAGTGTACATATAATATTGGTTTAAAGACTGGTGATGTTAACAAACACATAGAGAGAGCTGTACCTAAATCTAAGACTCTTCAGGTTAGTGTGATGACATCTTCTTGAAAGGTTTTTTAAAATTGCGCAAACCAAGTTGGATCATCGTGTATGGCTGGCTAGCAAGACACAATGACGTTCCAGTTTCGTTTCTGGTGTTAGCTGAGAAACTTATTCCAGCCAGACCCCAAATTTACAAAGCATTGTCAGAAAAAATAGCCCTTTCTTTGATTGAGAAACACTAATAATTGCATACATTGAAACAACAAAAGTTTTTTGAAAGGGCTTTATTTTTAGTGAAAATACGGCAAACAATTTTGAGTAAATTCTTAACTTATGTCTCGTTATGTGAATAAATTCTAAATAATAGTTTATATAACATTTTGGCTTGCAGCTGTGGTTTCGAGCCCTGGTATGAGTGTATGTGGCATGGAGATAGGGGTGCCTTCTCAACCTCGTGGGTTTCCTAACACTGCTAAAGACCCCTATGCACAACCAAATTATTGAAATAAAATTAAACAATATGTTAGTCCCGAAATGACCTAGTTTTGAGTGGATGTTAAACCCCATTTCTCTCTCTCTCTCTCTCTCTCTCTCTCTCTCTTATATAACAAGCCCCAAAGAGTCCTGAAATAGAAAGATATAACTCTTAAGAATTGCCTGAACTGTATTCACTCCTGTTGCATTACTCCCCTCTTTTAAATTTTTTGTTATTTTTTTCAGGTAAATAAAGATGATATATTGGGATTAAATATAATTGCCTTCCGTCAGATAAACCAAATGGATGTCAGTGGTAACATTAAAACATCCGATGAATATCTCTCTTCTATTAAGGTCAGTTATTTACTTTCATTTTCAGTTTTAAAAATAAAACGTTGATCTATTAAAACGATCCTTTTGGAGCAGAAAAGTAGGACGTTGAGGCCTATTTGATTTTTATTGAATTTCTGTATTTTAAGGTGTCTTTATATCGTGAAGAGAATCCTGATCATCCGATCCAGACCATTTCTTTATCGAAATCAGTCTTCTTTTATCTACCTTCTCTACTTATTGACGATTCGGTGAGTTGTTAATTATAATTATAACTTCAGTGCACATTTTACTAACTAAATTGGGTGATCGTCATTTGAATGACCCTGTTAAATAACTTCAGGGCACATTTTACTAACTAAATTTTGGTGATCGTCATTTGAATGACCCTGTTAAATAACATCAGGGCACATTTTACTAACTAAATTTGGTGATCTCCATTTAAATGACTTTCTTATTCTTTTGCAAACTATTAAAGTTGAGAATGTTGAAAATTTGCTAAGATGCGGCATCCACTTCAGAGGATTAGTCAAAACCAGCTAGCACCACCAATGATAGGTACCATGGGGAGTTTGTTTATTGTGTATGATGACCCACCTAATTATACCAGTTCGATATTGTTCGATATAGTCACCAGGCTGCTGTGTCCATTGCTAGTTTAGTTTATGCTATTCTAAAAAACAGAATTAGACCTAGTCACCCAGACTGTCTATAACACCAACAGCATTTTATCGGGGGTCTCACGATTTGAACGGTTAAACAAAAATATATATGTACATGATATATTTATTTTATATTTTAGGGTTATATATTACGTATAGAAACATCCCTGTCAAAGACGTTATATAACTACGAACTACCAGAAATAGTCTTTACAGCCAACTCAACTTATAAACATTTTACATTTACTTTTAATCCAGAGGTTAGTTTAATTCAAACTGTATAAGAACCTTTGATAGTTGAAATTTGCTATAATAATAGCCAGTAGCACCACTGTCCAGTGTTAAATTTTCCACATGGCCACTGCATGGTGTAGGCCTGTCTTCATTCTTAGGAAAGTGGGACTTTCATGTCTGTCAACAATGTAGGCCAGATTTTTTGCGTGGTGCAGGACAGAGACAGTCTGCCATGGAACAATGTATAGTCGTTCGGATGTGACGAAAAGTGGTAGGCCACGGCGTCGCTGTCCAGGCAAAATTTCCCCCATTGACCCAGTCATAGAAGAGCCTTGGTAATGTTATATTGACAGTGCACCTTTTTCTATCTTTTTCTTGGACATATTTATCCTTGTATCTCATAATCGAAGGAAATAGTTTCGTATTGTTCAATGAAAACCATGATTATTGATGTAAATTGTTCAAATGTTTGTATTGTCTTTATTTTACAGAGGCGTAGTGGTGATCAAGAATTAAGTCGAGGCTCATTTATGGTTCTTCCTCTAAGTCTATTACTCATTTTTGTCGGGTACCATTATCAGAAGGTAAGTAAATTAGTGGCATTGTCAAACTTCAGTTGGGGTTTTTAGAGAAGGAACTCAAGACTAAAGCTACCAACTTTCGACATTGGTTTTTGAGGTGTTGTTGGATTTTTCCCCGATCAATCCAGGCATGTTAAATTTGCCTTTTGGAATGTGTAAAGCTCCAATCCCTTTTTGTGATTCCATTTCACTCTCCTGCTCAAGATTGTGACACCGTAATAAATTCAGCAACATGGCATTTGACTCCGGCTCAAGGTCCAGCACCTTTTCTCTCCCTGGGCCTGGGCTATTGAAAATTTAACATTGCTAAATAGATATTGTCAATGTTTTAAAAAACAATGTTGTTGGGGTGTTGTTGGATGTATAATTTTCCTTATGTAATATGCAATGCACTATGTCTTTTCATGATTCCATAGTTCTCTTCAGTTCAAATCATAAACTTATAGTCATCTACACAAAACATTGAACACATTCCATTATTAAATATAATCATTGGAATTTTAGAATATTTTTCAAGAATATTCTTACATATGTTTCAGCTTTTAAAAAATATGTATCCTTCATTCATTTGCAGGTGATACCTTTTTTGAATCAAGCCTTTGCACAGGTGCAGACCACAGTCACTAAAATGGCAGAACAGCAGCCCAGTAAAGATTATAATGAACCCATTGAACCAGAACCTTATCTTAAAAAGAAAATTAAACCTCGAAAAGCATAATTTAATTAGTTATGTAGATTATATGTAGATCTTTTATAAATCATTAAATTAATTGTTTATTGTTTCATATTATTATATTGTAACGAGTATTTTTTATCTGTACATTATGAATACAATTTGACAAATTTAGCCATTTGCTTCACAATCATCCCTAGTAGTCTAGATCATACACTGAAATCCGCTGATGTTTTCCAGTTGGTTTATTCGAGTAGATATATTCATGAAACTTTTATAAATAAGAGCATTACATTTTGTTTGTTTTTCTGTCAAAAACATAAATTTATACATGTATATTGAAGTTGTAAATATTTATTGCATTGAATGGTAAAATATTTCTCATAATGTAAATGCATGAGTGGATAAATATTTTATCAATATCATGCTAATGAAATGAACTTTTTGTAAGTTTGAAAAATAATGAAAAAGATGCATTTGTGATGTTTTTTTGGTTGTAAATATTCATTGTGGTATGATAGAGGAACTTCTAATTGAGTGTGTGTGTGTCTATTTTATATATATGAAGAATTTGTTTTTGAAAATTCAAATGAAGATGAACTTACATAAGGATATTAAATTAATACTGTTGAGTTATTATCTGAATGTAAATCCTTTGCTTTAGTCAACTTAAAACTCAAACTTTTAATCTCCATTTTTCGTAACTTAAACAACCAAGCCACGATGACCCAATCCATATAGCCATGGCTCACTGTGATTCTGTGGTTTACCAGGAAGGTTGCTTGGGATTTTCCTGCCTGCTTTTTCTTGTCAATGCTTTGTTCACACCATCACTCTGTCAGGCGATGCATTACGATATGATTGCCCCTATTGAGTCCAAGAATTGGTACGTGCAGATACATTCAATTGTGCAGATACATTCAATCATAGCTGGAATCATGATTGTGCCAACCTTGCATTAACAATGAAAATTGTAGATGTTTTAGGCCATGAAATTTTGTATCTTTTTATTCGATATCATAATCTAACATCAATCAAACATATTCTTTTCGAGTATCAAATTCACTTTTATTATGTCTATCACGGAAACAGAAATAAATTGTGATGAAAAATAGTTTGATTGGAATGTTTTTTGTAATCCACTCTAGGGTGATGACTTTTTTGAACTAACTAAATGGCGCCTTTTGAGCACCGAACAATCTCTACAGACTGTTTGGTTTACCAAGTCACTAAAAAATGACGTCAATTGAAGGCTGAAAAGGGTTCCCAAACTACTGAGAACTTTAAACTTCTTTAGAGGCCCCTCGAGTCTACCATACTCCTAAGGCTCCTTCGCAGTCCATCCCAAACTGATCAGCAGTAAAGGGGTGAGATGGGACGAGTTACTTTGCTCTTAATATTAACTTTTATTCTTCTGTAAATTAAATTCTAAAATCTTTTTTTCGAAAAATAAATAAAAGTGTACGAAGTATACCTTGATAACAAATGTTTCCTATTAAGCATAAATAGGTACATAAAATAGTAGGGCGGAGGCATAAAATGAGTAAGTTCTGTATTACTATTTCGGGGGGGGGGTGGCCTAGTGGTTTCGAGTGCCGCGCTTCGACCTCTAGCTGGCTTGCGGCTGTGGTTTTGAGCCCTGGTGTGAGCGTATGGGGCATGGAGATAGGGGCGCCTTCTCAACCTCATCGGTTTCCCCATGGCACTCCGGTTTCCTACGACTGTTAAAGAGCCCTACGTGCAAGTAGTTTAAACAATATTTTATTCCATAAACTGAAATGGATTGAACAAGTGAATTATTGAAAACCATATGTTAGTCCTGAAATGACTTAAGTTATGTTGAGTGGACATTAAACCCCATTGCTCTCTCTCTCTCTCTGTATTATATACTATAACCTATGTAAAAAAAACTTTGTGTTGTCGACTGCCCATGTGACATCACTCGTAGAACTGTACTTGGCACGAGAGTAGGTCAGTCATCTTGTACAGGTAGAACTACACTAGGCATGACAGTATGTCAGTCATTTTGTACAGAGTTAAACCGGTTCAGTCTATCTCTACCAGGGTATAGTCTGTGGTGCTGGTATGAAAAATATTATAAGTTATACCCCAGAAAACGGCAGGATACCATTTGTATACCCGGGTTCCGGAGCCCCTGACCCAGAGAAAACTCATGGGGCAACGCTACTCCTTGCCACGTACAAGCGGGAATTCGAAACTACGCGACAGAGTATTGTGATCCAACGCACAAGCGTTAACAATTCGCCCCCTTCTTTTATCACCTTTCGAGCCTTGAAGTAATATAACACAAGTTAGGAAGGCTACTGAATTGCCAAGCTCAGCGATTGTAAAATTATGATTGATGGGATAAACGCCATGGTGTCATTATACTCACGTTAAACAGTTTCCGGGACTTTCATATTGTTTAAGCGGAACAATTCTGTGAGTCAAGTTCTAAGTATGAAATGTAATAAATGCGTATTACTGAATACCTCTTGTTTTATTAAAAGTTTTATTAAAAGTGCAGGGATAATATGGCGTTACAGACAAGTTCTTGTGTATAAACCCTAAATTCAACATAGAAGAATCCTACCATTGTACATATTCAGAGATATACACAGAAAACAATCAGTGGGCATTATTAAATTGATTAAGCAGCATAATTTAGTAACTGATAAAGAATAAAACACAATAATAAGTTTCTTTGATGTTATTTTTGGCGACGTTTCTCGCGTCGTTATCTCGTTATACAATAAACAACATTTTCTTACGTCATCTACAGATTCTAATCATATAAATAGATAATGTCCACTTTCCCAGAAATGTAGGCTATCCATTGGTTAAAATAAAAGGCCTTTATTGTTAAGGTGTGTGAAATATGCTCGAAAGTTTCTTTAGCCGACGTAGCAGAACCGACAGTAGGACCTTAACACCAACTTGACGTAGGGCCTACATTAGGTGTGTTTTGGATTAACATAATCGCACCAGCGGCGGCGCCAGCCGGTGCTGAATGGGGGGGGGGGTAAAAATCTATGGGGGTCTGGGGGCTTTGCCCCCAAATTCTTTTTTTAGCCACGCCCTTTTTGCTTAGGGAAACGCCCTTCTCCAGCTATTGGATACACCCGTTTTAGGTCGAGAAAAGCCCTTTCTAACATGTGATGTTGCACTTTAATATAATATAATGCACAAAAAAAGGATGCAGGAGTTGCTGAGTAGTTGTAATAAAAAGTATGGCGAGCGTAGCGAGCGAAAAAAATTTTGGGAGTGATGTTGTACTTTAATATAATATAATGCACAAAAAAAGGATCCTACCCCCCCCCCCATAAATTTTATGTCATTTTTAGCAAAATTGGGATGGCCATGATTTTCAAAAGTGGGGGGGTAACTACCCCCCCATACCCCCCCGTGGCTCCGCCACTGAATCGCACACTTTTATTTCAATAAGTCGGCTGCACATATGTATATACATGTACTTTGGATGGACACCACGCCAATCTGTTTTCAATAAATTGTTCAAACAGGATGTATGTAACAGAACTAACCCAAATATATGGTAAAACAATCACTGGTTTATTATTTACAAGCACGACGTTTCGATAAGTATCCTCTTATCGTTATCGAGCACACTGTATGTAGTCGTATATGTTACCAAAGTAAATAAAATACCATTTGGAATAAAGGTCCGTTGTCGATATAAATCCATATTTGGCAATTCTTCGCGTCTTTAGGCATACTTAACCAATACGCTTATATAAAGAAGCTAAGTCGCCAGGCCCGAGCTTAGTGGGGGGGGGGGGGCTGGGTGCGGCTGGTAAGCTATGCTCGCATTTTCGCCGGAAGAGAGTTTTAGTACGACATATTCTCTCAAATTCGGCCGAGAGATAGTTAATGTCGGCTGGAAACTCTTAATTTTCCCACACATTCGCCACCTGCATGTCATAGAGGCCTAAATTCACTCTCACAGCTTTTAATTTTCGTGCTCTCCCCTCCTCCTGCTTACGGCAGTCGCGATGACCTTCGTTCATTGTCTTTTGTTGTTGGAAATTTATCTTCCTCGCCCCCCTATGTCGGCTAAATTTTGGTTTCTGGATTCGGGCCTGTAAGTCGCTAACATTTTGGACCTAGAAATGGACACTTAAAAAAATGGCAGCGCATATAATAATGGCATATAAATAAGTATATCTGATTTGCATTCTATTGTTTTCCGATTTTACTCTAATTTAAAAAAAAAAGAGTTATGTTCGGTAAAATACGCGAGGTATCCCAATCGATGAGCGATTGATAGCGTCTGGTTATTCCATTCTACACCGGAAGTATCGGGTTTTGCCATGGACCACGCTGAATACTTCTTTAGTACAGCATTTTGTTGATATCGGATTTTTTTTTGTATAAACATATTTTATTCAAAGAACATGAATAGGATTGGGTAACAGGCAGAGCCTATGTGAAAACCCTCTCCTTGATACAGTATTATTTACATTACCGGTATATAAAAAATGAAAAACGTGTTGTATAATATATCAAATTAGGGAATTTTAATGAAAATTGGAAATAATAATTTTTAGAATGGTTGAGAAAGGTTAAAAATGGTAATATTTTCAGCAACGGAAAGATTATTTGATCCAAATAACAGATGATTGCTATTTCTGTATTCGAGAGGCAAAGTGCTTATCGTTCTGCGGCGTGCATCGGAGTGGTTTGAACATATGAAAAGAAAATGTTCATCATCTTCAAATGGATGACCACAAGTACAAGCTGGATCATCTGATATATGTCTCAAAAACATGTGGCCTTCAAGATCGCTACATAGGAGTCGTAATTTTGAATGAATAATTTCGTTTTTTCGCGAACCAAAAAAATAATATATGGGAATAATTGTGTCATTTTTTGGAAACATGGGATTGAAACCACGTAACTCGATAACAGACCATATTATAATCTAAAGCAAACGCATTAGACAATTTATTATTATGATCAATTGATAAATAATATAGGAATGATTGTTGCGAGAGATAAATTCGAGGAATTTAACAATTTGTAACTTCCGGTTAATTTCACGTAATTCAGGAATATTACTGAGAATATGAACGGGAAGTACTTGACATTGATAATCCAGGATGAAATTGGTGCCATTCTATTGGTCCGTTACTTTTGGCTAGACACATCACACCACTGATATAAAAATTGAAACTGTGTTTGCATTTATTTATGCTGAGATATCGCGCGAAGAGTAATTACTAACTTGCCAGAAGACGTTTCACCAACTCGCCAGAGGAAGCCTTACCAACTCATCAGAAGAAGTATCACCAACTCGCCAGAAGAAGTATTACCAACTCGCAAGAAGAAGCTTTAACAAGTCGCCAGAAGAGGCTTTACCTGTAGACGAGATGGGGACTCCGAGCATTACCATTATTTGCTGTTTGATTTTGCAAGCGGTAGGCTAGTTTTGTTTTTTAAGTCAAGTACATTATTAAGAACTTTAGCGAGAGAAAAATTGGGTTTAAAGTCCACTTTACACAAACTAGGTCGTTTCGGTCATTTATATTTCAATTATTCACTTGCGCGTATGGTTCTTTAGCAGTGAGAGGAAACTGGAGAAAACCCACGAGGTTTGACAGGCGATCATATTCCTTGTCGCGTACAATCGGGGACTCGAAACCACAGCAACTGATTCAATAATACAACGCGCACGCGCTAAACATTTGACTACCTCACCCTGCTACGAACTTTAGCAATTTAGCATTTTGTTATTATAACATTGATAAGATCAATGGTTAGATTATGAGAGAAAGAGAGAGAGAGAGAGAGAGAGAGAGAGGTAAATGGGGTTTAACGTCTACTCGATACTTTCGGCACTAACATATGGTTTAATTTTATTTAAATAAATCGCGCGAATTCGCTTGCGCGTAGAGGTCTTTAGTTGAAGGAAACCGGAGGACCCTGAAAAAACCCACGTGGTTGGACAGGCGACCCTACTCCTTGTCACGTACAACTGGGGAATTGAAACCACACCAGTTGACTCAATGACAGGCTTTATGGTACAGCTCGCACGTGCTAACCATTTGCCCCCCCCCCCTGTTAAATTATGAACAAGGCTGTTAATGATTATATAGTTAGAAAAGATTCTAATAATCAACAACCGACAAGTGCGTTTTGTGGTCATTAATTTTCTTGTCCAAAATTCAAGTGTCCATAATTCTTGTTAGAATTAAATGCATATTATATCTATAACATATCTGTAATGTCATCAAGTTTTGCAATACTTTGGGCGCTAATCCAAAAAAAAAACCGCTCCTTTTGGTGATTAGTAAAAGTTTTTGCCCATATTTCAAATATTCATAATTTTGTGCATGAAATCATTTAAAATTTACGATATGGTGTGTAGAATGTGCCTTATATTTATATCTATAACACTTCTTTTCTTCTCGGTCACGTTTTGAAAACTTTGGGTGCTACTGCCATGACAAACAAAACGTTCTTGTCGGCCCTTGTGGGTATTTGTTGGTGATAAGCAGGATCGGTTAGAACGTGTACGTTTTCACATCGGCACGGTCTAAATTATGTACAGGACATCATCAAGTTGCCGTAATGCAAACGAGGGGGGGGGGGAGGCGAATGGTTTAGATCATAAGGCCTGTCAAATGGGGTGGTTTGGATCCCCCTCCTTTACATGCCATATGTGAGCCCGAAATGACATAGTTCGTATCGAATAGGCGTTACACAACATTTCTCTGCCCTACCAATTGAAGCCTTTTACTTAACATGACGGCAATGGTGAATGTTGCGCGGAAGGCAAGTATACTTATCCTTTTAAAACAGCGTAGTTCCGATTCACAGGTTGTACGGGACAATGAGTAGGTCACATGTCCAACCTCGTGGCTTTTCTCCGGGTCCTCAAACTGCGAAAGACCCCTACGCGCAAGCGAATAATGTAAATAAAACTGAACCATCTTTCAGTCCCGAAATGACCTAGTTTGTCTCGAGTGGACGTTAACCTGACAAGGAGTAGGGTCGCCTGTCCAACCTCGTGGGTTTTCTCAGGGTCCACCGGTTTCCTCCCACTGCTAAAGACCTGCGCGCAAGCGAATTACCACGAATTATTGAAATAAAATTAAACCCTAAATTACCGAGTGGACGTTAAACCCCGTCTCTCTCTCTCTCTCTCTCTCTCTCTCTCTCTCTCTCTCGCATAGCACGACAGTTAGCTTTGATTGGTTCCTTAATGTATTTTATTGTAGTTCAGTATATGTGAAGCTAGTGAAAGGCCACCATCACCTATTGCGGATGCAATAGTTAGACAAGCCAGATTACATATTGGAGAGACGAAATGGAGCCAAGCTTCAAACTACTCAACAGGCCCTAATACAGACAAACGTCATATCTTCGTCGCCCACGTCATCAAAGAGGCTGGTGGATCTGTGCCGTCGTGGTAATTTAAATATATTTGTACACAAAACTTCATTTTGTCGTCCCATCCGAGCGACTGCATATACGTTGTCCCTTGCCAGGACCTCAGTCATGTACCACTGATTTGGGGAACCACGTTGGGAAATCTATATGGACGGAATCGAATACGGTGCGGCCAGGATAGCTATGTAATGGCTTACTCACTGAAACCTAAGTGATATGGCAGTATAATAGCGTCGGATTTTGGGGAAATGAAAATGAAATCATGTTCTGCACCGATTGGGCTAATGTACATTAGATGACCATACACCATACAGTGTGCTATTTGGTCAATTTTGTCTACGGTCTACTCTTATATCGAATTACAACTGCCAGGGGATCTTGTACCTTCACGCCAAAGTGGGGAAACCACTAGGCCAGCGAGCCAGCGTCTTACTCACTTAGCTACACAGGGATTTTGGGGACTTGTGGGAACTTAAAATGGTATCACTTTACTAGAGATAGTTTCACATGATTATGATACATATTATTAAGAAACGTGTGTATATTTCTTTTTTTAACACGTTGAGTATACTCGTAGTCGTGGTTGTTACGCCTGTGCCTGCTACGAGTATACTCGTAGTAAACATTATTGACTTGGTATATTAATATAATTTCTCGGCAATGGTGATGCACCGTATTATATGATGCGGTCATGAAAAAGAACATACGGTAAAAATAGCCATTAGCCAGTGCCGCACTATGAGTCATGTGCTGGCATTTGAGTTAATACCGGAAATGGTCGGCATATGTGGCGCGCACTTCAAACTAGGGTCGGCAGCATTTTTTGTCAATGGATAATTGAATGATTGATCAGAAAAGCCATTGAATTGATCATTTTTAAAAAGTTAGAAATTAGTGAAATTTCAAATGATGATTGGATTTTTTTTTACATTTCTTCAGGTATTTCTATGGAGGGCCCATTGGAGCTGGAGAATGGGGAAGTCGATGGTCCTTTTATTTAGGGGTTTCCCCTACTTGGATAAATGTTAACAGCCCCTTGATTGGTGACGTAATTGGTGATGGCGAAAATGTCGGAATAATGACGGGGACGAATAAAACTACCCATGTTGCCAGACTTCGAGTTGTCGAAAACGACTGGGGATTTCGACCTAACCAAACCCTGGCCTTTTGGAGATATGTCCATTATTGGTAATTTTGACACCGTCTTTATACTTCCCAAAACAGATGCAAAAGCGTCCATTGGCCATTCTTAACAAGCGTCGTAGAATCGGCTGTTTATATATTTTTATCCTAAATTTGAATTATGTTTTTTTTTATTTTGTATTATGTAAGCATTAAATTGTATAATGATTCTGAAATAAAAAGCTGTTTTCAATAATTTGATTTCTACCATTTTGTCTTACCATAAACCATTTTGTTTTTGACCTACGATAAAAAAAACTGAACAGTATTGTGTCACTAAAATAACCATAGATCTGTTAATGAACGTAAACAGTGCTGGATATTTTTTCGGGAACACCTGGTACCACTCTTCATTTGGTACTTTCACATAGTTAACAAGCTTTCATTGGGTATTTGTATATAAACTATGTTCCAACATGGTTTCCCATCGGTGTTGATGCCGGACAGAGGGCCTTGCAAGGAATTGCTATAATGTTTGGGACGGCGTGCAAGTAAAATAACCCTTGACAGTTGGAATTCTGAATAAGAGTAGGTCATAGAGTGCCACTGTCTGTGCAAATCTTCCCTCATATGTCGACGCAGAACAGTAGAATGTTAAACCCCATTTATTTTACTGTTTAGTTGGCAAGTCCAGGTACCTACGGACCTTAATGATATGGTTGTCGGCGAACAAGATCAAACCCATTTTCTGTCTACTTATCTGTCTATAAACTATGGAGTGTATTATTGTACAGAAGGAAGTATACCCAAACTTGCGACAGCACCAGATATTCCTCCGCGTTAATGAACTTATCATATATCCGTGTCTCTTTTAAGTTTTCATGTTTTTATATTTGAAAAATGTAACAGACCGGATGAGCTGGGAAATGACATAGTTCGTATCGAATGGGCGTTACACTACATTTATCTGTCCGACAAATTGAAGCCTTTTACTTAACATGACGGCAATGGTGAATGTTGCGCGGAAGGCAAGTATACTTATCCTTTTAAAACAGCGTGGTTCCGATTCCCCGGTTGTACGGGACAATGAGTAGGTCACATGTCCAACCTCGTGGCTTTTCTCCGGGTCCTCAAACTGCGAAAGACCCCTACGCGCAAGCGAATAATGTAAATAAAACTGAACCATCTTTCAGTCCCGAAATGACCTAGTTTGTCTCGAGTGGACGTTAACCTGACAAGGAGTAGGGTCGCCTGTCCAACCTCGTGAGTTTTCTCAGGGTCCACCGGTTTCCTCCCACTGCTAAAGACCTCTGCGCGCAAGCGAATTACCGCGAATTATTGAAATAAAATTAAACCCTAAATTACCGAGTGGACGTTAAACCCCGTCTCTCTCTCTCTGCGCGCAAGCGATTTACCGCGAATTAATGAAATAAAATTAAACCCTAAATTAACGAGTGGACGTTAAACCCCGTCTCTCTCTCTCTCTCTCTCTCTCTCTCTCTCTCTCTCTCTCTCTCTCTCTCTCTCTCTCGCATAGCACGACAGTTAGCTTTGATTGGTTCCTTTAATTGTAATGTATTTGATTGTAGTTCAGTATATGTGGAGCTTGTGAAAGGCCACCATCGCCTATTGCGGATGCAATAGTTAGACAAGCCAGATTACATATTGGAGAGACGAGATGGAGCCAAGCTTCAAACTACTCAACAGGCCCTAATACAGACAAACGTCATATCTTCGTCGCTCACGTCATCAAAGAGGCTGGTGGATCTGTGCCGTCGTGGTAATTTAAATATATTTGACCTTTATATTTGTACCCGAAACTTCATTTTGTCGTCCCATCCGAGCGACTGCATATACGTTGTCCCTTGCCAGGACCTCAGTCATGTACCACTGATAAGGGGAACCACGTTGGGAAGTCTATATGGATGGAATCGAATATAATTTCTCGGCAATGGTGATGCACCGTATTATATGATGCGGCCATGAAAAAGAACATACGGTAAAAATAGCCATTAGCCAGTGCCGCACTATGAGTCATATGCTGGCATTTGAGTTAATACCGGAAATGGTCGGAATATGTGGCGCGCACCTCAAACTAGGGTCGGCAGCATTTTTTGTCAATGGATAATTGAATGATTGATCTGAAAGACCATTTAATTGATCATTTTTAAAAAGTTAGAAATTAGTGAAATTTCAAATGACGATTGGATTTTTTTTTACATTTCTTCAGGTATTTCTATGGAGGGCCCATTGGAGCTGGAGAATGGGGAAGTCGATGGTCCTTTTATTTAGGGGTTTCCCCTACTTGGATAAATGTTAACAGCCCCTTGATTGGTGACGTAATTGGTGATGGCGAAAATGTTGGAATAATGACGGGGCGGAATAAGACTACCCATGTTGCCAGACTTCGCGTTGTCGAAAACGACTGGGGATTTCGACCTAACCAAACCCTGGCCTTTTGGAGATATGTCCATTATTGGTAATTTTGTCACCGTCTTTATACTTCCCAAAACAGATGCAAGAGCGTCTAGTGGCCATTTTTAACACGCGTCGTAAAATCGACTGTTTATACATGTTTTTTTCATTAAATTTAAATTATGTTTTTTTTTATTTTGTATTATGTAAGCATTAAATTGTATAATGATTCTGAAATAAAAAGCTGTTTTCAATAATTTAATTTCTACCAATTTGTCTTACCATAAACCATTTTGTTTTTGACCTACGATAAAAAAAACAAACTGAACAGTATTGTGTCACTAAAATAACCATAGATCTGTTAATGAACGTAAACAGTGCTGGATATTTTTTCGGGAACACCTGGTACCACTCTTCATTTGGTACTTTCACATAGTTAACAAGCTTTCATTGGATATTTGTATATAAACTATGTTCCGACATGGTTTCCCATCGGTGTTGATGCCGGACAGAAGGCCTTGCAAGGAATTGCTATAATGTTTGGGACGGCGTGCAAGTAAAATAACCCTTGACAGTTGGAATTCTGAATAAGAGTAGGTCATAGAGTGCCACTGTCTGTGCAAATCTTCCCTCATATGTCGACGCAGAACAGTAGAATGTTAAACCCCATTTGTTTTACTGTTTAGTTGGCAATCAAGATCAAACCCATTGGTCTACTTATCTGTCTATAAACTATGGGGTGTATTATTGTACAGAAGGAAGTATACCTAAACTTGCGACAGCACCAGATATTCCTCCGCGTTAATGAACTTATCATATATCCGTGTCTCTTTTAAGTTTTCATGTTTTTATATTTGAAAAATGTAACAGACCGGATGAACTGGGAAAGGGGGAGGTCGAGGCGATGTGGCTCGGTGAGTAAGAAGGCATTGACTCACTAACTGGTATAAAGGTCATGTGTTCGATGCCGTTGTTGATTGAGAAATATCCTGGAATTTATCAGCGCGGTGTTCTATGCGTTCAGAACAGATCACCTGGCAATGCCATTATCGAGTCGCTGGATACCGACGCCCCGCGTAGACATTGGAATCCGAAATACGGTTAATCTGCAGCGCCGGTGTCCCGGATAAATGTCCCCATGACACACTGTGTAATTATGGGGGATTTGTTAAAAATCTTCACTTCTATTAACTAGACGCGATTTTGTCGGTGTAGTCGTTCCATACATCCACAGCAGAAGCACACCTTGCTTCGTTCACAATCCGTGTAAATGTGGGGGATTTATAATCTTAATAATTTGAAGGTGTAGTTGTTCCATACATCAGTTGCATGATTATACCCTGCATCGTGCATACCACATGTCACAATCGCGAGTATACTCGTGTAATTATTCCAAAGTGGATTTTGTCGGTGCAGTCATTCTATACACCAGTTTTGTAAACGACACATGTCACAACCCATGTCATTACCTCAACGTGATTTTGTCGGTGCAGTCGTTCCATACACCAGTAGTAGGGTTGTGGGCGTATTAATACCCTGCTTTGTACACGACACATGTCACGACCCATGTCATTACCTCAAAGTGATTTTGTCGGTGCAGTCGCTCCATACATCATTAGTAGTATTGTGGGCGTAATAATACCCTGCATAATACACGACACATGTCACAACCGATGTCACCACCCCAACATGACTTTGTCGGTGCAGTCGCTTCATACATCAGTAGTAGGATTGTGGGCGTATTAATACCCTGCATAATACACGACACGTGGTACAGCCCATTTTATTACCCCAACGTGATTTTTGTCGGTGAAATCGTTCCATACACCAGTAGTAGGATTGTGGGCGTATTAATACCCTGCATAATACACGACACGTGGTACAGCCCATTTTATTACCTCAACGTGATTTTTGTCGGTGAAACCGTTCCATACACCAGTAGTAGGATTGTGGGTGTATTAATACCCTGCATAATACACGACTGATGGTACAGCCCATTTTATTACCTCAACGTGATTTTTGTCTGTGAAATCGTTCCATAAACAGTAGTAGGATTATAAGTGTATTAATAACATGTTATCGCTGTTTATTCTCCTTCGTCACAGGCGGCAAGTCAACAAAAATCGACCAAACGACAACTTATAGCAGACGACATATAGTGTGTGTCTAACCCGTTTCATTGAAATCAATATGGCGCTAGAGTGATAGCAATCTAGGGATTTATCGAATGTCGCGGTAGTGATCATTTTTTATCTTAAAACATTCAAGCAACCACATGTTCTAGAAAACATCTTTAACCGGCCGAGGTAAGTTATGTCATTTTTACTTTCACTTAAAATATGATTGATGGCTATATTATCACACAGTAGTGTCTAAGCCATGCACTCCAGAATTCGGCTCGGGTCTTTTTTTACGGTACGGCGATAGAGATTTCCAGAAATTTAATTTTGATTATTTTCGATCCGATATCAGCCTGGTGGCAGCGGAACTTAATACATATTGCACACACATTAACAATAAGGACATTTTAACCGATGAATAGCATACTTTTCACGGAAAGTGGGCATTATTTTTTTATATTATTAGATTTTGTAGATGATGTAAAAAATGTTGGTTATTGTATGATGAGTATGGTTTGGTGACATCTTATTTCCCCTTAAAATAAATGACCATTAAAACAAGACACAGTTTCATATTATGATTTTTATTCCTGGGTACGTTTCGACGAGTGTCCTCTTCTTTCCAATCTAGAAATGGCAGATAACGACGCGCGAAACGTCGCCAAAAAAACATCAAAGAAACTTATGACTTCGTTTTATTCTCAATCAGTTACTAAATCATGTTGCTTAATCAATTTAATAATGCCCACTGATTGTTTTCCGTGTATATTTCTAAATATGTACAATGATAGGATTCTTATTAGTTGAATCTAGGGTTTATACACAAGAACTTGGCTGTAACGCCGTTATCACTTCATACAAAACTTTCAATAAAACAAAGAGATATTCAGTAAAACGCATTTATTACATTTATTACATTTCATACTTAGAACTTGACTCACAGAATAGTTCCGCTTAAACAATATACTAGTGACCACTTATTTTTCGGTGGATTCAAACTGGGTGTAAAGGGTCCTGAGGTGGTAGAATTCCTACATGTTGATAATGCTCAATGTTATTGTATTGGCATCATTATAATATGATCGAGAACAGACCGTTTGTCTCATCAATCATAATTTTGCAATGATGATTCAGTTGCCTTCCTAACTTGTGTTATATTACTTCCCGGCTTGAAGGGAGTACTTATGATATCAGAAGTGGGATTGAGGGGTCTTTTGGCTAACGCCACAAAGTTTGTCATTGAGTCAAGTGGCGTGGATTTGAGTAGGTTCGTCTCGTGAGTATTCTCGGGGTCATTCGACTTTCTCCAACTGCTAAGGGTCCCCACGGGCATGGGGTTTAACCAATTCCGAAATGACTTAGTTTGTGTCGAGTTGACGTTAAACCCCATATATCTATCTCTCCTTGTCTCCCTCTATATATATATATGAAGAAGATACCCTCTCTCTCTCTCCCTCTCCCCCTCTCGCTCTCTCCCTCTCCCTCCCTCCCTCCACCTCTCTCTCTCTCTCTCTCTGTTTTCAATATGAAATTTCTCGAATCTATACAACAATGTGATCTTTATTTATTTCCATCATACCCATATCGACGGTGTCTGTCCCTACCTGTCCTGACAGGGCTGATCTTATTAATAAAGGCTGTCAGTTGTACAGTTTGTTATAATACGACCTTTGTTAACGTTTGTGGACATATTATCATGGTAATGTACACAATACTTATATACTGCATTTAACAAAAGACCTTTACGATGAGGCGTCGATAAGGCATGTCTTGGTATTATGCTGAATATTCAATGAACATCGTTATAAAGAGGTAGCCAACAAGGGTCACTACTGTTTGCTTGTTTGTTAGGTACATATGGGGATGATTTTAACAACCTTATGTCTTGGTAATGATAATAAACACGAATATTTCTAGATTTATTGAATGTGTACATTATTTTTTAACAATAAATATGAATAATCTTTGAATGTCATGCAATATTAGATAACCCTGATACCACGTCCAATAGTTGAATACTATTTTTAATATATGGAGAGTTGAATATCACTTCTTATATGGGGATTTTACATATTTAAATATCACTTCTTATATGGGGATTTTACATTGTTGAATGTCGCTTCACATATGAACATTTCACAGAGTAAAATACCACTTCTCATGCGAGGATTTCCCAGAAATATAACTTCTTAAATGTTGTTTTTTTTCACATAGTTGAGTATCACTTCTCATATGAGGGAGAGAGAGAAATGGGGTTTAACGTTCACTCGACACAAATTAGGTAATTTTGGGACTAACGTATGTTTTTACTCAAATTTCAAATCAGTTATGTCCAGCGAAATCGAATAGCAATCCGGAACATATTGTTATTCTGGTCCACATCGATAGTATTTATTGTGCATACTCTCCAGATAAGAATATGACATCACCGTTTGACATGACTTGTGGGATATGTTTAGCCGCGTTCTTTGAGTTCCTTGTTACAAATGGCGCTGAAACAAATTATGGTACAAGATTCGAGTATATACCAATGGTAAAATGTTTATTTTGTCTTCAATATTGGATATCAGAAGCCCATATTTTACCAGTAAGATAACAACACCAATGTTGATTTAAATTGACAAATAATTCCTGTTTTCAATGTCGAATATTTTTGATAATATTGAGTTAGAGACTTAGCTACTTTAAAATGGACTTTTGTGATTACACGTTTATGACATCTCAGCCTTTAATTCAATGTTTAATGCCATGTAAAATATTGAATGACTTGTTGGGTACGTGACACAGAATAATCTGACGAGTTAAGTAGTTTTACGAAAATATATAAACTATAAAGGTGTGACAAATTAAAACATGCGAGATTGAATGTTCTATAGATTAGGCCGAACAGATGTAATTTTCAGCCACATGCCATGGGTATATTTTAGAAGCTCTGTGGTGGCAATATAGATGGGAAGTGTAGGGTGTGTTTTTGGTGGGTAGAGTGCATGCAAAACAGCGTTTCACCACGGACTACCCCTAACAAGTGTCAACTATGCTTTAAAAATTATGTTGGTCTTTTTCTCGTACCATGACTGAAGTTGAAACAAGAGGGGCATTATTTTCGAGAATCCAGTTCAATGCCCCCTCGACCACAGCTCATTGAGACTGACAAGAAAAGTAGTTCGTTGTGGTCCAGCCAAAATACTCCCAAGTGGTCTCAGAATGCCTGACGTATTGTGTTAACGGGGCGTTCATCTCCAGTTCTATCCAGTGTGGTTGCCGCTTGTCAGTTGTGTAGGACGAAGGACATGGACAGAGAACACGTATAGTGATTCGGGTCGTACGAAAAACCGAGTTCCCGTATACACATTGGCGTAAACGCAAAAGATCCCTAGGGAGTTGAAGTTAGATATAAGAGTAGGTCATCGTGGCGCTGTCTGGGTAAAATGTCCTTAATGGTACATCGTATGGGGTATATCCGTCTTCATTCTCCTAGTCGGGGTAGAACGGTAGGACGTTAAACCCAATTCATTTTATTTCATTTTCCAACCTCGTGTTTTTTTCTCCGGGATCTCATATTACCCAACACAGCTAAAGACCACAACGCTGAAGCGAATCGTAGAAATAAAATAAAAATGAAATTTAACCATATTTAAGTGCCAGAATGATGTCCCCCCCCCCCTCCCCAATGTTCTCCCTTTTTCAATTATTACACTGCTGCTTACAACTGGTGACGGACGACAATCGATACAAAACCGCAAACATTTGGGTTATGCCCTAAACTTTTTGTATCCGGCTGTATATCGTAAAATTGTTGAATTGTTTCAACCGGAGGTCAATTGGACTATAACCTTATTTATGTTAATATATATGCTAGTAGGTTAACTATCAATGGGACCAGACCTGAATTGCCTACTTGTGTACGCCATTGTTTTATCAACACTTGACCGCATGTTGTTGGCTGATTGTTAGAATGTGGAACAGTATACGACTACTATTTCTAGTTGTGTGTGGACACCCTTTTCCAGTTAAGGTGAGGGAGAGAGAGAGAGAGATATAGAGAGAAAGAAAGAAAGAGAGAGAAATGGGGTTTAAAGTCCACTCAGCACAACAAGGCCATTTCGGGACCAGCATATGGTTTAATTTTATTTCAATAATTTTCTTGCGCGTCGGGGTCTTTAGCAGTGGGAGGAAACCGGTGTGCCCGGAGGAAAAGGTGTTATAGCAGACAGGACTTTTCGTTAGTTGGAGTTTAATGACTGCTTCCACCGAGAGAGAAATCGCAGACTAATACTACTAGCCTAAAGTTAAAATACGCCTCTACCTAGGGCGGTATAGCAGAAAAAACACGTTGTTCGTTAGTTTAGGTTTACGTCGGCTTCTATCGAGAATATCCCAGACTACTACTTCTAGCTGGATATTAACGCTCGCTTCTAACTCGAGTCAAATGGTGTGGTTTCGATTCCCCGGTTTACGTGACAAGGAGTAGGATCTCCTGCCCAACCTGTTGGGTTATCTCCGGGTCATCTGGTTTCCTCCCACTGCTCACTGCTAAAGATCCCTACACACAAGCTAATTACTGAAATAAACTTGAACCATGCATTAGTTCCGAAATTACCTAGTTTTGTGTCGATCGGGCGTTTACCTCTCTCTGTCTGTCTCCCTCTGACTCTCTCGTGCCCCCTCTCTCTCCTCTCCATTGAACATGTTGCTAAAATGTTGATAATAGAGAATCGTTGTGCTTGATAACAATAATAGGATACTTATCGAAACGTCGTGCTTGTAAATAATAAACCAGTGATTTTTTTTACCATATAATTGAATTAGTTCTGCTATGATTGTATAGATGTTTAATTACGCGGCTGAACCACCAGTAAGATGGAGATTTTATTTGTTGGGCGGGGAAAATGTTTCACCTACAAATGCAGCAAGTTTCTCGGTCAACACCGGGAATGAACCTAGGATGTTTTGCACCTCACACAGAGAGATAGAGAGAGATAGAGAGAGAGAGAGAGAGAGAGAGATGGGGTTTGACGTCCACTCGACATAAACTAGGTCACTTTGGGACTAACGTATGGTATTTTCAATTTTTATTTCAATAATTCGCTTGCGCGTAGGGGTCTTACCTGTGAGTCACCCTGACGACTTAATGTTATAGCACCAACAAATGTACGGTTTTAATAGGTCCATAAAGTTGGCCTAGTTTTGTAATATAGACCGTATAACGGGAGTAGTTGGGACAGCAGGGAGGCAGTTTATGAATGTAAATGAGGTAGAGAGTACAGAATAATCAAACATATAGGTTATTGAACTATCGATCTTATTGTCTCCATTCTGTCACTACCAGTAATCTCCCCTTAATCAATAAATAAACAACAACAAGCATCCGTCAAGATCATTCTAAACAGTGTCGACATAATAACTTCTCCCTCCAGGGAACGATATATATCAATAATGACACCTCCCTGAAGTATTGTGGGTTATGTAAAATGACTGCTGTAGCGGATTTATCAGGATTTTGCACGGCATCATTAAAACCTCATTTATCTTGGTTGTATTGATTTTGTGTAATTGATAATCGATATGTTTATAAAGGCCATCCAGGAGGCTTGATTGATAAACTTAATCGCTTATATCAATAGGTATTGGGAGTGGGTGCTATTATTGGTAAGGCAAGAAATAAAAGTGCGCGAGTAGAGTGGGAACAGTCATTATGACAAAGTGAGAGAGAGAACCCAGTTAACATGGATCGTTAGATTTACGTTACTTTTACGTCATTATGGTTAGATTTAGGTTAGCGTCCAATAATGGTAAAATTGTATGGTTAAATTTACGTTACTTTTACGTCAGAATGGTTATGGTTAGTTTTTCGTCAGAAAATGACGTAAATCTAACGTAAATTTTATGACGGTTATATAACCAATTTTTTTCGCTTCAATACTTCTGGATTAAATAACCATACCAGTGTGTGCACATTATAAGAATTGATAAATAGTCGGAAATCAGTCATAATAATTAAATATGTATTATTGGTGATAATTCTAACGTTAATCTAACGTAAATTTTACGTCAGGTTGCTAACCGTTAGTTTATGGTTAGTTTTCTGACGTAAATCTAACGTTAGTTTTCTAACGTAAATCTAACGTTAGTTTTCTAACGTAAATCTAACGTTAGTTTTCTAACGTAAATATAACGTTAGTTTTCGAACGTAAATATAACATTAGTAAATATAACATAAAACAAGATGATCCATGGTGATAATTCTAACGTTAATCTAACGTAAATTTTATGTCTGGTTTCTAACCGTTAGTTTATGGTTAGTTTTCTAACGTAAATCTAACGTTAGTTTTCTAACGTAATTACCAAGTTCCGAGACAATCAATTCAGACGCCAAACCTGGATGTTAGATCCCTGCATTGTCCGAGAAAGTTCATGTTGATTTTCCGGCGTGGTTTCCCTTGTCAGTGATGCAGACGGAGGGCCTGACAAGGACAGCTGCCTAGTCGTTCGGATGGGATGAAAAACCCATGTCCTGTGTACACATTGGCGTGCACGTAAAAGATCCCTTGGCAGTTGGAATTTAGTTGCTGCCCGGGCAAAAATTTCCCTTATACCACACTGTATGGTGTATGCCCGTCTTCAATTAGCCCGGGTTAGGTGCAGAAGAGAGAGGCACATCCACACAAAGAAGAAATGGGTTTGTAGACATCAAATTGGGTATGGCTGCAGGAAAGCTTCTGTGTTTCCTTTGTAATGAAGCGACTCAATGAACAAGCCTGAACATCACCCACAGGAGAATACTATTGTTGTAGGCTGGAATAATCAGACGCCAATTCAATTTGGACTTTTCGCATACATGTATTTCGCTGAACATAACTGATTAGAAGTTACTGTAAAAACATAAATGATTGAATGTGATTCAGTTTATATACATTCATGTTATATTTTTACATGCCTTGCTACCCATTTGTATGCATTTCCAAGTGCCCAAGAATAGAGATTTAGCTCCTTTAAGAATTGCGGTCTGTAGGTGACACACAAAGAGAAAAATGAATAAATGAATGACCTATTCTCATTTCGAATTCCAACTGTCAAGGGTTCTTGTAGGTGTACCATGAGCACAAGATATTGTTTTTTTGTCCTTTTCGAATGGCTAGACACTGGTTTTGCCAGATCCTACACCACTAACAAGGGGAACTTTCTCGACCAACACCGAGATTGAACCCCTCATTTGCTAGCCATTTTGTTACTGAGTCACAGCAGCTCCTTCAGAAAATGAGGTTAAATCCAAAACCGTACATAGTCGTTCGGATTGTGTACCTATTGGCGTGCATGTAAAACATTCCCTTTGTCCAGGCAATATTACTGTCAAATGAACATCTTCATTAGCTAAGTCGGAACAGAACTGTAGGACATTAAACCCCATTGCATTTTGTACATGACATGGAGCACAAATTCACCTGTCCAACCTCATGGGTTTTCTCTAATGCTGTGGCTATTCCAAACAATGAGGCGTAAGAATTATTGATGGACAAGTCCAAAATTTGGTAACTTGCGTTTGCGCTACTGGAACATTTACCATGTCGTAAAAATAGTCTATCAATAATTCTTACGCCTCGTTGTAAGAATAGCCTCGTCGTTTCTCTAACTCCTCTGATTTCCTCCAACTACTAAAGAACCCTAGCACAAGTGAATTATTGAAAATATATTGAATCATATGTAAATTCAAGTTTGGGTCGAGCGGAGGTTAAACCCCATTATTATATAATTTCAATTTCCTCCAAATTGATGACAAAAATATGGATTATTGCATGAAAAAAAAAATCCCCCAAAATATTATATAACGGTACTTTAATAATGTAATAATTCTTTTTTTTTTTTGCACTGCACAAAAAATCTTACATCCCAAATATTTTTGAGTAGCGTCTGAAACGTTGCAGGCGCGGATCCAGAGGGGGGTTCCAGGGGGTCCGGACCCCCCCCTGCTCAGACTTGAAAATTTAAATCTTAAATCTAAAAGCCAGAATCTGACCCACAAATTGCGAGTTTGTATACATTGAGTTGAGCAGAATGGAAGAAAGGCTTCTACAGCCTAATCCTCCTTTACCCTTCTTAAATAAAGTTATTATTACTATTATTAGTTATGATTCATAGCCAAAAACGTTGACAGCATAAATCGCTGTCGGGACGAATTAACCCCATGGCAAATCGCCTATTGACGACGGTAATTTTTTAATACCGTACTGTATGAAAATATAAGTTTTATTAACGCTGTTGGCTGTTTGCCTGTTGACGTTGAATATTGTTGTGTTTGCTTTTTAATTTTATCGGCAGCGTTGATAAGAAAAAAAAAACCTGGTCATTTATGTTATCAGATTTTAAAAAAAAATAACAAATATGCTAGCAGAATTTATCCGATTTTTAAAAAAAAATTGATACATAACATATTCACCGCTTATGTATTATTATTATACCTGAAGAAAATGTCTTATTAGGTGGACTTGGAACATGCCCTTACCGCGAAACAGTGGAAGGTAGGCCTACACTACGGCGATGGAAGTCGTTATTCGTAAGACTTTTTTATTACCGCATTTAGAACGTGTAAATTATCCATGCCATTACATCCTACTTTACTAGTCCAGAGGGTTGGAAAATATTTTTAAATCCAAGTTACATTTGAAAAGATTTACGTAAAGCTTTTCAAACCATGAAGTGGAATTTTTCCATTTTTTTAAATTCGGAGTGTTAAGATAAAATTTGTATCATCAATTAATTGGAATATTTTTGACCAGAATAATGATTGGGACATATTATTCAGTTACAACAAGAGTGTTATTGGGCCTTTAAAAGAGCGAAATCTGTAATATTTGTGACCTAGAAATTGATAGAAGTGGGTCACAACGCATATAATAATGTAATATGAATGTACATGTATATAAACGGATTTAAATTCAATCATTTCCGTCTTTAATCTCATTTCAAACCAGTTATGTTCGGCGAAACACGTCCCGTAATTTTGGAATTTACCTTCCGGAAATACGTCAGAATGCACCAAATTGAATCTAATTTGCCAAATTTTTCTGGGGAAGGGCCAGAAACCCCCTGTTAATTGCTCAAGCGCCTTCGGCGCTGGCGGTGGAGGGCTACGCCCACCGCAATTATCAAACCTAGAACCCCCCCTGCAAAAAATCCTGGATCCACGCCTGCGTTGGCAGTCCGAGTCTGAAAAGTCGCCAGACTGAGTCCGAAATGACGCAGGACCAAAATGACATGTAATCCATACATCTATGCCAATTATGAATTATATTTTATTATTAAATTGTTCAATTTGCTAATTTCTACCATTTCAAACAATAATCATCATACATTGTTTTTGTATTTGTATCGCGATCAAAAATATAAGACTGGTTGATTAAAAGCTTGCTTTAAATCTTTACATATATATATGAAATTATAATTTGTTCTTAAAATGAAACTTATTGGAATACAACATTAGTTTAATTAAAAGATTTAGATATCTTGCAATTTGTATCTGATTTTAAAATTGTTAAACTTGTCTTTCTTTGTATTAAATATATATAACTTATTATAAGTTGTAAAAACAAAGCTTATCAAATTTATTGGAGATAGGGTCTCGTATAATAATATGGGTGCAGTGGAATTTGCAATCAAATTCAATCCAAAACATATTTTTACTATATTTTTTTGTATGTCAAGAAAGAATGGAATCGAGTTTGAGCCAGTTATTGTCCCCGATTACGTCTACAAAAGAAATCTGAAAATTATGTATTTTATTATTTGATTATCCTTATAATATTGAGTAGTTATACGACCCTAAAATAAAATCAATTAGAGTTAGAATATAAAATAGGTCATGATTCGACTGTTGTTTTATTTTTTCGAATTTAAAAGCTCAGCACTTATAAATATGTTGTAAAACCATCCCATATTACTATTAGAATAAAGCTTATGAAAATATTGACGGTAGGGCAAACGTCTCGATCAAAGACCTCTCTCTGAAAATTAAAATTCCCCGATCTCATAATCCTTTTAACAATATCGCGTAGTTATGTAGCCCCATATATAAAATTTACACCAGTCAATAACATTAGTCTTGTGGGGCAAGGTCAAGGTCGGGACTTTTATTTACACTATAGATCGGTATATATTATATTATTTCTATCGATATTTCATTTTTTTTTATTTTTTAAAGTTATGTTTAGTGTTGTTATTTATCTATATCGCTTTAAGTATTTATTAAATATATTTTTTGTGTGATGATCTCACCGGTTCTGTCTGGTATTAACCGGAACCTATACGGAATTATGGGAATTAAAAATGGCGGCTTGGTTCATAATTATGAAAAATATATCCTGTATGAAATGTTTTACGAGTTAAATAAAGTTATTCACAACGATTTGAAGTTCAGCTTAGTAAAATTGAAGGTAAGTGCCCTTTTTTGTACGAACATCCGTCAAAGCATATAGATAGATCTACTGTTGACAAAAACTAATCGAAAACAAATCCTCGCGGCGGGCCGTGGATGGAAAATTTTGTTACGTAAAATTCGTATTTTAAATTGGCCTAACCAGTATTTTTGTTTGCACATTATGCACTATACATTGTCCGTAAACAATACGATTTATGCACAATTAAGACTGCCTGTATTCGAAAGTAATACTGGTTCAAAAATTCTGTAAAAAAATCGCGATTTTAAAGTCACTAATTTTAAAATGGCAAAATTATCAAACAAATATTAAATAGTCAGAGCAGGTATAAGCTCTATCACACATGTAGGCCCTACTGCTAAATTACAGACTTTGCTAATTATAATATAGCAAGTATTTTCTAAACATTTGTAGGGGTATTTCATTTTTGGGGGGTGTTTTTTGTTCAACTTTCTACTTATAATTTTGCCAATTAATGATGCATAATATTGAGTTGCATGACATTTCAGGGTATCAGCCAAATTCAACACCAGGCTAATTCAACACCAGTAAAATCCGCGTATTCAAGACCAGTTTTTTTGTAAGGTTGATTGGTCGGTATATAAAGGGGCTAATTAGTACTCATCAGTGCCAACGTCGGTGGGTGTTAATTAATCTGAACGACTAGACAGCTGTCCTTGTCAGGCCCTCCTTCTGCATCACTGACAAGGGGAAATCACGTCGGACAGTCGAGATGAACTTTCTCTGCCAATGCAGGGATCGAACACCCGACCTCCAGGCTAGCGAATCAGCGCCTTATCCACTTAGCCACCGTGATCCCCTTTACAATCTCAAGCTTAAGATTAAATAATTTAAACAACAACTCAATAAAAAAAAAACAATTTAATACCGGTACATCAAACACCAATCATTAATTTATCGTATAGGCTTCTATCCACACTGATGAGTACTAATTAGTACCTTTTTACACCGACCAATCAACCCTATAATACTGGTCTTGAATACGCCGATTTTACCGTGTTGAATTAGCCTGGTGTTTAATACGCCAGGATTCCATTTCGGTACTCCGTCATTTCGGACTTAACATAGACAACGTTTCTGACTCAGTTCAGTAGGACAACTTTTCGGATTCAGTTTGGCAACGATACAGACTATGAATAATTAAAAGACTGTTGAAAGTCTATGAGATATATATAGTAACAGCTGTTTGTTTTATGTGAAACGAATAGTTGTCTTTAGATTTATTAAATTGATCGGCGATTGTTGAGACTGTGATTAACATTGCCTGTCAGTTCCTGTTATCCTTTGTTTTATTTGACAATAAAATATGGTTGAAAACTTGTGTATAATTAGTATGGAATATTAATTGCAACCAGCACACGGTCCGTGTTTCGTCATCTGGCTGTTTCATTCTTAGTTAAATTCATACCTTTTCCTATGTTGTTAAAGGGCCGTGCATGGAATGAATGAAATGGGGGTTTAACGTCCTACGCTTAAGCACCTAGCCTGGGCTATTTGAAGACGGGCATACGCCGTACAGTGTGCTATGAGGGAAATTTTGCCCGGGCAGCGGCACCACAGCCTACTCTTATACCGAATTCCAACTGCCAAGGTGTCTTTTACGTGCACTCCAATGCGTACACGGGACCTCGGTTTTCCGTCCCATCCGAACGACTAGGCAGCTGTCCTTGTCAGGCCCTCCTTCTGCATCACTGACAAGGGGAAATCACGCCGGAAATTGAGATGAACTTTCTCGACCTATGCAGGGATTGAACACTCGACCTCCAGACTAGCGAACCAGCGCCTTATCCACTTAGCCACCGTGATCCCCGCCCTGCATGGAGGTGGGGTGGATGGACGAATGGTTATCACATGCACGCTGTATCATAATAAAGTCATTGAGTCAACTGGAATACCTATCTGCCAAAAAAAGCAATAGCTTGATAAATTCATAAATTTGCTTGTCCCATATGGCAGTGAGGGGACAATGTACATGTAGTACGCATTAAAAATCAAGAGCCAAGGTGTCTGAGTAAGATGTTGGCTCGCTAATATGGAGATCCCATGTTCGATCCCTGCGGTGGCCAAAAATGTTCGGATGGGACAAAAACCGAGATCTATACTATTGTTCAAATTGGCGTGCATGTTGGAAATCAGTATAAGTGTAGACAGTAGCACAACGGCCTGGGCAATTTTCTGTCATAGCACACTTTATGACATTTGTCTGTCTTCATTAGCCCAGTCGGGGCAGAACAGTATGATGTTGAACCCAATTTCATAAAGATCCGCAGAAGGTTGGCTATAAAAGGCCATAATCTAAATCTACCTTTGATGGAATTTCTTTGCTGGGTATAGTATAGTCATTTCGGGGGGGGGGGGCAATAAATAATGTCCTGTGTAAACATTTACATGCAATAAAAGACCCCATGGCCATTAGACATCAATTTTGCTTATAGCACACTGTATGGTGTATTTTTATTTTTATTAGCCTAGTCAGAGCTAAACAATAGGACGTTAAACCCAAATTCATTTGTTTTTTGTAGTATAAAGTTCCTTTTTACTTTTTTTTTTACAGATCCTATATTTGAGCACCATAGGTGGCAGTAATGTCAAAGAAGTTATAAAAAAGTTTTATAAGGGCTTTGTATATGGAAGCCAGACAACACTACTACTTGTCACAAACAGATTTCGGATCAAAACCATTCCATTAAATTCAGTGACAGACCTCATGATCAAAAGCACATGTATCAGAAATAGACTTCTTAAAAATGTATTAATATAAATATATATGTATCTATGGTAGCACAAAAATTCATCAGTAGCATGGCTAAAATAGTTTATGTGTGATCTTTTGACAGTCAATTATTCTTATTTAAACAGTTTTGTTTCAATGAGATATCCTGATATTTCTCTCTACTGCAACCAGTTAACAATAACTTTTTGGGTCTCTTACAAATACCTGTACTTCAAATTTTTGTGATGGATCAACCATAGCAAAGTTCTGTGTTAAAATTAGATTGGTTATGTAATATTGGTGTAGCTTTCTTGAATAGCTGTTTCCTAAATTGTCCCCAAGTTAATGCTGTGGATAAACTGTTACAAATGTCTGCTTTGTATTCTATTCTATTACATTATATATTTATCTTTTAAAATAAAGTATAGATACATGTACTTGTAGTATATTTTTTGTAATTATGTAAATTGTGCTGTTTTGTGACATTTGGTTGCAATAACATTTAAAATTCTGAATGATTATTGGTTAATAGAGAAATGAGGTTTAACTTCAATTCGACTCACGCCAGGTTATTTTGTTACTAACATGTGGATTAAATTATCGAAACCACAATGTATCACAATGCTTTAACCAATCATCGAGGGATCACATGGGTAAGACGCTTGCCAGTCTGGAGGTCGAGTGTTCGATTCCTGCATTGACTGTGAAAGTTTATCCGTATTTTCCGACATGGTTTCCCCTTGTCAGTGATGCAGGATGGAGGGTCTGACAGCTGTCTAGTCGGTCAGATGGAAGGAAAAAAACTGAGGTCTTGTGTACACATTGGCGTGCACGTAAAAGATCCCTTGGCAGTTGGAATTCGATATAAGAGTAAGACGTATGGCCGCTGCCCAGGAAATATCCCTCAAAGCACAGTGCATGGCGTAAAAGATCCCTTAGCAGTTGGAATTTGTAGGCCGTAGCGACATAGCACACTGTATATGCCTGTCTTCATTAGCCCAGGATGTTAAACCCTATTTCATTTCGATCACAGTTCTTGTATATATATATGTTGTCTAATCTATTTTCATAATGTAAAAAGGGGGATCACGGTGGCTAAGTGGATAAGGCGCTGGATCGCTAGCCTGGAGGTCGAGTGTTCGATCCCTGCATTGGCCGAGAAAGTTCATCTCGATTTTCCGGCGTGATTTCCCCTTGTCAGTGATGCAGAAGGAGGGCCTGACAAAGACAGCTGCCTAGTCGTTCGGATGGGTCGAAAAACAGAGGTCCTGTGTACAAATTGGAGTGCACGTAAAAGATCCCTTGGCAGTTGGAATTCTATATAAGAGTAGGCCGTAGCGCCGCTGCCCGGGCAAAAAATTTCCCTCATAGCACACTGTATGGCGTATGCCCGTCTTCAATTGGCCCAGTGAGGTGCTTAAGCGTAGGACGTTAAACCCCATTTCATTCATTCATAATGTAAAAAAAAATAAATATTACTTTTTAATAGTGCTATATAGACTTTTTTTTGTAACCATTTTTTCAATTACCACCATTTCATGTATATGTAAGCGTACTGTTATATTTTAAAATATATTTTTTATATCTATTTTCTAAATAAAATTTAGATCGTTTATTAACTAGTGTTTGTTGTAATTGAGTTTGAAAAAGGAATACCCACATTTTTAGCATGCGTGAGTTACATCATAAGGGTGGCATTGAGTCAACTGGCATGGTTTCAATTCCCTGGTTCTACCTGACAAGGAGTAGGGTTGTCTGTTTTTTTCCAGGTCCTTCTGAATTAAAATTGATCCATGTGTTAAGTGCCAAAGTTTGTTGAGTGGGAAGGGATTTGAAAACACTATTGAGTGTATATCTTTTAGTTACTGGATTATTGTATAACATTTAAATGGTTATATTTACGTCAGATTCACGTTAATATGGTCGGTCAGTTTACAATCATTTTGCTCATCTCTTTAACGCTAATGACGTTATTCTAACGTAAAGTTTACGTCATTTTCTGATGTAAATCTAACGTAAAGTTTACGTCATTTTCTGACATAAATCTAACGTAAGTGACGTAAACTTTACGCAAAATTTACGTTAGATTTACGTCAGAAAATGACGTAAACTTTACGTTAGATTTACGTCAGAAAATGACGTAAATGTAACGTAAAAATGATGTAAACTTTACGTTAGTTTAACGTCATTTCCTGACGTAAACTTATCGTTAAAATAACGAGCAAAATGATGGTAAACTGATTGACCATTTTAACGTAAATCTAACGTAAATTTTGCGTCATTTTCTGACGTAAATGTAACGTAAGTGACGTAAACTTTACGCAAAATTTACGTTAGATTTACGTCAGAAAATGACGTAAACTTTACGTTAGATTTACGTCAGAAAATGACGTAAACTTTACGTAAAAATGACGTAAACTTTACGTTAGTTTAACGTCATTTCATGACGTAAACTTTACGTTAAGATAACGAGCAAAATGATGGTAAACTGACTGACCATTTTTACGTAAACTTTACGTAAATTTTACGTCACTTCGTTTACTGGGAAATGGGGTTTAACGTCCACTCGACACAAACTAGGTCATTTCGGGGTTGGACAGGCGACCATTATTTTCCTGGTGACGTACAACCGGGGATTCGAAACCACGCCAGTTGACTCAATGACAGGCTTTATGATGCAGAACGCACGTGCTAACCATTCGGCCATCCACCCCAACCCCAATGACAAAGAGAGCTGACTCGCCCTCTCTTCTCACGACAGCTTTTTAAAAAAAATGTGTTTTAAAGTGACTTTTTCATATACAAGAACTTTTTACTTTTTAGTGTTTTTACCTATCTTCTAAATATTACTCATTCATGTGTAAATAGCTGAATTAAATTAACCTGTCCATACTATCATGCCTTATATATTGGACGTTAAATTTGTAACAAACAACAACAGAGGGCGTAGCTCTACACAAGCAATGCAGTGGGGGGATGGCCACCAACCTGTAATAAAATGAAATGAGGTTTAACATCTTTCGTTTCTGAGGCGTCTGGGCTAATGAAAGCGGCATACACATACGCTATACATTGTACTATGTGGGCAAGTTTGTCCCAGCATCGGCCCTACGGCCTATTCTTATTTCAAAATCCATTCGTGCGTTCGTTCCTGGAGATTTACGTCCACTTCCAACCAAGGGTGTAGACAAATTCAAAATCGATTAACTGTCTACGGGTTTTCGTCCTAGGTACTATTACTTTTCAGGCCCCGTACACTGATAAGGAAATATCCGGATTTACGCGACTGCTAATGACTCCTACGCGCAAACGTATCATTGAAATAAAATTGAACCATATGTTAGTCCCGAAATGACCTAGTCTGTGTCGAATATATGTTAAACCCCATCTCCCTCTCTGTCTCTCTCTCTCTGTCTCTCTCTCTCTCTCTCTCTCTCCCTCCCCTCTCTCTCTTAAAGCAATAACAATATGGTTACTTTAATGGACATGAGGAGTATATGAAAACTGTCGACTAATCAAATCATATCAGGCCATTAAAAATAATGAGTTGGCATTGTGTTTGAAATCAGATCCTGATTTAATCATTAAGGTGGTGTATTAAAACTGGTTCTAAAATAGATAACATTAACCAGTGTATTAAAATTGTTTCTAAAATAGATTACATTAAGTAGCCGTTTCCTGGTAACACTAGAACATTCTGATTAACAGCTTAAACGGTCCATTTAAAATTTGCATAACTAATAATTTTAAATTGCTACAATCGTCAATTGGTTAGGCCGATGCGACACTTTTTATAAATACGGCTAAAGAGACGGTGGGTATCATTTTAAGATTTGGTATTTATTGTGTTGGTTTTCTGTTTTTTTGTGTTGTTGCTCTATGAACGTTATAATTTTAAAAGTCGTACTAGTTGTTCTTCATGTACAATTGCGCATCGATTGGTGGACTTTGTTATAACGTTGTCACAATTCAAAGATAGTGGCTATCGTGCACGTCATGCTTGGTTCATGGTCCATGGGACGTCCGTACTTGTTTGTTGTTGCGTCGGTTGGATGGCGAAGCAAGAACATCCCACCTCGAGTCAGGTTATAAATGTGGGATCCAATTCACAACTTTAGCATAGATGACTAACCTTGTGATCTTCAGCACGCAAATCAGACTCACACCGGAATACATTAAATATCACCTGACTAGCAAAGATATGTCATAATGCATCACCAGATACTAATACACAGGAGTGATGATGGTCGGGTGGTATGACCCTGGTCTGTAAACTAGTTCCAGAAGAACATTCGGAATTTTTCAATTAGGGTTCTCACTCTCTCACTACGTTATGGGTGGACTGCCAAGGAATGTATGTGTTCTGGCTTTCCGGTTGATCAGCATTCTCACGCCAGCCATTGTACACGAATTCCAACTGCCAAGGGCCTCTTTTTTCGCACTTCCCGAACGTTATTCCATCACAGGCCGCTCGCCCTGTACCACTGGAAAGCGGATACCACGCTGAATATACCCAAGGTTAGTGGTCTAATGGGAAACTCACTGAATCAACGTGGCTTCCCAACAAATATTTAATACATTATCTAAATGTACATCACATTAGACGATTTGTGGGAGTTACATACAACACTTTTATGCAAATAGCTACGCATAAACTGTTTACGTCATACCTGCAGTTACCTCCTAGTGATTTCAAGTGTAGTGTAAATAAAACTGGCCACATATCTTTAACTTGAGATCATTTAAATCCAAACAACTCAGTACAAAACACTCAAATATATTTAAAGTTTGATGAAATGAAATATAAGATATTAAAAACAAAGACGAAAAATGTTGAAAGAGCAAATGGCAATTTAAACTTTAGAGATAAGCTAATTGGTGTATTTGTTTAATTTTACTTAGTAAAAAGATAATCAAAGGGCCACGAGATCTTAAAAAAGTACATTTAAGCCTTTTTAAACAAACTCGCATTTAAGTAATTATAAATCAATTTTTTGTCAGGAAACTAAGCAGTTAAGCGGATCAAAATCATAAGAAAATTGTTTTATCAGACATAACATTTGTCAGCCTGACACAGGGCACACTTTCATCTACCGAAATGTTTTTTTTTCTAATAAAAATGGTGTGCTCTTTTCTGTCAGCACATTTAAAGCAAATGAAAAGATATTATACACTATAAGTCTTTATATGACAATCGTAATTGACCGATTCCTGTGTTCGTGAGATGTGGTTGGTTTTCATAGCGAAAGGTGTCGAAAGTCTGTGACACCTGATGCCAATATGACATAAATTACAGTATTTATTATAGTCAAAACCAATGTTTAGATTTAATAGTTCGTGTAAACCATGTGGTAAAACCAGTGGTTATAATTCATAATTCATGTAGACCATGTGGTAAAACCAGTGGTTTTAATTCATAGTTCATGTAAACCATGTGGTAAAACCAGTGGTTGCAATTCATAGTTCATGTAGACCATGTGGTAAAACCAGTGGTTATAATTCATAGTTCATGTAGACCATGTGGTAAAACCAGTGGTTATAATTCATAGTTCATGTAGACCATGTGGTAAAACCAGTGGTTGTAATTTATAGTTCATGTAAACCATGTGGTAAAACCAGTGGCTATAATTCATAGTTCATGTAAACCATGTGGTAAAACCAGTGGTTATAATTCATAGTTCATGTAAACCATGTGGTAAAACCAGTGGCTATAATTCATAGTTCATGTAAACCATGTGGTAAAACCAGTGGTTGTAATTCATAGTTCATGTAGACCATGTGGTAAAACCAGTGGTTGTAATTCATAGTTCATGTAAACCATGTGGTAAAACCAGTGGTTGTAATTCATAGTTCATGTAAACCATGTGGTAAACCAGTGGTTGTAATTCATAGTTCATGTAAACCATGTGGTAAAACCAGTGGTTATAATTCATAGTTCATGTAAACCATGTGGTAAAACCAGTGGTTATAATTCATAGTTCATGTAAACCATGTAGTAAAACCAGTGGTTATCATTCATAGTTCATGTAAACCATGTGGTAAAACCAGTGGTTATAGACCAGTGATTATAGTCTATGTAAACCATGTGGTATAATACAGTGTTTATAATTCATGTAGACCATGTAGAGCACGTGGTAAAAACCAGTGATTATAGTCTATGTAGATCATGTGATGAAAATTGGTATTTATAGTGCATGTAGACCATGTGATAAAAAACAATGTTTATACTTCATAGTTCATGTAGACCATGTGGTAAAAACTAGTGGTTATACTCAATGTAGATCATATGGTAAAAACCCGAATTTATAGTCCATATTATAGACCACATGGTAAAAACAGTGTTTTTAGTCCAAATGGAGCATGTGGTAAAAACAGTGTTTATAGTGCATATATAACATGTGGTAAAATACAATGTTTATAGTCCATATATAGGGCATGTGGTAAAAACAGTGTTTATAGTCCATATAAAACATGTGGTAAAATACAGTGTTATAGTCCATATAAAACATGTGGTAAAATAAGTGTGCAACTTCATAATCCATTTCGAGCATGTGATAAAAACTAATGGCTATAGCCCATATAGACCATGTGGTAAAACTAGTGTTTATAGTCCATATATGGGGCATGTGGGAAAAACAGTGTTTATACTTTGTACCTCATAGTCCATTAGGAACACGTTAATTATGGGATAGTAAAGATCAAGAACTCGGGTGACAACGTATTGTTTATAACAACCGGCGTATTTATTTACTTAACATAATGTTTTATTAGATATGAAGTAAGAATTAAACCTTTAGGTGTCTTCAATTCGTGTAGAAGTCTGTTTTAATTAGTTTAATTTACACACGTTCGCTGGTTTATTTACGTAAACTACACGATGTTAATCCCGTCTATAACAAGGTAAACAGAGACGTATTGACAATGATATTATTACAAAATGATGGATCGATCTATTCAATTCCCGAAACGAATTAAAGAGTATTATTACGTAGTTGGAATTGGGGTTATTTTTGGATTTTATTAAAGAAAAGAAATTTGATTTAAAGTCTACTGAAAACAGACTAGGTCACTTCGGAACTATTATCATATAAGGGAGTATTTTATTTCAATAATAAGCAGGCTAAGCAGGCGATAATATTCTTTGTCCACGTAAAAAATCTGGGGTCGGACTACGCCACTTGATTTAAAGAACATGCGTTAGAGCCCCCCCCCCCCGTTCTATTTTATAGATAACCCTTTAATCATTTAGCTAGATATATTATTATAGAATTGATTGGATTGCACTCATATTTCACATTTCTGCGTTGGCATTTAAGGGCGAGAATTTCATATTTTCTAAGAAAGTCAAAACTCACTATTATGCGATCGTATGTGTCATTCTCACACTTAAAACTCGTTTACACCGGAAATAATAACACAATTACCTCTCAATTACCTCCCTTGTTTTCATATTTTTGCCAAATTCTCAACTGACAATAGTGAATTATAGGATTAATATGATTAATTTTTAACAAGGTAGCACTGTTTCTAGATACATCTTTTTAGGGCTTTACTTTTTATACATTTTAAAAATATAAAATTGTAACTTTAATTTTAATAATGATAAATTTAATACTGGTAAATAATCATATATTTTGCATGGCAATAACAAGAACTATATAATCCCCTGTTATCAAAACAGAGTTTTAGCCATGTCTTCGATTGGGTCCATATATGCAACTGAAGTATTTACTAATCCCCCACCTAAACCCAACTTGACATGCTATTCGTATCTGTTATCGCAGACACTCTAGTGGCCATATCGTTGATGGAGTACCATAATATAGAACATAAAATTTTACACCTGTCAAATTAAAACCCATATTAATCTGGAACATAAAAAATGGAACAATAAAAAATACAGAACAGCATTCAATTTTAAAGATTTCAATTTTCCAATGTATACAAAAAGAGTGGGGGAGAGGGGATCTTAAAGCCCCTACCTGGCAGACCAAATGCTTAAAATAGAAATAAAGATCACACACTACTAATAAAACTTGTATTATTATAAAATAACAAATCGGTTAAAACGTTCTCAATCGACCAACTCTGACATAATTTAAAGCCATTTGAAGTTTCTCTTTAGAGGGTGATTTAATTTTAAAGGTCCAACAGTTCAGAATAAATGTTAAAAATAGAGTTTAAGACAACAATACGCTATAGGCTACATAACTAAAATGTGTTAGTCCCAAAATGACACAGTTTGTGTCAAGTGGACGTTTAACTCTCTCTTCATTTAAAAGATGCAGTCTCTCCAGGAAGATAAGTATTTCTGCATTAAAAGGGGCTTAATTGTTCGGTAGATCTGGAGTCAGTTAACCACATCCCAAACAAACCCATATATTATAGACAGTACATATATCGGTTTAATTTTAGGCTGTTAGAGGCATTTCGTAATTGGATAGAGAAATGATAGAGGCATTTCGAAATTTGATAGAGAAATGTTAGAGGCATTTCGTAATTGGATAGAGAAATGATAAAGACATTGCGTAACCGTATAGAGAAATGGTAGAGGAATTTCTTAACTGGATAGAGAAATGATAGAGGAATTTCGTAACTAGATAAAGACATGTTAGAGGCATTTCGTAACTGGATAAAGACATGTTAGAGGCATTTCGTAACTGGATAAAGAAATAAACTAGAACACATACTTATGCAAAACAACTACTAATTTATTTGGGCGACGTTTCAAGCTTACATAATTCTAGTCCGCTAGTAGCTTTATCACAACATCTTATTAAAAGACCTGTTCAAAACTTGCATCCATTTAATTACTGATTTAACTGAACGTGACAAATTGCATATTTGCCGCGCACCTGTAATTATTGTTATCGTGTCCTGACAAGTGACGTGTATATTAGGTAATCAGGTACAGGTTGTAATTTATACATAGATAAAAGTGTCTAAGTTCGACCATACATAACCTGATATAGGAAAGCAGGAACTAACAGTTATAGGGAAAGAAAAAAAAATGGGATTTAGTGTCCTACTGTTCCACTCCTAGTGAAGACGGGCTTACGTCATACATTGTGATATAAGGGATATTTGACCGGTAAGTGCTGCTGCGGCCTTCTCTTATACCGAATTCCAACTGTCAAGGGATCTTTTACGTGTACGCCAATATGTACACGGGACCTCGGGCTTACGTCATACATTGTGATATATGGGATATTTGACCGGGAAGTGCTGCTGTGCGGCCTTCTCTTATATCGAATTCCAACTGTCAAGGGATCTTTTACGTGTACGCCAATATGTACACGGGACCTCGGTTTATCGTACCACCAAAAAGGCTAGACAGCTGTCCTTATCAGACTCTCCGTCCTGCATCACCGACAAGGGAAAACCAGACCGGAAAATCACGATGAACTTTCTCGGCCAACACCGGGAACGACCCCGCGACCCCCAGGCTACCAAAACAGTGCCTCACTGACTTAGCCGCCCTGAATCCTAACAATGGTATGAACCGAGGGTTTAACATTCAACTAATCTGCACCAATCGGATTAATGAAGATGGCCGTATATACCATACATTGCGGTACGAGGGAAGTTTCCGCTACTTCTTTGTCGAATTCATACTGCAAGAGTAACCGTTTATGCACGTCAACGTGTACACTGTTCTGCACGACTGTCAACAGAAAGATGAGGGCACCAGCGCTGAAAGTCCTCGGGCAATTCTGCATAGAACCCGGATCTACTGTTTAGTGAACAAGCGGCCTACTCACTTAGGCAGAGTGACTCGCTATTTTTTTCAACTTTTGAACCGTTTGATTTTCTAGTCAGGTTTATTGCAATGAATTTTTTCACAACTGAAAACGACCCTCTTCAAACCTTCAAGCGTTATCACGACAACTGAAATTGTCCAGTAAATTATTAATATCTGTAATTGTGTTAATAGATTAAAAATGTTCCATAAATTATAAGGATTAATATTTGTATAGCTTTTTTTTACAACAAATTTTAAAACGGACCATAAATCATAATACGTACATCAAGATTAATTGTAAGAGCTGAGATTACCAACGTGCAGGAAGATATATTCATAAGTCAATAAACAATTACTACTGATAACAGGAGTCGTGTTCACTTTCATACGTCCATAAAAAAAACACCACCTTAATGCATATTATATGTTAAATGTATTCTGGAACAGCAAAACAAATGTTAGCTGATTGTTGAGTGGTTTCCTTCTAGAAGTGTAGACGCGTTACTCGGCTGTTTTATTTGACGTTGAGATTTATTAAATGAAACCAGCATCATACACTTGTCGCCAGGAATAGATCGCTTCCAATATCATGCCGTGGGATGTATATAGAAGAATTAAAATGCAATAGTAACAAAGAAATCGAGTCTTGTGATTGTGAATTATAGTTTCATTATTTCTTCTGTTATCCTGATTTCGGTTTTTGGTTGAGTAGAGAAAAGATCAGGAGTTTAAATGTTTCTGCGGTGTGATATCTATTGTGATGTTTGAATTAAACGGACTTGAATCCTCGTATCAGCGGATGGCTTTGGACTCGGTCGCATGTTTGATGTGTTGCTAGTTTGACGGTGTTGAAGTAAAAGCAGGACTTTCTACACAATTGACATCTATTCCTAATTAAAACTGGTGTTTAATGTGAACAAGATATAGATTGATTAACAACAGTGAAATCTGTTTCACACAACGAATTAATTTGGATAAAGATGGCGGACGCAGCGCTAGAACCTATAAGGTAAGTCAACTTTGTGTGAAAGATTGGACATGCTGCAAAGAAAGTTTAACCGTTTACTTCTTCATGGGTCATTTTCTAACTCACATTCAGAAGACAATTTTATGCTCGGCATTTGCTACAATTATCAGAAAACAAAACGATTCTTGGGCAATTTCCGTTCAATTTGTTTAAAACAATCCGTGCTTTTTAATCACAATTACCTTTGTCCTAATACACCCATTGTTTCGAAGTTTTCTTGCGTTTAAACCTGTATATGGTGACACTGGAGGAACCAGTAACCTTAATTCACTTTCTGTGGATCACTGGACTTTCAAGGAAACTGGGGGTTAGGATGGCCTAGTGGTCTAGAGTGCCGCGCTTTGACCTCTAGCTGGCCGATCACCTCTGGCTTGCAGCTGCGGTTTCCAGCCCAAGTGTTCGCGTATGTGACATGGAGATAGGGGTGCCTTCTCAACCTCGTGGGTTGCTTCCGTGCACTCCGGTTTCCTCCAACTGCTAAAGACCCCTACGCGCAAGCGAATTATTGAAATAAAATTAAACCATATTTAGTCCCGAAATCACCCTGTTGTGTTGAATGGACGTTAAACCCCATTCTCTCTCTTGTTCTTTCTTTCTCTCTCTCTCTCTCTCTCTCTCTCTCTCTCTCTCTCTCCCTTCTGTGAATATAAATGTATCTGTGAGAAATTATTATAATAAGCCGGACTTCCAATATAGTGCAAAATTTGTCTCTTATCTTTTCCCCGTCGGTTTCTATGTCATCATCCGGTTTGATTGTGGTGCAACCAGTTGTATTTGCATCTATTTTCCGAGCACCTGTGGATAAAGAGACCCAACTCCATTATAAACACATCTTATTTGGTATTTTCTATTTCTTCTAAGTTTAAGTTCACTATCCAACGAGAAGATTGTCTATTTGTTGTAAGTTTAAGTTACTATCCAAGAATATATTGTCTCTTTGGTTCAAGTTTACTATCCCACGACAAGTATAGTACTGCACCAGCCTTAGCCGACTGAATTACAAATATATTACTGCTATTTTTCAATTTCGTTTGTAACTTCTTTTATTTTCCGAATTTCCTAACGAACTAACCCAAGAGGAACATCAGGGATTGTCGAGAATGGGGGTGCGTCACCTCAATGTAAATGAAGAATCGTAGACTGGATGATGATATGTCAGCTACCACTGTAATAATAGTCTCAAACAAAGTCAGGGTACCTGATATCATCCCGAACAACGGATATCGATAGTCCAGGAATTGTTGTGCATGGATGTGCGGCAACTCCCTGTAAAAGGGGAATCGGAGACTGGGTGATAATATGACAGCGGGCTATAGCCTTAATATAGTCACAAACAGAGTCTGGACACCTTATGCCACCTGTCACTCACGGGGAATAGGTCTGGAATAGGAGTAGTTCGGGAATTAATCGCTAAATACCAACGTCGTTGGATATGGCATATTTTCATTCCAATTTCTTTAGAATGTTTACAGATATTCAGCCAACTGGATGCCTCTTTGTGGTAGCGCAGTCGTACTTCCTCTATATAGCCTGGTCGAGGAACATATTTAGTGGGAAAAAATTCCTACCCAAGCAATTATTATTTCACATGAACAAGTAGGGTGAGTAGCCTTCCAGAAAAATTTTCCCCATTGACCGGCTTTGGGGAAAATTTTTAGGGGGCTTTTTTGTTTGGACCCCCGAAATCGCCCTAAAATCCGTTAATGGCTATGATAACTCGCTTAATATTTATATTTGAGGTTAATAATGTACTAGGAGCCTATAGGAAATCGATACCAAGGAATTCAAAAATGGCGTCAAAAATGACCTATGATGTCACTGTGACGTCATAAGTCGAAATGGCGCCCAAATTTGAAAATTTTGAAAATTCACCTCATTCTTGAAGTTACCTCAGTCCAATTGGCGCCCGAAATTTGAACCTCATTCTTGAATTTTATCATAATTCACAATAAATGAATTAATATTTACAAATAAAGTAAACTGATATAAACAAACATTGAGTTTATAGGTAAATGATAATATAGTCAGATTATGATCATTGATCGTTATCTTCTACGTCAACGTCCTCAGAATTCCTGCAAGATTCACCATGACAGCCTCCACACGCGCGGACGCATTTCAGACCATTTTATATCATGGTACCGCACTGATTTTTCAGTGACTTGCACTTACATCTCACAGAGTTTAAAACGCTTTCAGGGGATGCACAAAGCTTTCTGGTTTCTTTTTACCGCCCCACTCGCTCGCATTCAGTTCACTTTCATTTAATTTTAACCAAATGACGACCTGCAGATAAACTCTAAGCGCATGGTAATGTCCCTCCTTACTGATGGTCCTCAAATTAGCATGTGAATCAATGCAAAAGGGAGAATGTGATGGAGCCCTGATCGGTGGTGCCAATCTTGTACTTTATCCAGCAAGAACAGATGTATTCAGGGAAACTGGTATACTTTCGCCAGACTTTAGTGCCAGAGATGCTACTTGTACTGCAGTGGGCGAAAAGGTGATGTGTATCTATTTATGGAGTAGTGAAAGGCGTTGCTTCAAACAGTGTTGGACATAGAAATGGAATTACTGCACCTACTTCTACCTCACAGAAACAAGTAATTGAATCGGCATTAAAATTGAGTAAATTGACGCCATCGGACATTTCATTTATTGAGACCCACGGGACTGGCACTAAACTTGGGAACAAAATAGAATTAACCGCATTGTCGTCGGTTTTCTCCCCAAAGGAGCTTATTTTCTTAAACATCATTAAAGCTAGAACTTTTAAGACTCCAATTATCCCAGCAGCGGAATCCGAATGTCAAAAGAGCATATTTGGACATTCGGATTCCGCTGCTGGGATAATTGGAGTCTTAAAAGTTCTAGCTTCGATGATGTTTAAGAAAATACCACCAACCGCACATTTCAAGAATCAGCATCCTGAACCTGTTGATTCGTTATTGACAGTTCCAGCGAAGACAACCGTCAATCGGTCACGTACAGCTGGAATAAGCTCCTTTGGCTTGACTGGCACCAACTGCCACGCCTTTATCACACAAAATAAACCCTTGGAACAGATCAATGACAATACTATCACAGCGTCGCTCTTTTTGAAAGGAAATAATCATAAGCAGATACGGAATCAGATCCGGCGCCACATAATTTTCATTAAAGAGACTGTCGTTAAGGCATGAATTAACACTATATCCAGTGTATGCTTTGCTGTAGCAAACATAATTCGAGATCCGGGACAAGCAAAGCTAGGCCACATGACGTTGAAACGGGCAATATACCTTAAATCAATACGGCTAACACAGCCGATGTACGAAATGGCATTAAAATAAAGACGAGAAGCAAATCAGGGTGTTGAAGATTTTCTGACAAGTGGATCCGTTAACGTTGATTAACTGCTCGGATATAATAAACCATCAGCGGCAGGGGGTGTTTTATCTTGAAATATTCAACCCAAAATGGCATTGGTGGGATCTTCTTCTCCAACTGAAAAAGTCAGCCTTTTTGATATTCTAGAAACAAAGCCGAGCAAGCGCGTGAAATGGTACGAAGTTTACCTTTGGCGGCTTCTAAAGAGATAAGGGGACTCTAAGGAAAGTTCTATGTAGCTATTGTAATTAAACTTTTTATGACTACCAAGCTGAAACAGAACTTGAAACAGTCTTCAGTGGTATCCCTAAAGATCATTTTCAAAGAGACTGGAATGCTACCAAAGTATTATAAATTGTTTTATGTCATGATACGAGAACTTTATGTCTACGCTAATTCGTTACACGAGAGCTTGTGTTCTTTATTCTGATTTCTTTACGTAGATCGAGGCATTTGTCATCTAAGCTTCAACTACAAGGATACTTGCACACCAAACTTATTAAAACCTTTATAAAGTTTAATGGTCGTCATATTGATTTGATTGGGAAATATAACGTGTCTCTCTCGGCTATTATTTCTAGATATATTTAATAGACACGTATACTATTACTACCTCCCTGCTAATGTATACTACATCGTTAACACAGTTCATCGCGTGCATTTTTCATACCGATATTTCATTGGCCAATCAATCACGCTATTTTACCGACATTTCGCCTAATAGTTTGGATGCAGCAATGGCGGGTGTGGCGCCAGGCACAGGGTTAGCCTACTCTTCCGGACACCTGTTACCACTTTTTGTCGTGTATTTGTACATGAGGAGCAGTCCATTTGCTGATTACACTATTTTGCTTGAATACACTATGTTGCCTATTATGTTTTTTAGGACTTTGAATTCTGTCTTATGGTTTGGATTGTTCGTACTTGGTTTTTATTTTATTAGATACCTTTAGATTTGATTGTGAACATTTACCAGATGCTAAAAGCGATAAAAAGGGCCAAAAGCTTAGTAAACACATTGTGACATCATCCAATCAACAAACTGTTGGAGATGCCGGATGTAAGATATTCTCTTTAATGTACGGAGAACCAGATGTGAGCCCAACTAAACTACGACACCAGAGATTTGACTCCATGATGGCGAAGAAAAATCCCATTACCCTGCCCCAATACAACCCACGGTTCGGGTTGCTTATTACCATGCGCTCAGAGTTCATCTGCGGGTCGTCGTTTGGTTAAAATAAATGAAAGCGAGCTGAATGCGAGCGAGCGGGGCTGGAAAAAGACACCAGAAGGCTACAAACCCACCATGACACACCTTCCTGTAGCCCCTGAGAGCGTTTTAAACTTTGTGAGATGTAAGTGCAAGTCGCTGAAAAATCAGTGTGGTACCATGATATGCAGCTGCAGGAAGAATGGTCTGAAATGTGCCAGCGCATGTGGGGGCTGTCATGGTGAATCTTGCAGGAATTCTAAGGACGTTGACCTAGAAGATGACGATCAATGATGCATGATCTGACTATATTATCATTTACCTATAAACTCAATGTTTGTTTATATCAGTTTATTTAATTTGTAAATATAAAATCATTTATTTTGAATTATGATAAAATTCAAGAATACGGTAAATTTTCAAAATATTCAAATTTTGGGCGCCATTTTGAATCAGGTAACTTCAAGAATGAGGTAAACTCTAAAATTTCAAATTTGGGCGCCATTTCGACTATGACGTCACAGTGACGTCATAGGTCATTTTTGACGCCATTTTTGAATTCCTTGGTATCGATTTCCTATAGGCTCCTAGTACATTATTTACCTCAAATATGAATATTAAGCGAGTTAGCATAGTCATTACCGGATTTTAGGGCGATTTCGGGGGTCCAAACTAAAAAGCCCCCTAAAAATTTTCCCCAAGGCCGATCAACGGGGAAAATTTTTCTGAAAGGCTACTCACCCTACTTGTTCATATGAAATAATAATCGCTTGGGTAGGAATTTTTTCCCACTAATGCGAGATTTGAGGATATCTCGACCAGGCTAATATTGACAAATTGGCGATTTAATGTGAATTGTTTTTTTATATGCATTCATAATTCGTAATTTATAGGCATAGATATTTGTTTTCAAAGACATTTTATCGGTGGTTTTTATGTGGGAAAACATGGCCTTGTCCTTGATGAAAACCATTATTATTTGTTTTTAGCGAAAAACCTGATCGTTTTCATAAAGTGTCAGCCAACAATACATCCTCTCATTATTAAGTCCTACATAAATCCACCATATTATATTATAATGGCGGACGTCAGTGTAGACCATTAAGGTGTTAGTATTGATATAGTCAATGATTGTGGGTAGGTATTTATGGTTGTTTTTGTGAATAAGCCACCATAAAAGAGATTTATCAATCACTTCTACTGGTTTCTAGTAACACAATAGCCCAGTCAGTAGATTGTTAGATTGATTAGAGATCAACTCACACCGTGAACATTAAATAGCTGATTGCGGTAAATATATTTAATACATGCTCGTGTTATGGTCATTCAGGAACATCTCGATTAGTGGTAAGTCTATTTTTTAAAATTTGTTATAGATTTAGTTTGTAATATTTAAATAAAAGGTTGTCAGCGAGTTGTTCTCTGAGAAAGGTATTCCATGAATTTGTGGTATTCGTTTATCCATAGCATTTTGTGTCTTGTCATCGGGTGTGCGTGGGTGTTTCGGTGTTTTCTGTGGTAGTCGAGGGCTTACGGAGATCTGGATTCCAACCTCGAATGTTCTTTGTTTGAGTCCCGTTTAGTTTTTGGCTTGAATTAGGTATTCGTGGTGGCTTATTGGTGACGGGAGTGTTTCTCGTTATTTTCCAGCCTGGCTTTCACTTGCCAGTGGTGTAGGAAAGAAGATCCCCCGAGGATCAACGCCGAGTAGTTCTGAGTGTAGGAAGCACCGAGATGCCGCCTTCTCGTTGAGTTACACGTAAAAGAACCCTCACAGCACACCACATGTTATGTGTCCTCTTTACCAGCCAAGTTGTTGCAGAAAAGTAGTACGATAAACTCGATTTTATTTTGTTAGGATTGAGCGATGTACTTCTTATAATCTTATGGATACCATTACAGAGATATATTTCCTTCATCAATACATACGAATATTTGTTGTCTAAATCATCAAGCGTGCCATGCTTGGTCAAGGGCTTTACCGGCTACTGCGTGGAATTCCAAACGCCAAAAGCTATTTTTGGACAAGCTAGCGTAAACGGTTTCAGATACCACCTGAACGACCAGGCAATGCTATGTTGGGAACCCGGCTTGAGCAATACATAGATTCCCTTCAATTACCGAAGGAGTTTAAACCCGAGTTATCCTAATTGAGACCACAGTTTTCATTTCGATCGCTTAGTTATAAAGTAGGAAAGGGGCGAACGTTAACCTTGGGATTACTCGGCGGGAGTTTTATTAAATCTGAGAGGCACTTAGACACTGTCGTGGATTGAGGCTCTTACGACAACAATCTTTCGCCCGTCTGTTTGTTCCATGTTATGTCGAGGAATGTTGAAGAAACAAAATGCTCTGAACGAGCAAGGGGAACGGGTGGTGGTGGACCCCTTGACCCCCATCCAACGACAAGCACCTGGAAATTGGGTGTATATATATATTGGTGATATAAGAAATTAGGTATTTTTATTGATGATATTTATAGATCAGTGTATCATGTGGTATTTTATGACGTATGTTATGATGAAAGTGAATGTTAAGTGTGACCTCTGATAACAAAATGACCACATATTAATCTTCTTAACACAGACCCAATGCAAATAGCAGTCTAGATTAGAGTAACATTTATGTATAAACTGTTCCATCGTCAATCCAAATTACATTTAATCGATGGCTTGGCGAGTAAGACGCTAACTCGCATGGCTACACATGTATGGGGTTCGATCACGGTACTGTCGGAGAAAGTTCCCCCGAGAGTTTCCAACGTTGTATCCACTTGTCAGTGGTGTAGGACCTAGGGCCTTGAAAGGGTCAGCCATTAGATGTGTCCGTGTACCCATGGATTTGGGTGACGAGCAAGCGGAAACGCAGCGTTTGCTATCTTTATTATCCCGTTGGTGCAGATATGTAGGACGTTAAACCCCATGTCATTTTAATTTAAACTTCATGCACTAATCGAGCCAGATGTGTTCATGTATCTCTGAGCTATACGTATTTGAAGATTTATTACGGATCGCACCCGGTACAGGCGCTCGTACGCAATATCTTGCTCTAATCGTCACCAGAATTAAACGTTTATGAACGGACTCGGCCATGCAACGCAAGTCAACTGTTCGTGACCGTAACTGGTCGAAGCCAACTGGAGTCGAATTGAATATGATAATATTTATTTACTTTTTGAAAATGATATTCTCTTTTCACTTGTTGAGATTGATATTCTCTCGTTGACGTCAATGGAAGGCAACTACACTACTGGGCTGGTGTTCAAGTTTGTATCCAATAGACTGAGACACAGCGATCATATTTAAGTGCGGGCAGCGGTGTTTCAGCGGTGGGGCCTGCATCCTGGATTCTACCTCCGGCTTGAGACAAGCAGATCTTCGGTCCCACATAAGCGAGATGTAGGCTAACTTGTAACATTTCTGTTAATCACTAGTTAAATTCCCCAACCACGAAGGTGTGGTTGCTGTTAGCTGCAATTTTGGTGTTTCGTTTGAGGAAACGGTCATAAGGACCCGAGTTCACAAAACATTCTCAGACCTTAAGTTGAGAATTTACTCAAATTTGTTCACCTTATTCTAACTAAAATATTTCCCTTCATAAAACTTTTGTTGTTTTAATGTATCAAATACACCAATAAGAAACTATGTGCAAAGTTATGTGTTTGGATAAAAGATATTTCTCATAAACAGTGATTGAAAGTTGAGCAAATTCTTAACTTTAATAGAATGCTTTGTGAACTCGGCCGGCGTGAGTTAAACAGAGCTTCGGTCCAACATCACTGGCTAGTGACCCCCCCCCCCCCCCCCACCACCGACGAAGTGTTTCGTGGGATGACACGTTTACAACCACGCCATGACACCTCGACCTAAAAACGGATGTTATGCAACAGAGATTCTCCCTGTTTATTGAGAAGTCATTGTTAGTTTATCATTATGTATGTTGGTATATTTAACCAGTCAAGTGGTGACTGTATTATTTACCTTACCACCATATCGTTTAGATATCTGATCTAGAAATAATCCATAGTGATTATCACATACAATAGCTATAGTCTCACCTATATGAACAATGTCAAGTTAATCAACTGACTTTGTCTATGTTACCATCTCAGCGGGAGCGGATGTTAAATAAACAGTCGACTAACTTGCAGTAAATTATTATGGAGTGTCATGTATTGACTTAAATGAGGTTTGATGTGATAAAACTTGTTACATAAACCCCCAGCTACGTGTACTTTCTAAATTTCATCTGCGATACCCCCTAGATGTTCCATGACGTTAGATTATTGTTGAACACCAGGTTTTCGTTGCATGTCACTTTAATACATAAACTCTTACTTTCCCCTTGTACCTGAGAAGTGGCAAACAGGTGTTCTGTAAACAGCAACGTGGACTATCGAAGGGGAGAGCAACTTGCTACTCTGAACAATGGCCACTAACACATATGCTGCAAATGAAATATCACCTTGTAACGTATCGTACATACGGCATAGTAGGCTGTTTGGGAAAATGAAATGAGATCAAATTTAACGTCCTACTTTTCTGTACTGACCAGGTTAAGTAAGACGGGCATACGTCATACAAGGCCCTTTGAGAGATATTTTAGGCCCACAGCGGTTGAATCCAGGTGTTAGCGGAGCCCTTTTTTCGGCGTTTTACAGCGTTGGTTTGATTTGTCAGTAATGTAGGGGTTTTTACAGCGTTGGTTTGATTTGTCAGTAATGAAGGGCATTTTACAGCGTTGGTTTGTTTGTCAGTAATGTAGGGCGTTTTACAGCGGTGGTTTGATTTGTCAGTAATGTAGGGCGTTTTACAGCGTTGGTTTGATTTGTCAGTAATGTAGGGCGTTTTACAGCGTTGGTTTGATTTGTCAGTAATGAAGGGCATTTTACAGCGTTGGTTTGTTTGTCAGTAATGTAGGGCGTTTTACAGCGGTGGTTTGATTTGTCAGTAATGTAGGGCGTTTTACAGCGTTGGTTTGATTTGTCAGTAATGTAGGGCGTTTTACAGCGTTGGTTTGATTTGTCAGTAATGTAGGGCGTTTTACATCGAAACTTTGATTTGTCAGTAATGTAAGGCGTTTTACATCGATGGTTTGATTTGTCAGTAATGTAAGGCGTTCTACAGCGATGGTTTGATTTGCAACTAATGTAGAGCGGAATCATCAATACCAATTTTCATTACACCCTATACCAATGTCATATTTGTGTATTTTACCGAATCGACAATAAGAAATCAATATAGTAAATATGGTTTCCAGTTGCTAGATAATAATTCTTAGCCCGAGTGACAGTAAACCAATACTGACCCAGACGAACATCGTGACGTATTAAAGGATTTTCATTGCAGACCTCCACCAGTCCAGGTTCAAAATTATGGGAGCCTAATACGCGAAGGGATTGCTATTCTAATGTGGTTGGTTGTTGCCATCTCCCCATGCTATTCATCTGGGGGGGTGTGAAGGCCGAATAGTAAGCGTTGTATCATAAGGTCTGTCCTTGAGTCAATTGGCGTGGTTTTGGTTCCTCGGTTGTATGTGGTGAGAAGTAGGGCAGCTTGTCCAACCTCGTGAGTTTTTTCTGGATCCTCCGGTTCCCTCCGACAGCTAAAGACCCCCACGCGCACGAGAATTATTGAAATAAGATTGAACCATATGTTAGTCTTAAAATGACCTAGTTTTATAGTATTAATCAGTCTGTGTATGTAATATATCATAATTTTATGTTACTCAATATCAAGATCGTGTTAATTCTGCTCTATCTGCCGTATTCATTGTTAAGCTCTATTCATTGTTAAAACACTTCATCTAAAATTGAGTAACTCCGGATTTTATTATCAAGTGACAGTCAATTATCGTAATACACCCAACCGAAAAATTGAGTAAACTAATGAATAATAGTAATAATAATAGTGTATATATAATATTTATAATGCGCAAATTCATACCGGTATGCATGCTCAAAGCTCTATAGGGTTCCTATCCATCTATTGTGGGAATATGAAACAATATTTTACGCTTTGCTGCTTCCGAATTGTCAATTACCTACTCGGTGCTAACACGAACAATAATTTAAACACTATTGTCAAGAGTGAAGCAGCCAATTTGCGACTTTCGAGGACATTGTTGCGGATGCGCCTCTACGGTAGTTCGTCATATGCTCAATTTCATTTAGATGTTTAAATTAAACGAATGTGGCGAACAATTTCCTCTACATTGTATATTCCTATAAACCTTCTATGATTGAAGGAAAAAACAATCACATGCGTCGCTCGAAATAATAATTGACCAATGTGTAATGTATTTGATGTTTTCGGTATTGTAGGAAAGTTGCTGCCATAAACACAGGAACATGGGTCGGAAATGAATCATATGGCTCATGAGGAATGCATAAAAAACGTTGCGTTGTTGAGATCCTGGTTACGAATGTCTGTACCTCGTCCGTAGTTAATCACGTCCTTAAAAACATTTAGCCGTTGAAATTCCAGTAATGTTGGTAACAATGCCCCTTGTATTGCCAGGGACAATAATAGAGGATACGTAGCCATATTTCCGGTCGCTATATTCGATGTCTACGTATTTTTGTTATGACTCAGTATTTTATTCAGTTTCTATACGTTTCAAATGTGAATGAATATGTCGGATATTTTTTACAGAGTTCGGTTTTTATGTTAAACATCAGAGTGTAATGTGTAACACGTAATACCACATAACCATTAAGCATCTCAGCACAATGAGCGACCGCGATGCCACTATATGATTAGAACATTTCATCGGGATGTAAGACACGTAATGTCACAGAACCATTAAGCATCTCATCGCAATGAGAGACCGTAATGCCACAATATGATTAAAACATTTCATCGGGATGTGAGACACGTAATGCCACAGAACCATTAAGCATCTCAGCGCAATGAGAGACCGTAATGCCACAATATGATTAAAACATTTCATCGGGATGTGAGACACGTAATGCCACAGAACCATTAAGCATCTCAGCGCAATGATAGACCGTAATGCCACAATATGATTAAAACATTTCATCGGGATGTGAGACACGTAATGCCACAGAACCATTAAGCATCTCAGCGCAATGAGAGACCGTAATGCCACAATATGATTAAAACATTTCATCGGGATGTGGGACACGTAATGCCACAGAACCATTAAGCATCTCAGCGCAATGATAGACCGTAATGCCACAATATGATTGAAACATTTCATCGGAATGTGAAAAACGTAATGCCACAAACTGTGTTTGAAATAGGTGAGACACGTAATGCCACTAAATGACTAAAGGGGCTCAGCGGAATGCGAGACATGTAATGCCACAATGTATGATTATATATTGGTAGTGGGTAAACACTGACTTGATTACATAATGGGACTAGGTATATACACGTCCTTGATTACATATTGATATTAGGTATACACTGTCTTTGTTACATATTGATAGTACGTATACACGTCCTTGATTACATATTAATAGTACGTATACACCTCTTTGATTACATATTGATAATACGTATACACGTCTTTAATTACATATTGAATATACGTATACACTCGCTTCGTCTGTTTTGTTTTTAGATCGTAATTGTACGTAAAGTTAAAGCTGAACTCCGATTACAAAACTTCAGAAATAATTAAATTTAAAAAAATAACCGCCATACTTGTTTTAGTTTGATAGAACAAGTATGGCGATTAAACGACGTATTATGAAAACAGAGACAGGCCACGCCCACATTCAGTGTATACTTTGTCAACCACACTATCAACATTCGGCTAGAAATATTTCAACCTCCCGACTGATTGAGAGTTTTTCACTTACACTATCGGTTTGCTAAAAATACTATTGTTACACAATTATTATCTCTGATCAGGTACATATCATTTTACTAATTAGACAAAACAAGTAAACCACTGTGTACTTTTTTTTGCTCTAAAAATGAAAGAAAACTGCTTCGCCCCAAACAATAACAAGTCTACGAAAAGCAAACAAATATAATGCTGTGTTAATCTGCTGTCGTGATCATCCATGTCTTATCTCGTTGTATAATATTATTGTTGTCAGCAGTAGTAATTATGGTAATTCTCGACAATTTAAGATAAAACTATAGTCATAGGCGGGGGATACGACAAGGGTAAATATTAAATGTCTATACTTTAGAACCTTAAAATAGACAAACATTCAGTTTTTTTGTAATATTATAATTTCTAATCGGGTGTGTTGGCTGAAATACGCAAAAATCCCAAATAGACCGACAGTCATTATTGCGTGCTTCATACATTCTGCACGTTGTTTTTTTTCTATCCTTATTTTGTCGTAATTTTAAGTGAATCAGTTATTTTTGATTAATTCTGATATGTTTTCCCTTTTCATTACAAATGGCGTTCGAAACCATTATGTTCATGGGGTACACGACATCATGTACTGATTTAAAAATGTTGACTGTGTCTTAAATATTGAATATTAGGATCCCATATTTTCACGGTACGATAAAGATATCAATGTTGATTGAAATCGGTCAATATTGAATTTTAATTCATGTTTTTAATTTCAAATATTATAGATAATATTAAGTTAGAGGTTTAGATCCTTTAATGTAGATATTTCAAAATATTTCCCTCATATCAAATAAAATTGTCATTATTAGGCCGTTTGGTAGGATGTTAAACCCCACTACTGTTATTTCTAAAATGATTTTGTGCATTACTAATATCATAAACAATGCTATATTTCGTGTATCAGCAATTTTCTGGCTCAATATATCAAATATCAGTATATTTTTCTCGAGTATGGTTTCGAATCGAATCCCCGGTTGTACGTGGCAAGGAAGTGGGGTCGCCTGTCCAACCTCGGGGTGCGCGCAAGAGAATTATTGAAATAAAAGTAAAACCATACGTTGGTCACGAAATGACCTAGTTTGTGTCGAGTTAACGTTAAACCCCATCTCTCTCTCTCTCACACACACCAAAAACACACGCACTCTCTCTCTCTCGCTCTCTCTTTCTCTCTACCTCTCTCTCTTTTTTGTCTCGAGTCAAATAGGTATGTTGAAATAAGCCACTGTTATTTATGTATACAGAGATTCGTTTTAATGTACTTGGTTACTGTATGGGAGTGGAAGTCAATGAAACTACAAGCTTGCATTTAACTATTCCCATATTAATCTCTAGTGGGCCTAATCCAGATTAGTGGACTCGAAGGTAACATAGCTTTATTTCATGCCTCAATGTGTCAAAATAAATATATCCTTTGACCGTATTATACATAATTATCTTTTATTCGTAACGAACATATTCGACAAGGGGCGCAACTCCCCCACATAATCCGGATTAACTTGTAAGAAAGTTGACTAACCGTTGATTCATCGGCTTATTAACAATAAACGTAGATATGTATATCTACAGTCTAGAGGTGGGGCCGTTTCATACGATAGCCATATTTTCCTCGAGTGGTCATTCTGAAGTTTGAGATTTAAAGTGTCGACAAGTCGGACATTGCGTCATTGGTGTATATTGTTTAGCTCTTCTATGTTGTGTAGTTCTCCTATTTTAAATCATTCACAGAATTGGTTTTAAACAAATGTTTTATCATTGTTTGCAATTTAAAACAATCTTACCCGGATTTGAAAATAACTGTTTAACCGTTGAAAGCTTTGGTTTTTGTTTGTTGAGAATGTGAACAGATATCGATCTGAAGGATTTACTGTCTAACTTGGAAAAGTAAGTTAAACTTAAAATCAATTTCTTTTTTAAAACTTTTATATACGTGTACATTTGCAGTCAAATGATACATCAATTATTTCTGAAACTAAATAGCAGTTATTTCTCTATAAAAAGAGGGGGTAGCACGTGCACGCTGTATCCTGAGGTCTGTTATTGGGTCGTTGCGATTCCTCGGTTGTACGGAACAAGGAGTAGGGCCTCCTGTCCAGCTCAATGTGTTTTTTCCGGTACATACGCGTTCCTCCCAGTGCTAGAACATTCCTACACGCAAGCGAATTTTTGAAATAAAATTGAACTATGTGTTAGTCCCGAAATAACCTAGTTTTGTGACGACTGTGCTATCCCCATCCCCTCTCTCTCTCTCTCTCTCTCTCTCTCTCTCAAACGATTAATCGTACGGATTCCTACTGTACACAGATATTAATAAATAGATTTGACTTTAAAGAGATAATCCCTGGCGATTATCTGGTCGTTTGTAAGAAGCATATATACATGTGTCGTTTCGATGAACGGAAAATTAAATCGATTAATGTTGATTTAGTTTCCAGATTATACATGATGGTTCAATAATTGTTTCAATGGTATTTTATAAAAAAAAAAACAAGTACGAACAATCTAAATTGGAAATACACACAGGGCAAAAACTCTATGGGAGAAAGGGAGAGAAATGGGGTTTTAAGTTCACTCGACACAAACTAGGTCATTTCGGGACGAGGTTGGACAGGCGACCAAACTCCTTGTCACGTACATGTGATAAATAGAAATCACGCGAATATATGAACTACAATTATTTGATAAATACACGAAAACTGTCCGGTATACATGTTGGCGTAAAATAACTATGCCAGCTAAAAAATTTGTCTCATAGCACACTCCATGAAATATGCCCCTTTATATCAGCACCGCCAGAGCAGAACAGTAGGACGTTAAACCCCATGTTATGCATTCATTCATACTAATATAACCCCTATTTCAAGAGTTGCGCGTTTGGCCAGATTGGAAAAAAATATTAGAATGTCTCGCTCTTCTAGGAATAGTTTATTTTTTTGCTCCGGATAAGTATCTTGTTTAAGTATAGTTTTAATATCTATGGGGCATCGAATATATATTTGTTTTATAAAATACGATTTATTGAAACACGTAACTGATAAGTATTTGTAATGGATGTAGACTAAGAAAATGGTATTTCTTGTAAAATGTATTTGATAAAAAGATTTATTGTTAAAGCAGCATAGACGTACAGCATTCCTTTTTGCGTATTCGAGAGAGCTCATAAAGTATACAGCTTGATCCATATTTTTATTTGATTTGAATCGTCACACCTATTTATTATAAATCCACGTGTTCACTTCAAATCTATAGACCCAAATAGAATTTAACGTTCACTCGATACACGATTTTTCATTTTGGGACTGACATATGGTTCAATTTTATTTCAATAATTCGCTTGCGGGTAGGGATCTTTAGTACTTAGAGGATACCGGACCATACTCCTTGTCACATACAAGCGGGGAATCGAAACAACCCCACTTGACTCAATGACAGACTTTATGATCCAATGATCATGCGTTAACAATTCGGTCACCCAATAGATGCCCGAAATAAAACAATAAATAATTTATCGACTATTCATCGAAACACTACTGATTTATTGTACGGAATTGACGATGTGGAAGACTCACTCAATATTTTCAAAACTGTCCATTCGTTCTTTGACGGTTTCAGGCCCAGTGATAACTATAAACATTAATTTTAAATATATTTTCACTAAAACAATACTTGCACGTGTACATTGATTATTAGTTTCTAAAATGTAAATACATGTATCTATATCTGACAGGGAGAGGGGTTAATATAGGCTATGTCTGTTTCCCAATCTCTATTCAGATACAAATCTGAATAGAAATATTGCTTATAAAAAAGAGGCGTGGGCGGTTAAGACTAAGCCTGTTCCGCATCCTGATCATATATTCCGAAGAAAAAAAAATATTTATAAAATAATCTATGAATATAAGCAAAAAGAAACATTAATAACATTTTCGTTTGATAGACAGGCACGTTTTAAGTATGAAAGCTTAATCTTCCATTAATTCTGAAATCAATTGTTGTGTGACTGTTTATCCGGTATACATTTCCGACATTGAACCAATCGATATAAATAACATTGAGGTAATGTGGATTGAATTGAAATAGTATCGATTAAGATAAGTCTTCCTATGTCTTTCAAATGTCTTTCTGATGTCATCGTGGGTGGAAAGGTGCTGCATCCGGAAGAGATTATTTTTTTTTAAATAAAAACTTTTATGTTAGTTTTACTTTTTCTTTATATTCGTGTATTTCTGGCTTTATCTTACACGTAGAGACATGGGGAAGATATCCACGTTTAATGATATATTTCTGGCAATATTTCGGTAATTATAGGGACAATAACACTCTTGCTGGCATGACAGGTCCAGAAAAAAATAGCCTTATTCTAACTTCTAGATGTTGTGTAAATTATCCATTACATCTTATTTTACTTGTCCAGAGGGTTCGAAAATATTTTTAAATCTAAGTTGCAATTGAAAAGGTTTACGTAAAGCTTTTCAAACCATGTAGATGAATTTTTCTAATTTTTTTAAATTCGCTTTGTTCAGATGTAATTTGTATCATCAATTAATTGGAATATTGTGAAATAGTACAATTTGTTGACCAGAATAATGATTAGGACAGTGGTATTGAGGCTTTAAACAAGACTTAAAATTATCAGTATGATTCTTGGGATAACATTAACATGAACACAGGTTAAAACCTCATCTATTTTTATGCCTTGTCTTCAGTGCACTGGTTCCTCGCATGGTTAGCGCGTGTGCGTTGTACTACAAGTCAACTGGCGTGATTTCGATTTCCCGGTGGTAGACTTCCAACTACACGAGTTTATTTCGGCCCTCCGGTTTCCTCACACTGCGAAAGACCCCTAAGCACGAGCGAATTATTAAAATAAAATGAAACCATATATATTTTAGTCCCTATATAGTTTGTGTCGAGTGGAGGTTAAGCCCCCCCCCCTCTCTCTCACTCTCTCATGTAGAAGTTATTGTATTTTAATTGTGTGTGATTTTTCTAGGTAGTTTAGATGTATAAGGTTTTTTCTTAAATTTTGAACCAAATTGCTTTTGCACAAACGTCTTGTCAAATTACTTAATTCTGGGCGATTGTCACGTACCATTGCTACGATAATAAACAAAGTCTTTATTATCCATTTTAACCTTTAATTATCAAATGGCGATCCCATTAAGGGGTGTTGGGGTGGCCTAGTGGTCTAGAGTGTCGCGCTCCGACCTCTAGCTGGCCGTCCACCACTGACTGGCGGCTGTGGCTTCGATCCCTGGTGTAAGCGTATTTGGCATGGAGATAGGGGTGCCTTCTCAACCTCGTCGGTTTCCTTCGGGCACTCCGGTTTCCTCCCACTGCTAAAGACCCCTACGCGCAAGCGAATTATGAAAAAAAAAAAATTAAACCATGAGTTAGACCCGAAATGACCGAGCTGTGTTGAGTGGATGTTAAACCCAATTCCTCTCTCTATCTCTCTCTCTCTCTCTCTCTCTCTCTCTCTGTCGATCCCATTAAATAGCACAACCACTATCTGATAGACTCAAGAGTTAATTGTGAGCTTGACATGTAAATTATATGCCTATAATTTATTGATATATAACATTTAAAATCTGCAATAGGACGATTTAGCTCTTGCATAATGCATCTTAAATTTATTCAAGAGTACTCTTGCTCGTTGTTGACTTTATAAAAGGATTCGTATTACGTTTCATAATAGTACTTGAGTATCTAGTTTCAACCCTTAACTTTTCTTTATTACGTTTTTGAGCCGCATTTTATCGATTCTACCTCGAATATTTCATTAAATGTCGTCATAATATTGCTTTTTAAATATCGGGTTGTAGATAGCTTTGTTCAGGCACGGTGAAGCTAAGGTCCTCAACATCTAGGCGCATATGTTTATTAGTTTATTATTGTTGACACTTTCCTACACGAACGGTTATCTTCAATATCCGTCAGCGGAAGGGCCTATGGAATCTATAGTTTGCATTCGATGTTTTGGCTTGTATCTGTTATTCATTTGTCAGGGTCCGCCGAGGTTTGAGCTCTCTGCAAGTAATTTTCAGATCCAGTATTAAATGATCACTTTTGCGTATCCCAAATTGCAATTGCCTGGACAACCCAGTCGGAATACTTCCCGAAGTGATCGGGGTGAGTCATTATCGCGATTATAAATATAAAAAAAAACGAAATTTCTCAAATTCGTAACGTAACCCCGCTAAGCAAAAGTGTCGTCATTTAAATTTAAAGAGATGGGTATAACCAGGTACTTCTGCAGTTTCCGTTTCATACAAAGTGTTCCATCTTGATATCGCCAGTCGGCGCAGAATAGTAAAATGTTCGGACCCATTTCATTTCATTGAAGACGATCATTCCCCATGGAAGACTGTGTCTTCATGGTATAGTTTTCTTATTTTGTATGGATGAATTACATAAGATTTGGATAAAGAGCCCAACAAATGAATATAATTGATAAATGTCAGTTAAATTACTTTTTTTTAAACAAAGTTATGAATGTTTGACGTTTTGACAAGAATAGCGTTCTCCGACATTTTGAATATTAGAAATTATTATTATTATTGCTACTTTAATAATCGATGTCTCGATTTTCCATTTTAATTTAAACCCCAATTGTATGGCGCGGGTATTCTAACACACTTAATATCCAAGCCACTCGGTGCCGTAGAGATTTGATTATTGTCTTTTCCTGTGACAAAATGTCTGGATAATAATGTGTATAATTTGAAGTCATTGGTAGTTTTACTCATTACATGTATCTTTAATTTGCCAAGTTTATCAGCTATGTCATCTTAAACTGATCTGTATAAATATCAAGTACTGTATTATATTTATATTAACTGAAAATAAGATCTAGGCAACATAACAATGTTTACTTTTTATGATAAAATCAAACAACAGCTGTAAAAATAAAAAAATAACCGTTCGAACACCTCGCTCTTTTTGGTTTGTATAATTAATACATTAAAATAATCGATTCCCAGGTTGTACGTGACCAGGAATAGGGTCGCCAGTCCAACCTCGTTGGTTTTCTCCGGGTCCGCCGGGGTTACCTTCTACGCGCAAGTGAATTATTAAAATGAAATTAAACCACGTGTTAGTCCCGAAATGAAGTTTGTGTCGAGTCTCGCTCTCTCTCTCTCTCTCTCTCTCTCTCTCTTTCTCTCTCATCATAACATGTGAAATATTAAGGAGTAACTATGAGCTTGGGGTACTTCAGGAATGCGACATTGGTAGAAGCATTTCGAAATAATATATTGATTCATTTGCTGTTATATCTCACGACTAGAACATTCTACGAGTTAATGGTCTGAAACATTAAAAGTGGACAAACTATACATACACAAGACGCAATTTGTATGATTGTTAATGTATATTTAAGATAAGTCAATACGAATTTCCTATTCATATTCAGTAAATGTGCTTTGATTATTTGGTTTAATGTCCTGCTGTTGAAACTCGAGATAGTCACAAGGCCTGTCAGTGGCCAGCAAGAAATTAACAATATATTCAGTACATAAACTATTCGATGTTTTGACTTGTATGTGTTATTCATTTGACATCTGTTAACTCGGAGAGTTCGGCGAGGTTCGAGCTCTCTGCAATAATTTCCAGGCCAAGTATTAATTTATCACTTAGAATAAATTACTGTTGCGGTCCCCTTTAATCGTAAATTTATAAGTATTTGGTGTACTTGTGATGTCAGGATTGTATACAAAGGGTAAAAAAACCCAACATTATTGTATATAAAATGCCACTTTAAAACACGGTGTTACAAAATTGTCTTGTGACATTTAACAGTACATCCAGAACTTAACTATACGATTTTTTAAATTTGCTGTGACATTTTACAATACATTCAGAGAAGCTACAGTGGCCCATTGAGTAAGACGTTAGCTCACCAACTCGGAGGTCCCGTTTTCGACCCCTGCGTTGTTATGGAGGATAAAGGGTCTTATAAGGGACAGTTGTCCAGTCGTTCGGATGGGACGAACAACCAAGGTCCAGTGTATACATTCGCGTGCACATAAAAGATCCCTTTGCAGTTGGAATTTAATATAAGAGTAGGCCATAGCACCGCTCTCCGGGCAAAATTCCACTCATAGTTCACAGCACACTGTATGGGGTTTTCCCGTCTTCGGAGTAAAACAGTAGGACATTACACTCCATTTCATTTCATTTAAAAGTATATTTAGTACATGAACTATAAGTAATTTGTATAGGTGTTATGATATTGATATTGGAGATTGGGTGTGATCAGTGATGTGTTACCTATAAGGTCGATAAGTACCGTTATATTACGAATATAATAGTCTGTTATGGTGACCAATACTCCACGGTTCAACAACTAGACAATTATTGCTATAGTCTATTCTAGTAGCTGTCTCAACATGCACTCGATATCTAACCCCCTGACCCCTTTGTCCCTTCTAGTATAACAATAATCATTAAACCATTTAGTCGGTTTAAAAACCTGTTATAATGATGAGACACAGTCATCTAGTATAAGAATTGTTATTACTGGATTACACGTACAATAGTTTGCTAATTATTTTATGATCATGGACGATCTTAATATAATAATTAACAAACTTTAGATTTAAAGAACTGTGAATAGGTTGTGAGCCCAGCAGTGGTTTGTTAATTATTGTTTAAGAATGGACCGTCTAAAAAAAACCACATAGTCTGTTATGTATCGTGGGTCCTGATAATAGGTTGTTAAATATCACTTGAGCATGGATGGTCTTCAAAAATCAACATAACTGTTTACAGAAAAACCTCTCGTGTAAATTGATTGTGAACCGTTTGTTTTCGAATGTTTTAATCATCTTGGATGTGTTGTGGGATTGAAATGGTGTACATGTATTATTTCAAACGTGTAGTAAAAAAGTGCTAGTTCATGGAAAAGACTGTTTAGTTTTATCTAAGGAATACACCAGGGCGCATAAACCAGGGTGCATACGGAAATTGTTTCAGTAATGAATACTGTGTCTAAGGCAACTGCCGAGGAAAGTTAACTCTCATTGGTGTCAAATCCTGGTGATGTAGAACGAAATTATCCTGTTCGTGGAAATTTATAACGATTGTTAAATGACCCTGTGTTAATACCGAGAAGTTACGTGTTTTAGAATTAGGGAATCCGGTTGGTTGTTTTTCGGCTGTTTTAATTTAGTCATTCTGTTCTAAGAAATCGCGAATGAATAGGATCTATTTCCGGTTACTTGTAAAAAGCGAAGACCCGGTTCCGGGTAGTTAAAGTACACCGGGTTAGACATTTCACTTGATCAAATTGCATGATTAAAACAAGTATCGGACTGAATAGACCTAGGTATCTGACTAAAACAGGTCCAAAACTGACTAAGCATTTCCAATAAACTGATTAAACAGGTCCAAAAACCTGACTAAAACAGGTCCGATAGCCTGCCTAAACGGGTCCAATTATTTGACTAAAACAGGTCCAATAACTTGACTAAACAGTCTCAAAAACCTGACTAAAACAGGTCCAATAACCTGAATAAACAGGTCACATAATCCGACTAAAACAGATCCAATGACCTGACTAAACGGGTCGAATTATTTAACTAAAACAGGTCCAATAATGGTTAAAACATCTGAATAAACGGGTCCAATTATCTGACGGAAACAGGTAGCTGACAAAAGACAGGGTGTTGTCGTGTTTTATAATAATAATTATAATAATAATAATGTACATTTATATAGCGCTTAATCCATCCATGAGCATGCTCTAAGCGCTGTAAGTTAATAGCTCCTGTGGATAATACATCGTGAACATGTGTCTTAAGTCTAGATCGAAATTGAGCAACTGTTTTTGAACACTTTATATTGTCAGGTAAGTCATTCCATAGTCGTGGACCATATACACTGAAGGCCTTATCACCAAAGATTTTAATTTAGTTGAAGGTACAACAAGTGTTGGGTTATTCTGTGAACGGAGTGATCGTTTTGGTACATAAGGCTGCATAAGATCTGTGGTATATGATGGAGCTGAATCATACTGAGACTTGTAGACCAGTGTTAGGATTTTAAATTTTATACGAGCCTCTATTGGGAACCAGTAAAGCGATTTAAGGACAGATGTTATATGTTGACGTTTTGCTGTTCTTGTGATGATTCTGGCACAGTTGTTCTGAATTATTTGAAGTCGCTTTATTAAATGTTGAGATATTCCAGCCATAGCACTATTACAATAGTCCAATCTTGAGAAAATTAGAGAACGCACCAAAAGATGACAAGCAGATGTAGTCAATAGATGACTAAGTTATTTACTGTATATTTTAAAATAAGGTTGATATATTATTTATCAGTACAAAAGGATTAAATATCGATACGTATTCGAATCCTGGACATTTTTTTTTTAAACAATATTTTATTCAGGTTGTCTGAATTGGATTGGGGAACAGGCTTAGCCTATGTAATTAATTCATGACTGCAATACAGCTCACATTACATAACCACCGAGGCTTGCCATAAAAATTAACTTTATAAAAACGACGTAATGTGATATGCGAGATTTGTTTATGATAGGTAGTGTCGTATTACCTGTATTATCATCTACCTGGCGGTATGATCAAAGACAATCACATGGTCTGCTGTAAGTGTCGAGCACAGACAAAACAATCCCTGGTGTACTTTGATAAGATATAGCATGCTACCTGTATAAAAACAGTACCTTTTATAAGATGACCCCACACAGTAGATAAAAGCCATTTGTTTAAATTGTTTCAATGATAATGACTAGAGAAGCCTAGTCGAAACGTCGCTCAGTTATAAGCAGTAATTGTTGTATTCCGTAGAATTGTGACCTGTATACAATTGTTTAAAAGTTACAGATCAACTTTGTCGGTATTTTAGAATACTTGACGTGAAAGGATTAAATGGTGTGGGTTATAAGCATTTTTAATCTTGAAGAATTTCGGACGGGATATTTGAGTGATTAAATGTGGATTACATCGTGTAGCTATTTTGTGAGAAATACTTTATGAGTCGCTCTCAGTGACGCGAGCAGTACACAGGGCAGAATATTCGGATTCCTTCAACCAAACCGGATACCAATTGTGAACTCTTTTGTGACATACGACGAATTTGTTACCTGATCCAATTAACTTATTAAGAAATTAAGGGCGAGGATTGATGTTAAAAACACTTAAATCTTTCAACATCAACTGGTTTATTTCTGATCCGACGTGAATCTGTGTTGTGCACATTTTATCTTTGTCGACAAATTTTTGACGTTGTTCAACGCATTAAAGGAATTTTAAACCACTGAAGGATACACCAAAGTAACAAATGTAGGCCGCAAGTTGAAGTGGAAACAAGATAAAAGCATGACCCCGAATATTTGAAGTTATTTTACTGTCTAAGATAACTGTTAAGAATTTGTTTTCATTGAGCTGAGGATATTTAAGATTGGACTGAACTGAAGTATTCTGTTTTAGCCGATTGAAACAATCATCAAACAACAATATCAACTACTAGTATCAAGGAGAAAGAATAGATCAATCTATTGATAGAGTACAAAGATCGCATTTCACATATTTTAAAATATTTCACGATACCTTGACACCGTTGGACAATATAAGGTATTTTGAGGATTTAATCCAAAGGAAGGAAATTGGGACTGATCTATTTATGTAACGATAATATCTCACAAAGTTGAAAAATTGAGGATTGATATCGAGAGACGGTTGGAACCTATTTATCACTGAGTTAATAGCCATATATTATCACAAGGAACATGGCGTCACGAAAATCCACCATTAAAAAGAAATCAACGTAAGTTTTAATCAAAAATCATTCCTGCGTTGCCGGGTTTTAAAAGTATAAAGTTGTTTTTTATGAGTTGTTTTTCATGAGTTGTTTTTCACATAAACATATATAAATAGTGACGGCATTGTCATTGGTTATGACAGCAAACCCGGTGGAAATTTTTCTGGTGTTCGATCCCTGCACTAGTCAAGTAAGTTCATCGGGATTTTCCAACATTGTTTTTCTTGTCAGTGGTGCAGGACAGAGGGCAAAATTTCCTTCTTAGCACACTGTATCGGAGCGGAACAGTATGACGTTCAATCCCACTTCATGTCCGTATATTTAAACGTTAAATATCATGGTCTCTGTATAAACAACAAGATGTTGCATCCAAGAGCCTTTGGAATTCCCCAACTAAGGGTTGGTTGTTTAAAGGGCTTGTAGCTCTATTCGTTTGTCTACAATATCACCGCCGTTGGAAGTGGACGTTAAACCCCAGAAACGAAAATTGGTCTCAAAAACACATGAATGTAATACGGATATATATAAAGTGATTCACATTAAACGTTTTCAAAACTTATCATTGTAAAGTCTAATCAGTTATGTTCGGTAAAATACGCAAACAGTTCAAATTAAACGTCACACGTTTGAGCTTTCTTAGCCGATTCTCCACGGGATTTTTTGACCGCTAACCGCTACTCATCTTGTTTTTTTCTACTTCGTTTTCTTCTTGTTCTTGTTCTTGGGTGACGCTCTTTGAAAAAGCCCAATTATCCGTCAATTCAAGTCTAATCGACATTGGAATAAGCATGCTTGTTCTTTGAACAATTCTGCATCGATTTGGTGAATTAGATGTATGCATATAACCCAACAACATTGCCAGTTACTTGTTTTTATTATTGTGCCGTTTGTGAATCAGCCATTTTCCATTACTCCTGCGTTGTCCCCTGATGTCTTTGTTCATAACAAATGGTGCTGTATGTCCATACACGACGCCCTGCACTGATTTAAAATGTTCATTGCGTCTGAAATATATGATATTAGGATCCTATTTTTTCACTGTAAAATAGCAACATCAATAATGATTAAAATGACCCACAGGCCCGTCGGAATGATATTGATATTGGGGGGGGGGGGCTGTTCATTGTTCGTGAACCTAATAGATCCCTACAAGCAGATTATTGGGGGGGGGGGCTGCAGCCTCAACAGCCCCCCAGCACCCCAGTACACCACCCCCCCCCCCCCCCCGCTTCCGATGGGCCTGACCCAATATTGAATTCTTCTTCTCTTCTGTTTTTAATTTCGAAAATTATAAAAAATATTGAGTTGGCGGTTAAACTCGTTTGATTAAGCGTTTACTCAAATAATCCAGTTAATATTTTTTTTAAAAAAAGGTTTATAAAGACATAAGCATATTCCCGAATTAGTGGTGCAACTATTTCAGAGGAATGTGAAATGCCGAGTCATACCACATGACTTGTGAATTAATATATTAAATCCGCTTGTGGTCATTTGAACATTTTTAAATCACATGTAAACAAAATAGGATCGCTAAAATTATTCCAAAAGTGGTTGGAATTCGTTCAGTATTAACCAGGACATTATTTGACATACCCAGCAGAAGATACGGGTCATGTAAAATTTTATTGACGTGGACTCTTTTTTAATCCGCTAATGTACCGACCCATTGTTGGCTCGTTCCGGGGTGTAAAAAATTAAGACGCCGTGTGTGGATTAATCCGAATGCAAAATAGATATTGTCCGATAATTTCTTGATGGGGATTATCGGGATTAACAATAGCCGTGGGTGGTTTGTGATTTAAACATAGATATCTTTCATATTCCATGCACGTAATACATGTCATATTCAGTGGCGGATTAAGCTTCACCAAGGCCTGAGGCGGCAGTTGCTGGAGGGCCTGTTTAAAATGGCGTGGGCCTAATTAATTTCGGGTCAGGGCCTATGTTGATTCCCGTTGGGCCTCAACCCCACCCCCTAACATTCATTGTCTATGTGTTTTTAATCGTATCAGACAAGTACCAAAATTTTTTTTTACAAAATCTCTGGGGCCTGAGGCTGCAGCCTCATCAGCCTCAATGATAATCCGCTACTGGTCATATTACATGAGCAGATGCTTTATTTCATTGCGATATTATGAATCTATTGAATAAAAATATGTATTTCTGGCGCCAAATCACGTAAAGCTCTCAAAGTAACACCTTTATAACACATGACTCCCCGCCCATAATATCAACCATAAAATGAGTTTTTAATATACTATTATGCTACACCTCGTCGCCATTTAGCCTTTTTAATAGATATTTTCAAAAGAGAAAAGTGTAGAGGTGTATACATCAAACAAAACAGGTGTTCCATTAATGTAAAACTTCGATTTTAATATCTCTTAATGTGCAATATATACACTATACGCGAAACGAATAATGGTGGTCTTAGTGACGTCATAATGGTAGACATAGCTCGTTCAGCCGTTATGATATACAACCTTTTAGTCAGATATTTCTTTTAACTTAGGTTCTTATTTACATAAGGTATATTAAACTCCTAACCTTATATCATTGTTCAGTAAGAAAGATCTGTCGAGTGGTATAATAAAATCGGTCTAATATTACTTTTATCCACAGTAAGAAAGATCGTCAAGGAGTACAAAATCGGTGCATTATTAATTTGATCCCCAGCAAGAAAGACCTGTCGAGGGGTCTAGGACCAATATACTTTGTACTTAAATGAATGAATGAAATGGGGTTTAACGTCCTGCTATTATGCACCTAACCCGGGCTAATGGAAGACGGACATACGACATACAGTGTGCAATGAGGTAAATTTTGACCGGGCAGCGGCGCCACGGCCTACTCTTATATCGAATTCCAACTGCCAAGGGATCTTTTACGTGTATTCCAATTAGTACCAAAGAGCAGCTTCGGCTGGATTTTAGGACATTATTATTATTATTATTATTAGTAGTACACGGGGCCTCTGTTTTTAGTCCCATCTGACCGACTATGCAGCTGTCCTTGTCAGGCCCTCCTTCTGCATCACTGACAAGAGGAAATCACGAATCTGAAAATATTTCTGATGATCATAAAGTCGATATTATCGACAATTAACTCATTGTCTGCGATGTCACTTCGGTGGAAGCGGACGTAAAATAAAGCTATTTCACACATAATTAACGTCTGCAAACTTTATCTTTAGTATTATTAGGTTGTTTTTTTTTTAATTATTATTAAATCTGCACTTTTTCAGATGCTCAATAACGACTTGAAATTAAATTCTGAATTTATGCCGAACTTCCTTTCTTTTTCCTTTGACATAATAATCGAACTAAACCACAGAATAAGGATTTAAAGCCGCTAATGGTCAGGGGGGTGTGTGTGGGTGGGAGTGGGGCGCTATAAAGAATATGAGTCAATAATTATTCAATTCTGTTTAGTATTAACAAAAATATAATGGACTTGATATTTTATAATTTCGTGGATTGGACATTTCATTATTTTGAAGACTATATATTATATGTGATGGATTGGATATTTCATAACTTTGAAGACTATTATATATATTATATGTGATAGATTGGATAAAATCTGTTGATGTGTCTCTTTACAATCCCACTGTAGCCCAATCGGGAGATTAACTATCGTTGACGTTTTGGTATTGTTTTCTTAATTACACATTTATAAATACTAATTATATATTGTCTGAAAAATGTTAATGCCGATCACCGGCTTTTATGTCTGTTGAGAATTATTATTGAAATAACAGACAATCTTCTGGATATCATTCACTAAATTAATTAACGGATTTAAGGTCCGTTGAGTTGAGTGAAACTATTAAATAACAGACAACTTTATGGGGTTCATTCTCACCCAGCTCAAAACTTAAATAATCATGTTAGCGTGACTAAGGTGTTAATTGGAATTTCTAAAGAAGGATAAGCTGTAGTCTGTTTCACATTGGGCACTTTTATTTTCATTAGGTTAAACCTAATAGTAAAACTAAATCACTTGATAATGTTTTATTCAACATTTATTATTGTGAAACATGTTTATTTTAACACCTTTAATGTGAATAGAAAAACTTAATATATTTTTTAACTAAATAGCACTATGAAATGAGCATCAACATTAAAAATATGGGCAAGTACACTACAATTTCACATGACACTTATTAAACACAGTTCACATCACACTTATTAAACGGTTAATCCATATCTAAATAGGTGAACACGTTTCAGCTACAGACCATAATCCCCCAGCCTTAAACCCTTAATCCCCTTAATCAATATTTTGAGCTGGATGAGAACACCCCCTTTATGGATATCATTCACTAGATTAATTAACAACAAAATTTCATTAAGGATAATCTGATCGCTCGCGAGTATATCTGTATTAATCCTTATAAGACATATAGATATAGATTGCACTAAAAATAAACACACTTGTATGGATATACTACTTTTAAATTTGCTTGATAACGATATCTGTATGTGTATTGAAACATAGCATGTTAAAGGAGCTAAATCGCTAACATTTGGGGCCTAGAAATTCATAAAAGTGGTTCGCAACGCATATAATACTGTATTATGAATGTATATAAACTGATTTACATTCAATGGTTTCCGTGTTTACTCCAATTTTAAATCAGTTATGTTTGGCGAAATAAGCCAGCAATGTCAATCATGTGCAAAAGTCGAGCGTCTAGTTATTCGAGTCTACTAACTCCGTCTGACTTATTGCAATGTGTCTAGTCTCGTCCCTCGAGTCTTTCAATACAACTGGAGCTGAAGCGCATTATGGTACACGATTCGTGTACCAATGTTAAAAAAATATTTTATCTTAAATATCGGATATCAGAAGCTCATCTTTTCCCGGTAAGTTTACATCAGCAATGTTGATTTAAATTGACCAATAATTCGAGTTTTCGATGTCGACGATTTTGGAGGAGTTTGAGTTACGGACTTAGGTCCTTTAATAACATTCAGAAGTAGTTATATCCATACAAGTGTGTTTATTTTTATATCTGTATTGTTTATAGCAGCTAGACTAAGAGTTAGTGTTGAATTAACCCACACCAGATAATTGAACAATATATATAAATCACATTCTTGTATACACTAATAAATAGACGAATTAATTTCTAGGGATTGGGAGGATTAGTTTATAAGAATATTTATTAGATTTGGGTATTTAGATTTAAATCGCACCGACAAAGAATCGCTTACATGGTTATAAGCGTACACTGTTTTAGCACATTTGAAATGTACCTATTCTATAATAATGAAGTCAGGAGTGGCCATACGGAAAGTCAGTAGTCGTTTCTGTGTTATTTGTGTGCCCTTTTGTTATAAAATTGGTTAGTTTTATAGAAAACCATGTTTCTTGTTACGGTGTCGTCGTGATTATGACTCGCAAACAAATTGTGTGTCTACGGTCACCCAGACAAAAAACGGAGATCACTTGACCCCTTGGCGTTTGAAATGCGAGGAGAGAGAAGAGAGAGAAATGGAGTTTAACGTCCACTCGACACAACCTAGGTCATTTCGGGACTAACGTATGGTTTCCAATTTATATTTCAATAATTCGCTTGCGCGTATGGGTCTGTTACAGTCGGGAAAAACCGGGGTGCCAGGAGGAAACCCACGAGATTGAGAAGGCGCCCCTATCTCCATGTCACATACGCTCACACTAGGGCTCGAAACCACAGCCGCAAGCCAGAGGTGACCGGCCAGCTAGAGGTCGAAGCGCGGCACTCTAGACCACTAGGCCCCCACCCCCGAAATGCGAGGAAGGGAACTGATAAACAAGTTGTGCTGTGCTGACTAATTTTCCTCCCTTGCATTACACACCTGAACCTAAAAATACACTGACTTGACTATATTTTGTTAGTCTCAATATAGCCTAAGTAAGAGATCGGTAAGAACCGGCGAAATCCTGGCCACAAGTTCATTTTACTATTGATGATTTACTTTTATCTCTTCAGTAACGTAAGAAGCGGTATGAAGAAAGATATCGCCTGCAATGTTTCCACGGGAACAGAACATCCCGAAATGGTAGAAGAGGCCAAGTAAGTATAAATTGTATTAAATTACGAGTAAACGTATACTGTAGAATCCAGCAACTTAATAGAACAAATACAGAGAATGGGGCTTAACGTCCTAATGACGACTGGCACATTGCTAGCACGTAAATTTGCCCGGATAGCAGCGCCACGGCCTACACTTATTTTGAAGTGAAAGGGGTTCCTTTGCGTACACTTTGGTCCCTTGTCAGGTCCTTGGTCCTGCACCACCGTCAAGATAAACCAGACCGGAAATTCCCGAGGATCTTCTCTGCCAACTCCGGGACCCAACCTGAGACCCCCTGGCGAGCAAGCTGCCACAGCTCCCAGATAAAACACAGTTCTCTCTATTCCTCTAAATACACACTCGTCATAATAGTGTAACAGTACGTGAAATTCGCCATGGGAATATGCCAGACCAACTCTCTGTTGACATAAATTTAATTTGATTTTTCCAGTTTAAAGGCCTCTTATCAACCGGGTAAGAAGGGAGGTAACTTCGGCTTGCCCCTTGGTGCCAAGCTAACCGTACCAGAAGGAGATTTCAACAAAAAGGAGAGCATAACGTGCCAAGTAATTCCGCCGTCTCAAAGATGGCGGAACTGCCCGGCGTTGCCAGCAGACGAGAGTATAACAAGTGAAGTGTTTAAGCTGACGTCATCAGTACATATCATGAAGACACCAATTATTGTACAACTACCTTACTACCCAACCAAAAGTGGTCATTCGGAGATCAATGTGAAAGGAAAATGGCGGGGAGAAACTGATTGGGTGGATATCGGATTTCTACACAAGGTAAATGGATAATTCAAGAGTTTTTAACAGAGGCCATGTTTTCAAAAAATCCCCACAGCAGATTTGATTTAAATCGGTAGTAAATAAACATGTATGTGTGTGAAGCATGGCTAAATTTATTTGCTAAGGCGAGCTCATTTTTCGCCAAGGTCGCTGCAATGTAAATACGGTTAGGGCACATGATTAGGGTAAGCATTAGGGCTAGGTTTAGGGTTAGGGTTTGGGTTAGGGCTGGGATTACTTCTTGCCTTGTTTACATCTCGTAACCTTTGACCGAGCTTGAAGTAAACCAATGAGTCAGATAAAACAATTACAAACGTGCACGGGAGATTATTGAAGAAGCATGTAGTTATTGTCCAGAATCAAATCATAAATTATAGTCTTTGTTGTATGGATAGTCATATGTACCAAAATATGCAATATTTTTATACACCAGTATGATAAGGTGTCGGTTGCGTCGTGGCATAATTTCTAGATACGGCACACTTGGTTGTTATCCCACAAATAATATATGGTCATTGACAGCCGTAGCAGAATCAAGCCGAAAAGTCCAATAATATCCCAATTTCCTGTTTCATGATACAAGACTAACAGTTAAAGGGACCACTCTTGCTGGCTTGACAGGTACAGAAAAAAATAGCCTTATTTTAACTACTAGATGTTTAAGTGTCGTACCTGTTGTGTAAATTATCCATTACATCCTATTTTACTTGTCCAGAGGGTTCGAATATATGTTTAAATCCAATTGCAGGAAGTGTTTACGTAAAGCTTTTCAAACCATGTAGGTTTTTTTTTCATTTTTTTAAATTCGGTGTGTTAAGATGAAATTTGTATCATCAATTAATTTGAATGTTGTAAAATAGTACAATTTGTTGACCAGAATAATGATTGGGGTATATTATTCAGTTACAACAAGAGTGGTATTGGGGCTTTAACACCAAATTTGACAGCTAGCGTCGACATTTTTTTTTAAGTTCTTCGTTGAAAACAAATCAATGATGTTGAACCATCCAAGTACTACGAACCATAAAACTCCATTACTTTTTTTAGAATGATACAACGCCACCTAGTGTCGAGTTGGAGATCAATCGTTTGGGTTCATTTGTTGTGACGTTTACAGCCAAGAAAGAAATATTTAATGTTACCCCACAGGGTTGTTTATATAACGCACGTATCAGTCGATATATCAGCTGTCGGTTCCCAAAGAAATCGATCGAGTCAAGTATACAGTGTGCAATCAAGGTGAGTAAATCTGTCTCCTGTATAGATTTTGATTATACCATTGTCGTGGTCAGCATAAATCTTAACAGCGGATTTAATCGAAAGTTTTAGTTTAGATTGTTCCGGTTAATGACGAACTGAAGTCTTGGGCCTGGTGATCTAGGAGAATCACCTCGCAGATTATACTATTTTGGACACTGGCATAAACCTCCCTGTGGTCTTTAACACCCGTTACCGTCCACATTTTTGCTCAATTGTGTTACATACACAGCTAGCAGTGGGGAAGGGGGGTGGGGTGTCTCATACGTAAAAGAGCCTAGGTCCTTTTTTCATCTAAATCCGGAAATGACCCCGATCATCATTTGGAATTTCGGGCTCGGTAGAATCTTTATATCTGTATATATATATATCAACTCCCAGCCAAAAGATATGATGTTCTTTATATATTCGACTCTGGCAATTTGGGACCACCATACGTATTTGACATTGCCTGGCAAGTTGATGGACCATACTGATTTGGCCTTTCATATAGAGTGTACGGGTTTGTACCCCACTATGTTGTGTCGATGTACGTGTCACGGGTTTACTGGTTTGTGTGGATAAAAGCTGAATCGAATGCAATGTGATATGATATCCTGAACGACCATGTCTCCCCATTGATGCGCTACTTTTGATATCTATGTATTCTCTGTAGAATAGCTGATGTCTTTGTGGTCTAATTCCGTACCATTAGAGTTATCTCCCATGGATATAAAGCGTCTCGGTAACGATGTAATCTAGTAATTATGGTATCAATGTTTTATTAACAATAAAGACACTGAAGAATGTATTTCTGTTTGGAGATAGCGCCAGTATCACCAGAAAAATTACAATCAGTATTATATGGTGGAATAACGATGGAAGTGTCATGAAGTGCGAAGAGATTACGGTGTTTGTGCTGTGTTCCATGGCAACCAATTGTTATTTATTGTCTTGTATTTTTGTTTTTAGATAACGCCCGTATCTCCTGAAAAATTACAATCGATAAAACAGCAATATTACCGTGAATGTAATGACCTGGTCACGTTAACGGAATTCATAGATATTACTCCAAACATTCCCTGTAACTTCCGGCGAGGTGTTACAATCAAATTACCACTACCCTCTGGTGTTGAGATTGAACGAGAACAGGAACCGGAAGTTGGTGTATTATTGAAAACCGATGGCAAGTGGGAACCGGTTGTATCGAATTATAAATTTACTAGAACTACGGTGTCATGTGAGGTCAGGCATTTAGGAAGGTCAGTTTTTTATTTAATTTATGCCTTTTTATTCTAGATCAGCGCAATAGACAATTCAACATATTTGACACCCATTAAAAACAAGAGACGCATCAAACCAAAACAATTCCGTGACAGTCACACTTCATATATCGTCGAAATATTCACAAAACAATTTAAAAACTCTTTATTCATAAAGGCAGTGCACGATTTGACAGCCTAGAAGAGAGTGTGGCATGCTCACAGTGAGTGGAGAGTTTCAAAGCAGCTCTCCTGGGCCGCAAGTAAGCAGATGCCTTCCACTCTCGACGCGTTATACCAGTAATGGTTTTTGCGTCGTATTAAATACAGATACATACAGAAATCGAGTACAGCGCATTCATAGAGCGAGCAATGAGGTTTAACGTCCACTCGGAACAAACTAGGTCACATCGGGACTAATTAGTTTAATACTTCGCTTACGCGTAGGGAACTTCAGCAGTAGGAACAAACCTTGTACCCTGGGGAAATACACGAAGATAGATAGACGACATTAAGACTCTATACCCAAGGACAACCGCCGTATTTGTAGTTAATTTTTAAGTTGTGCAACCACGACAGTGTGTAATATCCTTTTGTACAGCTTCCTAATAGTAAGTTTAGGAGGACCGCACTACACGCAAAACACAAATATACAAGATAAACCTAAACCCTGCATTTGTTGCCATATAAGGGTTTTTAGTACTTGTTTTATATATTGTATATCTATGTTTCAGCTTTTGTGTTGCAATATCTAAACCAGAAAGGACGCAAAGATTAAAAGAATCTGTACGTGTTGTTGACGGGCGCAGTGACCATGATGTTGCTGAGATCTTGATGTATCTCTCGCTACAGGAAAAATCATGGGTGGGTGTGGTCGAATGTATGACGGAAGCCAAATCTAAATCAAGGGTCGTCGATAGAAAAGACAGAGGGTTCAAGATCGTACATAAAGTCAAGGTGATACCCCAGATAGAAGAAAGAAGATACTATGGACGCCGAGCTCCGCCAGAAGTAAAACCTCCCGAAGCTGATATTCTAGAAATATATGACGGCTTTACGTGGGATATTGGCGTGGGATCAGACATAAAAGTTAGCAATGATTCTGATTTACTCGATGACAAAGAACTACGGTATTACAGGTAGGACTCTCTTGGGATTAAGGCCCGTATATTGACTGTGAGTTATTATGTTCTTGGGGATTGCTTAGAATCAGGAACATCCCCCCCCCCACTCTATCCTTTAATTTGGGTTAGAATCATTTCGTATGAATGTTTACTTGCATTTTGCATACAACGCTAATACACCCAAATAGACTCGGGTGTCCGATCTGTATAACACTAAAATGACACCAAAGAGCACTTCCTGCAGGCCCGAGGCTAGTGGAGGGGCGGGGAACTGGGGGGCGAGCCGCCCCTCACCATGGCCGAAAAATCGCTGGTTAGCTATGCTCGCATTGTCGCCGGGAGAGAGTTTTAGTACGACATATTCTTTCAAATTCGACGGAGAGACAGTTAATGTCGTACAGAAACTGTTAATTTTCCGACACATTCGCCACTTGCATGTCATTTCTTGGTAAACAAGAGAGTCACTATTCAACCTAGGCTATATAGAGGCCTATATTCACTCTCACAGCTTCTAATTTTCGTGCTCCCCCCTCCTCCTGCTTACGGCAGTCGGCGATGACCTTCGTTCATTGATTTTTGTTGTCGGGAATTTATCTTCCTCGCCCCCTTATGTCGGCTAAATTTTGGTTTCTGGCTTCGGGCCTGACTTCTTGAAAGGGAGACAAATTGTATCTTATATTTATGAATGGTTGTTATCATGACGTCCAAATTCAATCTTTCATAGATTCTTGTAACACAAATATTCTATTTTACAGAACTAGCCTTATCTCTGTTGGTCTGTTCGCAACACTCACAGCTAACTGTATTGGCTCAAGGCTGGAGCTATAAGAACTTTTAGACATAACTTTCAGGTGTTGAAAGGGCAAATTCTAAAATTGACATGTTTTGTTTCCAGGAACTTACCAGAAAGCTATCGGAAGTTCGACTTTGAACCCTTGAACAACGAGGAGAGAACACTAACAGGTGTTGTTGAGCTGATTCCAAATGGTATTGAGGACGAAAACTTAAAACAGAAAATGACCATAAGATTTGAGTTTGAAATAGATGAGGAAACTGTTCGAGCCTTCTTCAAACCAGAATATGTCCCAGAACCAGAGAAGGTTCGAGTGACGTTTGACCTGCCCGAATTACAACCAATCAAAGAAGAGAAACCTCTAGCCCCACCAATACAGAAAATAAAGACCATATCGACATCTGTAATGGACAGATTAACAAAACCGATTAGAAAACCCAGAATAAGTAAGTTGAATAACCGAATACTTCTTTGGGAGAGAGAGATAGAGAGAGAGAGAGAGAGAGAGAGAGAGAGAGAGAGAGAGGGGGTAACGTCCACTCGACACAAACTAGGTCATTTTGGGACTAACGCATGGTTTTCAATTATTTTTTTTCAATAATTCGCTTGCGCGTAGGGGTTTTAGCAGTGGGAAAAAACCGGAGTGCCCGGAGGAAACAGGTTGAGAAGGCGCCCCTATATCCATGTCACATACACTCACACTAGGGCTCGAAACCACAGCCGCAAGCCAAAGTTGACCGGCCACCTAGAGGTCGAAGAATACTACTTTGGCTAAATGCTATCAAATTTTTCGGCAAGAGCCATTCTGTACATAGAACTTTATACTTTGTGAATAGATCTCTGCCCTGAATGGCCTTCATGTTGAACAAATACAATTAGTGTATTAATTTGTTATGCGCTTCTGATCCGGTTAGCATTTGTTTTCATCCACTGGAGCCAGGTGTTATGACGTCATATGTGATATTTGGGTTAGGTCAAGGGTTAGGCTTGGCCCAGGGTTAGGGCTACGGCTAGCCCTGTCTACATCTCGAGACTCTGACGAAATCTGCAGGCCACAACCCTTACCCTAACCCTTATCCAAACCCACAATCGACATATGACGTCATAACACATAGCTTAAGTGGGTGGAAACAAATGCTTACCCTGCTGATCCCCTTCCGTTTCTCACACACAACTTAGTATACATTATACAACTTAAATAACAATATGTCTACAGTACGTTATGTTTATTTTTCAGTCGACCGAGAGGCTCGAGTTATAACCGGAAAGAGTTTAATGAATTTATCCCGAAGAGTGCCAGAAGGTTTGACCTTGGCCGTACATCTCGACTTGCCAGATAGTACCATAACCGGACTTGGATTCGACGCCATATCTAACGGTCTTAACATGGCGGACGTGACGTACAAGATTTTATTATACTGGAAACGGAAGTTGAAAGATAAGAAAGATGCCGCAGTAAATGAATTGGCAGAAGCTCTAAGCGCCATGGGCAGACCAGATATCACAGAAGTTTTATTGCAATGTCATAAAGATAACAAAGAACTAACCGAGGAATATTTGAACGAAGCAGTGTATTAGACCTGTTGTATTCATCATAATTAACCGGATCTGACGTCATAACATCCTGTATTAACGGTCCAACTCATTGTAAAAACCACGACCTCATGCATTGCCTGCCTTACGTAATCATAATCATGATTTTACATGATATAACGACAAGTTTGTTTTAATCTAAACCAATTCCCTTCGCATAAATCGCAATTATTGTAACATTTGCAGTGTGTATCATCGTTCAAAGCAAACATTGATGTCGTGCACAATATGCCTTACCCTTTTAATCAGCTATTTTCCGCTTTGAAAACCACAACAGTTATAACTCGAGAGTGTCATTGAAACGTCATGATGAAGCTAATTTATTATTTTTTGGAGGGGGGGGGGCTTTGAAAGGGAGTTAAAGATACATTATGGGAGATTAGATAACGAGTTGACAGTTCTCACTATAATAGTTCAAACTACATAATGTAAAGTCAATTTGCTGATAATTTCAGTCAAATTGATTTACTATGAACCGTGAACCATTCGAATAAAAGTTCCGCTTAGCCTCGAACATCATTACTAAAGTCGGTAATGCAAACTAATAGTCTCGATTTTCCATTTATTTGTTTCATCACGAAGGAATATTTTCTTGCGAATCGGACAACAATCCAACAAATATCGCAGTCTAGCCTTACCATTGAGAGATAATTATGGTCTGAATAAGTTAGTTAGTGTATAATTTATAATTTCTATAACATCTGAAGCCTAAATTAAGACTTGCAGTAATCAGATTCGGCTCTTGAATAATGTAACTTTAATTATCCTAGCATCTACAAAGCAAAATTAATGGTAAAATATTTTATTAATATGCAACAGTTATCTATATGAACTCCTTAAAGCGGTTCTTATTCTATCGTTGATTCTCTATTCGTTTGTAGCCTTTACTATATTATCAGCATTATGACGTGTCCACTAGTTTATTATCCTTGAGTGGCATTTAGCGATTGAACACATTAAAAAACACAACACAATTTATATGGAAATAACAATCACATGTGTATTTGCATATAGCTTGATAACGATAAAAGAATACTTGTCGAAACGCCGTGCTATATGTATATAAACCAGTGATTGTTTTTTCCATATAAATAGTGTTGTGTTTTTTTCACTAAGTTTATTATCTCATCATGTCATTATATCGTATTAGACTAACTGATATCTATATCTTAAAACGACTAACACCATGGTATGTTTTTTGGGGGGACAAGGATCCTGGCACAAACTGTTACTCATCTTTTTCCTAATGTTGTTGTTCAGCTTCTTCTTTTTCGGGGCGACGTTCTTGGGAAAACACAATGCAATAACCATCCACATACCACTTGACCTATTTGTTCTTTGGACAAGCGCGCATCGATTGACGACTGCCGACGTTTTATATGACGTTAAAATTCCAAGATGGCTGGCCCATATGGCAAGCTAAACTTGTTTAGATGCAGCTTATGCTCGTCACACACTGTGATATATAGACTGACAGTACAGTTGTTTTATAACTGTTTACGTCAAATAACAGATGAAAGTAATCCACTGTTTAAGTTCTTACCTAGACGGTCCAGGGGACATAACTATTAATGTTTTGCAGACCACTAAAGACTTGACTAATGAAGAGTGAAGACGAACATAAGCCATACCGCGTTGATGAGGGAAATTTTGCGCCCCGATTTTATATCTGATTTCATTTGCCAAGGAATTTTTAGTACACACCAATATGTTCACGGGACCTAGGTTTTTTCGTATCATTTGAACGATTATACGTTTCCCTTGCCAGGACCTATGTCCTGCACCATTGACAAGGGGGACCATCGCCGGAAAATCCCGATGAACTTTCTCGGCAAACGCAGGAATCAAACACGGGATCTCCAGGTTAGAAAGCCAACGTCTTACTCACTGAGACACTGTGGCTCCCTTTCCGTAATATTTTGGCGGTCTGTTCATATCCGGGGGGGGGGGTGGCCTAGTGGTCTAGAGTGCCGCGCTTCCACCTCTAACTGACCGGCTACCTCTTGTTTGCGGCTGTGGTTTCGAGCCCTGGTATGAGCGTATGTGGCATGAAAATAGGGCGACTTCTTAACGTCGTGGGTTTCCTCCGGGCACTCCGGTTTCCTCCAACTGCTAAAGACCCCTACTCGCAAGCGAATTATTGAAATAAAATTAAACCATATGTTAGTCCCGAAATGACCTAGTTGTGTTGAGTGGACGTTAAACCCCATCTCTCTCTCTCTATCTCTCTCTCTATCTATCTGTTCATATCCACACATGTATTAATAGAGTCTGTGATAAAAATATAATAAAAATAAACAATTATTTTTATTGTTTATACCATGTATTTACATTTCTATTTAATTTTATGAAATTTAATATTTCCGTCCACATTTTGTCATTTAATGGCTTTTTTTATATATGTATTATTAATCTGACATTTTCGTCAAATTCCCAACATCTTTGCATTTGTTTTTATTGCGGGAATATACTTTAACATAATGTTTTTATTGTCTAGCAAAAGTGCTTTAATTGTTTTTGGTATAATTCTTATATGTTTTCATTCTGTTTGTTCGTCATCATTGGTGATTTTTTGTTGGTAATAAAATATTCATATCAAAGATTTAGGTACCATTTTGTTATCGTCATGGATTTTGTGGAATTAAAATTGTATGTGTTATTGTGAAGAAAATGAGTCATTATAAACTTAGATGTCTGTCTACAAATAGCTCCTCTTGCGAACCGACACTAATAGTAAATGCAGGAGGACTGCACTACACGCAAAACAAACAAAACAACAAACAAAAAAAAAAAAAAATCTACAAGATAAACCTGTGGACAAGACAGAAAATAGACATTGCAAGAACTAAACAATTATCAAATCAAGTAAATGGATCCGGGGGCCAGCCGTAAGCATCCACTGCGCTGTACAGTCCCGGGCCTGTCTTGGTACAGGCTTCACTAAAATGATTTACAAAAACACTAAAGTATACTTCGAGAATTTTGAGACGTATTTTTTCTGCTCTCAATTATTGAAGTGGGAAGGATTTAACTAGTCTTTATGTGTATGACAGATGTGAAAAGGAGAGAAACTCCATACAGAATAATACGTATTGTTTCATGTGGCGGCAATACAGTAGATAGTTCTATAATGTGCAGAAAGGACTAACAGCCAAACATTCTCTAATATTCTTCTTTTTTTTCTAAATCACACTTTTCGGTCTTGATTTGATTTTTTATGAATGAATGAATAAAATATTTGTTGGCGTTTTGTCCAGAGATATCCTATAAAGACTAGATAGGCCAATAGCTACTGACTTCCGGGAGAATAGAGACGCCATATTGAAAGTTGCTACCCGTTAATTGGTTAGTTGAGTCTGTCAAACACTGAGTGCATAACATAAGCGCATGTTTATTTATTTACAATGCCACGGGCGTTCACTGGCTAAGTGTAGACCGTTAAATTGTAATTTAGCACCTCAGAACTATCATTTGGCCATAACCGGGGTCTAGGTTTAGTTTCTTCGATCAACACTCATCATCTCATGCATTGATTGTATTGTAACGTAAACAAGGCAAAGTGAAAGTGGCCTTGCGTGGTACTGTTGACGATTCATAATATTTGTGTCTTCTGTTACCAGCGGTGAAATTTTATCATTTATATATAGGCCTACCTTTTCTTGACCATATGAAATAATTCTGCTTTGTGATCAGTAATCAAAATCGTGATAGATAACAGACTGACCGTCTTAAAGACACTTGATCAACCTTAATTATATTTTATACATGGCATGTGTAGTACGTATAGGCCTATCATTTTACAATTACACAGTCACAGCCTATTCTAAAATTATGTCAAAATGTTTTAATGGTGATCATTGATAAAGACCGCCTGATACAACTTACAAGCCATATATAGAAATAGAAAACCTGATCAACACGCAAATAAAATTAAATGAAATGGGGTTTATAATGTCCTACTGCTCTGACTGGAATAATCAAGACATGTCACTCAAACAAAATTAACAACCAAACTTTTTGGAACCCAGCAGGTAGACGAAGAAGTAACTTAGAAAAAATCAATGAGGAATTTAATTTTTATTTAGTAGAAATGAACTTTTAAATACTGGAATGATTCAAGAACTAAAAAAGTTCTTAAATTCGTGATAATCACTTTTTCAAACACAATTTATGTAATATTATTTTTTATATAATTTGATTAATCTTTTTTTTTTTAAAGATGCATTGTGTAAGAGCTAAATCTGCCTATCATAAGGTCTTTTTTCGGGCTTCAAATGTAATATAAATTATTATTTAGACATTTACATAACAAGACCATAATAAACTCTTTAATCTAGATCACACGATGGCTCCAATTTTATGTAGATTAGAACACTGAACAAGTAAGATTTGATATTTCTCTTCTGCACTGACACTTTGCCTCCAGAGCATTAAACTACACAACTCATGTTTTGTGTCTTAAATATTGGATATCAGGAGCCCTAATGTTCACAGCAAGATAACATCAATATTGAATGAAATTGACCATTCTCGATTTTCCGACGTGGTTTCCCCTTGTCAGTGATGCTAAATTGAGGGCCTGACAAGGACAGCTGTCTAGTCAGTCGGATGAGGCGGATAAATCGAGGTCCCGTGTACACATTGGCGTTGGAATTTGATATAGCAGTAGGCTGTAGCGCTGCTACCTGGACAAAATTTCCCTCATAGAACACTGTATGGGGTATGCCCGTCTTCCATTAGCCCAAAGAAAACCGCCGCCGCTGTCTGTAAACCCAATACATTTTCAGGGATTTCTAGTTTTGCTTCCCTAACTGCCATTGAGCCCTAATAAAAAAACTAATTTTACTTTTCTTGTAATTGAATACCATAAATTTGTAATGAGTTGACTATGGATGGTTAGAATTCAGAGTGGGATTTCGGTAACAAAACCATTCGATATTTTTTGAGTTGCTTACACTGACAGAAAACGCAATTGCGGCGATTAAATTTTCTTTGGAAGGGTGAGTCTCCCATATAACCCGCGACGATTGATTGGTGGTTTGGAATTCGGGTCAACCAGGTAGGCCATATTGGACCAAATTGAAGATGCTGTAATCATCGGCTGAAATAGCAGGAAAATGCTTTTGCTGCAATTAAATTTTAAATTTTCTCCCAATGGTCCCGTCTTCTTGGGCCCGGTTGCTCAAAGCTCCATTTTAACGATCCGTTAACTTTAACGGAGAGAATGATTGTTGCTTGAAATAAAGGCTCCGAACATTCTGTGGTGCAAATTTTTCCTACAGACTTATTCTAATATTTCTAAAGGAAAAATATAAAGTATTCTATGTTGTTTTCTCTAGTAAATTTACCAAGATATGTCCGTTACCGAGATATGTCCGTTAGAGTTCAACGGATCGTTAAAATAATTTAGTTTTGAGCAACCGACCCCATGACTGTAACCGATTGATTGGAATTCGAGCCAGCCACCTTAATAAGGCTATATTAGACAACTTTGAAGTTGCTTTATTTACAGGCTGAAATAAGAGGTAAACTCGTTTGCAACCGTCAAATATTCCCAAATTTTGTTGGGGGGTTGGGGCATGCAAGGTAATCTCCGCTTCTGCACCTTCGAGGAAGACCGGCGACACTGTCTGTAAACCCAATATTTTTGGGGGCATTTCGGGTTCTGCCCCCTAACTGTCATTGAGCCTGACAGGCATCTATATTTCTGCGCACGGCGTGCGCATGCACATTTGCTTTAAAAACAATTGCAGGAACATTTAAAAAAATTATTACTGTCCACGTAAAAGTTATTGCTGTCCTGTTTGACATGTGTTGTGGAATATGTCGAGCCTCGTTCTAACTGGTCACTTGTTACATGTGAAGCTACATCGCACTATGGTACACATACTTATACCAATGGTAAAATATTTATTTTGATTTAAATATTGGATATCAGAGGCCTACCGTTTCCAGGTAAAATCACAACATCAATGTTGATTTAAATTGACCAATAATTCGTGTTTTCGACGTCGAAGTTTTCGGAGGATTTTGAGTTACGGACTTAGGTCATTTAAGTTTAACGAATGACAAACCTGGCTGTGCAAAGGGATTAAATGAATTTGTTTTAAGCGGGTATGTTTATATCAACCCCAAACAACAACAATATGCACATCATACATATTCTTTATTATTAAAGTAATTTTTAATACAGGAATACAATTTAGAAACCATGATAAAAAAGGTAAAAATTATTTTTAATTCCTTCTTCTGCTGAGTCCAACCAAAGAAGCTTTTGTAAGCCCCCCCCTCCCCCAACAATCATACTATATACCTGGCAATTGAATACTTTCCTTTTGAGTATGACCCTGCAGGCAACTTTTCAAGAGCCCTGGAGCCTGTACACCTATGCTACTCCTTCTCTCAGGCGTGTATTTTGGCAAGTTCGGTCAAAACAAGCATCTTCATCCTCTTACAGTTGCGAATCCATACACGCAGAAGATCTGGATTTTTTTTTCAGCACTTGGAAACCTGACAATTAAAAAAGAAAATTAAGTTCATCAATTCTTTACTGTTTCATTATTTATTAAAAAATGCGAATGATTAAATGAGTCATTTATACTAACAATGGAGGATTTTCGAATATTGCTGGTACATAAATAAAAGAAGTTGAAAGCCATAATCAATCATTGTCATTGATCGTCAGTCCCATGACTTTACAGCACAGTGAACGCTTACGGCTTGCCCCAGGATCCATTTTCTTGATATAGGCCTATTGTTTACTTTTTTTTATAAATGTAAATGTCTCTGTGACTTTTAGTGTATACTATGATGATGTTTTGTCTTGTCGGCGGGGGGGGGGGTGTTGTAGTTTGTGTTGACGTGCGTTCCTCCTTCAAACTTCAATGAAATATTCTGTCTGTCGGCTAATAATAGCTTATAATACACTTACTTGTGAAATGTGACATCTTCCGCCCGGCTCTGTGGATTCTTGTATTTGGTACAATTAATTGCATAGCATTAGGGTCCTTTTAAAGCCATTGCAACAAAAACAAAATACATGAAATATGCGCTTATGCCGCTACTTCCTGTTTACATCTACAACCTTCAAGATGGCGGCGCATTGTGACGTTGCTGATGATGTGCACTTGGCTTTATGGTCTATCTAGTCTTTATAGGATATCTATGATTGTTTGATTTTTGGATTTCAACAATATCTAATTGTCCGTCCAAACGTATAGACTACAAACCTTTTTGCGACAAAATAATATACAGTGGTGCCAGTAAGTTCTGGTTACGGTGGTTATTGTTTTGATTCACCGGCGGGTATTTCACACGGTATGTGGACAAAACAGGAAAGTGGAAAAAGTTCCACTTGGCGTGAGTTATCAGCGGTTTTAAGGGTATTAAAATCGATCGGTCATATTTTAAGGGGGCATCGAATCAAGTGGTTTACCGATAATCAGAATGTGGTTAAAATAGTAGAGAAGGGGGGTATGAATTGTGATTTGCATGGTATTGCTTTAAACATATTTGAATTTTTAATACAAAATACAATATCATTGGAAATGGATTGGGTTCCGAGGCGAGAAAATGAAAGAGCAGATTTTGTGTCACTTTTGATTGATTATGATGACTGGGGTATTTCTAGTTCTATATTTAATGACCTAAATATGAAGTGGGGATACCATTCGATAGACTGGTTTGCGTCATCTCATAATGCGAAATTATCGAAATTTTATTCCAAATTTTGGAATCCAGGATCTTTCGGCATTGATGCCTTTACAATGAATTGGTCTGAATCCAGAGGATGGTTTGTTCCACCAGTATATCTGATAGAACGGGTTTTAAAACACATGTCACTGTGTCGTGCCTATGTGACGTTAACTGTACCTTTCTGGTATTCAGGGCGATTTTGACCTCTGTTGTGTCCAAATGGGGACGAATTTATATCTGCTGTAAAAAGTTATATTGTATTGTCTGGTGACAGGAAGGGTTTTACACCTAGCAAATCTGGAAAAGGGATTTTTGGAAATGTGGATTTACATTTCCAAATGCTTGCCTTGGATTTGGATTTCAGATTCTGAATGTCTTTAAGGACATAGCCGTTTAGGCCGAAGAGTCTTGAGAATACTTGTTCGATTGAATGAATTAAAAGTACTCAGACGTTTTGTTATTATATTTAATATTTTTTTGACTTTATAAATCTGTTTTTTCAGACTTATGGAAAAGAATACATATATTTACCTACACATATTGTTAATCAGCTCACGTCAATTCCTAATTTATTAGATGGTTCCAGGGTACATACCACTTCGAAGAAGCATCATAGAGGTGACATTAAATGGAAAAGATGGAAAAAATCCTCTGTATTTTCTTTATATTTGGCTTTTGTGGCTGATAACAATGTGTCAGTGCATAGTCTCAATGAGGCTTTCTTTGGAATTCGTTGGGTTCACAATCTAATGGGTAAAAGTTCTCCTACAGAGCATATGATGGTAAAGCACGTGTTTGAAGACGCTAAACGCAAATTAATTAAGCCTACTAAAAAGAAAGAAATCTTTACTGTAGATCAACTTAACCGAATGTATTTTGATCAGAACAATTTGAATAAAATGAGAATTATTGTTATTAGTTTATTATGTTTTGCGGGATTTTTTCGTATTTCTGAGGTGTTGAATTTATGTCGTTCTGATATTATAATATATCCTACTTTATGTTAATTTTCGTTGAAAAGTCTAAGACTGACGTTTATAGAGATGGCGCATGGGTCGTTATTTCTAGGCAAAATTCCAATCTTTGTCCGGTAACTAATCTTTTGTTGTATTTAGAATGTGCTAATATAGCTCCTGAATCCAATTGTTATATATTTCGAGGTTTATATAATTATAAAGGAAGATATTTTTTGAGAAAATGTAATAAGTCTATAAGTTTTACGCGTATAAGGGAGCAGTTTATTGAGTCTTTTAGACCAATTGTGGGCGATATTAATAGTTTTGGTTTACATAGTTTACGTGCTGGTGGTGCGTCAGCCGCAGCTAACGCTGGTATTCCCGATAGGCTTTTAAAAAGGCATGGGCAATGGAAGTCGAATCGGCTAAGGATGGCTATGTGAAAGACGAATTAAATAGTCGTTTATCTGTATCTAATTTAGGTTTATAGATTGATTATGTGTAATTAACATTTTTATTTATTTTTTAAATTTGTCTATATTTATATCACATCATTTCCCGTTCTTTATACGTTTCAGCCGGTTGCTAGTGTCGCCACAATGCCATTATTATGTTATGTTATTTGTTGGTCGTACTAGGAAGTACGGGGTTTATAATGAGAAATATTATTTCCCTCGTTTGACGTAGGGATTAGAGGGAAATTATTTTCATATTGTTGCAAGAGTGTTTCCATACATATGGTCGTGTATGGGCTTCCGTAGATTACGTGTAATGCATGTGCATTGTGTTGTTAGTCACTTCAGGCGACACTAGTTGACACGTCAACACTTATTTTTGTTAGGGAAATTAACGTAAATTGTATATAATAATACAATTGAAATTTGTATATTGTAGTTTGTACTTGATAATTGTAAATACAGCTGGTTGCTAGTGTCGCCACAATGCCATTTATTGTGTTATGTTATTTGATGGGCGGGGGGATCACGGTGGCTAAGTGGATAAGGCGCTGGTTCGCTAGCCTGGCGGTTGAGTGTTCGATCCCTGCATTGGCCGAGAAAGTTCGTCTCGATTTTCCGGCGTGATTTCCCCTTGTCAGTGATGCAGAAGGAGGGTCTGACAAGGACAGCTGCCTAGTCGTTCGGATGGGACGAAAAACCGAGGTCCCGTGTACAAATTGGAGTGCACGTAAAAGATCCCTTGGCAGTTGGAATTCGATATAAGAGTAGGCCGTAGCGCCGCTGCCCGGGCAAAATTTCCCTCATTGCACACTGTGGCGTATGCCCGTCTTCAATTAGCCCAGGTACGGTGCTTAAGCGCAGGACGTTAAACCCCATTGCATTCATTATTTGATGGTCGTACAGGGAAGAACGGAGTTTATAATGAGAAAGTTGATGATTTTAAGATGTTCTTTAAATAATTTTATTGTTACGTTGTACTAAAAACCAATAAAAAAAACATCAAAAGGGAGCTTGCCACGAGCGTTACCAAGTGTTTTTTTTTATTAATAATGGCCGATAGTATAATATGAGTATATAAATTGATGAAGTATGAAGTTATTGGTGATTAAGATGTTCTTTAGATAATTCTATGATCGGTTCATTAATCTATTGACACCTTCAGACATTTCAACGAGATGATTTACAGCGTAGATTAAAATTTTGATTTAGTGGAACATTTTGTTATTGTGTTGTAGTTATTTAACCAATAAAAAAAATCCCGAAAAGCGAGTTTGCCACGGGGGTCCCGTTATCTGTTATCAATAACCGATGGTACAAAATGGAAAGTATGTCTAGACTTCGAGCGAATACTGAAAATTTGAAGGGTATAGTAAAGGTTGTAACTGAGCGAAGCTAAGGTGGCAAATACGGACTTTTGTATATGAATAAACCCATGACAAGTGCACTAAAAGTGCAATTTTCTATATCTTAAATATAAAAAATTTGTGGCATTCTCATTTCCGACAAAGAGATATAAGAAATGAATGAATGAAATGGGGTATAACGTCCTACGCTTAAGCACCTAACCTGGGCTAATTGAAGACGGGCATACGCCATACAGTTTGCTATGAGGGAAATTTTACCAGGGCAGCAACTGAATTCCAACTGCCAAGGGTTCTTTTACGTGCACACCAATGCGTACACGGGACCTCGGTTTTTCGTCCCATCCGAACGACTAGGCAGCTGTCCTTGTCAGGCCCTACTTCTGCATCACTGACAAGGGGAAATCACGCCGGAAAATCGAGATGAACTTTCTCGGCCAATGCAGGGATCGAACACCCGACCAGATATAAGAAAAGAAACAACATGGAGCTAACCCAACCCAAAAATCATTCTAACTCTTTGAAGCTTGGCATTGTACAAATATACATTTTTACGTTCTTATGATCATTGTGTCTTTCAGATTTTATAGCATGTTATATAATATAATGTTGTACAATTAGCAGTACGTTAATTGACCAAACCTTTGGGGGCCTATTGTTGTGATCTATCAGACAAAAGAGCCACGGACTAAAAAGTGCAATTTGTTCCAAGTTACATATCAATATTTAGTTGTAAATTTTAATTCTACATATTTCGTTAAGTATCACAATGATTCAAGAAACAAATACACAGCCATCAAGATAATTCAGATGTTGGATTTTTTTTAATTGATAACATCTTTGTTGAATTCGGAGGGGAAATATATCAGCAAGTGGTTGGCATACCAATGGGCAGCAACTGTGCACATTTGCTTGCTGATCTGTTTCTCTATTCGTACTAAGCCGAGTACATACAGATGCGCGTAAAAACAAATAAACGATCAATCAGACTGTTTAATTTCACTTATCGATATATAGATGACGTTTTAGCCCTTAAAAATCCTAAATTTAGTGATTATGTAAAATGCATATATCCTGATGAGCTCGAAATTAAAAACACCACTGACAGTGACAATTACGCTTCCTACTTGGATCTGCGTCTCGATTTTGACAATTGACATAAAATGAGTGTTAAATTGTACGATAAACGGGATGACTTTGACTTTCCGATTGTTAACTTTCCATTTATTAGTAGTAACATTCCAATATCACCAGCTTATGGAGTGTTTGTGTCTCAGCTAATTCGTTACGCGAGAGCTTGTTCCTTTTATTCTGATTTTTAAAGTGGATCGAGACATTTGTCATCTAGGCTTCAACTACACGGATACTTGCGCACTATACTTATTTTAAAACCTTTAAACAGTTTTATGGCCGTCATATTGATTTGATTGGTAAATATAACGGTCTCTCTCGGCTATTATTCTAGATATATCTAATTGACACGTATGCTATTATACTACCTCCCTGATAATTTTTACTTCATCTTTGAAACAGTTCATCGCGTGCATTTTGCATACCGATAGTTCATTGGCCAATCACGCTATTTTACCGACATTTCGCCTAATGTTATAAATGCAGCTGTGGCGGGTGTGGCGCTAGGCATGGTAAGCTTACTCTTCTGGACACCTGTTACCACTGCTCGTCGTCTATTTTGTACACGAGGAACAGTCCATTTGCTTATTACACTAATTTGCTTGAATACACTATTTTGCCTATTTAGTGTATTAGGACTTCGAATTCTGTCTTATGGTTTGGATTGTTCGTACTTGGTTTTATTTTAATTATATAAACAGTTTTTGGCATTCTTTTTTCGTATCATAGGTTTACGCAATATTGTCCGTAGCGCAGTTTTGTGTTTTTACCGATAAATGGAAACCCTATCATTCCCGACAAAGAGATATAAGAGAGGAAACCATGAGCGGAGTGAACCTAATTATTTTTTTTCTAGTTCTTTGAATCTTGGCAAATCAGTAGTTAGTTTATTGTAAATTTATGTGTCCCAACTGGTCAAGTAAAGTTGGTATAATTATATGTATAAACAGTAGTTAAATTAAATCAAATGCAATCCCATGCATTACAGGGGACCCTATACCCCTTGGAGAGTACAATTGTTGGACCAAAACCACGTCACAGACCCGATGATATTTAAGCACAAACGTTGCACCTCTCGACCACTCACTACCACCCACGTCCCTTGGCAGATACCCTTTTTTCTTTTAAAAAAAACTCTTCTTAAATGCTTTGATTATTCAGACAAATGATTGGCCATTTAATCAAAGTCAGGGGTACTATTATAATATCATCACAGGCCACAAAACGGATCCATCTGAAACCTGTCAGGTGTTAATAAAGCGTCCAAACGAATTATAAACGAATTAACAGGTTCCTCCTACACGCCGAGTTTCAAGTGTCTGCTGTAAATAATACCTTAATAACACTATAAACCTCAGAATGCCTCGTTCGGCATTTTTGTCCAAACGAGGTAAAATAATGCCTCGTTGTCTGCAGTTCCAAACCGAGGTGTTTTTTTTTTAAATTGCTCTGTTTTTGGAATGAGGTATTTTGTTCAGAACGAGGCTGGGTAAAATGCCTCGTTTACTAAACGATTTTTTTTTCAAGAAAGTTATTAGCGGTATTTGCTATCATCGAATTTGTAAAAATTAAAATTTATGTTATTTAATACGAAAATAAAACCAGTTAAAACTATGATTTTATAATCGGAGAAATAGACAAGACAAGAATACACACCATACCATAAGTTATTTTTGCATTATTTATACCCATGTGTGTTCATAATTAAACGTTTTAATTAAATTTTAATGTATGAGATGTGCTTTATTTCCCATTTAATTGACGATTGGTATAATGCCGACAAATTTATCGCTGTGCGTTTATACGACTTTACTCCAACAATATTTTGTGCAATGTTATGGGATTTCAACAGAAACAGTCAATGCTATGGTCAAGTTATTTTTTTTACAATAAATATAAAAAATAAATTGGCGGATTGAAAAAATGTGATGAAATTTAATACTTTTTTTGATTAATTTGATATCAGTTAGGTGTAGGTGTAAAACACACAGCTACCATGATTAATTTGCAACCCCAATTTAGCTTTCACAACACCACAGTTGTTACTTAATACCTAAACCTGATTGGGCAATAAATTAATCAAGGCAAGGTAGCTGTGTGTCTTCCATAGTTTTACACCTTCACCTATGACGTGTATTCTTCTTGTCTTCCTATTTCTCTGATTATAATATCATAATTTGGACTTAAAACATAAATTTTAATTTTAAAAAAATCGCTGATAGCAAATTACGCGAATAACTATCTTGAAAAAAAAAACACGTTAAGTAAAAGGGGCATTTTTACCAAGCCTCGTTCCAAAAAAGGGCATTTTAAAACAACTCGTTTTGGAACACTGCAGACAACAAGGCATTTTTTACCCTCGTTTGGACAAAATTGCCGACAAGTAATTCTGAGGTTTATAGTGTAATAATTTAATTTAATGAAAACCCAAGTTTGAGATGCTTTGCTCGTTCTTCGCTAAACTAGCAACCATCCTACTAACAACATAAAACATTGACTGCAACAGGCATAATGACAACAGGAGAAATAATTCAATTTTTGGTATAAATATAATGACGAATCCGGGACGTAACTACGAAAAATGATTAGTATTGTCCCTGTATTGGAATGTCCAGAAAAAATATATGTTACGTCCCTTTATCGCCATTATAACATGAATTGAAAGTGTAAAAATACTTATTTGATGGGGAGTGAGTTAGAGAGAGAGAAATGGGGTTTAACGTCCACTCAACACATAAGTCATCTCGGGAACAACATATGGTTTTAATTTTATTTCAATAATTCGCTTGCACGTAGGGTCTTTTAGCAGTGGGACGAAACCGGAGTGCCCGAAGGAAACCCACTAGGTTGAGAAGGCGTCTGTATCTCCATGCCACATACGCTAACACCAGGGCTCGAAACCACAGCCGCAAGCCAGAGGTGGCCGGCCAGCTAGAGGTTAAAGCGCGACACTCTAGACCACTAGGCCATCCGAACCCCCTTGATGGGGAGCACTACAGTTTTATTGCTGCTTTGGATAGATTTTGGAACGATATTACTAGACTTTATGACACAGAAAAGTATTTGGTGTTTCTACTCTGTTGTGCAAAACATTTCACCAGATAAGAAAAACGCATGGTGCTGGCAGATTTGTTATTGTTTGACGTAAGGAGTTTCTGTTATTTTTAGAGCAAAAGTACACCGTGGTTGACTTATTTCGTCTAATTAGTAAAAATAATATAAAATAATATATACCTGATCAGACATAATAATTGTGTAGCAATAATATTTTCTGTGAGCTGATCTAGTCCAAAAGCTTCAATCAGTCACCTGACATCATTATAGGGCCAGAGACACGTACAGATAACGAACTGCACAATGTGAAATTTTTACCATCAAATATTCCAGCTGGACATAAATACCAAATACTTAGAAAAGGTAGAAAAGAACTTGTAAACACAGCGGTGAAGGAGTCACGATCATGTCCGCCCCGACCTCCCAGCCGAGGAATGTTTAGACCTAGACACAAATTGTGAAATAAAATGGGCCAAAGTTCGCACATCAAGCAATGAGTCTATACTCATAGGTGCTTACTAAATCTAAAATTTAAGCCCTTGATGAACTAGAAAAGTCATTATCCAAAATATTTTAACCTCGGCGACATAGAATGGGAAGTATGTCGATCGATGGTAGGTGCAAGAGACAAAGTCCATTGTGACAAAATACACCAAAAAGCTCCTACTTCTCGCTGGAACAAAACAACAATCTCCCAACCTTGTCATGTTTGAATCCTGGATTTAGTGTTCACCAGCCATCCAAGTCTCATAACATGCCCTCCCATAGGTCTTAGTTACCATGACATCCTATCAGTCCAGACCAACATAAAACCTGTCATAAATAAAAAGGCACCAAGAACAGTTTTTAACTACTAAAAAGCTGAATGGAACAACATACGTAAGGATATGTTAAATTTTAGCGAAGAATATTTACGAACATCCATCTTTAAAACCGTTGAAGACAACTGGACTACTTTCAAACAGACACTGTTTTCTACTATGGATAAGAACACCCCAATAAGTTAATCAAAGGGAAACCGGATATACCTTGGATGGCCCAAAAGATAAAACGAATGATACGTAAAAAAACAGAGCACTGTATAATATATATAGGCACTCGCAAAGTAAAGAAGACAAAGAAACACTTAATAATTTCAGAAAAACAGTAAGAAACGAACTTCATACATCATATTACAACTACATTAGCAATCTTCTAGACCCAGAAAATGATAAAGCTGGCAAAAACTTTTACAAATACATAAAGTCAAGTAAAAAGGACGCTATAAGCAGGTACATTATAAACAACGGGAGCATTGGCGAAAGCGCAAAAGATAAAGCTGAGATGCTTAACGACCAATTCTGCTCCGTATTCACAAAGGAGGACCTTATTAACATACCTAGCAAGGGAATCTCACCGCATCCAACAATGCCTAACATTCAAGATACAGCAAAGGGAGTGGCTAACTGTATAAATCGACTTAACGTGAAAAAGCCAAGCGGGTCGGATAAAATGCCTGAGTATTATAGCCTTAACGAGAAAGAAATACCGAAATAACTCTAATCCTACAAGACCTATATCAGCAATCCCTAGATACACACGAAATAATAATAATAATGAATTCCATCCAAACCGTATGCTCATGGCGCAGGTTTGTTTAGCTCTTCAGTTTCAAAGTTCACTCTTTATAATATGAATCATTCTGTGGGTGATTGATATCCAGTGCAGTTCTTTTAAAATAGGTGTAATGTGACAGTTTCGGTCAGATCTGCTGACGACCCTGGCCGCAGTGTTTTGCACAATTTGAAGTTTGTCCATTTATATTGCGCCAAATCCACAAAGCGTGCTCATAGCGCATACAACAACTATACAAAAGTCCTTTGACTCTACGATTTTTTGGGGTATTTTTTCAATTTCTGTAGTGGATTTTGAAGAGATGAGTCTTTAATCGAGATTTGAAGATTGACAAAGAAGTCACAAAACGGAGTTCAACTGGGAGTGAATTCAGTGGCAGCTACAGCAAACGCTCTTTGTCCGAAGGTAGCAAGTTTCCACTTTGGTACCACTCGCTGATTGATATTGTTTGAACGCAACTGACTTTTAAGAATATACCGTTGATCAGGTTTTGAGTTATACCATAGAGTAAACTGTTACAGTAGTCGAGTCGCGAGGTAACGAATGATCTAACTAAAGTATGCACAGCATCCTTTTTAATAAGATGTCGAATTTGTCTAATAGACGGGAGATGGAAGTAACATACTTTACACAACTGATTGACATGGTTCCCCATACTAAGCTCAGAATCAAGATGGACACCAAGATCCTTAACCGAATTAACAATATTTATTTGAGAGTTAGCGATGTGGATGGTAGATGCTGATTTTTTTTAGAAAGCTGTTGTTTGGTACCAATAACCATGACGTTTGTTTTATCGTCATTGAGTTTGAGCATATTATTGGTCATCCATGATTTGATATCGTTTGTACATAATGTGATTCTATTAAATGAATCCTGATGATCTGTATTATTCCAGCTGCCAACAATCTGTGTATCATCAGCATAAGAGTGGTACAAACGCTGGTGCTTTTTAAGTATATTGGCGACACTGACTGTGTAAAGTACAGAAAACACTGGTCCCAGCACAGAACCTTGGGGAACTCAGTTTGAAAGATTAACATAATCTGAGTTGGTGTATGTAATCTGTATCGGACTACGACCGCGAAGGTAAGATTCAAACCATGCCAGGACATCATATGTAATGCCAATCTCGACGTGAAGTGTCTTAAGGAGCACCAGTGGGTTGATCGTGTCGAACGGCTGAAAGATCCAACATTACTAAGGGACAGCAGTTGCCTCTGTCGACAATATGTCTGATATCATCCACGACCTTGAGAAGAGCTGTCTCGGTTAGTTGACTGATACTGATCTACGGTGAATGTCGAGTCAAATGATCGTTCAACCGAATGTTCGCAGCTTTTTCCAATATCTGTGAAATGAATGGTAAATTGGATACAGGTTGATAGTTTTTGAATATTTCCTTATCCATCGAAGGCTTCTTAAGCAGGGGTTTAACAAGCGCGACGCCCGATTGAAGGCTGTTATTAATTATCAAAGCTATTGTTGGAATAAGCACTTCTGCAATTTGACTGACTAGAGGTGTGGGAATGGGATCTGATGATCAAGTGGTTAGCTTAGATGAACGGATAATCTTCAAGACATCATCTTCAGAAAACAACCGAAATTCCTCGAGTGCGCAACCAGAAAATTCAAATGTTGAATCAATTGAGGTTGGATTATCAAAAGATTCAAGTAGCAAGGTTCTGATTCTACTGATCTTGTCAACAAAGTAACGGTTAAACTCGTCTCCCCAGAAGGGGATATTTTCTTGAGAAGGTCAAGCTAATGGTTTTTAAAGGATTAATATTAACTTTCCATTTTACGGACCACTGATACATACGTTCAATGTCTCTATTCAGAATATCGCGTGTTTGATCAGCATTGTTGATAACAAGAAACAAAGACGTATCGTCCGCAAAAAATATCACGTTTAATTCTAGATCTTCAGATAATATGTCATTAATAAAGATAAAAAAAGAGCAAGGGACCTATTATTGAGCATTGTGGAACACCGGATAAAATTTGTCTAGAACTTGACGAGCTACCAGCTACATTAACTCTTTGGAAGCGATTTGACAAATAACTTTTCAGAAGTTCCAATGTTTCGTCATGCCATACTATATCAAAAGCTTTACTTACGTCAAAGAATATTGCGTTTACTTAACTATCGGCATCTCATACCTGGTCGATAAAGTCATACATAGAGATTAGTTGGTGTAAAGCGCTGTTTCCCGGTTGAAAGCCACATTGAAATGAACTAAGTGATTTAACTGACATACTACTGGATATACTACTTCTGAATTGTATTAACATGCTACGTTTCAATACACAAACACGTATCGTTATCAAGCAAATAATGATTAATTAACATTCTTCTTCTGAGGGGGTTTAACGTCCACTTCCACCTAATTTATTAATTAACAAAAATGTGGTGCAATATATAGATGAACACTTTGGAAGCCATTTAGAAGATACAACAATAACAACAAATTGATTAACAAGACGAAAGACGTCATATATATAGACAACAAGTAGAAATCATTTAGCAGATGACACAATAACAAGAACTAATTAACCAGATCAAAGATAACAATTGGAACAATTTTGCAGATGGACCAAAGACCACAATTAATAAAACCAAATCAAATATATAGATAACATTTCGATACATATACTCATTCAAGTGAGCGTAAATCTAAACAGCATAAAAGAAATGGCAACAATTGCAGTCTGAAATGAGTATACAGAAACCTAACATCTTGTATAAATCGTACCCAGTATTAAAAAAAAAAAATTAAGATGAAATATAAACAGCATAAATACGAAACGAAGTCGCAATAATGGACGTCAAATGTACTGGTAATAAAAAAGAAAGGTTTATGCAGCATTAGGTAAGCTATAGCCCTGGGTACTCGGCATAACGATTATTGACAAAGATTACAATATGATTCAGGATATAGAAAAAATAGAATGTAGTAATGCCTCTGGTCTTAATCTCAATAATAATCTGATAGAAAATGTGTGGCATGGCAATTTGCCAGAAGAGAGGGGTTCACTTGTCCGCCGCTGTAAGAAATACCATCAATATGGGTATCAATAAACAACCGAACCCTAATAATATATATCTGTGGATTAATGCACCCGCGGATTAGTAGGTATTTCCCTAAAAGAAATGCATCTTCGCAAAATTTGTTTTGTAAATTATTTACACGTATATAATATTCGTGGTTTAAAGAAGAGGTATTCAATCCAATAATTCAGATGATATTTGTGATGGTACTTTTACCAGAATACGAAAATGTTTGTTTTAAACAAATTAATGTTTTGTTTTTGTTTTTAATTCTTTCCCCAGACCCCTTATTTCTCGGTGTAGTATTACATTCCACTGCATGTTTGAATTTGGGTGAAATGTTTCATCTGTGATGTTTCCCATGTGCTCAGTTTAAATTTTATTGAGGATTCCATTTTTTGGGTTCTTTGTTACCAACATTGTGAAATGATAAATAGCTTATAAGCCGGATCAATGTCTGGTGAGACGTACAATTTTTTTTCTCGTGACCTGAACTCACATTTCCTTACATCCCACTTATACCTCGTTGCCAGTGGCAACCTTTGATAAAAGTGGCCTGTTTATTTCCAATACAGGCTTAAAAGTATCCGTGTATCAGAAATGAACAGTACTGTTCATTCCCGACAAACGAACACTTCTACACCGTTTAAGATACCATTCAAGCAATAAGTAGCGGACGTTTAGTCCGGCCCAGATCGCAATGATAACGATAGCTCTATTCAAAGCAGCCTGAGAATCACACCAAACAAGTAGTCAAAATCACTGTAACAACACAAACCGGGTGGAACAAACTGGCAGTTCAAAAATATATACAATATTATTAAATTAAAATAAAAACATATTACAAAATTCAATTATTATACATATCAATTGGCATCTATTCCACAATTTGGTTTGATTTATATTAATATGCAAAACATATAAATTAGAATACTAAATAATTATATCAATTGTGAGGATAGAAGGCGCAGTTCTCTTGCTGGATCCTTCACAGGCATTCAAAATAAGCAGGATGAAAAAGAAACGCCTAGAAAGACATACACTTTATTACAAATAATTCGCTGATGCATACTTTCGTCAGGAATGACCCACGTTTCGCATTTCCTTTACACTACATTTAATAATAATATTATTAATATCGCAGTCCTCTTCGCCATAGACAAGTTGTTTTGACGATGTGGTCTAAACAAACACGTGATAGTTTTACTCCCAGCGGTATACCAATACGCACGTGTAAATACTATTCAGGTCACCTCTCCACTGCGCAATCATTCTACCATGAAATGTAAAGTGAGGCTCAAAAAGGGATAAATGAAAGAGCATTTGACACGTTTCGGTTGAAACGACTCGATAATAAATACTATTTTCACATTTTCCTTCACAATACTCGATAGAAATGTGATGTAAGTCAGTTATTAGCACCTTTCCTCGGTGTATCGGTGAATATCAGGACAGTTTTGGTCGGGGACCGCCTCGGCTTCGCCTCGGCTGAACCCCCGACCAAAACTGTCCTGATATTCACCGATACATCTCGGAAAGGGTGCTAATAACTACTACTTAAAACGACAGGATTTGGTAGTCAATAGATATGAATACGGTACATATCAGGATAACATGAATTGATCGACACAGAATTCGACAATATAGTCTATTCATTTTATTGCCACATATTTGAAACCGGAATCATATTTTTTTTAAAAAAGCTCTTCTTGAATAGTCCTGTTTGTTTTCATTTTATACGCCCACATTTTCATGTTAATTTATTATACCCTCGTCCCTATCCGTCCGTCCGTAGAATATTATCGAAAAGAATCAAATGTAATTGCAGTACTCTGATCAGCTCTTAATACGGATGGGTGTGTTATCCGTCAATGGCTTCTACGCAATTGTGAAAGTTGTATTCTCCAGTTGACGATGGCTTATTGGATCCTTGAAAGATTCATATGACGAACTTTTATTTTAAAACTTCTGACATTTGGACAGCGATCTTTCCAGTATAATTCTGCAACACTTTGGAATAAACTACCAGAAGTTAAAGATGCACCCACCGTATGCAATTTCAAGAATTTATAAAAAACATACCTGTTCAAAGAATACTATGCGACATAAAACTGTCTTAGAACATAAACAAATTTGGTAGCCCTATGAGAATTCACTTAGTGTATGGAATTTAGCGCTTTAAAAGTGCACTATTAAACTCAGAATAAACTAATATCTAAACTTTTCTCAGATTTACTGTGTTTTTGATTTACATTTGCAGATCTCTTGAAATAATGTACTGTTACAATTTAATATTTTGAATTATGAAATTGGTACTGAACGAAAACGCCAACACGAGAAATCCCCCTAAATGGAGAATCTTATATACATTTAGAGATGTTTCATCTATCAAGCTCCACGACATTCATCCTGTAAATTACTGAAAACTCATTCCGGCCAATTGGAAGCTCCCGCCAACCTAGTCTTCCACACACGCACACCTGCAACCCCCCACCCGAATTCGCCACAAATCAAAACAGTTGTCCATGGAAATCATAAACACCTATTTAGAGATGGAAATGTATATTTTATTAATATACGGCATGATAATCACATCTTTTCTCAATTGTTGACCAACCCCCCCCCCCCAAACAAAAAAAAACGGCCTAGAAAATATTGGTCTTATAAATTTCAAAAATTCATAAATATCTCTGGAAAGAGAACTTTAAATGATGATAATTCGTGCATGAAAAACTAAGTCGATTCATTGGCTAAAATTTAAACTACTTTTTATGGAAAATTAAAAACTGAATGTGTCAACCGTTTATTGGTCGTATATTTAGTGACGTCATTATTCATCTTGAACTTGTTGACTATTTAAGTCGAAGGTGTCGATCGTATTGGACACTTCTAGAGCCGAGAGTTGTATGACATACAAGCAAAGCACTAGGGCAGGTAAATATAGTTTTATTTTATGGTGTAAAATAGTCCACGCAATATCAGTAAAAAACACCAGTAGTGTAGTAGTGTATTTTAAAGAGACACTTTGAAGAGTATTCTATCAACGTTGTCCACCTAAGAATACTAATCGAAATGTCCACCTAAAATACACTAGTAGCTGATTTCAATAATTATGAGTGTTTGTACCCTATCCAGTTACTAAATGATATTTAAAGATTATATATATCGGTAAATGATTTTATTTTATGGTAAAATTATGAGTATTTGTTTGTACCCTATCCAGTTACTAAATGATATTTAAAGATTATAAATATCGGTAAATTATTTTATTTTATTGTAAAATTATGAGTTTTTGTTTGTACCCTATCCAGTTACTAAATGCCGTATTATAAATATCGGTAGTTTAGTTCCTTCTGTTCACGTTTACCAATACGGCGTTCCGCTAGGTGAAAATCGCTTTTTATTTGGTAAAGGACTTTCGAAATATAAAATACAAATTAAAGTTCAATATTAGCCCATTTCAATCAAACTTGATATTCATATCTTATCGTGAAAGTCTAGAATCCTATTATCCAATATTTTAGAAAAATGAACACTTTGAAATCAGTACATGAGTCGTGTATTCTTTGCGTTACGAGTGTAATTTGTAATGAGCAAAGAAAAACAAATTCTATAAGACAGTGTAGTAGTAATTAGAAAATACTGATTCACAAACAACAACCTAATAATTTAATTTTATCTACTTGTTATGTATATATTATTTATATTTTGTGCCTGATATATTATGCCTTTAACTATTATTTGTTTCTGTGCTGCAGTTGTTTACATAATGTCCCTAATCGGCAAGGTTTTATAACGACGCATTGCATATATGCGTATTGCTCGTCTTTTTCTGACTTCCAATATTAAATATTATTTAGCCATTTTATGCAGATGATATCTATCGGACACCTGTTGCGCTCCTTGGGCAGCATAATAATATGTTTGGGCTCTTTCTAAGATTTAAAGGGTTCAGCGGTAAAGGGAGGTAATCAGGCTTTACTTGTATCCTAGATAAATGCATAGTAAATATTCATATTATTATCTTAAGATGTTAAGTGGTATAGATCACTTGGCAATTTGGTTCAATGTTTCTTGACAATCACGACTATTTGCTCTATTTCCTGTCAAAACTTTAAACATTCATAAAGAAAACGTTTGATATGTCTTGGCAAAGAGTAGCGCCATTTGTATGATAAAGCGAGTTCTGAAAAAAAACGTAATAGCTGTGTCATAAGCATAGTTATCATGATGAGGAGTTAAGGGCCACTTATGGTCTCAGACTAGCAATTATTTGCCCATAGATTTCATTTCATTGTTAAATGGCTGTAACATCACAGACTATAGCTATTTGCTCAAAATTCCGTTATTTTCCAATCTTTATAGGCACAATGGGGACTACACTGGGCAATCTCCTCATCATAAGTTTGTAGGGAGTTGACCTTTAGATTTTTTGCTACGGGGATTTGATGTTGCCTTGGGTGAAGATCTCACTTCTGACACAATAATTTCTCTGCAGAAAGTCACTTTACACCCCATATCTCTCCGCTGTAATATCAACAGTATTATTCCATACTGCTATGAAATCGAAAGAGGGGGAGGGAAAACAACAAGAGAAAAATTGTTTATTTATAACTGGCACTACAGTTGTCTGAGAGAAAATATACGGAGGCAGATCACCATTAATTTCCTCATTGACTTCAATGTTAATTCTGGCCTCTTTGTCCACCTCCACCCAAAATTTTGGTTGGACTGAAGGATTTTCACTACAGACGCAGGAACAAATCATCATATTTTTAAACTAAAATTTGTGTGATGTTGACCACCAAAGTTTTTCAAATACACAAACTTGAAAAAGCATACTAAAACATGTAACTAACTGCTGTACATATCATCGTTTGTTGGAATAAAAAATAAATTAATTGTTTTAATTCTAGACCAAGTAGTAACACGGTTATCATCATGAAGACATTACAACTGTTGATTTTAGGTTGTATTGTTATTGCAGGTAAGATCGTAGACTAGATTATTTTCTAGCAGCCATATTTTTTTGACGGCCCATCCGTTTCTATATTCTGACAATATATAGATACCGATGACCGATGCCTTTAACCATCTATATATTGTTATAATATAGAAATATGTGAGAGAACCCCTTTAATATCGAAATATACTAATTATCAGTTATTGTACCATATTTGCCACATGTATACGTGACACATATATCCAGATCCGTGTACAAAGCATTATTAAACATTTTACTGAATATGCTTCGAAGTAAATTTAAGTTCAAGTTTACTTAGATAGGAAACTCTATGTACTCCATAAGCGAGAAGCCCTTGTTTATCGCGTGCATCATTGCATACCAATAGTCCATTGGCCAGTCACGCTATTATACCGACATTTCGTCTAATAGTTTGGTGTGGCGCCAGGCGGGGTATTACTCTTTCAGACACCTGGTACCACTGTTTGTCGTGTATTTTGTTTACGGTGAACAGTCCATTTGCTGTTTACACTATTTTGCCTTATTACACTATTTTGCCGATACCGTTGTTCGAGGACTTCGATTTCTTGTCATGCTAATATCATAATATTACATACATTTCGCTACTTCGCCTCTGTTTAGTCCAGGGTAAGAAAATGCCCGTTTAAAATTATATCAGCGGGACATTGTATGACACACGACTCGTATAAAAGACAATGGTATCATTTCAGCCAAGGCAACCATCACTGGGGATGCTACATGTGACAACATCATGCAATTCTATGCTGACGGTGTTTTATATACTAATGCTAACGACAACGATTGGACCAAAACTTCACCCATCATTATTCCCGATAATACACGAGTTATTGCCGTAAAATGTGTGGATACGGGTGTAGTTGGTGGCATCAAATTGGCACTGAGTAATGGCATCAAAACTGACACAACATGGAAATGTTCGGCTACAAACGAAGAAGGTTGGGAAACACCTGAGTAAGTGTTAATATCTTTTTTGTGTATACAAGTCTGAGTAAGAGTTAGATTTATAGTTATGCATTTGTTGATGTGCTATCGTTAACCTAGCAGCAATCATTATAAAGTCGTTTGGTGTAGCCACTGCGTCTGGTCGGGGACATAGCCATGATATAAATAATATAAACTACTGCTCCTCCATCTGGTTTAATGGTTGGGATTGAGAGAAAAGGTGGGGGGGTAACGTTACCTTGACACAAACTAGGTCATTATATGGTTCAATTTTATTTCAATAATTCGTTAGCGCGTTGGGGCTTTAGCAATGGGAGATTACAATCGACCCTACTCCTTGTCACGTACAACCGAGTTGACTTAATGGCAGATCTATTATAATACAGCGCGCACGTGCTAACCACTCGGCCATCCCCCACCCATTTTTTTAAAGACATGCTGGATAATACATTGCCTTTATTTAGGAATTATATTAAAATAAGTTAGAAATTAGACGATAGCAAGTTAGAAATTAGACGATAGAAGAAAATAAACAAAGTTAGAAATTTGAATCTAATATGCGTCCATAGTTGCACGGTGGATGAAATGATGTCACTCGCCGTGGCTTGTTTTCTAGGTTTAATGACGACAGCTGGCCAAACGCTGTAGTGCCTGTTGATACAACTCCATGGAGAGGGAATCCTGCTGCTCTGAATGGAAATTCAGACTGGATCTGGACAGCCAACAATAAGGGGGATACACCAGTTTATTGTAGAAAGGTCATCAGGAAAGGTAAGCATATAAATATGGATAATGACAACACTAAACCTCTGTGCAGACTACCGATCACTTGTGTATGCTATTTTTGTAATGGCCGACACATAATCAAAATATAAAATACAACCTACTGGGATCTGAATGCATGATCTAGTCCGAAAGAAAATTGCGGAAAGCCGCCAAGGTCGATAAAAGCTTACCCAAGTATCGGGCCCGTAACTTTGGGGGAAAGGGCGCTGACGCGGCAAAGCCCCCCCCCCCCGGCTAAAAGTCCCCCCCCCTCCCTGTGAAAAATTGTCGACAATAGATATGCATTGTCCGTCAATTTTACAGCACCCCTGGGAACACTCCCCGCCCCCCTCTCTGCTCTGAGCTAGTTACGACCCGGTCCAGAATTTGGCATATATTTCTGTCTAGGCCCATACTTGCCTGTGGCTTCCATATTTAATTTGACATCACAGATGAAGTGTCAGTAACGAGAGGCCACTGCAGCCCACGCATCATAATTTGTCCGACAGATTGTCATCGACGAGATAATATGAAAATATTGATAACAAATAATAAGATGAGTTGAAATGGGATTGAATTTACCCTTGGCCTTTCTAAAATCGACAGAAAAATTTCAGTAACTTTTTGTCTAATCGGTAAAAAGTTCAGTCCATTTTAGACAGGGCTAAATTTTGTGTTTTTCTCGATATTCAGATTTTACTGCGCTATTGACATTTTTCGCTAAAATATAAAATTCCTCTCGGCTTAATCCTAGCCCCAAGTCCATAAGCCATTCTGAGGAGAAGGGTCGAACAATAGCTTAGTCAACGATATGACCTAGTTTGAGTTTAGTGGACGTTAAACCCCAATTATCTCTCTCTTTCTCTTAGTTTCAGATTGCGATTGCTGTGAATCCGTTGATAGGAAGTTAGATCATCTGATTGCCTTGCTATCCAAACCGACGAAACCCACTGGTAAACCTGGTAAATCCGTTGATAGGAAGTTAGATCGTCTGTTTGCCTTGCTATCCAAACGGACGAGACCCACTGGTAAACCTTTTAAACCTGGTAAACCTAACAAAGACCTGGTAACCCTAAAAAACCTGCGCATTAAAAACCAATCAATTAACATTGAATTGCTTATAAGAACTGTATAGGCCAACGTCAGCGTCGTTTTATGCCTTTACAGGAAATAAACACATTCTTGGATAAATAAAACACGTGTTTTTTAACTTATGTCACAGGGGCCTGTTTCACGAAATTTTAACTAAGATAAAATCCGAATTTAGTAATTCGATTGGATAGTATTAGATTGATTTTAGCGCTTAGCCAATCAGATTTAAGTATGTACTAAAATTTGGATTGTATCTTAAGTTAAAATTTCGTGAAACAGGCCCCAGAGCAATAATTAAATTACGCTAAAACATCAGACAAAACGAAGTGGACCAGATAGCCCTCCACGTAATACCCTATGTCATGAGCGCTACGGCCAACTCTTGTGCCGAATTCTATAACTACCAGGGAATCTTTTTCGTGCAAGCCAATGTTTACCCTGGGCCTCGGTCTGTCTTCCTATCCGAACGACTAGAAATCTGTGTGGAGCGACGTGAGAATTTAATTCGATATATTGGTGTCCACCTCAACATTTTAGCAAAGCATATCTACTTTATCCAGCTTTATCGCCATAATAGTAGAGAAGTAATCAATACGTTTTCATACTGATCATTTGTGCATATGCACATACACACTTAGCTTTTTTTAAAGAGAGAAATCCAACACGCCACCCCGTTGATGTCAGTTTATATCATGAATTAATACGACGACAGTGTGACATTATCTCGTTAATGCAAAGCATTATTTGTGATATCGCATATATGCATAGGCTAACGGGCTCGATGGCAGTTGGGGGGGGGGCAGAACTTCAAAGTGGTCTAATATACAAATGTAGCCTAATTAAGGTTGCTGACTCAAATTACAATAAATCGTTTACAGTCCTCGAAGACTGGACCGTCAGGGGAAATGTTTCGAAAATTCAACTGCCACAAACGATTTTTCCTGCTATTTCAGCCGGTGAATAAAGCAACTTCAAAGTGGTCTAATATAGCCCTACTAAGGTGGCTGACTCGAATTCCAATCAATCGTTTACAGTCCGCAAACTCGTTTTCCTGCTAGTACAGCAGCCTACCTGGCTGACCCGAATTCAAAACAACCAATCAATCGTCGCGAGTTATAGGGGCCTCACCCTCCCGGAGAACATTTTTAAAAATGTAATCACCGCAAATGCATTTTCTGCTATTCTGGCCCGTGTAAGCAACTCCAAAAGCATCCAATGGTTATGTAACCGAAATCCAACTCTGAATTCCAGCCTTCCAATCAGACTGTTGCATCTGCATTCACAAATAGTAATCGATGCCAGAAAAATGTAGCACAAAGTAGAGTGGCTCCAGACAAAATGTTTTAGTCCATAGTCAACTCAGTACAAATTCAAGATATTCAATTACAAGAAAAGTAAAAGTAGTGTTTCATTAGGACTCGATATTACAGTTAGGGAAGCAAAACGAGAAATGCCCCAAAAATATCGGGTTTGAAGACAACGCGGTTTTCTTTGAGAGACGAGCTGACCTTGTATGGACAGCCCCACCCCCACCCAAGAAGATTCTGGAATCTTTGACTTCCACAATCGCGTTTTACTGCTATTCCAGCCCGTAAAATTAGTGTTTTATATGGTTATCGGGCACTTTATTTTGCCAAGTAGATAAAAAAATTGTTCACTTTATCCGTCTGCCCGAAAAGTCAGCTTGCCCGAAAATTAGACGGGCAGCTGCCCCCCTGCCCCCAATGGCTCGTACGACTATGCGTATATGGCTGAATTATTATTAGGCGCTTTGAATGTCCATCTCATCCCGTCATCTGAGAATAAAGTGTTATTTTACAGTTTTGGTATGTAGCTTCAATGCTGTCTATGTAGTATATTATTACAACGAAGGGGGGTGGTTGAGAAATGGTACGTTTAGTCACAAGGTTTGTCATTGAGTCAAGCGGAGTAAGGTCGCCTGTCCAGCCTCACGGGTTTTCTCCCGGTTACCTCCCATAGCTGAAAGATACGCACAAATATTCAAATCAAATTGAACCATGCTATTCCCTTAACTCTCTCTCATTCTGATGCTCCATACAGTGCGCTAAGGGGGAAATTTGCCCGAACAGCGGAAATATGGCCTACTCTTATGTCGAATTTCAACTGCAAAGGGATCTTTTACGTCATTGTATACAACAGATCTCCGTTTTTCGTCTCATCCGAACGTCTAGGCGGCTGTTCTTGACAGGCCCTTCGCCCTTCAACACCGACAAGGGAAACCACGTCGGAAAACCCCGATCTCCAGACTAGCCCTTACTCCTTTTTATTTACAACAATTGTTAGGAAAAGTTAAGATTCTATCCGTATAAAACCTGTACATATCCCAATATGCTGGTGTGATGTTTTAGTTTAACTCCGTAAAATATGCCAAAACAGTGTTTACAGAAGACTCGAACTTTAAAACATTTTAGGTGTGTGGAGATTAACCCTCCCACACTCTCCCTATCGCGCTACATCGAAAGCATGGTCAACCGAGGCCTGCCTAGCATCATCAACTACTGATCCTCTTGTCTTTATACCATACGTGCATTGTAAAATAACTACTGTGAGGCGTGTTGGTCTGCTATCCCCACACTCACATACTCGCGGTTCCCCCCGTTTTGCGTAGTCCTAGTGGCCTTCAGGCCGAGCATCCGACTCATGCCCAGTGTTGCCATTTGCGCTGACAGAACTTGCAGAACATTTTGCATTTGCCTACATCCAATGTGGGGTGCCTACGGGCGCCTATTGTGTCCACTACAAGGTACCTACTGTGCATCCTATACTGTAATTCTACGAAAAGAATAATACAATACCTAAAGTTCACTTGAAATTTGATACTCCGCGTAAAAAAACACCCTTTACTACCCTCAAGATGACAGGCCTATCGGCGGTGGGAGTCGAAGAAAGAAATTTCAAAAAATTCATCCATAAAACCCTGCCTGAGCTAATTAAATCTGAGGCCCAGGAATGCACTCAGATGCGAGGAGAGGGCATCAAATTTTCTGGGGGAGAACAAAGACCCCTCCGCCCCTCCAAACAAATGTCATAGCCCCACCAAATTTTACGAGCTGGCTACACCCCACCCCCATATATATTTCATGGCTATGCCCCTAGCTGCCATATACAAACATACAACGAGAGATAATGTCTCTTTTACTGTAACAAGTATATATTAGAAACTGTTTTATTACTGTAACAAAGATCAGAATCTGTGTATGGAAACTAAATCTTCAGATTGTAATGGACCATCTTCAACGATCTGTAATGGAAGACATGTTATTTTACAGCACACTTTATATATATATAGACCTTGGAATAATGATCGCTTTTAATATAAATATATTATAAAACCAAGTACGAACAATCCAAACCATTAGACAAAATTCGAAGTCCTAAAAACGGTATAGGCAAAAATGTGTAATATCGCAAAATAGTGTAATCAGCATATGGATTGTTCACCGTGTACAAAATACACGACGAACAGTGGTAACAGGTGTCCTTGGAAGAGTAAGCTTACCCTGCCTGGCGCGCCACACCCGCCATAGCTGCATCCAATCTATTAGGCGAAATCTCGGTAAAATAGCGTGATAGACCAATGAACTATCGGTATGCAAAATGCACGTGATGAACAGTGTTAACGACGTAGTACACATATATTATCAGGGAGATAGTATACCCGTCAATTAAATATGTCTAGAACAATAGTCGAGAGAGACATGTTATATTTACCGATCAAGTCAATATGACGACCATAAAGTTTTTAAAGGCTTTGAAATTAATATTCGGTCATCTGTTTAATTTATTCATATAATGATTTCACCTTAGATGTGGCGGCTTCTTAAGATGCTTTCCTTGGCTAGACTAAGTATAAACTTTTTACACTAGCGCCACTCCTCGGTATCTAAATTTAGAGCGCCGTCTCTCTCATTAGCGGATAAAATCAATATGAAGCATGGCTGGTACTCTTTGTGAGAAATACCAGTCCCTTTTGATGCTTGTTTTCTTAGACTGAGAATGAAGCTAGTTTAATTTACTATTCATGCACCCAGATGAACAAACCTCACTTAGGTCGTCACAGAGAGAGAAATGGGGTTTAACGTCCACTCTACAAAAACTAGGTCATTTTATATCAATAATTCCCTTGTGCGTAGGGGTCTTAAGCAGTGTTGGGAACCGGAGGACCCGGAGCCGGAGAAAAACCCCGAGGTTAGACAAGCGACCCTTCTCCTTGTCACGGACAACCAGGGGTTCGAACACTTACGTCGACTAGTTCTTGGCTGTTTGGATGCTGTTTTGAAGGTGTGTCCTCACTGTGCCCACTTTTGATTAATCCAATTAAGGTCCAATTAGGATTAGTGTATTAAGCGGATTAGGATTAGGTGTTATAGGTAATTAGATGAAAAAAACCCCCAAATATTTTATGTAATTTTTCGATGTTTTATATATATATGTAATAAAATTATAACATACATGGATATATCATACATCACATAAGCACTTTATAATTTAATGAAAATATAATCTAATTGATCAAAATATAACATACATGGATAAATCATACATCACATTAGCACTTTATAATTTAATGAAAATATAACAATTTTCGATGTTTTATATAGTAAAATATGTAATAAAAATATAACATACATGGATATATCATACATCACACAAAAACAAGATAAACAATGAAAATTTACAATGTAGTTAAACGGGATACGCCATCGGCATACTCGAATACAGTCTTTATACCGTTCTGAAGATCTGTTTTCAGAGTTTGGAGTCGGGTTTATAGTTGCCTGTACTTTCTTCTCTTAGGCCGTAATTTTCCGTTGGCACCTAACCGGAGAATGGTTACTTCGGAGTAAGCTTGTGCATTCTTTAAAAAAAGCCACCAACTTAAAAATATTTGGGTGAGGGGTGGCAATAATGGATGTTATCTTGGAATGCCATCCTTCAACATGGTTCATTGTGCGTGGACCTTCAGTGTGGAAATGGTTCCACATCATTCTGCCATGCTGCCCCTCCACACAGAACTCAGTTACGTAATCTGCAAATTGCAACACTCTGGCATCTTGGAGTGGTGCATCATCAAGGGCACACAGCCATACATCTTCAACCTGCTGTATTGGAATTAATGGTAATGCTGCTGCTTGCTTGACGATTTTATTGATTTCTGGCAACCGAGAAAAATCTGCTTGTAGTCCATATTTCTGCGCATTACGCCAAATACACTGACCAAAGTGAAAAATACAACCTTTTAGTTCTGACCTCGGCAACACAGTTCTCACCAATTATAAGACTGAATATTTAGTCACTTCCAATATTTGTTTTTTTCCTTCTAATTACCTATAACACCTAATCCTAATCCGCTTAATACACTAATCCCAATTAGACCTTAATTGGATTAATCAAAAGTGGGCACAGTGAGATGTAACCGTTTTAAGGGGTGATACTTTCTTAATAAAGTTAACAAAGAGGTGGATTGGATTAGTAGCAAACCGAGACAAAGAGGTGTATTGGATTAGTAGCACGCAGAGACAAAGAGGTGTATTGGATTAGTGGCACGTAGAGACAAACAGGTGTATTTGATTAGTAGCACGTAGAGACCTGGTGACGCCTAGGACCAATACCTTGATTATATATTATGCCAACAAGACTCAAGTATAGGACATAGTTCTCAACTCAGAAATATGAGAAAGGAAGAGTATTTAAATTTCAAACAGATGAAACAAATATGTCCCATAAACTTATTGATTATTTAAAAATATCAAAGTGAATCTAATATAATTTATTGCATATATTTAAAACAATATGTTACCAACCGATGTCGTATTGTTGAATAATACTGGTGGAATTTTCCACACACATTTCGATTATTTTTCAGAATTTGATTCATTTCACTCTCTCTCTCTCTCTCTCCCTCTCTCTCTCTCTCACACACACACAAAATGAGATAAAGCATCGAATGTTTAGTAATGGCAGTTTAACACAGGGCCCGGTTCCTAGAAAATTCTTAAAGTAAGCACAAAGTCATACTTCACTTTTACTTACGTAAGAATCTTATAAAAATACTGTTCCTAGAAAATTCTCAAGACCATTCTTACGTAAACACAGGTCAAGTACAAGTCTAAGCACATTGTGACTGGTAAAGCTTACCATACACTGAGACTTTGATGCTCTTTAACGTCATAAAACAACTTTGGTATGCGAATTAGGTCATAAATTTGTCGTCTGCTTCATTATTGTTGATTTGGATGCGTTTGACATGTCCCCTAAGGGCCTACACACATAATTATAAAATGTACCAAAAGATATAAAAAAAACGCAGACACATACAAACTAACTGAATAATTGTGAGAGCGCCTGATCTTAAAGTAGCCTGTGTGTTTGTAGCCTATTGTTTACTAATTGGCAAATAAATGAATTGGTTTCAGGGTAGGCCTATAGGCCTAAAGGCCCTAGATGCGAAATTTTCTATAGCATTCTTAATTTCTTTGGGAGAAGGATTTGCTCTGTCTTGTAATTGTCTCTTTGGTATCAAAAGGTGTCGGAAATGCTGTCGAATAAGTCTACGGTCAGCCATCTTTTTGGAGCAGAAACAGACTTAAGGTTGGTAAGCAAGCCCTATACCTTGCTTGGGACTTGTGCTTAGATTGGCTATGTTTAAGAACGAAGTTGTGCTTAAGTTTTTTCTTTGAACGCATAATAACATTCTTGTGCTTACAATGAAGTCTACATAAAAGCTAAGCACAAGGCTGTTCTTAAGAATTTTCTGGGAACACAAAATAAGGTAAGTTTACTTTAATGCAAAGTCGACTAAAATCTAAGCACAAGAACGTGCTTAAGAATTTTCTAGGAATCGGGCCCAGGAGTTTGTTCAGGGGATCCTACGCTATGTCACCTATTGGTGTCGGGTCGAACCCAGGGCCCGATATCTAGAAAATTCTTAAGCACGTTCTTGTGCTTAGATTTTAGATGACTTTGCATTTAAGTAAACTTACCTTATTTTGTGTTCCCAGAAAAAATTCTTATGAACGGTCTTATGCTTAGATTTTGAGTAGACTCCATTGTAAGCAAAAGAACGTTCATAAAACATAGCCAATCTAAGAACAAGTCCCAAGCAAGGTATAGGGCTTGCTTACCAACCTTAAGTCTGTTTCGGCTTCAAAAAGATGGCCGACCGTAGAGTTATTCGACGGCCTTTCCGACACTTTTTGACACCAAAGAGATAATTAAGGCTACATTAAGGCGCTCTCGCAATTATTCAGTTAGTTTGTATGTGTCTGCGTTTTTTTTGTGTTTTTTTTTTATCTTTTTGCACGTTTTATAATTATGTGTATAGGGGACATATCCAATGCATCTCAATCAACAACAATGAAGCAGAGGACAAATGTATGACGTAATTCGCATACCAAAGTTGTTTTTATGACGTTAAAGAGCATCGTTGTCTCAGTGTATGGTAAGCATTACCAGTCACAATGTGCTTGGACTTATACTTGATCTGTGCTTACGTAAGAATGGTCTAGAGAATTTTCTACGTAAGTAAAAGTGAAGCATGACCATGTACTTACTTTAAGAATTTTCTAGGAACCGGGCCCTGGTCTCTTGGCTTATGTCACTCGGCCCCTCTTTTCCAGCTTCTGTACTTCCCTTAATGTGGCTCAGTGGGTAGATAGAGTGAAAATGGAGTTTACCGTCCACTCGACATAAACCAGGTCATTTCGAGACTAACACACGGTCAGCACCGCTTATTTCGGACCCGGTGGAAATGGATTGGATGTTGAATCCCGAAATGAAATAATTGTCCGCGACGTTTTCTCCAGACATTTGTGACAAACTCATCCCCACAGACCTGGGGCCTGTTTCACGAAATTTTAACTTAAGATAAAATCCAAATTTTAGTACTTAAATCTGATTGGCTAAGCGCTAAAATCAATCTAATATTATCCAATCGAATTACTAAAATCGGATTTTATCTTAGTTAAAATTTCGTGAAACAGGCCACTGGTCCGAGTGTTCAAATGATAACTATAGCCAATTAAAACCACAGTGTTACTATGTAAATATGCATAAATATACTATACTGTCCATCTTTATACAATGGCATTATTTATGAATAGCCCCAAGACGGACGAAAAGTACTTCAAAGTGTTAAAATGTAATTAAACTAGTGGTGAAGTCAGTTTATGTCGGCATACCTTTTATCTTTTCATCGTTAATACCAAACTTGATTATATTAGTCGGCATTTTCCAGCCAAAACTGGTGGCCATTTTGGATTTTGCCAATTTGACCCATTTGGACCTGTTTTGACAAAGGATTTCGGAATTGTGCGAAATTGAGTTAAAATGTCTGGACTATAAGAGGCAATAAAATTGATCATCACCACAGCTTAAAAATGTTAGAGAAAAGAATGTGTATTATAAACCAAAGGCCCATTTAGAATTTATCAGAACAGAACAAATACTATTATTTCAATACATCCACTATCTTGAATGAACCCAAAGTCCAAGGAATTTACGAGAATTTTGGTTATTAAAATTTAAAATATGATACAATGTGTTGTGTTTTTATCTACATTGTAAGACATTGATAGTTCACATCCCTTCTGTACTGTCTGTAGAGGTCCGATGTTCGATCCTTGCATTGGCAGAGAAAATTCATCTAGATTTTCCGACGTGGTTTCCCCTTGCGGGCTGTCGAGTCGTTTGGACGGGACCGAAATTATCCATTGGCAGTTTGAATTCATTATAAGAGTAGGCCGTAGCGCCGCTACCCGGGCAAAATTTCCCTCATAGCACATTGTATGGCAGGTTAGGAGCAGAAAAGTGGGACGTAAAACACCATTTCATTTCATTTAATTTCTGTAGAGTACTACAATGGTTCTGTAGAGCACACCCACGCCCATGATTCTAACTTGTTTATTATTGGTTTTGAAATTAACGCCATTTGGCTTTCTTTGGGAGAAAGAATCCCCCCACCCGGCCACCAGTTTGTTCCTCATTTACCAGAATTGGCGATCGTGAATTTGTCGCTTATTGATATATATTTTTCGCACATAACATATCAAATTTAAAAACCAATAGACGCATTATATTTATGGCAACATCTGTTGGGTTATGAAATATTTATTTGACTATGATGACAACTGCAAAATTTACGAATAAATACCCTGTGCTGTTAACACGAGAAGGTGTCTGATTTATATGCCATTTATTAAAGATGTGCTCATGAAATGCTAATCATTATTTACACTTTTTAGACCACAATTAGATTTCAATTAAATTTAATTTCAGACTTATCTCGCAACTTAATGGGCAGAGAAAAAGAAACAAAATACCCCCCAAAAAAACGAAACCAAAAAAGTATTTTGTTGTTAAATTTTCAATTTCTGCATTAACAAATACTTTTTATAATAGGCCTAAAATTAAAGTTACATTAGTTAAGAGCTAAATCTTTCTTTGGGCCTGAATTGTTTTCTTAAATATTAATTAGACATTGATTAACTGATCCAGGCCTTAAACCACTTTGGATGGCATCAGATTGCTCCGATATTAAACAGATTAAAACGTTTCATTGATACTCTAGTTTAATCAAATATGGCGCGCCCAGGCGCTTCAAGGCTTAGCTTTGATCAACCAGGACCGTGGTTAAAATTATTGCACACGTCTGCCAAATCTTGAAATGCCAATATCTTCGCTTGCAATAGAGTAAATTGCATGACATTTTCAAATTATTCATTTTACATCACTTACTTTCGAACTATTATAGCAAGAATGGCTTATTCTTATCTATTTCTTGAATAATGTAACTTTAAATATCTTTTTGTGAAAAGTGCCCTATGTTTTATTTATTAATTTCTTATTTTCAGTCTTTCTTTCAAAATCAGGGCCAGCGGAAGCAATTCTTGATTGAGGGAGGAGGCTTCCGTCATAGGTCCTTTTAGGCGAGAGTCCAGGGGTCGCAATGACCAGGGGTACACCAACCACTAGACAACGATCGCTTACAACAATGACAATGAATGAATGAATGAAATGGGGTTTAACGTCCTACGCTCAAGTACCTAACCTGGGCTAATTGAAGACGGGCATACGCCACAGTGTGCAATGAGGGAAATTTTGCCCGGGCAGCGGCGCTACGGCCTACTCTTATGTCGAATTCCAACTGCCAAGGGATCTTTTACGTGTACTCCAATTTGTACACGGGACCTCGGTTTTTCGTCCCATCCGAACGACTAGACAGCTGTCCTTGTCAGGCCCTCCTTCTGCATCACTGACAAGGGGAAATCACGCCGGAAAATCGAGATGAACTTTCTCGGCCAATGCAGGGATCGAACACTCAACCTCCAGGCTAGCGAACCAGAGCCTTATCCACTTAGCCACCGTGATCCCCCCAATGACAATGAAGAATGGATGAAAGGTAAACAAGAATCGTCGATTCTATCTATAGTAAAATACGAAACAATGGAACGTAGAACTTTGATCCAGTAGACGTGGTACAAGGGTTAATCAGCTAACTGAATGTATGAGATGTGTTGTTGACGTTTGGGAAAGTGGGACGAGGGGAAATGTGTAGGGAGTAGGTGCTGTAAAAGCATAGTTAGATCTAGAGTGGCTGTGGTGTTACGATGAAATACTATGCCGCCACCGTAACACCACAGCTTTATGATTTGTTAGACAGGAGTGATATCCTTTTTTCTTTTGTGTAAAATGTTTATTCATAGCATACTAGGCATATACATTACATATAAACAGTGTATTTTAGACAATTTCAATACATTTCGTATATAGTGGTATTGTCTAAGACAGAAAATGGTATATGCAGGCTAAAAATATCTTACAGTACACTAGCAGCATTCACCGTCTACACTAGCCTTTTAAATGGCGTTTTTTCCTAAGACGCGGGTTTTTCAATTTCTCAATCGTAAAACCCGGGCTTTTAAAAACCGGCAATAATTCAGGGATTTTTCAGACAAAAAAAACCCGGCAATTTTATGTGTGTAGACGGTAAACCTGGGTTTCATCAAGTACCCGGATGTCATCATTCCCGAACTTCCGTACATTCATAACATTGGCATTGCTTCCGGTTCTAAGAAATTGCGGTAAATCTCAAATCTATCTATAGCCTATTTAATTTCAACACACCTAATCTAAAATGGATTAACGAGGAGTGCTTATTGCTAATTGAGATTTGGAGACGGGGGGAACATTCAAACTTTGTTTGATGGAACTGCCAAAGACAGTATATTCCATAAGTTTTATATAAAACTGAACCAAAGTAACCAAAGTAACCAAAGTAATCATTATTATTATATTATCTCTGCAAAATTGACTGAAGCCGATGGCGTAAAAAATAAACCGTAACAATCATAAAGATGCAAGTCAAGTAAGTCAGTGTAGACGCTACACTTGAAGATGCAAGTCAAGTAAGCTGGAAGGAATCATTTACATAACTACTTTCTGATTGAAAGAAGAGAAACAAACAAAATCCTAGATTCGATGTTAATATTAGTTAGTGGAGATGGCGGTTTTTAAAATTCTGGAATTATATTAGTATATTGAGTATCTTTAAACATAGATAAGGAAAGCATGAACATGACAAAAAGGATTAGGTAGGCCTTCTCTATCAAACATATTTCCATAGATAAAAATTGCATGTTAAATTTGTTAGAATATATTATCAATGTAAAAGTGTCTTTAAATTTGGATAAATTTTCTTAAAGTTATATATTTTACTATATCTGGTATTTTTTGCATTAAATAAAGGTAGTATAAGCAAGAAAGGTGCATTACATCAAGAATTTTCAAGTATATTGTACTGAAACAGGTTACCATAGGTAAGATTCCATTACTAGATTTGTTATAATAAGGTTAACAGTGTCCCTGAGGAAAATAGGCTTTAAATTCAGGGAGTGTTCCTAAAAGGTTCAAATGTGGATATATTTGGTGACTATGAGCTTAAAGCAAAATAGTGTAAACAATAAACCTTAAATAAATTCATAAATTGAAGAGAAAATCTACTGAAAAGGTTTACAATGGGTATTTGCAATGTTAATTATGTTGGTTTCTATAATGTAGCTTTATTCATAGTTGTTTATATGTTTCACATACATGATGATAATTTAATATAATATAGATGGAGAGTAGATAGCCGTGCTACCCACGTGCCGGGTTCCTGTAGTCTCCTATTACCAGCTTTTCCGGGAGCATATATTGTGATGTACACAAATAATAAAGGGACCAGTTATTATACATTTAGTATGCGAGATGGACACTACAGTTTCTGGATAACCAAGACTAAAGGTGTCGACATACAATGTGGTACATACAATGTATACGAAAAATGTCTGGATTCAAAAGCCTAGTATTACTGCCCCAGAAATATCTTTTCGATTGATTTTCATAAAAAAAAAACATATATCGGTTGAGGTGTTTTAAGTATATTAAGAAACACGGAAATGCATCACCAATATCGCGTATAGTGCCTAATCGGCCACACTATGCACGAAGTATAAAATCGACCTCAGTGGGACTTTTTCTTAACTTTTGAAAGATTATAACGAATTTATAAGAAAGAATTTTCAGTGATTGTATTATATAAACTATGAATAGTAAGAGTTGTGTCTTATACATCACAGAAATAGCGGAATTCATCGCACTATACCACATGAAGTTATAACCGGCCTCGCTTAGCAGTCAGCCCTTTTCTTTCGTTTAAATTCCGGCGTGATTTCCCCTTGTCCGTGATGCAGAATGAGGGTCTGACAAGAACGGCTGCCTAGTCGTTCAGATGGGACGAAAAACCGAGGTCCCGTGTACACATTGGAGTGCACGTAAAAGATCCCTTGGCAGTTGGAATTCGATATAAGAGTAGGACATAGCGCCGCTGCCCAGGCAAAATTTCCCTCATAGCACACTGTATGGCATATGTCCGTCTTCCATCTGCCCAGGTTAGGTGCATAATAGTAGGACGTTAAATCCCATTTCATTCATTCTTCCGTTTAAAAGATTTGGGTATATTTTTTCAATTGATACTATAAAATAATGATATTTCTTTGTAATGCATTACGTATATTAAGTACGCTATCTTATATATCCTAGAATAAACACAGAAATGCATCATCCAATACCGCGAATAGAGTCTATTCGGCTTCGCCTGTGATATTTGTTGGGTTATTATCCGATTTGCTGCAGAAGTGGATAATCGAGACTGTTTTTGTCGAATCCACTTAAGTAATGATGACCGAGGCTACGCAGAACTTTCCATCGCTTAACGCTTTTTTCTTGGTTCATAGTGGATCAATGTGACTGTCATATCAACAAATTTGAAATATTTTTTTTATAATAGTACCTTATGTATCACAGAAATAGCGGAATCTAATTCATCGTACTATACCTCATGAAGTATTCAATCGGCCTTGCTTAGCAGTCAGCTTTTTCTTGGTGTTTAAAAGATTTGGGGATATTTTTTCGATTGATTTTGATAAAATAATCACAATTTTTTCGAGCGTTTTACGTACATGAAGGACATTATACTATAAGCCTCAGAAACACCAGGGCCGGCGGAAGCAATTCTCTAGAGTAGCTATGCAGTGAGTAGTTCAGCTCTGAACGTCGGTCTCATTACACTCACCCTAAGCGTTCAGGGACCGTCCCATTCCATCAATGTCGAAAATAATTGAAACCCCAGTCAATTTTATTGGGCAACTGTTCACTGCCAAACCATGGGATGTCCATCCATATGGACGCCTGTACAATGTAAACGAACATCTTAGTGAGAAAATAAGACCTTGCCTACTTCGCTAGAGACAGTATGAGCGACACAACACGCTGTTAAAAATACGTCCCCTCCCATCAAGTTACATTTCCCCGCCATGGCACTTTACTGCAGGTCAACGTCAATATTCAGGAATGTCGGTCATACAAGACGAAACGCAATGTACAGGCGTTACATTGTACAGGCTTTCACGTGGATTAACACCCCGTCGGTTAGAAGTGAAAAATTGTCCAGCATAATTGACTGTTCTCCAATTTTTTTTCCACATTGATTGAATGGGACAATCCATGAACGTTCAGGGTGAGTGTAATGAGACCGACGTTTAGAGCTGAACTATGCAGTGAGCACACTTTGAACCCAATCGGCCTCGATTAGCAGTGGGACATTTTCTTAAATTGGAAAGATTATAAAGTATTTCAATTAATTAATGTTCATAGAAAAATAATATTTGAGTGATTGTATTATGTAAATTAAGAAGAGCATCTTATAATATATCACAGAAATAGTGGAATGCATCGCACTACGAGTAGGCTACACTCATGGTATAGCTACTTATTTTATACACCGAGTACACAGTAGAGCAGGTCAGGGAGAGTACATTTTGTTGCTATTGAATTTTCATACCGTTAGTACCTCCTGTGTTCGTAGAGACTTGAAATTTCCAGGAAGTGTTAAGAGCGACTATGATTACACACTAGGACAACGGAAACCACTAGGTGTACGTAAGTGTAGTAGCGCTTGAGATTTATTTTATTACTAACAATAAATACTCCTTTCTAAACTCGACCTTTAAATAAAATGGGAGGGACTTAAACAAGGAAGAGGCGGGGCTTACATCTGCTTTGCTCAGCATAATCTAAAAAATCGGTCTCGCCTAGCACGCTCTAAGATTACCGAAAAATCGCGCCGCTGCTCTAAGAACCAAGTACTTTCCGTTACTAGGTTGATGCGAGGATAATACTTCCGAATTAATATCAAGTTTTAGAAACGTTTTTATGCTGTTTTTAAAGGTTTATAGGTTGTAAAACTTGCCGCCTGCTTTAGATCTACGTGTTCACACACTCACGTTGTATTACACTATGGGAAACAAAGCATGAGGGGTGAAAGGGATTAAATTAAGCCTGCCCGCAAAAAGAGTTCTCGCCTTTTATTATTAGAATAATGACTTCCTTATGTGCGGCAGGTTAGTTTGCTTCCAAAAACACTGTTTTCCGTACCAAAAAATACAAAAAGTAATTTTCTACCAGATGACCATGGTTCTTTTCACCGAGACTAGATCATTTCTCTGGGTGTAAGGATATAGCTTATCGATAAGTTCATACACTGTTGAGAAAATAATTCCATGGGTTTGCTTAGTAACAAATCGAGCGTGAATCAACTCTGTTTGTACTGAAATTTTTTTGAGTGATATGTATTAACTGTCTTCACACATTCGGTTTATAATTAGCGATACACAGGTACAGTGGCAAGTGTTCTACTTCACAGACTGTTAGCTCAAAACTACCTCCGCGCGAAATCACAGATTTTGGTACATGTAAAAGAAAAAGAAATAGTGCCCGTGCGCGTGCCAGTAATAGAAAAACTAAGAGTTCGCGTATAAAAATGCACAAACGTACCAGTGGCGAGGTCATCTAGGGCCAACATGATGACATATTTCGATGATGGTTGTATTAATACTTATATACCTTTAACTAAGGACACGTTATTCTTATGTACACAAGTACGTGTGGATTTTTATTTACTTTATACGTTGAAATTAGTGCATATTCTAGTGACGTCACAAGAAACATGCAATCATAAATCGGAGAAGCCCAAGGGGCTATACTGGAATATGATTCTATTTGGATTGTTTTGCTGAAACTGTTGCTTTAATAAATAAATTCCATCTTCGCATCTATTGCAAAGTATATCAGTTATCACCGACAGATTAAGACAGTTATAAGACTGTGTCACAGACAGTTGTCATAATATGGACTGGTGACTGCAATTTTGCCATGGTTGATGTCAAATGAGGTTTAACTTATTGTGCCAATGAAATGAAATAGGGTTTAACGTCCTACGCTTCTGCACCTAACCTGGGCTAATTGAAGACGGGCATACGCCATACAGCGTTCTACTGAATTCCAACTGCCAAGAGTTCGGTAGTAGAAAGTGGTATGAAATGACTGCAATATTGGATTATTGAAATCTAATCTCAAAGGAGACTGAATTCTCGATATTCAAGATGTAGTATTGTGACAATATGATACCCAAAATAATCCAACTGAGTTTAGGCCTTAATATAGAATAAGATCAAATAATCGCTGGACTGGGATTATCTTTTAAGTAAATACCAAAAAACTTTAACAAATAAACAAAAATAATCCCTATACTAGGATTAAAAAATTAATGAAGATAGTTTATAATTCCTTTACTGGGGTAAAAAGAAATTTTAGATCTTGAATATCGGAGAAATGTTTCATTTTGTGGGTAGTATATGTCATTATTTAAATGCTACTTGAATATTCGATTCCTTAACATTCCTTTAATTAACTAACGGTGCATTAACAGTCGATGTAACTACCCGTACGTTAAAGGAGCTAAATCACTAACATCTGGGACCTAGAAATTCACAAAAGTTGATCGCAACGCATATAATACTGTAATATGAATGTATATAAACTGATTTACATTCTATGGTTTCCGTTTTTACTGTAATTTCAAATCAGTGATGTTCGACGAAATACGCCAGCAGTCGCAATCAAGTGCACATTTATAGCGTCTAGTTATTCCAGTCTGCATAACTCCGTTTGGTTTAGTGCAGTGTGTCTAGCCTCGTCCCTCAAGTCTCTCAATACAACTGGGGCTGGAGCGCATTATAGTACACGATTCGTGTACCAATGTTGAAAAAATGATTTTATGTTAAATATCGGATTTTAGAAGCTCATCTTTTCCCGGTGAGTTTTCATCATCAATGTTGATTTAAATTGACCAATAATTCGTGCTTTCGATGTCGAACATTTTGGGGGATTTTGAGTTACGGACTTGGGTCCTTTAACAGTTGATGTGGGCTGGTTGTTCAATGCTGTGTTAAATTATAGCGACTCCTTAACAAGAAGCCAACAGATAGTTATCTTTAACGGCGAGAAAGTCTGCTGCTGGACCTCCGGTTAACTTTGACATTTTAAAAAAAACTGGACAACACTGTGTAGTTGGTTAAAAAGTTATATTCTAGTACGCGTTTCGGGCTATTTGCCCTTAATCAGCGAGTGGTGGTTATTAGAATATGATGCACGATACTAGATCTTGAATATCGGAGAAATATCTTTCGTGTTTATATCCACAATTCTAAACCTAACCCTCCAGAATAGTTTTAGATAAACCTGACCCGAACCCTAACCCTAGGGAAAGATCAAATATCTGCTTCACACACATGCAGATTGATTTAGCTTGTTCTTCAGAGTGACACTGAAACACATAGCACTGATAAACAGTCTTGCCTACTTGGCCAATCTTTAACGCTAAATTCTGTCGGCCAAAAACCATCTTCATAATTCACAAGTTTGCAAATCGTGTGTAATGGATGTCTTTGTAATACATCTTGTCCGTTCACATCTAGAACTTTGATCCATGGCGACTGAATATTAACTTCGTCTGAGTTTGTTGTTGAAGTCGGCAATTTTCCTTCGATTTGTGCTTTTTCTATTTGATCAATAAGTTGAGCTTCTGAATCACGTTTTTTTTAGAATTCAACGTATTGATTTCCTGAACCTGTCCTAGATAAGCAGCTTTGAAGTGAATTTTACGATGCAGAATCTTTCCATTGGCATCCTTAACATCCTTGCTACTCGATAAACTTTCATTACTTGATGCCCCTGAACTATCCACAGATTCCCGACTAATGCTCTGTTGGGTTTTGTTCTAATTTTTCTTATAATTAAACATAATGAAGCTGACACTATCTAATACATGTTTTGACCATTCACTGAAATGAAAGAAAAAAGAATTTATCATTTAAAAATGTACATGTTTCACTGGATAATTTAATATGCAGAACTACATTTTACAACGACAAAGGAGAAAACCTGAGGCCCAGAAGAAAGCCCACAAGGTTGGATACGCGACCCTTCTCCATGTCACATCAAAACCACATTGAGAATCAAAACCACAATACGAATCTAGGATAGACTTTATGGTCTATAGCTCAGAAAGACCATGAAAGACCATGTTCTTTATCTTGGGTCGCTTAAAATCTGACACATTATTAAACATATTACAGTCCTATAATTTTACCCTAGGACGTAGGAGTACGAATCTCACTTTCCACTTTATTTATCATTATATATCTTTAAAGATAAGTTTATATCAGTATGGCTTATTATACATACCCACCGACAATAGTTACTAGTCACGTTATTAAAAACTAAGGATCCAAGAGCTTGGTTTAAGTTGAGTCTATTCTTTGAACTATCTGTCTTCATTAAATGTAACCGGTCCAAGGCCAGTTTCAAGATAAAACCTTTCGTTAATTAATCTTTCCACTTTTACTCTTGTTTAAAAGTATGTGTGGCTGACGATTGGTTGTTAAAACTCGATTCTATATTGACCTTTCTTTGTTATCTACGTGAATTTAGGGACATTTAATAAACAATAAGGTTTATACGATAGTTTTTAATTCCCATCTGTTCCTGTAAAAAGGTTTACTTTCCGTCAACATGTGAAATATGAAATATACGGATTGACTCATAGATATCCTATAAAGACTAGATAGGCCAATAACTACTGACTTCCGGTAGAATAGAGACGCCATATTGGAAGTTGCTACTCGTTAATTGGTTGGTTCGAGTCTGTCAAAATAACGAGTGCATAACATAAACACATGTTCATTTATTTACAATACCACGGGCGTTCTCGGGCTTAGTGTAGACCGTTAATTTGTAATTTAGCCCTTAGAGCTATCATTAGGCCATAACCGAGGTCTAGGTTAAGTTTCTTAGATCCACACTCATCAACCCATGCATTGTATTTGTATTGTAATGTAAACAAGGCAAAGTGAAAGTGGCCGTGCGTGGTACTGTTGTTGACGATTCATAATTTGTGTCTTCTGTTAGTTACTAGCGGTGAGGGACTCTGGCTTAAGTGATCATAGTCCGATAGTTTTACATTTTAATTTTAACAGGCTAAAACCTCATTGTTTTAATAGGACCATTTGGAATTATAATGATATGAACGTTACAGGGCTAAACGAATTTATAAACAATTTTGAATGGGATAAAACTCTATTGTTTGTCCACATGAATTAACTTTACAACTTTCAGAAGTATTAATAAGTGGTATTAAATCCTTTGTTCCAAAAAAGGTTATAATATGTCGACCCAAAGATCCCTTATGGATGAATACACATCTCAGAAAATTGATAAGACAAAGAAATAGAATTCATAAAAAGGCTAAACTATCAAATGATTCGAAAAACTGGTACCTATTTAGACAAAAACGAAATGGTGGTCTTTGATAAAAAAAACCCCGTGTCTTTTAATAAGGGAAATTCTGAATATAAACTACCACCTCTTAAATCCAATGATACTGTCTGTTTTGAAAATGTTGATAAGGCGAATCTCATGAACGACTACTTTGTGTCCCAGTCAGTAACAGACTCTAAATCTTACAATGCTCTCCCTTTTGTTACAACCTATAACACGATCATAAACGACCTCTCTGTAAATCGATATGACGTTGAACTTACGCTCCTCTCCCTAAAAAAGAAAACATCTAGTGGTCCTGACAACATCAATAATATTATTTTGAAAAACATAGCCAATTCTGTTAGTAAATCCCTATCCAAACCTTTTAACATTTTAATTGAAAATTGTATTTTCCCAAACTGCTGGAAGGAAGCTAACATAATTCCGATACATAAGAAAGGCGATATTCATGATTGTTCTAATTATAGGCCCATATCTCTTCTCAGCTCGATTGGAAAAGTATTCGAAAAAATCATTTACAAACATATTTTTAATTTCACTGTACGCCACAACCTTATAACCCCTTTACAGGCGGGATTTCAACCAAATAATTCTTCCGTTTACCAATTGATTGAGATGTATGATTATATATGTAGAGCCATTGACAACGGACATGAAGTCAAATCCATCTTCTTTGATATAAGTAAAGCGTTTGATCGTGTTTGACACGAGGGCCTATTGCATAAACTAAACTCAGTGGGTATTAGAAATAAAAATTTAAAATTAATTGAAAATTATTTATCGAATCGTAAACAAAAGGTGTTAATTGGTGGCCAGAGTTCCTCTTTTCAAAATATTACACCTGGGGTACCCAAGGGCTCGATTTTAGGTCCGTTACTATTTCTTATTTACATAAATGATATTGTGAATGACAATGAATCTAATATACGCTTGTTCGCTGACGACACTTCTCTTTTTTTTTAATAATAAATAATCCTAAAGACGCTCAAGACATTTTAAATAGAGATATTGAAAAAATATTTCAATGGTCGATTATATGGAAAGTGGATTTTAACCCATCAAAAACTGTAAGTTTGACTTTTTCAAGAAAATTATCGCCCTCAATCTTTAAATTATCACTAAATAACTCAGATATAAACGATGAAATAAGTCATAAACATTTAGGCCTTCTTTTCAGTAAGTCATGTACCTGGGATGTACATGTAGATTACCTTATGTCCAAAATTAGCAAACTTATACATTATCTGCGAAGTTTTAAATACCGTCTAAAACGAAAAACGCTTGAAACTATATATAAGTCATTCATTCTTCCAATTTTCGATTATGCAGATTGTGTATGGAATAATTTTTCTAAAGATAAATCAACACAACTTGAAAAACTTCAACTCGACGCTTTGCGTACTATAACCGGTCTTCCACGTGGTACCTCTCATAATATACTTTATACTGAAACCGGAATCTGCCAGCTTCAATTAAGACGCTATCAACATAAAATGATACTTTTCTACAAAATTTTACATGGGCTAGTTCCTAAATATCTAACCGATATAGTTCCACCTCTTGTCTCCGCTGACCAACCCTACCGTCTTCGAAACTCAAACCAAATTAAGCAAATAAACTGTAGAACATTACTTTACCAGAATTCTTCCTTTCCATCTTCTGTTAAACAGTGGAATGATCTAAGTCTTCCAATAAAACAATCGAAAACTATTTCCGAATTCAAAACCAATTTAAAATAAAGCATGCACGTTATCAAAACTAATGCCCACTACTATACATGTATAGGTGAAAGACACCTACAGATATTACATTGCAAACTTCGAGCGATTTAAACCTTCACAAATGTTTGATGCACATATCGGAAAATCCCTCTTGTTTATGTGATCAAGGTGTCGAAGACTGTGAACATTATTTCCTAAACTGTCCACTTTACAACCCTTAACGAAAAATAACAATAACTAAATTAGATTTTCAACATAAAAACATACAAACAATAATATCTGGAAGCACAGCTATTTCTTTTAGGGACAACTCCTTCATTGTTAAAATCGTGCACGACTTTATCAAATTAACCAAACGATTTAAAACAACATAGACCACCCCCCACCCCTCCTCTCCTAAAGCAGGCGCATTCATAAAACTTGGCGAACTAATTTTGGGCCTTGGCATCGACTTCATCTTTGTTTTATTGTATATCTACCGCTATAATCTACTTGTATGTACTATTGAACGTTCTTTGTACAAAAATGTAAATCCAGTCGTCTAACTTTTCAATGATGATCATTTATGGAAGCGATTTTACATAAGCAGCAATGCTTGTTATTGTATCCATATATAGTATGCTGTATATATCTGACTCACTAATGAAATACAATATTGTTTAAACCAGTTACTAGCGGTGAAATGCGACACTGGAATCGGTTTTTATCATTTGTATAGGCCTACCTTATCTTGACCATATGAAATAATTCTGCTTTGTGATCAGTAATCAAAATAATGGTGACATACTGACACTTGTGCAACCTATTATAATTATACATGTGTAGGCCTATAATTACACAGTCACAGCCTATTCTAAGATTCTGTCAAAATGTCTCAAAGATGATCATGGATAAATATATTGGTAGGCCTGACTGTTTTTAACACAAAGTTAAATTGGAGAATACAACTTCAAAGCCCACCTGATACAACTTACAACTTACAAGCCATATATAGAAATAGAAAACCTGATCAACACTCAAACAAAATTAAATGAAATGGGGTTTATAATGTCCTACAGCTCTGCCCCGATTGGAATAATCAAGACATGTCACTCAAACAAAATTAACAACCAAACTTTTTAAGCCCAGCAGGTAGACGAAGAAGTAATTTAGAAAAAATCAATGCAGAATTTAATTTTTATTTAGCAGAAATGAACTGTTCAATACTGGAATGATTCAGTAACTATAAAATTTCTTAAATTTGTGATAATCGTTTTTTTTTTAAACACAGTTTATGTAATATTATTTTTTATATAATTTGATTAATCATTTTTTTTATTTAAAGATGCATTATGTAAGAGCTAAATCTGCCTATAGCAGGTCTTTTTTCTGGCTTCAAATGTAATAGGCCTATAAAATTATTATTTAGACATATACATAACAAGGCCATAATAAACTCTTTAGTCTAGACCACAGGATGGCTCCAATTTTATGTAGATAAGAACACCGCATCCATTAAATAATAATATCACCTTAGCGGTTGGTGGATAATCGGGACTTCGCTTATTATCTTGGGAATATATTGATTAACAATAGATACCACATGCATGCTATTTCTTCTCAACATTTCCAACGCTCATAATGCGCCCAGAATAAAGTAATTTGACCGAAATTTTCAATATTTTAAATTATCTATTTTTAAACTATTATAGCGAGAATGGCCAGCTCTTTGTCTAAATCTTAAATAATGCGTCTTTAACCAATAATCACGTAAATCATTAAATTTTGATTAATTTAAAGGAGCTAAATCTCTAATCTTTTGCACCTAAAATGAATAAAAATGGGTCAAAAAGCATATATTAATGTAATACGAGTGTATATAAACTGCTTTACATTTAACATATTTTTAACATTTTAATTGTAACTTCAAATCAGTTATTTTTGTTGAAATAATTAGTGTACAGTCCAAATTTAATGACAATCATTCACGCCTGGTAAGTCCAGTCTACATCACTCATGTTTTGATTTTAAAACATTCATTGTGTCTTTAGCATTGGATAGCAGGAGCCCTTATCTTATGTTCACGGCAAGATAACATCAATATTGATTGAAATTTACCATTCCCGATTTAAGGACGTGGTTTCCCCTTGTCAGTGATGCAGAACGGGGGGCCTGACAAGGACAGCTGTCTAGTGGGTCGGATGAGACGGATAAATCGAGGTCCCGTGTACACATTGGCGTGCACGTAAAAGATTCCTTGGCAGATGGAATTCGATATAAGAGTAGGCCGTAGAGCTGCTGGCCGGACAAACTTTCCCTCGTAGAACACTGTATGGCGTATGCCCGTCTTCCATTAGCCGAAAGAAAACCGGCGCTACTGTCTGTAAACTTTTCTTGTAATTAAATACTACAAATTTGTACTGAGTTGACTATGGATTAAAACATTTTGTCTGGGGCCACTCTACTTTGTGCGACATTTATCTTACACGGGCAGAAAATTTTCTCCGGGAAGGTGAGGCTCCCATATACCCCGCGACGATTGATTGGTGGTTTGGAATACGGGTCAGCCAGGTAGGCTATATTTGACCAAATTGAAGTTGCTGTAATCACGGGCTAAAATAGCAGGAAAACACGTTTGCTGCAATTAAATTTTCAATTTTCTCCCATCTTCCTGGACTGTAAACAATTGATTGGAATTCGAGTCGGACACCTTAATTAGGCTATATTAGACCACTTTGAAGTTGCTTTATTTGCGGGCTGAAATAACAGGAAAACTTGTTTGCAGCCGTCTAAAATTTTGTTGGGGGGGGGGATGCAAGGTAAGCTCCACTTCTTCGCCCCTCGAGGAAGATCGGTGCCACTGTCTGTAAACCCCAAATTTTTTCGGGTTCCGCCCCCTAACTATCATTGAGCCCGCCAGGCATCTATATTTCTGCGCACGGTGTGCGCAGGCACATTTGCTTTAAAAATACTTTTGCAGGAACATTTTTAAAAATTATTACTGTCCACGTAAATCATGTAAAAAAATAAATACTATTTATTTTTATTGTTGTTTTTTTGTTTACTTTCATTACCGTATAATAATTTACTACAATAAGCTAGTTGATGATAAAAATATCAGCACGAGACGTTAGCAATTCCACCTGTGACCTCTGCTTAATTTAGTGACAATTCTAGTAGAATGGTAAATAAGATATTTGTTTTTAATTTAAATACACTGTAACGAAATATTGAAAAATAATTTAGGCCTCATCAGAAAAAGTTATTTTATTTACGGTGCATGAATATCTTGTCATCATCAAGAGAAACAACTCTTGTTAGTATAAAAAATTATACCGGAAGTTAAGTTTAACGAATGACAACCTGGCTGCGCAAAGGTATTTAATAAACTTGTTTGAAGCCGGTGGGCATCTATTCTATGTTTATATCAACCCCAAACAACAACAATATTATTATGCACATCAAACATAATCTTTATTATTAAAGTAATCTATAATACATTAATACAATTTAGAAACCATAAAAAAAAGGTACTGTACTAAAAATTATTTTTAATATCTTCTTCTGCCGAGTCCAACCAAAGAACCTTTCGTAAGCCCCCCCCCCCTCACAATCATACTATATACCTGGCAATTGAATACTCTCCTTTTGAGAATGACCCTGCAGGCATCTTTTTTATAGAGCCCTGGAGCACGTAGGCCTATGCTACTCCTTCTCTCAGGCGTGTTATTTGGCCAATTCGGTCAAAACAATCATCTTCATCCTCTTACAGTTGCGAATCCATACACGCAGAAGATCTGGGGGGTTTTCAGCACTTGGAAACCTGACAATTAAAAAAGAAAATTAAGTTCACCTTCAATTGTGACAGCTGTCAAGATCATCAATCCTTTACTGTTTCATTATTTATTACAAAATGCGAATGATTAAATGAGTCATTTATACTAACAATTAAAATCACAATGGTGATGGATTGAATGGTCAAATGGAGGATTTTCGAATATGGCTGATACATAAATAAATTACAGTCCCATGACTTTACAGCACAGTGGACGCTAACGGCTTGCCCCAGGGTCCATTCTCTTGATATGTTTTTTTTTTTTATAAATGTAAATGTCTCTGTGACTGTTAGTGTTGTGTCTTGTCCGCAGGAGGTTTGTAGTTTGTGTTCAACAGTGTTGTGACTTGTGTTGTGCGTTCCTCCTTCAACAATGAAATACCCTCTCTCTCTGTCGGCTTATAATAGCTTATATACAACTGGCGGTAGTTTTCTCTTTGATGTGCATAGCAGTTATATCTCATAACAACCTGTCATGACGTCACCATAGGTTGATACTCTGTTCATATCAACCGCTGATGACGTCGTGACAGGTTGATATGAAATATCAACCGCTAATGACGTCATCTCAGGTCGATGTATACGACACCTATCAACCGCTGATGATCGAAAATAATACAAAAAACACAGAATTTTTTTTTATTCTCGTAACAATTAAAAAGTATTATGGTACAGTTTGTAACATTCAAGACAGAAATAAACGGCGTACCTATCGGCATATTTAAATCGGTTATCCATACCCGACCATGTCTAAGATATCTTTCAGAATCATCTTTCCGTCCACACACTACGCCTTTTGATCCAAATTGTCTTTAGGTTTGAATAGATCCTCATCGATAGTTGCATCCACATCAATTCCATCGTCAATTTGTTTGCTACAGGGGTTGATTATTCGTCTGACTTCGTATTCCTATCCATTTTTTAAAATTTTTTTTTGCTATTCAATTCTCCAAAATGGCGAATTGTAAACAAAAACAACCACGTAATTGCACGTGATTAATTCGGTAATATTCGTTATTTGACGGAAAGTACCGAGAAGGTAGCCCAATCGTCGTTGGCCTGTAATGGAAGAGTCCATTTAATTTAAGGGTGGGCGTTGTATATGTCATATATTAACCAATCATACCTCAGTTGCTATATTTATATCACCCTTGGGCTGCGCCCGCGGGTTATATAATATAGCAACCTCAGGTAGGTTAATATCATAATACACTAACTTGTGAAATGTGACACCTTCGGTTCGATTCTTGGGCTTCTTGTACTTGGCACAATTAATTGCATAGCATATTTAGGGTCCTTTTAAAGTCATTGCGAAAAAACAAAATACATGAAATATACGCTTATGCCGCTACTTTCTGTTTACAACTACAACCTCCAAGATGGCGGCGCGTTGTGACGTTCCTGATGATGCGCACTTGGCTTTATGGCCTATCTAGTCTTTATAGGATATCTATGGTTTTGTCAAAATGGTCATGTCGTATTCTTTTAGCACTTATGTTTGTGTAGTATACGATTTAAAATTATTTGGGTTTCTTCAAATTTCTGTAACCTTTAAACAGACATGGTTTTATTGCAGAGTTCAATTTTATTGGGAAATGCTATATTGTTTTGAATTAATTATTTCATTGAGAAATACACCGTCTGATAGTGATTTTTTTTACCATCACTCCACCGGTTCAACATAAGAGCTAAATCTGCCTATTGCAGGTCTTTTTTGGCTTCAAATTATATATTTATTAATGTTTAGACAGTTATGTACATGCCACGCCTATAACCAACCCTCTAGACTATCGGTTGGCGGAGATTTAAACGGGTTGAAAGACGATCGCCATTTAATATTTTAATTTGAAATTGGCTCATCAAGACTACCCAATGCTCCCCAATGCTACCCAATACCACCCAATACCTCTCAATAGTATACACAATAGTCAATATTACCTAATAATCGAAAACAGAGGCGCTACGTTGTACTCTTATATCGAATTTCAATTGTGAAGGATTATTTTGCGCGCACTAAAAGCAAGCTAATATTAACAAATCAATTAATAAAATTTGGATTTTACCTTAGTTAACATTTCGTGTAACAGGCACCTGGTATTTAACCGCAATGCCGTCATTGAATTTCCTTTGTCGGTGAGATAAGTATGGGTGTTTATAGTTATCACCCATTCCGTCCAGCGGTCCGTTCAAATCTGACTCAGAATTACCGTATTCATCCCAACTGTAATGATGCAACCACCTGTCGTCTCTTGTATGCACCCTCCGTGGGTCTATATACCACCCAGGTTAGGTGCATAACAGTAGGACGTTAAACCACATTTCATTTCAAAACAACCAATAACAAGATTCACAACTTAATTTATTACAATACAGTAAACAGTACAAAACACAAACTATAGACATATACATTATAATACGGAAAATTGAATTAAACAGTCATAATAAAACATTTAAATCTGCCTATTGGAGGTCTTCCTTTGATCTTTAACTACATATATGGCAAGGTTTCTACAAAATTTCTTCCCAGGCTATCTATATGCCTCTGTGGTACCACATTCCACAAGATTTTCGACTTAGAATAACTTTGATACAGTGTTTTGGGTTTGTGATGTTTTTCACCACAAGAGTTCCACAATATTTTCAAATATTTCTGCTCATTTAAATATTATTAACTAGTCATTTATTAACATGACAAGACCAAAATCAACTCTTGATGCCATCCGATGGCTCCGACTTTATGCAGATTAGACCGATTCGGCCGTATTGAAGATAGAGAAGCGCGCCTTAGCCTCGAATGACACGTACGGTAATAAACCGATCAATGCACACATCTTGTCACAACTGCAACCATTAGTTCCTTTGTTCAAAATAAAGTAATTTGAATAAAATTTTCAATGAATTCATTTTTGCGAGAACGATCAGCTCTTTATCTAAATCTTACATAATTCCCTTTGATTTAGCAATTAACAACCCCTTTAAATAAAATTGTTTTAAAGATATCTTATGTAAGATTTAGATAAAGTGCTGACCATTCTTACTATAATAGTTCAAAAATAGATAATGCAAAATGAATTTATTGAAAATGTTATTCAAATTGCTCGATTGCGACCAAAGATGTTAGCTTTTGAAAGTTTGACAAGATATGTGCATTAATTGCAACCACCGCACTGGTTGCTCGAAGCTTAGCCTCTCTTCACCATTTTTAGATTAAATCAAAATATGGCTGAACCGTGTGTGTGAAATAGCTGTATTTAACATCCGCTTCCACCGAAGTGATATCGCAGATAGATTGCTGAACCGTTTTAATATTATACTACTTAATTTTGGATATATCCGATGACACAAAGAGTTGATTATAGTCTTGTCATGTAAATAAGGGTCTAATGAATAGTTTACATAACGGGGATATTCGATTCACAGTCCAGAACATCCCGAATTGACAGAATTTCAATCAAGTTACCCGGAATACAATCCTGTCACAGTTCTGCCAGTCCCGACAGCTGAGGTGGTGTGAGTAGAATTATGACGTATTTTAAGTAACAAATATGATTAAGCTGTCATGATTGGTGAGAGATTTTTTATGCAGTTGGCACATGCGCTGTACTCCGAAATTCTGCTTTTCACTCGATTGACACTATTTTCCATTCTGGAACGTTCAATCGAGTACGCCTAACAATTCAGGCTGGACGAAAGACATGGAATAGGTAGATTTAGCTCTTGCACAATGCATGTTTAAGTTTAGACAACTTGTTAAAGAGGTACATCCACAGATTAAAATTCCACTGCTTTGGTGCTTAATATGAGAAATACTCTTAAATTCAAAGGTTGTATTTTTTTTTAATCAGTACAATTTGTCGTGAGATGGCAGCAGTTTTCTAGAAAGTGTTTAAATCGCTAAAAAGACGAGTAAATAGGTACTAAAGCATTTACGTCACGGTAAACTCCGTGCCTTCGTTCTCGCAGAAGACCGGTTGTAACGCAAACATTTTCGGGCAATTTAGGAACTCCCCAGTATGTCGTGAACCACGTTTACTAATTGCATCACTTTCGTTTTTAATAGAAATCCATTATACTCACTATCAAAATATTTTGTGTATATTTAAAAATGTTTAAAATCGTTGGTCTTCCTAAATGCGAGGTATACTTCATAGAATTTATTTTATATAAGGCCTGCGTTATGTAAAAAAATTCATATATGACCGAATGGTGCGCGTTGTATCATAAAGTCTGTCATTAGGTCAAATGGCGTGGTTTCGATTCTGCGGCTCTACATGATAAGGAGTAGGATCGCCTGTCCTACCTCGTGGGTTTTCTCCGGGTCCTCCGGTTTTCTCGCACTGCTAAATACCTCAAGCTTATTAATGAAATAAAATTGAACGATATATATGCTAGTGCCGAAATTTTCTAGTTTGTGTCGAGTGGACATTAAATCCCCCGCTCCCTCTCTCTCTCTCTCTCTCTCTCTCCCTCTCTCCCTCTATATTTATTCTGGTTTAAGCACAGGAAATCATGCGCAATCGTTAACAGGACGAATATGAAATTTATTCACGTCAAGAAAACCCTTTACCGGGACAACACATACAAGTAAATAGGATGGACAATATGTACAGGTAAATACGATGGAAACGGTGAAATAATCTAACGCTGTATTTATGTGATCAAAACGGTGAAATAATCTGACGCTGTATTTATGTGATCAAAACGGTGAAATAATCTAACGCTGTATGTAGTTTACAAATCGGTGAAATAATGTAACGATGTACGAGTGAACAAAACGGTGAAATAATCTAACGCTTAAGGTATGTGATCAAAATGCTGCATGTAGTAATAAAAACGGTGGAATAATCTAATGCTGCATGTAGTGATTTAAACGGTGAAATAATCTAATGCTGTATGTAGTGATCAAGATGATGTACGTTGTAAACAAAACGGAGAAATAATCTAATGCTGCACTAAGTGGAGAAAACGGTGAAATAATCTAATGCTGCATGTAGTGAACAACGATGAAATAATCTAACGCTGTACGTATGTGACCAAAACGCAGTATGTAGCGAAGAAAACGGTGAAATAATCTATTGCTGTACATATGTGATCAAAACGCTGTATGTAGTGAAGAAACGGCGAAAGAATCTAATTCTGCGTGTAGTGATTGAAATATAGCAGCCTCTTTATAAACTTATGCTCTTAATAAAGCCATTTGCACCTGGTAAATATCTTTCCCGATCCAATCATATAGCCAAGTTATGTTTCCATGAGGACCATTTAGATTAGCAGCAGTACAGCCGGTACTGGAGCTGAACCACCACCCACACCCCATGGTAGTCGCACAACCATTAACAGTATTGTCGTTATCAATTGTAGAGAATGGCTGGTCATTCATGGACAAATTACCTAATATGGAGTCCCCGCATGGTGCTGCGGTTGCCACCTTACTGTCAACATGAAATATATAGCTATTCGCCTCGCTTCCCAATCTGAAGCCCTGATATCTAGTATTACATACTGAGTCCCCCCAAAGGGTCAAGTGGAGAAAATATGAATTATGATTTTGTAAAATCTGTTCAATCTTTGACAATCCGATCCAAAATTCAGAAGTTAAAAAACCGAAACCATTGACGTAATCGTCCCACATTCTGTCGTAGCTGACGGGCAGGCACCCATCATTTCGTTTCTGAAAGACAGTGCTTCCACCATAGCCGAAGATACAAATGACTTGAAATGGCCTGGACGAACCTACAGGTTGAATATAAGATATTTTGGTTGCTGTTAAATAGCGAGTACTAAACCCTAGCTGGTATCCATGGGAACAATCTGAAAATATAATATTATTATGAATATGTAATAATGCATTCAGAGAGAGAGAGAGAAATGGGGTTTAACGTCCACTCGACACAAACTAGGTCATTTTGGGACTAACGTATGGTTTTCAATTTTTATTTTAATAATTATCTTGCACGTAGGGGTCTTTAGCAGTGGGGGGAACCGGAGTGCTCGGAGGAAACCCACGAAGTTGAGAAGGCGCCCCTATCTACATGCCACATACACTCACACTAGGTTTCGAAACCACAGCCGCAAACCAGAGGTGACCGGCCAGCTAGAGGTCGAAGCGCGGCACTCTAGACCACTAGGCCATTCCAACCCCCTGATATATTTTCTACCTGGACGGTAGATATTAATTTACCTTCTATGACGTTTTCACAGTTGTTTCCATAGTAACCAATCGAACAGGAACATCCGTTATCTGTACAACTGTGTCTCTATAATATATTAGAAAAATAATCACATTTTAGATTCGATAAACAGGCTGCTAAGAATACAGCAACAAATATTATTTTTGATTTCATTTATAAAACCATTTTGAATTAATATACTCATTTATCGTTGTTTATTTATATTTATCTATGCCGGTCGAATTTATCCAACGACAGTATTCTTTAAAGCGAGAATTTCAAATTTTCTAAGAAAGTCAAAACATAATTATTTCTATATCTTTTGCTCACTACTATACGATCATGGGCATAATTTCCCACCCTCAAAAATCATTGACACAGGAAATAACAACCCAATTACCTCCCTCGTTCCCTATTGACAACATGGACGGCCATGTCCCAACGTTGGAATTTGAAGTTGAAAATGATATCTTTGCCATTTTCTCAGCTGGTAATAGTAAATTATAGGATTAATATGATTATTCTTTAACAAGGTAAGACTGTTTATGGATAGGGGGGTTGGGATGGCCTAGTGGTCTAGAGTGCCGCGCTTCGACCTCTAGCTGGCCGGCCACCTCTTGCTTGCGGCCGTGGTTTCGAGCTCTGGTGTGAGCGTATGTGGCATGGAGACAGGGGCGCCTTCTCAACCTCGTCGGTTTCCTCAGGGCACTCCGGTTTCCTCCCACTGATAAAGATCCCTACGCGCAAGCGACTTATTAAAATAAAAAAATTAATCCGTATGTTTGTCCCGAAATTACCTAGTTGTGTTGAGTGGACGTTAAACCCCATTTCTCTCTCTCTCTCTCCCTCTCTCTGTGTTTATAGATACCCATCTATTTTAAGGCTTTATTTAAATAATTAACTTGAATACTTGAAATTGGAACAGACAAACAATGAATGAAATTGGGTTAAACGTCCTACTATTATGCATCTAACCTAGGCTAATGGAAGACGGGCATACGCCCCACAGTGTGCTATGAGGGAAATTTTGCCCGGGCAGCGGCGCTACGGCCTACTCTTATATCGAATACCTTCCAACCGCAAATAGATCTTTTACCTGCATGCCAACTTGTACACTGGGAACCACGCCGGCTAGTGAGCCAGCGTCTTACCCATATATTTAAGATGGCTTCAATGTGGCATTTTCTGGTTATTTCGTTGGGTAAAATTCGTGAAAAAATATAAAATGGATTGTTGCCTAGGTGCCGACCATCTTTTGGTTGTCAAAATTAGTTGAACATTGAGTTTTTGCTATTGTATTGTTGAGTTACAAAATATGGATTGCAACATGGAAATCAAATAGAATTCAATATTACTGCACTTGGATATATTAGACGTGGTGAGTTAGAGTTGGATGGCTGAATGGTTAGCGTGAGCGCGCTGTATCATAAGGTCTACCATTGAGTCAACTGGCGTGGTTTCGAATTCCCGGTTGTACGTGGAAAGGATGACGGTCGCCTCTCCAACCTCGTGGGTTTTCTCCGGGTCCTCCGGTTTCCTCCCACTGCTAAACACCACTACGCGCAAGCGAATTATTGACATAAAATTAAACCATATGTTAGTCACGAAATGACCTAGTTTGTGTCAAGTGGACGTTACACTCTATCTCTCTCTCACACTCTCTCCCTCTCTCTCCCTCTCTCTCTCTCTCTCATATTAGACGTGATTATACCAGAGCTATACATATATCAACACCAACCTACCTTTGCGAAACATTTACAGGTACTGGATGGTAAAAACTGGACACAATCCGTCCCATCTTCATATAAAAAGCACAAATATCCTTCACAAAGCTTAACCTTTCGGCAATTGCTATCTTCGATACACGCTTTTAAACATTGGCGCTCGGATGCCACAATGATAGGACCACCAGAGATTTTCGTACTGTAATCACAGCTATCTACACTGACTGTAGTTTGTACAAAATACGTCTGTCGAAACGTTGTATTATATGTAATGGCTGTAATAACTTGAAGTACACAGGCAATAATCGCTAATTCTCCCATAACCATATTTAGAGTTGTTCCCTATAAGCGGTGCCTCTAGTAGCTTTTAGTGTCAGGAGTTGCTGTACAAGACGAGTTACATCTTGACGCAGTTGTTGCTGTACAAGACGGGTTACTCCTTGACGCAGTTGTTGCTATTTATGCCAGAAGAGTTCTATCTTTGATTCTCTAGTGGTCTCACATGTTACTATGCGACCCTTGTTGCTTCTTATGCCAGAAGAGTTCTATCTTCGAGATTCTAGTAGCAATTAGTCTCATATGTTGCTATGCGACCGTTGTTTCTTTTGCGCAGAGGCGTAGCCGTGAAATATATATTGGGTGGTCCGCAAATGAAATTATATAAAATGATGACAATCGGTGACGCGCATCTCTGGTGACACTGGGTAGCCATTTTCCCGGAAGGGACGAATCACACGACTGTCACGTGACATGTATTTATTTTAAGTGTCTAGATGACCGAATCACTTAAAAATATACACACGCGTAGAAAAATAAATCTTTACGAAAACTTAAATTTTTACATTTAGGATCCACTTTTGTTATGTCAGTGAGTTGACTTTGACTCAAGAATCATTTCACAACAAACAAAACGACGATCCGACATCTTGTTTTCGAGAAATAGACCCCAAAAAGATTGTCCAATCAGGGGTCAGCATGGGCGGGGCTTACACGTTAAAAAATCAGAAGATAATGGACGGTTTTTGGCCCCAGAGGCCTCCGGCCCCGCGGCTGACTCTGGGAACGAGATTGGGGGTGTCGTTTTAATATTTGTTTCACGACTTTACATATTGAATGTTACGCTTGAGTTATGAACAACACGACAAAAAGAGTTTAGTAGGAGAGAGAGAGAAAGATAAATGGGGTTAAAGTCCATTCAACACAACTAGGTCATTTCGGGTTTAGCATATGGTTTAATTGCATTTCAATAATTCGCTTGCGTGTAGAGGTCTTTAGCAGTGGGAGGAAACCGGAGTGCCCGGAGGTTACCCACCAGGTTGAGAAGGCGCCCCTATCTCCATGCCACATACGCTCACACAAGGGCTCGAAACCACAGCCGCAAGCCACAGGTGGCCGGCCAGCTAGAGGTCGAAGCGAGGCACTCTAGACCACTAGGCAATCCCAAACCACCAGTTTAGTAGGGGATTTTTTATTAGATCAAAAGTTGATCACATAACTTTAGTTTATGAGAATGCATATTTGACAATCACATTGTAAACTACAATACTATATTCATATACACATTGCAATTTACGAGAACATTGTATAGATATTAAAGAATTTTGTACATTTTGTGTATTATAAATGGATTTCAAAAAGTAAACATAAGTGTTTGTGCTTTAATTTGTATATTGTTTAACATAAACCTTGTAAGACATATATAAGAGTTGGGGTCTTCTATGTAAATATTGGGAGGGTCCCAGTATATTCAGCCCCCCCCCCCTTAAAAAAAAGTTTGGGGAATGGGGGGGCGGACACCCCCCCCCCCCCCAGCTGCCCTATGTGTGCCGCCCATGCTTCTGCGTGACTCCATTAGTAGTGGTTCACTAATTTCTTAATTCCCATACCACGTTTCTTTTATATTATTGTTGTAAAGATCCTGTTTCCATTAGACGCTCATACAAATATTATATTTATCAGAATTTAAGATAAGAAACTTAATGCTTTAATAGCTTTCTTTTATTATCATCTTTCACAGGTATAAAACACTTCTATTTAATGGAATAAAGGCTATTTAAATCCTCATGAAGTCTCGACAAAGCTCGACCTTGTTTTTTTCTTTTTCTAATACTTTCCAAGTTAAATTAGGCTAATCTTTAAACAATTCATGTCAAGCGTCGATCTATTCATATGCTGCTAAACTTGTATTTTAATTGCCACCGTAAAATTATAGTTTAAACAGTTAAAGGACAATATTGGTGTCAGTCGTTATCGAGATAGAACTGGTTAAACACGTTATAAATATCATTTTAACACAGAGATCATTGTTACGATAGATGAGTAATAAAGGTTTCAGCAATCGGAAGTGACGAACGCAAAAAGAAAACACGAGTTACCCCTCTATATAACTGACTGTAGTGACGAGTGATAACAGAAACATGGGCGAATTTCTGCTTACTAATAATTCCTTCGAATGACTGACACAATATATTGTCCTTTAATATTAAGGCATTTCAAGTCGCGGGTGTATTAATAAAAGAGCTAAGCGTTTGCGCATGTGTACATATGTTTAATTCAATGGTTTCATTGAGTGTATTCCGTTACTTCGCAGCCTGGAAATAAACGATGTTACCAGGGCGTAGGTTATAATTGTAACGTGACCAAGGGACATAAATCGTATTGTTACCAAGAAATTCCATGCAATTCCATGTTTTTATAGATGAATAAATACAGGGTAGTGTAGGGGGCTTTTATATTTTTGTCAATTTCTCTTATCTTGTGACCGTCAGTTATCTTTTTGAATTTTCAGATATCCTCTCACAGTCAACTATAACAATTTTTCCTCTTCAACGAATTATCAGTGCGCTGAAATTCGACGGTGTGTTTGTTATCGCTCGTTCCTTCAATCAAGCAAATATACATGTATAACTCGTGTTTTCTATGTTTGCGTCACTTCACGTTTCTCAATTCTTCGACAAGACCTTCTACACGAAGGGCATCTTGGTATAGAGAAATGCCTTCTGCGTGCGCGCGAATCTGTGTTGTGGTCTGGTATAACCTCAATCTCGTTCCCAGAGTCAGCCGCGGGGCCGGAGGCCTCTTGGGCCATATACCGTCCATTTTATCCAAATTTGCTCAGACCTAAGCCCCGCGCATTCTCATCTCTGATTAGTCAATCTTTTCGGGTCGATTTTTCGAAAACTAGAGGTTGGATCGTCGTTTCATTTGTTGTAAAATGATTCTTGAGTCAAAGTCAACTCGGTGACATAACAAATTTGGATCCTAAATGTAAAGATCTACTTTTCTACGCGTGTGTATATTTTTAAGTGATTTGTCCCTTCAGGGAAAATGGCTACCCAGTGTCACCAGAGTAATTTCTTTCTCAAAATTTTTTCTGGTTTCGATATTGGTATAATCTTAGATAACAAGACCAAAATTATGAATATCTCAAGAATGCCAAGCACATCGATTTAAACATTCGTCAGTTCTCGTGTATGGTTTCATTTCTTATTATAATATTTTTTCTGTGTATATTGTCCTCAAACTTTTTTATTACTGACTACTGTCAGCTTGATAACATTAAGAGTGGGAGGGGCGTGGTCTTTTATGAAAATTAACCCTTATTCAATTATTGGTGTATTTCCAGAGCATTTGGTATATTATTATTACGGTGGAATGAGAATCAGGTCAGACAGAAGTTAAGAAAGAATAAGAAACATTGACATTGTGGATAGGCTAGGATTTAATATAGATTCGGTAGAATTAACCGTAGAATGCGAACATTTAAAATTGATCGTACAACCGAACGTTCGACATAATTTACGACATTCAAACCTTTAACATTGAAGTGCCGTAAATTGGTCTGGGTGACCGTGAAATGAATAGACCTGCACAACTTCTAAATTTGAATAAACATAATACCAATACTTCTTTCTTTAAACTAATTTGGGATGATAGGGTATACTACGGCACACAAAAATAAATAATGCCGTGTCAGTCATGGTTTGCCTGGGCTTATAGTTACCATGGCTTTGCCGTTTGCCGGGGTTGGTAAATTTCGAGTGCGGAGTCCGAGTACAGAGTGGGAGAAGGACGAAGTCGAGGGGGTTTAAATACAACTGGGGGCTTTCTTCTATTTTTTCTTTGTGCTGGGCGGCAAAAAACAGAAAAGAGTACTTGCGGCCAAATTATTGGGGGGGGGGCTAAAGCCCCCCTCCCCCCCCCCTAGCCCCCCTACTCCGCCGGGCCTGAATGGTGATTTTCCGTCACGTGTATTTTGACACAACCTATCCTCGAACCCAGACCAGTTATTATTATGAGACTATTAGTGTTTTATACCATGTGAATATGTTAGACTTGCCGAAATATCTAATTAATACAATATAACTTTAAAAACAACGTCATCACGACTATATTGCTACAATCCTCCCCCCTTTAAGAATATATATTGGGGAGGTAGGTGGCCGAATTAATTAGCCCGTAGGGTCACTCGTGGTATTTCTCCGAGTCCTCAGATTTCCTCCCACTGCTAAATTCCCCTACGCGCGAAAGCGCATTATTGAAATAAAATCCAACCATGTGTTAGTCCCGAAATGACCTTGTTTTTGTCGAGTGGACGTTATCTCCTTCTTCCTATCCAGTTACTAAATGCCTTAGGGTTATACGGACTTCGTATGCGATGTGGGTGAGAGGATTGGTTTGGTACAAACTTTCTGGATGTGGATGTGTGTTGATACTATGGACATGCCCTCTTTCTCCCTCTGGTCTATATGGACATGGCTTGGAGTAGATGTAGGTTGATAATATGGACATGGGTAGGGGATAGGTAATAGTTTGTACGTAGGTGTTTGAGTTGGTTTAATACTGACATGATACGCCTTCAATAATAACATAGATATTTTTAATTAGGCTTAGGTTTCTCGAGGATTAAATTTAGTCTAGTGTATAATTTCACAGGACAGCTCATTATACGATACATATTATTGAAATCTAACTATGTCTAGTGTTTAATAAGTATTATTTCAATTCAAATATTGATTATCGTCTCGGGACATCGCTCGGTTATGTTACCGAGAGAGAGAGAGAGAGAGAGAGAGAGAGAGAGAGCGAGCGAGAGAGATAGAGAGAAAGAAATGGGGTTTAACGTCCACTCAACACAACTAGGTCATTTCGGGACTAACATTTGGTTTAATTTTATTTTCAATAATTCGCTTGCACGTAGGGGTCTTTAGCAGTGGGAGGAAACCGGAGTGCCCGGGAGAAAACCCACGAGGTTGAGAAGGGTACCCTATCTCCATGCCACATACGCTCACACCAGGGTCGAAACCACAGCCGCAAGCCAGAGGTGGCCGGCCAGCTAGAGGTCGAAGCGTGGCACTCTAGACCACTAGGCCATCCCAACCCCCCTCATTTTACCGATGTTTACGATTTGAAATGATTGAATGGGGTTTAACGTCCCCGTATTCTGCATCGACTGGAGTAACGCCAGACAGTTCACTCTGTGGACACTTGTGCCCGGACAGCAGCACTATGACCTATCCTTATTTCAAATTTCAACTGTCAAGGTTATATTATGTACACGCCAATGTGTACTTGGGACCGCGGTTTTTTATCCACTCCAAATGACTATACGTAAAGCCCATCTTAGGCATGAGCCTGAGCGGCCTAGGCCCAGTGCCCCGTGGTTTAGTGGGCTCCGCGGTTCATGGCAAAATGAGAAAAAAATCAATTTCCAGATGAAAGTTTAACGGTAGTGGATCTAGCAGCGCGAGGGAGGAGACTGAGCTATCCCCCAACATTCTCCATGAAGTTCCACTCTGTGATCGGTCTAGGCTTCTAGACTTGTATTCTATTCGGAACTAAATATATTTCGTGTGTGCTCAGGTATTATGTAATTATTCTTGTAGTACAGACCTTGTGTAGTCATATTGACGGTTAATCCTTCATATTTTTAATCATATAAGCCATGGTTGCTCAGTGAGTAAGACGTTGGCTCGCGTCCGAACCAGTGTTGACCGAGAACGTATAGTCGTTTGGTGTGATATAAAACGGTGTTCCCTGTACCTAAAAGAACCCTTGCAGTTGGAATTAAATGTGAGAATTGCATGACCATGCAAGTAAAATTCCCCGTATTACGTATTACCTTTGTCAATAGCCAACTCAGAGCGGAACAGTAGGACGCTTTTGGTGTTGCCATTGTGAATATCATACATACACATTCCCCATATATTTTTGTACTGTATGTATGCTTGCATCGATGCTAAGAAATTGAATTAGTTCGCCAAAAAAGGCATGCTCGCTAACGTAGAGGCCCGTGTTTGATCACGTGTTAACCGAGAAAGTTGATCGACATTTTCCGGCGTGATTCCCAGGGGACACCGTATAGTCGATCGGGTGGGATGACAAAACGGATGTCCCATGTACGTAAAATAGCCCTTTGCAGCTGGAATCCGATGCAAGATTACTGGTTGCACACTATGGTGTTTGTCCGTCTTCATTAGCCACGTTAGTACAGGGAAAATGGAGCCACGAACCGGAGGGGGAATCAATTAATCGTTTGCTGAAAATGTTTCACGGAATTTTCTTGTCATTAACCCGTTCGTTGGTTCCTTGAGTTTTACATTCACGCCCATCAAGCGGGATATCATAGTGTTCCCAAGAAACTTGCCAGCAGAGGGAGCCACAAAAATAGGCACCCAAGGTGAATTTCATCCAAAGACGGCGGGCCTGATAAGAAACAGCGTTTAGTTGTTCGGATGAGACAAAAAACCGAGGTATTATATGTACGGCTGCTAAGTGGGTAAGACGCTGGCTCGATAGCCTAGAGGTCGCGTGTTCGATTCCTGCATTGGCCGAGAAAGTTTATCCAGATTTCCCGACGCTGTTTCCACTTGTCAGTGATGCATGCACGTGAAAGATACCTTGGTAGTTGGAATTCGATACAATGGTAGGCCACAGTGCCGCTGCCCTGGTAAAATTTCCCTCATATCACATAACATGGCGTATGCCCGTCTTCGATAGCCCAATCGGTGCAGAACAGCAGGACCCATTGTGATGTCTGTACATTCATGTAAATAGAGATATGTAAAATAGAAGATGTCCATCCAGAATTATATCATGATTATTATATGATGAAGTAATTATGAGCTATGTAGCATTCCATAATACTAATAACATTTGGACTTTGGGTAAACGTGAAAGGAATACATTGAATCTCTAATTAATTTGAATAACGCATTTATTTAATATATAATGTTAATAATGGGTAATATGAAGCTGTAATCTGAAATCATTACAGAGAGAGAGAGGGTGAGTCTACCTGTTTGATCCGATAGTTTCTTTCACAAGAGCAACATGTCTTATAATTATGATGGCTGGGCGTATGATATGTATGGATATAATTTCGATGGCTACTTATTATACCGTGCTGGGGATGATTTTGATTATTATGATTTGCGTGAAGGTTATGATTTTTCTACTACGAGAGCAGACGTAGAAGGCGTTAGAAGTAATACACGTCCGGATGCTCGTTTTGGAACTTCGAGCACCACTAGCTATCCACTTTTGGATTATTCGAGCCGCGACGTAAATTTTAGTGATAGTTCTACACCTTCGGATTATACTATATTTATAATTGTCGCATTATTTGCTGTTATCGGGGTTATAGCTATTACTACAACATGTTTCATAAAAGCACGACGAAGACGCAGACTGCAACAACAGGGTATCGAGATAGGATGGAGAAACTTTCGTCGGCCAACGGTACCACCCAGGAGAGACACAATAATGATTGACGAAGACAAGGTGGGAAAACGAGCCCTTCCACCAATACCTCTACTACCAGGACAGTTAATGTTGATGGACGAAAAGATGCGACAGACTGAAAAGACGTTAGGAAGCTGTGGGGATCTGAATGGAGAAGAGAAAGGAAGAGTGGGTGAAATGTAAATTTGTGATAGCACAGATGTTTTTGTTTTGTTTTGATTCTTTTATCGGACTTGACATTGCATTGAAACATTTGCAGTTGTGTTTACTGGTTATATGTAATTATTGCGAATCTTCTAGTTGTGTTTACTGGTTATATTTGATTATTGTGAATCTGCTAGTTGTGTTTACTGGTTATATTTGATTATTGTGAATCTTCTAGTTGTGTTTACTGGTTATATTTGATTATTGTGAATCTGCTAGTTGTGTTTACTGGTTATATTTGATTATTGTGAATCTTCTAGTTGTGTTTACTGGTTATATTTGATTATTGTGAATCTGCTAGTTGTGTTTACTGGTTATATTTGATTATTGTGAATCTTCTAGTTGTGTTTACTGGTTATATTTGATAATTGTGAATCTTCTAGTTGTGTTTACTGGTTATATTTGATTATTGTGAATCTTCTAGTTGTGTTTACTGGTTATATTTAATTATTGCGAATCTGCTATGTAAACCGGTCTGCGCAGGCGTCGGTTTACAAAGGCCGCCAGATTTGAATGACTGTTGTTTATGATTTTTAACGCCAAATTATATATGGCAGGAAATGATGTCATGTGGTGACCAAAGCAGATTCACGGTGCAAAACAGACGGTAAGGATAATAGTCAAGTTTTTAACTTGACGTTCTCCAGTTTAACTCTATATTCAACTTTCCTGGGAGCGTCTTATTTTATGGTGCCAAAGCTTGTAAGTTGTCAATCTATCTGAATTATCTTTATATTTTCATATTTAATCTGAACGAATGTAACCATAGATATATTTCGTATAACAAAATGATCCTGTAAACTTATCTTATTTATTTTGCTTCTTATTGTGAACAATATTCAAATGGGAACACGTCAATAACAACACATTTGTACACTTATAGATGTTTAATCTGTAATCAACGGTACAAAGTCAGAGGGGTCAAAACCATAAGAACGAAACAGATGTCAGTAGCTCGTGTGTCCTCCACAGGGCTCTTGCGCACACTGTGCAGCGACGTCGCATATTAACCAATGTTTGAAAGAAGGTCTGGGGCAAATGTTCCATTCTTGGACAAGCGCAGCTTCTAAAGCAGCAATGGTGTGGTCTCCGATACAGACGGCGCCCTATCTCATCCCAGACATTTCTATCGGTGCCATGTCCAGAGACATGGCTGGCCAGTCCAAGACATAGACGGCGCCTAATCTCATTCCAGACATGTTCTATCGGTGCCATGTCCAAAGACATGGCTTGCCAGTATAAGACATTGATGTTAGTAGCAGCCTGGTAGTCCATACTAAAACGGGCGGTATGCGGACGTGCATTATTCTGTTGGAAGTCCTGAAGTTGTGGGTGCGCTCGAAACATCAGAACAATAATTGGTTGCAAGAGATCATCACGGTAGGCTATAGCATTAACGCGATGAAATGTGAAGCCTCTCCACACCATATTACACTTACTACAACCAATTGATTCGTTTCGAAGCCGCAGCAGTCTGCAAGTCATTCCACAATACGTCTCCACACATGTTGAAGGCTCTCATCACTGAAGAGTACACTTAGTGTGGCAGCCCAGGCCCTCGAACTCCAATGTTTGTGCATAGAAGTAAAGATCTATTGCTTTGCTTAAATCCAAGCTCACATTCTATACAGGAAGTAAAGAAACTCATGCTGTCTTGTCTAAGGTCATATTTTCTTGTAAGAGACCATTAATTTGCCATTTGTTTAGTATTTTATTTGTAGTATTACACTATTTTGCCTATACCGTTTTTTAGGACTTCGAATTTTGTCTGATGGTTTGGATTGTTCGTACTTGGTTTTATTTTATTTAATAATCCATAAGTCAGTAATTGATAAGTATAAACATACATAAATAATTTTAAAATAGCTAAATGTTATATCGTTCCATATATTGGTAAAACTATTGAGGTCAACAAATATAATAAATCCGATCCTGGCATAGCAGTTTCATAAATTGTGTTCTGTTTATTTGTTCAGTTTCAAAGTGTTATAATCATTTTTAATTCTTAATAATTTGCAAGTGACTTTCTTAATAGGATATCTTAACTTTCAAATGGATTTTTAGATTTTTTATGGTAAATGTTGCTTTATTTTGCTATATTTTGGAATATCTTACACTTTTCATTGTGTTAGTGGAGTTTTACTCAGTGAATATTTTTAGTGAACATAATTTAAAACAAAAGAGACTTGGCTAGAGTAAATGTTAACCAACCTACAGATAACACCTATTCATACAGAGGCTTTAGAGGTGGCAGAAATAAACTCAGGGCTATACAAGTATTAATTACTAACCACTTTGTTAAACCAGTGACTCAAAATCAAGTAAATACTAATAATCTTGTTGACCGCACAGTTGATAACGATCATTATATACAGGCAATAGTAAAATATCTAATATTGACAAACAGTGCAATAATCGTAATTTGATTCAAGTTAAAATTAGTGAAAATCTAACTGAGGATTCAATTACCAGATTTCGATTATAAATGCAAGATCTGTTCGTAACAAAACGACTGTTTTACAGGATTACGTTACTGAGAATTCAATAGATGTTTGAGGCTTCAAAGAAACATGGTTATCTAATGATTCAGATTCTGCTACTATTTGTGCATTAACGCCAAAGGGATATTTTTTTGTTCACTCTGCAAGAGGAACACGCGGTGGTGGGGTCGGGATTTTATTTAATTCTTCTATTGTGTAACATAAACAACATAAACATGGACACTTTACAACATTTGAATGTTTGGACTGTTTTTTTAAGTTCTCAACCGGGAATATTCGTATTCTTACAGTATATAGACCCCCAAAGAAGAACCTGTGTAAATTATTCTTTGATGAAATGTCATCACGTTTGGATGATCTAGTTGCCTTTAATGGTGAAATATTTATATTTGGTGACTTTAAAATACACTTTGAGAAACTGACTGATGCTGATACGACTAAATTCTGTGAAATTCTAACAATAGGTCATTTATTCAACATGTTTCGTCACCTACTCATAATCTTGGACACACCCTTGATCTAGAGTAATTATAAGAATGGAAAATTTAACTTTAAAAGGATTGCACATTCAGGATAAACTTATATCTGAACATTTTCCAGTAAGTTTTTCTATCAATATTAAACCAGCACAACCACATCGCAAAACAATCACATATAGAAAATACAGTTCTCTAAACAATGGAGAACTCCTACAGAGAATCCGTGATTCAGATTTTAATCAGATTCCATCTATAGACAGCATTCATGAAAAAAGCCCTAGCCTACAACAATAGACTCGAACATGTATTAGATGCTACCCTTCCAAAGAAAACTGTCACGTTGAAAGTTCGCCCTCGCACTCAATGGTTCAACGATAACGTATTAGAGGCTAAGAGATGTCGCAATAAGGCTGAACATATGTGGAGAAATACGCAACTAAAAGTCCACAAAGAGATCTACAAGACAGAGAAAAACCGTGTGACTAGGGCTAACAGAAGAATCAAAATCAAAATGTTATTCAAACAAAGTAGATAACAGTGAAAATAAACAAAAAGAATTATTCAAAGTTGTGAAATCCTTAATTGACATAAATTCTGACTGTAAAATTCTACCGAATAGTTATAATGATAGTGACCTCGTAGAAACATTTTCTATCTTCTTTCAAAATAAAATAGAACTTATTAGAAATAAAATCAACATGATAAATAATTCCATCAATTTTGATCCCCATATCTATGACAAAGCTAATTTATCTGTGACATTTTCAAATTTTAGTAATGTAACTGAGTCGAGTGTCTCGAATATAGTAAATGCCTCGCCACCAAAGTCGTGTGCACTTGATCCCCTTCCCACACATATCGTGAAGACTTGTTTACCTGAAATAGTTCCAGTAATTACTGATATTATTAATTCCTGTATAAATACTAACACCCTTCCAGATGTATCCAAACTTGCCTTTGTAACTCCTTTAATTAAAAAGACTAACCTTGATTGTAATGTTTTGAAAAATTACAGGCCGGTCTCAAATTTAAGTTTTATTTCTAAAATTTTTGAAAAATGTATTGCCAGTCAGTTGAAGTGTCATATTGAAGATAATTCTCTTCACGGGCCTCTACAGAGCGCATATAAAAAATCCACAGTACTGAAACTACTTTAACGCGTGTTTCAAATGATATTCTTTTATCCCTTGATAACCAAAAATGTATTCTTTTATTATTGTTAGACCTGTCTGCTGCCTTTGACACAGTCGACCACAGCATTCTTTTAAATTTTCTTCGTTTTAGATTTGAAATTAATAAATCTGCTATTAATCTTTTAAAAAGTTATTTAATTGGTAGGCAGCAATGTGTTGTTTTAAATAGTAAATATTCTTCTCGTTGTGTTTTGAAATCTGGCGTTCCCCAGGGTTCTGTCCCTGGTCCTATTTTATTTACGTTATACACCTCACAACTTGGGATATAGTTATAAAATATGATTTACAATTTCATCTATACGCAGATGACACCCAATTATATATTTCTTTTTCACCTAAAAACCCAGATTCTTATGTCAGTTCAAAAGTTATTATTGAAGAATGTATATCTGAAATCAAATTGTGGATGTCAAAAAACTTTCTAAAATCAAATGACGATAAAATTGAATATTTCTTAATTGGCTCAAATAAACAATTGCCAAAAATTGGCTGCAAATCACCTATCCTAATTGGTAATAGTGAAATTAATCCCTCGTCATCTGCACGTAATATTGGTGTAATATTTGATATGAATATGAGTATGGAAGCTCAAGTAAATTATATATGTAAATTGTGTTATTGTAATATAAGAAATATTGGTAGAATACGTATAGGATATTAACCTAACCGAGGTTGCTATATTATATAACCCGCGGGCGCAGCCCAAGGGTTATATGATATAGCAACTGAGGTATTTTAGGTTTATATCTGACATATACAACGCCCACACTTAAATTTAAATGGACTTTTCCATTAATATTCAACAATGATTGGATAACGGCTTGGTAGTTTCCGTCAAATAACGAAGATTACCGAATTAATCACGTGCAATTACGAGATGGTATTTTTGTAAACACAGCGCCATTTTGAAGAATTGAATTTCATACAAAAACAAAATGGATAGTAATACGAAGTCAGACGAATGTTAAATCCCTTTTAGCCAACATACTGACGATGGAATTGGCGTGAATGCAACTATCGATGAGGATCTATCCAAAGCCTAAAGAAAATTTGGATCAAAAGACATTCTTTTCCGATAATTCTGACAGTGAACTACGACTAAAGGTTTTTGCTATGTTTTATATACAGAAGGATTTGGCCGACTGTTTTATTTAAGTGCATGGACTGTACCCAAAAATAGTTTATAATGGAAATCTTTTGCGATAAATACTTTCAAGTCTAGGAGTGTGTGGACGGAAAGAAGATTCTGAAAGATATGGATAACCGATTTAAATATGCTGATAAGTACGTCGTCTATTTCTGTAATGAATGTTTGAAACTGTTCCATAATAATTTTTAATTGTCAAAATAATAAAAAAAAATATTTCTGTGTTTTTTTGTATTATTTCGATCATCAGCGGTTGATATGAGTCGAATACATCGACCTGAGATGATCTCATTAGAGATGTCACGACGTCATCAGCGGTTCATATGAACAGAATATCAACCTATGATGACGTCATGACAGGTTGTTATGAGATATAACTGCTATGCACATCAAAGAGAAAACTACCGCCAGTTGTATATGTAAATTTATATCCTTAGACTCCACAAAAACACTTGTTAATGCTTTGGTTACTTCTAGACTGGACAATTTTAATTCATTGTTAGCTGGTCTTCCAGCCAAACTTTTAGATAAACTTCAACGAGTCCAAAATACAGCTGCACGCCTTATTACACGCATTAAAAAATATGATCATATTACCCCAATTTTAAAAAAAATACACTGGTTACCTATTTCTTGATTTTAAAATTTTATTGTTAACTTTTAAATGTTTATTTATCTGATCTTTTAAATATGTATATACCAGGGCGATGTTTACGCTCTTCAGGTGATAATCTTTTAAAGCCCAAATATTCAAAACTGTTGACTTTTGGTCAAAGATCTTTTAGTGTTCAAGCTCCAGCTTTATGGCATAAGCTACCATATGAATAAGCTACCATATGATATTAGGTCCTGTAATAATGTTAATACTTTTAAGAAAAAACTAAAAACCCATTTATTTCTTCAAGCGTTTTAAATGTACATATCTTGCAATGATCTAAACCCCCTACACTGGAAATACACAATGGTCCTGCAATCCTGCAATTCAGCGGTTTAAAATAATATAGCACCATTATCGGCACCGCGCCTGTTTATTTTGAATTACAAACAATTCAATAAGACTGACAAAAGCAACAACAATATTATCATAGTATCGTAGTATACATTATGATGTCGTTAGATATATCGTTATCTCACAGTTAAAGCGGGATGAAAGCTAAAAGCTCAGGGGAGATCCTGAATATTTCCTTAAACTTACATTTATCCAGATAGTATGGAGTACGTGTTCATGGTGTTAAAAAAATATTATTAAAGTACTAAAGTCTCTAATTCAACAGCATCCAAAGTCTTATACATTGAAACTACGAATTATTTGATGTTGTCATCTTACCTGGAAGGGATGGGCTTCTGATGTCCAATATTTAAGACAAAATAAACATTTTGTGTATCACAGTGCGTTTCGGCGTCATTTGTAAGAAGTGACCAGAAAGAACGAGGCTAGGCATATTCCACAACTTATGTTATTCGCAAATTTGAAGATTTGTGGGTAGGGTTATCCTGTAAAGTGGTTTAAGGGGCCATTTAATTCCACTGGGTATACCTCCAAATGAAAGAATGACCCCAAAAACATTAATTTATGATAAACAGTGCAGAGTTCTGCCTCTGTATAAATTATTTAGATTCTGGACAGCGTGTTTATGGGGTAATGATATCCCCCAGCCAGAATAGTTCAAGAGGACATCCGACATGTACGAAAACCATGACATATATAAGTTTGACCTCCATAAGCCTAATGTAAGGCGTCAGTTGCAAGTGTTTCTCTTAAAAACTAACGACTTTGTGTTTGTAGGAATTGTATCTTTTAAAGGAAAACATCTTAAAAAACCTGGACTTTACCCTCAAAATTTGTAACTTTCTAGTTCTCCAATGGGTGTAAACTTTTAGGATGTCATTCAGTACACCCAACGCTACAAGAAACCATCATAAAAACGTTTCTTGCAACTTCGTATGGGTTGACTCCCTTTTTTTCATATATTGACCGAACTCCTATTTTTGACAGACCGGTTGGACAGATCCGAGTCCGGCAATGATCTCCTCAACTAGACATAATAAAGAGAGAGAAATGGGGTTTAACGTCCACTCGACACAAACTAGGTAATTTCGGAACTAACATATGAATTCATTTTACTTCAATATTTCGCTTGCGCGTCTTTAGCAGTCGGAGGAAATCGGAGGACCCGAGAAAACCCACAAGGTTGGACAGGCGACCCTGCTCCTTGCCACGTACAACTGGGGATTCGAAACCACGCCAGTTGACTCAATGACAGGCTTTATGATACAGTGCTACCCCTACCCACCCCAGACATCATAATAAAGTAATTTGAAATTAGATAAAATTGTACATTTGTACTTTATTCATATAAAATAGTTTACTATAATAATATATCTAAATATAGTTCAATAAGATATAAAAATAGTCTGGTAAGTAATTAAAATATATTGGGTAATATCACAGGTAGCTAATTGGGTTATAAATAATATTCATTTACAATTCATATATTTACACATTGTTAAAAATAAATCTATATACATAAAAAATAGAAACGAAAGAAAGAGCCGGTGGGCGGAAAATGATCCCCCAGAAAATAGGATAAAATATATAGTTTTGACTGTTAAAGCAAAAATAATTTTATACAGGAAAACAAAATAAATGAGATAGAGTAAAAGGACTAAGATCCGAAATAAAATTAGTTAAGAAAGCAGACCCGAAATTACGCGGACAACCAGCCACTCATTTAGAAGGTCTTTTTTATCGATCCATAAATTGTGGTTGATCAGTCCAAGGCCGCGAAAAACATTATACATTAAAAATAAATATATTTTCAAAATGTTACAAACTTACAATATCACAGTTCATAAATAATAACAAGAAACATAACAATAATCTTTGACATATACATTTCAAAGCAACAGAAATGACCAAGGGGAGACAGCCCAGTCAGAAATAAACGCAACCTGCTTTTATCCACAATTTTGTCAGTATCATTTCCAATTTATTTCTATTTAAAGCTCTTTAAAGGGGTACTAATAAGTTGGGGGTCGAAGCAACTTCATTTTGCATAATTAAATATGGTTGCTGTAAACAACGTTCATAAGGGGAGGTAACACAGACAGAACTAAGCGCAAGCTGCTGTTTCCAAAATTTCACTAGATATATATCAATCAATTGCAATTCGCAGAATTATAGCTCGGCAACGGACAACACTACTAATAGGCTGAACAAGCAATAGAAAGAAATAGGTTTGTTTTGAATGTATAATTTTCAGATGAAGAAATGTTACACAAATTCAATAGATTGGTTGCTAAGTTGGAGTAGAACAACAATATATTTAGATCGTTGGCTGCCCGATAAACAATTCCTTTTATAAAACACAGTCAGCAAGCCATTTTGTTTGTTTACTTTCATCTGTTATCACATATAAAATGTTTTTTTTTTGTTTAACAATTTCACTTATTCACATCCACCATATTTGTACAAATAAAACACGTGACTGTCTCAAAATGGCGTCTCGTTTAGATCTAGGGACACATTTTGCTTGTAATTGTTTAGATATCTTTAAAGGTAATTAGTTTTATCTATAATCATCGTCATCTGAATCTATAGATATTTTACTATCCTGTGTCACCCGTAGTTTACTCACTAAAAACTCTTCATAATCGTTAGATGTCGGATGCACTCGGGGTTTATTAAAGGCACTCGGTGGTCTCCGTACTTTATCCGGAGTGGACGTCGGTGTTTTCCGTAACCTTTCGGGTAAAGGCGGAAGTGGTTTTGGATGTTGACCAGAAGCCACTGTAAAGGAAGGGATACTTGCGGCTTCTGTTGTGAATGTTTTTATTTTTGGTGTTCTGTGAGTCGTTGATCGTGGTGCCATACTTGATATATGTATCGACTTCTTCTTTACGCTGTAAACATATAAAAATATTAGTCAGCCATGTTAAACACAGACGAAATATATTGTATTGATATATATATAGAAATAAAAAAAAAACAGAAATGCAGTTTGAAAAGCAAACTTGCTGAAATAATAAAAGCGTGCATGTATAAGAGGCCGATATATTTCGGTGAATTTAGAATCCAAATACATATAACGGACAGTTTAAATCGGGCCCCGGGTTCACAAATCATTATCAGACTTAAGTTAAGAATTTACTTAAAATTATTGGCCTTATTTTAACTAAAATATAGCATATTATTCTTTTATGTAAAACCTAAAGACACAGATAATGATAACAAACACATAACATGGAACACAATTACTATTTTAATTATGTGTTTGTGTTTATTACCTATGTCAATTGTTAAATGCCGCTCAAAGAAGATAAAGACACAGATGTAAGATAAACATACGTTACTTATGAACTAGGGCGTTTATTCTAATTACGATTAACTATAAGGTTTTAGTTGCCAGTAATGGTCTGTCATATAATCCACACTATAATAGGGCGGGGCGGGGCGGGGGGTAACAAAATAACTAAGACTATGTAGTGTGACAAAATTGAATGTCAATAATGATGCTTTTGAAAACATTTTTAATAAGTATTGATTTATTTCTGACAACCGCCATTTTGGGGATTTGAAATCCTATGAATCTGTAAAAGTATTATGGTTCACTCTTAAGATCTGGCGGAAAACAGACCCAACTCTTTGCCACAGGGTCGAAACCGAACTACTTTATTCAATGGCAGACCGTATGATCCAAAGCGAGAGAGGGGGGGGGTTGGGTCTTCAGCAGTGGGAGGTAACCGGAGGACCCAGAGAAAACCCACAAGGTTGGTCAGGCGACCGTACCCTAGTCACGTACAACCGGCGAATCAAACCCCACATGACCCAAAGAAATAAAATAGGGTTTAGCGTCCTACGGTTTTACGCCATAATGTGTGCTACAAGGAATATTCCCAGAACAGCGGCACTATGGCCTACTCTTGTATCGAATTTTAACTGCCGAGGGATCTTGTGTACATGGGACCTCGGTTTTTCGTCCCACCCGAACAACTATACGTTGTCCCTTGTCTGACCCACTTAAAAGGGATTAACTTTCTCGGCTAACGCCAAGTCAGCGAGCCAATGTTTTACCCACCGAGCCACCGTAGTCCCCATGATCCAAAGCGCACACTGCTATATGAATGAGTCAATTATACGTATTGGATAAAATCCTAAGCCAACAGAAAGGAAGCTGGAGGATTATGACTATTTTGAGTTAGTTTTGGGGAGATAAGCTAAAGAAATCAATGTTCTCACTATAATAGTTAAAATATACGTAGATAACCGAGATACTAGGGTTTGAATTTTAAGCCTAGCCTCGAACATCATAACTAAAGACGGTACGATAAAAAAAAAGTCTTGAACATCCATTTTTGGATTTAAACATCCAACAGAGTTTTGGGGGGTTTGGGGTTGTTTTTTTTTATATTGTTAAAAAAAATTGTCTGCGATAAAACTTAGTTATACGGGCGTTAAATAAAAATATTTTACACACACAGAGAGAGAGAACAAAGCTAACCCACTAGCATATAAAGGTATGTCAAATATAGATGAAATGTTAATAAAGCTAATCTTTTATATATCTATAAAGCTATAGGTGTTACATAAGCTATATACACCCCGTTTTAGTTATTCTTACCCATTTATAACTCCAGGCCTTAAAATATTTAATAAACAGATAAATACTTCAATAAAAAAAAATAATTCTACAAATTCAAAAATTAAAAAGAGAATGAAAAACATTAAAACCAGCAACGCGAAAAGGAATTTGAACAAAAAGTCACGACTCCAACAATATGATCAAATGCAACGTAAATAAATGCAAATAAAACTACAGGTTTACCAGAACATAAAACCAAAAAAATAAAATAAAATAAATGTGGTTTAACCTACAAGGGTTCTGGTCCCATTTGGCTAATAAAGACGGACACATACAATCATTAAAACGTAGCAACGCGAATATCAATTTGAAAACGAAATGCTTTAATGTATCTATCGGAAGGATCACGTCGCCATGAGGACTCACTCAACATGTAATACTTAAATAAAAGCGAATAAATCTACGAGTCTCTCAGAACAAAAACAAAACAGTAACCAGCAGAAAAGCGATTGACCATTTAAAAAAAATTATATTAATAAATACGAAGAACGCATCCTAAGAAAACACTATGTAGCCCCAAACACATTTACGAGGCACTGTTGTGAATTGATACTCATGGCCAGTTAAAGCATTCGCACAAAGATACTTGATCATCTCCTGTATAATATGTTACCTGTAGACAATCTAAATGAAATGGGGTTTAACGTCCTACGGGCATACGCAACACAGAGCGTAGTGAGGGAAGCGGCATTCCCGCATACACTTATATTGAACTCTAACTGTCAATGAATCTTTAAAGTGCGCACCAACGTGTACCCGGTGACTTGTTTTTTCGTCGCACCTAAAAGATTAGGTGGAAAACCTATCTGGGTAACTGAAATTCAACACCACAGTATACAAGATACAAGATACTTACATTCCGTTTAATTTCTCCTCAAACACGGGAACTTGTATAGAAATATTTCTAGGAGGTACTTCTTCCTCTGAATCGGATTTAACTAGAGCTTGTTTCTCTAATTTCTTCTTCTTAACATCAGATAATTTATAACTTACAAACTTGATATTCGTCTCACCATATCTGTAATAAACAAAGTCAAAGATTAATATTTGTAGTGCACAGAGATTTCGTTTCGTTTCGTTTTGTATAGTTCAAAATTTTGTGTTACTTGTCTTCACTACACCAGGATCTGGAAGAGTTGTTGTCATTGACGTGTTCTGGATGATGTGAAGAGTTAGCCAATGAAACGGTTTGTTACGGTGAGCTTTTGGCGTGTGGTGCCATCGAAAGTATAGAAAAAACTAAATATAGATCTGTATTTTAATCAGATGGTGTAATACACAAATAGTGATATCAGTAATACACAGAGATTAATATCAGTAATACACAGATTGATATCAGTAAAACACAGAGATTGGTATCAGCAATGCACAATAATAGTGATATTAGTAATACACATAGATTGATATCAGCATTACACATAGATTGATATCTAGTATATACACAAGTTGATATCCGTAACACATAAAGATTTCGTGAAAGAAATGCAACAAAATCAAATATGGTTTAGCGTCCTAAGTTTCGGGTTGTGACAAAAGACGAATATTAGGGAGAGAGGGAGACACTACATTACTTCGGGACGTATAGAAGATTATCTGTATTTCAATAAGACACATGCGTTTCGGGTATTTAACACAAGAAGAAACAACACACGCGAGGTTTGGCGGACAGACGACTCCAACTCATCATGTACAAGTCTTGGATCGCAACCTAGCCCCGAGTTCACAAAACATGCTTAGACTTAAATTAAGGATTTACTCAAACTTGTTCACCTTATTGTAACTACAATATAGCCTGTAATGAAACTTGTGTTGTTTTAATTTACCAAATACATCAATAAGAAACTATGTGCAAAGTTTTGTGTGTCTGCGTCAAAGATATTCCCCAAAAACAGGGATTGAAAATTGAGTACATGCTTAACTGAAGTCTGAACATACTTTGTGAACTTTGAGCCAGATTCAGATTTCAGAATGACATTTGTGTATACAGCTTTTATAGTTTTGGATATACCCAAAACTCCCTTACTCCATATCCCCTTACTATTCGAATCCATACTCAACAAGGGTTCGTGGTGAATGCCAAATTCTCGATCTCCAATTACCTCGCGTACATCCGTTACTGTTCTCTATTTCCAATCAATAACCAATAGATCTCCATTTATTGATAGGTAAATAGTTAATTTAGTTCATTCTGGGGGGTTTTGTTGAGCACTTTAGATCTCATCTAGTAAATATTATCGTCTTAATTCTCTAATCGTTCCTGGACACGTATTATACTTATACATCAATTCAGACCTGGGGGATATTTACTTAAAAACTATAAATAGACCATTGACCTAGCACACACATGGCTGAATATTATTACAAACTTAAATAAATATGCAATGGAAATAAATATGCAATGCTTCGAGAGAAAAAAAACCGGGAGTTGCGCTTGACACCTCGCTAACCAGATAGCTTAGGATTCGATCCCATTATTGGCCGAGAAAGTTCCTCGAGATTTTCCGACGTGGTTTCCCTTCAGTGGTGCAGGACAGAGGCAGAAAAATAAACTAATGGCATATGTCAGTCTCAATAAGTCGAGTCAGAGCTGAAATGTGGAAGATAAACCCCATTTCTTATATGAACACCTCAAATTAGAAGTTCTTTTAGAAATTATATCTTATGGTTTAGTAAAGCTACCCATCCTGGTGCACGACACCTGTGATAGCTATATTTTGTGGACTTTTCTCAATATCTCAACTTACCTATTAACGTGGTGCCAATCCGTTTTCTCATCAGGACCAACCTTGGATACAAAACACGGACCTGAAATAGTTAATAAAATGATTCATTCTTTATTCCCGGAAACAAAATATTTCTATCTACATACATATTCTAGCACACAAAATCAGATACAGGGTTATGTTAAATATCACTTGTATCCGTTTTATTATGAGGGGTTCGTAAGAAATAAATGAGAGAAATAGGCTATGTTGAATAGGCTATGTTGAATAGGCTATGTTAAATGGGCTATGTTAAATGGGCTATGTTGAATGGGCTATGTTGAATGGGCCATGTTGAATGGGCCATGTTGAATAGGATATGTTGAATAGGCTATGTTGAAAGGGCCATGTTGAAAGGGCCATGTTGAATAGGCTATGTTGGATAGGCTATGTTGAATGGGCTATGTTGAATGGGCTATGTTGAATAGGCTATGTTGGATAGGCTATGTTGAATAGGCTATGTTGAATAGGCTATGTTGAATAGGCTATGTTGAATAGGCTATGTTGAATAGGCTATGTTGAACAGACTATGTTGAAAGGCCATGTCAGGCCCTCTGCCACCTTGGATCCTAACACTCCAAATAAATAGAATGGAAACGGCATAGTCAAGACCGAGCGGAAGGCATGGGTGTCTTGGCGCGAGCCGGGAGGGAACGAGGGAGAGCGCCTGGGAGTTGGCAGAATAGGACAAAATAGGACATGGCTCCCTCAATACAAGTTAGTTATCGAGTCTTTAAGTTTGAACATAATATGAATAGAAGAAGAATAAAAGTATTGTATAAAGTTGAAACTAGTCTTGTCATCTGAACCCAGCTTAAACCAATACTGTCACATAAGATTAATACTTACAAATCGATTGTAAACAGCGTCTACAACAGCAGCACAGTATCACTATAACCAATATGATGACCACTATAATTACTAGTACCAACAGAGCTATAATCGCTGGTGACCATACGCTACTAGTACTCGCTCCTACAGATGGTGCTGAAATACAAAACAAAAAACAATAAATATATAGGAATCCACATATCTAACACCTCGTAGCAAACGTAACAGGTACTTGATAAATCAATAACGGAATCATCCAATACGTCTTTGAAACAATTGGATCCAAGACCTCTAGAGTCATAGAAGAATTCTAAAGGTGGGTATACCCATATTGAAATCATAAAGTCTATCCTAGCCTAGAATAAATCTTAAGAAATAACACAGTTTTACTAGTATCACTGTTTCTTTGCTCTGTCGCAATTTCACGGGATCGTCGCCTTGTCGATACTGATTTAAGCGTAAATAAAAATATAATTCAGTTTAATCACCAAAGTCATTTAAGCGCTGGCAAAAATCTTTTTTAATGAGGGCAGAAAGAAACAGTTGTTAATATTTCTAATACCACGTTTGGTAAAATGTATATTTGAATAAGTTTCTACGTTACGAATAACTATTTTCATAGCTTACCCATGGTGTTTACGATCTACGTCTTTTCTGAATGATATTGAAGTCACGCACCTTATATACACTTATAGCGTCAAACGCAGTATAATCTCATTGATATCGTTAATACAACATAATACTACATCATTCAACAGTCGTCCTTTATAAAAATCAAGTAACAATTCTTTTATTACCCACACACTGAATGTATTACCCATAAAATCTCAATTCTTTACGCTACACAAATATCTTTCTTTAAGATCAAAACGGCCAAGGCTTGAGTTTTTTTCTCCTGTATTCAAGTACAATATAAACCTAATAATACAAGACCACGAATATATTAGATCTTTTATTGGATAGTTTGTTGGGGGAGTCGCCAAGATTTATACACCTATGTACAAGTTGGGAATCGGAACCAATCCCACTAGAGTCAATGACAGAACTCATGATTTAAAGTGAATACCTTAGACCATTCTCCACCATCCGCCTCTGATTAATTGTATATAAAACCTAATAACACAAGACCAATATTAAATCCTTTATTATATTCATTTTTTGGGGAGTCGCCAAGATTCATACACCAAAAGAAGCACATTTTAATCCTACACTTTCAACTTTTTCCCCATTTGTATATGTAAAGAGCATAATTGGTATATATAAATTCATCTGACGTCTATGTTAAAAACGAGAAATATAAATTTAATATCCACAAACTGGCACGCACCAAATAAGCGCAGAACCGGGTTTTCAAAATTAGAAAATCATAACAAGCTGGTAACTTCTAAGCAGAAGACATGACTGTGTTCAATCTGCCGGATTGTTGTTAATAGCGGAAGTTAACTTATATCAATCATTAAAGAAACCTTCATTGAGAAGGCGGTGTCTGTCGTCATTTAGAGCGGAAGTTCTGAAAATTGACATAATAACAATGAGCCGTCCACCCGTTATAACCTTATTATCATTGTCACAAATATACTAAATAATCCGTAAAAGGGAGATTTATTACTATTGAACATTCCTATCAGTTTGTTAGGAATGAATAGACTTATCCATCACTTTCAACTCTATATTTTCTAACACCCGTGCCATAAAATCGGTGCTGTACAGTAATACATAATGGAAACTCTAGAATGGACCTGGCAAAAAAACTAAACGTAATCTATGAAATATGTATGCGAAAGCAGATCCTTATTGCAGGGCAAATCAATGAAGAATCCCTTCCTATGCACGATCACGCGCAGTGAACAACTATCGTGGTTTATCTAAAGTTACATACAAAGAACTGGAAAACAGAGAATACATACAACTAGGTCTGAACACTACTACAGTAATTACCTGCCATGTTTAAAACACCTGTAGTCCAAATTTCAAACTCATAACATTATCTTCGGATACGAAATGTCAACTTAACTGTAAGGCAACGATATGAGCCACAGTGTGAAAATACGCGACATTCATTTTCAACCCAACGTTCTGACTGAACTCGATAATCGTTTTTAAACTTAGATATTGATTGATTTACTAGATACACGACATAGTATAAAGCACAGGTAACTAGGCAGTAGTCAATACTTTCATATTACAATAAAAGCATAGTCCCTTTTATTGTAACTTTATTCAATAAAATAGTATAGATTATTGTAACAGACATATATAAGACATGGTTCATTGGGCACAGTTTACATTTTCAGGTGCGCGTTTATTGCCCCCGTCGTCTCGTGTACATTGAAATATTCTCAAAGACCTAGATTTAAATTATCTCTACTTTGTATCAAGTAAAATTCAGAATAAAATTTTCGGTTGAGATGGCTGTATTGCCGTTTTCAAAAGTTGTATCAACAATTGAAATATATATGTCGCACTGTATAACCCATATGCAATGTGCTTTATTAATGTGTCATCCAGCACACCCAAAAGTGAGGAAAGGATTCAAGGTACCGTCTGTTAACACAATATCGCCTTCATTTTTTCAGTTTAGAATAGGTCACTCTTGATAACGACAAAAGAACGCTTGCCGAAACGCTATGCAAAATGCGTAAAAACAAGTGATTGTTTTCCATATAAATTGTTTTTCAGGTTTTTTTTAAAGTATAGTTCAAAAGCTCTGTTTTATGCGTTTATGGCTACATTACGTTCTCCAACTCTAAAAATGAGGCGTGTCTTGCACTCCAACAACGGATCTAAACAAGTCGTATCTTCCAGTCTATTTACAGATCCATGAATGAAATGACCATGGTCGTTTCTACATATTAATCCATTAACTATACCGATAGATTTATAGCCATGTTTGTCACGATAATATTTATTACCGCCCTCACAAATAAACCCATAAACTACAGGCAGTGTTTTCTACTTTGTATGAAAACAAACATCGTATTTACCAGATACGTTTGATACAGAATCACCTTAATTGACCGTGACGAATACAAACGATTGACAAGAAAGCCACGTGTTAGAGAAAAAACGTGTTCTATTATACTGGTAATGCAAAAACTGGTCTCGTTGCTCTTTATTACCAGCGGTCAAGTGGCCTTATCCCAAGCTAGCTGACACTAAAGAAAACGTACAGTTCCTTGATCACTGATCAGGCTGCCATTAATAATATGAACTTACCATTCGTAATAATTACTTCTGTAGGTACAGTAGAGGATATATAGACACTCACTGAAATGATAAAAAAAAGTATGAATATGCGTTAGAAAATCTATCAAAACACAAAACAAATCCGATATGACAAACCAACGACAAAACAATCTACACAGATATTGCAAGAAATGAATGGATTTGGGGCTAGCCGTAAAAGTCCAGTGCACTATATTTGTTCCGAGCTTGTCATAATACAGGCTAAAGTCAAACTGAAAAATAATGATTTAGAAGATATAATGAGACTGGTCTTGGTGGTGATGATCTTGACAATTGCGATAGTCTGTCAGTTGACGTTTTATGACATGGGAGAATTTTATTTCTTTAGCAGTGGGGGAAAACTGTAGGACACTCACGAGTGCAAGGAAACGTTCAAAAAATTAACAATAATAAGGGGGCAGTTTAGTTACTTACAAATACAATCAGATGATGACATAGATTTAGATGATGCAGTTGTCATAGTAACAGGGCATGATTGACAGTAAAATGTTCCTGCCAACTCTTGATAAAACCCTTCTGGACAATCTTCACATCTTCCAATAGTCAAATTATAAAACCTTCCAGGCGCACAGGAATCTGGAAAAATATAAAGCAGCATTACAGTCAGGAATATCAGCGCTTTACTTAAATGTTGCCGTTTACTTTCAAGATGTTTCGGTTCTCCTTTTAAAAGTCGAAATTGGTATTTTTTTCCGATTTTAAAATGAATTATACCCTTATCAATAACTGGTAGCCCACTACAGATAACCCTTTGAAGAAGTTTCATTCATTTCGAACTTTTTTGGAATTTTATTAAATGACATTAACTCAGTTACTATATTTTGTTCTGTTTATCTTATCAATTTGCAATATGGTTTGATATTTCGGGAAGAGGATTTTACGGGGATTCTACTGTAAAACGGCCGGAACGTCAAACTATAATAAGCTAACAGTTCAAACATATCTAAAGCTAAGTATTGAGCAATTACAACACATATTTGTTCTAAAAACCTGCAGATGGTAGCCCATCTCGATTGGTATTTAGCAATTACAACACTAGTTTGTTCTAACAACCTACTGATGAAAGCCCATCTCGACCGGTTTTATAGCTTACTTACAAACTGTTAGAATAGAAGTTTACAATATTTTCATGATCTTGGTGAACTAATGGGCGTTCTCACTTAAGGAATACCCACCAGGCGTCGCCAGTAAAATGCGGTCCCACGTGACCTTATCAATGGTAAGAGAACGGTATCGTTTGTCAACACACGAGTTCGTAATGAATGTACAGAAAAACTGTGCTATTATAAACAATGAGATCACGTGGGACCACCTCGCCTTTAAGTTATGTCCCTTTATCTCTAGCGATGACGCCCATTAACAATATCTCTCCACATTTGTCATGTTATTATTTGGAACGCTGGACATTGTACTACTGATCGGTGTAAATGTATCAATAGTGTCTGCTGGTATCAGTGACGGATTATTGTTTATAGACCACTGCCTGTATGCTCCACCCGGTTGTGGTTCATTTATATTCTAGACTACCACAAGTTAAGTTTTATTTTTTTAAATGATTACGTCCGCTTCCACCTTGGGGTGATATCGCAGACCTGTCCCCTAGGCGATTTTCTGCGAATGCCAGCCTTGAATGCGAGGCCAGTCTAGCGTGAGGTCAAAATAGCAGAGCGAGCAGAACATTTCGTGCCAACTTTCGTGTTAAGTAATGGTGCCTTTTGAGATAGTACTGTACGGACCATCCATTCAAATTTCATTCCAAAGTTATTACTGTCGCAATAACTGCATCTAAAGTTTTTCAAATTTGGCTTGATATATTAGTTTAGCGGACTAAAACGATTATAGTTTACTGGTAGATATTCTATTGGTTGACCTTAAAGGTCAAAACCTACTGGTAAAGTTCTATTGATACAGTACAGATGAATACGGATAATCTGATGTACTAGAAGAGTATGGTTATAGATATAGGAAAGTATAATATGATACTAATAGAAAAGAATCTAACATCTAGAACTGGGCTATAATAAGATTCAACACAATTAAAGAATGTAAGAAAGTTTAGGAAAGTATATACTATATTATTAACGGAAAAAAAACTAACAACGAGGGTGTATCATAATTTAATGATAAATTTACTAGATTTAGCTAAGCTTATATTCAAAACAAAAAAATGAGGATTATCATAATTTAATATGATAAATTTACTAGGTATATCTAAGCTAATATTCAAAAAAGTCTGAACACCTAATTATACTCTACAGTCTGAAATGTATTTCTAAAATATTTTCACGTTTCGTAAAATGTACCAAATGATTTTCTGATCATACAAAATAATGTTTTCCATTATAAACAGTATGGATTTTCCGACGTGGTTTCCCCTTGTCAGTGATCCAAGACGGAGGGCCTGTCTTATCGTTCGTATGGAACGGAAAATCGAGATCCCGTGTATACATTGTCGTGCACGTAACAGATTCTTTGGCTGATAGGATAGCACACTGTATAGTGTATACCCGACTTCATTAGTTGGAGCAGAACAGTGGGAAGCAAAACCCCATTTCATTTTCTACGCAGTATTCCTATTTGAAATTAAATGTCTTACTTTCAACACCAATCAGATAATGTAGTGTGTTATGAGGGGAATTTAGTCCCGACAGCAGTGCTACGGCATACTCTTATTGCCATTGCCTACTATAGAGAGGGGGAAATGGGGTTAAACGTTCACTCGACACACACGCTAGGTCATTTTGGGACAAACATGTTTTAATTTAATTTTATTTCAATATGAGAGAGAAATGGGGTTTAACGTCCACTCAACACAACTAGGTCATTTCGGGACTAACATACGGTTTAATTTTAGCAGTGGGAAGAAACCGGAGTGCCCGGAGGAAACCCACGAGGTTGAGAAGGTGCCCCTATCTCCATGCCACATACGCTCACACCAGGATTCGAAACCACAGCCGCAAGCAAGAGGTAGTCGGAGCGGCACTCTAGACCACTAGGCCATCCCAACCCCCTTATTTCAATAAATCACCACTTGGTGTAGTGGGCATCTTGTAGTGGAAGGAAACTGGTGGCCCCGGAGAAAACCCACGAGGTCAGACAGACGCCCCCTTTCCATTACTTGTATGATCACTATAGTATCTTATAGTACACATATTTTATGAAACGTGAAGTTAAAGATCAGATGATGACCTTTTTACCACCACCTTACCAAAAACAGATGTAGAATAGTCTATAGTAATAGTTTCATTCGCATCTTCAGGAATAGAAAAACATGCAGATATACATATTGCAATATATTTGAAGGACTATTAGAAAAGTATATAATATAATATAATATAATATAATAATGACAATGAAATTAGTATTTCGTTTCGTTAAATGTCAACTATTGCACTACATCATTGAATAATAAAATTAAACGAAATTTTGTTTTTAAAAATTATATTACAAAGCATAATGAGTCCAATTCTGACATATTTCTTAATTCCATGTTGTGTTTTGTAATATAATAATAATTGTAGATAAAGATGATATATATAATATATAGTCAGAAATAGTTCAAGAATTATATTTATATTAAAGGCCCAATAACACTCTTGTTGTAACTGAATAATATGTCCCAATCATTATTCTGGTCAACAAATTGTACTATTTTACAATATTACAATTGATTGATGATACAAATTTCATCTTAACACACCGAATTTAAAAAATTGGAAAAATGTAACTTAGATTTTAAAAAATTTCGCACCCTCTGGACAAGTAATATAGGATGTAATGGATAATTTACAAATTTACTTAGAATAAGGCTATTACTTATTTTCTGGAGTTGTCAAGCCAGCAAGAGTGTTATTGTCCCTTTAAGCAGTGAACTTATAGAGATTTACATATGGTGTTGATATAGAATTTGTATAAATTAGTATATTTAGCATACAGTATATATAGCGACGCTATACGCTTTCTTTATCACCAACTCAGATCATATACTGCCATAAATTTATATTACCGCATATGAACCCACGAGGCTTTCAACGTTATTGGAATGAGACCCTGCTATAAATAAAAGCGCTCCAAATAACGCCATAATAGTTATCTGTCCTCCCCGATACCCGGAATGATCATAATAAGTAAACATGTTGAAAATATTGGTAAATCAGTTTGTCGATTGAAGTTATTAGAAAACAAAGAAAGATAATATATAGATGGTTTACCTTTACATTCATCTACTGTTTGAGCACCGATTAAAGGTGTGGTCATACCACCTGGACAACCTATACATGGCGTGGAACCAGACCCTGATGATCGACTACCTATAGCATCTAGATAGGTACCCTGTGGACATTTCATACACTCTAATTTACTCATGTCATAATACGTTCCAAATCCACATTCAACTGAAAATTAAAATGTTATTCAGATTTAAAGATCAGCCTGACAAATTAAAATCGGCATTCACAAAGTAAGTCTGTCCTGTCTCATATAGAGGCCTTGACGATACTGGTTAACCGAAGTCGATGTTACAGGGTATAAGATATCTCCGAGCCAGAAAAAAATGCGCCCATCGAATCAAAAGACGATTGGATTACATACAGACATGCCCCGTAGTATCTTTCAATGGGACCACCAGATTTTTTTTTTAAAAAGCACCAACACAAACGCATTATACTTTTTTTTTTAAACTTTTGGTCCAACAAATATAGAAAATAACTAAATAGACTTACCACAGCAGCCATCTAGAAGCTGTCTTCCTACGTCACATACTGACGTAGATGTGATGTCATAGGTTGATCTAACCATACTACCATACTGAAAGTCAAAATCAATTTCTGTATTATCTTCATAAAAAGATATCAAAAGACTATTTATACTTATACACTATGTAGACTGTAGTAATTATAATGCTTGAAGAAAACCTTAGACTTGAGGATATTTAATCATAAACCCTATTTCTTCCCTTCCAACATAAACTATCACCTTAGAGCGTAACGGAGAAAATTGCCTTGGAAATTGAAAGCAGTGAGTTAATAAATCATGTAAAAAAAACAAAATCAGCCGCAAGTAAAAATATAGAAACTTACAGTAATAGTAATGGCTGCATCATCAATGATAGCTGTTGATAAAACATCAACTGTTGATAATTGTTGTACATCAACTGTTATAGTAGACCTAAAACAAAATATTAAAGAAGAAAACGTCAAAAACTAAATATTATAAACAGTTTTTTTATCCAGATTTGTATCTGCATAGGGATTGGGGAAATTCAAAAGCGACACCATATTAACCCGGTAACGCATGTTATGCCCAATCGTTCCACGTTTAGGTGAATTGTTCATTATAGACTCTACAACTCGACCAAAACAATAGGGTTAACACTGAACCCCGCATCCCCATTCCAAATTCATTCACCAGATAGTTTCATAAATATAAGTTCTACTAACTGTATTTGTTTAAATCGATGGAAGAAATAAATGGGGTTAACACTGCCCCCCCCCCCTCACTAAAACGGATCCATTCACAAGATAGTTTAATAGATATAAATTCTACGTTTACTTACTGTATTTGTTTAAATTGTAAAGTAATGTCTGTTGTGGTACTGCTAAATAAACATGTAGATATTATATTTATATCACTACAATCACTACTAGAACATATACTCCCACTATATCTACTGTTTAAACCAATCAAACTTCCTCTTACATTAGATTCTATACTAGACTGACCAATAGAATTACACGTTAGCTGCAGGTCAAAGGTTACTGAGATGGTGATGTCCATTTTTGGTGTTTCACAAGCTGAAAAAACAATAACAATTTCATAATTTCATGCATTCTATTGTAATTTCGTTATTTTAATAGTATACAACTTGATAGTTAGGAATATTATTCCCAGAGACAGTTATTTCCCCGGGGTAGGTCTAAATATTAAGGCCATCTGCAGATTTTGTCATGTTCACGAGATGTAAACAGGGATAATGCTAACCCTAACTCTAGTCATGGCCTGTCTTGACCCTATTTACATCTAGTGACCTTGGCGAATTCTGCAGGTGGCCTTTATATCTAGACCTGACCCCGTTTCCCCACGAGTACTACAACTTAATTGAATCACTAGTATGTCTAATTCACTTATTTTAAAATAAGAAAATCACTTCCACTTACTGGTGCATGATGGGTATCTGTAAGTCAGGACATTGTTTCCATAGGAATTATAGGTACCACAACTGTAATAAACTGGAACCGGTTCAGCTAACCGATAATTAGATTGGTCACACGTTACTTGGCAACGGATACCGTCTGTTACAGAAACACAGTTTATAGTTCCTAGTAACGGTTTCTTTGGTACAGCACAGTCCGCACCTAAATCAGAAAATAATTCAAAATGAGAGTATCTGCAAGAATGACGTAAGAAGTTGTGGATAACATTCAGCAATTAATGTACATGAATATTTAACAATTATTTTAATATTTTGTTTAATATATTTGGCCTGAAACTTTAAGCATAACAAAGTGAACAAGCTCTGCTTAGAGATTTCTAAAGACATGTATAAACCTCATATGACTAAGCTACTTGAAAAAGTGGCTCTGTCCATCTGTCCATAGTTATCAGTGCCGTCACCCAAAAGGCTATGCAATACATAAAGTCCATGAATACAAATTAATGTAGCAGAACGCAGAATTTACTTGCGAATAAGGCACAATAACTGGTCGTTAAATGGCAAGTTAGCTTTAGGGATTTTAACACCCGCTACCTACAATGGACGACTTTCCTGTAATGTGTAGGCAATACACCGTATCCGAGAAATACATAATATCTTTAGCATAGTCAACCCTCCTGAGCCTGGTAATATAACTTCAAGACACCGAGGTCATGGGACTTATATCTCAACTATAAATAACATACAAATACAAATACAAATATAAATACAAATACAAATATAAATACAAATACAAATATAAATACAAATCTTACGTCTATTGTAAAGGTTAAAACTACAAACATCCGCATTGCTTTGATTATCCATGCCGGCAAAAGCTATAGAATAGGTTCCCCAGTCCACTGGATTAGCTGAAATAATATAATACAACAGTTTATATTACCCCAACAGCTACATTAAAAAAAACACCATATACCTTTTTTTTGAGTAATAATAACATACCTTTTTATAAAATCAAAGATCGGAATAAAAGCACAACATTATAATAGTAAATTATGAATCCTGATTATATCTATAAAAGAAATGCCTTAAATTTGATACTTCATTCTATTTCTGACCCAAGTTTTAAATCTTTATTTCTATAGTTAGAGAAATTCTTCGATTTTAAACTGCCGCGGATTCTTTTAGTGCATGTTAATGGTTATTGTGTACACTGGTTGGACCTCCGTTTTTGTTCCTTACAAATGGCTAGGCGCCCTTACAGTGTCAACCCAGGGAGCGCAATCCCTAATCATTGAAAATTTAGTATCGAATCAGAAAACTTGAAAGTAGGATATATTTGCGCAACCGTGGCTAGATTTGCAGATATTTAGTTTGGGTTTGTTTTGTTTTTTAAATAAAAAAGGGATATATTAAATTGTATCCTTTAAATTGGGACCAACTAGTTCATCTGGCCATGTCAACATATTTATTAGCGCAAGGACAACTTGCCATAAAGAAACAAATAGACAGTATATTGCTACAGGCTATATATGATGTGTCATAAAAGATTAGTATTTATTTGAACGAGGCATGTGTATTTAATCATTAAATATTTAACATATAGAGTTGGATCAATTACATTTGTAAATATGTTCAACTAAATCAATACAACTAACTATACAGCTAATATTATTCTGCCTCAACCTCATATTGGAGATTCAAGCTTTGATCTCTCTATATATTATAAACTATTTCTTCATTTATCCTTCGCTAAACGTTTTAGATCCCTTCTTCTTGTGACCAAAAACATTAAAATGATGACATCCTATACAAAAAGAACATTAGGATCAGTCGTGTTTTGAGCAATTCGTTTCGCCAAATAGTCAAGATTGGTTTTCAGTCCTCTTAAAATTGATACAAATCTATAAATGATTCAATCAAAAATTCTGCCCTTTCCCGCGAGTTGTGGAATCGTTATCACAGTTCCTCTGAGAAGTCTTTGAGGTCGGGATATTTTGACTGTTCGGGGTATTGGACGTTTGGAACAAAAACAGAAATGCAATATTATAGTAATAATAAAACGACGAGGGCAGTACTGCGCAGCTGTACTGATCAGAACACAGTGGGCTGATTCCACACCTTATGTGTGGTTTAATGGTCGAGGGCGAGACAATAAGTAATATATTGTAACAACAAGAGGACCGTCAGGTCCGAGTGTTTTTACAATATATTACGCAATGTCTAAGCCAGAGACAATTAAACTACTTAAAATACAGACTCCGCACGTGCGTTTACAGTGAAAAACATTATGCCAGTAGTAATATTGAAATAATGTACTATTGGCAAGTTGCCCGTACATTATTTGACATAATGGTACGCCAACATCAAAGGATGACGTCACATCTGTATTTTAAAGTAATATAGTAACAATCTGTTCATGTTGGATGAAATAAAATGAACAGGTGGTTTACCGTTCTGCTATTCTGTCCCTGAAGGGCTAATGAAGATGGATTCATGGCTGACCACATGTAATCACAGTGAGTATAAATGTTTAAAGGATATTACCTCCTGGTAAACGATTAGTTCTAATATTTTCTGTGTTGTTGTAAATTGGTTGTGGCCATGATGGTAGATCGGTTCTCTGTGACACAATCATCAGATCTGTAGGACATATGGTTGCTTTTGGCGTGGAGGTACTGGCTGAAAAAAAAAATTAAATGAGTACGTAGCCCAACGACAATTTTTTTTCAATCGAAACATTGTGATTTAATTACCAGTAACTTGCAGAAAATGTTTTATAATCCATTTCTAGGCATGATCATGAAAACCAATTACTAACACTATAAATATTGGGGCACAAGTAATAACAACCTATCTCTGAAAAACAAATTAATGATTATACCCTAAACGTACCTGCAGTTAACGGCGTACAAGTGTCGTTCACATAGCAACCCTCGACGTTCAATTCACTGTTATAGTCAACTAGAGCATTGACGCCATCCAAGATACCGGAGGTAAACTCATGTATAGCGTTGCTTGGTATGTAGGTCAAGGTGGAATCTAAAGATATGCGTTCAGCGGTAGTGAAAGCGGATGCCGTGACGAACATACGACTGATTCTTCCTGTCATCGAGCTTGATTGGTCAATTAATTTGGTTGCCGGGTTCCAAGTTCCTCCCAACACCAACCACATACTGAAATAATAAATACATTTTACAACCAAAGTGACAGACAACAGCAGTGTTTCAAAACAGGGTAAAAAGTATAATTAACTATACTTGACAGCTTAACCAGGCTGGAAGGGGATCACGGTGGCTACGTGGATAAGGCGCTGGTTCACTAGCCTGGAGGTTGAGTGTTCGATCCCTGCATTGGCCGAGAAAGTTCATCTCGATTTTCCGGCGTGATTTCCCCTTGTCAGTGATGCAAATGGAGGGCCTGACAAATTGGAGTGCACGTAAAAGATCCCTTGGCAGTTGGAATTCGATATAAGAGTAGGCCGTAGCGCCGCTGCCCGGGCAAAATTTCCCTCATAGCACACTGTTGGCGTATGCCCGTCTTCAATTGGCCCAGTTTAGGTGCTTAAGCGTAGGACGTTAAACCCCATTTCATTCATTCATTCATAAACCAGGCTGAAACATTGTAGCCGTTATTAACCCCAGTCAGATGCACCTTGTGGATCGTGGCGCAATTTTGCCTTATATGATAAAAAAGGACATTATGCAAGAGCTTAATCTGCCAATTGCAGGTCTTTTTATAGGTCTGAACTGTTGTCTAAATTAATTAGACATTTAATTAACTTATCCAGACCATAAACAACTCTCGGTCGCATCGCCAGCCTGCAATATTTACTGGATTAGAACCGGGTCTGCTGCTGCTTATACAATGAATAATCGAGACTATGTTTTTATCGTATCAACTTTTGTAATGATGATAGAGGCTAGGCCACCTCGGACCAAAATTCAATCGTTTATCCTAGGTTCAGGATGGATTGATTTAATTGAAATTTTCAGCAAATTCCCTTTACATTATCTACTTTTAACTATTATAATGAGAACTACCAACTCTTTATCTAATAGACCATAATGTATCTTTAAATTAAGCTGGATCTAGAGAAACCAAGGTTGTATGAAGAAAATGTTGCAAGATCTGGCGGGACTGATTTAAAATGAAATATAGATTGGCTGTATTATCTATTATAACCCATCCCATAATATATATACTTACTAAGGCGGTAATTGTGCGTTGTATCCATAATTGGCTGAATTCACACTCATTGAGTCTATATATAGCATTAATAACGGCACGGTACCGTCCCACGTTAACATCACGTGATGCCATTTACCATCAACCAACTTTCCTTCATTATACGTCATAGTTTGTAGATTTCCAAACGAGGCTACCAAATTATCATTGTTTAATCGTAATAGTTCTTTTGATTGGTCAATATTATCTGCAAAACTGATGATAAACAAAAATGTTATTAAACAAAAATAAAAACAAAAAATATTACAAACTGAAGCATCAATTTAATAGTAAGTGCATTTCACAAATATTGTATTACGCTAATGTATGTTATGATCGACTTAGCGTTTTCAAGGTATCCCAATGTTAGCACATTAAAGAACACTGTTTGAAATATTCTATTTGTTCAGGAAATTTTGATGGCTTAAAATAATATAAGCGCCTGACAAATAAATGAAATGGGGCTTAACGTCCTACTTTTATGCTCATAAACTAGGCTAATTAAGACGGGATCTGACAAATATAAGCATACAATTAAATAAATATTCTTATTACGTTTCCAGCATTGATATTATTGACAAATTTACAAAGAGGGTGGATTTTAAAGGAAACATTAAAATTGTATTATTTGTATCACTTACTTTGTTCCATAAAACGTTGCTATGGTACCAGGAGAAGACAACTCGGTATAACGAACCCAGAAAGATAAACTCAAACGGTTGGTTGATGACAATTTCTGCGGTTGAATAAAATAATCCGATGATAAATAACCGCCATTTGGTGATACAAGCAGATCGAAATCATACGTCACATCTACAAATATAATATAAACAATAAAAATACAAGGACTTTTAAAAATAAAATATAAACAACACAAAATATGAAGCTTCTAAATCGAACAATTTTTTTTGAAATTATCAAAACATCACAAATGTATAATGTGGTATTGTTGTCAGCAAGTGAAATATTAGATATTTAAGGTCTGTCACAGATCTGATAACCGATGTGATATGAGTATAACTGTGTCGCAAATTCCAGTCTTGATGCGTGGTGGAGGTCCATTCGGCATCCACTCGACAGATTCCGGTACCCTCCATCTAGACTCGGCTGTATGACAGTAATTGATATGTACCTACGACCATATATTTGCGATGCGGCTAGTCGACTACCGATTTACTTTAACAGGAAAATGTGCCGCTTTTACAAAAAAGTCCCAAAATGGCGTCTTTTCTAGATATATTCTCTATGGGGCAGCCATTTTTTAGTTTGTTGATATAATCTCCATGGGGGCAGCAATTTTTTATCCGGGTCCTTTAAAATACTTCCAAAATGGCGGAATTCGTCATACAGCCGAGTCTAGATGTAGGATACCGGAATCTGTCGACTGGATGGAGGTAGCCATTAATTCAGTTGGAGCATGCGTTGTCGAGAAGATCATTCGATTTCGAGCATCACAATTACAAATATGCCAGATATGCCATTTTACTCAGCGAGATTCTTACATAGAAAGATTTTTGAACTATGTAAATTCTAACCTTTTTGACAAGCTTGGCCGAATTTTCCAGTTTCACAATTACACGTAAATGAGTTAACTCCATCTACACACACTGCTCCAGCACTACATGATGTATTATAACAATCATTGATATTAGTCGAACACACAGAATCAGTAAAACCTGAAATATATAGAACATCCGCCATTGATATTACTCGACAATATGGACCTGATGAGACAGAATAAAACAAAATGAACTGGAGATTAACTTCGTACTGGGCTAATGGAGATGGGCATATGTCATACAGTGTGCAGAGGGAAAATCCCCCCGGACAACGGCACTACAGGGAGGAGGGACCACTTAGGAAAATCCTGTTAAACTTTCTCGGGCAATTAAAAAATGGAGCGATGGACCTCCTTGATAGTGAGCCAACGTCTTACCGGCTGAGCCAAAGTGTTCCCCCGCAAAGAACATAATATGCGGAATATATAGAAAAAAAGTTCATTATATCCTTCACGTCTGAAACATATTAACCATTGATATTACAAGAACATGTCCTTGGTGTAAGCTGAAATATTGTGAGTGTTCCTTGACATTACTAAAGAACTAAAATAAATAAAACAATACACTGAACTCAAAATCAGGAAATATAGAGTTACATCGTTTATTAGAATTAAATAACAGTGCCGACTATAGTAAATGGTAACAATTCAGGGTGTCCGCTTAAAAGCAGGGAAATCCCCTTTAAGACACACTCATGGCACTGTGATATAAAATTTGAATGTATCATTTTACCTGTTGGACACTGACACACAGGTTGACCTGTGACCTCTAGACACGTTCCACCATTAAAACAAGTGGAGGCTGTACAAGCATTCGTTTTATATTCACAATATGTCCCACTATAACCTAGAGAAAATAACACAAGTCTTTCAAAATACTATTGGATACAAGCCTACAACACATAACGAGGGAGGGCATACATTATATTCATTACAAAGAATGAATGGAATGGGGTTTAACGTTCCACAGTTATGCACCTAACCTGGGCTATTTAAAGATCGGTGTTTCGTACCATCTGAACGACTAGCCAGCTGTCCTTGTCAGGCCCTCCATCTGCATCACTGACAAGGCGAAACCACGCCGGAATATCGAGACGAACTTTCTCGGCAAATGCAGGGATCGAACACTCGACCTCCAGGCTAGCGAAAAAGCGCCTTACCAACTTAGCCACCGTGACACCCCCTCATTACAAAGGGATCCACCATTAAACATAAAATACGTCATTAAAACCAGAGGTTCCTGACAATGAAACATAGGCAGATAATCGTTACGAGGTAACCAACTAATAATATCTACAAAGAATGAATGAAATGGGGTTTAACGTCCTACGCTTAAGCACCGTACCTGGGCCAATTGAAGACGGGCATACGCCACAGTGTGCAATGAGGGAAATTTTGCCCGGGCAGCGGCGCTACGGCCTACTCTTATATCGAATTCCAACTGCCAAGGGATCTTTTACGTGCACTCCAATTTGTACACGGGACCTCGGTTTTTCGTCCCATCCGAACGACTAGGCAGCTGTCCTTGTCAGGCCCTCCTTCTGCATCACTGACAAGGGGAAATCACGCCGGAAAATCGAGATGAACTTTCTCGGCCAATGCAGGGATCGAACACTCAACCTCCAGGCTAGCGAACCAGCGCCTTATCCACTTAGCCACCGTGATCCCCTATCTACAAAGAACAGACCATAGTTCAATAATGTTATTAATCCATAAGGTTTCTTAACAAAGCGTGGTAACTCGTTGAAAATATTGCAGGTTCTCTCCCGTGTAGAATTAAAATAGTAATTAAACTATGGGTAATGTACTCACCACCACCACATTGACAGGAGAATCTGGTACCGTCATGAGAACAGCGACTACCAATACCAATGCACGGATTGGCTACAGCACAAGCATCATACAAAACCTGACACCTGTTACCTTTATATCCAGACTTACAACTTAAAACACAAGAAAAGGAGAATTAAATTTCTTTGGAGAGGAAAACAAATTGCAAGTTAAACATCTTTACCGCAGCGTACTCAATACATACCAGTAAGTAAGAGATTTCTCTTTTAAAGTAAATAGCGATGGCTAAAATCATTCATGTTAAGTTTTGTAAGAAACAAAGAGGAGCATATTCAAACCAACACCCACACTGGTATTTGATGTAACGTTACAAGGATATAACATGACAATTGGGGAAGTCAATAGAGCAACTTTATAAACAGAGTTCAATGTATGTTAATTTAAAGAATTTTATTTTAATGATTTAATGAAAGAAAAGAAAGAATTCACTAACATGAAAATCTTGAAGGGGTGACTTCAGGTCAATATTTACATTATTTTTTATGTAGATTTGAAATCAAACAGAAAATATCAGTTAACTTACTTGCAGACGTAACTAACATCAGTGTCAATACACTGACCACCATTATAGCATGGGGTAGACGAACAATAATCAGTGGTTTGTTGACATTGGTTACCAGAATATCCGCTGGTACATTGACATGTGTAAAATCCAGCTCGGTTAATACATGTACCACCATGTCGGCATGGATAACTCGCACAATAGTTCACATAATCCTACAATAAAACATTGGATTGATGAATAAAACGGATGGATGACAGATACAATGGATGGATGGATGACAGATACAAATGATGGATGGATGACAGATACAATAGATGGATGGATGACAGATACAATAGATGGATGGGTGACAGATACAATAGATGGATGGGTGACAGATACAATAGATGGATGGATGACAGATACAATAGATGGATGGATGACAGATACAATAGATGGATGGATGACAGATACAATAGATGGATGGAGGACAGATACAATAGATGGATGGATGACAGATACAATAGATGGATGGATGACAGATACAATAGATGGATGGATGACAGATACAATAGATGGATGGATGACAGATACAATGGATGAATGGATGGATGACAGATACAATGGATGGATGACAGATACAATGGATGAATATATGAATGACAGATACAAATGATGGATGGATGACAGATACAATAGATGAAAGAATGGATGACAGATACAATGGATGGATTGATGACAGATACAATGGATGGATGGATGACAGATACAATGGATGACAGATACAATGGATGGATGGATGACAGATACAATGGATGGATGGATGACAGATACAATGGATGACAGATACAAATGATGGATGACAGATACAATGGATGGATGGATGACAGATACAATGGATGACAGATACAAATGATGGATGACAGATACAAATGATGGATGGATGACAGATATTATGGATGGATGACGGATACAAAGGATGAACGAAGGACAGATACAATGCACGAATGGATGACAGATATTATGGATGGATGGAGGATACAAAGGATGAACGAAGGACAGATACAATGCACGAATGGATGACAGATCATAGGAACATTTTGGGACTACCATGTGGTACAATTGTATTTAATAATTCGCTTAAGCGTTGGGACAGTGGATGGAAACGTCCAAACTTGGGATTGATACCATGCTACTTGACTAACTGAGAATACTAGTGATGTAAGGCGCACACGGTAAACCACTGGAGCGAGAACTATTGAATAAGATGGACGAGGAACAGAATATATTCAATTATTTGTCATATTTGAGGGTAAATAATATATAATGACACACATCAGCATATTGACTTACCTGACAGTTTTTGCCTGAATAACCAGAATAACAATCACAGGTATAATCACCAATCAGATCACGACAAGATCTCGTGTTGGATGAATTACATGGATACGGTGAACAATTATCCTTTAAATCTTCACAGAATCGTCCTGAAAACAATCATTAATTAACAGAGATTAATGGAATTAGAAAATATCGTATTATGAACAGATTAATTAAATGAAATAAATGACGATCTAAACTGAATGGTCGGTTAAAAAATCGCTGCCAGTCCGGTCCCGCTGTGAGGTCGTAATGCTGAGTCTGTGTTTTAATCTGATCAACATTTTGTCCCAATCCACGTTACCTCAAAGTTGGCGCATATGTAGTAATTTCACCAGGTTTGTATGGGGCGGGGGCATCCAATCAAGGTTATTATTTTTTTAATTAGCTTACTTTGCGCTAAATGATTTGAATAAAAAGTTTATTTCATCTGGTTCGACATATCTAAAATTTAAATATACTAGCGGTTGATCCGCTTGCACGGGTAACACCGTGAACTGGAGGTGTCATAACGACGAAACCGGAAGTAACATAAGCTTGAAACTAGAAGTGGCATAACTCTGAAACCAGAAGTGACATAACTCCGAAACTGGAAGTGGTATAAGTCCAAAACCGGACGCGGCATTATTCTGAAACCGTATGTGGCATAACCTAAAACCGGAAGTTACCCCTATACACAAAATTTCAGCCTTGGGACAGCCATAGTGTATCCGAAAACAGACAAGACAGACAAGACAGACGACAGGGATCATTGGAGGATAAAAATATATTTAGAGAGAGAGAGAGAAAAAAAATTAAAAAAATGGCAAAAGCAAACTACATATTTTCAGCTAGCGCTTTCACAACTTACGTTGCTCGTCAGACTTTTAATGTTACCATATATATGGATTAACCGTCTATATAAGGATAAATATATTAAGATAACTTACCGCCTGTGTCGGGTTTCGAGGCGTCACACTGACATGTAAAGTTATTGACCTGGTCTATACAGATGCCGTTATTTTTACACGGTTGACCAGAACAGTCATCTTTATTATGTTGACATCGGTAGCCTTCATATCCGACTGGACAATCACACACATAGCCCGATCCTCCAGACCTACATATACCGTTATTTTGGCATGTGGTACTTGTACAATAATTAGTAGGTTGACACTGGTTATTAACTGAAAATATTTTAATGGATTTACAATATTAACAGATCTCACCCGATAAAATTAGATTGGATATGGGATCGAAATAATCATGGACTTGAAGGGTTGGCTTATCAGTCTAGGGGTTACCCGCTCGCTAAAGAACCATAAGTAAAAACTATATTTTATATGTGACTGTTAAATCAATTAATTCTAAATTATCTAAATAAAAATTAAATTGACATACTATAATATATATATTTGAAGTTAGCATACTACAGCCAAAAGAAATCAAGTAAACAGGGGGGGGGGGGAGCGTTGGGTTATCATTTCCAATTATATCCGGCGTCTTTAAAATAACTACAAAACATTAATATGGCTCGAATTTACTTGATGTAAATTTGAATTGTATAACAAAATAAGATTTTGTGATGTTTTGTTGATAAAATATTATATAGGAACTTCATTGTTTCTGTATTTTATGACATAATTGGGGAAACAAAAAGTTACCATTTGTGTAATCGGTAGGACATAAACAGGAAGTGACGCCATCTTGATAATTATGTACACAGGTACCAGATGTACACACAAAGGTAGAACATTTATCACTGGTAATCTCACAGTTTGATCCACTGTATCCAGACGCACATTGACACGTATATCCAGCCACTTGATCTGTACATGTTCCGCCATTTCTACATGGTGACGACAAACATTCATCTAGATAAAAAAAGAAACATTGGGTTTTGGGAAATCTAGATTAAACATTAGAGCACAAATTGCTAGTTAGCTACGAAAACCATCATAACTAAATACATTTATTGCAAATTAGTTATATAGGACTCGACGAAGTCAATAATATACTTATGTCAGGGCACCATTAAATTTGTCAACGTTTTGGTATAAAATCTAGGCAGTGGATATTCAACCGTAAACGGCACTTTACTCTATTTACTATATCGCCGTAACTTCCGTTTGACATGCGCAGTTCTCTGATCCGTGGACTTAGCAGTTTTTGCAATGATGCCTAACCCGAACCCTAACCCTAACCCATGATCCTACCCCAAAACCTAACCCAAACCCTTACCCTAACCCTTACCATAACCACCATACGTTCTTTGTCTAACCTTTCTACTTTCTCCGTTTCTTATATAGGACGAAATAGCCATACTTGGATTTCTACGGTAGAACCCAGAGAATTAGTTTTAGAAGAAAAATAAAATAATAAATATAAATTGTAGAAAATTATTCTATTTCGGTCAAGGGCCTATTTCTGTGGGTTTTGGTTTTAATTTAAGTACCAAGACGGTCAGTTGTTTACGTTTTTTTCCGTAAAACCGTGCTTCTGCGCCAAACTTGAAAGACGAAGTTACCGTTCTTGTGGAATATATCAACTGCGCATGTCGAACGGAAGTGTCGCACAACTGCGCACGTCGAACGGAAGTTATTATTTAACCAATCACACACGATGTATATATACGTCATTGCATAGTCATTGCGATTTACGGTGCAATAACGTTAGTAAATAGGATACCGTTTACGGTTATATATCCACTACGTAAAATCTATGAAAAGGGTTTGAATATACATTTTCCGTCAGGTTTGAGTGAATATTTACGATTTGGAAGGGAAAGGGGTTTAAAGGCGGACTACGTTGAAATGTAGCACAGATTGTTGCATGTTTAGTTATATCCTACTTCCAGTTCGTGTATCTCGATTTTTCCAACCCCATACCTTCTTTTTAGCAAGAGTTTACTATAAGTTGCCTGATCTGTTGTAGAAAGAGTTCAACCCAACTAAAATTTGCGGAAACGTTAGAGTCGGACTAAGAGACGAGAATTAACATTAGGGTCAATGGGGAAATTAATGGTGTATGTGGCCGTAAGAGTTCAACCGAACTAAAACTTGTGGAAACGTTAGAGCCGGTCTAAGAGACTAGAAGTAAGAACAGGGTCAATGGGGAAGTTAATGGTGTATTGTGGCCGTATTATAGGCTACTTACTAATATTTTGGTCACATTTATCTCCCGTATAACCCGAGTCACAGATACATTTTCTTCTTATATTACCACTGACTACACACCGACCACGTGTACACGGCTCCTCCTGACATACATCACGTATATTCTGACAACTAAAACATAATGTAGTATACATTTAATAATTAGTATGCATAACCATAACGACGAAGAGTGTTGACTAGACGCCTAAACATTTCTCCTAAAGACAACTAATTTGTGATCCAGAAGTAGAGAGAGAGAGAGAGAGAGAGAGAGAGAGAGAGAGAGAAATGGGGTTTAACGTCCACTCAACACAACTAGGTCATTTCGGAACTAACAAATGGTTTAATTTTTTATTTCAATAATTCGCTTGCGTGTAGGGGTCTTTAGCAGTGGGAGGAAAAAGGAGTGCTCGTAGGAAACCCACGAGGTTGAGAAGGCGCCCCTATCTCCATGCCACATACGCTCACACCAGGGCTCGAAATCACATCCGCAAGCCAGAGGTGGCCGGCCAGCTAGAGGTTGAAGCGTGACACTCTAGACCACTAGGTCACCCCCCCCCCCCCCCAAAGTAGATACTCGGACGTGGGTTTTTTTATGATTTGAACTGATAATCAAAGAACTTATTTAATATAACGTAGGCGTAGCCTGTCCATCGACAAATGAAATCTTTGTTTTGGTTTAGTAATCAACCACTAAAACAGTCCACATTAAAATCTTAGCTTTACTTCTTGGTGTGCAAGGGCCGCTTTCACTTAATAAATGAAACTTTACCTGCTTCCACTAAAACCAGAGAAAGATGGACAGAGACAGGCGTAGGCACCAATTTTATCATGACATGAACCGTTATTCAGACATTGGTTAAACTGACAATCATTCGAATCCACCTCACACTGATTTCCTGAAAACCTTCCTGAAATTAAATTAAACATAGAATGAGAGAGAAAGAGAATTGGGTTTAACGTCCACTCAACACAATTAGGTCATTTCGGGACTAACATATGGTTTTAATTTTATTTCACTAATTCACTTGCACGTAGGGGCCTTTAGCAGTAGGAGGAAACCGTCTCATTCGGACAAGGGAAATTCCAGGATGGAAAATCCCGACCCCGTTACCATCTCGATGTTAATTTTACGTAAAACGAAAACTTTACCTTAAAATGGTAGGTCGGTTTCAATAATTTGAATTTGATCGACCGACAGTTGGACGTCCTGGTTAATGGTAGATTGCATAGCCTCGTGTATTTCCCCCCTGGGTCTTCCGGTCCTCTCACTACTAAAGATCCCAACACATAAGCGATTTATAGTCTCGAATGACCTAAATCAATTTCTCCCCAACGCTCCTGGTTTATTGTGAGCCAGAGCCATAAACAACGAGCCACGGTGTCCCTCCTTTTTTTTAAAAAAAATACTAACCTGAGGTACAATAACAGGTATAACTACCATCGTTATTGTTAGCACAGATTCCATTATTATAACAGGGATTGGAATCACATGCTAATATTCTATCTGAACAGTCTTTACCAGTAAAACCTACAATATAGTTAGTACATATTAATATAATGAATGAATAAAATAGGGTTTAGCGTCCCACGCTTAAGCACCTAACCTGGGCTAATTGAAGACGGGCATACGACATACAGTGTGCTATGAGGGAAATTTTGCCCGGGCAGCAACTGAATTCCAACTGCCAAGGGTTCTTTTACGTGCACGCCAATGTGTACATGGGACCTTGGTTTTTGCGTTCCATCCGAACGACTAGGCAGTTGTTCTTGTCAAGTTCTCCTTCTGCATCACTGACAAGGGGGAATCAACCGGAAAATCGGGATGAACTTTCTCGGCCAATGCAGGGATGGAACACCCGACCTCCAGACTAGCGAACCAGCGCTTTATCCACTTAGCCACCGTGATCCCCCACATATTTATATAAAAAACCTGTCAAAATTGGCACCATTTCATGAACACCTTGGTCGAAGCAACCCTAAAGCACACAATTTAGAAAGGGTTCCAAAGAAACCTAGTGACTTACAATGTTTGGAAAAAATAAGCCCAAGTCAATAAGTACCATCTTACTTCGGACCAGAAATTGATTATGGCGTCATTACAAAGATCTTCGACTTGTACGTCATATCAAAAGTAGTTAATCAATCGATGCGCAATCGTCCGAGGAACAAGCTTGCCGAGTTGCAAGTCGATAGTACATGAATAAGCGAAATCGTAGGCCTTTTTCGAAGTGCGTCGCCCCCTAGAACAAGATAAGCCTATAGCGGTTGTCGAGTTCGTCCAAAAATCGTAACCAATCCTTCGTTATCATTCTATGTATACCATAAATTTCCAAAAGAGATGTAAGGTGAGAGAGAGATACATGGGGTTAACGTCCACTCAACCCAACTAGGTCATTTCGGGACTAACATATGGTTTAATTTTATTTCAATAATTCGATTGCGCATAGGGGTCTTTAGCAGTGGGAGGAAACCGGAGTGCCCGGGGAAAAAAAGGTTGAAAAGGCGCCACTATCTCCATGCCACATACGTGAGATGTAAGGTTTTGTCTATAAAATAATATAGATATGATAAACTTACCAGCAGCACATCTACAATAATATTGATGTTGTTCTATATAACATGTACCTCCATTACGACATCTACCGGGATAACATTCTAATGTTGCTAAAAATAGAAAACAATCTTTCTCATTGCATCATAATAACGTACGCAGATCGAACGAAAAAACGCACGGGAAATCCGAGGCCAAGTCTTGATTAACTATTTCATCGTTAGATTTTTAAACCTCGCGGGTGTTCAAATCAATACCCGATGTCCGATGTGCTAGAGAGTTGATTATAGGCCTGTCATGTAAATAAATGTAAAAATATGTAATCGGCAGATTTAGCTCATACATAATGTATCTTTAAGGCTAAAACCAGTTGGCACAATATATTGTCTTGCTAATTATAAATGAATACAAGAATTGATGTCCGACACAGATGTAAAGGGAAAATACCGTCGAATGTTCGTTAGCTCGACTTCGTTTAATTTACTTACATGTGCTCTGACACTGAGATTGAGACGTGGAACCTGTAGACGAGGTGGTCTGATCTAGAGCACATTCCAGACAGGTTACAGATCGGGAGTTAGGTTGATAAAATCCTCTAGGACAAGACGAACAAGATTCGAAACCCGTTATGGAAAAGGTTCCAGGCTGGCAGATTCCTGGAAATAATAACAGATAAATGTACTTAAAACTTGAATACATATATACATACCAAATAAATGAAGTGGGGATTTAACGTCTAGCATTTAAATCAATCAGGCTAGTGAACACGTGCAGGTGCTATGCAGTTTGGTATGGGGGAATTTTGCCAGGACAGTTGCGTTTCCCCCTCCCCTGACATAAAACTGACCTGGCATCTTTTACATGCGTACAACAACATGTATACCTGACGTCGGTGTTGGTCCCATCTTCTGTACTGAACAGTTTTACTTTTTTAAGCGACGTTTTAGTAATTGATAGGAAATATCTGGTGTATTCCCCTCTTCATTAGCCCAATCGGTGCATTTGATTTCATTTTTCGAAACTACTTGATCTTATCATCCCCTCCCCTTCCCTACCAGTATGCACTAGACCCCATGAGAGAGAGAGGGAGAAATGGGGCTTAACGTCCACTAGACACACACTAGGTCATTTCGGGACTAACACATGGTTCAATTTTATTTCAATTATTCGCTTGCGCGCAGGCGTCTTTAGCAGTGGAGGAAAACAGGAGGACCCGTAGAAAACCCACGAGGTTTGACAGGCAAACCCTACTCATTGCCACGTTAGACCCCTTGATCTAAGGATATAAGGATGTACATATCGTAATGGTATATAAGTCACGTATTTACTTACCTCGACACTGATTAACCGAGTATGCACCCACACCAGGTGTTTGTGTACCTGGAGGACATGGTTCACAGGTACGCTGGTCTGTTCTGCTATAGGTATCACTAGGACAGATAGTACACGGAGATTTACCTGTACCGGAGATCATACCTAGTGGACAATCATCTGTAAATAATAATAATAACTCAACTAAGAATTGTGATGCAGTAATGGAGGGTTTCACTTCTCAACTTTTCAGATGAGACTCCAACATTGAAACTGTTGCAATACAAATTGTGTGGCAGTGATGCAGGGTTTCGCTGGTGAATTTTAACCTTTAAAAGGTGTAACTCCCGGTAAAATTGAAACATTTTAACTGTTTCAAAAGATTAAATGGAGCTTAATGCCACGTCAACACCAACCGAGCTATGTAGCGCCATTACAAGACAAATTAAAATATATCACATAAATATATTGATATACAGAACTATTTAGCTGATCCACCAACGGAATACCTAGTCAATATACAAAGTGACTATTTTTAGGAAGCCAGAACTTACCATAACATTCGTGTATTGATGCAGCCCCTTGTGTGAGATTACGTGAATTAGGTGGACACTGTTGACAGGATTGTGACGATCGGTCACGGTAATATCCAGATATACATTTTAAACATAATCTACCATCTAAACTATAATAACCATTGGGACATTCAACTAGAAATATAACAAACAGTTCTTTCAAAGTTTCATAAATACGTAACTCAATACAAAGCAATATCAACTATAAATCAAATAAAACTAATATTTAACTTTAACAAAAACCTTGAATATTACTTAAAATAAACAAATATTACTCGTAAAATAAACGAATATTACTTAAAATAAAACAAATATTTCTCTTTAAAAAAAACGAATATTACTTAAAATAAACGACTTTTTTGTAAACAAAACCCCAAATATTCCTCTTAAAATAGTAAAATAAAATATTACTCGTAAAATAAAATATTCCTCGTAAAATAAAATATTCCTCGTAAAATAAAATATTCCTCGTAAAATAAAATATTCCTCGTAAAATAAAATATTACTCGTAAAATAAAATATTACTCGTAAAATAAAATATTACTCGTAAAATAAAATATTACTCGTAAAATAAAATATTACTCGTAAAATAAAACATATATTACTCGTAAAATAAAACATATATTACTCTTAAAATAAAACGAATATTACTTGTTAAAGAAACGAATATTACTTGTTAAAGAAACGAATATCTATCTTGTTTCTTGTACAAATTATTCATTGTTTTTGGCAATCAGAATGGAGACAACACGTCTCTTTAATGGAGTCATACCCAAAGTTAATATTGTTTATTTAAATCTCCTTGATGACTTACCACAGACTGTGGAAGCTTGATTCAGTAGGCTAACTTCTTCATTTAGAGAACAGCCAAATCCATCCGTGGGCGTCGATTGATACCTAGCAGAATATGACGCTGGACAACTGCCACTGCTGGACAACTGTCTTATGGAATCTACCACAGAGCTCTGCGCGGTAAACGCATCCTTAATCCGGGTTGCGCATGGAGCGTATGCACTGGAAGAACGATCTCGTGGTTCTAATCGTAAGCTGATTGTAGCATAAACCTGGAAATTGATGAAATCAAAAGTATTCAGAATAAAATGATGTCTGGCAAAGAAAAATTCCCTTTTTACGATTTAGACTATCTAAGCCAAAAAGAGTTGTAACCTATCGGTTATTTTAAAAAAAACATGTAAAATAAATGAAATGGGATTTAACCTACTTCTGTCATCAGTCATGCAGCAACTAACAATGAGTCTATATTACCAGGTGTTCCCCGGAGGTCACCCATCCGATTACTGATCTGGCCCGACGTTGCTTAACGTCAGTGATCGGAAGAGAACTAGCGATCTTAGTAACACCAAATATAAAATCAAAACAACCCCCCCCCCCACGACATTCAGAGGGATCTACTGGTGGACAGGTAGGGTGACGACACACTCCTACATAATTTATGGTTTATTGTAGAATTTGTTTAAAGCCCACTTTCAACTGCAAAAAAATAGCAAAGGTATAGACTCACCCCAGAAGCATAGTTCTGAATAATAATTGGGTCGTTTTGTTGAACTGTAATTGGTGGACTCAAGGACGTGCACTGGTTCGTCAGACTAGAGATCAGTGACGCCATTCTACCGTCGAGTTGTGTTTTATAAGCACTACCACAACCGGAAAGGATAGTGCCCGATAGTGCCTGATAACTCAACAAGAACGATAACTCATAGGATGCTGAATGGATTGCTACAAAAAAAGAAATTTGACTTTTAATATTAAAGGAGCTAAATCGCTAATACTTGGGATCTAGAAATTGACAATTTCAAATCAGTTATGTTGGGCAATATAAGCGAGAAGTCTCAACGTCTGGTTATTCAAGTCCACGTCGTTAGCATTTATTGTGCATGCTCTAAAGATAAGAATATGGTTTGACTTGACTTGTGGAATATGTCTAGCTTCGTTTCTGGAGTGCCTTGTTACACATGTCGCTGAAACACATTATGGTACACGACTCGGGTACCAATGGTAAAATGTTTATTTTATCTTAAATATTGGATACCAGAAGCCCATCTTTTCCCGGTAAGATCACAACACCATATAGATTGACAAATATTTCGTGTTTTCAATGTCGAATATTTTGGATGATATTGAGTTAGAGACTTAACTACTTTAAATCAAGTAGTTAAACTGTTGATGGAACGTTACCACACAATTCGACTAATCAGATTAAAGATCAACATTTTTCCTATCAAAATGAAATCAACCTCAAATAATGTTTCTCTTTATTCCTCTTCGAAAATACTTGATCATCTTGTCAGGCTTTTGTCTGCTTCTACCTTGGGTGACATTGCAGACAATATATACGATACATACGAGAGAGAGAGATTAGGTTTAACGTCAACTCGACACAAACTAGGTCATTTTGGGACTAACGTATGGTTTTCAATTTTTATTTTAATAATTAGCTTGTGTGTAGGGGTCTTTAGCAGTGGGAGGAAACCGGAGTGCCCGGAGAAAACCTACAAGGTTAAGAATGTGCCCCTATCTCCATGTCACATAGGCTTACACTAGGGCTCGAAACCACAGTCGCAAACCAGAGGTGACCGGCCAGCTAGAGGTCTGAGTGCGGCACTCTAGACCACTAGGCCATCCGTCCCCCCCCCACACGATACATAAGGAACTATACTGACCTGAACAAACCGGAAGTACTCTGCTCCAATCGCCACCTTGGCTACAAGTAACTTGGACTGTTGATTGGTCAATATTTTCATAGAATACGTAATTAGTATTACATCTTGCGGTGCATATGTAACCTCCGTTTGTTTGAAAATTACACGAAACTTGACCATTCTCTAATTGTAGTGTCCATGGCTGACATTTTGGTGCTGAAATATTGAAATATATTTGGATTTTTTAGTGTTTCTTTAATCCGACATTACCTAAAACAGACCACCCAAACTTCTCATAAAAAAAACTATTCTGTTGGTGCGCTTTCATTGATTTAAAGCGGGGTTGTATAGCTGAATGGTTAGCGTGCCCGCGCTGTATCATAAAGCCTGTCATTGAGTCAACTGGCGGGGTTTCCAATCCCCGGTTGTACGTGGCAAGGAGTAGGGTCGCCTGTCCAACCCCGTGGGTTTTCTCTGGGTCCTCCCACTGCTAAAGACACCTACGCGCAAGCGAATTATTGAAATAAAATTAAATCATATGTTAGTCCCGAAATGACCTAGTTTGGATCGAGTGGACGGTAAACCTCATTTCTCTCTCATTAATTAAAAGAGCTCGGGGATCAACGGGAGATAGTCAAGCTTTAGCAGTGACAAAGGGAGAGAGAGAGAGAGGGAGGGAGAGAGAGAGTGGGGGGTAACGTCCACTCAACACAAACTAGGTAATTTCGGGACTAACATATGGTTTAATTTTATTTCAATTATTCGATTGCGCGTAGGGGGTCTTAGCAGTGGAAGGAAACTGGAACACCCGGGAAAAACCCAAGAGGTGTGACAAGCGACCTTACTCCTTGCCACGTACAACCAGAAATTCGTAACCACGCCAGTTGACTCCATGACAGGCTTTATGATACAGTGCAAACGCGCTAACCATTCGGCCATCCAACCCCCCAGTGACATAGGGACCAATGAAATACTTATTGTGCTATGAAAATATATAATTATACTTACCGGAGACTGATATTTGAACAACACACTGGTCCGTGTTGCCACTGTTGTCCGCAGCCGTTATGGTATTGGTGTACGTCTTACCAATACTGTAACGATCTATTCGTATTATATCCACTGTCCCTTTAACCGTTACAAAACCAGAATCATCGCTGGAGGCAATTACTAAAGAATTAACGTCATACTGTCTGACGTCATTCTCGTTATTTAAAGTAATAGTAAAGGACGTCTGACAACTAATAACAGGTGCCCGGTCGTCTGAAAAAAAAACAAAATGAAGAAAATGTTAGAAAAATATGATGTCTACAGGTAGGTTGAAGATGCTACATGGTGGTTCTACAGGGTGAACACCAAATTACCTTTTATTTCACCCGGATTAAGGGATGATGGTGTGGGGGGGGGGGGTTGCATCTGACAACGAAATAATAGGGACCCTTCGCATTGGTACGAAAACGAATACGAAAGCAAAGAAGAAAACGAATACGATTCATGTGTACTTGTAACATCAATCCGTAATGAGCGTTCGACAAGTGAAAAACGTTGGATTTACGTAGGTATGCAAACAAAAAATGTTTCTTGTCTCATATATTGTTTCTTGTGTAGAATTCATAGAAAGTGTTCAAAATCAATAATATGCTTGAGTTGTTGTACATCGGATGGGACCAAAAAGTTTGAGATATTATGTTGACGAAACTTAAAACTAATCTCTTTATTTTATTTAAATCTCCTTAACTTTGCCAAGTTGTCCGAACGGAGCGAAAATTGAGGCTACTTTAAATTATAATCCTTTATTTTAGCTTAGTTGAATATTTCTGTAAAAAAAAACAATATCAACAAAATTACCCTTGATCTTGATGTCAAAAGAGCAGGTTGCTTGGTTACCAGCATGATCTGTAGCTCTATAACTCACAAACTGGTTGGCCTTGACAACATGATCAACAGAGAATGTAGGTGGCGTTATCTCCAAACTAGCAATCATATTACTGTTGTCGGTACCACGAGGTGTAGGAATTCCTGCCGTCGACATTTTACTGACAATGACGTCATTAACAGGACAATCAGTAAATGTCGGAACTAATTTATCTGAAATAATAAACGAAGCGAGGTGAAGACCTGCAATCTGAGATGGTAAATTGAAGAATTTGCCCCAGGCAGTGCACTAACATGATGTAAACTATTTGACAAATGGACTGGCGATTTCACATCAATTAACCAGAAATTTGTGATTTCGCAAACTCAATATCGATGGATTAATCTTTAAGATCGAAATTGAAAATAATTTATGAAGGCCACAACTAATATATTTTCTGTTTTTCAGTACACTTGATTTGCTTTGTATTTATTGGGGTCTTTGGGGGGGGGGGGACATTTTAAAACCGAAAGTACTTGGTTGCACTTTTCAAAAGTCTCTAGTTCCATTTGTTTTAGTTTTAAAATTTTAAATTGAACATCTTTCGTGTTATTCGCGACCCAGAGGTAGTGATCATTAAATCAAGTTGGCCTAACACAAATTTGAAACTTACCGATACACTGAGGCATGGTTGAATTCCACTGTAGAGCATTTCTAGTCGAGTCCCAAAAACACATCAATGAATTTGTTTGAGACGGACCGTAACCATAACGACGACATGTATAACTAACAAGGCTGTATTCTTCATAGGATGACGACACCTGCAAACCACCAGGGGGAGTACCTGGGTCGGAACATGTTGGACCTTTTTAAAATAAACACAAAATCATTTAGATAAAAAATATGTTTTGAAATACAAATTGTCACAAACTAAAATCTTAAAATATCCATCCAATTTCCCATTTGGATATGGACAAAACTTCTTTATCGCTTCAAACAATCAACTAATTTCAGGACAAAGAATGTTTTCAGCCACATCATCCTCAGAAATACCATCGACATTTTCCGTCACAGATAATAATAATAATAATGTATATTTGTAATGTGCTTAATAATCCATCCTTATAAACATGCTCAAAGCGCAACACATTCATGAGTCTTACTATTGTCAGTGGAGTAGGACTTCTTGCTGGGCAAGGGTAAAATATAGTTGTTCGCTCGGGCCGAAAAATTGGTGTCCCTTCCACACATTGGCGCGCACATGGATTGTGCTCGCAAAATACGTCATGGCAGGTCATTACGCGGGAAGATAACGATTTTGGTTGTAATTCACTGTAATCGAGGTTTCATTTAATTTTGTGTTTTAGCATTAATTTCTTTCACATTTATTCAATATAAAGTTTGAAAATTGGTAAAAATCATTTAAAATCATCAAAAAACATTTCAATTTTTTTGTGTCCAGTTAAAGATGACCTTTCAATTTTGATAGTGCACGTCACATTTACAAGTGTTTAATTTCTCAATCACCAGAGTTACAGTGTAATATAATTGATTTTTACCTGGGCATCTCAGATCTCCGAAATCCCAATGTCCATCGACTCCACATCTCACTGTAGTACCGGAGTTAGCAGTACTACTTCCTGCTAGCTGAAACCACGGAGTACGACAGTTGAAGATGAACGAACAACCGTAAGTGGTACAAGAGTAGGAATATTGTAAAGTTCCAGAAAAGCGGGTTGGTACACCACAATCTATCACTGAAAATACAGAATATTCAAAATGTGAAAATAGAAATATTTCGAAGGTGAAAACACAAATATTTCTAAGGTGGAATCAAAAGCAATCAAGTGTGGAAATGAAACATACCTTTATTTAGTGTTCTCAACTCTAAGTTCTTAGTTCATCGTCCTTAATTCTTATGTCTTAATGTGTTGTCGTAATTCGATATTGGTACATTTGAATTTAAAATCAATATTTGTTTCACAAATCAGACATTTGTCATATCAGATTTGTAATTCGTACGGACAATGATTAAATAACTAAGAAATAAGAACACTGAAGAAAGAGCTGTTAGGTCTTTCACAACCAGGAGATGAAAATAAAAGCAATGAAGAGTTGACACAGAAGCAATGAAGAGTTGACACAGAAGCAATGAAGAGGTGACACAAAAGCAATGAAGAGGTGACACAAAAGCAATGAAGAGGTGACACAAAAGCAATGAAGAGGTGACACAAAAGCAATCGAGGTGAATATAAAACTGTTCACGGGGTGAAAATAAAAAAAATGCAAGAGGAAACCCCAAACTCCATCTTGATGAACTAAAAATACGAATATTTCGTGAAGCGAAAATAATGCCAATAAGTCCCACATACTGAGCAATGATGGCACTTCGAATATATTCATTGTATTTTATCGGCCATTTTACAAATTCGTCAAAGGTAAACATTCGATCACAATTAAATATTTCCCAATAAAGCTATTGTACAGTAACGTTACCTGGGCATTCAAGACTTCCTGAGAGAACTCTGTAGTCTCGAGTAGCCTGGTTGTAAATACAGGCTCGTCGTTCAGTTTGTATCTGATTATTTGGTAGAGTACAGGTCAAAGTAAAATAGTCTTTATAGTTGATGGATGATTGTGGCGAGATGGTCAGACCATTAGATGTAGGCGGTATACCAGGTGGTGAACAGGTTACCGCTGAAAATACGTAAACTAACATAATCAAAATATTTAGTGTACATTTATTAATTATCAATCTGTGCTTCATCTAACAACTATTCCCTCAAAGAGGGGTTAAGATGGCCTAGTGGTCTAGAGTGCCGCGCTTTGACCTCTAGCTGGCCGGTCACCCCCAGCTTGCGGCTGTGGTTTCTAGCCCTGGTGTGAGCATATGAGGCATGGAGATAGGGGCGCCTTCTCAACCTCGTAGGTTTCCTCCGGGCACTCCGGTTTCCTCTCACTGCTTAAGACCCCTACGCGCTAGTCCCAAAATGACCTAGTTGTGTCGAGTGGAAGTTATACCCCATTTTTTTCTATTCCCTCAAATGTGATTAGGGAACAAATTAGCAAATTTGTCTAAACTTAATGCTGTGGCATTACATACTTGTACGCAGTTTTTCCGCCTCTCGGATATTCCTGTTATATCTGGCTAATATCTTACGTCTTGTCCATAAAGAAATCAAAATTATTCTTCATGAAACAAGAATGGAAAAACTAGATTTTAAAACCTTGTTATAAAATTATAATTACATACCTGAACAAGTTGGTGGTTGTCCGTTCCAGCTTCCGTTACTACCACACGTTAGAGTTGCTGCCCCTTGTGTGACGTATCCAACATTACAAACGTATGTAACGCTATCACCGACATTAAAGCTGGTTTTACTTGTGACCGAACGGCCATTAACGATATACTGTGGAGGTGAAGGACATTGTACGGCTGAAACATAATCAGGAATAAATGAAATGGTGTTTCTGCACCAACAGGCTATAGAGGACGGTATACACACGGTAACTGTTTTCCGTCTTTTCCAAACAACTAGACAGTGTACATAACAGATACATGATAATAAAGTTATTGGTGATGTTTTTAAAAATATGTATAAGTATAATTCAACAAGATATGACATGTTAGTCAAATTTAAGTATATACAAAGCTTTGTACAAAGATATTTCTCATCAACTGGATTGAAGTTGAAGGTTAGTCTGAGAATGCTCTTTAAACTTGGGGCCTAGTCTTAAATATGAGTTTTTACTGATTATAAATATATTAAATTCCAAGACACTTTAAACTGGTTGTACTCACATAGACATGTATGACCATAATGGTAAACATTCCAAGATTCCAGTCCCGTTTCTCCAGAAGGAATATTGGCGCCATTTTGTCCATTGGTAGTAAACAGAACGTAGTTACTATAGCAACTACATGTATAAGAACCCTGGGTATTGGAACAGATTTGATCACAGTCACCATTATTCACTGAACATTCATTTATATCTGAAATGGAAATTAGATATAAGTCCATAGCTAGAAAACTTCACCAATGCGAAATACATGCCAGATAACCCCCCTTATAAATACCTCAAATGAAGAGTGGATATACATGAAATTGGGTTTGACGTCCTACTTTGCTGCACCGTCTATAATGAAGACAGACGGTTATATATAAGTCTATAGCTGTACCCCACGGAAGGTAAGAGTGACATTTATAAGTAGTTTAGATACTGGTTTGTATGAGAGCATATCAGTCGTTCATCGCAGCAAGAGCAAGAATACCCATTTCATGTCACATGATCTACATCCGCCATTGTTTTCGATACTAATCACCAGCTGCGGTAGATTTGCGAAACGTTATTATTCTAAAAACAAACACAAAGAACCACTCCATTTAAAGAAGGCTACTGGGTAAAGCCGGGTGGTTTCACACCCTAACTAACAGAATACGACTTAATGGTGGGAAATGAAGACGAGTATATGCCATACAGTGTGCTATGATGTAAATTTTGCTCAGACAAGGCGCTATCGGGTTCCGTCCCATCCGAAAGATTAGATACTGTCCTCGTCAGGCCCTTTGACCTGCATCACTAACAAGGGGAACCTCGCAAGAGGGTACATAATAAGATCTTACCGTTACATAAATGGCGAGAGAGTACATAAATACAATTAAATGGCGAGAGAGTACATAATAAGATCTCACCTTTACATATATGGGAGGGAAGAGAGTATATGAATACGACTAAATGGCGAGGGAGTACATAATAAGGTCTCACCATTACATAAATGGCGAGAGAGTACATAATAAAGTCTCACCATTACATAAATGGCGAGAGAGTACATAATAAGATCTTTCCATTACATAAATGGCGAGAGAGTACATAATAAGGTCTCACCATTACATAAATGGTGGGGGAATACATTATAAGATCTCGCCATTACATAAATGGCGAGAGGGTACATAAGATCTCATCATTACATAAATGGCCAGAGAGTACATAATATTATCTAACCATTACATAAATGGTGGGGGAATACATTATGAGGTCTCACCATTACATAAATGGCGAGAGAGTGCATAAAAAGAACTTACCATTACATAATGGCGAGAGAGTACATAATAAGAGCTCACCATTACATAAATGGCGAGAGAGTACATAATAAGATCTCACCATTACATAAATGGTGAGAGAGTATATAATAAGGTCTCACCATTACATAAATGGCGAGAGAGTATATGAATAGGACTAACGGGCGAGAGAGTACACAATAAGATCTCACCATTATATAAATGGCGAGAGAGAACATAATAAGATCTTACTATTGCATAAATGGTGAGAGAATACATAATAAGATCTTGCAATTACATAAATGGGAAGAGAGTGCATAATAAGGTCTCACCATTACATAAATGACAAGAAAAGTACTTAATAAGATCTTACCATTAAATAAATGGCGAGAGAGTACATAGTAAGATCTTACCATTACATAAATGACACGAGAGTACATAACAAGATCTTACCATTACATAACTGGCGAGCGGGTACATAATAAGCTCTCACCATTACATAACTGGCGAGAGTATATGAATATGATTACATGGCGAGCGAGTACATAATAAGATCTTACCATTACATAAATGGTGAGAGAGTGCATAAAAATATCTTACCATTACATAAATGGCGAGAGAGTATATGAATAGGACTAACGGGCGAAAGAGTACATAATAAGATCTTACCATTACATGAAGTACGACTGAATGAGGAGAGAGTATAACCAGGATTACAGGTACAGGTAAAACTACCAATAGTATCAGTACAAGTTGATGATACACAGTTAGCTGATCCTGTTCGACATTCATCTATATCTGCAAATATATATATATATATATATGTATATATATCAAATTTATATATTATATAATCCTTTAGTGGCATCTAGTGATTGGAGACAAAACTTAACTAAAACGGTTATATGGGAAAACAATCACTGGTTTATTATTCACAAGCACTACGTTTCGATAAGTATCCTCTTATCGTTATCAAGCACAATGACATTTAGTATTAAATATTGTAATCGAATCCATCATTTATTGTATAAGTTATCTGCTGAAAAATACTATGCTCATCCAGAAATGTTATCAGATCACCATGTCCCCCTGGGTCTTGGTCATTTGTCTCTGTTGTCTATGCAAGTATAGATATTTATTTCTATAAACAGTACCAGAACAAGAACAGCCCATTTTTGCAATGTCCAGTTACTTTAGTATTGTCAATAAAATATCCACCGATGATGATAGAAGTCACTGGGTGTGAGAGAGAGAGAGGAATGGGGTTTAACATCCACTCACCACAAACTAGGTAATTTCGGGACTAACATATGGTTTCATTTTTTTCAATAATTTCTTGCGCGTAGGGATCTTTAGCAGTGGGGGGAAACTGGAGGACCTTACTCCTTGTCACGTTCAACGGGGATTCGAAACAATTGAGTTGACGCAATGACAGTCTTCATGATACAGCACGCACGTGCTAACCTTTCGGCCATCCTACCCCCCAGTAATTGGGTGACTCCCACAGCTATACTTAAAAACGACGAAAAAAATTAATTCATATTACTTACTGATACAGGTTGGTGGGGTTTCTCCACAAATAAAAGCTGGTGTGCTGCCGGATATCTGGTAACCTTGGTTACATACTAACGTTAACTGGTCACCTTTATAATATTGACCAGACGGGGAGATAACCCCATTTTCTATATTAGTATATCCACATCTCACACCTGGTAAATATAAGTTATATATTTCAAGTCTTATAAACCAATAGATTTAAAGTCAGAACTGTGGAATCCCCAGTCAATACTATTTTTAAGAATCAAATAATACTTTTTAAAAAGAGCAAAGCGATATATCTATCAATATCGATTTTATGTCATATTTATATTCCATGATCGGTCTTTAAAGTTTGACACTATATTCTAACTGAATAATACCATCGTCCATCATCAGGACATTTGACAAAAATCTTTATTGGGGAGTTTTGTCGTGTATTTTGTACACGGCGAACAGTCCATATGCTGATTACACTAGTTTGCCATATTACACTATTTTGCCTATACCGTTTTTTTAGGAATTCGAATTTTGTCTGATACTTTGGATTGTTCGTAAGTGGTTTTATTTTATTAGTAAGAAACATTTTTAAAACCGGTGTTCAGAAATAGAGGCGGAATAGTTTGGAAATGGTTGACAATAATTAGAGATTGATATGTAGAAAGCTATTAACTTACGTGAACAGGTAGGCACAGAGTTTGACCATTGTCCGTTGTTACAGGTAAGTATATTACTGCCTACTATTTCATAGCCATTAATACAGGTATACTGTAATACTGATCCCTGATTATAACCATTACCATATAATACCCCCATATTACCATTATTAATACCAAACTGAGCTGAACACGATGTAGCTGAAATATCAAATAACGTCATGTATAATATTACCATTATTTATACCAAACTTAGCGGAACAAGACGTAGCTGAAATATCAAATAACGTCATGTATAGCATTACCATTATCAATATCAAGCTGATCATGGCGTAGCTAAAATATCAAATAACGTCATGTATAATATTACCATTATTTATACTAAACTTAGTGGAACACGCCTAGCCTAGATATCACATAATGTAAAGTTAACTGGTGAATACAGGGATGGGTTCAGAAATAAGTTTAAATGATACGATATTCAAGACAATGTTTTATATTACCACGTGTACTATTAATAAGAGGCGTACCCCCGCCCCCATGTGTGACGCCCATGCTATTAATATAGTAATAGAGAGCAAACAGAATGCCACAGTGATTAGGGGGCTGGATCAATGAACACATGGCGATACGGTGGTAGGTTTTCGAATTCATGTTTCCTTCAAACAGAGACCTACGTGCTTTGTGAATAGGTTTCTATAAAATATATAGCTACCATTTAAAAGATTAGTATACTATTCTGTAAGACGCATCTCATTAGTTTTACATCTTACAGGCAACGTAAGTTTCGTACGACACAAGTTATTTCCATCGACGCAGTCGTATCATCCATGAGACAAGTTCGTCATGCATGAGACAATTTCGTCATACATGAGACAAGGTTCGTCATCCATGAGACAAGTTCGTCATCCATGAGACAAGTTCGTCATCCATGAGACAAGTTCGTCATCCACGAGACAAGTTCGTCATCCATGAGACAAGTTCGTCATACCACCGACGCAGTCATATCATCTATGAGACAAGTTATTACATCTACGCAGTCGTATCTACTAAGATAGCACATGCGATGAATCTAATATTGGTATCGACATTTGCGGAGACATGAGGCCATATGAAAGGCAAGAACCTCAGAATGACGTCTGTGTCTACAGCCGAATATTCCACAACTTCGTCCTCTTAATTTATTTTGATCATTTAATACATAAAATATTGTTGTTCACCCATAAAAATAATAAACATGTACAATTACCATAACAGGATGGACCATTATCCCACAAACCGGAACTCTTACAAGTAATGGTGGCATCCCGAGTCCTATTGTAACCATAGTTACAAGCATATGTTGCTGTGGAACCAGAATATGGTCCCGTGCTAGATATCAGGTATCCATTGGTAACAGAGGGAACAGCCCCACACGGCACGCCTGTGGGTTAAAATAATAAAATCAGTTGCTTCATTGGCTATTTAACAAAGACATACACAGGAACAAGATAAATATATATGGTATAAAGTTCAACGCAGAAGAGTGTGGGAGGGGGTGGGCGTAATATCCAGTTTTTGGTTATTCCAAACAGGCGCAATGAAAGGGGTCCCGGTACATCTTTCCGTCCCATGAAGCCCAAACTGTGGGGGTGGGTGGGAAGGGTGCATAAATATCTAAAAAAAAAATGGTGTCCTAATAGAGATTTTATTATAGTTCAGTGTGAGTATGAGTTTCGGTTATTTTAAGAGAAATAAATATTTGTATGGCAGTATTCTGGGGTATTTTATAATCTGAATGCCCTTGCACATCGTTCGTTCCTTGGGTTTAACATCCACTCCCGCAGACAATCTTTGTACATGTGTGCGGCATTAAACAATTATCTCGCCCTGTCATAAATCCCTCACCAACTCTGATTCCAGATTGGGTACTTACGTGAACAGGTTGGTATTTCTTTATTCCAAGAGCCGCCGTTTGTACAAAGTAACGAAATGCTCGAATGTCCGGTGTATATTTGGTTAGAAAAGACTTGGTCAGTTATACAGGTAACTGTGATGACCTCATTATGGCTGTATTTAGAATAATACGGTTCAACTTTAATAGTAGGATCATTTAAACCATTACATCCTGAAATTATATAAATCATTACTATAACTTAATCCATTAGATCCTGAAATTATATAAAATATAAACCATTACATCCTGAAATTATACAAAACTTAAACCATTACATCCTGAAATTATATAAAACTTGAACCATTACATCCTGAAATTATATAAAACTTGAACCATTACATCCTGAAATTATATTAAACTTAAACCATTACATCCTGAAATTATATAAAACTTAAACCATTACACCCTGAAATTATATTAAACTTAAACCATTACATCCTGAAATTATATAAAATATAAACCATTACATCCTGAAATTATATTAAACTTAAACCATTACACCCTGAAATTATATTAAACTTAAACCATTACACCCTGAAATTATATTAAACTTAAACCATTAAATCCTGAAATTATATAAAACTTAAACCATTACATCCTGAAATTATATAAAACTTGAACCATTACATCCTGAAATTATATAAAACTTGAACCATTACATCCTGAAATTATATTAAACTTAAACCATTACATCCTGAAATTATATAAAACTTAAACCATTACACCCTGAAATTATATTAAACTTAAACCATTACATCCTGAAATTATATAAAACTTAAACCATTACATCCTGAAATTATATAAAACTTAAACCATTACACCCTGAAATTATATTAAACTTGAACCATTACATCCTGAAATTATATAAAACTATTAGGTTCACCACCAATTTGTGCTGTTTTTTCACCTCACCCAATCTTTTGATATCGGACTGGGGTGTCACGATTTTTAGTCACAGCTTTGACTAATAGAAAATGGTCCAAAAAGAGTCTTGGAATCTTGCATTCTGAAGGAAACATCGTCCATTGTAAAACATAAATCTGTCAAGTGTTCAACCAAGTTTAATGAAAGGATAACACCTACCTGCCGAGAAACTAGCCTTAAAACCTTTCTCTTGTCCAAGAGCACTAGTCATAAACTGTATGTACAACCTTCCACTGGGAGAAACAATAGTTCCTGGAGCTGTGGTGCCACTAAAACCATTTCCAGTATGGGCAGCGTCAGACGGTCCGTTACTTTTGTATACCTATATAATTATAAAAAAGTGTAATTCATTTGATTTTTATACCTATTAGATATGTCAGCATCCGGTAAAAATGGTCATTAGCCAGTGCCGCACTACGAGTCGTATGCTGGCATATGAGTTAATACCGGAAATGATCGGCATATGTGGCGCGCACTTCAAACTGGGGTCGGCAGCAAACGAGTTAAAAGAGGTCGAGATATCTATGCAAAGAAATGAGGAGCCGCTGTTAATTCTTATTCAGAACATCTACGTACATTTTATATCTTAAAGTCTCACCGGCTGTCAATAAAGTGAGAATCTGACACTCCAGATGATAACATCACCAATGCAACGAGGGTTCAATCCCAGCTCAGGGCAAGAACTTTGTCGTTGTAAGAGAGAGGGATATTCGGTCTCCCGTCCGATCAGGCAGGTTTTCCCCGAGTTGTACCGTTTCTTCCTGCAGTAATGATCGAAATCATTTGCACGATCTGCGCCAAGGGTCAAATTGAAAATAAGCCTCAGGCTTAATTTGCTACGCTTGTAAAATGATGAGATTATTATTATTATTATTGTCAGGCACAAATTATCCCACAATATATATATGAATGACTTACTAATATACGTGCATTGGTTTCATGGTAACTTTATTTCACATTTTGCAACGGGTGTTACTCGATAATTAATAGTTCATTTGTAATTTCAAAATAATATTATCAAAAATATGATGTTTATCGGTACCTTGAGGATATCTTTGTCCTGTTCCAAACGAAAAACGGGGTCAAAGTTGAGAGTGAGTGAAGTTCCTGTAAGTGAGTAAATTGTCCAGGAACATTGCAAGATATTGGGATAAAGACCACGTGCATAACCTGGCGAAATGATCTCCCCTTGATTCGATCTGATCGTAAAATCACAACCTGAAACGGAATAACAAAAATTGATACAACATGAATATGAGTTCGTATATTTTTACTACATGGTAAGTCCAATTACATAATATTTATTTCTAAATTATTAAATTCCCTTGAAAAGTTGGCATCCATGTAAAAGATCTCTTGACAGTTGGAATTCGAGATAAGAGTAGGCTATTATAGTGCCGCTGTCGGAGAAAAAACCCTTATAGCACACTAAATGGTGTATGCCCGTCTTCATAAGCCCAGAAGGAGCAGAACAACAAGGCATTAAACCTCATTTCCTGGAAAAGTTGTTATCTGCATGGATATTTATAATTCAAAGCATTAAGGTCTCAGTAAATTCTGAACGGTTTCGGAGATCAGATATGATCATATGCCGGTAGGTTAAAGGGACAATACCACTCTTGCTGGCTTGACGGGTCCAGAAAAAAAAATAGCCCAAGTACAATTTGTTGACCAGAATAATGATTGGGACATATTATTCAGTTACAACAATAGTGGTATTGGGGCTTTAACTTTCTGGATTGTACCTACCTTCTATATAAGTAAAGAGAAATCCTCTTCTGTCTATTATATCTGTTGTTCCAGTATTATAATAGATATAGAGATTATTGCTGGTTGATATAATCTGATCGTCTACACTATCATGACGTAGTTTTAATAATATGGGTGAGGCAGGATTGTCACCGTCATGTATAGTTATCTCCCCTGATACAGATATATCTAAATCTACCACCTGCAATACACAATTAGAAATAAAATAAAATACAATCGGGTTTAAAGTCCTAGTATTCTGATCCAACTGGGCTACTGAATACGGGCACGTCTCGTGCAGTGTGCTATAGAGGACATTTTGCGCAGCGGCCTACTATTATATCGAATTTATCGTTGTAAGTGAGAGGGATATTCGGTCTCCCGTCCGATCAGGCAGGTTTCCCCAAGTTCTTCGGTTTCTTCCTGCAGTAATGATCGAAATCATTCGCACGATCTGTGCCAAGGGCCAAATTGGGAAAAGGCCTCAGGCCTAAATTGCTACCCTTGTAAAATGACGCGATTATTATTATTATTATTATAATTCCAATTATCAGGGGTTCCTTTGCGTCCATACTAATGTGTACAAGGAACCTTGGGTTTTCGTCCCATCCGAACGACTATGCTGTCTCGCGATAAGACCCCCGCCCTACGCTAGTGACAAGGGGATATTAGAAATAAACCACCATATAAAGTTTCTAAACATGTGAAGCTTTGGCCTAATACCTAGGATTTTAGTGAAGGCATTTGGACATGCTTCATCTTTCTCGATAGCCAAACAGAAATAGAAACAGAAAATGTGATTTTAAGTTTACTCGATTCTAACCATGTAATTTTAGGATTAAAAGGTCGCGTATTAGTTTTATCATTAGAGGAAGAAACCCGACGAAGCCGCACGAAGCAGCCTTGAATTACAACCAAGAGACTTGAATCAATGACAGACCTTCTGATCTAAAGTACAATAGCACCCAATTTAATTGTGACGTAAATGAGCTTGCGTTAAAATATTTACCTCTAATGTTATCACTTTAGAACCGGTAGACGAGATTACCCAGGAGGTCACAAGGTTATCTACACAATAAACAGGATACAGGGGAGATTTCAACTGTCTGGATGTTCCAACTGCTTGAAGCGGAGACTGGCCTAGCGGAAGACTGGATAAAACTGGAAGACATTTTTTAAAATTAAAATAAGATCAAATATTTTTAATAGTTTAATCATTTCACAGTTGCAATGTGGCAAATTCTGAACTAAATTATTAATCTAGTTACAGTTGATAAATAAATAAGAGAGAACGAGAGAAATGGGAATTGACGTCCACTCTACACAATCTATATCATTTCGGGACTAACGTACGGTTCAATTTTATCTCAACCGTTTACATGTGGTAGTGGACTTTTAGCAGTAGGAAGAACCAGAGATAACCCACACCTAGTCACGTACAGGTGGGGGCGAACCACGCCAGTTGACTCAATGGCATCCCTTTACACGCTTGTTAAACCATTCGGCTATCGAATATCGACCTCCTTGACAAATAAATAAAATCATATACTAGTAGTTTCTTCATGATCTGGGGTCTTTTTCACAAAATTTTGACTAAGATAAAATCCAAATTTTAGTCATTTGATTGGATGATATTAGATTTCATTTACTGCTCAGCTAATCAAATGGTAGTATCTACTAAAATTTGGATTTTTATCTTTAGTCAAGATTTCGAGAAACAGGGCCCTGGTTTTAAAATGTTGCGGCTTCCAGATAAAATTTAAAAAATTCTGATCTCGCATTAAAACATTTATATCTTACTTGGGGAACCAATTTCTTGTGGACAGGTTTTGAAGTATATAGTAGAACCAGTAGCAGGAATAAGACTGGGTAACTCAGACAACAGAGTACATCGAAAGGAGTCAAAGAAGGAGGCCACACAGTTTACAAGGTTACTGCATTCAGTCTTACACGACGCCATATTGAAACTTGAAGACGGGATTGTTGTCGCTTGATCATCAGGCTTAAACCCAGAAAGAGGCGCCACTGAACATCGAAAATCTGAAGGAAAATTCACTAACTTTAGTTTCGACTCCATATATGCAAATATCGTGGTATAAAAAAATACATACAAATATTATTAAAGTCCGGAAATGGCGTCATGTGTTCTGAATGATCAGGTAGAACTCCTATAAAGCATTAATTCTTACATTTTCGACTAAAGTCTTAACCTAGTGGTGGAAACGATTTAGCCATTACAATAATTGTGCTGCTTTAAGCAATTAACAGAAAGGAACAAATTTAGAAATATTAAGAGAAGAAAACTTGATAATACCTGATCGCCATAGCAACGTGAAACCAGAAAACTGGGTGGATGAATCAGTGACCAATCGAATGATGGCGATATTATTACTGCTTATGATTGGCTGAAGATTGTTCAGATTCCGTCCGGATAAACGGGAGTGTAGTTTACTAGTCGAGATTGTCACACCACCAACCCAAACCTCTAAATAATCTATACCATCTTCTAAATCAAGCTTGGTAATCTAAAATAAGATGAAACAGTGAGTTGATTTATATATAAAATTAAAACACAAAATGTGAGCAATAGAATGTAAAATTTGCGGGTGTCATGCATATCTCAAATTCTTATTTTGGGGGATTTCCGAATCAGCCCCCTGAATCTTTGTTATAGCTAACCCTTACGCCAACACTGACCCTGGTCCTGGTGTGTAGTACAGACAAACACTGATGTGATCAGAACATGGGATATCAAAGCGTTATTTATATTTTTAAAATAAGGAAGTGTTTATTATTGAACTCACTTGTAATTGTAGGTGTGTTCCTACGTCACCTTCTATATGCCACTGACAGGTAGTACGTGGTAAATATACAGACTGGTTGTTAGGATGGATTATCTCCCCTTGGCTTCCGGTTAAAGCTGTGTTACATCCATTTCCTGTAAATATAATATTTAATATAGCTATATGTGCTGGTTTACACAAACTGACACTATAGGACAATCTGGCATTGTTATAGAAGCAATGTGTGATGGTGTATGCATTTTGTCGTATATACAGGAGAGTTAATCCAGATATACCGGGGAGATAAAATCCATGACCAGACCAGCGTCGTGTTGACAGGGGGAACAATTCGATGCCTAGTGTTAAGTAGACAAGGGAGATAATGCGATTGTCAGCGACAGTATTCGATGGTCGTAATTCCAAAGTCAGCCAATAGTACATATTTGTTTTCAAAGACTGGACAAGAAGTGTTTTCAAAATTTGTGGAAGCATATTCAGAATATTTCAAATTAACAGATAGTCTCTGATCCGTAGTTGATCAAGGTTAAGATATTTACCACACTCTCGTTCATCCAGTCCATCTGGACAGTCATCTGCACCATTACAAACAAACTGGGTGCCAATACACTGGCCGTTTGAACAACGAAACGTATCTGGAATATAGAATAATTTTAGCGTTTATAAGGATTACTGAATGTAATATGATTTGCAGTATCATATTTCCGCCAATAAAAAAAAAGAAACGAACTTGATTTATGTCATTATATGGTGAGGTTTAAAGTGACACTGCATCTTAACCTGGCTTTTGTGGATTTTGGTTCAACCTATTCTTTTCCTGATACTCTAAATCGGTTCTGTAGTTACCGAATAAACGTCCAGTGTCTCACAATTTGACTACACCATTTCTAAGTTTGGCTGATTTGGCCTAACGGATGACTCCATTGATAAAAGACAAGAAGTAGTAAATCCTAAATTCATATACCATCGGAACGACAAGATAACCACCCCTTTTTCATTCCCATACGCGCTACACTACACCTTGGTGGGGATTGAAAAGTCCTAAGTTTCTTCTCTGTCCTCTCCGGGATATACCAATATATACATATCTTGAGTACGGAATTAACACACCTTGATTATTACACGTAATGCATTTTACCTGAAGGACAAGGCGGTGCTTGACAAATAAAGGGACGTAACTCTAAACAGTGTGTCATATACCATCTCCAATCTGTATTTGTTGGTCGTAATGCAGCGCAATCTCCACCTCTGCGATCAGGTTGAAAGTTATCCCACCAACCAACATCCACAAACGTTTGCCTTCCATCGCTCCAAAAACCTTGCTCGGGACTAGAGTCTGGTATTCCTGTTTGACTGAATCCTAAAGAAATAAAATAGAAATATTCAAATTCAAATCAAATTGATACTGCAAAATTATATTATGAGGTTTATATTTTAATTGGGGTGCCGCGTTTGATTAGTTATTAGGACGTTGGCTCGATAACATGGTGGTCCCGTGTTCAACCCGGTGTGGGTTGAGAAAGTTCATCGGATTTTTTCGGCTTGGTTCCCTTTTGTCAGTGGCAAGGGGCAACATATAGTTATTCGGATGGGACGAAAACCGAGGTCCCGTGTACACATTCGGGTGCACGTAAAAGAACCCCAGAAAGTTCGAGTTCGATAAAAGAAGAGAATGCAGTGCCGCTGTCCGACCCAAATGTCCCTCATACAACACTGTATGGCGTATACCCGTCTTCATTAGCCATGTCGGAGTTGCAACGTAGGGCGTTAAACTCCATTCCAGTTCATTTTTTATACCTTGATGTGAAATATCAAAAAAAGCATGGAAACATACCAATCCAGTAGGATTCTGTTTTATTAACAACCAGGGAACTAACAAGGCTTGATAAATCATATCCCGAGGGTTCGGCAAGTTTTCCTCCATATCTGAAATATGTTAAATGGTATAGGTTAACAACGACAGGATGTGTGAACATTTCTAAAACATTGAATACCAAGTTTGGAAACAATATTAGAAACCTGAATACAGTATATGACAACTTATAGCAGTTATATAACACCCGATACTACCTCTATAAAACGTCTAGAACACCTGATACTACTTTTAGAACAACTTCTACGACTTTTAAAACATCTGACACTACCTCTAGAACATCTTATACTACGTCTAGAACACCCGATGCTACTATTAGAACACCTTCTACCACTTCTATAACATCTGATACTATTTCTAGAACATCTTCTACCACTTCTAGAACACCCGATACTACTTCTAGAACATCTTATACTACTTCTATAGCATCTGATACATCTAGAACACCTTCTGCCACTTCTAGAACACTCGATACTACTTCTAGAACACATTCTACCACTTTTTGAACACTCGATACTACTTCTAGTACATCTTATACTACTTCTATAACACCCGATACATCTAGAACACCTTCTACGACTTCTAGAACTCCCGATACCACTTCTAGAACACCTTCTACCACCTCTAGAACACCTGGTACTATTTCTAGAACACCTTCTACCACCTCTAGAACACATGTTACTACCTCTAGAACATCGTATACTACTTCTTGAACACCCGATACTACTTCTAGAACATCTTATACTACTTATGGAACACCCGATACATCTAGAACATTTTATACTACTTCTAGAAAACTTGAAACCACCTATAGAATACCACTGGCGCAAGTTCTGCCAACACCCATGTAACACGGATATCACATCTAGAACAAGTGATTGCATTTCTAGAACAAGGGATGACCCTCCAAGAACATGTGATACCATATGACGTCTCATGTACCTAAACAAGCGGCAAAATTGCAGGTAATTACTGCTACGAGTATAATTCTACCAGGTAGCTTTGGATTCCAAATTCCAAAACCAATATACAGCTCTACAAGTAGTCATAGGTGTCAGGATAACTCTTTCAAGAAGAACAGATACCACTTATATACGATATATCTGAATAGGAAATAACATTTTTGGGGGTTGAATTTAATTTATCATTGATATAATATCTTACCTTTCACAGTATGTTGTAGCTAAAGACCACGTGGTTTTTAATCTAGATACAGGTAAATAACAATTAGCTAATATTTCACTCCAACCTGTAATTAAACAATGATATTATACAGGTGAGAATTCGGATATTCATCCAGCTAATTTAATGTGCAAATTCAATAACGAAATGTCATTCTAAATAATACAGGTCATAATTTATTACAAGGAAACACAGATGTTAACGCAGGTTGTAGATAGTTCATTCCCACATTAATATAAATATATAACAATAAAAAGACAAATATGAAATAAAAAGAAGAACATACAACCTACAGCTTCAGTTTAACTTTCTACTGAGTACGGGGGGGGGGGAATTACCGGGGTAATTAAATCAATGACCACATTCAGAATATCAACTAAAAGAAATCTCGTGATTTAAAGGGACAGTTTGCATCATTTATTTTACACAATAAAACTGGATAATTCTCTGCTAAATTCTAATCTATTTGAAGTCATGTGATTCTTTTCGGAAGAAATACAAATTTTGATCTTCGATGGGTATTTTAGAGGCTGTCCTGTTAATATACTTTAGGAATTTGGAATGTAATTAGACAATGGACATTGGTCCGGTTGGTGGATCTAAAACGCAGGCTACAAGCGAGTTATTTGCCCCTGCGGAGAATCGGATTCAGACCAGTTATTTAATAATCTCGCTTTCGGACATGAACGTAATAGACTTTAGATTCTTATCCGAAGCTTAATGTTAGTTTGGAAAGATTATCCTACATATTACAGACCACCGTGATCTTACATACTAAATATTAAGCGGGTATAGATATAACAGTACATCTAGAACAAACTGCAACAGAAATAATATCTTTGTGAACTGTACAGGTGTGGTCTCTAGTAGGCTACTTCCATAAGAAAAGCGGCAAGTGGACCAGAATATCGCCCAAAAATGCAGACGTTTTTCATCTACGATCTTATTATGACGTCGTAACGTCATTTTGATGGCATTACAACAGTGCGAAATATATGATTTGATCTTGGTAGTAGTAATTATATTACTTTATTTAAGGTGTCATCAGTTGCACATACCTCCCAGGTAGATTCAAAAAAATTATAAATTAGGATTCTTTAATTACAATTCTCAATGGGGGAGGGGTATAATGTATTGTGTGACATTGTGATTTTAATCTAAACAATAAATCCCGTCCTCTTAGTACAATTTAGCTCTTGTACATGTTTAATCTAAAGAAATATGAAATGGTTCTTTTACGTAAAAATGTTAACTTTATATTAATATAATTTAATAGACTTACCCGTCGGACATTGTAGCACTAAATCTTGACTATTCTAGAAGTAAAAAATAAAATTACAATTAAAAAAACACAGGTTTAACCTTATTCATTGTTGCATGCTTGATGTATGTAAAATGTAAACATGGAACGATCAACAATCAAACTGTTAAATAATATATTCTCGTCTTTTCATCGATATCGGTAAATACGTCATTAATTTATTAGCTAGATTCCACAACACATACATAGACGATTGATTGGCTTCTGAACAGAACTCATCCCAATTACTGATGATAGGTTAAATAAATGAAATGGGTTTTAACGTCCTACTGTTCAGCTCTGAACTGGGCTAATAGAAGACGGGTATACGCCATACAGTGTGCTATGAGGGAAAATTGGCACTACAGACTACTCTGATATATAATTCCATCTGTCAAGGGATCTTTTACGTACACGCCAATGTGTACACGGGACCTCGGTTTTTCGTACCATCCGAACGACTAGAAAGCTGTCCTTGTCAGGCCCTCCAACCTGCATCACTAACAAGGGGAAACCACGCCGGAAATTCTAGATGAACATTCTCGGCCAATGCAGGGATCGAATACCCGACCTCCAGGCTAGCCAGGCCCGTATTTAGCGGGGGGGCAAGGGGGGCAGCTGCCCCCCCTGGGAAAAATCGGCGCCCCACCTCGAAAAAACAGGCGCCCCTAATGGGCGCTGAAGGCGCCCTTTCCATTGAACACAATACGAGGCCATCGATTTACATGTCCATATCAGTATGGGCGCCCCATAAAGCCGAGTGACAGGGCGTCCAACTAATGTCACTTGGTTTCATGGGAGCGTCATCAATCATGTCGTTATATATGAGGCGCCCCTCAAATGATGGGGCGCCTCACAATGAGTCACACGATGAACATCACAACTTGGTTGGGCGTCAAAACGGTGTGATCTGTGTGCACCTTATCCCAGAGGACCATCCATAATGACATGATTGGTGGGGCGCCTTATTATGGCAATATATGATTGTTTGGCCGCACATAATGCATAATGCCTTTATCTATTGTCAGAAAATGTAATGGGCGCCCTTTCTATTGGACGCCATACGAAGCCAGCGACTAACGAGTCCATATTCAGTATGGGCGCCCTTTAAAGCCGAGTGAACTTTGGGTAGGCGCCTACTACTAGATTGATGGGACCCCTAACCAATGTCACTTCTATTCATGTCGTTATATGAGGCGCCCCACCACCCAAATGATGAGGCGTCTCATAATGAATTACACGATTAACACCTGACTTGACTGGGCGACCAAAACTGTGTGAGCTGTGGTGTTACTTATCCCGGAGGGGCGCCAATAATGACATGATTGGTGGGGCGCATTATAATGACAATGTATGTTTGTCGGTTCGCACATAATACATAATGTCGAGCGAGAATGTTGGGCGCTCACGACTTGGTCAATGGGGCGCCCAATACAGCATGATTGGGCGCCCCTTGAAGGGCTTGTGTTATATGCGCCCATTATACAGCGCAACCCCCGCATGATCATGGGGAAACAATTCATTTTATCTTGTGTTTATAGACTTGAAGTCGCTTGGTATTGCTCGGCTAGTATCATAGGTCAGCAGGGGCTGTTTATGGTCTGCCACTCGAATTATTAGCGAATCTCAACAGTTATTAATATGTCACTGGCATCCTTCGTATATTAGTGAATTCATTACAAAAATTATTCTAGATATTGAACTCGTTCAAGGTACACACCGTACTTGTTGCCGTTTATAGCGCTTTAGACAATAGATCTGGCAGGGTTGTGCTCGATCTTTTTCAAAGGTGTCAGATACTGCCGCAAACCTGGGCGCCTTGTTTCAAGTATAGATTCAGCGCGCCCCCTTTTCCGGATTTGAAGCGTCCCTTTCGTATAAGTATTTCAGATATTATAAAACTTACTTTAGACTAGAACCCAGTGAGTCCTTACCCGTCGTTCTCCGCGGTATTTTAGTGATTTTTTAGAATTCGCGTTTATTTTTCTGCCAAGAACCTGTCGTTAATGGTAATGAGATTGATTCAAGCCCGCGCCAGGAGTGATAATCTTCAAAATTCAAACAAGTCGCACTCTAAGCCTATTCAAAACATTTCGTTTTTCTCATAAATTAATATAGGTACGCTGAACTCGTATTCCTTCCATCAAATTTTTATAATGATCATAATACGCCAATATCGCAAATTTAAATTTCTGACATTTTCATAGTTCCTCAAGTGCAAACCATATTTTCTAACATTTTCGGGCGCCTGGGGGGGGGTAGACCCTTCTCCGTGGACCGTCAACTGTAGGTACACCGGCGCCCCAAGAAGCCCCATCGGCGCCCCAATCAGCCCTTGCCCCCCTAACATTTTTGGGCTAGATACGGGCCTGGGCTAGCGAATCCGATCCAGCGCATTATTCATTTAGCCACCGTGATTCCCCGATAGTTAAAAGAAACAGAAGTTAGATATGGTGAATTCGGAGACGCTCGTTTCCGAACGTTAGTATAAAAATTTTGATGTTGTAAGGAAAACTTCATTACATGGAACAATCACGAGATAATACCGACAAGGAGAGATATATTATAAATATGTATATGCAATACATAATAGCCGAACTTCAAACGATTTGAAAAATTATTAATAAGTAACATTGTCAAAAAGCTTGCTTTTTTCAGTGATTATTGGGACCCTTTTTGTCAAAATTCCAATTATCCATATCCTCATTGTTTCGGGAATTCCTACACCGTGAGTTTACAATTTGCGGAGGAATATATCTAGACAAATTCCCTCCTTTTAAACAGTTTAACTAACTAATTAATAAAACACTGAATTACGTGAGATATGTTAACAATTCACCAGCTGTTTATCAAATATTCTCTTTTATCGATGTATACTTGGCTAGAATTAGGAGATGCCCTGATAAGTTATTGATTGCGTGTATAGAGACTTGTATTAAACTTCCACCCTTGTCTAAATGGCGGTTTTCATTTAACTAGAATAAACAAACAATATAGGTTATAAAATATTCACTACTAAGCAGGAAGGGGATTACTGCGCGGAAGGACATCGATTCAAGTATGTAATGTTCTACACGAATTCCGTAAAAAAAAAATCTTTTTGCATTTTCATTTAAAATTGCCGGAAACCTACTGGCAGCCTGGAGTGTTTCAGAGCGTGTTAGGTTGCATTAAATTGTATCCTAGATGTTAGGTATATCGGCCTATATAATGAACGTAGCTGGAAGAATGCTATAAGTCTATCTCATTTTCAGGGATATACTGGGAAATTTGAGGCCTGGTGCGGTCGGGGCATTAAACTCTTAACTAGAAGGTCACAGGTTCGCCCGGCGTAGACGGAAAGCCAATAAAAATTACCACGTGTTTGAAAACTTTAGTGAAGGGGGGGGGGGGGGGTACATTAAATCTATGACCCGTGATGTAATGGGGTTTAACGTCCTACTTTTCTGTCTTGAATTTCGTCTGTCAAGGGTTCTTTAACGTGCACCCCAACGTGTATACGGGACTAAAAGGCATTTAAAAATAGGCATATTCGTCTACCAATATGTCATACCGTTATCGAAAAGGTTTAAAGTCGCAACTTTGTAGACGCGTTATTCAAATTTTAGTTTATAATACAAATACTATAATATCTTCCCATTGGGGTGTACCAACAGTAGGTAAATGTAAGTATAAAATGAAACTATTAATCCTTAATCATAGGACATTATTATATAATGAAAATGAAATGGGTTGAAGGTCTTGTTGTTCCGCCCTGCATTATTAATTTATTATATAAAACGTGTTGATGACGTAATATATTGATTATCCAGTATTAATAAGGTGTTATATAGAAATGTAATTGGGTAATAATCGAGGCTATCACAAATTATGATTACATCATGAATAGCTGTGTACTATGACAAGCTTTTGTTAAATAGCAGTATGTATCCTTACGTATTAGCGAGTTTTTCACAAATCATTAATGTACTGTTATATAATAATATTGAACATTCAGCGGATGTGTGGAGTATGGATTTCACAAATCGACAAATGTATTTTCACAAATTGAGAGTTTTGGCGAGGATCTCCCTCCATAGTGGAGCAGGTGCCCTGGTGTCATGTAATCAATGGAGATAAATACCATGTTACAAGATGATGATGACATATATTATCGTTATTATTGAAGATACATTATGGGCGATAAGATAAAGGGCTGACAGTTCTTACTATAATAGTTAACAGTTATGAAAAGGGGATCTGCTGAAAATTTTTGTCAAATTGATCCACTCTGAAACGAGAATTTGGAGAATAAATTTTCGGCCTGTCCTCGAGTATCATTACTCAAGTCGGTACGATAAAAAAAAGATTTAATCATGAATGAGCGTTGAGAGGCATATCGGATCCCAATCCAGTAAATATTGCAGGCTAGCGATGACATCGAGAGTTGACTATGGTGTAGATAAGTTAATTCATGTCTAATCAATAATTAAGATAAAATTCCAGGTCTAAAGAAAGACCTGCAATATGCAGATTTAGCTCTTGTATAATGTATGTTTAATATTTCGTATTGAATTTCCTGGATCTTGTAATTCTACACGGGCGTGCCCATAAAGAACCATTGGCGGCTGAACATTGAAGAAAAACAGTCAAGTTTATACTACCCCGTATCGCCCACGAAACGAAAAATATAGACATTACTGAAGAGACAAAAAAAAACCTATTCCATTTTGAATAGGCTTTTTTTCGTTCGTTTATAACATGCGATTCTTTTTTCTGCTCTTTTTCAAATGTTTTTTGTGCTTTCGTATTAATAGGCGTTTCTTTCTTTTTCTAAAGTTTTTGTTTCTTTATGGGTGTTTCTTGTTATTTTTTTCCTTTTTCAAAGTTAAGGTTTTTAATGGGCATATAAGTTTTTAATTGTTTTAATTACCTATGAAATTTAGTTGAGCGTATCGTCAATATTAGTAAAGAGGTGTTTACACGATAATTATTACTAATCCACACAACTGTCAGATGCAACATGTCGGGCTGGCTGTAGCATTAATCCATCGGATGAGAATAGAACTGATTCTATTCATACAACGAGCAGTCCATCAGCAGACCATTTGTAGGATGAATTCGTCGGATGTGCGCATTGCATCCGACGGTTGTGTTAGTTGGTCTTGTGGTGTAAACGTCGCTTATTAAACTGTATTGATTAGCGAACCGTTTAAAGCTGGAGTCAGTGTAACAAGACAAACATGTTAAATAATATATCGTTTATAATATCATATTGAGTCGGAGCCTAGAACAATATATCATATTTATCTTATTGATAAGATTATTGAGCCAATATGGCGATATATTGATGATGCCTGCAGGGTACAACATCTAAAACGTTAAACAATTATAGCGTTCTATCATGTGCGGTGTTTCTAACTTTGTAACTGAAAGACAATCCTGTACTTAATCCGTTTGCGATTGCTTTCGTTGTCAGTGGGGGGCGTGGTGGCTCAGTGAGTAAGATAATGGTCCACTAAACAGGGGACCTCGGGTTAGCTTCCGGTGTTCGCCGAGCCATTTCCTCGAAATCTTCCGGATCAGATTCCCCTTGTCAGTGGCGCAGGAAGGGCGATCGACCGAGGACAATGTGTAGTCACATTGGCGGGTACGTAAAAGAGCGCTTTGCAGTTTGAATTCGAAATAAATATCAAGCTAATGTCAGGGCAAAATGCCCCTTATAGAACATTGTGTGGCGTATGCCCGTCGTTATTACCCCAGTCGGAACCGAGACGTGGCACGTTAAACCCCGTTTCATTTCAATTCCACTTTCTAGAAAGAAGACGCCACTTTGGTTGCCAACTAATTTAATAAATTATATTTTAAGCCCTGTATTTGAGAAATGGTAGAGTATGTGTAGAATACATTGTATGTTATTACTCCCAACAAAGACGGCATCGGATTGATTTAGTAAAATAATAAAACTACTTTTACTGTGAGTGATCTACTTAAGAGAGGCGTGATCAATAAGTGAGCTGCATTATCGCAAATTCTTACATAATTATTAACAATAAAAATCCTCGATACAGACCACGATCAAACTTACCACTAATTACTCTACTACTTAATCAATATAATATATAATAGGTTTAAAATGATCGGTAATAGATCGAACTGATTGGTTTTGTTATCGATCTATAGGACAAAGAAAAAGCTTAAGTAGATTATTTGAGCTACACCACGAGTTATTTATATGTATGATATAAACTGACGAGTACAATGAGTAAGATGGTATTATTGTATAATATTTTATAATTAGGTTTTTTTTTCATAGATCGAAGAGATTAATCATTCTAATTCCTATAAACAGATCAAATTTAATCGAATGAATCAGACTAGACTGTTGATTGTTGTACACCCACACGCGAGAGAGAGAGAGAGAGAGAGTGTGTGAGAGAGAGAGGGGGAGAGAGAGGGAGAGAGGGCGGTTTGATCAGACTAGACGGTTGAATGTTATACACCCTCAAGAGAGAGAGAAATGGGGTTTAACGTCCACTCAACACAACTTTATAGGTCATTTCGGGACTACCCACAAGAGAGAGGGGGAGAGAGAGGGGAGAGGGAGAGGGCGAGAGAGCGAAAGAGACGCAACCTAGGCCTCTTCGGGGTTTTAGGCTTAACATTTGTTAACATTTCATTTCAATAAGTCGCCTGCGCGTAAGGGTCTTTAGCAGTGGAGATGGGGGAACTGGGGACCCGCAATAAACCAACGAGGTTATGCAGGCGATCCTACTGTTTGTCGCGCCATGTGTAGGATTAAAATCACGCAATTGAACTTAATGCCAGACCATATGATCTAAGCCTAGTGTTGAGTTATAACCGAATGTGTGGGGTCCATTGTCGACATTGTAAAAAAAATGAGAGAGAAGGATCCACTCGACGCATATTAGGCCTTTTCGGGACTAACATTGGCTACAATTTCATTTCAATAATTCTCTTGCACAAAAGGGTCTCTGAAAATGGAGGAGGAGAATCCGAAGAAAACCCACGAAGTTAAGCAAGCAACCCTACTCTTCGTTGGGGAGGGGCAGCAACCCTACAATAAGCACGTTCAACGCCAGATTTTAAGATCAAAAACGCATGCGTTAGAAAATTCTGCCACCCGATTCCCACAACTGTATTGCGATTTAGACATTTCCCATTTGTTAAATGAAATGGGGTTTAACATCCTTTTTCTCTGCGGGAGATTGTCTACCTTTGATAATTTCATAAATTCATAAACGTGGAATTTCTTCATTTAATATTTAACATGAATGTTTTTTAATATATTTATTTATTTAATAAATTTGGACCAACCTTGAGAATAGCCAAATTCTGACTGAGATTACACGGCCAAATGGTGGTTCATAGTATTCGTGATGAAAATAAAGCTGGTACTTATTTTTCGCGTGATAGTTTCGTACGATTGTTTATATCACACAATGCTATCCGTTAATAATAATGGCTATCGACTTATGAAACAAAGTTAACAAAATAAACCACGTCCAATGGTCAACAGTGGTGGGTCTCTGATATTATTTTTGTTAATAAAAACAGAGTTATATTTATAATGAAAATATACTGGGAGATATTTCTATTGTTTAGATAATCTGATTGGTATTTACTGATCGACGACAGAATTTATATTAAGTGAACAGTCCAATATGGAGAGAGAAATGGGGTTTAACGTCCACTCGACACAAACTATGTCATTTCGGGACTAAAATATGGACTTTTCAATTTAAACCAAGGTGTAGTCGTTCGGATGGTGTATGAATTTAGGATTAACTGAGAGAGCGATAGAGCGAGAGAGAGAGAGAGGCGGAGAGGGAGGGAGGGGGGAGAGATAACGTCCACTCGACACAAACCAGGTCATTTCGGGACTAACATTTTTTTTTAAATTTTATTTCAATAATTCGCTTGCGCGTAGGGGTCTTTAGCAGTGGGAGGAAACCGGAGGACCCGGAGAAAATCCATGAGGTTGAACAAGAGACCCTACATACAAACGGTGATTCGAAACCCCGCCAGTTGACTCAATGACAGGCTTTATGTGCAGCGCGCACGTACTAACCATTCAGCCATCAAACACCCCCGAACAGTCAAATAGTATATGGTATACACCAAGGGCTTGAAGCTACAAACACTAGCCGGTCGCTTACTAAATCGATGTTCTGGGGGTCGGTCCCGGTGGGGTTTTTTCCTTTTGCTATGTCTAGTGGATCGGATAGTATAAAAAAATAAGGTTTATGAAAAATTGGTGTGTGCGTAAAGGAATCCATGGCACTTGGAATTCGATGAATGGTGAGCGGAAACGTTGCTACCCAAGCAAAATATCCCTCGGAGTACAATGCGTCGTATGTGTCCGTCTCAGTTAATCCCGTTCCATATACTACTAGTTAGGGGTCACAGTCGGTTTCCACCTATCGCAGACTAGTGGTATGAAAGTATATGGAAGTGGTAGAGAGAGAGAAATAGGGTTTAGGGTTTAACGTCCACACGACACAAACTAGGTCATTTCGAAAATAACACATGGTTCGATTTTATTTCAATAATTCACTTACGGGTAGGGGTCTTTAGCAGTTGAAACCGAAGGACCCGGAGAAAACCTACGAGGTTGGAAAGGCCACCCTACTCCTTGTCACGTTCAGTCGGGGAATGGAAACAACGCCAGTTGACTCAATGACAGACCGTATGATACAGCGCAGCGCGGCAACATTTCGGCCATTCGACCCCCCCTCCCACGGTTTGAAATAAAATGCATTGTACAAACCGAACGGCTAAACGCAGTACCTTGTCAGGTTTTTACCGGCGAGATCCTTCTGATAAAATAAACGTTATATTAATTTCGTTTTATTGAATAAATGATTTGTAAAAGTGGAATACTCTAAACTGTCAAATAGTATCTGCATTTGGAAATTCAAAATGCATAGGTTTTAAGACTTAAAATGCGTATTCGCATTAAAGCGTTAATAATACGTGTGTATATCGTAGTATATTACTATATAGTTAATATAAGTTAATTATAAACTAAAGGTATGGTATTAATATACTCCTACTGTATACAACTACAGGTATGGTCTATTGTTCAATATACCACACTTAGTTCATGACAATACATACACTATATAGATATATTGTCTTGTATATCAACTAGTTTATTCAGGTGTAACGGGGATATACAGGTTTATATAAAGGTGCAAATGGGTATATTCAAAATAAAAAGCACATGTGAAACTATATTTTGCATATGAGAGAGAGGTGGGGAGGGGGCGGGAGAGAGAGTGTGAGCGGGAGAGATAGAGAGTTGGGGAGATGCATCCATAGCGCTATAGCCTTTCATTAAACATAACGCAATGGAAAACAAACAGTTACTGAATATAACAATAGGAAAGGATTGGTTTAACGTCCACTCGATACAAACCTATTAATTTTGGGACTAAATGGTTTAATTTTTATTCCAATAATTCACTTGCGCGTAGGATCTTTAGGAGTGGGAGGAAACTGGTCAACCGGAAAAAAACTCACGACGTTCGACGGGCGACCTTACTCCCTGTCACGTACAACCGGGGAATTGAAATCGCGAATATAAAAGGAGCGACGTTACAGCCATGACGCTCTCGTAGTTACAAAGATCAACCTTACTGTTATTAAATCCAGTAGTTGTAGTGTGTAAATGAACGCCCAATTGTCCAAAGAACACAAGTTTCGTGACGATTGGCTTCATTGGTAGATTCTGGGGGTTTTCGAAGAGATTAAATATTCAACATTCGACAAAAAATGTGCCACCTATTATGTGCCAGTTAATAATGTTCACAAATAGATAGAAATGGAATTATGGACAAACATGTATTTAGGAGGTATGGTGCTGAAATCAGAGTTACAATTCCTTGTGAAGATAGGGGCAGAAGTTCAATTAATCATGAACCAAAATATTGAATGAAAAGTTCGAATAGTCCTATAATCTAAATTTTGACTTCAGAAATAGTATTTCCAATTATGACAATTCGACACTCTTTTATGTCGCTTCTCGGCTAAATAGCAAACATGATTTAAACTTGAGGTGCCAAGACTTTAAATTCGTACTACCATTTCAAATTCTTGTGAACCACCGTAACGACAAACAACAAAAGAGGACCCATTGTTAGGATATCAAATAACAAAATACACGACGTAGATCGTCATATTGTAATTTAAGATGATTAAACTATGAAGGTTATTGGTAATATCGAGTATTTATACAAGAAGACAGACTTCATAATATTAAACATAAAATAAATATATCCCTAATAAAATTATTTTCATGAAATAAGCATAGGTTTTCAAAACACGTGTTTCGAAATAAATTAAGGAATTAAGTACCATTTCGGTGTTGGGTTATATTAATTAAAAAAATGAGCAATTCGCAACTTTTCAACTACTTCGATTTTTTCGATCGTTTCTAAAGCCTCTGCGTTCAATTTCTCCCTCTTGAAATTAATAAAACATGCTTAATTGTGTAAACATTTCAGTCACGGGTAACTTGTTTATTTCTGAACCCGCTGCAATTATACCGAAAGGTCCTGCAGTGTATACATTCAGATTCAGATTCAGCCTCCATCTTAAAATAAAATGCCCTGAGAGGGAGAAGCCACTGTCTTTTTGTAGTAATGTCGTTTTCGTTATCCTTTTGATGATGCAACAAATATAATTATTAAAGACAGACACACTTCTTTAAAAATACACAAACAAAACAAACAAACGTAGTCTTACCGTGAGGCCTATAGCAGCAGACAATAATATACACACTATTCCAAAATATCTCATCTTTTTAGTCAAACACTGATGTTAGAAAAATTCACCTTTCCGAAAAAAAATAAAAAATGAAAAGTCACCAAAAATATTATCCCAAGTCACGATCCTGCATGTTTCAAACCGAAAGTGTTTCTCACGTCTAGTCATTTATCGGAAATCGTCTGCTAGTGTCGCAGAGTGAGCGCCATTTTGTTTCTAAGCAACAAATCTAAACAAGTGTAAAACCAATGGCTAATGTTTAAGTGATTGTTATTGGACAAAAGATCTCAAAATCCGATTACGTTTCTTCACGCGGAGTTTTTCTAACTGATTGTCAACTCAGAACAATATCTCGAGCTTAGCGCGGATCTATCGATGACGAAGGATCGGTCAGTGATCGGTAATAATGGCCGTATAAATAATGTGAGCGTTAATTAACATAAAGAATGCTCATTAGTGGCATTAACATCTTAAGTCATTAGTTGACGAGTCCCTAGGGTGTTGTTAAAGAACCTGTACAAAATCAACAACTTTACCCGAGCTTACATTTTTTTTATGAATAGTGATTTAAATAAGGAGCTAACTAAGTCTCTTTGATTAAGTCAAATAAAATGGGGTTTATTTTTTTTCTTTTCTGCACGAGATGTCAAAATAAAGTCATGACTTAGTTAATCCGATGTGTTATTTTAGTTGGCCTACTGACAATTGTTCATTGCGATTAAATGTTTGTTTGGACTTGTTTACTAATTTTGGTTTCACGTTTGGCTTAATGTGTCCAGTGAGCCGTTGTGGCCCAGCTTTTAAGACGTAAAATTGGCTTGCTTACCTGGCCGACCTTCGGTTGCACGGATTTTCGCACTATAGTTCAAGTTGTGGTCGAGACCAGCCAGACCATACGATAGAGCACGGTCGGGATACTTCAGACTGTATTCCGAACCATAGTGCGAAAATCCATGCAACCGAATGTCGCCCTTGAGGTCCCCGTGTTCTTGCTTGGTGTTGACCGAGAAAATCTCTCGGGGTTTTCCGACGTGGTTCCTCCTTATCAGTGGTGTTAGGCGGAGGCCCTGACAAGGGACAACATATACTAGTTACGATGAGACGGAAGACCGATGTCCCGTGTACACAAAGGTGAGCACGTAAAAGAACCGTCGACAGTTGAAATTCGAAATTAGATTAGGGCGTCGTGCCACTGTTCAGGCAAATTTCCCTCGTAGCAATCTATATGCGTGTGTTCGCCATCCTTATCCCAGTCGGACGTTAGACCCTATTTCATTTAATATGTCGACAATGGACCCCACACAATTTCAACACTGTGGCGTTGTTTCGATCCTACACATGGATGTGACATGTGGTTTACTCCAGGTCCCCCAACCCATCCCCCCATTTCTAAAGGTCATTCTTATGTGCATGCGAATTATTGAAATGAAATTGTACAAATACTAGTCCCGAAGAGGCCTAGTTTGCTCTCTCTCTCTCTCTCTCTCTCTCTCTCTCTCTCCCGGGGTCATTCAAATGTAAAAGGATATCTGATAACTATTTAATTTTTTTTCAAGATTACGGGGGGAAAGGTGGCAAATTTTCGCTTCTATTACACTACACTAAGCGTGCTAATGAACCATTTTGCCCCAGAGAGAGAGGGAGAGAGCGAGAGGGGGGGTAACGTGCACTCGAAATAAACTAGGTCGTTTCGGGACTAACATATGGTTTTTAATTTTATTTCAATAATTCGCTTGGGCGTAGGGATCTTTAGCTGTGGGAGGAAGCCAGGGGACCCGGAGAAAACCCACGAGGTTGGATAGGCGATCCTTCTCTTTGTCACGCACAACCACGGGTTCGAAACCACGCCAGTTGACTCAATGACACAGCGCGCACGTCATAACCATTCGGCCATCCATTCCACCCCCTACACATAGAGATTGGTCTACCTTGAACGTAGACCTCTGTTCTGACATATTGATATTGAAAAAATGTTACATGGTTCTAATCCATATGACATGGTTCAAACACAAAGACTAAATAAAGTGTTTTCATTTAAATAAAAAAGCTGGCACTGCCAGGCAGGATACGCCCACGTTTTCGAGAGATGGATAGAGAACAAGCAATACCGAAATTGATTTTTCCTACAATCAAAGGCCATAATTCATTAAGTTACAATTTGATATGCGCGTATATTGAAAATAATCAAGATCTTCAGGTTATAAACATGCATTTCAAGTTTCATAAAAATCGAAATTGAAATTGTGACCTCTACAGGGTCCAAAACTTTGATATACCATATTTTTACACTATTAGCGTACAAACGGCGGCCATTTTGTCTGGCAATTATGCCCGATTTTCGAGAAATTCGATCTCAACCTTCTATAGGGTTTAACGGTGATAGAGTCAAACGTGTTTTTTTTAAATCGGGTAATAATCCTGACTTCCAGAGGGACCATAGGGGATTTTCGGACAATTAGGGGCCATAATTAAGGAAGTTATGATCCGATATGTGCAAATAACGAAAGGAACCAAGATCTTTGGGTTTTTACCATTCATTTCAAGTTTTTTCAAAATCGAATCAAATGTGTGACCTCTACAAGGCCCACAACCTTGATATACCGTTTTTAAACAGTATTCGCGTACAAACGACGGGTTATAAACATGCATGTCAAGTTTCATCAAAATCGGTTCAAAATTGTGACCTCTATAGGGTACACAAGCTAAAAACCAATCCCCCAAACAGAGTTGTCTTCCCTTGCAGTCCACACTTATGCTGGATAGCGAAACTTGCCAATTTGTTTAACAAAGTTAAAGACTAGCCGACTTTTATCTTTGTCCAAGATGACTGACTGACTGACCTTTGAAATAGTTCTATGGGTGATGTGACTGACGTCACATAATGTATTAACAACATCTTTTTTATTGAAAAATCGGTCGATTAAATTTTAAAACCCAATATGAAGAATCATTTATTAATAATAAACGGTGTCCAGTACAACAGGAAAATAATCCAAAATTTCAAAAGCAAACAGACTAAAAAGAAAACGTCAATTAATGTCTACACGTGCTTTGTTGGTTCTTTGTTTACATTGAACGTAGTAATTTGAACTGGTACGGGCAGAATTATATTTTTTACCCATTTTACGCCTCCGCGCACTATTTTCTGCACCTGTTTACGCTAAATATGGAATATTATTTATCCACATATACTTCAAACACCTTTATTTATTTTTCTTATACTTAAAAAAATGTTTTAGAATTTAATTTGTCGGAGGAAAAAAAGTTAATATTTTGTCGAATTAAGACACATAGATGTCGTCTTTATCAGTGATTGTAGCGGCCAAGCGAATATTCACTGCGGGATCAGTTTGGAGACTTGCGTGGAGAATGGCTAAAAACATGATTTTTCGTAAATCAGGGGCCATAATCCATGAAGTTTTGATCCGATACATGCCAATATCGAAAGCAGCCGAGACCTTTTGAGGATAAACCTATATTTCAAGTATCGTAAAATCAGGCAAGAATTGTGACCTGTAGAGAGTCCACAAACAGTTGTGGACGGACGGACGGACAAGGGCTACGACATAATACGTCCACATGAAAATGTGGGCGTATAAAAATCGTTCAAATTAAGAATTACAATGTCGGTTAACTATACATTGTGGGTCAGATCTAAAAATTAAGGCCAACTCAAGATTTCAGTTGAGCTGGCCTTAACGAATAGATATAGCTATACTGTGTGTCGGTTCTCAAGCGGGGCTAATTGTAGACAGGTAGCCTAAGTTTCGTATGCTAATGAACATGGGGAAAACGCCATGCCGTCCGGACAGCTGCTTTTCCGCCTACTCTTCCGAATTCCACCCTTTTTTGGAGACTGGGCTTTTACTCATTGTGCTTCAGCGGCTCCAGGCTTTACAATCTACCCACAATTCAGATCAATCGTATGAATATCCCGGATATCGCATTGTGTAAGAATAAATTGGAAAAAAGATGCTATATCGCCCTCAACCATATCATAAAAAACTTCCAAACCATCCATTATATGTTGACTGTATTTTAGATAAAACTGCCTATTGTGTACAAACGATCTTCAGTCAAAAGCAGTTGGGACCAAATTTGTAGTTACTAGGGTACGTGCTTCCTGCTGTTGTACTAGATGACCTCGCGCCGGGTACCGTTCGTGCATTATGCGCGAACTCTTAGTTTTTCTATTACTGGCACGCGCATGGGCACTATTTCTTTATATTTTACATGTACCAAAATCTGGGATTTTGCGCGGATGTACATTCCATTTCGCTGATTAACCCTTGTACCATGTCTACTGGATATTCCAGTCTTTTGATTTTGTATCAGTTACACCCATGACACAACCTAGCAACTTCCTTCATTTGCCTAGTATGTCCACAGATAAACCTAGTAACTCAATAGTCAAATCGATGGATGAGCTGGGGTTTAATATTCATTTATTACGTTTTCCTCTGTTTTCTCTAAACAAGGAAAAAGTGAGTCTCTAGGTTTTGCTTTTGACTGAAGATCGTTTGTACACAATACCAAAATAAAATCTAAAAAACAAACGGCCACCTTAAAAAGCATTTTAAACACGCTACCTGCCCAGTAGTGTTTAGTTCTAGAGAGATATTACGTATGCATAAAAGCGAACATAGAGAATTGTTTACGCGCATGGAAACAACGTTTATTGATGAATGTCTCGACACTCGATTAATGGACGAATCAACACTGGGTTTACTTCGCTACATGCATATCTACTTAATCTATCGATTCATAATCACATAACAACATACACTGTTGTCTTCTCTATTTCATTGGTGGCCAGGGGGGGGGGGGGGCTGAATGGTTAGCGAGAGCGAGAGAGAGAGAAAGAGAGAGAGAGAAGGAGAGAAAGAGAGAGAGATGGGGTTTAACGTCCACTCATCACAACTAGGTCATTTCGGGACTAACATATGGTCTAATTTTATTTCAATAATTCGCTTGCGCGTAGGGGAGGAAACCGGAGTGCCCGGAGGAAACCGACGAGGTTGAGAAGGCGCCCTATCTCCATGCCACATACGCTCATACTAGGGCTCGAAACCACAACTGCAAGCCAGAGATTACCGGCCAGCTAGAGGCCGAAGCGCGGCACACTAGACCACTAGACCCCCCCCCCCCCCCCGAATGGTTAGCGGGTATAATGCAGCCTTTCATGGAGTCAACTGGCGTGCTTTCGAATCTCCGGTTGTACGTGACAGGGATAGGGTCGCTGTCCAACCTAGTAGGTTTTCACCGGGTTCCATGCACAAGCGAATTTTTGAAATAAAATTAAACCATATGTTTGTGTTGAGTGGACGTTAAACCCAATTTCTCTCTATCTCTCTCTCTATCTCTTCTCTCTCTCTCTCTCCCATTGGTGACCAGGATCACACCGATATATTATAACAGTGGGATGGTGTCAACATGATGTTGGATTTCCCAGGGCACCTATATATTATAGACCATATTAGTCTAGACCTGGGCCCTGTTTCTCGAAATCCTAACCAAACATAAAATACTAATTTTCGTAGATACTTCCAATCTGATTGGCTTATCCAATATTATCCAATACTATTACTAAAATTTGGATTTATTCTTAGTTAAAATTTCGTGAAACAAGCCCCAGGATTGGCAAAAGATTTGTTTCTCGATAATCCGAAGGGTTCTCGCAAATACTTTATCGATACAGCTTAGTGTACACGTGTAGAATCTCGTAATCTGATTACAACACAGATCCTATTTCGTTTCGTTTTAACTATTACTTGTCTTTACTACAATAGGATCTGGAGGTGTTGTTTTATAAATCGCGTTCTTGATGAAGTGAGGGATTATCCAATGAAACGGTCTGTTACGGCGAGTTCTTGTCGTTTGATACACGGGACTGTGGGTAAACCACTAAAATGTCAACGCTGATTGATTAATCAATGTCTGACGTCATAGGTCAAAAGTCGCTCCTACGACCCCTGGTGTGACCTTTTAGTACAACCAGTCAGATCTTCGTGTAGTGTAGGCCATCGAAAATACAAAAAAGCGAAACGAAATATAGATCTGTATTCTAATCCGATTGAGAATGTCGGCGTTAGGTCCTATACAATTCAACAGGTAAACCTGCCCTTGTCGGTCCTGGAAATTGGGTTTTGTTTTGGGATTGTGGATAGTTCACTCCAGAGAATTAAACGTCTTTATTCAGCGTGGGAGATTAACAGTCTTGGTGCACTCTATACCGGAGAGAGATAGAGAGAGGGGGGGGGGGTGAATAACATCCACTCGACACAAACTAGGTCACTTCGGCATTAACAATTTTATTTCAATTTACTTGCGTGTAGGGGTCTTTGGCAGCGGGAGGAAAGTGGAGGATCCGGTGAAAACACACGAGGTTGGACAGGCGACCCACTCCACGTCACGTACAGTTCACCCAAACTTACCACTCTGCCACCCCATATACCATAGCCATGTAAATATATTTTACGTTCTGTGGTACGTTTTCACAGGAATACAAATTTTCAGTTTCCATACTTCCAAAATTCTATGTTGACCACTCCGTCATGGACCGCTAAGAATTTTCTGGAGGGATTGCCCGAAAATGTCTTAAAGTGCTCGAATACCATTGCTCTTGTTGACAATATGGTCTAAAGTTAAATTACAACTAAATTAGTTTTAAAAGGTTTAGGGTCTAAGCAATGGCAATATGTTTAAGTATATTTTACAGCTCTAAAATACATAATCAGTTTTATCATCGATTAACTCTGAGAAATGTGTAAAACCAAAATTCAATGATAAATTTCTGAAACTGTACAATAGATGTATCAAAACGATAAGGATCATTTGACCAAAGACAATATTATACAGTTCCATATAGACACAATGGTCCATGTGTCATGTATTTGGGACTGTTCCACTGTCAGTCCAGTACGTTCCAAATTATCGGAATTGTAATCGAGTGACACAGAATAGAGTCTGTCTCGGGGAGCAGGAACCTCACGTAAACAAACATTTAAATATGTTTACCCATTGGAAACATTTTGAGTACTTGAGAAAAATGCAGTCTGAAACCTCCGATAGAGTTTTCCCCGAAGCAACGCCGGATTAACCATGGTGGGGGTCCCGGGCCCTGGAACATGAGGGGTCCTGTCAAATGTGAATAAGGGCGACCAAAACGAACCCTAAATGTCATGTCGTGGGTCAGACGCCGATCCAGAAAGAGGTGATAGGAGTGGCCTGTCGCCTTTGGGGCGGCATCTTGTCTGGGGTCCTCCCTTAGAAAATTTCGAAAAATAACGATGCAGGAAACACGTTTTTCTGCCATTTGGTGATATCTGAGTGGTGATTGTGTATTTTATATGGAGGCAGATTTTTTGGTGAGGCATTTGCTCCTGGTGTCCGCACCTTGGGTCCGAGCCTGTGGTGGCGCCCGATAGCCTCCACATAAGAGATATAAGAAAGTTTGGATCAGGTGTAGGCGCCATTATTTTTCTGGAAATTTTCAGAAATTGGAGGCCAGAAACATCTCTTCCTGGCATTTCAGGCGCTTGTGTGGAGCCATTTAGAAGTACCTCCCCCAGAAAAAAATAAAATTCTGCAACAAAATTAGCGCATTCTGGCGTTATTTCAGTGGATTAATCTATGCGAGTGCTATAAAATGATGGCATTTTTAGAGGAGGGGGCTGGACGCAACTGAGATTTTTTTGTGGGAGACCCCTAATGTGAGGGGCCCTGGGGCCTGTGCGCCATGGTTAATCCGGCCCTGCCCCGAAGTCTAACAAAACTAAAATGGGATAGGTTATGCGAACTAAAGGGAAGCAACTCCATCAACTTAGCTTGTAAACACTAATCACTGCTTTGTCATTTTATGTTATTGCATATTTAAATGCATAGACAGGTAAAAAAAATCCAGCTTAAAAGAAGATTATTGCAATGAACTGGGAATTAAACCAAGGTTCGTGATTTCCTGTCTTTGTCCTGAATACGTTATACCAATGCGCCGGTTGGTACATGTTAATGTGTACCATTAAAGATGTATTCACTCGAAAGTATTTATTAGCTAGTTTAAAGTATGATAAATTTGGTAAAAATGTATATGAAAATTAGAGACACACAATCTTACTAGAAAAATACCGTATTCCCTGAAAAACATTCAAAATGTAAGAGGGCCCCAGACTGACGCCTGGATTTGTTGATCGAATGCCCAGTGGTTGTTACTCTCAGTCACCCAGAACTCCATAATTGTCAACGTACCATTGTCAGTATTTGTCGAAACGTTCCATTGCCTATGCGTGACCAGGGGTTTGGATTTTAATGTGGTTGATTTTCCAGTATTGACCAAGTCAAGTAAGATTTGCAATAAATCCCATAATTCTTGAATTAATATAAAAAAAACATGAATAATTTTATCAGCACCTGAAAGTTTATTATTGCCAAAGAGTAAAGCAATTTGTTTTACAAAGTTAAAGAGAGCCGACTTTTATCTTTGTCCAAGATGACTGAAAGTTGAAAGGTCAGACCGCTATAGTTCAATAGGTGACGTCACATTCTAATGTTTACCAACAAATTATGATGGCGTTTATAACGTCAAAAAGATTACTTCTGTATCTATTTAAGCTAAGTATGAAATATTTGTAATCCAGATATACTTCAAACACCTTTATTTATTTTTCTTATACTTCAAAAAAATGTTTTAGAATTTATTTTGTCGGAGGAAAAGATTTAATATTTGGCAGAATTAAGAAGCATAGATGTCGTCTTTATCAGTGATACTAGCGGCCGAGCGAATATTCACTGCGGGATCAGTGTGAGAGTAAAGTATCGTATTTCCTGTAATAAGCGCCTGGGCGCTTATTTTTTCAGCACCCCTTGACCCCCCGGCGCTTATTAGAAGCCCGGCGCTTATATCTTTAATAGCAAATTGAATTTAGGGTAAAGCCGTCATTTACCATGGACATTGGGCCGGAGAATCTTTTGAACTACGACATTTGATCTAAAGCAATCTAATGTCTATTTCATGTGCATCTTCAATGATAAATTCAATTGTAGGGTGACAGGGTCTTAATACATTAACAAGTACAATACCCGGCGCTTAATAGAGACCCGGCGCTTATTGGAGGCCCGCGCTTATTTTATCAGCACCCCTTGACCCCCCGGCGCTTATTAGAGGCCCGGCGCTTATTAGAGGAAATACGGTAGTAATGTTAATGTTGGATTGGGTTATGCAATGAATCGTATTCTGTCTGATATCTGAATGTAATGGACACATTAGAAGAAAGTAATAGACGTCTTCGAAATGATGTCCGCAAGAACAAATAGGCGAATCGGTTATATGGCAGAGAAAGAGATGTCCATTCAGGTCACTACATCCAAGTCTAAATTTAGAATGAATAATTTGAAACTTACGTTTGCCTATAAAATTATAGGGAGGAATGGAGTTGTCAAATTTACATACCGTATTTCCTCTAATAAGCGCCGGGTCTCCAATAAGCGCCGGGCCTCTAATAAGCGCCGGGGGGTCAAGGGTAGTTGAGAAAATAAGCGCCGGGCCTCCAATAAGCGCCGGGTCTATAATAGACATTAGATTGCTTTTGATCAAATGCCGTAATTCAAAAGATTCCCCGGCCCAATGTACATGGTAAATGACGGCTTTACCCTAAATTCAATATGCTATTAAAGAAATAAGCACCGGGCCTCCAAAGAGCGCCGGGCATCTAATAAGCGCCGGGGGGTCAAGAGGTGCTGAAAAAATAAGCGCCCGGGCGCTTATTAGAGGAAATACGGTAGTTGTTTTTTAAATGTAAATAGAGATTTTGATGTTTTGATAGAAGAATCTAAAGAGTTCCAGAGTCTAGTTGCAGAAGGGAAAAAGAGTTGTAGTAAAGCGTTGTCCTACAATAGAACTCGGGAACATTATTTAATCTTAATGAATATCTTTGTGGTTTGTTTTTTTAAGCAGCTAGAAAGGTATTCGGGAGTTTGGTGGTTTATTATTTTAAAACACATTGAGAGTTATAGTACCCGATTCTTTATAAACTAATGCATGGCTGGTCCCCTTCACAACGCCACACATGGTGCACAGTGCGTCTAAGTGAAGTTTTTCTAGTTGGTTAGATAACTGGGGCCGGTTGCTCAAAACTAAATTATTTTAACGAGCCATTAAACTCTAACGGACATATCTTGGTAACATGTTGATTGTTAACTTTACGGTAAATTTACTACAAAAAAAACTATAGAATACTTTATTTTTTATATGAGAATAAATTTGTAGGAAAAATTTGCACCACAGAAGGTTCGGGGCATGTATTTCTATCAACAATCTTTTTCTCTGTTAAAGTTAAAGATAACAGAACTTTGAGCAACCGGCCCCAGATCAGTACACCCGTCTCAGATAATGTCTGCTTAATCAAAATGAGGTAATATAAACGAGGAGTAGAAAGTGTGAAGAGATTTTCTATTTAGACGATATTTGAAGGATCTAAAACAATTTTAAAAAATTACTAACTTTTTTGCAAATGCTATTGAATTGTGTTGAAAAAAAAACCTTAGTGTTTGTGCACGTGTACTTTTTTTTATTTTAATGTCGTTCATGATTAGTGGTGGTAAAAGACCTGCGTGACGAAATTGTAAGTGATTCAGTTTTTGTGGGATTGAAGGTAACCAGCCACTTTGATGTCCATTCGTTAATTCTCTCAATATCTGAATTTAAAATTGCCGTGCCTTCTGTCGGATCATCAATAAATACATATAATGTCGTATCATCTGCAAATAATTTTACGTTAAAGTGTAAGTTTTCAATGATATCATTTATATAAAGTAGAAATAATAGAGGTCCGAGAACGAAGCCCTGTGGAACACCAGCATGAACAATGGAGGGGTCGGAGGAGGCGCCACTTATGATTACACACTATTTTCTGTTACTTAAGTAACTTTTCATCCAATTTAAAAGTCCTCCTGGGATCCCTGCACTGTCTAGCTTGTGACAAAGTCCGGTATGCCAGACTCTATCAAAAGCCTTGCAGATACCACAGAACACCGTTCTCGTGTAGCTACCGGAATCAATTGCTCTTGAAAAGAAATGATTAAGATCAATAAGTAGATCACTTTGACACGTTAATATTTTGTTATCTAAAAGAAGTTAAATACATGTAGCAGAGAGGTACTGAGATTTCTAAGGTGACTGTTTTTAAATAATTTTCCACTAATATTATCAGGACCAGAACATTTAGATACATCTTGATAAAAACATATCTTTAACTCTTTGAGTTAATGTAATGTTATTCAGTGATGCTTCTGTGTAATGTGTTGTGGGAAGAGGGTGTTTTGTGTCATTAAATTTAGTTGTGTTTGCTTTATAAAGTAGTTGTTAAATGCATGTGCCTTTCCTTTTTGTGAGAATACAGTGTCATTGTCTACAGTGAGAGGTGGTATTTCGTCTTTTGGTGAGCCGTTGTCTTTTACAAATGAATTTATTATTTTCCACTAGGTTTTAGAGCCAAAATTATTTTTATCGTTAATTTTATCATCCGTACACACATAAGGATACCGAAAACGGGCTTACGGCAGGCAGTGTAATTTCAGTCAAATATCAAGCACACAGGGGGATCACGGTGGCTAAGTGGATAAGGCGCTGGTTCTCTAGCCTGGAGGTCGGGTGTTCGATTCCTGCATTGGCCGAGAAAGTTCACCCCGATTTTCCGGCGTGATTTCCCCTTGACAGTGATGTAGAAGGAGGGCCTGACAAGACAGCTGCCTAGTCGTTCGGATGGGACGAAACACCGAGGTCCAGTGTACACATTTAAATGCACGTAAAAGATCCCTTGGCAGTTGGAATTCGATGTAAAAGTAGGCCGTAGCGCGTATGCCCGTCTTCAATTAGCCTAGGCTAGGTGCATAATAGTAGGACGTTAAACCCCATTTCACTCATTCATTCGATAGACCATAGAAATTAACCCGTTTTCTATGATTCACATAATATTTTCTAGTCTGCGCCCAGCCTTTTATGCAATGTAATTTATCTTAAAATTTTAATTGGCAGTCTGAGACCAGAGCTCAAGGGGAGATAATTTCCAGAACCGAGATTTTTTTTTTGTTTTAGTTGTTTTTGTATATAATTATGATCGGAGTGTAACTGTTTCTGGGTTTGAAACACACACTGAAAAAGATTCATGAGGTCTTTACCCCATACAGCAGACCCGGATTTGATCAAGAGAATCAAAAAAAAAACTGTATTCGCTCCCACGCTTAGTAGGGGAGTGTATCGTTGTGTCGCCGTGCCGCTATGCCACCTCTCCCTTTTGTATAGGGTTAGGGTACCTGTATTCGCTCCCACGCTTAGTAGTACGATTTTGCTACTAAATTGATACGATATAGGCGTGGTATGATTTTACTACTTCAAGTAATACAATACATGTGTGTGAGTGTTACAGATATAATACTCCCCTAAGGAACCCCATTTCCCAGAGAGATACGAAATATGTTGTTTAGTCACCGCAAAACGGTCAAAACCTTGACCCTTCTTTTCTACGTAATAACACAACTAGATTTTTACATTGTAAATTTTTGTCGAGCAATTTTTGTTTTGATACTAATAGTGATTTTTATGATGTTAAATATCCATTAAAATGTATTAAGTGTTATGTGATACCTATCTAGCATCTTAAAAAACAAACCACAAAGACATTCATTAAGATTAAATAATGTTCCCGAGTTCTATTGTAGGACAACGCTTTACTACAACTCCTTTTTCCCTTCTGCAACAAGACTCTGGAACACTTTAGATTCTTCTATCAAAACATCAAAATCTCTATTTACATTTAAAAAACAACTATGTAAATTTTACAACTCCGTTCCTTCCTATAATTTTATAGGCAAACGTAAGTTTCAAATTATTCATTCTAAATTTAGACTTGGATGTAGTGACCTGAATGGACATCTCTTTCTTCGGACTATCTCCGATTTGCCTATTTGTTCTTGTGGACGTCTATCACTTTCTTCTAATTTGCCCCTTACATTCAGATATCAGACAGAATACGATTCATTGCATAACCCAAACAACATTAACATTACTACTTTACTCTTTGGCAATGATAAACTCTCAGGTGCTGATAATATTACTATTTTTTAACAAGTGCATAGGTTTATTAAATATTCGAAACGTTTTAATTAATTGAGTCCACATTATCAATTATTAATATTAATGTATGTGATATTTATTATAATAACAGGGTAGCGATACATGTACATATTATTAATTTAATAATCCGTAAAATTTATGATAGGGTAGGCCTACTTTACTTCACTTATTTACTTATTTATAAACGTAACACTTATACAATGTAATTTTGTTTTGGAGAGGGGTGATATAGGCTTTGTCCTGTTCTGAATAAATATTGTTTATATAAAAAAAAATCCTTCACCCTTCTTAAATAAAGTTATTATTATAACATTTTGGAGCTCCTGTTCTAATCGTTCAAAAATAGATAATACAAAAGGGAAATATTGAAAATTTCAGTCAAGTTAATCTGAGCGAATATATTGATATCTGAAGAGTAGCGTAGTCTCGATTTTCATTGCTATCGTTTTTACGATAATAAACCAAGTCTGGAATATCCAATTCTAAATTAAATTGTTAAAGGACGGCGGTGTTTCAATTAACAATTCACATAACATTTGAAGCCAAAAGAAAAAGAAAATCTGCAGTGATTTAGCTCTTACGTAGCTAGGTAAATAGATAATAACCTTCAACTCGTGGGAAACACTGACAAATTTTTACAAAGCTTGAAAGACATTCCGCTGTATTGAAATTTAAATACCGTGGGTATATTGTTATTGTGATATCGGTGATAACCTGTTTAATACGAGGGAATATAATATACTGTTATAAATACCGTATTTATTGTCATATCACTTCACTATCGACTAGGCCTATTACCCGTTCTATACGTGAGATAATAATTTATTTCAAGGGCTATTGTCTACCTTTAGTAACGGAAAGAGAGTGAGAAATGGGGTTTGACGTCCACTCGACACAAACTAGGTCATTTCGTGACTGACCTTATTAACGGGGGGGGGATGCTTAATGGTTAGTGTGCGCTCGCTCCCTGTATCATAAAGCTTGTCAATGAGTCAACTGGCGTGGTTCTACGTGACAAGGAGCAGCATCGCCTATCCAACCGCGTTGGTTTTCTCCGGGTCCTCCGGTTTCTTCTCACTGCTAAAGATCCCCACGAGCAAGCGAATTGTTGGAATAAAAATAAATAAAAGTATGCAAGTCCCGAAATGAACTAGTTTGTTTCGAGTGGGCGTTAAACCCCTTTCCTTCTCTCTCTCTTCTTTGTGATGATATTTTCCCGCTTGGTGCTGTGCCATAAAACTATTTTTGATTCGTGCATTCATTCATTCATTTATTCAGTTGCAACTAAACATGTCCACCCTGCGGCTATTCGGTTTTCTCAAGATATCGATATGTTCGGCGTGCCGTAAAAAACATTACATTCATTCATTCATTATAACATTCTACGAAGGGAGTTATGTGTAAAAAGGGTGTATGCGTTTCCGTTCTTACCCTTGGTTTTTCCCAATTTCTATATCTGAAAAATGAGTAAAATAGCTATTTTGTCAATGGGTATAAATGCACACAGAATTAGACGTCTTCATTCATTATCTGGAAAGAATGGCTTGGGTCAAAGTTATCTACTCTTCGTTATACGTACGTATTTTTTTTAGAATATTCTATAGGTGAAGGGTGCTCATGTTGGTTGTTTTTTTAAGGGCTTTTTGTGGGTTTTTTTCTTTATTGATAGCTTCAAAATTTGTAACTTGATTTAATACCCATAAATAAAAACCTCAGTGTAAATTTTGAAGACCATTTTGGTGACTAAAAACGACAATTTCTTATACGAAAACGCTTCAAACTCATAAGATGGAAAGAAAAGGGCAAAGGTATATTTGTTACCTTTTTTGCGTTTTTTTTGTCTGACTCATCATTTAAACATCGGCCTATCGATCTCCGGTTTATGTCTGCACATATACACGTGTAAATGGACAACGGGCTTAAGGCGAAGATGCCATAAAAGACATGAATGTTGCGCCCAATCCCTTGGCCTTACTCCTCGGAAACGCGACGATAACAAATGTCAGTTTCGAACCACCTTATAATATCCTTAAACTTTCAACAAAGTATTTTTTATGGAAGACCAAATTGGACAATATTCATGATTCTGGTTTCTGCATTCCAGTTTGAGACACGAACGCAACATTGTAAACTAATGAATAATGTCCTGTTGGTCTTCCATAATTTTTAGTACAGTAAGTAGTGTGGATTCCACTGCGGAAACAAGTTGATCCACTCCTTTGTAAGAGAAATAGCGCCAAGTAACAAGAGAGAGAGAGAGAGAGAAGAGAGAGAGAGAGAGAGATGGGGTTTAATGTCCATTCAACACAACTAGGTCATTTCGGGACTATTATATGGTTTAATTTTATTTCAATAATTCACTTGCGCGTAGTGGTCTTTAGCAGTGGGAGGAAACCGGAGTGCCCGGTGGAAACTAACGAGATTGAGAAGGCGCCCCTATCTCCATGTCACATACGCTCACACCAGGGCTCGAAACCACAGCCGCAAGCAGAGGTGGTTGGTCAGCTAGAGGTCGAAGCGCCGCACTCTAGACCACTTGGCCATCCCAACCCCCCGTCAAGTAACAAATTTGTAAGAGAGGTGGTAAGGTAATATTTTAATCAGATTGTTAAAATTGAAAGTGGTTATAAAGTCTTTGCGCGTATGAAAGGTGTAAAACGGATTCAAACAGCATTAAAACGTAAAAATAGTATACATTTTTTGAAAATGGCGGCCATTCTCAAAGTACATAATATTATTATAATATGGTGCTTTTTAATTGCAGGTAGTGCTATTTATATTGAGCACTGTGGCGTCGGGTAAGAGATGTAAATCGAAATTAACTGAAGACAAAACAAAACTCCAGACAATGCTGCAACGTAAAATTAACTCACTTGGAGTAGACAAAAGTTACTTTAACACTAATTTAGGACAAATGTTCCTTAATACAGAAGGGTCTCCGGGATTTTGCGAATTCCACACGATGGGACGACAATATGTGAAATTTCTTAGCAGCGAATACAACGCAGATACTGGTGTGATCAATTGGGTAATGCAAGGATTTTCAAAGATATTTCCTCGTCCGCAATTTATTCCTCAATGCCAAAGACCGAACTTTACAGAAACGTATAGCAACGAGCCAGTGTTGATGAAACGGGGTAGAAATGGTTGTCTAAGGTACGAGTTGTGCTTTCAAAGGCTGCCAATATATTGTCATAAAGTCGTCACTGAATCAAAGGATGCAAAACACGAAGGGAAAATGGCGAAAGATATTCCAACTGACAATATAATTGATCATTCTTAAATTTAACCCTTTGGATGATATCGAACGTTGATGGCTTCTGAAATATCAATAATTTGATGTTGTTCTTGAAATTAGTCACGCTCAACACCATTACGGTGTGGAAAACAACATTATCGTAATATTATCGTATTGATATTTAATGGCTGCCACATATTTCCGGGTATAACATCATACCATGGACCAGCAACTGTTCATGACGTCATATCAAAATCTTTAATGTCCGTCTATCAATGCGCAATGTCTAGTGAACAATCATGTCAAGTTTCATCTCGATTAGACTTTTCCAAGATGGAAGAGCAACAACAAGTGGTCCATTTGCTTTATTTAACAAACCCTATTTCGTTACGTTTATTATGGTTCAGTATTTCGTTTTACTTGTCTTTTGTACACCAGTGTCTGGTTGATGTGAGGGATTAGCCAATGAAACGACCTGTTGCGGCGAGTCTTGGTGTATGGTGCACGGAACTGTGGGTATCAATATCATCACAGTAGAAACATTATCGCTGGTGGCAAAGACTGCTTACATGGCCCCTGACGCGACCGGTCAGATCTTCATGCAGTGGGGCCATCGAAGGAGTATTAAAAAAAAAATTAAAAAAACTACATCGGTTGTATTTTAATCACATTGTTTATTTAGATATAACAGTTTAATTTGATCCGGAGAAGGACATTTGGGAACAATTTGAGACACGTGAACAACGTTTCATGTCATATCACCATATTTTACACTCCATAAAGACCAGAGACAATATTTATGTGTGTGTGTGCGGTGGGGGTCCCTCCCGGTGCCACCGGTTAATTTTGGGGTGTGTTCAACTTGCTACGGTCGATGTGTAGCATATCTGACCCACGAGATTTTGTTGACGCTGGAATAATTCAGACGGGCTTACGCCATACAGTGTTCTAAGAGGGAAATTGTGTCCTGCAAATGGATCTTTTATGTGCACACCAATTTGTACACGGAACATCGTTTTTTGTACCCTCCGAACGACTAGACAACTGTCCGTGTCAGGCCTTCCTTACTGCATCAATGACAAGGGGGAACCACACCAGAAAATCTGGAGGAATTTTCTCGGCCAATGCAGGGATCGTACATCCGACCTCCAGGCTAGCAAGCCAGCGTCTTACCCACTTAGCCACCGTGATCCCCGCGATAGCGATGGCAAGACAGCGAGAGATTAGAATCATTTGTCGCGGCTTCTTTGCTTCGCCATAGCAATTAGTTGGCGTGAGGGCAAGACGCGTGTGGGGTACTTATTGTCTTCCAGTATATTACCTACTATTTATATAGTTGGGAATTTTCATTGATTAAAGTTACCAAATATAAGAATGACGTTGTGGGAATTATATTTTAAACGGTGAGATATTGTTGGCACGCCCGAAAAATGTATACGCAAGCTCAATTATGTATTTATTTGTTATCTAAAGTTCTTTGTAATGTAAACTACTGAAAAATGTGAAAAATGAGCATTTTTATTATAGGTATAGTTAATATCTATATTTGTTATATCCGTATATTAGATAGTATTATTAGCGGGCACTTTACAGGGCATTATTATGTTTTCATGTAACTAATACCAACAAATACAAATATCCGGTTTACACAATTATTATTGACTTAGAATTTACGCGTTCGTTGTCCGGATACTGCATCCGCAAAGATCAAGGTCATCATTCAACATTTCAGTAATATCTTCTTGGTGTGTTAACTTATAACAAAAAATACAAATTAAAGTTATATAATAAACTTCCTCGAGAACGCCACGAGAAAGATCGTGAATTTGAAGACTCTTATTTAGACTCATGTTTATTTTATCGTCTCATCCGTACGACTAGACGCTTCCCATGGCTGAGACACTTACATTCGAATGAAATTTATCAAGACCAGGTATTGCGCTTTTGTAATTTTTGTGATTGTCGATAAATCACGAGGTATGTTCCTAGCATACAAATTGTAAAGCTTTGAAAAAGAACCATATCAAATGTAAAATAGCTTTAATAGTAGGTGCGGGAGGACCGCACCCCACGCAAAACAAAAATCTACAAGATAAACCTGCGGACAAGACAGACATTTTTTATTTTGTGATTATTGTTATGATTTTTTTTTCCATTTTGTTGTGATTATTTTCATTACTGGCTGTTTGTGGTATTTTATCAGCTACTTGTCTGTATTTATTTATATTGTATATTTAACAATCAGAGTACATTATGTATTAAATTATGTATTAAATTATGTGTTCATAAAATATAACCATTGTATGTATATATTGTATTATGGAATTAAATTATGTATTTATAGCATTATCTATATGTTATTTATTTGGGCTATAAAAATCAAATGAAATGTGGTTTAACGTCCTACTTTTCTGCTCCGACTGGGCTAATGAAGACGGATTGGGCTATAGCACCAATGTATATTCACGGTTACGCCTCTGACGAATGTTAGACAGTAGGGAATTCCCCTTATTTTACCTACATTTACTGCAGCTATTTTGAACGAATGTTAGGCAGTAGGGAATTCCCCTTATTTTACCTACATTTACTGCAGCTATTTTAAGGTACATTATTCATAATAGCGTGGGTGGAGTTAAATAGGTCAAAAAGCATTGCGCTATTGTATCCTCCTAGTTTGATTTTTATTACATAATAAACAAACATGAAACATTATGTTCTAAGGTTAAACCCATTTCAATTCATAAACTACGGAACCAGGGTCGTCCGTTTCCTTGAGTTGGAGGGGAGGTACCCATTATGGCGCCGGTCCGTTATTCCGACGTAGTGAGGGTTAGGGTTAGGGTACCCTAACCCTATACAATAAGGGACGGTGGCATATAGAGAGAGTCACGGCGACACAACGATACGCTCCAAGTTGAAGGGATAACCACGTTTGGAGAAGACCTATATGGGGAGCTTTCTGCCATCAGTGATCAATTCCTGGCTGGTCACGAGCCACCGGTAAACGGATATTCGGAAGGGTGTGTGGGGCCAGCTAAAAAGTGGCCATTAGCGGTGAAAAAACGTTTAATTTTACTTTCGGGTGGTGCGAATTTAACATTTTAACAAACCTTTGTCAAAGCATTTTAAGGGAGATAACCTCGGTTTGTAGGAATTTCAATCGGGTAGATTTCGGAATAAGACCAGTAATAGACCGAGACATGTAACTTTCGGGCAAGCTGACTTTTCGGGCAGACGGGTAAAGTGAGATTTTTTTTTTATTTCATCTATTTGGCAAATTAAAGTGCCCTAATTCTAATAAACCCGAATTTTTTCGGGCATTTCTAGTTTTGCAAAATAAAGTGCACGAATTCTCATAAAAAAAAATAATTATACGGGCTGGAATAGCAGTAAAACGCGATTGTAGCCGTCAAATAATCAAAAATTTGCTTGGGGGTCCATACAAGGTCAGCTCCGCTTCTTCGCCTCTAAAAGTAAACTGGCGCCGCTGTCTTTAAACCCGAAATATTTCGGGCATTTCTTGTTCTAGAATAGCAGAAAACACATTTGCGGTGATTAAAGTTTCAAAATTTTCCCCGGGAGGGTGAGGCCCCCATACCGCGCGACGATTGATTAGTTTGGTTGTTTGGAATTCGGGTCAGTCAAGTAGGCTATATTAGATCAAATTGAAGTGGTTGTATTCACAGACAGGAATTGCAGGAAAACGCATTTGCGGCAGTTAAATTTTCAACATTTTCTCCCTACGGTCCCGTTTTCGTGAACTGTAAACGATTGATTAGAATTCAAGTCAGCCACCTTAATTATGCTATACAAGGTAAGCTCCGCTTTTTCGCCTCTCGAGGAAGACCGTCGCCGGTATCTGTAAACCCGAAATTTTTTCGGGCATTTCGGGTTCTGCCCCCTAACTGTCATCGAGCCCGTACGCCTATGCAAGCCCATAATCAACTTTTTTGGAAAGAGAATAGTTGTGATTTTGAACGGATTGTGAAACGGTCACCATTTAAATATTTAATTTTAAAAAGTATAATCGAGACTTCATTTGTTATTGTAAAAGTAAAACGGTCGCTATGGAGACGCTATTCTTCAACCAATCATAACTACGCTCTCATACCTGTACAGTAGAGGTTGTCTTGAGTTCTCTATAAAAAAAAGATGCTCTGGTTAATGTATTGGCGTTGTTGGCTAGTATCAGTGACAACGAAAACTAGGCTAACAAAGATATGTCTAGTAGGCTACATTCAAATCGGGCAATGCCATCATAGTCTCCTAATCCAAATATGGTAATTCCATGCTTTAGACACGTGGGCAACTTTCCTCCTTGTGCCCACATTAGTGCAATGGGTTTAAATCCAAGGTAGCGTCTGTGCATCTGACCAATCCGACAAAGGAAGTATACCTAGTCAATTTCCCGGTGTGACAGTTTCAGTTGGTCCCTGGTGTTTGGCGCATGCGCAGTTGTAGGAGTAATCTCACACTGTTACGAACGCGGTGTGCATTGACCCTCGTGATAGGATTACCCTAAGATATTCTTATGGTAAAATCAATTTCTAGACTATTATCTACCAATATTTACAGTATTACCACCAGGAGAGGGTGTCGGATTTCTATTCTTTGTTTATTTTGATAAATAAAAAGTTGAAATGCAAATTGACAATGTTATTATTCAGTATTTATAATATTATAACTATATTCCCGTCCACAACAATGCGAACATTCTCCCTTGTAGGCCTACTCTTGTAGTCCTAATTGTATTTGGGCTGTCTGCATGCATGTTTGAATGTATGGGCTATACTATGGTTTAATAAATCTATTTTTAAGTTCAGAAATCTGTGTTTTAGATATGGTTTGCATGAGAAAGGATTCAAATTTCAGTAATAAAACACGCATACTATATTTTGAAGTTGTAAACATTTTAATAACAATATTAACAAGTACAAATTAAAATAACAATATGATACAGACTGTAACAGAGAAATCCCAATCTGAAAAGCCAATATTCAATCTGCAAAAAAAGTTGATTATTAAAACATAGTTAAAACATCAAAAAGTGATTGAAATAGATAGATTTAAAACAAAAAAGTGATTGATTTATTTTTAATAAAAAAGTGATTGATACATTTTTAACAGAAAAGTGATTGATACATTTTTAACAGAAAAGTGATTGATACATTTTTAACAGAAAAGTGATTGATACATTTTTAACAGAAAAAAATATTACACCACTGGAATTTAAGTGATCCCTTTTTCAGTTGCTTATTTGTGACTGAAGTATCAATGGGTCAAATGCCAAGCTACATCCTGGTTTGATCCCATATGGATAGTTTTTTTGACAGATATTAAACATACATTATGCAAGAGCTAAATATGTCTGTTATGGGTCTTTCTTCAAACCTGACATGTTCTCTAAATTATATAAATTCGAGAAAATCCAGACCACAGTAAACTCTCGATTGTATCTGATTTCTGTGGTATTAAACGGTTTAGCCATATTTTAATTTAATTTAAAAATGGAGGAGCAAGATTTAACCTCAGACAACCAGTACGGAGGTTGCTATTATTTATTGCACATGTCTTGTCAAACCTTTAAAGGCTAATAATATCTTTGCTCGCAATAGAGTAATTTGAATGAAATTTTCAAATTACTCATTTTACATTATCTACTTTCGAACTATTATTGCCAGAATGGCCAGCTTTGTATCTAAATCTTATATAATGTACCTTTACTTACATAAAATAACATATTCGAAAGCCTGCAGTACACAAATAGTGGATGATATCTAAAAAAGTATGTACAAAATATAAACAAAAAGGCCATGAATACATTAAAGTTGCTTAGACTTAAGATGAACAAGAAATCTTTGCAAATGATTTTGGGGGGTTTATTATTGTTATATAGTGGCATTTCCACCAAAGTGCCCAATGACACTTACAATAAACATAACAGATTATTAAAAATGTTTTGACAAAACAGATATTTTTTAGATTAAAACATAAAATGTGAATAAATTGCATGAAAGTCGGGTAAAGTTTTCAAACCCAAGCATAGATCATATCTAAGATTGTACTCAATTAAACATGTAATACATCAGCACAATAAACATCTAATACATCAACAAAGAACAAATGCAATAAAAAATGATATGCAATAAAAGTAAAATATTGACAAATAATAAAAATACAAACTATTAATATTATAAAAACACAACACTGGTTTATAGGTATAGCACGACGTTTCAACAAATATTCTCTTTTTGTTATCAAGGAATATTATTCATATTATATTCATTCCCACTTGTCGTACCATTCTGGCTCCTGCATTCTTCAACAGTGGTAGCTGCAGTAACTTATGAAACCCATTTCATGAACAAACCCCCATATAATCCCCATATTTACCCACTCCCACCCCAATATCCCGGACCCTCTTCTTTATAAAGCATTTCGCAAAACTCACATTTCTTAACCACAAATGGGACATAAAATTCTTTATTTTGGTTCCTTTTTCAATAACACATCGGTTTAATACCTGAAAAAAAGGTAAATTTTTAATTTTTTAAGGGATATAAATAAAGTGATGTCATACAGCACAGGAGATATGGTCAGTAGCGGATTATCATTGAGGCTGATGAGGCTGCAGCCTCAGGCCCAAAGATTTTGTCCAAAAAAAATTTAAATTTGTCTGATACGATTAAAAACGCATAGACAATGAATGTTAGGGGGTGTGGTTTAGGCCCAACGGGAACCAGCATAGGCCCTGACCCGAAATTAATTAGTCCCACGCAATTTTAAACAGGCCCTTATAGGCCCTCCAGCAACTGCCGCCTCAGGCCTTGGTGGAGCTTAATCCGCCACTGGATATGGTTTATTAGGAATCATAATTTATTGACATGGATATAGATGTCAGATTTCTTGCCATACAAGAGTTTTAAAATTTCTTTTTTTAATTCTAACCAACCATTATTTTTACTATAGGGTAATGACTGACTTCTACACTGTAACAAAATTATCCGTGAAAAAAACGGAAAAAATTCCGGAAACAAAAATTACCAGGAAAATTTTCCTGTAATTTACAGAAATTCCTTCAATTAACAGAAATTCCATTTTCAAATACAGAAAAAAAAATCCCAGTAACTTTTCTTTCCTGAGCATGAAGGGATTAAGAAAGCATTGAATTTGATTGGGCCGGTAAGAGGTTTTCAGGTGTAAGTTAATAATAATAATAATCGCGTCATTTTACAAGGGTTTGCGGTACTATCAATTTGCAGGCACGTTAACACTGCAATAGACAGAAACCGGCTTACAAGGCCAATCGGTTATACCAGATAATACATCCTATACTCACGGAGTGTCGAAACATCCTTTTACACATTTATGAAAATACTTACAATTTGATTACCGTATAATGAATGACAGTTCACTTTAGAGATCGTATAAATAATGAAATTTCGATAAACATGACAATTAATATACCAAACTTTACAATTATGATTCTTTATATTATGGTTAATAAATTGAAATGAATACTATGAAATGATAGTTTTAGGAATTATTATATATGTATACGTTTACTTATCGTTGCATTTGCAAACAGAAAATCCGTAAATTCCTGGTCATTAGACCGTTTATCCGTAAAATAACATAACTCGAATGATATGAGTGTACACTTTCTATTCCTGATATTAAAGGGACTGTCCCGATTAGAACAGAGCCTTAAAAATAAAAGTCCGAGTACGTATGAAATTTAAACGCCAAAATATAGAAGACTGGTGTATATACTCAGACTTAAAATTTCAGCTCAAAATATTGAGTCGTTTGGACGTGACCAAAGAGAAATTCAAAACTATTTTCTGTACTGATTTAAATAGTGCTAGCATGGAATATTACTAATGCTTTAGCAGTACTAAAATCAGTATTAAAGGGACAATCCCGAATTAAACAGAGGCTCAAAAATAAAAGTCTGAGAATGTATGAAAATAAAACGCGAAAATATAGGGGAATGGTGTATTTACCTTGTCTCAAAATTTTAACTCAAAATATTGAGTCGTTTGGACGTGAACGCCAAAACTGCTTATCCGGACATGTAACCCTTTTAAGATTTCGGGTCAATTGTTTCGTTGGGTGACCTTATAACCGATTACGGTTACTTGAGAGGGCTATTCAGTGAATAACCCATGTGCCGTACTTGATAGAGAAAGGCAAATTTCAACTACACATTTATTTATAAAAAAATGTTTGGTTTAATCCAGATACCACAAAATAGGCCTACACCTTGGGGTACCGGTCTCAAATACCAGATGAAGACTGACGGATTTAAGTCGTTTGAAAACGTATCATAAATACTGAAGTAGTTGCTCGGCCCTCGAATATTTTAAGGGATTTTAACACAAAATTAAGCAGTTTTATTCCAAAAACAAATATCAGGATTAGGTTTAGCCCTTTAAAGATTTGAAAATTTTCTGCAGTACTGCCTTGAACTATGGAGTCACAGTCAAATAACCGAAAGGAGGATCACGGCGGCAAACTACAATGTACGTCCTGCGAACAAATAATGGACAAAGAGCACTTTAAATTGCATTGCGAGAGAAAGCATGGTCAGAGTACCTTTGACGTTAAATTCACTAGGATATTAGAGAGTAATCAGAAAACGTTATCATCATCGCATCATCGCGCATCAAACGTGAAAATAAGTAATAATCGTTTGACTTGTTTTTCTTTTGGTATAATATAGTGCACTAGATGTAAATAAACTTGAACTAAATTGGTCATTCATATATTAAAAGTATATAAGTTTTACAAGTTCAAGAAGTCTTCTATCTTGATTCTAGATCTATCTATCTTAGATATGGATAGAAAATGAGAACTGTCATATAATGAAAAACGTGGCAAAAGTGAATCCTAATACGGAATATATAGATTGTAAATTTGAACTCTTTTAAAATGGTCATTCATATATTAAAAGTAGATAAAGAATATACAAGTCTTCTATACATCTGAGATCTGGATAAAAAATGTAAAGTCTCATAAAATGAAAAATGTGGCAAAAATAAATCGTTCGACTTGTTCTTTGTTTTCGTAGTAATAGAGCTTGTCTTTTAAATGTGACTTTTTACCAGTTTTTATGCTGCAACTGACATAATTCACTACCCACTCCAAATTACTAGAAAGTATTCGAAATGCCTGGAAATAGCGTCTACGACCGTCTGGTTTTCAAAATTTTCTGGGGGAGGCCCCCTAAACCCCCCGTCGGTCGATTCGCGCCTTCGGCGCTCGCGGCCTGACAGCTTCGCCCCCGCTGTCGGAAAAATATAATGCCCCCCCCCCCCAAAAAAACAAGTTCGGTCCCGTACGCCTATGGGTAATTGTAATGACTAAAATACAGATAGCAAAATGTGACAAACATACTTAAATATAAAAGTGTTAAAAAACATGTTTTACTATAATAAATGCTTATTTTGTTTTATTATAAGGTTTAAAGGGTCGATCCCGATAATGTTTTTGAGAATAAAACTCTTTAATTTTGTGTTAAAATCCATTAAGATCCCCTACCTTAGGGCCGAGCAACTAACTCAATATATGTGATACGTTTTCAAACAAATTAAACCCACAATTCTTCATCTTGAAATGGAGTCCGGTGTCCCAAACTGTATTATGCGGTGATTTGATAAAACCAGATTTATTTTATAAAAATAATGTGTTGGTGAAATTTACATTTTGTTATCAAGTACAGCACACACATGGACCATCACCCAACAAAAGAATTGACCCGAAATCTTAAAAGGGTTACGTGTCCGGATAAGCTGTTTTAACGCTCACGTCCAAACGACTGAATATTTTGAGCTGAAATTTTGAGTCAGAGTATATACACCAGTCTTCTATATTTTGGCGTTTAAATTTCATACATGGGGTTATGTTCTATTCGAGACAGTCCCTTTAACCTAATGGAATAAACAGTGCCCAATGTGAAACAGACTACAGTTAATCCTTGTTTATAAATTCCAATAAACACCTTAGTCACGCGAACATGATATTTTAAGCTTTGGGCTGGGTGAGAATATGAACCATTATAATATGTAGCAGTGGGAGAGTAGGCCTATGCGTTACACCACAGGAATCTGATCGTCTATCTCTATTATATGCATGCATACATCATGTCGTACCAGACAATTATGTTTTATATTATATTGCCTGGTACGACATGATGTATGCATATATAACGGATAGTAGATCAGATTCCTGTGATTACACGTTGAGTTTGGTTTAACTGCCTTTTTTCACATTTAATCCACTGTAAAGGGCATCGTGTTACAACTTTTATAATCTATTTTCGGGACCCACGATTGCTAAGGTTCTTGCCCTGGAGCTCGTGGGTTCGCTCCCCGTGTTGACCGAGAAAGTTCTTTGGGATTTGCCGGTGTGACAGTTTCAGTTGGTCCGCGGTGTGTGTTTGGTCCAGGACACTTGCGCATGCCCGAGACTGTTGTTTATGATAGTTACGCGGCTATACTTTCTTCCGCCAGTTTCAGTTTGGTCCTCTTATGGTTCCTCGTCAGTTTTGGAAAAAAAAGAATTATATGTATTTAGTTAAGAGTAGGCCTATTGTCATTAATAAATTTGTTATCGTGATTAGCTGTTGTTTTAGTGATCAGTAGTTACACGATCAACGGATCTAAGTTGATTGGCTTGAAATTGATAGTTCTATCGTTCGTGATTTGTCGCCGTTGTTTTTTTTTAGTGTATAGTCGTACAGTCAGTGGAAATCATAAATACTACGCCCTATGTAACGGAGCATAAAAATTAATCATATTTATTTTCTTGCTATTCTTTCAAACGAAAATTACATAAAATAGATCTGTTTTAGCATTGTAACAACAATATGGCAAACAAACAATGAATTATAAATTCATTTCACGAACTTTTCGCGCGTATGGATACACGTAGCTTACTTCCTCAACTCTTTTTGACACTCGTGAATCGCATGGCATCGATGCCGTCTTACTCTGGTTTTAATTCTCGGCGATAATTGAAAACTTGAAAGCATTGGTTGTGAGCTACAATCCACGATGATAGTAATTTGGTTAACCGTAGGCCTATTTACTGTGAAGTATGTCGTGAAGTATTATGGCAGTCCAGTGAGTCAACTTAGGCTACACAATGCCATATTAGTTTTGTTTATCATTATCATATGTTTAGTTACTATACTATAAATAAATAAATTTTATCTATCTATTTTGAAATACAAAAAAATGCCGTGGTGCCAATGCATTTTTCTTTTCTTTTTTTGCCGTGGTAGATAATCCTTAATTTCAAGGACTGCAACGTATCAATCACTTTTTTGTTAAAAATGTATCAATCACTTTTTTGTTATAAATCTATCAATTTCAATTTCATTCTCTAACATAAATAAATATACATTTATTAAACCATAATATAACCCATACACTCAAACATGTATGCAGATACAATTACGCCTACAACTCTTGAGTACAAGGGAGAATGTTCGCATTGTTGTGGACGGGAATATAGTTATAATAATAATAAATAAATACTGAATAATATAATAACATTGTCAATTTGCATTTCCACTTTTTATTTATCAAAATAAACAAAGAATAGAAACCCGACACCCTCTCCTGGTGGTAATACTGTAAGTATTTTTTTTAAAACAATATTTGATTGGTAGATAATAGTCCATAAATTGATTTGACCGTCCTAACACGAGGAGTCAATGCACACCGCGTCCGTAACAGTTTGAGATTACTCCAACTGAAACTGTCACACCGGAGCTATTCCTCCTTGTCAGTGATGCAGGACAGAGGGTCTGACAAGCACAGCTGTCTAGATGTTCGGATGGGACAAACAAAACTGACGTGTATGTAAAAGATCACTTGACAGTTAGAATTCGATTTAAGAGTAGGTCGTAGTGCCGTTGTTCGGGTTTAATTACCCTCATAGCGCACTGTATGGCGTATGCCCGTCTTCATTAGCCCAGTCGGAGCAGAAAAGTGCGACTTTGGAAATGCAAAATAGCAATTTAGTTGAAATTAAATATTTTATTAAAACTAACATAGCCATTCAATGAATTTTTTTCTGCGCGCCTTCGTTTACGTTGCCCTGGTTTTTGCCCGACGTTTCTTTGGGCTTTACGCACGCGAAATCCAAATTTTTTGAATTAACAATATAAATTACATTATATACATTTTTCTTCTTCATTAATTATATATTCAACTTGCGAGTTTCCTTGTCCGCTTCAAGTTCCATACAAGCCCATGTTTCAGGATGGATCTCCAATTTGTGGTCTACAAGTTGCCAATTGCCTGTCCCGTGTAAAGCCCGACGTATGTTGAGAATTTGAAATGTTGACACTCTAGCCAATTTTGTAACAAGGTCAGGTAAATTCTGAATATGCCAATCGGTTTCTCATTTCAGTCTATTATTAATTAATTCTGCGTTGTTATTAGTCCATAAGTCTGAGATCAGTTTATTTTGGAGGGGCTTAATTAATAACATATAATAACAATTTATGTTTTAAATATCTTTCCCAATATTGTTCAAATCTAGAATATTTTTCAAAATAAACAGACAAATCATCTTTTTTTCTTATCAAAATCCATGTCATTTTTTGAATATACAATTCCTTCCTTACCAAAAATTATATTTCTTATAATTGGGCGTTCTTTTTGTGGTTTTTCGATTTCTCTAAATATCGATAAAAAATTTCCCTAATATGTTTTGTACAGAGTAAGAAATTAGAATTTTGGAATACTTCATACAAAGATTTAGTCATCGGTTTATCTTCGTTGGTACCAATGGAGCATCATGGGGCCCATCCTCCTCGCAGTGTTCCGTTTGATTAGAGCTAATCCCACTACTCCCTGCTGGACTGAGTGGGTATTATTGTCACTAATTATGACTGGTCAGTGGTCCTATTACTGACCAATCACTGACTTCGTTACAAAGTCAAAGGTATTACCTTTAAAACAGGACGTTTAATTAGGGCAACTGTGTCTACATAACGTTACGTCATGGCTGCACGTTTTTTTTATGCTATATTAACCAGCACATAGCAGGATATTGAAGCAAAACTAATTGCGTGACAAACGAGGCTATCGGTATTGACGTAAAGTAAACACTACTGTATGGTAACGAACAGACTTTCAACGTTTTTAATACCTTATATCTTTGTCCAAAATATTAAGGAAGACCCAAGATTAAACGACGGACTGTAATGTTATTTACTGTACGTAAGTGGTAGATTTGTTTGAACGAGAAGAATAGACACACTTACTTAAAAGTTCAAGAATCCGAAGCCAATCCAGCAATGGCCAGAGAGGGATTTCTCGGACCGTTGCTTCAGAAATATGCATGGGGCCAAGCATTATGGGGTTTTGATTCGTTAAATCATGATGTAGTTCTAGAATGGAAATACACGCTACCGCCCGAAAAAAACCCCCAAAAAACCAAAACTTTTTTTTCTTTTATATTTCAAATATAAATTGATTTAATATTTGAATCTCACGAAATAAACCTTTCGCGCTTTCGTATATTTCGCTGTTGTAAGGTATGTTATACAGAGGTGTTCTCCCTTGTCCATATTTTAAATTACACTGAACTTCTGTAAATATGTTCGTTTTGTTAATTTATTATTTATAAGTATTTGATATGTATGTGTATTGATATTGCTTCACTGACCACCTACAACAATTATATTGTATTGGAGAGGACTCTTTTGTAAGTTTAAGTAACTTTTGTCCGATCCGTTTACTTTAAAGGACCTAAGTCCGTAACTCAAAATCCTCCAAAATCGTCGACATCGAAAACAAGAAGTATTGGTCAATTCAAATCAACATTGATGATGTAAACTTACCGGGAAAAGATGAGCTTCTGATATCCGATATTTAAGATAAAATATTTTATTTAACATTGGTACACGAATCGTGTACCATAATGCGCTTCCGCCCCAGTTGTAATAAGGGACTTGATGGACGAGGCTAGACAAATTACACCAAACCAGACGGCACATGTAGACTGGAATAACCAGATTGAACATAACTGATTTGAAATTGGAGTAAAAACGGGAACCATTGAATGTAAATCAGTTTATATACATTCATATTACAGTATTTTATGCGTTGCGACCCACTTTTGCCATTTCTAGGTCCCAAATGTTCGCGATTAAGCTCCTTTATAGTAATAAAATATGTTTAAATAGATTCGTTTCGCGATTAATAACAGCTTGGTTTTTGAAGGTTCGATCTATTCTAACACCCCCCCCCCCCCTTCACCTAAATAGCTTGATTTTATATCTTGCAATTGTTCTTTAGAATAGATAATAATGTTCGGTGGTTTCCCTTCTGTTAGTTAAAATAATTTTAACGTTAAACTGTATTTAACGTTAAAATTGGTACAGTCTGAGACTCCTTACGCAAGTTCAAATAGGCTCAAACGCACAATTGTCAACACATGCCATTACAGTTTGGTAATTCTATGACAAATATTGAAGACTGGACCACAGAAATAGCTACCGAACAGTTTTTCTTTTTGGTAATGCGTTCTACATTTGCATAGCGACTTTTCTGGTAATTAGGCCTACGTATAACGCAAATGAGCCGCCATTACACCATTTAAAATTACGCGTAGCAGTTGGGTTTCATCAAATCATATAGCGGTAAGGCTTCACCTTTATATCAATGGAAATCGATTTAGTATATGTTAAGCTACGTGCAGTACACACTCCTCGCAGCGTTTCGTTTGATTAGAGGTAATCCCACTACACACTGCTATTTTGAGTGGATATTGTTGTTTTAAATTTTGATTGGTCAGTAGTCCGTCTACTGGCCAATCACTAGCTGCCCTACAAAAGCTTTACATTTAAAACGAGTGCCAGTTTTGGATCAAATATGTTTACATAACGTTACGTCATGGCTCACGATTTTATTATGACTAATTAACCTGTGCATAGAAGAATACTGCAGTAAAACTAATTGCGTGACAAACGAGGCTATCAAGACGAATAAAATGTAAACAATACTGTTTGGAAACCTGTGGAAACAAACATACTTTCACGATTTTTAATACCTTAAATCATTGTCCAAAGTTTTAGGAAAGACCCAGAATAAACGAAGGGCTGTCATATTGCTGTACTTAAGTGATAGCTTTCATTGAATGGAAAGAATAGACACATTCCCGCGTAAGTTCAAGAAACAGACGCCATTCCAGCAATGTGGAATTTATCGAGCGATCTTGTATAAATGACGAATTTATATTTAATATTTAGTATCACTTCTTTTAGCGGTAACGTATCTGTTGCAAATTATTTGATTTTTTAGACAATATCGAAAGTAAAAAATAATAATTTTAACTTCGCTAAAAACAACAAAAAACAGGTAACTATGTAAGTTTCTGGCACATTAACATCAAATAGTGCATGTATATATCTCAAAAATTAGGGTAACATATCTGGTTCTTTAGGGGCATTTAAATCCGCGTCCGATAACTGATAATATCTCTTAGATCTTCCAACAGGGAGAGGTTCGTCGATGATTCGGATGATATTTGCTAATGGAATTAACAATTCGTCTGGTCTTTCCGGCCATCGCAGGGTAAGTTGACCTTTAGAATAATGTTTGGTCATAAATGTGACGAACGCTTCAGCTGTGTCCGCTTTCTCAACTCCAAAACTCTACCAAGATACCAATCCCCGTCATAAACAGCAGCTATAAAGGCGTCTTCTTTTACGTTAGATTGATCAATAATAGCAACAGACGAAGACGACGAAGGACCAGTAACAGATGACATAGCATTTGAAGCCGATGACGAAGAACCAACAGCAGATGACGAAGGACCAGCAACTGATGACGAAGAATCAGCAACTGATGGCGAAGAATCAGCAGCAGGTGACGAAGAACCAACAGCAGATGACGCAGAATCAGCAGCAGATGACGCAGAATCAGCAGAAGTACCAGTAGCAGATGGTGATTGTGAAGAACGGGAAGTTGAAGAGCCAACAACAGCAGCAGAAGAAGACGTAAGTTTATGTTCTATCCAGCCATTGTAGAGACCAGGAAACCCATCGGGTAAGTATAATACCATGCCTTGGAGAGTACACGGCGTGTAGTTTCATGGTACCCGGAACTACCTTGGTTTCCATGTCTGTCAGGAACTGAGATGCGGAATCATAGTCCACTTGTGAGTAAAACAATGCACTAATTGATTTTTCGTTTTCGTGAGCCCATTTATAAAATTCATAAGCGTCTTGAATAACTGTTTTCCCTTGCTTTACAGTTTCGGAGGCCATCCTTTTACACGTTCCACCAATTCCATCACACGGGCCTTTGCTCTGACCGGCCTCGAAATAGTTCCATCTGCCATTCACTTCGAAAAGCTCTTGGTGTCGTGAAATGATGGAAAACATGAAGCGGTTTCTGTACTGCGACGATCGAAGGACTGTCGGTCCAGTAGTGAATTGTGGTCATCTCTGGGTAAGTATTTTTTAATAATGGAACTAATATTTTAAGTATTGCCAAGACTGCTGTAGAGTTGTGATAGCCGATATCGGATATGAAGACAAAATTTTTGTGACTTAATGTTCCCTCTTCATTTCTGCGATAGGCGAGTGAGCGTAAAGCAGCGATCATGTTCTTAAATTCAAATAAATTGTTATTTTGTATTTCCAAAGTCAACATTTTTTAGTTATTGGTTGATATTTTGGAGTTATTGGGTGTTAGAGGGTTTTATTTTTGGTGTTATTGGGCAGTTATTGGGTAATTCGACAGTATTTTGGAATGTTATTTCTAAACTCAGAGAATGACCTTCAACTCTCATTGCGTAGTTTTTCGACCTACATGTCCTTGCATGCGAATAAGCGAGCATTTGTTTATTATCGTAAAACGGTATTCTTCAATTGGCCTATATGTAGGCTACTTGTTAATATTGTACATGCTGTCCTTAATGGATGTTTTGATGCAATAAATCTTATCTATCATATTATTATTATTCATATTCATACAAGCATTATTAATATAATTTAATATACTTTTAGAAACTTCTGTAAACCTCATTTTATGTTCCTTGATGTTTATACTTTGTATTGTATGCTTTACCATCGTGTATACCATGCAGTTGTGTAATAAAGCGTTAGGGCCTATTATTATTATTATTATTTTTATTATTATTATTCATTACATGCCAGTCTGCATTTATAAATTGACGAACAATGACGCGATTCTGGAACTTCTGAAAAGGCTTTTCATTTTAAAGGTACATAAGAGTTTTTTTGGTCTATTTTATGTCATTTCGACCTACATTTTCTGCTTACTCAGTAGTGAGGGTTTTAGAATTATATAAACCCTTTCATAAACAAACATCACGTGACAGTCACGTGGTGTTGATTTTTAAAGCATGAGATTTTGTATGAAAGAGATATAATACCGGTACTATAATAGTCTCGGATTTTGATAAATCTTTTTTATTTGACAATTTCTTGTCATCATTACGTACGGTTGATGGATTGAACTAGATGTGGCCGGTTGATCACGCTAACCATCAAGATCTTTAGTTTTGGAGGTAGACAAATTATTAGCAGAGTATGGCGGCTGCTTTTGAGAAGTTTTGTGATAATTCGCCAATTTGGGTAAATAGAACTTGTTGTTTATTCCCGTTTTTCCGATAATTTAGTTTCATAAATGCAAACAAAAAGTTGACTCTTATGTCTTTATTTATTAATTTGTTTGCTATCTAAATAGATTTGCATCAAAATTAAAACCGGCGTCGCAGATTGCCAGATTCAACACAACCAGTGATTGGCTTTGGATTGGTAATTTAGTTCCCATTGTCACCATTGTGGCACGGTATTGCCGACAGTAGTTACGCAACAAAAGTCCTAAATATTTACACTGTTTTGACAAAAATTGTTTAGGCATACATACATAATAGCAGGCCGTCCACATTAGAAAGTATGCACTAGACGTCAATAAATAATAGTCAATAATTTTACAAATGAAATGTGGTTTGACGTTCTACCGTACTCCTGAACCTAACCTGGGCTAATTGAAGATGGACATATATGCCATACAGTGTGGTATGAGAGAAATTTTGCCCTGCCAGTGGCTCCACGGCCTACTATTATATCAAATTCCAACTGCCAAGGGATCTTTTACGTGCACGCCAATGTGTACGTACGGGACCTTGGTTTTTCATCCCATTCAAACGACTAGGCAGCTGTCCTTGTCAGGCCCTCCGTCTGACAAGGGACAAGGGGTAACTATGCCGGAAAATCAAGATGAACTTTCTCGGTCAATGCAGGGATTTAACACCCGACCTCCAGGCTAGCAAGCCAGCACCCTACCCATTTAGCCATGTGATCCTCTTGGATAGCCGTGGCGATAGAGAGGCTGCTTCTCACCAATGCAACGAGGGTTCAATCCCAGCTCAGGGCAAGAACTTTATCGTTGTAAGTGAGAGGGATATTCGATCTCCCGTTCGATCAGGCAGGTTTCCCCCCCGAGTTCTTTGGTTTCTTCCTGCAGTACCGTAATGATCGAAATCATTCGCACGATCTGTGCCAAGGACCAAATTGAAAATAAGCCTCAGGCTTAATTTGCTACCCTTGCAAAATGATGAGATTATTATTATTATTATAAATCATGTTACAAACCTGCAGACATAACATACATGTATAAATTATAACAAATACTTTCAGAAATATTTCAAGCAATGAATAACTTTTAACAAGCAAAACATAAGCCTCCACTGAAACATTCCTAATTTGACCAACATTGCAGCAATAGGGCAATTTTTACCTACTTTTAAAATATATCTCATAAAAATATTATGTACTTTATCTATTGATTTGCCATTATGGAATCCCCAGACTTCACAGGCATAATTAAAAATTGATGCAACCATAGTGTTAAATAATTGGCAATAAACATTCGGATTAAAATATAAGGTTTAAATTGTTGAAGCTAAATGTGTCCCGATTGCTTTTCTACCCTGAGACGCGACACGTTTTTCTGTTTTTGAGAATTTTCCATTAGCACATATTAAAAGACCAAGATATATGTATTCTTTAACTATTTCGAGTTGAGTATCATTTATAAACCATTTAAAATTTGTTTGTAGCCTACCACGGTTAAAGATTACTATTTTGGTTTTCTTAGCATTTATTTCTCAATTCCAAATTTTACAAAAATCAACAAATTTATTTAAAAGTATTTGTAAAGCTTCCGGTTTTGTTACAAAGAGGGCTGTATCGTCAGCAAATGTATAAAATTTGGATTTTCGCTGAATAAAAACTCTCTTAAGTCTTTGATAAATATTAAAAATAAAAGTGGGGATAGTGACTCGCCTTGTTTTACTCCTGAAAAACTTGACAATGCTGATGATAATAACCCTTTAAACTTTACAAAACTGCTCACTTTACTGTACATTGATTTGATTATTGTTACCATTTAAAAACTTACACCGATCGAATTAAGTTTGAACAACATTTGATCTCTATTCACCGTGTCAAATGCTTTACGCAAATCTATAAAAACACAATAAAGTTTATGAAGCTAGTGAGTGGCTGATTAAACCATTAAGAATGAAAAGGGCATCAATTGTACTCTTAACATTCCTGAATCCAAACTGAATTTCATCTAATTTATTATTGATTTCACACCAAGTGTACAGTCTACGATTGAGAATTGAAGAGAAGATTTTTGAAAAAATTGTCATTATTAAAATTCCTCTATATCGGGTATATTCAAATCACCTGTTTTAGGAACGGGTACAATAACGTTCTCTTGCCAGCAATCCTGATAGCAGCCGATGTCATAAATAGAATTAAAAATTGTAACCATTAAAGGCATTAAAATATCTATACTTTCAATAAAAAATTCGCTACATATTTGATCAATACCGCTACTTTTATTTCCTTTGAGTTTTTGTACAAGAAAGATGCACAAAAATATAAGTTCTAAATCAAAGAATTAAACTAATAATAAACTTGAGTCACATCAAAAGGCCGACATATATGCGGCTACCCTTAATAAAGATTCAGAGGTTGTGACAACTCAAGTCGCAGTGAAAGGACTGAAAATGAAATGGTGTTTAACGTCCTACTCTTCTGCTCCGTCTCGGCTAATGAAGATAAGTACACCTTTACACCATGCAGTGTGCTATGAGGAATATTTTGCCATGACAGCAGTGCTTTGGCCTACGTACTCTTAGTCTTTTTTCGAATTCCAAAATTCAAGGGTTCTTTCATGTGCACGCCAATCTGTACACTGGACCTCTGTTTTTCTTCTCATCCAAACGACTATACCTTTACCTTGCCAGGCCCTCGGTTATTTGATAAGTCAACATCTGAAACGGGTGGGGTTATGTCTGGGATGACTTGGGACTTGTCTCGGTACTAAAGTAAAGGCAATGAAACAAAATTCAACAGTATGATCAAGGTTTAGAAATGTATTAACTATTATTAAAACAAGAAACCAAATCAGAAGAAAAGGAAGTTAAACCTTCATTTCAGAAAGCAAAAATAGCATTGGGAGAGGGCCATTTTCCGTGAGAATAGTCCTTCTGGGTGTGAGATTGGAAAGTACATGTTATTTGACAGTCTGGCTTTTACAGATCTTGCCTGGCACCATAAAGCTGCATGTCTCAACTTTGCAACTTGTTATTAAACTTTTGCATCGACAAATTTGGATTAAACCCCATTGCTCCAATATATAGTACAAGATCTATCAGTGTGTGTGGGGGGGTTGGGATGGCCTAGTGGTCTACGGTGCCGCGCTATGACCTCTAGCTGGCCGGCCACCTCTGGCTTGCGGCTGTGGTTTCGAGCCCTGGTGTGAGCATACAGTATGTGGCATGGAGATAGGGGCGCCTTCTCAACTTCGTGGGTTTCCTCCGGGCAATCCAGTTTCATCCCACTGCTAAAAAACCCCTACGTGCAAGCAAATTATTGAAATAAATTTAAACCATAATTTAGTCCCGAAATGACCTAGTTGTGTTGGGTGGACATTAAGAAATTTTTTGTTTTTTAAATTGCACTATGACTTTATCGTTATCACACAAGTTTTTTAAAAATTTGCATTTCGGAACCTGGACCACGCCCATTCCACATAATCCAGGATGGCCACCCCATGCCGTTGAGGAAAAGCGTAAAAAAAAAACTGCTTGATAAAATATAGATTCTTATACATGTATATCCTAGTAAAGCTAAAACACCTAGGTACATAATTATCTATATTTGAATGTCATAAGCAGTAGTAGAAACAAGTAATTAAAATAAATGTCAAATTAATTTAATATTTTCTCATTGAATTGGAGCCACCCCCCTTAAACCCCATTTCTCTGTCTCTCTCTATCAGTGTGTGCACTGACTGTGTAAATAAGACATATTCACCCTCTGAACTCTATGGCTATGAACAGGTTGATATATGTTATTATATAATGAAGTTCGTGAACTGATTATACTGGATGTTGTTTAGAAGGGTTGATTTAACTAGTTAAAGGGACATCCTATTCAGTAGCTTCCAATTAGAGGGCGGGGCCATGGGCATCCATTTAAAGGGTGCAGCCAGCGCTCACGCTATCGATCGCCATTTCCGCCAAATGAGATAAAAATGTAAACTTGGTGATAAAATATTCAATCTGGCGAATCTTTTGGCGATAACTTTTAACTGCATGGCAATTCTTTTTTACCTTTGGCGATAAATTTTTCTTGTTATGGCTTTGAATTCCACGCTGTACTGACATGTTACAGTCTATTGCACCTGGCTGAATTACAGGGAGTCAATTAACAATTAATTAGGTATCAATATCAGACCTATCTTTTGTCACTTTATCAATCTCAGATTAGTGTTGATAAGTATATATAGTAAGAGTAGTAATAAACTAATTAAGAGACAAAAGATTTAATTATTTGTTTTCAATAAGAATCAGTGCTTTTTTTATGGTTTCTATTCAAAATGGCGGACACGGTGAATAATACATGGTCGATTGGGGTTTTTTTTCTCAGTAAATATTTACATTATATAAATAAATCTGGGATCTGAAAATTTGGGATTATTGGAATATGACCGGCATTGAGGGCTGTTTGGTATATTTCTTACTGAAGTTGCCGATATGTGAATTTGTTAAAATTAAATACCTTTACCTTGTCCGAAGAAGTGTTGGCATTTCGCAATTATGTTCAATTATCTGATTTATGTGGTGTATCTATTACTGCCATTTGTAAATTTGCCTTAACCAAAGAGGACATATTTCCAAGTAAGCGTTTGCTCACAATCTTTGTTGCAACTGCAGAGTGTGAAAGGGGATTTAGTAGGCAAAATATTATTAAAAACAAATACAACAATTCATTAAAACACAATACATTCTGTATTTTAAATTTTTAATGGTAGCCTAGTCAGTATTTGAAAGGAGGTTTTACCAAATTTTGAAAAATCTTTCAAAAAATGGGCCTATGCATTTGCAAATCAGAGAAGAATATTGTAAATTGTAATATGTATATTGTATGTATTCATGTAAATAAAAAAGTTATAAAATAATTGACAATTTTTAAAACATTTTTGGCTGAAGAAATATATGGATAAAAAAATAAAAAAATAAAAATTGGCGGAAAAAAAATGGAACCCAGAGTGAGCACTGGGTTCAACCAATCAAAGCGGGTGATACAAACAGGACTCTATAAAAGTCGAGTGTGCCTGCGCACACACTTGAAAATGTGAATGCATGGTCATACTCAAAAGGAGAGTATTCAATTGCCAGGTAGAGTATGATTGTTTATTAAATCCCTTTATTTTACATGATTGAAGTGACATTAATAATTTAAAAAAAAAAAAAAATGTGCGCGAAAATATCGATGCCTGGATACAATTAACCCTCAGCATCTAGTAGTTTGCAAAGAAGGGGCGAGGGCCATAGGCATTCAGTTCAGGGAGGCAGCCAATCAAAGCGTGTGATACAATTAACCCTTGTCGGTGCATGTGGGCATCCAGTAGCTTACTATGAGGGGGCGAGGGCCATGGTCATCCATTTCAGGGGTGCAGCCAATCAAAGCAGGTGATACAATTACCCTTGTATATGTACATGCATTAAGTAGCTTGCAATTTAAAGGGGCGAGGACCTGACCTTGAGCATCCATTTAACACCGTTTGACTTTCAGAGAATGTAGCTCGTTGACAGTTGTTCTTTAAAGCGAGAATTTAATATTTTCTAAGAAAGTCAAAACATAATTATTTCTATGTCTTTTGCTCAATAGGTTATCAACTCACTATTATACTACTATAGGCATTATTTCCCACCCTTTAAGATCATTGACACACACAGTAAATAATAACACAAGTACCTCCTTTGTTTTCCCATTCACTCCATGCATAAGCTATAATCAAACGTTGAAATTTGAAGTTTAAAATGATATTTTTGCCAATTTCTCAGCTGGCAATAGTGAATTATAGGATGATTCTTTAACAAGGTAGGACCGTGTATGGATACCATCTATTTTTAGGCTTTATTTAAATAAATTAAAAAAATATAAATTAAAAATATGAAATTGTAGCTTTAAGTTTAAGTATCAGAAAAAGAATACAGATTCTTGGAATGGAAGTTTAAAATGATATTTTTGCCAATTTCTCAGCTGGCAATAGTGAATTATAGGATGATTCTTTAACAAGGTAGGACCGTGTATGGATACCATCTATTTTTAGGCTTTATTTAAATAAATTAAAAAAATATAAATTAAAAATATGAAATTGTAGCTTTAAGTTTAAGTATCAGAAAAAGAATACAGATTCTTGGAATGGATCTTCAACAATTTATTCCAGCAGTAGGTATAGGAAGACAACACCAAAGACAATATATCAAAGACAATATAAGATATATTTAAGCTACTGACATTAGTATAGGAGGACAACACCAAAGACAATATAAGATATATATCATTAGTTCCTAGTTTATTCATACATTATATGATATACTGACATTAGTATAGGAGGGTGACATCAATTTTACAACTTATAATTTCCTATATATCAGACCTCCAAATAGTATGTTCCCTAAGCTGTGTAAAGACTCATGAATATTAATTAGTTTAATATAGCGCATGTGCAGTGAGAGGACACCTCGGTCCTTGTGTTTCTGTAGATCATCACTTTTATGTATGTAACCATGAAAGTATATATATAATACTCTCCCAAAAAAGAAACACAATGTGATATTTCATCGTCGATTTACCCTCGCTCTACCATCGCTTTGTTGCAACAGGAACCGCGACATGTTGCTGAACCAAACTGCTCCCCAGTGTTGCTGGGGCCATACCTTAAGTGCTTGAACCAACTGAAGTTGAATTTCACGGGTCCGGGGTATTTAAAATTAGCAACTCTTACGGATACGTCCGACTCTTATTACAGTTTCACTTAGGCGTTTACGGACTGTCTAAACAGAGATTCTCCGCCGTCCGGGATTTGCTGCTGCACTGTAGAGGTCCCCGTTGAGAACTGTTTCCGCCAATGACGTAATCGGAAGTGACGACCCAGGACAGGTTGGGTCATTCTTGTATGGCCTGAGCTTGTGTTGAACTTCACTGTCGTTACCCGTCCAAAGGCGAGAAATGTAACTCAGGGGAACATTCAGCAGCCTGGCTACATGTACATCTGTCTGAGATTCGCCTGCTTGAAATCGACCAATACTTAGCATTGTTGCGTTGGTCTATGTTCAGGTGTACATAGCATCACTTGGTTCGTTGAATGTTTACACCTGGAACTGATTTGGATATTGAGAATCCCGGGATTTTAAAGGTTCCATACGAAAGCTCGCGAAGTTGTTAAATTCATTCGTTTTGGTGCAATCAAGCGAGAAAAGGATGACCAGTCACAATTAGCGACCCTTCATTTAAAACCAATAATAAATTTCTTTTATCCTTACATATTGACATTATAAACAAGTAAGATTTATGTTAAAACAACACCCTCGTTCAAAGAAAAAAATTATGAAAATTGGGCGGTGCGTTTCTTTTTTGAAGAGTATACAATTATAGTTATTTAATATGGTAGCAGAGTGTAATAACGACAACATAAATTATGCAGCGATGATTTCAATACATTTAGATGAAGCCATGGGTGAAGACAGCGTAATTGGCGTGGAAATCAACAAAGCATGGTGATAAAGACTGTTTGGTGATGGAGTTCACATGTTATGGTAGTGAAACCTGGATTATAAAATATGATGAAGCTTAAAGATACATTATGGGCGATGAGATAACGAGTTGGCAGCTCTCACTATAATAGTTAAAAACTACACAATGTAAAGGCAATTTGCAGAAAATTTCAGTCAAATTGATCTACTATGGACCGTTAATCATTCGAATAAAAGTTCCGCTAAGCCTTGATAATCATTACTGAAGTTGGTAAGACGAAACTTATAGTCTCGATTGTCCATTTATTTGTTTAATCATGAAAAAAAGTTTTCTTGCAAATCGGACAGCAATCCAACAAATATCGCAGTCTAGGCTTACCATCGAGAGCTGATTATGGTCTGAATAAGTTAGTATTTAATGTCTAATTTATAATTTCTATAACATCTGAAGCCTAAATTAAGACTTGCAGTAAACAGATTTAGCTCTTGAATGATATAACTTAGCGGTATTCTGTGTGTGTCTGTGTTCATCAATGGCGATTGTGATGTTGGGAAAAAACAAAATAAAATGGCGTCCTCGGGACAAAAAGTCTTCGCTCCACCCGAGTTTAACGATGATTTTGTAGTCTATCTACGTGAAATAGAAATATGGCAATGTGTTACGGACTTGGACAAAAAAAGACACGGTCCTGCTATATATTTGTCGTTAGATCAGAAAATGTGGGACTCGTGCATAGAAATTGATGTAAAAGATCTAAGTGGGAATGATGGAGTCGTCATTCTGTTGAAGAAATTAAAATCCCTGTCTTTGAAAGATGCTAATCAAATGGCATTTCTTAATTATGAAAACTTTGAAAAGCTAAATAGACCAAATACAATGAGTGTGAATGATTACATCAATGAATTTGAAAGATAAAGTCTGGTAAGATGAACTACCTGATGGTGTATGTATTGGCATATAGACTTCTTAAGAGCTCAAATATCTGTGTAGAGAAAAAAACAACTTGCAAGAGCAAAAGGGGGGGGGGATGGCCTAGTGGTCTAGAGTGCCACGCTTCGACCTCTAGCTGGCCATCTCTGGCTTGTGGCTGTGGTTTCGAACCCTGGTGTGAGCCAATAGGGCATGGAGATAGGGGCCTTCTCAACCTCGTGGGTTTCCTCTGGGCTTTCGAAAATAAGAAAAAGCAGTTGAAGTCGATCTTTGATTACTGTATAGATATTGGTGTTTATGGAATTAAGAAAGAGTATTCAGACGAAATAAAGTTAGAAGAGGAAGAAGCCCTTAATTTTTAACAGCAGTATTTTTGGAAGGCAGTGGAGAAAACCAAGATACAACCAAAGGGGCTTTGCTCAACCTCAGAGAATGTCACAGCCATATTGTGGTGGAAGAAAGACTCCTGATAAATTTGGTAATCCATCCACATGCACGATGGGCTGATGCATGTACTGCTGGCCACGAGGCTAGAAGAGATAGAGAATCAGAGAAAGTAACCCTCTTCTCGGAAGAAATCCAGGAATGTTATCTCCAAAAGTTTCTTGGGGAATCATTAAACCATGTAACTAAAACATTTGCAGAAAAGTGTGGCTTGACTGTTTTCTGATCGTTCCAGGGTTTTTTGAAGATAGTAGTAATGTTTTATTCCAATTTGGCTCGGGTCCTGTTCAGAAATCAAATCGATGTGTACATGTATTTCTTCCAGTTTATATAGGTGGTAAACTAGACTGGCCCAGTCTCTTCTATTTATTTTACATTTCGATTTATATAAAAGTATTAATTTTTAGTAAACCAACACTTTCGTTTCCATTTGTATAAAAAAAACTTTGAGTAAACCTGTAACCAGCACCAGAGACTGGACAATTTGCGAACTTCACAATAAAATGGGCGTTCTTGCCATGTTTTTCGTCCTACCTTATTTGGAATGATTGACAGTTTTCAAGCACGCCCCGAGTCACGTGACATGAATCATGCGTCTCGACTGGAGTGCAAAGCAGTCATGCTGAGACCATCTGAGGGTTGATGTCACGTTGTTGTTAGATATGTCGGGATCACGTGCACGACGTCACATGACCTACATAATGCAGATTGACCTACTAGATGAGATTGAAGCTCTATTTGCCCAGTCTCTAGAGATTACTTTTTTTTTTCTTTTTATTTTTTGGAGAGGACTCGCTTATTTTTGGTGTGTGGAGAAGACTGGCCACCAGTCTAGTGGTAAAAAGTTGATTATAAAACTGAAGTACATGTAGTAGATTGTGAATTGCCTGCGCAGTGACATTTGTGAAATCAAAAGAAAAGGAAGAAATAATAGATAAATAAAGTATTTAGATTCTGGATTGCTGTATTTTGTGTACCGGTACCTGAGAAATTTCTAAGTGATAATGGGGGCAGGTTGAACAATGATATGTTTAGAGACATGGCTGATAACTAAAATATTACAGTAATAACAACTGTCAACAAGAGACAATGCAATTTGCACATATGATGGTCTGGAGAAAATAATTGCAGATACTAGCTGTTCAAATGATGTGGCTCTTTCTTGGGCCCTCAGTGCGAAAAATGCGCTTCAAAATGTGTGCTAAGTGGCAAACCTCCTTCTTTGGAAGGTATTACTGCAAGGTAATTGATTGCAGGAAGGAGAGCATTTGTTGCAAGTGAATCAAGTCAAAAAATTCGTAGAGCGATTCGTCATCAAGTGAGGCCTTCAACCAGTTTAATCTTTGAGCAGGGCTTTTTTTATTTTTAATAAAAGTAATGACTCGAATAAATAGAGGGTTCAGGTGTTGTGATAGGAAAGGACAATCATCAAGTTTTTGTAAAACATGGAGGAGTGTATGTGAGAGTCCACCGGTGCTATTTACGACATGACAAAAACATTCCCACTGATGTTTCTGCAAGTTCCAGACCAAAGATTCTGAAACCACTAAAAATATATTGTTTGACACAGAAAGCAATAAAAATGAAGGGGAGAACTTTGAGTCTCTGACTCTGATCTACATGTAGGTACATGTAGTTGTCAAAATGATGAGTTTGGAAAAAATACACTAGAAAATACTTTACCTGAAAAGGGTAACCGAACTACATATAATGAAAATCTACATGTAGATAAGTTAAGATAACAGTGAATGACGTGAAGGAATTGTGTAAGGTAGAGCAGGGAAGGCAACTGGCGTTAACAAATTTTGGGTTAATGTGAAGGATTGCAAAGAAAGACGGAACATTAAAAAGTCTCAATTTAGAAGAAGTAGAGTGGAAGAAAATTGAAGAAATTTGAATTAATCGAATCCATAACTAACGTGAACCTGAGGCGTTGGATATTTCAGAAGCAAAGATTAAGGAGACTAGTAACTGGAAATATTACGATGCCTTTATGGAAGTAGAAGATAATGGTCAGCTTTGTGTATCTTTTAGATGTGTGATAACGGAGAAAATAAAAAATGGTGTGTCGTGTGTAAATGCATGACTCGAGTGCGGTTTTGAGCTGCAAGCACTTGACCAGCTACGGAAAGACTCTCTTACATGCTGTAAGGAAAACTAGAGACTTCTATTAACCATAATTTCAACTTTCAGTTGGAGACTTCATTCCCTGGATAAAAAATTGGCTTTTTAACAAGGTCAAAGTATTGATACAGATGTTTTCCTAAAACCACCCTCAGAGGCGGGGAGTGACAAACTGTGAAAATAGAAAACAACAGTGTATAGTCCCTGTGATGCGCAACGAGTATGGTTTTTACGTATTAAGGAGGAATTACTGTGCTGTGGATGCAATATGAGTTTATGTGATGAAGCAATTAATATTTGCTTGAGGATTCTGTGATAAAACAGTTGCGAGGAATCGCGGGGCCGCTAAATTGTGCTGCTAATCAAACGCGACCGGATATTGCTAATAATGCGTGTGAAATCAGTGTTGCGCAAAAGATTGGAACTGTAGAGGACTAATCAGCAATTAAGCCCTAATAAAAACATCAAAAAGTTAAAATCTGAACAATTGTGTTTGATGTTTCCTAATTTAGGGATAGTCCCGAAATGACCTAGTTTGTGTCGAGTGGACGTTAAAACCCATTTCTCCCATTCCCTAATTTAGGGGATACTAAGAAACTGTGTTTATTGGCATTTAGTGATGCGTCACTGGCAAATTTGAGAGATAGTGGTTCACAGGGTGGCTTTATTGTGTTTCTTATAGGGAATTATGGAAATCTAGCTCAACTCTTGTGGCAATCAAAGAAAATTTGGCGTGTCATTAAGGGTACAATAACAGCAGAGGCATTGGCTGAAGCTTGCTGTCTTTTACGAACAATTCTGAGTGAAATATTAGGCCTAGAACCTACAGCTGTTCCCATTCACTGGTTCTAGACAACAAATCCCTTTGTTATACTGTATTCGAAAAAAACACTTGTTGTTAAGCAATTAAAACTGGCGCCTCTAGTGCTTCTCTTTTGAAGTTTTTTAATGAGTGATAATTGTTTTGTCAGTATTATAATAAAAGTTGTGTTTAAACCTTCTTTTTTTTTAACTTCCGCATCATACTGAAGATAATTTTAAAAAAAAGATAAAAGAACAAAATATTGTGAATAGTTTATTTCAATAATAAAAATATGGTTTTATCTGTTATTGCAGAAAGTATTATTATATATGTGGACCTTTTAACTGAGAGATAAAGAGAGACTCCTGAATATTAATTAGTTTCATATAGTGCAAGTGCAGTGAGAGGACCAAACTGATCCCGCAGTGAATATTCGCTTGCCCGCTAGTATCACTGATAAAGATGACATCTATGCGTCTTAATTCAGCAAAACATTAACTTTTTTCCTCCGACAAAATAAATTCTAAAACATTTTTTTGAAGTATAAGAAAAATAAATAAAGACGTTTGAAGTATCTGTAATTAAAACATATTTCCTATTTAGTGTAAATGGGTATTAAAATGAGTAAAAGGCATCATTTTGCCTGAAGCAGTTAGGTGTTATGTAAACAGCGTATGAGCCGATGACTGACAGCGCGTGAAGTCAAAGCACGTGTTCAAGACAGTCATCTGTGACAGAGATAATTCGTAAGTTATTCTCGGTAAAACAGATTGATATCACACTACATAGCACATGTCCAATGCATGGAACAAACCCCCGACCTCCAGGCTAGCGAGCCATTGTCTTCCCTACTTTGCCACCATAACCCCCTCCTATACTTGACCCATATTCCTGAAGCAACGGCCCGAGAAATCCCTCTCTGGCCATTGCTGGAATGGCGTCTGTTTCTTGAACTTACGCGGGAATGTGTCTATTCTTTCCATTCAATCAAATCTACCACTTACGTACAGTAATCTTGGGTCTTCCTTAATATTTTGGACAAAGATTTAAGGTATTAAAAACGTTGAAAGTCTGTTCATTACCATACAGTAGTGCTTACTTTACGTCAATACCGATAGCCTCGTTTGTCACGCAATATATTTTACTGCAATATCCTGCTATGCGCTGGTTAATATAGCATAAAAAAAACGTGCAGCCATGACGTAACGTTATGTAAACACAGTTGCCCTAATTAAACGTCCTGTTTTAAAGGTAATACCTTTGTAACGAAGTCAGTGATTGGTCAGTAATAGGACCACTGACCAGTCATAATTAGTGACAATAATACCCACTCAGTCCAGCAGGGAGTAGTGGAATTAGCTCTAATCAAACGGAACACTGCAAGGAGGATGTACTTGACCAAACCTCTGCTTCAATACAATTCAATTAACTTTTATTAATCACTCTTATCTGGAAGACTCTTTATATTACCAGCATTTTAGTTGAAGTTAGATATTTGCCAATGAAACATCTTGGCATGTCATGCGTGGAACTGTGGGTAAACCCCTAGAGAAACGTCAACACTTGTACGGACCCTGACACATGTAGAACTTGTCAAAACTTTGACAATTGAAAGTATGAAGAAAACAAAACGAAATATAGATGTGCATTTCAATCAGATTGTTGCTAATCATCATTTCAGACAATACTACATGTAGATAGGCCTATGTCATTTCAGACAATACTACAAGTAGGCCTATGTCATTTCAGACAATACTACATATGTAGGCCTATATGTCATTTTGAACAGCTTAAACTACGCTAAAGTGTGCTTAAATTGATTATTTATTTAGTATTTAATTTAGAAAATGACATCAAAATACACATGGTGGCTCAGCGAGTAGGATGTTGGCTCTCTAACCTTGAATTCCTGTGTTCATCAGCATTTTCCAGGGTGGTTCGCCCTTGTCAGTGCTGTATTCTACCCTTTGAAAACTTAGGCTTTTTAGCTGCAGTTTAGAAATTGTGTAAACTGACGGAAAATAAGTTTTTTTGTTTGTGTGTTTCAGAATGATAGTTTGATATTGAATAATTCGTGGCCGCAGTTTACCGACTGTTTCCAAGAGACGGTATTGATATGGGTACCATGTGGATGGTTGTGGGTGACTTTACCATTTTATATTGGCTATGTACTGTCAAATCAAGGTGGCATTCCTATACCTGTAAACTCCTTCAACCTGGCTAAAACAGTAAGTTTTTTATTTATTTTACACAGTGATAGATGCACGTATTTAACGAAAACTTTCTGTGTTTTAACTGTTTCTTATTTATACGATTTGTTATCCTGGTCACGTCACCAAAATAAGAAATGTTCAAAAAAAAGAAAAATTTATTCACTTTCTGACACTATTCCATCAAAACCAAATTTAACCGTTTAAAAGATTTTTTATGCTAAGATACGAAGTGACGTCATCAAGATGTGACATCACCAGTTTCATTGATTTCCTAGGAAAATATGATGTGACATCCCAGCACTGGGTGGTTTAATGGCGGAGAGCGAGACATTAAGTAATATATTGTAACAACAAGAGGACCGTGAGGTCCAAGTGTTTTTTATACGCTGTGGGCATATTATGGCGTCGCCCCTGTCCGTCAACAATTATTTGTGGACTCTATACAGGTCACAATTCTTACACCATTTTGACAAAACTTGTAATGTAGGTTTATCCCCAAAAGATCTCAGTTGCTTTCTAAATTGGCATTTATTGGAACAAAGCTTCATGGATTATGGCCCCTGACTGTACAAAAATCATATTTTCAGCTTGTTGACCCTATAGAGGTCACAATTTTAAACTGATTTTGATTAAACTTGACATGCATGTTTAAAACCCAAAGATCTGAGTTTCTTTCAATATTTACGCACATCGGACTGTAACTTCCTAAATTAGGGCCGTTGATTGTCTGAAAAATCCCCTTTGGTCCCTCTGGAGGTCACGATTATTATCCGATTTAAAAACATGTTTGATTATATCACCGTTATACTGTAATGAAGGTTGAGTTTGAATGTCGTGAAAAATCCCATTTGGTCCCTCTGGAGGTCACGATTATTATCTGATTTAAAAACATGTTTGATTATATCACCGTTACACCGTAATGAAGGTTGAGTTTGAATTTCGTGAAAACCGGATGTTAAACCCCATTTCATTTCCATTTCAATGTGTTCTATAAGTATACTCACTGTATTTAACTGATCTAGTTTTTCAGTATGTTCCTGTTCTTTCTGGCCGTCATTGATATTATCAAAGATGCTAGTGATGTAAACCCTAAACGAGATGGATCAGTGGATTACGTGTCAGGTGGTGTTTTAGCAGCTTCATTTGTAAGTTTACACGACGTGTCAACCATTGTTTTTCTAGAGAAATTGCCTATACTCTCAGTTCATTTGTAAGTTTACAGGACTGTGTCAACCATTGTTTTTCTAGAGAAATTTCCTATACTCTCAGTTCATTTGTAAGTTTACAGGACTGTGTCAACCATTGATTTTCTAGAGAAATTGCCTATACTCTCAGTTCATTTGTAAGTTTACAGGACTGTGTCAACCATTGTTTTTCTAGAGAAATTGCCTATACTCTCAGTTCATTGAAATGTCTCTCATCGTTTTGCATTTTACCATTTTTTTTTAGGTAAAATGTAGCTCTTGATTGAAAGTTGAAGATTGTCAACATAATTTTTAGGTTAAAGAAACATTACCCGGTATATGTTTGTAAAATTAAGATGAAGAACTGACTGTTCTTGCTCTAATAGTTCAAAAATAGATAATGCGAAAAGTCAAGTTACTTTTATTCTGAGCCAAGTTATCACTGTTTGTAGTTTTGACAAGATGTGTGCATTGATCGTTTATTATCATAACCACAGTGCTGGTATATTCGAGACTTGGGCTCACTTCTCCATTTTTAAATTAAACCATTATATGGCCGAACCATTCTAATCTACTTTGAAATGGAGCCATCCGATGGCACAGAGAGTTGATTATGGTCTTGTCAAGTTAAAAAATATCTTATTAGTAATTGAAGAGCGCGATGTTAGAAAGGCTATTATAATTATAGCCTAATCTTCAACCCTTCTTAAAAAAAGTCATTATTATATGACATTTAAGGCCCAAAGAAAGACCTGCAGTAGGCAGATTTAGCTCTAGAAAAATCGCCTCTGTAAATATTATAATGACTAAGATTTATTATCAATTCATTTAGCACTAAGATAAGGCCCCCAGTTCACAAAGCATTCTCAGACAAACTTTTTCCTTTTATTTTAACTACAATGAAGCTTTTGTTCTTATAATGTATCAAATACATCAATAAGAAACCATGTGCAAAGTTTTATGTTTCTGGATCAATGATATTTCTCATGAACAGTGGTTGAAAGTTGAGTAAAGTTTGAACTTAAGCCTGAGAATGTTTTGTGAACTCGGGGCCTCAGTTTTTAGGAATAAGTGTCTGAGAACCAGAATATTTTTTTTTAAATTGTTAAAAATATACTTTGTATAGATCAAGGAAAAAGAATAATTGTATTTGTTTTTGTTTTTTCAGTTACTGACGACTATATTGGTTCAGTTTGAAAGGAGTCGAGGTTTTATTACATCCGCTACATTATATATCTTCTGGTTATTGTTATTTATTGCTGGTATTATTCCATTTTATACAAAAATAATAACTAAGGTAACTACATATTTTATTTATGGCGCATAAATATATATTTTAAAGCGTTGAAATGAAATGGGGATGAACGTCCTAAATGTACGAGTATGTGCATGTTCCTGAAGCAATGACTGCAAGTTTTACAACATCTGGCCATTGCTGGTTTACTTCACAATTCCGGAATTTATAGCTACGTTATCTGCAGACACGTGAACGGTAGCATCCAATCAGAGATTGTGACATAGCAAACCCCACGGAAACCTTGACATTGAACAAACTTTGAACTTTGCAACGCGGTTATCACAAGTAGACATTTTAGCTTGAAAGCGTGAGACTTGGTATTCGCGACGACCAAGGAATCTGATAGGCTCATAAACTGGGCTTATACCCAAACAAAGTTAGTGCCGAAGTATTCAGGGTATTACGTGAAGGGCTTGATTAAAGCCAGATCAAGCCTTCTATTGAAGATGTTGTATGTTCAGGTCTAATAGACATCACAGTATAACAGCACTACAAGTTTACAGTCAGAACAAAAGGAAATGAAATAAAATTAAATGGGGTCAATGGGCTAATGAAGACAGCCATATGCCATACAGTGTGCTATGAGGGAAATTTGGCCCGGACAGTCGCACTATGGTGTACAATGGGCCACAGTTTTTAGTTCTATTATTCAATCTGTCCCAGAATCCTTCTATTATCAAAGCCTTTTATTTAAGGAGGTGAATATAGGCTAAACCTGTAGTGTTCCCCAAACCTATTTACGTATAAATCTGAACAAACTATTCTTTGTTTTTGTTTTTTAAGAAAACCTTTTATTAATAAAGGGGAGTAACTCATTTTAACACAAAGATCTTAAAGAAGGTTTCAGACCACTTATTCTTTAACATGAATATGAAGTATAATGACAATACCATTCAGCACTATATAAAGACAAACTGTGTTAATATATCAATGATTCTTTATATTACAGGAATATGAGAATGATTTGTTCCGATTTGTTTTGTATTATATTTATTTTACGTTCGTGTTTGTGGAATTGATTCTACATTCGTTTGCTGAATCACGAAGTAGGAGAGGCTATTATGAACCAGGCGAAAGGGTAGGTGATTTATAATTTATATCTCTCACTATTTATTTTGGATTAATGTTGGGAGATGCTAATTGTAGGCCGATTGGGGAGGTTCAGGTGTTTCCGGAGTCCAAAATTTTTGAGAATACTAAACCTAGCCCTAACCCTTTTTTATACGCCCACATTTTCATGTGGATGTATTATGTCGTCGCCCCTGTCCGTCCGTCCGTCCGTCCACAATTGTTTGTGGACTCTCTACAGGTCACAATTCTTACCCGATTTTGACGAAACTTGAAATATAGGTTTATCCCCCAAAGATCTCGGCTGTATCGGATCAAAACTTCATGGATTATGGCCCCTGATTGTACGAAAAATCATGTTTTTAGCTTGTGGACTCTATAGAGGTCACAATTTTGAACCGATTTTGATAAAACTTTACATTCATGTTTATAACCCTAAGATCTTGGTTCCTGTCGATATTTGCGCCTATCGGAACGTAATTTCCTGAATTATTGCCCCTGATTGTCCGAAAAATCACCTATTTTAGCTTGTGGTACCTCTGGAGGTCACAATTATTATCCGATTTAAAAAAACGTTTAAATATATCACCGTTACACCCTAAGGAAGGTCGAGTTCAAATTTCGGAAATATCGGGCTAAAATTACCATACAAAATGGCCGCCGTTCGTACGCGAATACTGTTAAAAAATGGTATATCAAGGTTGTGGACCTTGTAGAGGTCACAATTTTAATTCAATTTTGATGAAACTTGAAATGCATGGTTATAACCCATAGATCTTGGTTCCTTTAGATAATGGTATATCAATGTTGTGGACCCTGTAGAGGTCACAATTTTAATTTGATTTTGATGAAACTTGAAATACGCAAAATCGCCTTTGTTTAGCTTGTGGTTTCTCTAGAGGTCACAATTATTATCCGATTTAACAAATCGATTGATTATATCACCGTTACACCCTAAGGAAGAGTGAGTTCGAATTTCGGAAAAATTGGACCAAAATTACCATACAAAATGGCCGTCGTTCGTATGCGAATACTGTTGAAAAATGCTATATTAAGCTCGTCGACCCCATTAGAGGTCCCAATTTTAATTTGATTTTGACGAAACTTGAAATGCATGGATATTACCCAAAGATCTTGGGTCCTTTTCATATTTGCGCATATCGGATCGTAACTTCCTGAATTATTGCCCCTGATTATACGCAAAATCGCATTTGTTTAGCTTGTGGTCCCTCTGGAGGTCACAATTTTTATCTGATTTAAAAAATCGTTTGATTATATCACCGTTACACCCTAAAGAAGGTTGATTATGAATTTCGGAAAAATCGGGCCAAAATTGCCATACAAAATGGCCGCCGATAGTACACGAATACTGTTTAAAATGGTATATCAATGTTGTGGACCCTGTAGAGGTCACAATTTTAATTTGATTTTGATGAAACTTGAAATGTATGGTTATAACCCAAAGATCTTAGTTTCTTTCGATATTTGCGCATATCGGATCGTAACATCCTGAATTATGGCCCCTGATTATACGCAAAATCGCCTTTGTTTAGCTTGTGGTTCCTCTAGAGGTCACAATTATTATCCGATTTAAAAAAAACGTTTGATTATATCACCGTTACACCCTAAGGAAGGGTGAGTTTGAATTTCGGAAAAATTGGACCAAAATTACCATACAAAATGGCCCCCGTTTGTATGCGAATACTATTGAAAAATGGTATATCATGATCGTCGACCCTGTAGAGGTCCCAATTTTAATTCGATATTGACGAAACTTGAAATGCATGGATATTACCCAAAGATCTTGGGTCCTTTTGATATTTGCGCATATCGGATCGTAACTTCCTGAATTAATGCCCCTGATTATACGCAAAATCGCCTTTGTTTAGCTTGAGGTCACAATTATTATCCGATTTAAAAAATCGTTTGATTATATCACTGTTACAAGCTAAGGAAGGTTGAGTTCATATTTTCGGGAAAATAGGACCAAAATTACAATACAAAATGGCTGCTGTTTGTACGTGAATGCTGTTAAAAAATGGTATTTCAAGGTTGTGGACCCTGTAGAGGTCACAATTTTAATTTCGATTTTGATGAAACTTAAATTGCGTGTTTATAACCTAAATACCTTGATACTTTTCGATATTTGCGCATATCAAATTGTAACTTAATGAATTATGGCCTTTGATTGTAGGAAAAATCACTTTCGGGTTTGCTTGTTCTCTATCCATCTCTCGAAAATGTGGGCGTATCCTGCCTGGCAGCTGCTGGTTTAGAAGACTGAACTTAGGTCTAATTTACTTTCTACCTCTCTTAAAAGGGTTAGGGTTAAGGTTCGGGCTAGTATTCTCCAAAATACTCATTTGTATAAAGCGGCCATTAATGTTACCTAAAGGGATATTATTACAAAATAAGTAATTTATCAGTAAAAGTAAATTTTTGTATAAATTTATTTGATGAAAGACTACTTTGCTTTCCAGGAGTAAGATGCTGGTAACTAATCCAGATTTTTCAGCTTGGTTTTCCCAGGTTCTTTTACGTGTACGCAAAAGTGTACATGGGATCTCAGGTTTTTTTGTACCACCCGAAATACTACACACTACACCACTGGGAAAACCACACTGGATAATCTGGAGAAACTAATTTATCAGGCAATACACTGAGCCAACCTGACACCTCATGGCAAGCAAGCCTGTACTTTCCCCAACAGTATTATAATGTTAATATATATATACGTAAAGTAAAGTAAACGCGTCCATTCTAGATAGTTATTTTATTACTGACATGTTTCATATAATTTTCAAAGTAATGTAGGTAACTAGGTATAGAAACAATAGTGTGACGTAATTACGTTTTCTGTTTTCTGGATGGAATATCTGGGACCTGTGCAGATTCATTCTAAGGTTCAATTGTTGGTTGCTTTTGCCTATATAGTTTTCGCCGCATCCCGAGCAACGTAACAAATAAACAACATGTTTAGTTTTGCAGTTCATGTTTTGTGTAACACTGAATAACCGAGGTGCGCTTTAACTTCGGGGGAGTCATTAAAGACGCCTGCAAATGAGCTAAATCACTCTCCTATACACTGAACTTAATAAAACTACAGTACTTTCGGGGTTTTTGTATGCGTTTGAGTACAGTGACCCAGTCCTTTGAGCGAGTCTATGGTAATTCCTGGGCTATATCGAACCTCGTTTTCATTCTGATATCGAATTAATGTAAGGCTCATTTTAATTGGATAGAAGTATGACATCACCAAATAGAATACGGTGGTACATGACAGACAGCCTATCTGGTCGCCGGATATTGATAGAGATTGACATTTCTAACATACGTTGTTTAACTTGTTTTATATGTACCCCTTTTGCTGTAATTTATGTCATTATGTCTGAAGATGGACAAAAAACTGTGAAGTATGGAACATTTTTAAAGTGGAATACTGGAGGGCAAATAGCGACAAAGGTCGACAAAAATAAACTCTTAAAATTATTGTGGTGCAAGTTGAAATTGTGCGCTAAGCACGCCGACAAAGTGATAGTCATAAAAAGACTAAAAGCATAAAAATATTTTAAATAAGAAAATTTTTGTACCTGTACATTGTATAATGAGAATATTAAACAAGACTAAAAGCTCCCCTGATTTAAGAAAAATGTAGCATTACTCTTGCAAAATAATTTAGAAGAGTTTTTTTTTTACTGTGGGTGGAGCCAATCTGATTAAAACACAGATCCTATTTTCATACGCCCACATTTTCATGTGGACGTATTATGTCGTCGCCCCTGTCCGTCTGTCCGTCCGTCCGTCCGTCCGGACGTCCGTCCACAATTGTTTGTGGACTCTCTACAGGTCACAATTCTTGTCGGATTTTAACGAAACTTGAAATATAGGTTTATCCCCTAAAGATCTCGGCTGCTTTCGATATTGGCATGTATCGGATCAAAACTTCATGGATTATGGCCCCTGATTGTACGAAAAATCACGTTTTTAGCTTGTGGACCCTATAGAGGTCACAATTTTGAACCGATTTTGATGAAACTTGACATGCATGTTTATAACCCAAAGATCTTGGTTCCTTTCGATATTTGCGCCTATCGGAATGTCATTTCCTGAATTATGGCCCCTGATTGTCCGAAAAATCACCTATTTTAGCTCGTGGTACCTCTGGAGGTCACAATTATTATCCGATTTGAAAAACCGTTCGATTATATCACCGTTACACCCTAAGGAGGGTTGAGTTCAAATTTCGGAACAATCGAACCAAAATTACCATACAAAATGGCCGCCGTTCGTACGCGAATACTGTTAAAAAATGGTTTATCAAGGTTGTGGACCCTGTAGAGATCACAATTTTAATTCGATTTTAATGAAACTTGAAATGCATGGTTATAACCCAAAGATCTTGGTTCATTTCGATATTTGCGCATATCGGATCGTAACTTCCTGAATTATGGCTTTGATTATACGCAAAATCACCTTGGTTTAGCTTGTGGTCCCTCTGGAGGTTACAATAATTATCCGATTTAAAAAATCGTTTGTTTATATCACTGTTACACCCTAAGGGAGGTTGAGTTCGAATTTCGGAAAAATTGGACCAAAATTGCCATACAAAATGGCCGACATTCGTACGCGAATATGGTTAAAAAATGGTATATCAAGGTTGTGGACCCTGTAGAGGTCACAATTTTAATTTCGATTTTGATGAAACTTGAAATGCATGGTTATAACCCAAAGATCTTTGTTCCTTTTGATATTTGCGCATATTGGATCGTAACTTTCTGAATTATGGCCCCTGATTATACGCAAAATCGCCTTTGTTTAGCTTGTGGTCCCTCTGGAGGTCACAATTATTATCTGATTTAAAAAATCGTTTGATTATATCACTGTTACGCCCTAAGGAAGGTTGAGTTCCAATTTCGGAAAAATTGGACCAAAATTGCCATACAAAATGGCCGCCATTCGTACGCGAATACTGTTAAAAAATGGTATATCAGGGTTGTGGACCCTGTAGAGGTCAAAATTTTAATTTGATTTTGATGAAACTTGAAATGCATGGTTATAACCCAAAGATCTCGGTTCCTTTCGATATTTGCGCATATCGGATTGTAACTTCCTGAATTATGGCCCCTGATTATACGCAAAATCGTCTTTGTTTGTCTTGTGGTCCCTCTGGAGGTCACAATTATTATCCGATTTAAAAAATCGTTTGATTATATCACCGTTACACCCTAAGGAAGGTTGAGTTCGAATTTCGCAAAAATTCGGAACAAAATTGTCATACAAAATGGCCGCCGTGTGTACGCGAATACTGTTATAAAATGGTATATCACGGTTGTGGACCCAGTATAGGTCACAATTTTAATTCAATTTTGTTGAAACTTGAAATGCATGTTATAACCTAAAGATCTTGATTCTTTTCGAAATTTGCGCATATCAAATTGTAATTTAATGAATTATAGCCTTCGATTGTAGGAAAAATCACTTTCGGTTTTCCTTGTTCTCTATCCATCTCTCGAAAATGTGGGCGTATCCTGCCTGGCAGTGCCAGCTTACTATCTTTTGTTGTTTTTATAGTTCAAAACTTCTTTTTACTTGCCTTAACTACACTAGGAGCTGGAAGAGTTGTTATCATTGTTCTGAATTGTGTGAGGTATTAGCCAATGAAACGGTCTGTTACCGCGAGTTTTAGGCATGTTTTGCAAGGAACTGTGGGTCATCCACTAGTAACATCAATGCTGATCAAATGTCTGATGTCATAGGTCAAAAGTCTATCATATGATCTCTGACGTTACTTCTAGCAACAACATGTCATTTAGTGTAGGCCGTCGAAAGTATAAACAAATGAAACGAAATAAAGATCTGTATTTTAATCAGATTGGGGTGGAGCCTAACATGAGTGACAACTCTGTAATGTTGGTGGAGCCTCACATCATGAGTGGCAACTCTTTAATGTGGGTGTAGACATGAGTGGTGACTCTTTTATGTGGGTGGAGCCTCACATGAGTGACGACTCTGTAATGTTGGTGGAGCCTCACATGAGTGGCAACTCTTTAATGTGGGTGTAGACATGAGTGGTGACTCTTTAATGTGGGTGGAGCCTCACATGAGTGGCAAATTTTTAATGTGGGTGTAGACATGAGTGGTGACTGAGGTGACTCTTTAATGTGGGTGGAGCCTAACATAAGAGTCATGGGTGTAGTATAGCCCTTGTGTTCACTGTTAACAGAAAAGATTATTGATATTTCAGCAATCGTCACCAGAAACCAAAGCTTCATTTCCTAATCAAATCACCTTCTCCTGGATAAACTAGTAAGTTATTTTTGTACTATTTCTTGTTTTGCTCAAATAGTTGAAAATTATTTGTAACAATTCCAGGGCTTCAATTAAAAAGATTTCCAGTCGGTATTTACTTTAGATTTGGCGACAGGGTTTTATGTGTGCACTTCAGATCATAAGATCAGGTGGCATGGCTTCAGTTCCCCGCTTCTTTGTGAAAAAGAAAAGGGTTAGTCTGTACAACTTCATAGGATTCCTGCAAGGAGAATGTACACATTGGCGTGTAAAAAATCCCCTGGCAGTTAGACATTTTGAAACAAAAACTCCAAATGGCTTTAAATTATTTAAATTAGTGAAAATCTTTATATTCCTGGGGCCTGTTTCACGAAATTTTACCTTAGATAAAATCCGATTTTAGTAATTCGATTGGATAGTATTAGATTGATTTTAGCGCTTAGCCAATCAGATTTAAGTATGTACTAAAATTTGGATTGTATCTTAAGTTAAAATTTCGTGAAACGGGCCCCTGTTCCCCAATCCTTTCAGTTATCTGAATAAATATTGTTTATATAAAAAAAATTAAAAAAAATTAACATAAGTCTTTATATATGCATATAAAGTGAACCCTAATCCCCTATCTTTATTTACTCTAGTAATTATAAATATTTTGTTTACGCTGCATGGAATATACCATCCGATCATGGTGGGTAAGACGCTGGCTTGTTAGCCTCGAGGTCGGGTGTTAGATCACTGCATTGGCCAAGAAAGGTCATCCAGATTTTCCGACCTGGTTCCCCCTTGGCAGTGATCCATAACTGAAGGCCTGACAAGGACAAATATCTAGTCGTTCATATTGGAGGAAAATCAAAGGTTCTGTGTACGCATTGGTGTGCACGTAAAAGATCCCCTGACAGTTGGAATTCGATAAAAGAGAAGGGTATAGTGCTGCTGTCCTGGCAAATTTTTTCTCATAGACACTGTATGGCATTTGCCCCTCTTCATTAGCCCAGTTCGCAGCAGAACAGTAGGATGTTAAACCCCATTTAATTTCTTCATTCTTTGTCAGTTTTGTTTCGCATGGAGGTCCAACCTCTGCTAAGACCCCTACGCGCAAGCAAATTATTGAAATAAAATTACCTAGTTTGTATTGAGTGGATGTTAAACCCTATTTTCTCTCTCTCTCTCTCTCTCTCTCTCTCTCTCACTCTTTTGTGTGTAGTGCTGTTCTTCAACACTAACTAGTTTATTTTATTTACAGTTTAGTATTATTAGGATATAGAAAGTCTATAGTTTATTTTATTTACAGTTTAGTATTATTAGGATATAGAAAGTCTATAGTTTATTTTATTTACAGTTTAGTATTATTAGGATATAGAAAGTCTATAGTTTATTTTATTTACAGTTTAGTATTATTAGGATATAGAAAGTCTATAGTTTATTTTTTTTACAGTTTAGTATTATTAGGATATAGAAAGTCTATAGTTTATTTTATTTACAGTTTAGTATTATTAGGATATAGAAAGTCTATAGTTTATTTTATTTACAGTTTAGTATTATTAGGATATAGAAAGTCTATAGAAGAAGAAGATTTGTTTGAGCTGAATCCTCGAGATGATAGTGAAAAAGTTGTACCAGAATTTGAAGAAGCTTGGAACAAAGCTCTACGAAAAACAAAACAGCAGAATCTGGAAATGTAAGTAAATAAACATGAACCGGACACAAGTACAAATTAGTTAATTTGGGATGTTTTTTCCATATTTGATGTTGAATGAAAAAATACGCAAGATTGAAAGATACCTGGGTTTTAGTGTCAAGTCCTAGCAGTTGATAAAGGGCTATCACCTGAAATGCACCCTGGATTAAATTGTTGCTTGGAGATTCTTTTTTCCTAAATTAATTGAAATGAGTAAAAAAAAAGTACGAAATGGTTTCCCCTTATTAGCATTGCAGGACAGAGTGTCTGAAAGAACAGCTATGAAAGGTCAGGCATTGTCCGGAAAATCTCAATAAACATCTGTAGATTTAGCTTTTGGCTAACAATAATCATTTATTTCTTTTCCAGTGAAAGAAAGTACAATCTGAAAAGACATTATACTGGTATATTTTCAAATAAAGCGGAAGAACACCATCTTAAGAATGAAGCCAAGTTGTCAAATGCTTCTGAGAAAACCCCTTTATTAGCAGCAGGCAGTACTTCTATTGAACAAGGAGGCGTGTCTTTTAAAGGAACAAAAGACGATTCACCAAAGAAGAAGGAAGCATCCTTGTTGAAAGTTTTATTTAAAACTTATGGTTTCACACTACTGTGGTCGTTTGTTTTGAAAGCAATATATGATTTATTGCAATTTGTTAGTCCCATTTTACAAAGGTAAGTCCCATTCAAACATGTTCACTTTAGATCATAAGATCTGTCATGAAGTCTAGTGGTGTGGTTTCGACCCCAGGCTAGAATGAGACAAAATGAGACAAGATGTCTTGTTTTGTTTCTTTTTTTAATTGACTGCCTCTACTACATGAAGATCTGGGGTCGGTTGCATTAAATTTACTACAGAAAACACTATAGAATACTTTATTTTTTAGCATAAATCTGTAGGAAAAGTTTGCACCACAGAATGTTTGGGGCCTTTATTTCCAGCAACAATCTTTCTCTCCATAAAAGTTAATGGATCTTTAAAAGACAACGGAGCTTTGAGCATCCTGACCCTGACCTGTTGTAGTAAAGTTTTCTTAATATTTTTCTTCTTTACAGTGAGGGGGATCATGTGACTAAGTGGGTAAGGCGCTGGCTCGCAAGCCTGAAGGCTGAGTGTTCGATCCCTGCATTGGCCGAGAAAGATTATGTCGAATTTCCGACGTGGTTTCCCTGTGTCAGTGAAGAGGGCCTGACAAAGACATCTGTCTAGTCGTTCGAATGGGACGGAAAACCGAGGTCTTGTGTACACATTGGTGTGCACGTAAAAGATCCATTGGAATTTGATAAAAGAGTAGGCGGTAGTGCCGCTGCCCGGGGAAAATTTCCCTAATAGCACACTGTACGGCTTATGCCAGTCTTCCATTAGCCCATGTTTGGTGCATAACAGTAGGACGTTAAACCCCATTTCATTTTATGTTATTTCTTTACAGTGCATTAATAGATTTTACACAGAATCGTGATACTTATCCAGATTGGCAGGGATATGTTTATGCTGTAGGGTTTTTTGTCATCGCAACCATCATGTCGTGCTTCTACCATTATTCATTCCATATCAGTATGACACTTGGTATGAGAATCAAATCAGCACTCATAGCAGCCATTTATAAAAAGGTATGTATGCGTGCAAGTTGTACTTGTGTACGATATATCCCATTTCTATTCCTTGACTATAAATTTAAAATCAATGTCGTCACGACTATAATGCAACGTTTCTTCCCCCTTTAAAGGGACAATACCACTCTTGCTGGCTTGACAGGTCCAGAAAAATTATCCATTACATCCTATTTTACTTGTCCAGAGGGTTCGAAAATATGTGCGTAGGACGTTAAACCCCATTTCATTCATTTCATTCATTCGAAAATATGTTCAAATCCAAGTTGCATTTGAAAGTGTTTACGTAAAGCTTTTCAAACCATGTTGTTACCATGTAGTTGAATTTTTTCCAATTTTTTAAATTCAGTGTGTTAAGATGAAATTTGTATCATCAGTTAATTGGAATATTGTAAAATAGTACAATTTGTTGACTAGAATAATGATTGGGACATATTATTCAGTTACAACAAGAGTGATATTGGGGCTTTAAGAATAGATATAAAATATAGATATTCTAACTAATTATTCAGGCAACATGAAGTTATTTCCTGAAGCTGACAAACCACTGCTTGCGACCTAATTCTTGACTCGGATTAACCCAAATTAAAAATATCCATGGGGCAAAATTATAGATTATGACTGTGTGCAAAGGAGGAGAGTTTTATGCACACTTCAGCATTCCAACCTACCTTCTATATATTACATGTAAGGGGGTTGGGTGGCCGAATGGTTGGCAAGTGCTTGCTGTATCAGAAAGCCTGTCATTGAGTCAACTGGCGTGGTTTCGAATCCTCGGTTGTACGTGAAAAGGAGTAGGGTCGTCTGTCCAACCTTGTGGTTTTTTTTAGGATCCTCAGGTTTCCTCTTGCTGCTACAGACCCCTACCTACAAGCAAATTATTAAGTTAAAATATAACCATATGTTAGTCCCAAAATGACCTAGTTTGTGTCAAGTGAAGGTTAAACCTCATTTTTCTCTCTGTCGCTCTCCCTCATTCTCTCCCTCATTCTCTCTCTCTATCTCTCTGTTAAAGCTTATCTTGTCCAACTATAGACTAGTGGAAAGTAACGGCTGGCTAGCGTCTCCCAGTAGACTACTAGCCCTGGTCTAGTGGTTTCAAACCTTTTTTAACCCCCCTGATTGAAGTTCCACTTGTCTATGATATCTCCCTTGTGACATAAAGCCTGACATCAAGTCACGTGGAGAGAAGTGTCACTGGGCGTATGCCAGATTTCTTCAAAAATGGAGCAGGGTTGTAGGCTACCAAATTTACATTACAGATGACCAGATAGCATCTGTTGCCACAAATATGTCAATCTAACTAAATTGCCCTGCATGGTGTAGGCCCTCTCTATTAGCCCAGCCTGAGCAGAACAGGAGGACGTTAAACCCCATTTCATTTCTTTATTCTTTGTCATTTTTGTTTTGCGTGGAGATCAAACATCTGCTAAGACCCCTACCCGCAAGCAAATTATTTCATATCATTTCTATTTATAGGCCCTAACTATCAGTAGTGAGGCGAAGAAACAGACAACCGTGGGAGAGATAGTCAACTTAATGTCCGTTGATTGTCAAAGAGTTCAAGATGTCACGGGTTATCTCTATATGTTATGGTCGTCACCTCTGATCATATCTGTTGCACTCTACATGTTATATCAGAGTCTCGGAGCGTCCATTTTTTCTGGTCTGGGTGTTATGATATTACTGATGCCACTGAATGCGTTTATCGCTACTAAACTGAGAAAATATCAGATGGCTCAGATGAAGTTGAAGGATCAAAGGATAAAGTTGATGAACGAAGTCCTGAATGGTATCAAGGTTAGTGTTCACTTATTTTTTCATGCTAGACAATAGGTGCTCAATATAACCAGGCATTTTTCCAGACGGATCCAGGGGGGTTGGGATGGCCTATTGGTCTAAAATGCCGCGCTTCAATCTCTAGCTGGCCGGCCACCTCTGGCTTGCGGCTGTGGTTTCGAGCCCTGGTGTGAGCGTGTGTAGCATGGAAATAGGGGCGCCTTCTCAACCTCGTGGGTTTCCTCCGGGCACTCCGGTTTCCTCCCACTGCTAAAGACCCCTTTGCGCAATCGAATTATTGAAAAAAAATTAAACCATATGTTAGACCCGAAATGACCTAGTTGTGTTGAGTTGACGTTAAATCCTATTTTCTCTCTCTCTCCAGACAGATCCAGGGGGGTGGGGGTGCGGACTCATCTACATGAAAACAAATTGTAAAACAACAAACAGCGCCTTTTATGAAAAAATTGTCACGTTCGTGTGCCTTTTCCTGTATCTTCAGTCAATCAGATAGACATAAATGTGATATCACAATTAATACTCTGCATCAATGAAATTGAATTACATCATTGTATTAATTCATAATACAAATTGAAGCTAAAAGGGGTGTGTTGGATTTCTCTCTTCAAAAAGCTCAGTGTGTGTGTATATAGGACAAAATGACCATGTGTTTCTCAAAAATATTTTTTTAAGGCCAAAGATACATTGTCTTAGGAACCTAGCTAACCCGTTCCTGGTCCCACCCCTGTATATTCTCTCTCTCTATCTCTCCCTCTCTCTATTTCAGGTATTAAAACTGTATGCATGGGAGTTGTCATTTCAAGAGAAGATATTGGCTATAAGAGACCAGGAGTTAACCATATTACGTAAATCAGCATATCTCAATGCTGTCGGAACATTTGCTTGGACTTGTGCTCCTTATCTGGTGAGAACAGGAGCCGGGGGGCTATGGGGTTTAGCCCCGTCAATAATTTTTAATAGTGAAAAATAAAATGTCGCCAAAATGATCCCTTGATATAGATGGAATTTGATATAAGGGAAGGTTGTAGTGCCGCTGTCCGGACGCAATTTCCCATATAGCACACTGTGTGGTGTATTGCCGTCTTCATTAGCCCAATTTGGAGCAGAGTAGTAGGACGTTAAACCCCATTTTATTTATTGTACTCGATCTATAAATGGCACTTAAGGATTATACTGTAGCAGTATTTTAAGATTTAACTGTTTAGTTTTATATAGTTTACAAACAAACTTACTTTCTTTCTCTCTTTTTACATAGTATATCACTACTTATATATTTCAGGTTACCTTAGCAACGTTTGCAACATACGTTTTATCGTCAGATGATAACTATTTAGATGCCCAGAAAGCCTTTGTGTCATTGTCTCTATTTAATATTTTACGGATGCCTATTAATCTGTTACCTATGATAATACCATACTGTATTCAGGTAATCAACATACACAAGCCTTTTAACTTTCAAAATATTAGAGGGGTTTGGATGGCCTAGTGGTCTATAGTGCCGTGCTTGGACCTCTAGCCGGCGGTCCACCTCTGGCTTGCGGCTGTGGTTTCGAGCCCTGGTGTAAGCATATGTGGCATGGAGATAGGGGCGCCTTCTCAACCTCGTTGGATTCCTCCTGGCACTCCCGTTTCCTCCCACTGCTAAAGACCCCTACGTGCAAGCGAATTATTGAAATAAAAATTGAAAACCATACGTTAGTCCCAAAATGACCTAGTTTGTGTCGAGTGGACATGAAACTCTGTTTCTCTCTCTCTCTCTTCACCAAATTATGAATTATGGCCCTTGATTGTAGGAAAAATCAGGGGAGTTGGATGGCCGAATGGTTAGCTCGTGATCGCTGTATCATAAAGCCTGTCATTGAGTCAACTGACATGATTCGAATCCCAGGTTGTACGTAACAAGGAGTAGGGTGGCCTCTCCAACCTTGTGGGTTTTCTCCGTTTTCCTCCCACTGCTAAAAAATGTTTGAATATATAACTGTCACACCATAAATCGGACTAAAACTGTCGGAGAAAATGGTCTCTAATGCAAATAGTGTAAATATATAGTATATCAAGGTTGTGGACCCTCTAGATGCCAAAGTTTTATCCGATTTTAATGAAACTTTAAATTTATGTTTATATCACAAGGATCTTAGTTGATTTCGATAATCGTGAAACTGTACAATATGCTGAATAACAGTGCTGAATGACTATAATCCAGGATTGTTTTTGATATATTTCAGGGTTGGGTCTCAATAGGAAGGCTCTCCAAGTTTTTACGAAGCACTGATTTAGATCTAGATACAGTCAGCCATATTGATACGGTAGAATCAGTTGTGAAGATAGATAATGGAACATTTAGATGGGATAAGACACTGCCAAAACCTACACTAAGAAAGTATGTACTGTGGAATATTGATTTAGTTTCTTTATTTGCTTAAGTTCAATTTACAATACATAGAGGGGGGTTGGATGGCTTAATGGTTAGCGTGTGCACACTGTATCATAAAGCCTGTCATTGAGTCAACTGGCGTGGTTTCGAACCCTCGATTGTACGTGGCAAGAAGCGCCTGTTTAACCTCATGAGATTTCTCCAGGTTGCTCCGGTATCCTCCCACTGCTGAAGACCCCTACGCACAAGTAAATTATTGAAATAAAATTAAAAACCATATATTAGCCCCGAAATAATCTAGTTTGTGTCGAGTTGACGTTTAACCCCGTTTCTCTCTTCCTCTACAATACACAGAAAAAGAAGGATGGGTTGTGTAACATAGGATCAAAGGATCTAATGATAACTATGACTGGATTTGACTTATTTTAACAATGCAGGAACGGACATTAAATATTTTACATCTATAATTCTAACAATCAAAATAATACACAGGAATATATCATTACAGATTGTAGTAATTACCGCCATCGTCATAATTCATGTCTGCTTCCATAGTTCTGGGGGGTTGGATGGCTGAATGGTTAGCACGCGCTCGCTGTATCATTTAGCCTGTCATTGAGTCAACCGGTGTGGTTTCGAATCCCCGGTTGTGTACGTGACAAGCAGTAGGGTCGCCTGTCCAACCTCGTGGGTTTTCTCCGGTTCCTCCAGTTTCCTCCCACTGCTAAAGACCCCTACACGCAAGCGAATTATTGAAATAAAATTAAACCATATGTTAGTCCCGAAATGACCTGTTTCTTTGTCTGAGTTATTCTTCTATCAGAGATCATTTAACACTTATACTTGATAACAATAAGAGAATACTTGTCCAACCACTGTGCTGTATGTGTATAAACCAGTGATTGTTTTGTTGTGTTTTTTTAATAACAACATTGTTTATTTTAATTATAGATATATTTATTATATATTCGTTTATTTTAAGTATAAATATAAAATATATTTATTATGTATTTGTTTATTTTTGGTATAAATATAGATATTATTTGTTTATTTTTAGTATAAATATAGATATTATTTGTTTATTTTTAGTATAAATATAGATATTATTTGTTTATTTTTAGTATAAATATAGATATTATTTGTTTATTTTTAGTATAAATATAGATATTATTTGTTTATTTTTAGTATAAATATAGATATTATTTGTTTATTTTTAGTATAAATATAGATATTATTTGTTTATTTTTAGTATAAATATAGATATTATTTGTTTATTTGTAGTATAGATATAGATATTATTTGTTTATTTTTAGTATAAATATAGATATTACAGAAGGTAAATTAGTGGCTATAGTTGGACAAGTTGGATCAGGTAAATCATCACTAATATCATCTCTACTCGGTGAACTAGAAAAAGTCAGTGGTTACGTCAATATTAGGGTAAGTTGAACACAATCAATATATTATAGTCAGGTATGTTTATAATTGCACTCTGCGTGTCAAATCACATGGTGTCAAATTATTGAGTAAAGTGCCGTGGTTACGATTGCCCGCATGAATGTGACAAGGAGTCCCCCGGTTTTCCCCCCACTGCTAAAGACCCCTGCGTGAAAGAAAATTATTGAGAGAAAAAATTGAACCATAATATATTTGTTACTGCGGAGATCTGTATGTAGTAGCTTATATTTGTTATGTATAGAATATTTGTTACTGCAAGATCTGTAGTCTATATTTGTTACTGCAGGGATCTGTAGCCTATGTTATATATAATATATTTGTTACTGCAGGGATCTGTAGCGTATGTACCACAAGAAGCCTGGATACAGAATGCTACTGTTAAAGATAATATATTATTTGGTAGTCAATGTAAACATAAGACCTATGAACGTGTTCTACAAGCATGTGCTTTAAAACCAGATCTAGAAATATTACCAGGTGGTGATTTAACAGAAATAGGAGAAAAGGTGAGAAATTAATTAAAATATCCCACTATCTTTCAATAATTCTATTTTAACATTCTTCCAAAATGGTGTGAGCATACGTGGCATGGAGATAGGGGCGCCTTCTCAACCTCGTGGGTTTCCTTTCTGCACTCAGGTTTCCTCACACTGCTAAAGACTCCTATGCACAAGGGAATTATTGAAATAAAATTAAAACCATATGTTAGTCCCAAAATGACCTAGTTGTTTTGAGTGGATGTTAAACCCCATTTCTCTCTTTCTCTCTCTCTTCCAAAATGTCTTTTTAGTACTCTGAAAAATCTGATGCAGTCTACGGAACTGCCATAAATTTACCCTTTTAATCCAATTGAATCCAAGCTAGGATATTTGGGTTTGATTTCTTAATTAAATGATACATAATCAATTGGAGAACATGTAAGTGTTCATTAATTTAATTTTAAAATGGATAATCAAGACTTTGTTTAAAGGAGCTAAGACGTTAACATTTTGGACCTAGAAATGGACACTAACGCATAAAATAATGTAATATGAATGTGTAAATCTTATTTGCATTCAATTGTTTCCGTTTTTACTCTAATTTTAAAAAAGTTATGTTCGGCGAAATACGCAAGGTATCCCAATCTATAAGTGATTGCTAATCTGGTTATTTCAGTCTAACTGGAAGTGTAAGGTTTGGCATGGACCACGCACAATACTTCTTTACTACAGCATTTGTGTAGAATCCACTTCCAGGATATATACAAGCGCATTGACTTGTGGGATATTTTTGCCTCGTTCTCCCAATACCTTATTACAATTATTGATGCTGATAGACCCACTATGGTACATATTTCTATAGCGTCTGGTTATTCAAGTCAACATACGTCGTATGGTATGGTTTTACAATATGTCTAGCCTCGTTTCTCAAGTCGCTTATTAAAACTGGGGCTGAAGCGCATTATGGTACACGACTCGTGTACCAATGTTAAAAAAATTATTTTATCTTAAATATCGCATATTTTAGAAGCTCATTTTTTCCTGGTAAATTAACATCATCAATGTTGATTTAAATTCACCATTAATTAGTGTTTTATATGTCGAAGATTTTGGAGGACTGGGAGTTACGGACTTAGGTCCTTTAATGTTGCAATTTCAAATTTTTAAGTTATAAATAGGCAAAGTATCATTTTCAAATTCCAATGTTTGAAAATGACCATCCATAAGGAAGGTAATTGTGTTGTTATTTCCTGTGTCTATGATTTTTAAGTGTGGGAAATAACGCCCATGGTCATATAATAGTGAGTTGATAACCTATTGAGTGAAAACTGCCAGCTCTGTATTTAAATCTTACATAATGCCGATATATATCTGTGAAAAATGAGATATTGTTGTAAAAATGCCGATCACTTGCAGGCTTGGTATTTTTTGTTAATTGTCTCTATTTTAGGGAATCAATCTGAGTGGAGGACAGAAACAGAGAGTTAGTTTAGCTCGAGCCGTTTATAATAACGCTGATATTTATCTTCTTGATGATCCACTCAGTGCCGTCGACTCACACGTAGGAAAACATATCTTTGAAAAGGTCATCGGCCATGAAGGAACACTGAGGAAAAAGGTAAGAAAATTGGGCCTCAATGGCAGAGCTTAAATTATGATCTATGACTAGAGGCCGTGCATTTATCCATTACTGACATAAAAACAAAAAGAACCATGTGTTAGTCTCAAAATTACTTAGTCTCTGTTGAGTGCACATTAAACCCCAGATTGTCTTCTGAACCAGAATATTGATTTTATTATATTCAGTATGAATTACTAATGTTATATTCTCTGTTACTAAACCATCTTATTCATATTATTAATTAGGAATTGTGTATTGAGTTACTTCCCTTGATTAATAAAAGACTTTGATCGTAGATAGAAAAATTAAATGCAATGGGGTTTAACGTCCTTCTGTTCTGCTCCGAACTGGGCTAATGAAGACGGGCATATGCCACACAGTGTGCTGTGAAGGAAATTTTGCCTGAGCAGCGGCGCTACGGCCTACTCTTATATCGAATTCCAACTGCCAAGTGATCTTTTACGTGCACACCAATGAGTAGATGGGACCTTGGTTTTTAGCCCCATCTGAACGACTAGACAGCTGCCCTTGTGAGGCCCTCAGTTCTTCATCACAGACATGGGGAAACCACACCAGAAAATCTGGATGAACTGTCTTGCCAAATGCAGGGATCGAACACTGAACTCCAGGCCAGCAAGCCAGTGTTTGGAGGTCCAACGATGTATGTTCCATCCCTGCATTTACCGAGAAAAATCATCGCGATCGAATTCTGGGATCAATGAAATGTAAGATAGCTGTTTTTAATTAGCCCCTCTGATTGTCATAAACAACCCAGGCCATCTTGTGGCCAAAACTCCCCGATACCACACTAAATTCAGATTAGACATTTCAAATCAACGATAATGTAATTTCATATTTTACAATAATTGTCAGGGTTTTTTTTCTAGACTCGTTTGTTGGTTACTCATGGTGTTCACTGGTTACCTAAAACAGATCTAATTATTGTCATGAATGAAGGGGAAATATCAGAAGTTGGATCCTACAATGAATTGGTCGGTCATGATGGAAAATTTGCCCAGTTTTTAAAGCATTATTTAACAGAAGGAGCGGGATCAGAAGATGATGATGATCCAGAGAGTGAGTACTGTGTATTTATTTTAGGATAGTGAGAGAGAGAAATGGGGTTTAACGTCCACTCGACACAAACTAGGTAATTTGGGGACTAACATATGGTTTTTAATTTTATTTCAATAATATGCTTGGTCCAAGGGATCTTTAGAAGTGGGAGGAAACCAGAGTGCCTGGACGAAACCCACAAGGTTGAAAAGGCGCCCCTATCTCCATGCCACATACGCTTACACCAGGGCTTGAAACCACAGCCGCAAGCCAGAGTTGACCGGCCAGATAGAGGTTGAACGCAATCAAATTATTGAAATAAAATTGAACCATGTTAATTACGGAAATGACCTTGTTTCTGTGAAGCTGACGTTAAACCCTATTTCTCAGTGGACATTAAACCCCATTTCTCTCTCTCTCAATTACCAATCAGTATCTGGTTAAGCAGAGTGTAAAGTCATTTGATGGTACAAAAAGATAAATGTACAATTAATTAATGACATCTATATTTATTTTGGGTTTGATTCAGAGGACATCAATCTAACTTTGGCTTTTTCTTCTTCTTCTTCTTCTTCTTCTGTGTCCGCTACACAGAATCAGCTGTATTGTACAACTCATACTTGCCAACATTTGGTTTTTCCCTAAATGCATCTAGAATGACTTTTAGAATACCTAATTTATTTTGATTCCTTCCTCTGCTAGTGATCAGCAGACTTATATATCATTAAAAATCTTGTAGAACATGATTTTGGTGTGTTATTACAAACCATGAAATTTTTTCACTGTAAAAACCGAGAATATAATATACATTTATTGTTCAAGCAGAAGTAGTAGTCCAACACCAACCAGTCTTTATTACTCCCCAGTCTGAGTTCCCCCTATACACAAAGTTTCAGCCTTGGAGGGGGGGGGAAACAGGCAGCAGACAAGCCACAGTCACAAACAGGGATTCCATGTCGGCCGTATATGCCGGTCAGGACATGGGGTTCTGGAAAAAGACCGGAGCTGGATCAGACCCATAGGTCTTTTTGCACACCAGAAAAATAGCATAATTTGTGCTAAATTATAAAATCCCGGACATAGCACCACTTTCTCCGTGAGAAAAATGACTGGTTGGGAAAATTTGAAGATGAAGTCCTGGGGCGGGTTGCTCAAAGCTCTGTTATCTTTTAACGATCCGTTAACTTTAATGGAGAAAAGATTGTTGCTGGAAATAAAGGCACCGAACATTCTGTGGTGCAATTTTTCCTACAGATTTATGCTAATATGAAAAATTTAATTGAAAGTTAACAAACAACACGTTACCAAGATATGTCCGTTAGAGTTTAACAGATCGTTAAAATAACTTAGTTTTGAGCCACCGACCCCTGGTCACAAATATTAGTATAGATATTTATGGTGTACAAACTATAATATATTGTATATTTATAGTACAAGCTGTTAAAAGTCAGATATTAGAGAAATTAGAATCTGTAACTGGTACATCGGATTTTGCTACATCTGGTGATGATGAAAGAACATCAGGGTAAATATATAATATTTTGTGATATTTAGCAGGCATCCTTTTATCACATGTGAATCTGTAGAATTTTTATGGCACTATCTTTTAATTATACCATGTGGTAAAATTGTAATTACAAAGAATTTAATCTAATATTACCGTCACACACATTAAATGAAGTTAGATTTATAGCTCCTTTTATATATATTATAAATGCTTTTGTTTACATTGATTTGACTGTTTTTGTTTACATTTATTTTAAATAGTCTTAGCTGACTTTTTTTGTTTACATTAATTTGAAATAGTCTTAGCTGACTGTTTTTGTTTACATTGATTTTATTTAGTTTTACCTGATTGTTCTTTATATTTTACCAGTAAAGATTCTACCATTCGTAAAAGAAAGCCATCAACTGATTTTGTAGAGAAAAAGAAAATTCCTGCAGAGGTCAACAAACTTATTGATGCTGAAAAAGCAGAAATAGGAACGGTAAGCTCAAATTCACTCTATCCAAACATGATTAGGAAAAATGAGTTAAAAGAACTATTTAAATTTCATTGTTATACAAGATAAGAAACTTTAAAACAGCCTCGTTTTATCAAGGGATATTTTCCTCTTCATCGCCTACAGAGTGGAGTGAGAGAAATGAGGTTTAGCATCCACTCAACACGAAATTAGGTCATGTCGGGACTAACATAGGATTCATTAATATTTAAATAATTTGTTTAGCCTAGGGGTCTTCATCTTCAAGGCTTGAGCTTGCCTTAACTACCCACATCTTATATCTAGCTCTTCACATAATACTCTGCATATTTCGGCACTAAGTTTGATTGGGTATAGGCTCAGACTATGACCAATCAGATTCCTTGGTCGTTGCGAATACCAAGTTGCGTGCTTTCAAGCTAAAATATATACCAGTGATAATCGCGTTCCAAAGTTCGAAGTTTGTTCAATGTCAAGGTTTCTGTGTAGGTCGCGATGTCACAACCTCTGATTGGAGACTACTGTTGACGTGTCTGCAGATAATGTAGCTATAATTACAGGAATGGCACAGTATTTAAGCATGTTGTAAGACTTGCGGCCATTGTTGCTTCAGAAACATGAGGGGTCTTTAGCAGTGAAGGAAACCAAAGTTTTGAGAGGCGACTTTACTCCTTGTCACGTTCAATCGGGGAATCAAAACCGTGCAACTTGACTCAATGACAGACCGTATAGTTTCACGCACATGCATTGAACCCCGCTAGAATGCCTTGGTGGTTAAGTAATCTGGAGGTCCTATGTTCCATCCCTGCATTGGCTGAGAAAGTTCATCAGGAATTAACGGTGTGGTTTTCCATTGTCTGTTGTGCAAGATAGAGGACCTGGTATAGGACAACAAAAACTGAGCTCCTGTGTGTACATTGGCGTGCATGTAAAAGATCCCTTAGCAGTTTAGAATAAAAATAAGAGTTAGCTGTAGTGTTGCTGTCTGGGCAAAATTCACCTTAGTGCAAATGGCATATGCTCGTCTTTTTTATGGCATTAGCCCAGTCGGAGGAGAAAAGTAGGACTTTAAAACACATTTCATTTGATTAGATTGTGAGTGTTGTAATATCTGTGAGTGTTGTTTATTTCAGGTAAAACTAGCTGTGTTTATGGAATATGCTAAAGCTATTGGTGGTATTACAACATTGTTTATATTTTTGATTTATCTGGGATATCAGGTAGCTAGTGTGTATTCTAGTATCTGGTTAAGTGAATGGACCGATGATCCATATCTGTTGAATCGGACATTAAGTAAGACCACAAAATATCAAGAAAAGAACGATATGTATCTTGGAGTTTATGGAGGACTAGGTTTAGCTCAAGGTAGGTTTAGCTCAGTCTTCTTGTTTTCGAAAGGGGGTTGGATGGCCAAATGGTTAGCACATGCACGCTATATCATAAAGCCTGCCATTGAGTCAACTTGCCTGCTTTTGAATCCCCTGTTGTTCTTGGCAAGGAGTAGGATCGCCTGTCTAACCTCGTAGGTTTTCTCCCACTGCTAATGCCCCCTACGCGCAAGAGAATTTTTGAAATAAAATTAAACCATATGTTTGTCTCGAAATGACCTCTCCTCTCTTTGTTTTTCGAAAAGTAATCTGAAATATAAGAGTAGGCAAAATGAATTTGGGTTTAATATCCGAATTAACTGTACAAAGCAAGCTAATGATTATGGGCATTCTAATGTGTAGACAACTACCTTGGTTTTCTATATATCCTGTCAGAACAACTTGATGCTGCTCTTAAGGCAAAATTTCCCTCACAGCACAATGCTTGTCTTCATTATCCCAGTTGGTGCAGAAAAGTAGGATGTCTTTTTTGGGGGTGTTGGATGGCTGAACCGTTAGCGTGTGCAAGCTGTATCATAAAGTCTGTCATTGCGTCAACTGGTCTGGTTTCGATTCGCAGGTTGTACATGAAAAGAAGTAGGGTCGCCTGTCCAACCTCGTGGGTTTTCTCAGGGTCCTCCGGTTTCCTCCCACTGCTAAAGACCCCTACACGCAAGCGAATGATTGAAATAAAATTATACCTCCCGAAATGACCTAGTTTGTGTCGAGGGGACGGGGACGTTAAACCCTATTTCTCTCTCTCTCTCTCTCTGTTATTGAGTCAAGTGGTATGGTTTCAATTCCTCGCTTGTATGTGACAAAAAATAAAATCGCTCACCCAACCTCGTGGGTTTGCCCTTGTTCCTCCATTTTTCACCCAATGCTAAAGACCCCTACGACAATTATGGAAATAAAAAATAACCACATGCTAGTCCCAAAATGACTCAGTTCATTTAGATTGGACCTGAATCAGTTTTTTTCTCTCACACACATGCCTATACCCTTGATCAATTTGAAATATTATTTCTATTTCAGCTGTTATTATCCTCATCTTTGCCTTGTTGTGTTCAACTAGAATGGTAGCAGCAGCCAGAACTCTCCATGCTAAAATGTTATACAATATTTTACGTTCACCAATGTCCTTCTTTGACACGACACCTAGCGGTAGAATAGTCAACCGTTTTTCACGGGATATAGAAGTTATAGATAATAATCTCCCCAGTACGTTTCGTGTCTGGATGAGTTGTTTTTTTGGTGTTATAAGTACGTTTGTTGTGATAGCGTACAGTAATCCAATATTTCTGGTGGTTGTACTGCCATTGGGAATACTCTACTGGCTAGTTCAGGTAAGTTTGGGTTTAATTCCATTGTATCTTCTTCATTATAAGCATATATCTTCCTAATTTAAAGCATATATCTGTTAGTATATAGAATGCGATGTCGAGTGGTCTATTGCGCATGGCATGAGGAGTAGGGTCGCTTGTCCAACCTCGTAGGTTTTCTCCTGGTCCTCAAGTTTCCTCCCACTGCTAAAGTGATTTATTCAAATAAAATTGACCATATGTTAGTCGCGAAATGACCTAGTTTTTGTTGACTGGATGTTAAATCCCATTTGTTTCTCTATGTCGGTTAGTATCAAAATGAACTTCGTGATCTACCGACCTGTCCAGTCTCTGCTTCTCTTTTAAGGGAGTGTTGCCGTTCCCCTCCATTTTCCTTTATAAAAGTTTTTTGTTCTGAAGTCACTGATTTCAAGTTTACCGACAGTAATATTCTGGATTGTTATTTCAGAGATTTTATATTCGAACGTCAAGACAGTTAAAGCGAATTGAATCTACAACCCGATCACCTATTTATACCCACTTCAGTGAAACAATAACAGGAGCTTCTTCAATCCGAGCTTACAGTGCTTCCGAGAGATTTATAGACGAATCCCAATCACGTGTGGATAGAAATCTTGTTATATATTTCTCAGCAAATTGCGCAAATAGGTTAGTGATATTTTAATATATTTCACAGCTAATTCTGTATTTTATTCTGTTAGTATTTCACAGTTAACTTTGTATTTAATTCTGTTAGTATTTCACAGCTAATTTTGTTAGTATTTCACAGCTAATTTTGTTAGTATTTAACAGTTAATTCTGTTGCATTTCACAATTAACTATATTAGCAATCTAGCATTTCACAGCTAACTCAGTAGGTATTTCACAGCTAATTCCATTAGCAATTCACAGCTAATTTTATTAGTATTTCACAGCTAATGCCATTAGTATTTCACAGATAATACTGTTAATATTTCAGAACATTCTAGGACCTTATTCCAGTACACTTAAATTGAAATGTTTTAAGGATGAAAAGAAATATGTTTTAACGTCCTACTTTTCTGTGCTTTAAGGGAAATTTAATGTGAACACTGGGTCATGGTTCTTCGTCCTGTGCAAACTAGACACTGTTTATATCCATATAAGTGTGTTTATTTTAGTGAAATCTATTGCAATATGTCTTATAAGAATTATGTAAAAAAATATCGGTACGATTAAAGGACTAAAGGGGGGGGTGTCTTATTTTAATTGTAGAATTGAATAATTAGTTTTGAATCATTGTTATTGATTACAGATGGCTTGGATTTCGTCTGGAGTTTCTGGGTAATATCATTGTGTTAGCTGCGGCCATATTTGCTGTATTAGCCACCAATTTAGAAGGTGGTTTGGTTGGTCTATCTATAACATATGCTTTACAGGTACACTAGTCTTTCTGTATAATTCCTGAGAGAGAGAGAGAGAGAGAGAGTTAGAGAGAGTCCTATTGGGTTTACCACACTGTCAGGGTGGGATGGTCAAATGGTTAGCATGTTTGCACTGTATCATAAGGTCAATCATTGAGTCAAGTGGCATGGTTTTGATTCCTAGGTTATACATAAGATTGTTAGAGAGAGATAGACTTTCTAAATAGATAAAGGTTGTATTGGGTGTTTTTAGAAATATTGAGCATTCACTGCCTTCGCATGACACCCATCACTACTTCACGCTATTCGGAGCAATATCTGCTATAAACTTATGTAATATTTGTGGAGGTTATATGTATTATCAATCTGATTAAAACACAGATCCTATTTCGTTTTGTCTTTTATAGTTGAAAATTTTGTTTTACTAATTTTTACCGCACTAGGATCTGGGAGTTGTTGTATAACCCACGTTCTGGACAATGTAAGGGATAAGCCAAATGAAATGGTCTGTTACGGCAAGTTTTTGGTGTGAGGTGCACGGAGCTGTAACCCACTTAAAACATCAGCGCTAATTGGTTAATCAAATGTTTGACATCATAGGGTCAAAAGCTGCTTGTATGACCTCTGACCCGACCATCCACTGCAACCGATCAGATCTTCATGATGCAGTAGTAGAGGCTATCGAAAGTAAAAAAACCAAAATGAAATATAGATGTGTATTTGAATGAGATTAATGTATTATAAATGTTTTTATAATGAAATATAGCTGTGTATTTGAATGAGATTGATGTATTATAAATGTTTTTATAATGAAATATAGCTGTGTATTTGAATGAGATTGATGTATTATAAATGTTTTTATAATGAAATATAGCTGTGTATTTGAATGAGATTGATGTATTATAAATGTTTTTATAATGAAATATAGCTGTGTATTTTAATGAGATTGATGTATTATAATTGTTTTTATAATGAAATATAGCTGTGTATTTGAATGAGATTGATGTATTATAATTGTTTTTATAATGAAATATAGCTGTGTATTTGAATGAGATTGATGTATTATAATTGTTTTTATAATGAAATATAGCTGTGTATTTGAATGAGATTGATGTATTATAAATGTTTTTTGTAGATAACAATGACGTTAAATTGGATGGTGAGAATGTCAAGTGATTTAGAAACTAACATCGTATCTGTAGAAAGAGTAAAAGAATATTCAGAAACTCCTACAGAAGTAAGTTTATTGTTTATATATGCTGCAGCCACCAAAAGGAATGAGTTACCTATTGAAATTAAATCATCTTCAAGTATCAACATATTCAAAACTAAATTGAAAATTTTTCTTTTTGAAATCTGCAACTAGTATTGAAGAACCAGCGCACAGAGCATTATCAGTAGTGAATGCATATATTATTATCATTAGGCTTTCAGACTTTCGTCTGAAAGACTATTGTTTTTATACGCCCACATTTTCATGTGGACGTATTATGTCGTCGCCCCTGTCCGTCCGTCCGTCCGGACGTCCGTCCGTCCGTCCACAATTGTTTGTGGACTCTCTACAGGTCACAATTCTTGTCCGATTTTGACGAAACTTAAAATATAGGTTAATCCCCAAAATATCTCGGCTGCTTTCGATATTGGCATGTATCGGATCAAAACTTCATGGATTATGGCCCCTGATTGTACGAAAAATCACGTTTTTAGCTTGTGGACCCTATAGAGGTCACAATTTTGAACTGATTTTGATGAAACTTTATATGCATGTTAATAACCCAAAGATCTTGGTTCCTTTCGATATTTGCACCTATCGGAACGTAAATTCCTGAATTATGGCCCCTGATTGTCCGAAAATTCACCTATTTTAGCTCGTGGTACCTCTGGAGGTTACAATTATTATCCGATTTGAAAAACCGTTCGATTATATCACCGTTACACCCTAAGGAAGGTTGAGTTCAAATTTCGGAAAAATCGGACCAAAATTACCATACAAAATGGCCGCCGTTCGTACGCAAATACTGTTTAAAAATGGTATATCAAGGTTGTGGACCCTGTAGAGATCACAATTTTAATTCGATTTTGATGAAACTTGAAATGCATGGTTATAACCCAAAGATCTTGGTTCCTTTCGATATTTGCGCATATCGGATCGTAACTTCCTGAATTACGGCCCCTGATTATACGCAAAATCGTCTTTGTTTAGCTTGTGGTCCCTCTGGAGGTCACAATTATTATCTGATTTAAAAAATCGTTTGATTATATCACCGTTACACCCTAAGGAAGGCTGAGTTCGAATTTCGGGAAAATTCGGAACAAAATTGCCATACAAAATGGCTGCCGTTCGTACGCAAATACTGTTAAAAAATGGTATATCAAGGTTGTGGATCCTGTAGAGGTCACAATTTTAATTCGATTTTGATGAAACTTAAAATGCATGGTTATAACCTAAAGATCTTGGTTCCTTACAATATTTGTGCATATCGGATCGTAACTTCCTGAATTATGGCCCCTGATTATACGCAAAATCGTCTTGGTTTAGCTTGTGGTCCCTCTGGAGGTTACAATAATTAACCAATTTAAAAAATCGTTTGATTATATCACCGTTACACCCTAAGGAAGGTTGAGTTCAAATTTCGGAAAAATCGGACCAAAATTACCATACAAAATAGCCGCCGTTCGTACGCGAATACGTTAAAAAATGGTATATCAAGGTTGTGGACCCAGTATAGGTCACAATTTTAATTCGATTTTGATGAAACTTGAAATGCATGTTTATAACCTAAAGATCTTGATTCTTTTCAATATTTGCGCATATCAAATTGTAATTTAATGAATTATAGCCTTTGATTGTAGGAAAAATCACTTTCGATTTTGCTTGTTCTCTAACCATCTCTCGAAAATGTGGGCGTATCCTGCCTGGCAGTGCCAGCTTACTATCTTTACTAATATTATTATTATCGTAACTTCCTGAATTATGGCCCCTGATTATACGCAAAATCGTCTTGGTTTAGCTTGTGGTCCCTCTGGAGGTTACAATAATTAACCAATTTAAAAAATCGTTTGATTATATCACCGTTACACCCTAAGGAAGGTTGAGTTCAAATTTCGGAAAAATCGGACCAAAATTACCATACAAAATAGCCGCCGTTCGTACGCGAATACGTTAAAAAATGGTATATCAAGGTTGTGGACCCAGTATAGGTCACAATTTTAATTCGATTTTGATGAAACTTGAAATGCATGTTTATAACCTAAAGATCTTGATTCTTTTCAATATTTGCGCATATCAAATTGTAATTTAATGAATTATAGCCTTTGATTGTAGGAAAAATCACTTTCGATTTTGCTTGTTCTCTAACCATCTCTCGAAAATGTGGGCGTATCCTGCCTGGCAGTGCCAGCTTACTATCTTTACTAATATTATTATTATTTATTATTATTTTTTTTTTTCTTTTGGGGGAGCCTATTTCTCAGTGCCTGTAACAGATACCGATCTAGAACCTCATTTTCCATCATTAAACCATGTGTTTGCAACATATGGGCTATATTTGAAACTTCTGCGCAGACAGGAAGTGCCAAATTTCGTACAAATCAAAAAAAGACCATTGTTTTTACTAAAATTATTATTATTATTTTTTTTCGGGGGAGCCTATTTCACAGTGCCTGTAACACTTTCTGATTTTCTATCATTAAACCATATGGGCTATATTTGAAACTTCTGCGCGGACTGGAAGTGGCCGAATTTCGTACTGTGTCAAAAAAATACTATTGTTTTTACTAAAATTATTATTATTATTATATATTATTATTTTCTTTTTTTTTTCGGGGGAGCCTATTTCTCAGTGCCTGTAACAGATACCGATCTAGAACCTTCTATGTGTTTGCAACATATGGGCTATATTTGAAACTTCTGTGCAGACCGGAAGTGGCTGAATTTCGTACGGTGTCAAAAAATTAAAAAACAGCCGTAGATTCTGCACCTATTTTCATACAAATGAAATTTTTGTAAACCCTGAATCTTTTCCAAGGAAATGGCTATCTGACATTTTTCAATTTCGAAAATTCCTATGGGACTATTGTCATTTTTCAAAATTTTCAAATTTTGGATACCTGAAGACCATTTGATTCCAGAAATATAAGTTTCATTCTGAGTTATCACCCTTTATTTTTCCATTTTTTTCGAATTTTCGACCCATTTTGTGAGCTCGAGTTTCGTTTTACGGCCGAATCGATGTTTCTGAAACTTCTGGAACATGAAGTTATAGTTCAAAACTAACGTATATAAAGCTATTTCGACAAACATCTATAAACCGGAAGTAGTCGAAATAATGGCCGATATTTTGAAAAAAATCGAAAAAAATGAATGCTTTTGGGAAAAACATGAATACTCAGTCCGATATCAACGGATTAAAATGATTAAGATATCGTTGGGTTGCCCGAGAATTGCAGTATCATATGATATCCTATTCTTACAGATACCATGAACAGCAAGTAAAATATGGCACGCTGAAAATCAAGTATTTTCCGATTTGAGCGTTTTTGAACGCCTGTATCTCAAAAACTGCTCCTGCGATTTTTCTTCAACTTTCTCTATCAAGAGACCTTTTGGTAGTCTTATGTATGAAACAGTCTGTTTAGACTTTTAAATATGCGTAATAGGTCAAATAACGAACTGAAAATCGAAAAAAGTCAAAAAATCGTGAAATTTTGGAAAATACTCTATTATTTTTTCATTTTTACTTATTTTCAAAGAACTTTGTGATATTTAGATATTTGATCTAATGTCGATTCCAATAATGTATTATATGTATTTTGACATTTTTGCATTTTTGGCGCTTTTAAACATAGGATTTCTCAGGGGCATTTTATCTGATCATATATTGTAATAATATCATTACAGAACTCTTTCGCTATTTAATTGCCCAAACTGGTTATAAAACTATCCTTACCATAATCTCCATACCGGAAGTATTCAAAAAAATTTTAAAAAAGGGTAAAAAAATTGGCGTTCTTGCAAAAAGCGGGATTTCTCCGTCAGATATTAACGGACCAAAAGAAATAAAATGTCTTTAGATGGCCCCATTAATGGACTATCATATGGCATCTCAATGGTACGATTTCGATGTTTAGTAAATAAATTATGTTACACCGAAAATCTAATATTATCCGTTTTTGGAGTCTTTTGAGACGCCTTTTTTCTCGAAAACGACTCCTGCGATTTTTTTTAAACTTTTTTTACTCAGAGTCCTACCGGTGGTCTGCGGCGTGAATCCAAAAGGAAAAGGTTTGAAATAATTTAAGGTGTCATAAAATGACCCCAATCTTTGAAAAAAGTTGAAAAATCGTTAAATTATTGAAATGTTCTTTTATTTATCTTTTTTACAAACAGCTACTGAATAGATGTTTCTGACACTTCTGGTACAGAAAGATATCTATTCAAACAACTTGGTAAAACTACCCCGACAATGATCCAAAATCTAGAAGTATTCGTAAAAATATCAGATATGGAAAAAAAACACAAAAAAAAATTAAAAAAAAAAGAAAATACAGTAAAAAATTGGTACTCTTGCAAAAATCGACATTTCTCAGCCAGGTGTCACTGAATCAAAACTATTAAAGTATAGTTTTCTAGCTCGATGAATGGGCTATTTTATGACTTACTTCCTGTCTGATTCCTGAAAGCCGATTCAGTGCTGCTTGCAGGTCTAGTTATTATTATTATTATATATATATATATGCTCGGTTAATATGGGACAGATTTAATAACCAGGATTTTCCGGTCAGGTTTTAACGTGTCGAAAGAAAGGAAAAGTGTCTAGTATTTGTATAGGACAAAAAATGCAAATCCTGGGTACACATTGGCATGTAAAAGAACCCCTGACAGTTATTACCCCTAGTCAGTAATGCAAGGCGGAGGGCCTATTTACACATTGGTGTTCATGTAAAAGATTCCTTAACAGTTGGAATTCGATATAAGAGTAGGACGTTAAATTACATTTCATTTCTTCATTGGCTATTTGCTCTAATGGTTAGGAATATTTTGTTTAGGCTGTGTGGAATATGCCATCCAATTTTTATTTACTTTAATATTAATAAATAATTTGTGTTTAGGCTGCATGGAATATACCATTTCGTAAACCACCAAAGGGCTGGCCAGATAGTGGTCATATTATATTTGAGAATTTAACAACTAGATACAGACCAGGTTTAGATCTGGTATTAAAGGGCATTGACTGTGAAATTAAATCTGGTGAAAAGGTAAGAAACATAATTTCATGTTCCATCTTTGGTGGAGTTTTTATTCCAACATAATGTTTAGTTCACTTGTGTTAGACCCAATGTTTTATATATGATAATTAGTAAAACGAGGCCGAACTCCCTCTATACCGGTTATACTTTTTATATAGACTTGTATGTTAAAGTGCTGATTTATTATCATCAAACTTTCTTTAAAATGTAGGAGGGGTGGGGGGGGATGTCTGAATGGTTAGCGGGGTGTTGGGGTGGCCTAGTGGTCTAGAGTGCCTCATTTCAACCTCAAGCTGGCCGGTCACCTCTGGCTTGCCGCTGTGGTTTCAAGCCCTAGTGTGAGCTTATGTGACATGGAGATAGGGGCGCCTTCTCAACCTCGTGGGTTTCCTCCGGGCACTCCAGTTTCCTCCCACTGCTAAAGCACCGCACGCGCAAGCGAATTATTGAAATCAAAATTGAAACCATACGTTAGTCCCAAAATGACCTAGTTTGTGTCGAGTGGATGTTAAACCCCATTTTTCTCTCTCTCTTCTTTAAAATGTAGGGGGGTGGGGAAGATGTCGGAATGGTTAGCATATGAGAGCTGAATCATAAGGTTGTACGTGACAGGTTGTGACCCACTGCTAAAGACCCCTAGGCGCAAGCAGATTATTGAAATAAAATTGAACTATATGTTAATCCCGAAAGTACCTAGTTTATGTCTCGGACGTCAAACCCCATTTCTCTCTCTCTCTTTAAAATGAACCCCCATTCAATCTTTATCAAATTTCATTTGGAGGTTGTATGTTTCAATACCTGTGTGCTAACAAATAAATGAAAAGTAACACCGTTCTATGGGACAACAATCACTGGGTTATTATACATGTTGTACTTGCATCTAATAAACCAGTGATTGTTGTCCCATATAACTGGGCCGAGAAAAGTCTTCCAGATTTTCCGCTGTGGATTCCCCTTGTCAGTGATACAGGACGAAGGGTCTGTAGAGAACAGCTATCTAGTCGTTCGAATAGGATGAAAAGATATGTAAATTAAAGATCCCTTGGTAGTTGAAATTTGATATGACTAGGCCGTATTGTCGCTGCCCCGGGCAAAATATCCCTTATAGCATTATGCCCGTCTTTATAATCCTAGTTTAGGAGCACAATAGTAGGACGTTAACATATAACTGTGTTACTTATGTTTCCAATTGCTAAATGACACTGAAGAATTAAAAAAGTGAAATTAATTTGAAAAATAATCTGATTGAGTGTATATATTTTTATAATTTCTGTCTTTAGATTGGTATTGTGGGTAGAACGGGAGCTGGTAAAACATCTTTATCTATTGTATTATTCCGATTGATAGAAGCTGTGTCCGGTGAAATTATGATAGACGGACAGCATGTAGCTGATATCGGACTTCATGACCTCAGATCTAGTATTACTGTATTACCTCAGGTGAGATTTTAAAAATAAAGATGGTTGGCACCATAGGGTATCAATATTACTTGAGTAGAAATTATAGCCAATGGGCGTCCTCGCTAAAGATAAAGGGACATAATTTATAGGCGAGGCGGTCCCATGGGACCTCATTGTTTACCTTATAGCACAGTTTTCCTCAGAGATGAGGTCTTTTGGATTTTCCAGGAATATTCCGGATTTTGAGATTTCGGTGAAAATTTGATTTTTAAAAAAAAAAAAATTTAATTTCTAAAAAATTAAACAAAAAAACAACCCAGATTTGTCTTAATTTTAGTTTCAGATATCACCAGAATGCACCACAGCCTTCCATTTTGTTCATGCCCCGGACCCCCCTAGCTTAACTCGCACCTCTGGCGCTCGTCAATCTTGCTTTTGGCGCTCATCTAGGTTACAAATATATTTTCAGGAATTTTGGCCATCAGCCACTTTCATCTCTCTGTTTCCTGTACATTCATTACGAACATGTGTGTTGACAAACGTTGGTTTTTGTTGTTAATATGGAATTTAATACCGATATGGTTCTCTTACCATTGATAAGGTCACATGGAACCGATTTTTTACTACTGACATCTTGTGGGAAATCCTTTAGCGAGGGCACCATTTGAAGTTTACATAATTTTGTTAGACTGCCAAACATGTGTCTGATTTTGGACTTAATCTCAGATCTAGTATTACTGTATTACCTCAAGTTAGGGTTTGATATGTATAGACCAATAGTGTTCCAGCAGAAATTATAGCCCTTTGAAGTTTACATTAGTTTGTTAGATTGCCAAATACGTGGCTGATATTGAATTTGATCTCAGATCTAGTAGTATTACTATATTACCTCAGGTTACATTTAATATGTATAGTTTCCGACCAATAGTGCTAGAGCAGAACTTCTAGCCATTTACATATGTGACATGGAGATAGGGGCGCCTTCTCAACCTCGTGGGTTTCCTACCGTCACTTCGGTTTCCTCCCACTGCTAAAGACCCCTACGCAAATTATTGAAATAAAAATTGAAACCATATGTTTGTCCCAAAATTTCTCTCTCTCTCTCTATAGCTCTTTGAAGTTTACGTCAGTTTGTATTGATTTCAGTCCACCACACATATTTGAATCACATTTTGATTTGGATGTACTTGTATTGATAATTTGTTTTATGGGTTTGTCGATGTTGTCCATTTTGAACTAGAAACTGGTTCCATTCCTTGGTAATCTTTTTCTCCATCTAGGTGATGGTCAGGTCGTCTTAACACATGTATTTGGATCATAAGGTCTGTCATTGAGTCAATTGCATGGTTTCATTCCCTAAGGATATACGTGACAAGAAGTATGATCGTCTGTTGCCTCCAAATGTTCAAGACCCCTGCTCCTAAATGAATTATTGTTAATTCTGCTAGTCCAGAAATTGCCTAGTTTTTGTTTCTCATTTGTAGGGATGACCCTCTAAAAAAGGCTTTGGCAATTCAAGTGTGATAAAAATGAACCTTAATATGCTTGTTCTTTACACAATATGCATTGATTAAGAGAAAACCATGTGTAATGGAGCATCAGTTTATCCATATGTTAATGGTAGTCTTCTATATTTTGGGATCAAGTTTTATTTTCATACTGGATTTCTGTATTTCAGGGGGGGGGTGTTGGATGGCCAAGTGATTAGCATGTGCGTGCTGTATCATAAAGCCTGTCATTGAGTTAACTGGCTTGGTTTCGAATCACCAGTTGTACGTGACAAGGATTAGGGTCCCTGTCTAACCTCATGGGTTTCTCCAGGTCCTCCAGTTTCCTCCAACTGCTGAAGACCCCTGCGCGCAACCAAATTTTTGAATAAAATTAAATCATAAGTTAGTCCCGAAATAACCAAGTTGGTGTTGAGTAAACGTAAAACCCAATTTCTCTCTCTCTCTGTTTCAGGATCCAGTTCTATTTTCTGGTAGTATGAAGATGAATCTAGATCCGTTTAATATATATAAAGACAGTGATCTGTGGGAGGCTTTAGAACATGCTAATTTAAGTAAATTTGTCTCTGAGGTTCCTGGTAAATTAGAATACGAAGTTGGAGAGGGAGGTCAAAATCTCAGGTAGGGGTCATGACAAAATCTAGGTCACAAGATAAGTGGGGTTATTTCGGCTGCTAAAAAAATCAGTGCCTCATAATTTAAATGAATAAGATTTTAACTCCAATGACTCCATATTCAAAGTACTGTGAGTGGATGGGTGAATCCCTAGAACAGTGTAGACTAAGTTGGATCTTAGTTATGCACTTGGGCACAAAAATGAAATGAAGTGGGTGTTTATTGGAACTAACAAAGAAAGGCATTCATCATGCAGTGTATTATAATAGTCTTATTTCAAGTGTTCTATTACGTTCTGGGGAGCCACGGTGGATAAGACGCTGGCTCGCTAACCTGGACATCGCATTTTCGATCCCTTAATTAGCCGAAAAAAGTTGATCAGGAATTTCCAACGTTGTTTCCACTTGTCAGTGGTGCAGGATGAGGGTGGCCTGACAAGGACAGCTGTCTAGCTGTTTGAATGGGATGAAAACCGAGGTCCTGTATACACATTGGCGTACACTTAAAAGATCCCTTGACAGATGGTATTCAATATAATAGTAGGCAGTAGTGCTATTGCCGTGGCAAAGTTTAACTGATAGCACACTCTATGCCGTATATCCATCTTCATTAGCCCAGCTGGAGCAGAATATTAGGCCATTCAACCCCATTTCATTTCATTTTCTTTTATGTACATGCCAATTAATACATGAGACGTTGAACAAGGCATAACCAAGTCGAACAATTCTGATGAAGGGTCTCGACCAACACTGGGATGGATGGAATATTCAAAGGTAGTTATCTTAAAGCAACAAACATGAAACTTAATATGGTAGTTGACAGTGAAAACATATTTTATTATCATTCAACACATTTTCATTGTTTTGGGGTTTCTTTTACAGTGTTGGTCAGCGCCAGTTGGTATGTTTAGCGAGAACTCTTTTACGTAAAACTAAGATTTTAGTTTTAGATGAAGCTACAGCAGCTGTTGATATGGAAACTGATGACCTCATTCAACAGACTATAAGAACTGAATTTAAAGATTGTACAGTGTTAACGATAGCTCACAGATTAAATACTATTATGGATTATGACAGGTTAGTCATATTACTCTCTCCTTATTTTGGGGGTTGGATGGCCGAATGGTTAGCATGTGCATGCTGTATCATAAAGCCTGTCATTGAGTCAACTAGCGTGGTTTCGAATCCCCACTTTTACGTGATAAGGAGTAGCGTCACCTGTACAAGCTTGTGGGTTTTCTCCAGGTCCTACGGTTTCCTCCCACTGCTAAAGATCCCTATGCGCAAGCGAATTATTGAAATAAAATTAAACCATATGTTAGTCCAGAAATGACCTAGTTTGTGTCAAGTGGACGTTAAACCCTATTTCTCTCTCTCTCTCTCTTTCCTTATTTAAAAGTACAGTTGCAAATTATTGATTAGGTAGATGGTGAAATAAAATATTCTCAAACTGACTTCTAAAGATCCTGAAATCTGACAAATTATTGAACTAAATATATTGTCCTTAAAGGGACAATAACACTCTTGCTGGCTTGACAGGTCCAGAAAAAAAAATTAGCCTTATTCTAACTACAAGATGTTTAAGTGTCCTACCTGTTGTGTAAATTATCTATTACAACCTTTCTTACTTGTCCAGAAGGTTCGAAAATATGTTTAAATCAAAGTTGCATTTGAAAGTGCTTACGTAAGGGATTTCAAACCATGTTACGGCATGTAGTTGAATTTTTCCAATTTTTAAAATTAGGTGCGTTAAGATGAAATTTGTATTATTTTTTAATTGAAATATTGTAAAATAGTACACATTGTTGACCAGAATAAAGATTGGAACATTTTATTCAGTTACAACAAGAGTGGTATTGGGGCTTTAAATAAGCTGTCAAGCGGATGTTACTTTTGTTCCATTTCCCAGCCCCATGGTACAACATTATTAAAATACTAGTAACCCCATCGTTTAATATTTCTTTTAATTTGCTTTAACTCAGAGTCATGGTACTGGATAATGGTGTAATAAAAGAGTTTGATCAACCAGACAAGTTATTAAGTAATAACGAATCAACCTTCTATAGTATGGCAAAAGATGCTGGTCTAACCTAGTCTAACATTACCAAATGAGCTGGGGCCTTATTAATGGCAGGTCTACTTAACAAATGGCAAATGGCAATTTGTTCACACATAAATTTAGAAGATAATGTTTGCCAAAGAGGATGAAATCGCTAAAAATAATGAGTAGGCTTACTGTCTAACGTTATAAAATATTATAACAGGGCTAGGAAATGAAATGAAATGAAATTAAGTTCGGTTTAATGTCTTAATTTTCTGCACTGATTTGTTTACTGAAAACGAGCCCTGAAATTTATTATTTTCTAAGTGCTATATTTATTTGTATCAATGTATTTTTATAATTGAATTTATTATTGTTAGATCAAGTAGTGCTGGACAGTATGAAAAACCTAAGTAGGTTTTATTTATTTATCGCAATCCAATTCAGACAGGAATACTTGCAAACTGGTTTTACAGGAATCTGCATAGTAAAAGAATTATTATACCCTGCCTTGTGTATCACATCTTCGACAATGTTGTAACTAGGTGACAGTGGCAACTACGCATCAGACCATTTGAAAATATTTGGATATTTATTTAAACAAGGCTCATGAATGTATGGGGGAGTGTTTTCACTTCAATATTATCTTTTGGAGCCAATATGACAAATATCTTCACTTTAATCAACCTCTTGTCTATTGCAAATGAGGGGGGGGGGTAGAATGGTTTGCGTTTTTGAGTCAACTGGCTAGGTTTTGATTACCTGGTTGTGTATGTGACAAGGAGTAGGGTCAACTGTCCATTCTCGTGGGTTTTCTCTGGGTTCTCCTGTTTAATTTGTTTATTATCGTAGCAATAGTACTTTACATTGACAATCACGATTTTTTGAACAAAATTTTGAATATATTCATCTTTCATTATCTGTTTTTGAACTTTTATAGCAAGAACAGTCAGTGCTTTATCTAAATCTTACATAATGTATTGTTATTTAAAACTATTTAAAAGATCTGTTAATTGTTTTCTTTTCATTGTGCCCACTAATAATAGGGTCAGTGGGAAAATATTTAAAAGCTGTAAAATGCTTAATAACCCAAAGAACAATGTATAGAGGATAACCACACATTCCTACTTTAAGCAAAAGAGTTTGAATAAGAACAAAACTAATAGCTTGCAAAGAAGAACCTGGGATGGCTTCTCACTACTCGACAGATATCATTTAATTTCTGTACAAATGATATTATTGTTATTTTGTATTAACTATCATAAAGTATTAAGCTTAAAAACTGATATTAATTTTATAGGGCATGTTTAGGTTAGTGTATTGTTTGTATATTTAAAAAAAACAGAATGAATGGTAATATTTACCAATGATTGTTAGTGATAAGTATTTTGTATATCAGACTGATATATATGTGAGCTGTTCCCATAAAACCAGTATAAAAATGGATCTGGCAGCATATTTGAATAGTCCACAGCCTAAGCTTTCCAAAAGCGCAATTCTTTTTTAAAATTTGTCATATCATCTGGAGTTGAGTATGGCTCATTCACAGCAACATGCTTTTGTGCCTTAGTACAAAAAGAAGTTGTGCAGCAAGCGCCTGGTTTTGTGGGTAGCGGATCACATATGATGTGAATTGATTAGTTGATAAGTAGTTTGTATATCACTCAGTAAAAACATGGGTATACATTAGACTGCAACCCAGGTATTGTTTCATCTTGTGTATTAAGCACTTATTTCTTTCACCTTCGTTTTATATCAAATCATTGTTTACAAATTTGTAAAAGTTGTTTAAAATCATCAAAAATCATCTAATTTATACTTGTATCCAGTTTAAAGCTGACCGTTCAATTTTGATAGCTAGTGTCCAATTTACAAGTGTTTAATTTCTCCATCACTGTTAAAAAATAAACAACCCAACTGATTATTGATGTATAATGATTAAATTTTTACCAGTGATCCAGATATTAAACAGTTGTAAATTGGACACTCACTACCAAAATTAAACTGGATGCAAGTACAAGTTAGATGACTTGGGGTGATTTTAAATGATTTTTACGAATTTCTAAACAAAGATTTGATATTAAACAGTGAAAGAAATTAGTGCTAAATACACAAGATTAAATGATACCCTGATTATAGTGTTAGTTGATAAGTATTTTGTATTTCAGTAATAACATTAGTTGGTAATAATAGGTGTATACATTAGTTGGTAATAATATGTGTATACATTAGTTGGTTAGTTGGTAATAATATGTGTATACATTAGTTGGTTAGTTGGTAATAATATGTGTATACATTAGTTGGTAATAATTAACATGTGTATACATTAGTTGGTAATAAAATCTGTATACATTAGTTGGTAATAATATGTGTATACATTAGTTGGTACTAACATCTGTATACATTAGTTGGTAATAATTAACATGTGTATACATTAGTTGATCTGTAGGCCTCTGTAGTTTGTATATCAGTAATATGAGTATAAAATAGTTGACTGGGTTTTTATCTTGATTGTATAAATGACAATGAAATAAAAATTCCTTTTTTATATATATACACTGCGTTTGTTCTGTCATGTCGTGATTTCCCCTTGTCAGTGATGCAGAAGGAGGGCCTGACAAGGACAGTTGCATAGTTGTTCGGATGGGACAAAAAACCAAGGTCACAAACAGGGTCCACAACTTTGATCTACCATATTTTTATACTATTCGCGTACAAACAGCGGCCATTTTGTCTGGTAATTATTGTCCGATTTTTTAGAAATTCGAACTCAACCTTCCGTAGGGTATATCGATGACAGAGTGAAACGTTTTTTTTAAATCAGATAATAATCTTGACCTCCAGAGGGACCATAGGGGAATTTTCGGACAATCAGGGGTCATGATTCAGGAAGTTATGATCCGATATGTGCAAATAACAAGAAGAACCATGCATTTCAAGTTTTATCAAAATCGAATTAAAATTGTGACCTTTACAGGGTCCACAACCTTGATATACCATTTTTTAACAGTATTTGCTAACAAACGGCGGCCATTTTGTATTGCAATTTTGGTCCGATTTTTCTGAAAATCAAACTCATGAACCTTCCTTAAGGTGTAACGGTGATATAATCAAACGATTTTTTAAATCGGATAATAATTGTGACCTCCAGAGGGACCACAAGCTAAACAAAGGCGATTTTGCGTATAATCAGGGGCCATAATTCAGGAAGTTACAATCCGATATGCGCAAATATTATCGAAAGGAGCCAAGATCTTTGGGTAATATTCATGCATTTCAAGTTTCATCAAAATCGAATTAAAATTGTGACCTCTACAGTGTCCACAACCTTGATGTACCGTTTTTATACGCCCACGTATTATGTCGTCGCTCCTGTCCGTCCGTCCGTCCACAATTGTTTGTGGACTCTCTACAGGTCACAATTCTTACCCGATTTTGACGAAAAATCATGTTTTTAGCTTGTGGACCCTATAGAGGTCACAATTTTGAACCGATTTTGATGAAACTTTACATTCATGTTTATAACCCTAAGATCTTGGTTCCTTTCGATATTTGCGCCTATCGGAACGTAATTTCCTGAATTATTGCCCCTGATTGTCCGAAAAATCACCTATTTTAGCTTGTGGTACCTCTGGAGGTCACAATTATTATCCGATTTAACAAAAACGTTCCATTATATCACCGTTACACCCTAAGGAAGGCCTAGTTTAAATTTCAGAAAAATCGGGACAAAATTACCATACAAAATGGCCGCCGTTCGTACGCGAATACTGTTAAAAAATGGCATATCAAGGTTGTGGACCCTGTAGAGGTCACAATTTTAATTCAATTTTGATGAAACTTGAAACGCATGGTTATAACCCATAGATCTTGATTCCTTTCGATATTTGCGCATATCGGATCGTAACGTCCTGAATTATGGCCCCTGATTATACGCAAAATCGCCTTTATTTAGCTTGTGGTTCCTCTAGAGGTCACAATTATTATCCGATTTAAAAAATCGTTTGATTATATCACCGTTACACCCTAAGGAAGGGGAGTTCGAATTTCGGAAAAATTGGACCAAAATTACCATACAAAATGGCCGCCGTTCGTATGCGAATACTGTTGAAAAATGGTATATCAAGCTCGTCGACCCTGTAGAGGTCCCAATTTTAATTCGATTTTGACGAAACTTGAAATGCAGGAATATTACCCAAAGATCTTGGGTCCTTTTGATATTTGCGCATATCGGATCGTAACTTCCTGAATTAATGCCCCTGATTATACGCAAAATCGCCTTTGTTTAGCTTGTGGTCCCTCTGGAGGTCACAATTATTATCTGATTTAAAAAATCGTTTGATTATATCACCGTTACAAGCTAAGGAAGGTTGAGTTCAAATTTCGGGAAAATATGACCAAAATTACAATACAAAATGGCTGCTGTTTGTACGCGAATACTGTTAAAAAATGGTATTTCAAGGTTGTGGACCCTGTAGAGGTCACAATTTTAATTTCGATTTTGATGAAACTTAAATTGCGTGTTTATAACCTAAATATCTTGATACCTTTCGATATTTGCGCATATCAAATTGTAACTTAATGAATTATGGTCTTTGATTGTAGGAAAAATCACTTTCGGTTTTGCTTGTTCTCTATCAATCTCTCGAAAATCAACTAAGCGACGTTTCAACGAGAATACTCTAGTCTTGATCAAGCAAATGATACAAATATATGAGTTGTGGGCAAATATATACAGAATATGCAACAAAGATAATAATCAAATGCAATTAAAGCTTAACACCTTTGATTAGGGGGAGGGGGGGCGCTACACAACGGAAATCTCTTACAGGGATTTAGAGGAGGTGAATGCTATTATTTATAAAGATCAGTGTATTAACACTATTAATAGAAAACTAATTAACCTGAGCTAAAGATAAATAAATAATATAAAGAGAAATGTGTGGGTATAAGTGAACAAGAGTGAGAGCTGATGCAGGTGTAAAGAAAAAATATATGAATTAAAATGTTAAAATATATTACATGTACTTCAATGAACAGAAAATCATGAAATATATACATGTATATAAGAAAAACCTTGATATAAGACTGTTAAAAATGGGGGGGGGGCGTAAATATATTGATTCAATAAACTGATAATAGAGGATTGTGAAACATATCTCTAGGCTGTAAAAAACTGGTTAAGAACTGAAAACGAAGATGTGTACAAACAGAGGCGGATTTAAGGGGGGGGGCGCAAGGGTCGCGCACCCCCCCCCCCTAATTTTCGACAGTGCCCTTTTTTACTTCTGAAAATGCCTTTTTTACCTTTAAAAGTGCCCTTTCTCCGACCCAAATATGCCCGAAAATATCAGCCAAATCGCTCTTGGAATTGCTACAGATGCAAGGAACAGAGATGTAGCCACGCCGGGCGGCACTATTTTTTGCCGCCATGCACAAAGAAAAAATCGAAAAAAGCCACCCAGTCGTATCTAAACCCCCTCGACTTCGTCCTTCTCTGTACACAAACTCATCCAAATTTACGGCAATCCAATGTTAAAGGTTTAGATGTCGTTAATGGTGTCATATTTTCGGTTTTACAATCAATTTTTAAGGTACTTAATCTACAGTTGATCCTATAGCCTATCCACAATGTCAATGTTTCTTATTTTATTTCTTGCCTGTGTTGATCGTGGATTTGCTACGGCCCGGGAGTAGGGCTAGGAGGACGATGAGAGCTTTCTCAACTTCTCTCTGACCTGATTCTCATTCCACTGTAATAATAATAAAATTTGTGAGACAAGTCAAATAAAACACCATGTATCAATAACTACCTGTTGTCATAATTCGTTGTACTCAAATAAAACAAAAACACCGTTTTAAGAATAGGCCGATATAAATTTGAATATATAATAGAAATTGATTTGCACTGAAGCAAATTAGACAGCAAATGCTCTAAAAATACACCAATAAGGTTTGAATTTTCATTAAAGACCATGCCGCCCTCCAAAAAAATTTTTGGCTCGCTACGCTCGCACAAGATTTCCCCCCCCCACTCATCTCGGCGGCGTGCCCTCATTTTGCGCCGCCACCCCTTTTCGATATTCCTAGATCCGCCCCTGAAAAATGTCTAATTAGACTGTGAACTGGGTATAAGAAGTTGTAAGCTGTAAGTCATGGGGTATAAAACCTATTCTTAGAGTATAAACCTGAAAGATAACAACCGTAAATGTATTATTTCCATGTATTAAGAGTCAAGAATTATAAACTGTATTTTAGACTGTAAAATTGATAGGTACTGCAAATAAAGATATGTAAAGTAGATGTATATATATAACTTGGTGTAAACAGTATTTTTTTTTTTTTTTTACATATTATGGCATCTACAATACATAATAAATTATTTGGATTCGGAAACAAGCTATGAAGCTTATATTAATATTCGTCTATATAGAACTTGACTGCGGAACTGGATAAGCACTGAATTGTGCTAATTCCCAAAGCTAAGAAAATTATGAGAGAAGAGAGCTATTATTAAACCTAAATCTGGACGAGGGAAAACGTAAATGTATTCCTCGAATAAACGGAAACCAATAAATAGGAAATTTGTCCTCAGACTGTAAAATTGGATTAAGTGCTGAAAGTCACGATGTGTAATAAGACTGAAACCGGATATGCACTGAAGTTGAAAAAAAGTATTAGAATAATTTAATGTATAAGTTGGTCATAAGCCCTTGGTTTAAATAGTCTGACAATGACATCACGGTTTAACTTGGTCTTAATGCGTTTTATATTGATTGCCTCAAGAAGTTTCCTGGTTTTCTTCTGATGATGATGTACGGATAGCCGTGGCGATAGAGAGGCGGCTTCTCACCAATGCAACGAGGGATTCAATCCCAGCTCAGGGCATGAACTTTATCGTTGTAAGTGAGAGGGATATTCGGTCTCCCGTCCGATCAGGCAGGTTTCCCCCGAGTTCTTCGGTTTCTTCCTGCAGTAATGATCGAAATCATTCGCACGATCTGTGCCAAGGGCCAAATTTGAAAAAGGCCTCAGGCCTAATTTGCTACCCTTGTAAAATGACGTGATTATTATTATTATTATTATTACTGCAAGGGTTCTGGTGGAAGTTCTTTTATTCGCACACAAAGTCGGCGCTTCGTTTCTCCTACATAATTTTCGGTGCAGAGAGAGAGAGAGTAATGGGGTTTAACGTCCACTCGACACAAACTAGGTCATTTTGGGACTAACATATGGTTTTCAATTTTTATTTCAATAATTCGCTTGCGTGTATGGGTCGATCTTTAGCAGTGGGAGGAAACTCGAGTGCCCGGAGGAAACCCACGAGGTTGAGAGCATGTTATCTGGTAAATACATCCTGTGGGCCAAATGAAAAGTTTATCTAAAATCAAGCGGGTTACAGACACGGTTATCGAACCATAGATCAAATTTTCAATCTCCAGGCATTAATACAGAAATGCATAAAATATTGTTTAATGCCCTAATCAAATATGGTATAAAAGGTAAACTACTAAATTTAGTTAAAGAAATGTATTCATAGTTATCTTCGTGTGCTCAATTAGACTAATTTAGTACTTCGGGTATGTTTATATGTACAATAGGGACCCGTCGTGGGTGCATGTTAAGCCCCTTCTTATATACCCTTTTCCTAATTAAAGGGACACTAACACTCTTGCTGGCTTGACAGGTCCAGAAAAAAAATTAGCCTTATTCTAACTTCAAGATGTTTAAGTGTCCTACCTGTTGTGTAAATTATCCATTACAACCTATCTTACTTGTCCAGAGGGTTCGAAAATATGTTTAAATCCAAGTTGCGTTTGAAAGTGCTTACGTAAGGCTTTTCAAACCATGTTACGGCATGTAGTTGAATTTTTCCAATTATTAAAATTAGGTGTGTTAAGATGAAATTTGTATCATTTTTTAATTGAAATATTGTAAAATAGTACAAATTGTTGACCAGAATAAAGATTGGAACATATTATTCAGTTACAACAAGAGTGTTATTGGGGCTAGCTGCAGGAATAAGAAAATTGTAAAGGAGTATTTATTAAACCCGTTTGTGATATTATTAATTGTTCACTTTCATACGCAGATGGCATTTCTGATATTTCAGATACGATATTAGGTCTACAAAAACAAATTGATTGTATTGCTGAATCTTTTTCTTGTTACTTCTCAGACAAGATAAATTAAATACATCTCAAAACCAAACATCTGGTATTGTTGAAAAAAAAAAGCAGCCCCAACAAATTCATTATCCCGGTTTGAAAAGGTAACAACATGTGAAATCAAAAAGGTAGTTTTGTCCAGTTCATCTGCATCGTGTGTTCTAGACCCACTACCAACCCAACTTGTTAATGAATGAAATGGGGTTTAACGTCCTACTGTTATGCACTTAACCTGAGTTAATTGAAGACGGGCATACGCCATACAGTGTGCTATGAGGGAAATTTTGCCCGGGCAGCGGCGCTAAGGCCTACTCTTATATCGAATTCCAACTGCCAAGGGGTCTTTTACGTGCACTCCAATATGGGCACGGGACCTCAATTCTTCGTCCTATCCGAACGACTAGGCAGCTGTTCTTCTCAGACCCTCCTTCTGCATCACTGACAAGGGGAAATCACGTCGGAAAATCGAGATGAACTTTCTCGGCCAATGCAGGGATCGAGCAACCGACCTCCAGGCTAGCGAACCAGCGCCTTATCCACTTAGCCACCGTGATCCTCCCAACTTGTTAAACAGTGTATCGATGAGTTATGTCCAGTTTAGCCCATATTATTAACACGTCTCTCAAAACGGATGTTTTCCTGACAACTTAAAGGCCCAACAACACTCTTGTTGTAACTGAATAGTATGTCCCAATCATTATTCTGGTCAAAAAATTGTACTATTTTACAATATTCCAATTAATTGATAATACAAGTTTCATCTTAACACACCGAATTTAAAAAATTGGAAAAATTCAACTACATGGTTTGAAAAGCTTTACGTAAACCTTTTAAAATGTAACTTAGATTTAAAAATATTTTCGAACCCTCTGGACAAGTTAAATAGGATAATTTACACAACGGGTAGGACACTTAAACATCTAGTAGTTAGAATAAGGCTATTTTTTCTGGACCTGTCAAGCCAGCCAGAGTGTTTTTGTCCCTTTAAATCAACTTTAGTTTTTCCTTTGATCAAGAAAGAGAGAGAGAGAGAGAGAGAAAGAGAGAAATGGGGTTTAACGTCCACTCAACACAACTAGTTCATTTCGGGACTAACACATAGTTTAATTTTATTTTAATAATTCGCTTGCGCGTAGGGGTCTTTAGCAGTTGGAGGAAACCGAAATGCCCGGGGGAAACCTACGAGGTTGAGAAGGCGCCCCTATCTCTATGCCACACCTTTGATTAATAAGTGTCACCTTGAAGCTTATGTGCTTAAAAACTATAGACCTGTATCCGACTTATCATTTGTTTCTAAATTAATTGAGAAAAACCCCACGCTTTTCTATATATTATATAGAACTAACCACAGTACCGATACAGTCCTGTTTCGAGTCTGTAATGACATTCTATGTAAATTAATTAGTAAAAACGCTTTTGTTTTGATTCATTTAGACCTTGGTGGTGCGGTATTATAATAATAATCGCGTCATTTTACAAGGGTAGCAAATTAAGCCTGAGGCTTGTTTCCAATTTGGCCCTTGGCACGGATCGTGCGAATGATTTTGATTATTACTGCAGGAAGAAACCGAAGAACTCGGGGGAAACCTGCCTGATCGGACGGGAGACCGAATATCCCTCTCACTTACAACGTTGACACCATTGATCAGAATGTGTTACTGAAAAGACTTTAAAGGTGATATTAAATTCAAGGATGTGCAGTTGGTTGGTTCGTGTCATACCTAATGACGGAAAACAGCAAGTTAGTTAATCTACTGTAACAGTTTGGAGTGCCACGCGGGTAGTTATTAGGCCTATAATCTGGACTGTCAATGTTATGCCGACGATACACAACTATATTTAGCTACCAGACCAGACTCTCAATGAAAACTATGTCTTTATCACTACAAGATGGATGACAAACAATTTCCTGAAACTAAATGACTATAAAACTGAAGCGCTTATTATTGAATCAAATCAAAATCTAGAAAAATAGTCAATCGATAAAATTCAAGTTGGTAGCGGGGGGGGGGGGCTGAATGGTTTGCGTGCGCGCGCTGTATCATAAAGCCTGTCATTGAGTCAACTGGCGTGGTTTCGAATCCCCGATTGTATGTGGCAATGAGTAGGGTCGCATGTCCAACCTTTGTGGGTTTTCTCCGGGTCCTCCGGTTTTCTCCCACTGCTAAAGACCCCTACGTGCAAGCGAATTCTTGGATTAAAATTAAACCATATGTTAGTCCCGAAATGATCTACTTTGTGTCGAGTGGACGTTGAACCCTGCTCTCTCTCTCTCTCTCTCTCTCTTTCCTCTCTCTCTCTTTGTCTCTGTCTCTGGTAGATGTGAAGTGTCTCGCTTGCAAGGAATGTTAGACATGTAGGTGTTTATTTTGACAGTACAATTAACACGAATAACCATAATATCGTCTATCTGTAAATCAACAAATTTGCAATTGTATAAAATTGGCCGGATAAGAAATTTCATGGACAATGAAACCTTTAAAATGCTCGTGAATACTCTTGTTACATCTCGTTTGGACTACTGTAATTCCCTGTAAGTAAACGTCCTGCAAATAAGTTGTCCCCCCTCCCAAAAATTCAGAATAAATAAAATAAAACCAAGTACGAACAATCCAAACCATTAGACAAAATTCGAAGTCCTAAAAACGGTATAGGCAAAAATGTGTAAAAACGCAAAATAGTGTAATCAGCATATGGACTGTTCACCGTGTACAAAATACACGACGAACAGTGGTAACAGGTGTCCTAGGAAGAGTAAGCTTACCCTGCCTGGCGCGCCACACCCGCCATAGCTGCATCCAATCTATTAGGCGAAACCTCGGTAAAATAGCGTGATAGACCAATGAACTATCGGTATGCAAAATGCACGTGATGAACAGTGTTAACGATGTAGTACACATATATAATCAGGGAGATAGTATACCCGTCAATAAAACAGCACCTCTTTGGTCCTAGGGTGTTTATCGACATTGTAACATGCTATTTTAGGAGTTGGTTCTTTATCTCCTAAATACGGATTCGTCATATTATGTGGGTTAATGAGTCACGGGGAGTGTTTATCGACATTGTAACATGCTATTTTTAGAATTTAAAATGTCCAATAGACAGTGATTATTCAAAACCAACATTTACCCTAGGAGCATGTTACAATTATCGCGTTCGATTACTTACTCCGGGCTTACTCGACCAGGATCCCCGAGTATGTTTCGACATGCGCAGTTGAAACGGGTAATCGAACGGCGCGGTGCTTTCTTCAGGTATCAAAATGGGAGATAACACCGAAAAACAATTATGCTCATTGTTCTGATAAATAACGACGAGCTGGGGCCTGTTTCACGAAATTTTAACTAAGATAAAATACCAATTTTAGTAATTTGATTGGATAATATTAGATTGATTTGTGCTTAGTCAATTGAAATTGAAGTATCTACTAAAATTTGAATTTTATCTTTAGTTAAGATTTCGAGAAACAGGGCCCAGACAATAATCCACCAATAAACATTAATAGATACTGACTTTTTCATTGGCATGTTATTGGAATTATTAAATCCGGAGAAGCGAAATAAAGTCCCAAGGATAGAATATTAGGCATAATAGAAGACTTTAAATCCCCCTTTCTAATGAAAACAACCATTCAATGGCTTTCACTAACGTCAAAAAATGTATAACTGTTTTGTTGAATATGGTAAATTTCCCGGAACAATCGGGGCTGTCCAGCTTAGGTGCCCGAGATAAAGGACAATCAGATATCATACACCAACCACAACAAATTCACTGGGACACACTCCAGGCTGTATGTGATCATCGAATTCGATTTGCGCTGGTCTGGGTGTAGGCCAACATGGCGCTGGGGTTTTAAAGATTGCTTGTATTTTCCTTCAACTAGATACCAAATTTCATGAGGGGGAATTCCGTTCTCTTTAGTCATGGCTTATGACTCCACACAATGATTTGGGAAATTGACCAGTAATATAAAAAATAACTAATAAACAGTTAATCAGTTCTACGATAAAACGTGCATTTGGGCAATTGAAAGAACGCTGAGTGTTCCGTTTCTAACTCCTAGAATCGTTGCACCAAGATGTAGAATCACTAAAATAAAAACAAAAATACTGTGAAATTGAAAGAAGATATTTTTAATCGGAAAATAGTGTCAACAATAATTCTTCCGTCGATTAAACTTAAACTGCAAATATAACTTCGATCAAAAAATTTATTTGCTGCCATATTGAATAATTGGATTATGGGACCCTTACCGAAGTAACCGGCTCCTCAGGCAGGTTACTTCGGCCTGGCGCGAGTAAGCCGTTTAAATGACGTCGTCGGTAACCCGAACGCACTCGTGGAGGCTCGAGGAAGCGCGGCGCCAGTAATCGAACGCACGAAATGAAGATTAAACCCTCCCAATGTAATTTGTTCATAACCCTAAGCATGCTTGTTGTAGATAATATCGATTTTGTGTATACTCAAGCATAAATAATGACTTCACTGAAGGGTACACGTTTTTTGTGTGTCTATTTTATAGTTTTTATCAGATAATATCATCTTTCATCTTTAGAATTTTATTGCTCGCCTTTTTTTTTGTGCATTTCTTAAGAAACACGTTTGTCCCAAGATTAGAGAATTCAATCTTCAAGCATTTCATCCTAGGAGACGGTCGAGAGACGGTCGAGGAATGAAATTCCCAGCAATGAAGCTAAATATTACTTGGGGTTTAGTTCTCGTAGGTCTGGTTATCATGTAAGTAGAATATAAAGCTATACATACACTGTACGTGTTCGATCCATGGTTTAGCCGACAAAGTTCGTCCGGTGTGACGCCCCTTTGCCAATGGTATTTTTTTTTGGGGGGGGGGGGGCAATGAACAATAGTGGCAAACAAGGAACAACGAACTAGTGTGTTTTTCGTTATTTATCATGTACGTGTTCGATCCATGGTTTAGCCGACAAAGTTCGTCCGGTGTGACGCCCCTTTGTCAACGGTCTTTTATTTAGGTGGTGGGAGTGGGGGGCAAAGAACAATATTGGAAAACAAGGAACAACGAACTAGTCTGTTTTTCGTTATTTATCATGTACGTGTTCGATCCATGGTTTAGCCGACAAAGTTCGTCCTGTGTGACGACCCTTTGTCAATGTTTTTATTTGGGGGGGGGGGGGACAAAGAGAACAATATTGGAAAACAAGGAACAACGAACTAGTGTGCTGTTCGTTATTTATCAGGTATGGAATTAGTAACTTTTATAGAGAACATGCCTGGAGTGTAGACATGGCAAGGTTTGGGGGCGTTTGGAAAAGTTGACCATGAAAAATTTATGAAATATTTTCTTTTTATTTTGATTGAACTGAACAATAATAGTTTATCATATCTTGAAAAACGTGGGGAAAATATATTCTACAAAATGTTATTCTGTTGTATTTTTCACCACAAGAGTTCCATAATATATTGAACTTAGAATAAAAACAACTTTTTTTTTTTATCAAATATTTCTACCCAGAAGCCTGTGTGGTATGAATGACATTCCACAAGATTTTCGACTTGATAGAATGTTTTTACCACAAGAGTTCCACAATTTTTTCCCAAACTTCTTCTCAGACTACCTGTATTCTTGTGTGGTACCACATTCCACAAGATTTTTGACTTAGAATAATTTTGAAAAAGTGTATCAAAATTATTCTAAGTCGAAAATCTTGTGAAACGCGGTACCACACAAGCATACAGGAGGTCTGAGAAGACTTTATTCCTAAGTCTAATATCTTGTGGAACTCTTGTGGTGAAAAACTACCACTGTATCAAAATTGTTCTAAGCATCTTGTGGAACTCTTGTGGTGAAAAACTACCACAGACCTAAAACACTGTATCAGAATTATTCTAAGTCTTATATCTTGTGGAACGTGGTACCACACAGGCATAAAGGACAGTGTATATATACAGAGGGAGGGAGGGAGAAATGGGGTTTAACATCCACTCGACACAAACTATGTCATTTAGGGACTAACTTATGGTTTATTTTATTTCAATAATTCGCTTGTGTGTGGGGGGTCTTTAGCAGTGGGAGGAAACTGGAGGACCCGGGGACAACCCATGAGGTTGGACAGGCGACCTTACTCCTTGCCACGTGCAACCTGGGATTCGAAACCACGCCAGTTAACTCAATGACAGGCTTTGTGATACAGCGCGCGCACGCTAACTTTTCAGCCCCCCCCCCTACATACCAAGGACATTGTCTCTATATAAAGGTCTGTATGTTTTAAAGATGCGGTCTCTATATAAAGGGCTGTATGTTATAAAGATGCGGTGTCTATATAAAGGGCTGTATGTTTTAAAGATGCGGTCTCTATATAAAGGGCTGTATGTTATAAAGATGCGGTGTCTATATAAAGGGCTGTATGTTTTAAAGATGCGGTCTCTATATAAAGGGCTGTATGTTTTAAAGATGCGGTCTCTATATAAAGGGCTGTATGTTATAAAGATGCGGTCTCTATATAAAGGGCTGTATGTTTTAAAGATGCGGTCTCTATATAAAGGGCTGTATGTTATAAAGATGCGGTGTCTATATAAAGGGTTGTGTGTTATAATACAAGTGTCTCTATTAAGGGTTGTATGTTTTAAAGGGACAATAACACTCTTGTTGGCTTGGCAGATCCAGAAAAAAATAGCCTTATTCTAACTACTAGATGTTTAAGTGTCATATCTATGTAAAATTGGAAAAATTCAACTACATGATTTGAAAAGCTTTACGTAAACACTTTCAAATGCAACTTGGATTTAAACATATTTTCGAACCCTCTGGACAAGTAAAATAGCATGTAATGGATAATTTACACAACAGGTAGGACACTTAAACATCTAGTACTTATAATAAGGCTAAGTATTTATTCTAGACCTGTCAAGCCAACAAGAGGGGTATTGTCCCTTTAAAGGACAATATTGGTGCCAGTCATTATCAACTATAAGATAGAGCTGGTTAAACACATTCCAAATAAACAAAGATCATTGCTACGATAGCTGAGTAATACACGTTTCCCGGGTCGGCAGTGACGTACGCCAAAGGAAAACACGAGTGACGACTCTATGACTGAAGCGACGAGTGATAATAGATACACGGCCGAATTTCTGCTCACTAATAATTTCTTCGAAGAACAAAAGTTGTTATATGGGACGGACAATTCAATAAAGTAATTGGATGTCATTAGATAAGAGAACACGCGAAAAAAAGAAATAGTCCGTACATTCCCTTGTTTATATTCATTCTATACCTTATAAAAACATGGAAATATCTAGTGGCAGTCAATTCTATTTATGAATTGTCAGACATCCCTTCAGTCTCACACAATAACTTTTGGTCTTCGAAGAAATTATTAGTGGGCAGAGATTCGGTCGCGTATCTATTGTCACTCCTCGCCTCCACATAACGGAGAGTGCCCGGAGGAAACCTACGAGGTTGAGAAGGCGCCCCTATCTCCCTGCCACATACGTTCACACCATGGCTCGAAACCACAGCCGCAAGCCAGAGGTGGCCGTCCAGCTAGAGGTCCAAGCGCGGCACTCTAGACCACTAGGCCATCCCAGCCCCCCTCCACATAAACATAGAGTATGTTTCAGGGATAATATCAATCTCGAACCAGAAAAATTTTGGAGAAAGAAATTTCTCTGGTGACACTGGGTAGTCATTTTCCCGGAAGGGACGGATCACACGACTGTCACGTGACATGTATTTATTTTAAGTGTCTGGATGACCGAATCACTTAAAAATATACACACGCGTAGAAAATAGATCTTTACGAAAACTTAAATTTTTACATTTTGGATCCACTTTTGTTATGTCAGCGAGTTGACTTTGACTCAAGAATCATTTCACAACAAACAAATCGACTATCCGACATCTTGTTTTCGAGAAAAAGACCCCAAAAAGATTGACCAATCAGGGGTCAGAATGGGCGGGGCTTACCTGTAAAAAAAAATTGAAGATAATGGACGGTCTTTGGTCCCAGAGGCCTCCGGCACCGCGGCTGACTCTGGGAACGAGATTGGGATAATATCTCTACATTCTAGTTATTTTTTGTTTTTTTACAGATTGACCTGTCAAAGAGGCGAGTAGTCTCTGAATCATAATATTGTTTTCAAGACGAAAAACTGAGGTCCCGTGTGTACGTTGGCTTTTACGTAAAATAACTCCCTGGCCGTTTCGGCAAACCTCGACAGATTCCGGTACCCTCGGTAACCCTACACCAAGACTCGGATGTATGACAGTAAGTTATATGTATCTACGACCATACATCAAGAATCGGATGTATGACAGTAAGTTATATGTATTTACGACCGGTAGGCTATTGGACTACCGATTTACTCTAACAGGAAAACGTGCCGCTTTTACAAAAAAGTCCCAAAATGGAAGCCATTTTTTAGTTTGTTGATATAATCACCATTGGGGCAGCTATTTTTTATCCGGGTCCTTTAAAATAGTTCCAAAATGGCGGAATTCGTCATACATCCGAGTCTAGATGTAGGGTACCGGAATCTGTCGAGATTTGCCGAGTGCCCCTGGCCGTTGGAATTCGAAATAAGAGTAAGCCGCTCCGCCCATTTGATTCAGAAATGTAGGCCGTTAAACCCTATTTCATTTCATATGTTTATTACAGCCCAATCAGTGATCACTGGGGGAGCAACATGTGACGACAGAATGTCTTTCTATGCTGATGGCGTCCGCTCTTCACGCCTTTTCAGAGATAACAGGTGGAGAAGAGCGTCACCTGTCAGTATTCCTGATGAAACCCAAGTTGTTGCCATTAGCTGTGTAAATCTCAGGGGAGTCGGTGGCATCCAGATGGCATTGGATGACGGTACTAAAACAGACGAGACGTGGAAATGTTCTGCTACATTCGAAGATAATTGGAATCAAGTAGGGTAAGTCTGATTTAAAACACAAGTCGGATGAGTCCAACTTAAAGGACAATATTGGTGCCAGTCAAAATCACATATGTGATAGAGCGGGTTAAACACATTCCAAATATACTTTTAACGCAGAGAGCAATGCTACGATAGCATTCGGCAAACCTCGACAGATTCTGGTGCCCTACATCTAGACTCGGCTGTATGATGAAGTCCGCCATTTTGGAACTATTTTAAAGAACCCGGATAAACAATGGCTGCCCCCATGGCCATGGAGATTATATCAACAAACTAAAAAATGGCTGCCCCCATAGAGATTATATCTAGAAAAGACGCCATTTTGGGACTATTTTGTGAAAGCGGCACGTTTTCCTGTTGAAGTAAATCGGTAGTTGACTAGCCGCATCGCAAATGTATGATCGTAGGTACATATCAATTACTATCATACATCCGAGTCTAGATGTAGGTTACGGAGAGTATCGGAATCTGTCGAGGTTTGCCGAATGGCTACGATAGCTGAGTATTACACGCTACCGGAATCGGCAGTGACGTAACGACAGTGAAAACACGAGCGACAGCTCTATATAAATGACTGAAGCGGTGAGCGAAAACAGACACACGGCTTAATTTCTGCTCACTAATAATTCCTTCGAAGACCAACAGTTGTTATATGGGACTGTAAGAGGATATCTGACAATTCAATAAAGTAATTCAATGCCATTAGATAAGAGGACACGAGAAAAATAGAAATAGTCTGCACATTCCCTTGTTTATATTCACTCTATGCCTTATAAAACATGGTAATACACGGACTTTTTCTGTTGTTCTTTCGTGTTCTCTTATCTAATGACATTCAATTGCTTTATTGAATTGTCAGATATCCTCTTACAGTCCCATATAACAACACTGTTGGTCTTCGAAGGAATTATTAGTGAGCAGAAATTTAGCTGTGTGTCTGTTATCGCTCGCCGCTTCAGTCATTTATATAGAGCTGTCGCTCGTGTTTTCACTGCCGTTACGTCACTGCCGATTCGGGTAGCGTGTAATACTCAGCTATCGTAGCATTGCTCTCTGCGTTAAAAGTATATTTGGAATATGTTTAACCAAGTTGATTGAGTCCAATTTAAAAGTTGGATGAGTTAAACTTACAACCAAAGGCGGGTTAGCTCAACGTAAAACATTAGTCCGGTGAGTTCGCTTGGGTTACCGTTGACATTGAGATCTTGTTGCGTCTTGCCCGAGCGGCAGGGAATCCAACCAAAGGGCCTCGTCGCCTGTCCATATACATGTATATACGATCCAAGGTAAAACAAAAGTACGGTGAGTTCAACGTGAACATAGCCTATGGCATGGCTTCTTCCTTAGCTCAATGTTTAGCTTTCGACTTTCCGTGGGAGAGATAGGTGGTGTCAGGGGCCGCGGAGCAGCCCCGATTTCGGGGGGGGGGGGGGCTACTGACAATAACTCACGCAATGTGGCCGCCCCAAATAAGCACCACACCCATACCCCCCCCCCCCCTAACCTTTTTTCGCTTTTTTGAGCTTTTGGCGACATTTTATTTTTTCACTATTAAAAATTATTGCCGGGGCTAAAGCCCCCTTAGCCCCCCCTCCGGCTCCGCGGCCCCTGGGTGGTGTAGGACTTCTTAAGTAGAGACCGGCTTAGAAAAAAGTGGGACCCATTACATAGGTTTGGTGTTAACATTTGTGTGCACGTAAAATATCCCTGACATGTATGCTTCATTTGTCGAATAGCCGTGGCGATAGAGAGGCGGCTTCTCACCAATGCATCGAGGGTTCAATCCCAGCTCAGGGCAAGAATTTTATCGTTGTAAGTGAGAGGGATATTCGGTCTCCCGTCCGATCAGGCAGGTTTCCCCCGAGTTCTTCGGTTTCTTCCTGCAGTAATGATCAAAATCATCCGCACGATCTGTGCCATGGGCCAAATTTGAAACAAGCATCAGGCTTAATTTGCTACCCTTGTAAAATGACGAGATTATTATTATTATTATTATTCACCCGGTTCGTCGGTCGCAGGTAGCGGAGCTGTCGTGGTTAGACAAATCTAATCCACACGAATTCCATAAACTTCGTTACGTTGTCGTAACTTTCTAGAGGCAAAAATAGGAGCTATATCTTCTCTCTTCTAGATTTGATGACGCTGCCTGGGCAAATGCCATAGTACCTAGTTACACGAAAAACAGACCAGCATCTCTGAATGGTAGAGCTGATTGGATTTGGACAAGTGGGTATAGCCAAGGAGAGGATACAACAGTCTATTGTAGAAAGGTTATTAGAAGTAAGTACACGACCGGAAGCTGTAATAGGTATTGTACAAAAGTTATTAGAAGTAAGTACACGACCGGAAGTTGTGAAAGGTATTGTACAAAAGTTGTTAGAAATAAGAACACGACCGGAAGTTATAATATGTATTGTACAAAAGTTATCAGATGCACCGGGTATTTATTGTTGAAGATTATCAGAAGTTCATATGCACGACCGGAAGTTGTATCGGGTACATTATTATTTCCATTCATTGCATATAATATACTACATGTATTGTATAATAATACTATTTTTACGATATTGACCCCTACTATATTTTAATATATTTATGTTGAGCTCAGGGCAAGAACTTTATCGTTGTAAGTGAGAGGGATATTCGGTCTCCCGTCCGATCAGGCAGGTTTCCCCCGAGTTCTTCGGTTTCTTCCTGCAGTAATGATCGAAAACATTCGCACGATCTGTGCCAAGGGCAAAATTGGAAAAAGGCCTCAGGCCTAATTTGCTACCCTTGTAAAATGACGCGATTATTATTATTATTATACTAAAAAATACATTATACTTTAAGATCTAAATCTGCCTATTGTTGGTCTTTCTTTAGACATGATATATACATTAATATGTAACAGACATTGCCTGAGTCGAGCGAAGCTGATGTCAAATATAAAACCTTTATAATTAAGTTTCTCAACTGATACACATAATGTTAAATAAATTCGTTTTTCCGAATTGATTTTAATTTAGATATAAATTGTATAATTATTTTTGTTTTAAAAAAATATTGTGAGAATTCTTATCTTTGACGTCAAAATTATGTGACTTCATGGATTAAACGCGTCATAGAAATAGTTCTATTAGACGCGTAATCTCGCTTGTGCAAGATTTAGTAAGGTTACATGCGCATTGCCAGTTTTTGCCCAGTGTATGAATAGTAATGATGAACGAGGCTAGCCAAAAATTCAAAAGCTAATATATCGGTTCAAAATGGAGTAATTTGACTGAAATTTTCAGCATATTCTCTTTACGTTATCTATTTTTCTTAACAACTGTTATAGGGGGAGCTATCAGCTCTTTATCAAATCTCCCACAATTCCCCTTTAAATATTATAATTATATGGAGAAACTAATAGAGAAGGAGAGAAATTGGTTTAACGTCATCTCAACACAACTAGGTCATTTCGGGACTAACATATGGTTTAATTTTATTTCTATAGTTCGCTTGCGCGTAGGGGTTATTAGCAGTGGGAGGAAACTGGAGTGCTCGGAGGAAACCCACGAGGTTGAAATAACACATGACAAATTGTTTCAACTTCAATTACATGAAGAGGACGGAGATTATCTTCCTCTTTTGAAATCCTTTAACGTTCATTTTCCGTGTTTACATTGTTATGGATAATCCTGAAATCCAGTATGTTTATATTATTATTATTACTTTTTTTCTCCAAAATCTCACACTTGTTGGTGCGATCTTGAACTAACATAAATTCCCAACGTATCGTCTTACATTAAACTTATAACACAATACGGACACGGAGATTCCAAGTTGGGAATTCCGGAAAACTTTCTCGGAACAAAATGGGAAATCCCTTGTTAGCGATCAAGCACCTTACTGATTGAACCACCCTTGAAATCGACCCGTTCTGATTGAGGCACCCTTGAAATCGACCCCATAAAAATTCCCAATTAAACTTCACTTTAACACAATACGGACCCGGGGAGACCAAGCCGGGCATTCCGGAAAACTTTCTCGGAACGGAATGGGAAATCCCTGGCTAGCCATCAAGCACCTTACTGATTGAACCACCCTTCAAATCGACCCGTTCTGATTGAGGCACCCTTGATGCGAAGTAACAAATAAAACAACATCGTAATCACCTAACCAACAAAATAAAGTTTAACTTGACCCAGATTAGATCATTTTTTGACTCGGTGATCAATTGTATTCAGTACTTCGCTTCTGTATAGGATTCTTTGGTTGGCGGAGGTCACTTGAGAAATCGCCTTGAGAAACCGCCGGAGAACCCGTAGAAAACCAGATCCTAATATTTTTGCAAGTTTGGGACCAATGCCACAGCACGTCACCTAATAACAGAACTTGTGATTTGAAGCGCATAAGTTTACCACCACCCCCTCCCCAACCGGCAACACGGCACAGCACAACGCCAATCATCCGACAGTAGGTGTTAGCGTCAAGAGTAGAAATGACATCATCATGTCGAGTTATTTGGTATTAATCATAGAATTTAAATATTATATTACAGACCCAGTTGGGGAGGGGGGGATGAATGGTTATGTAGAGACATTGTCCTTTATTTAGCAACAATGTCCTTAAAACATACAGACCTTTATGTAGAGACATTGTCCTTTGTATATAGGGGGGGGGGGCTGAACGGTAAGCGTGCGCGCGCTGTATTATAAAGCCTGTCATTGAGTCAATTGGCGCGTGGTTTCGAATCCCCGGTTGTACGTGACTAGAAAAGGGGTCGCCTGTCTGACCTTGCGGGTTTTCTCCGGGTCCTCCGGTTTCCTCCCACTGCTAAAGACCCCTACGCGCAAGCGAATTATTGAAATGAAATTTAACAAAAACCCATGTTAGTCCCGAAATGACCTGGTTTGTGTCGAGTGGACGTTAAACCCCATCTCTCTGTCTCTCTCTCTTGATATTGATCATAACATTTAAATATCTGTTTACATATCCGGGTCCTCTGGTTTCCCCCTCTGCTAAAGACCCCTACGCGCAAGCGAATTATTGAAATGAAATTTAAAAAAACCTACGTTAGTCCCAAAATGACCTGGTTTGTGTCGAGTGGACGTTAAACCCCATATTGATCATAACATTTTAATATCTGTTAACAGATCCGCGTCCTCAGGTTTCCCCTCACTGCTAAAGACCCCTACGCGCAAGCGAATTATTGAAACGAAATTTTAAAAAAACCCATGTTAGTCCCGAAATCAGAGTATAAGAAAATAGATATGCGCCACAAATCACCCCGATTGTTTCAAAAATATTCTCAGGGGACCCCTACGGGCCCCCCTAACTGGATTTCCTGGATCCGCCTCTGCCCGAAATGACCTGGTTTGTGTCGAGTGGGCGTTACCCTCTCTCTCTCTTGATATTGATCATAACATTTTAATATCTGTTTACAGATCCATGTGCTGTCGAAGAAGTAAAATATTTCGAATTTCCATTTGACGACACGAAATTTTACCAGTGTGATAACGGAGTTGCCAAGCTACGTGACTGTCCAGCTGATACAGTGTGGGTTCAAGTAGACCTTACTTGTGATCTTGCCAGCAGCTCTCTAGGGCGACCTTCGGATGCAGGCTATGGTCGCGACTATAGTTTGAACCAGCAACCGAACGCAAATGGCCCTAGTCTTTAACTATTCAATATGGTGGCGACAATGTCAGTTGCTCCGCCTGCTATATTTACTCATGTTTTTTTTTAAAAACTGGTTAATTTTTCATCCTGCGATGTGAAAGCAAGATTAAAAGGGTTACAAATAGGATTAGTCAGTATCAGAATAATTTTCATTTGATTTATGTCACCTAACCAAGATCATTTCACGCGTACAGTTTTTTTTTGTCGTGGGCCTATATATATTCGAATAAGAAGATGCTAATATTCCTAATCTGTCAAATTCATCAAAAAAAAAAGACGAACAAAATATCAAACTTAGCATCTATACTCATGCCCATTCACTAAATTTCTGGTGTTAACATGGACCCTATTATACCGACCAAGCTGTAAATAACGCAACGGCAATCGGAAATTTTATTATATTTTTAAGAAAATCTTCTCAAGTGTCAGTTTTGTCAGCCATCTTTGAACTATCCCGACCGTGCTCTATCGCATGGTACGTCTGGTCACGACCACTGGTTGAACTAAATGCCATTCGGATGCAGATGGTTCGACTATAGTACGAAAATCACTGCAACCGAAGGTCGCCCAGGCTGTGAACCAGACGTCGGATGCACCATGGGATGGCCTCACACAGCTGACCCGGACGATTGTACTCGATTCTATTATTGTGTTAACGGAGCACGATGTGGAGACCCAGTTGCTTGTGCAAGTGGTACGGCTTTTAACCCAGTTATTTCTGTCTGTGATCATATCGATAACCTTCCAGAATGTCCATTAAACTGATACTGTTTAATCAAGCAAGGACAACGAGAATGCATTCGAATATACCAATTATTAAATTAAGGTTTTACTAGTTTCATTTTTAATCCAATCTAATTAAAATACCGATCTATATTTCGTTTCGTTTTTATACGCCCACATTTTCATGATTCTTTTCTATATTTGCGCATATCAAATTGTAACTTAATGAATTATGGCCTTTGATGTAGGAAAAATCACTTTCGGTATTGCTTCTTCTCTATCCATCTCTCGAAAATGTGAGCGTATCCTGCCTGGCAGTGCCAGTTACTATATTGTATACTTTCGATGGCCTCGCGACACCTAGAGTGTAGTAGAGACAAGTAAATCGAAATTTTGAACTATAAAAAACGAAACGAAATTGGATCTGTGTTTTAATCAGATTGTGTTTAATCTTTTTCGGTCTAATATTAATTTGTTCTGTCACTATTGTTCTAACATAAATAAAAATCAGCGTCAATGTTGTCTCGTTCTTGTTGACTCCAATAGGCGCCACAGTGGCTCAGTTAGTAAGGGAGAGAGAGAGCGAAAGAGAGAGAGAGGGTGGGGTTTAACGTCCACTCAACACAACTAGGTCATTTAAGGACTAACATATAGTTTTAATTTTATTTCAATAATTCGCTTGGGAGGGAACAGGAGTGCCCGTAGGAAACCTACGAGGTTGAGATGGCGTCCCTATCTCCATGCCACATACGCTCACACCAGGGCTCGAAACCACAGCCGCAAGCCAGAGGTGACCGGCCATCTAGAGGTCGAAGCGCGACATTCTAGACCATTAGGCCACCCCAACACCTCTCAGTGAGTAAAATTTTGGCTCGCAAACCTCGGGGTCCTCGTGTTTGACCCCGGTGTTGGCCCAGAAAGTACATCTGGAATGTCCGGCTTGGTCAGTGGCCTGGTAAGGATCGTTTGGGTTTGAGTACGGCCGAGACATCGGGCGTAAAATCAACCTGACCTTGGACTTGCATTTGACATGCACGCCCCAGAGACAAATAAGGATAATCTTATCTGAACGTATCTGGTCGCATGGGAACGGGAGTCCAAATCGTCTTACCTAAAATTGATCAGTCGTTACCATATCGCATCTTTATAAAAGCATCAAAGCTTAGCCTACAAGAAAATGTCGACTCGCATCAGAGAAGTAAATAAAAGCCACGATCAACTAAGAATGGTCAATCGTTCCGTTCATAACACATCGTTCGGCAGTAGAAATCTAACATAGGTTGTTCATTTAAATCTCCGTTTCTTTGTTTTAGCAAAGTGACTCGAAGTTAGCATAGATATACGAATGAATGAATGAATGAATGAAATGGGGTTTAACGTCCTACGCTTCTGCACCTAACCTGGGCTAATTGAAGACGGGCATACGCCATACAGTGTGCTATGGCGGAAATTTTGCCCGGGCAGCAATTGAATTCCATCTGCCAAGGGATCTTTTACGTGCACGTTAATGTGTACACATGACCTCGGTTTTTCGTCCCATCCGAACGACTAGGCAGCTGTCCTTGTCAGGCCCTCCGAGTTATACTAGAGAAAGAATGAACGACATTTATACGGAACACATTAAATCCCGAAGGATCCGGAGAAAACCCACGATGTTGGAAGGCGTCCCTACTTCTTGTCACGTACAATCGAGGATTTCTAATCATACCAGTTGACTCAATGACAGGCTCTCATAATACTATTAGCCCATCCAACCCCCTAAATTGTTTCAGAGCCTCCATTAATTTGCAATGCGAAGAGGAGTAGGTAAGCTATTTTGGTGTCCTCATGGTCGGTTGTCAGTTTTAGGACTCAATGACAGGCTATCATTATACTATTAGACCATCCAAGCCCCCTAAATTGTTTCAGAGCCTCCATTAATTTGCAATGCGAAGAGAAGTAGGTAAGCTATTTTTGTGTCCTCATGGTCGGTTGTCAGTTCTAGGATATTCTCAACACTTTCAATGCTAATTTTGATATCTTATCAAGATTAGTATTGGAAGTGTCGTGTATATCTCAGCCTAGGCTATATACTTTCAGTGGTAATGATCAGAGCTCAAGGCAAGAACTTTATCGTTGTGTAGCGGGGTATAATTTGCTACTTTTCAGTTTGTCCGTTTGGTTGTTTGATCTTGTTATTTAAGTAATGGGATTTTGAGTTTTATTTTACATAGTTAAAAAAGTATAAAAAGATGTCATGGGTTGTGGTGTATATAAGTTGCTATTGTAGTTATACTTTTGAAGTTTTGGTCTTAGTTTTGTAGGAACTAGGATTTGATTTTTATGTTTGGTGGAAGTTGTTCTTTGTGTCCTTAGTTTAAAATATTGAGGAGTTACTTTTGTTCTGGAAGGTTTTGTTGAACATTTCACTTCGAGGTTGTTTATCAGGTGATATGATTTCTTGTATTTACCTAAGTGAGAGGGATATTCGGTCTCCCGTCCGATCAGGCAGGTTTCCTCCGAGTTCTTCAGTTTCTTCCTGCAGTAATGATCGAAATCATTCGCACGATCTGTGCCAAGGGCCAAATTGGAAAAAGGCCTCTGGCCTAATTTGCTACCCTTGTAAAATGACGCGATTATTATTATTATTATTATTTCTGTTTCATGATTATTCCAACTTTCTAACATGTGTACCTTGGACAATGACACTAGAAGGAAGATCTTCTGTAGAAATCTCAATTGTGATGAAAAATAGCAAACCCTTCTTTCACCACCTTGCCTGAACAGTCTTTGCTGCATATTAAACGCAAAAATTTTGTTGCAACAATATGGAGACAGACAGGCTGCAAATCCTATGATCGAACAAGATGACCCTGCGATACAAGCTGGGATGAAGATTAACAATGTGAATAGGTATCTGAGGCATATAACATATATGCAAGCTGTACTGCTGATCAGCCATCCCGCTCATATTATGATGAACTATAAGTTAATCTAAACAATAAAACATGTCTCTGTTTCTCTGTTGTTCATGTTCATTTCTAGACATCTTGAATAGTACCAATATAATTTAATATTTTGAATAACGAAATTGGTACTACTCTTTTAGGGTCAATTTTAAACAAAGGGCTTTCTGTTCCAAAAAATACATTTTGCCCCCCCCCCCCAATTTAAAAGTATTTTTTTTACCAAGCTCTAAGAAAATCATCATTTAAGTCCACGTTTCTCAACCTTTTCTCACCGCTCACCCCTAAATGAAATCTCAACCAACACATTTACCCCCAGAGTTTCTAGGAGGTTACTGGCTGCGAAACCATGGCTGTCGAAGCCGGTCACCTTGAGCGACGTAGGCGCGAAGCCCGTCGAGGAGGGTCAAGGGGGTGCTCTCCCCCCAAAAATGCTTTAGAAATTGAAGCACGGAAACGTTATTTCCAGCCATTTCTCAGGCGCTCTTCCAGGCATTTCAGAGGAACTTGAAAATTAGCTTTTTTCTATAGAAGCCACCCGACATGACCGCGGATCCTTGCACGGGCCTGCACCCCTTGACCACATTGACATTGAATATTGAATAAATACGGATCGAAGTTGAGATCCAATAATCACTAAATTTATATTTTAATCAAAAAAAAAACAAACTTGTTTTCAGTTCAGTGCGAAATTTGCTCCTGGCCATTGTAAGATTTAGTAAGGTTGCATGCGCATTGCCAGTTTTTGCCAAGTGTATGAATAGTAATGATGAACGAGGCTAGCCAAAAATTCAAAAGCTAATATATCGGTTCAGAATGGAGCAATTTGACTGAAATTTTCAGCATATTCTTTTTACGTTATCTATTTTTCTTAACAACTGTTATAGGGGGAGCTATCAGCTCTTTATCAAATCTCCCACAATTCCCCTTTAAATATTATAATTATATGGAGAAACTAATAGAGAAGGGGAGAAATTGGTTTAACGTCATCTCAACACAACTAGGTCATTTCGGGACTAACATATGGTTTAATTTTATTTCTATAGTTTGCTTGCGCGTAGGGGTTATTAGCAGTGGAAGGAAACTGGAGTGCTCGGAGGAAACCCACGAGGTTGAAATAACACATGACAAATTGTTTCAACTTCAATTACATGTAGAGGACGGAGATTATCTTCCTCTTTTGAAATCCTTTAACGTTCATTTTCCGTGTTTACATTGTTATGAATAATCCTGAAATCCAGTATGTTTATATTATTATTATTACTTTTTTTCTCCAAAATCTCACACTTGTTGGTGCGATCTTGAACTAACATAAATTCCCAACGTATCGTCTTACATTAAACTTATAACACAATACGGACACGGAGAGTCCAAGTTGGGAATTCCGGAAAACTTTCTCGGAACAAAATGGGAAATCCCTTGTTAGCGATCAAGCACCTTACTGATTGAACCACCCTTGAAATCGACCCGTTCTGATTGAGGCACCCTTGAAATCGACCCCATAAAATTCCCAATTAAACTTCACTTTAACACAATACGGACCCGGGGAGACCAAGCCGGGCATTCCGGAAAACTTTCTCGGAACGGAATGGGAAATACCTGGCTAGCCATCAAGCACCTTACTGATTGAACCACCCTTCAAATCGACCCGTCGTGATTGAGGCACCCTTGATGCGAAGTTACAAATAAAACAACATCGTAATCACATAACCAACAAAATAAGGTTTAACTTGACCCAGATTAGATCATTTTTTTGACTCGGTGATCAATTGTATTCAGTACTTCGCTTCTGTATAGGATTCTTTGGTTGGCGGAGGTCACTTGAGAAATCGCCTTGAGAAACTGCCGGAGAACCCGTAGAAAACCAGATCCTAATATTTTTGCAAGTTTGGGACCAATGCCACAGCACGTCACCTAATAACAGAACTTGTGATTTAAAGCGCATAAGTTTACCACCACCCCCTCCCCAACCGGCAACCCGGCACAGCACAACGCCAATCATCCGACAGTAGGTGTTAGCGTCAAGAGTAGAAATGACATCATCATGTCGAGTTATTTGGTATTAATCATAGAATTTAAATATTTTATTACAGACCCAGTTGGGGAGGGGGGATGAATGGTTATGTAGAGACATTGTCATTTATTTAGCGACAATGTCCTTAAAACATACAGACCTTTATGTAGAGACATTGTCCTTTGTATATATAGGGGGGGGCTGAACGGTAAGCGTGCGCACGCTGTATTATAAAGCCTGTCATTGAGTCAACTGGCGCGTGGTTTCGAATCCCCGCTTGTACGTGACTAGAAAAGGGGTCGCCTGTCCGACCTTGTGGGTTTTCTCCGGGTCCTCCGGTTTCCTCCCACTGCTAAAGACCCCTACGCGCAAGCGAATTATTGAAACGAAATAACAGTATAAGAAAATAGATATGCGCCACAAATCACCCCGATTGTTTCAAAAATGTTCTCAGGGGACCCCTACGCCCCCCCCCCCCCTAACTGGATTTCCTGGATCCGCCTCTGCCCGAAATGACCTGGTTTGTGTCGAGTGGGCGTTACCCCCTCTCTCTCTTGTTAATGATCATAACATTTTAATATCTGTTTACAGATCCATGTGCTGTCGAAGAAGTAAAATATTTCGAATTTCCATTTGACGACACGAAATTTTACCAGTGTGATAACGGAGTTGCCAAGCTACGTGACTGTCCAGCTGATACAGTGTGGGTTCAAGTAGACCTTACTTGTGATCTTGCCAGCAGCACTGTAGGCTGTGAACCAGACGTCGGATGCACCATGGGATGGCCTCACACAGCTGACCCGGACGATTGTACTCGATTCTATTATTGTGTTAACGGAGCACGATGTGGAGACCCAGTTGCTTGTGCAAGTGGTACGGCTTTTAACCCAGTTATTTCTGTCTGTGATCATATCGATAACCTTCCAGAATGTCCATTAAACTGATACTGTTTAATCAAGCAAGGACAACGAGAATGCATTCGAATATACCAATTATTAAATTAAGGTTTTACTAGTTTCATTTTTAATCCAATCTAATTAAAATACCGATCTATATTTCGTTTCGTTTTTATACGCCCACATTTTCATGATTCTTTTCTATATTTGCGCATATCAAATTGTAACTTAATGAATTATGGCCTTTGATGTAGGATAAATCACTTTCGGTATTGCTTCTTCTCTATCCATCTCTCGAAAATGTGAGCGTATCCTGCCTGGCAGTGCCAGCTTACTATATTTTATACTTTCGATGGCCTCGCGACACCAAGAGTGTAGTAGAGACAAGTAAATCGAAATTTTGAACTATAAAAAACGAAACGAAATTGGATCTGTGTTTTAATCAGATTGTGTTTAATCTTTTTCGGTCTAATATAAATTTGTTCTGTCACTATTGTTCTAACATAAATAAAAATAAGCGTCAATGTTTGTCTCGTTCTTGTTGACCCCAATAGGCGCCACAGTGGCTCAGTTAGTAAGGGAGAGAGAGAGAGCGAAAAAGAGAGAGAGAGGGTGGGGTTTAACGTCCACTCAACACAACTAGGTCATTTCAGGACTAACATAATGGTTTTAATTTTATTTCAATAATTCGCTTTGGAGGGAACAGGAGTGCCCGTAGGAAACCTACGAGGTTGAGAAGGCGTCCCTATCTCCATGCCACATACGCTCACACCAGGGCTCGAAACCACAGCCGCAAGCCTGAGGTGACCGGCCAGCTAGAGATCGAAGCGCGACATTCTAGACCATTAGGCCACCCCAACACCTCTCAGTGAGTAAAATTTTGGCTCGCAAACCTCGGGGTCCTCGTGTTTGACCCCGGTGTTGGCCCAGAAAGTACATCTGGAATGTCCGGCTTGGTCAGTGGCCTGGTAAGGATCGTTTGGGTTTGAGTACGGCCGAGACATCGGGCGTAAAATCAACCTGACCTTGGACTTGCATTTGACATGCACGCCCCAGAGACAGATAAGGATAATCTTATCTGAACGTATCTGGTCGCATGGGAACGGGAGTCCAAATCGTCTTACCTAAAATTGATCAGTCGTTACCATATCGCATCTTTATAAGTGCATCAAAGCTTAGCCTACAAGAAAATGTCGACTCGCATCAGAGAAGTAAATAAAAGCCACGATCAACTAAGAATGGTCAATCGTTCCGTTCATAACACATCGTTCGGCAGTAGAAATCTAACATAGGTTGTTCATTTAAATCTCCGTTTCTTTGTTTTAGCAAAGTGACTCGAAGTTAGCATAGATATACGAATGAATGAATGAATGAATGAATGAATGAAATGGGGTTTAACGTCCTACGCTTCTGCACCTAACCTGGGCTAATTGAAGACGGGTATACGCCATACAGTGTGCTATGGCGGAAATTTTGCCCGGGCAGCAATTGAATTCCATCTGCCAAGGGATCTTTTACGTGCACGTTAATGTGTACACATGACCTCGGTTTTTCGTCCCATCCGAACGACTAGGCAGCTGTCCTTGTCAGGCCCTCCGAGTTATACTAGAGAAAGAATGAACGACATTTATACGGAACACATTAAATCCCGAAGGATCCGGAGAAAACCAACGATGTTGGAAGGCGTCCCTACTTCTTGTCACGTACAATCGAGGATTTCTAATCATACCAGTTGACTCAATGACAGGCTCTCATAATACTGTTAGCCCATCCAAGCCCCCTAAATTGTTTCAGAGCCTCCATTAATTTGCAATGCGAAGAGGAGTAGGTAAGCTATTTTGGTGTTCTCGCGGTTAGTCTTCAGTACTAGGACTCTCATTATACTATTAGACCATCCAAGCCCCCTAAATTGTTTCAGAGCCTCCATTAATTTGCAATGCGAAGAGAAGTAGGTAAGCTATTTTTGTGTCCTCATGGCCGGTTGTCAGTTCTAGGATATTCTCAACACTTTCAATGCTAATTTTGATATCTTTTTTGATCTTATCAAGATTAGTATTAGAAGTGTCGTGTATATCTCAGCCTAGGCTATATACTTTCAGTGGTAATGATCAGAGCTCAGGGCAAGAACTTTATCGTTGTAAGTGAGAGGGATATTCGGTCTCCCGTCCGATCAGGCAGGTTTCCCCCCGAGTTCTTCAGTTTCTTCCTGCAGTAATGATCGAAATCATTCGCACGATCTGTGCCAAGGGCCAAATTGGAAAAAGGCCTCTGGCCTAATTTGCTACCCTTGTAAAATGACGCGATTATTATTATTATTATTATTTCTGTTTCATGTGTACCTTGGACAATGACACTAGAAGGAAGATCTTCTGTAGAAATCCCAATTGTGATGAATAATAGCAAACCCTTCTTTCACCACCTTGCCTGAACAGTCTTTGCTGCATATTAAACGCAAAACTTTTGTTGCAACAATATGGAGACAGACAGGCTGCAAATCCTATGATCGAACAAGATGACCCTGCGATACAAGCTGGGATGAAGATTAACAATGTGAATAGGTATCTGAGGCATATAACATATATGCAAGCTGTACTGCTGATCAGCCATCCCGCTCATATTATGATGAACTATAAGTTAATCTAAACAATAAAACATGTCTCTGTTTCTCTGTTGTTCATGTTCATTTCTAGACATCTTGAATAGTACCATTATAATTTAATATTTTAATTAACGAAATTGGTACTACTCTTTTAGGGTCAATTATAAACCAAGGGCTTTCTGTTCCAAAAAATACATTTTGCCCCCCCCCCCCAATTTAAAAGTATTTTTTTTACCAAGCTCTAAGAAAATCATCATTTAAGTCCACGTTTCTCAACCTTTTCTCATCGCTCACCCCTAAATGAAATCTCAACCAACACATTTACCCCCAGAGTTTCGAGGAGGTTTCTGGCTGCGAAACCATGGCTGTCGAAGCCGGTCACCTTGAGCGACGTAGGCGCGAAGCCCGTCGAGGAGGGTCAAGGGGGTGCTCTCCCCCCCAAAAATGCTTTAGAAATTGAAGCACGGAAACGTTATTTCCAGCCATTTCTCAGGCGCTCTTCCAGGCATTTCAGAGGAACTTGAAAATTTGCTTTTTTCTATAGAAGCCAACCGACATGAACCGTGGATCCGTAGTTGAGATCCAATAATCACCAAATTTATATTTTAATCAACAAAAAAAAAATTTGTTTTCAGTTCAGTGCGAAATTTGCTACTGGCCATTGTCACAAATGAATTTTTTATATTCTCGGCAGTGTTTGAGAGTGCTAATCTCATGTCATTTCGGACATTCGGTCTGTTCCGGTAATAAGTTTTTATCACAACCGGATTTTGAAAATCCAGATTCACGTTGTAACGAACGGCATACCACTGGAAATAGCCAGCAAAAAAGTTGGCAACTGAAATCTTAAAATGCAACTTCACCACTCATAGGAATCTTCATCCCTTTTTATGACCATTTTTGAAGTTACTGGGAGTGTGGCCATTCACCCCCCGGGCCAGAGCCATTCACCCCAGGTTGAGAAACGCGGATTTAAGTTAACGTGAACTTATTGACTGCCAATTTTACCCCCACCCTTTTCCACACACCCACCAGGCCCGAATGCAGTAGGGTACTAGGGGGTGGGGGCTTAGCCCCCGCAATAATTTGGCCGCAAATACTCCTTTCTTGGGGTTATTTCGGTCCCTGGACCCTCGTCTATAGGGACTTAGGATGGCCCCCCCCCCCCCAATCAAGAATTGCTTCCGCCGGCCCTGCCTACACCTGCTACACCCACCCAACTCTCCATAAATCAAAACAGTGGTCCAGGGGCATCGTATACACTTCTTTAGAAATGTTTGATTAATATATAATATAATCATTAATTATGTCTACTTAGTGACTTCCAACACCTAATTGTAGACATTAGACCCCCTATATCTCGAATCCCCTCACCCCCGTTCAGCCACCGGACTAATATGAATACAAACTTTTACCATTAGCCGTATTGCGTAAGGTCTATGTGTACTTTTGATAAAGAAAAACCCATGAAAAACCTAGTGGTCTAGAGTGCCGCGCTTCGACCCATAGATTGCCGGCCACCTCTGGCTTGCGGCTGGAGTTTCGAGCCCTAGTGTGAGCGTATGTGACATGGAGATAAGGGCGCCTTCTCAACCTCGTGGGTTTCCTCCGGGCATTCCGGTTTCCTCCCACTGCTAAAGACCCCTACGCGCAGGCGAATTATTGAAATAAAAATTGAAAACCATACGTTGGTCCCAAAATGACCTAGTTTGTGTGAGTAGACGTTAAACCTCATTTCTCTATCTCTTTCTCTCTCTGTCTCCTCCCTCTCTCTCTCTTTCTATAAAATTTCATTAAACAAGAAATTATTTTAAAACTTAACCACTTAGGGGCCCGAAAGTGTAAAAAAAACCATTTGACCTAGCTGTTTCATATACATTTATATAGGTGTTTCATATATAGGCCGGCCTCGTAACGTACTCTAAATACTGTCATAGCCTTAGGTCATATAGGCTATTAATTTTTCTGACAAGTGACGTAATATTTGTATAGTTTATGTATGTTACCTGTCTTGAAATACAGGTATATAAATTTTTACTTGAAAGGAAACAAGACCTGTTTAGTGGTCAAATTGTAATCGGATCAGGGACAGCTTTTGAACAAAATGTCAGTGTTTTTATATAAATTACTACATTAAAAGTTAAAGATAACTACTCTTAGGTATTAAATACACAAAAATAAAAAAAACCCAATGTAGTTCTCTTTTCAAAAACTTTTATATTTTTGTGAATAGATTTTTACAATATACATGTAGTGCTATTAAATTTTTTATACTGGTTATGCGTTTTGTTGCGCTGTTGTTCGACACTTGCTATAACTTGCTATCAACAGAGAAGAAATTGGTGTTTATTTAATCTAACATATGCGATAAGAACCACCATGGAGGAGAACTTTATCAAAGCCCAACAAATTCGAATGATTTTCTGATAATTACATAATGAGTTGTTACCTTTAATCGTATTATAAATGTTTCATAACCGAAAAAAGTAAAAATATGTGACAACTCTTGTTGACTGCCCGGACGATATAGCTGCTTTGGGCGTATGTTTCGTTGCCTGATTTAACAGTATTTGCGTCCAAAAGGCGGCCATTTTGTATGGCAATTTTGGTCCGATTTTCCTGAAATTTGAATTCAACCTTCCTTAAGGTGTAACGGTGATATAATCAAACGATTTTTAAAATCAGATAATAATTGTGACCTCCAGAGAGACCACAAGCTAAACAATGGCGATTTTGCGTATAATCAGGTGCCATAATTCAGGAAGTTACGATCCGTTATGCGCAAATATTGACAGGAACCAAGATCTTTGGGTTATAACCACGCATTTCAAGTTTCATCAAAATCGAATTAAAATTGGGACCTCTACAGGGTCCACAACCTTGATATATACCATTTTTAACAGTATTCGTGTTCAAACGGCGGCCATTTTGTATGTCGATTTTGGTCCGATTTTTTCGAATTTCGAACTCAACCTCCCTTAGCGTATAACGGTGAAAAAATCGAACGGTTTTTCAAATCGGATAATAATTGTGACCTCCAGAGGGACCACAAGCTAAAATAGGTGATTTTTCGGACAATCAGGGGCCATAATTCAGGAAATTACGGTCCGATAGGCGTAAATATCGAAAGGAACCAAGATATTTGGGTTATAAACATGCATGTCAAGTTTCATCAAATTGGTTCAAAATTGTGACCTCTATAGGGTCCACAAGCTAAAAACGTGATTTTTCGTACAATCAGGGGCCATAATCCATGAAGTTTTGATCCGATACATGCCAATATCGAAAGCAGCCGAGATCTTTTTGGGATAAACCTATATTTTAAGTTTCGTCAAAATCGGACAAGAATTGTGACCTGTAGAGAGTCCACAAACAATTGTGGACGGACGTTCGGATGGACAGGGGCGATGACATAATACGTCCACATAAAAATGTGGGCGTATAAAAATTATTTTTTTTTTTTTTTTTTTTTTTTTTAAACAATATTTTATTCATTTAAATATACAAAATTTTTATAATAGATATAGGATACGATAACAAGCTTTATCAGCTTATATAAAAATTAATGCTTGTAATTCAGGCATTACATAATTATATATCATTTAAACACCTTAAAAGAGTAAAACAATGAATTTAGGCTTTCTTCAAAAACCAAAAATAGATTGTAATGTTTAGCTGCGCAGCTAAATTTGGTACTAACAAACTTTCCTCATAATTTACATACACAAGGGAGGTTCTTCCGACCATGAACTGGAAAGTCCACAAAATTTGGATTTGTTATATACAGCAACAAATATCAGAAAATGAACAGCTAAAATGAGCTGCTATGGCACAGCAGCAGTACTTTTCTTCTTTTAAAATATGGAAATAGGGTGCATATAAATATCATGGAATATGCAAATTTTATTTATTCCTTCATTGATTTGATAAAAAAAATTATCCGTACGCCTACAAGTATTACTAGTGCCAATCATGTCTTTGTGGTACTATCAGACATATCGTATTATATAAAGCTATTGGTTCCTTCCTGGCAACAATGCCCACACAAGTTATAACTATGCGGACACAATTTTAAAAAAATTGAGCCTTTGATAAATTAACTTCAAATGTGCATGTTACTCTGATTTACAATTACAATGATATCATCTGATGAAAAGCGCTAATAAAGCTTACACAAACGAATAAAATTACATTATTCAAAATCAAAGGTTATACATTTTGTTTCATCACAGAACACCTAAAACTGAATATATATATAATATATATATATATGCCTTATTAATATCTGAAGACGCATATAGAGGGCAGACAGCTAGTTTATATGACTTAATGTATGTCGGAATGAAGTAAAGTGGAGAATTTTTTACCTGGACGTAATTTTTTTTATTTTTATATGCATTTATCTACCGTAAACAAAGAAGTACTTGTACTTTATCTACTTTAATATATATATTTATATATGTAAACATGGATTGTCATGGATTATTGATGCTTTCTTTGATAATAATATGCATAGGCGTATAAAATTTGTTTTATTTCTGTCTCTTGATATTCAGTCACCACTTTTATTGAACACACTACCTTTGAATATATGAATACAGATTTCTGTTATTTATAGGGTTGTTTTTTTTAGAAAAAGCTAAACAGTCAATAGTTTTTACAGGCATTTGTAGAATTTACATTTCAATTCTAAAACAAAGATTGATATTATTTTCTATAACAAAGAGGAATTCTATGTTCAAAAACAAAGATTCATGTTATGTTCTATGACAAAGATTCATGTATCATGTTAGAGTCTATAACAAACATTCACACTATGTTCTATAAAAATCATTCAATTTCTAATGTGACTCTGTCAAGTGACTTTTTAAAAAAAATTGATATTGTAAATTGTAATCTTTACAAACAGCGCCCACCATCTTCTTGAGTCCACAGCACAATTATAAAATTAGAATATCAGCAATTTTCAAGACAATTCAAAACAATGTAACAACTTTGGTATTATAATTTGGATTGTATAGAAGGTGTTAAAGTATGTATTTTAGTTTGACGATTGAGTCGTAATGCTGTTTTGGCCATTTTGATTATATGGTCTAGTACTGGAAATGGTACAAGTTTATTTATAGGAAGATAAACGACATGATCTATCAGATATTTAGCTTCATGAGGATAATAAAAGAGATTCTTCCTTTGGAGATCTTCACGTTCTTCCTCAGTGATATCCTGGTTTCCAGTATCAACAGGATCTGGTTCAATGAGATCTAACTGTGTAGCACCACGGTAGGCATCTATACCAAGAGCTTTTATTGTAGCAACATAGGTGTCTGGATTTTCCTGAAAATTGGAAACAATATTTTTGCAATACAAAGAACATTGTGGCTGGACTGGCTCTATGTACCAGACTGGAGAGAATATCATGTTATGCAACAGTGTAATTCCAAGTTACGGTCCAATGTGAAGTGAGATTTTGGAGTTATAAACATATATTTTAAGATTCATCAAAATTGGATAAAAAGTCTGCAAGCTTATTCAAGATGGCGGCTCGGATAAGTCACGCTCAGAGGTGCTCCCAATATTTCAGTTAAAACTCTCCAAATAAGCCATGGGCAAGAACTGATTACAAGACTATATGAATAAGTAAACGGATACTGCGTTTGCAGATTACGTTTGATAAGAAATATTAATGTATAATTGTGTTTTATAAGAACTTTTGTAACTGAAGCAAGTGTTTGACTGTGAAAACAATGAGTTCGAGTTCAACAAGACGAAATGAGTTTGGTAAAAACAACAGATACAGTGATTCAAGCTTCTCTAGTATAGACGACACACCACTGAAATTGTTAAAAATGGATGAAGTAATAAAAGATACAGAAGATGAAGGTAAGACAGATGAATCTGTTAGAGATAAAGAACATTTACAAATTATGATTAATAACGCAGTTAGGGCGACAGTGGAGGCTGCAACGATACAGATCGAAAAAGACATGAAACATTATATAGATAGCAAGTTTGCATCGTATGACAATAAAATAGGCCAGTTAGAAATAACACAAAAAAGACTAGCAGTGACAATAGAAGAACATGAAGAGAGCTTACTTAAGTTAGATGGAGCTGTGCCAACGTTAATGAAAAGAATAACCGACTTAGAAAGCGCCATGAATGACGCAGCCCAATATTCGCGAAAGTCGCACATTCGTGTTTTTGGAGTCCAGGAGACGGAAAGAGAAAACTGCATCGATATTGTTAAAGATATTATTAAAACTAAGTTAAAAATAAAAGACGAAATAATAATAGACGCTGCCCACAGAGTAGGACGGCCGAATAGTGGCCGAGCGTCAAAGGACGGGAAAATACCACCAAGAGGCATCATTGCTCGTTTCTTAAGGCGAGATGACAGATATAAAGTCATATCAACAAGAAAGCTCCTGAAGGGGTCGGGGATAGCCATTGCTGAAGATATGATGGCGATAAATGTAAAATTATTAAAAGACGTTCAAAATCACAGACGCGTTAAATCGACATGGTTCTCCAACGGAAAAATATTTGCACAAGATTACTATAATAATGTTGTTCAAATGAAAATGAATTATGAGCTAAACTACATGCTTGATAAAGTAAGACAGGTGGTTTATTAAGGTGATATAATAATAATAATAATAATAATAGTCTATTTATAATGCGCTGTTTCCATGACTAAGCATGCTCAAAGCGCAGTCCAAAAAATGAAACACTCTGTCACATGGTGAATGCTTTTGTGAAAAAGTATGTTTTGAGTCTAGATCTAAATACTTCTAGAGAAGGTGAGTTCTTAACATCCATTGGTAATTCATTCCATTCTTTTGGAGCAACATGTGAGAAACACTTCTGACCGAAACGAACCGTTTTGGTTTTTGGCACAACAAGAAGATTTTTATCTTGGGATCTGAGTGTTCTTGGTGGAGTGTACGGTTCCAGTAGGTCCGAGAGATACTTTGGAGCACTGTCGTTCATGCAGCGAAAAGTAAAGCACAAAATTTTATACTTTATCCTGAAGTGTACTGGTAGAAAATGTAGGTCTTTAAGGGTGCTAGTTATGTGGCTAAAGCGAGAAGTGAGTGACACTACCCTTGCTGCAGTGTTTTGGATACACTGAAGACGATTCAGGAGAGTAGATGGTGCACCAGCTAGTAGGCTGTTACAATAATCTAATCTGGACAGTATTAAAGATGATACCAAAATTTTGGCAGATTCTGTAGTTAAGAATTTTCTTATAAATCCAATATTTCGTATTAATAAATAACACACTTTGGATATATGTTTTATGTGAGTCTCCATTGATAGTTCAGAGTCAAACATTACTCCCAGGTTTTTAGCACTTTCAGAAATTGGAATGGAAGTTGCACCAACAGTTATGGCTTGAATGCCACAACTGTCTCTTCTTGTCTTCGGACCCAAGAGAAGTATTTCAGTTTTGTCATCATTGAGCTTAAGTTTATTTGATGTCATCCAGTTTTTGATGTCACGGTAACAGTTGGATATCTGAGACTGTACTGAAATGGCTGAAATAGGGGTCGGATCGAAAATTGTCATGACTTGTGAGTCGTCAGCATAAAAGTGTCTATAAAGCTCATGATCATTAATTATTCTCCCAAGATCTCTGGTATATAAGGTAAATAACACCGGGCCCAATACCGAACCCTGTGGAACTCCACATGTGAGTTCAACAGGATCAGAAATGACTTCTCCAATGATGACACTTTGCGATCTGTTTTGCGAATATGACTGGAACCAGTCTAATACATGGCTAGATGTGCGTCTACTCGACTGTGTATACAGATGTGTATGTTCTAACGTGTTTTTACAATACAAAGCGTATCAGAAGTGAGAAGTGTGTTCATAACGCGAAGGCAATAGGGTTAAAGACAGTGTAATGTCATCGCGCCCCTGAGACTATGATTAGGTTAAAGAGTCATAACATGGTCTTATAATCAACGAACCAAACCTATTACAAACGATATACAAATAATAATTATTCTTAGATAAAATATGTATTTTATTTTATACTCTTAATATATTTTCAGTGTGATATATTGTAAATTTTATTAATTAAACTAAAGAGATCATCCTTCGAAAAACAACTTCTAGTATACAACTATTGGGTAACACAATAATTTTGTATCCAACTTTCATTCTCCTTTTTTTTATATAAAAACAAATGATTCCATTCGAAGGCTTGACTGCCCCGTCGTTATTAGTTATTTGTATATGCAAGTATAGCTTAATTGCGATAATCTGAAGACGTTAATATGTGCACGAATTATATATGTAATAACCCTAATTCATCTGCATGTATATATACATACTTGTTGTATTTGTATTCATTGTGTTTGTTAGTCAAACAACATACACTGCCCATGGCTTGGCAGATATTACATACATTATAAATGTTTTCTATGTTTTTGTGTCTTATGTATGGTTATGTAATTGTTATATATTGTTTTTTTTTACGTAGATAATATGAAACAGGAGGGGAAACGACATGATGTAAGACAGGAATATGGAATATATAGTCAGCTACAGTCGAGTTATCCAAGAATAAGGTTGGTGCGAGGTGGGGACGCTCTTGGGGTATGCACAGATAATTTGATCATATTTTCGGTGTTGAAGTAGCTTCTTTAAATGTGAGAGGCTTGCGAGATAAAAGTAAAAGATTACAAATATTTCAATGGCTGAAAGATAAAAAATATAATATCATTTTTCTACAAGAAACACATTCGACTCAAGAAATAGAAAATGTATGGAGGACCGAGTGGGGCAATGACATTTATTTTTCACACCACTCCTCAAATAGCGCAGGTGTCTGCATCTTAAAGAAGAGTGTCGTAGGTTTGAATAATATTGATATAATTAGTGAACATAATGGTCGTTTTATAATCTTAAAAGTAGATATTGACACAGGTCCTTTAATAATGTGTAATATATACGGTCCTAATAAAGATGAACCACAATTTTTTAAAACGATATTTGATAATATTTTAGAGTATAACCATATACCTTTCATAATGGGTGGTGACTTCAATTTTGTAGCTGATATTGAAAAAGATAAACAAGGGGGGCGGCAGGTAACTTTCAAAAAATCACAAAATTTGTTAAAAGAATTTATGAATTTGTCGGATAGCATTGATATTTGGCGTATACAGCACCCAGAAGATCGAAAATTCACCTGGAAAAGACAAAACCCAACGATTAGTTGTAGGCTTGATTTTTTTATAATATCATTCCAACTTTCTACACAAATTAAATCAACAAATATTAGTTATGGATATAAAACAGATCATTCTATTATTGACTTATCTCTAATACGCAGTGAAAATAAACGCGGACCAGGGTTTTTTAAACTTAATACATCCCTTTTAATAGATGAAAATTATATTAAAATTATTAAAGAAACAATAGCCGAAGGGAGAATTAAATATCGTAATTGTAATGCGCCCCTGCTATGGGACATGATAAAAATGGAAATAAGAGCAACTTCAATTCAATACTCTAGCAGAATGAAAAAAAGAGATGTAAAACAATTGAAGGTGTTAGAAGAAAAACTGGACATGTTACAAAATAAATACCCTCTAGCTAATGATAAGGAATGTGAAAAAATAAAGTCGGAAATTGATGCCATTAACGAGAAAAAACTTAAAGGGGTTATGATGCGGGCAAAAGCCAGGGGGATAAGTGAAGGCGAACAGAACAGTAAATTCTTTCTTAATTTAGAAAAAAGTAATTCAGCAAAAAAAGTAATCTCTACCTTATACAATGAAAATGCAGGAAACCACAAAATATTTTAAATGAAATACATCAATTTTATCAAAATCTTTATACTTCAGAAGTAATTAAAAACAATGAGTATATAAAAAGCGTAGATAATCTTTTTAAACAATGTGGAAAGGATGTGCCTATTTTAAACCAATTTGAACAAGAAAGTTGTGATGGTCTTATAACTGATGATGAGTGTAGAAATGTTATAAAAACATTCAAAAATTGCAAAACTCCAGGAAGTGATGGCATCCCAATCGAGCTGTACAAAGTAATGTGGAACGATATTAACGATCTCGTAATTAACTCTTTTAACTCCTCTTTCTGTGATAATGAAATGAGTATTTCTCAAAAACACGGTATTATAACCCTATTACCAAAGAAAGATAAAGATTGTAAACACCTGAAAAATTGGAGGCCTATAACACTACTTAACTGTGATTATAAAATAATGACTAAGGTAATAGGAAGCAGACTTAAAAAGATACTAACTAATATAATAAGTACAGATCAGACAGGGTTTATTCCGGGTCGCTATATTGGACAAAATATTAGAAATATATTTAACGTAAACGAAAATAATATAAAAATTTCACAATTAGCAGACGATACAACACTATTTTTAGATGGGAAATTAAATACACTGGAAATAGTATTAAGTATTATGGAAGAATTTAAAATAGCAAGTGGATTAAAAGCAAATTATGATAAATGTGAAATTGCCCCTCTCGGCTCGCTTAGACGTTCGGTTTTAAATTACACAGTCCCAAACAACATCAGAATTATAAAAACTAATATATGTATCCTGGGTATTACCATTCCTTTAAATAACAAACTAGAAGATATATACAAGTATAACTATGAAAATAAAATAGATAATATGAAAAATACTCTGAAGAAGTTTAAGGGTAAATCCAAAACACTGAGTGGCCGTATTGTAATCTTAAAATCAATAATCTTACCAAAAATTATTTATCAACTATCTATGTTACCAACACGAATAGATAAATTATTTTTTAACTTTATATGGGATGAAAAGCCAGCCAAAATTAAAAAAGAACAAATGTGTAGCCCTTTCGACCAGGGTGGTTTAAATGCTCCAAATATTTCTACTTTCGCTAAATCAATAAAGATTAATTGGGTGAAAAGAGCGTTACAAAATAATAATAAGCAAATCTGGAAGAATTCAATCTTGAATACATTTGAACAATCAAAATTAATAAATCCCTTTGAATTTAATTTAAATCCCACAGATGTTGCCTGTATAAATATTAACAATATTTTCATACGCGATATCTTTAAATCCTGGGCATATATTAATTTTACTCCCTTATGCCATACAAATTCTGTTATATGGTATAACTCTAACATAAAGATAAAGAATAAAACCATATTTTATAAAAAAAAAAAAAAAAATGGTATGCAGTAGGAATACACAGAGTATCAGATCTACTGGATGAAAATGGATTTTTTTTAAGGTTTGATTCGTTTCAAAAAAGATATAATATTAATGTTAATGTTCTTACATATCACGGGTTAATATGTAGTATCAAAAACTATATAGCAATCAGGGTAAAACAACAGCATTCGATAAAATAATGTCAATAGATAAAGTAAATAAATATGCATATGAGCAGTTGAGAGAACACACAAAAATTGACCTCTCAAGTACAAAATGGAGAGAATTCAAAATAAAAGACAATTTCAACCCATTTATACACTTACGTAAAATATGTATAGATCCAAAAATTCGAAATTTCCAGTTTAAGTTACTGCATAAATTACTACCAACAAACTCGTATTTATTCAAAATAGGACTTGCTAAGTCACCCTATTGTGTACACTGTAATGAATTAGATACTATTGAACACTATCTATATAAGTGTAGAAAAGTTAACCCTATATGGGAAGAAATATCAAATATAATAAAAACAATAAGTGGCGATTTTAAGCTAGATTTTAAAAATGTAATATTACATGACAGCAATATTAAAGGAAATACGAACTCCTTTGATTTTTTAATTCTATTTACCAAATATTTTATCATGTCAAGATATCTCTATCAGCCTCTCACATTTTAAGCAAAGACTTAGATACCGAGAATCTATTGAACATATAATAGCTTTGAATAATAATACATTATCTGTGCACACATCGAAGTGGTCTGTTCTTCGCACCATAGCTTTATAGCTTTATAGTTATAGTTAACCGATGTTGACAACAACTTATAAATTGGAAATGTTTTAAACCGCACGTTTTGGGTAATTGTCTCTATAATTTCGCCCATTTTCGAATAGAAGACAACAAAATAATAATAAGGAAAACAGATATTTTGAGAAAGCGTGATGGAAAAAAAAAATTAAAAAAATAAAAGCCATAATGTGGAAAAATAAAAGCCATAATGTGGAAAAATCTCAAATACATCATGTCTTTTTCGTTCCTGTGGGGAATGACGAGGTGGGGGACTTATTATTTTTTATTATTATTATTATTATTGATTGATTGATTTTTTTTGATTTTTTTTTGATTTTTTTGATTTTTTTTTATTTTTAAAAAAAAAAATTCTTTCCCCTCGTTGTTTGGTAAGGGTTGGGGTGGGGGCGGGGGTATTGATAATGTGTCGGGTGAATTACTGTTTATTGTGTTTGTTTGTTTGGTTTTTTTTGTTTTTTTTGATTTTTTTGATTTTTTTGATTTTTTTGATTTTTTTTTCTTTTCTTTGTTTCTTTTACTGATGTAGTAATGTGTATCTTTTATTGTGTAATACTGTTTATAGTGTATATATACCATAACTGTATAGTGCAGTCCAATAAAATAAAAAAAAATAAAAAAAATAAAAAAAAGTCTGCAAGCTAAAAATACCATATTTCTTGTAATCAGGGGCAATAATCCAAGGAGTTACGGTCTGATATGCCACAAGTTTCGTCTAAAACAGAGTGTCCACAAACAAATACGAATGGATGTCCGGACAGACAGGGGCAATGAAATAATACATGCACATGAAAATATGGGTATATAAAAAGATTCATATATACATTCAATGACATCTACAACAAGGCCTTGAAACTTAAAATCACATTTTGATTGGTATTGCTTCCACAGTTGTGTTTTCTTACTCAATCATATAAATTACAATCAACAATGGAAGAACGGACAATCTTCTGTAAAACAATCTCACGGAAATTAAACTGTTCTAATCTGAGAATGGATAAAAACTTTAATACTCACCACTAATATTGGAAACAACCAATAATTGTTTATTTCTGCTCGTGTTCCAACAGTTTCCAACTCAGGTGGTAGTTGACTTTCTACATATTTACCTTTGATTCTTTGTAACTGAAGTTCGTCAGATTCAATATGTGAATGACGATGCAACATCATAGACAGCAAGGGTACTGATGGCTGGTAACGAATATTTTCAATCAGACGGTCTGGAAAACCACGTAATAATTTCACTACATAAATCTGATAATCAATGCCAGCATAGTTCAAAACAGATACAGACATCTGCATAAATCTCTTGCTTTCCAAAATAAAAAAAAATGCACAATATTTTAAAACTTTTCTTAAATATGCACGCCGACTTTGCACGGGATACGTTGAGTGTAATTTCATCATTTGAGCATAATCTGATTGGTCTTTAACTACTGCTACAGCTCCTCCAAATGAAGTGAAATATTTTATGATACCGAAACTAAACAACGCCAGATCGGTTTCTTGGTGACTCAAATTATCTAATCCATCGAAACATTCTGCACAATCCTCTATCACAGCCACCTTGTACTTTTTTGCGATTTGAATAATTGAATCTAAGCAACATCGTTTTCCATAGAGATGAGCAATTAATATGGCAACAGTTTTGTGAGTTATCAAAGACTCTAATAATTCTACTTTTGGTGCCACAGTTTCAATGGAAACATCAAGGGGAATAATTCTCAACCTTTGATGTCTTATTATATGAGCCATGCTGGGAATATTAATGGCCGACATGATTATTTCAGACCCTGGGGGAAAGTTCTTGATTTGTAAATATAAATCGACACTGCTCCGCACTGATAAACAAGGAAAAATAAAGTGGGAGTCCATGCCGGTCATCCATAATTTTCTCAATCTATTTGTCACTTTATCTGATTTATCATGACAACTCAAACTTCTTAATATTGCCGTTTTGAAGTCCTGCCATTGTGCGTCTAAAAAGAGAAATTGAAACCATTTTATATTTTTAACCAATCATTTCATTTATGAAACATATGAATAGTGTAGGAACATATAGTTGATAATTCAAGTCGTACCACTTTTCAGTTTTGTGCTGGATAGGGGGGTTGGATGGCAAAGACGCGCTTTATCATAAGGTGTGCCCAGTGCCGTAACTAGGGATAAATTTCTGGGGGGTATCCAAATGCCGATTTTACCGACGGGTCGATCAATAGAAAAAATGTGCTATTTTACATAGCTTTTAAAAAGCGGTTAGATATAATGACTACACTTTCCATGGGCGGATCCAGGAAATTACGAAAGGGGGGCGTACTTTGAGGGCGAAGCTCGAATTATGAGCACCGCAGGTGCGAAGCAGCTGCGGGTGGTCTGGGGGTCCTCCCCCAGAATTTTTTTAAAGATAAGACTCCATATATGCGATTTCCTGGCATCTGATCTTCAAATTTTAAACATAACTCATACCCTATTTTCAGTGTTTTTTGTCTGCAAAATCATCAGGAACAGATCGGTAGCTTACTGCCTGAAGAATTTCTGAAAAAAAGTCCGAATGAAGGAAAGGCACTTGTTTTGAAGGAGGTAGTGATTTATGAAACAAGGTTGAAAAGATGAGCGTGTTTTTTTTTTGAATCTGGTCATGGTGATTCAGAAATCATGCTGCTCACATAACTTTACCTGTCCCTTAAGTGAGCCCTTAGAATGCATATATATTCTAAGGGCTCGCTTACCTTACCAAGGGACAGCTAGATGACAGGTAAAATTCTGTGAGGTAATGTATATCCATGATCAGTCAAATTTGGTTAGGTACCATTTAGCCTACGTATATAAGTAACTGCGGAGGGTCTGGGGATCCTCTCTCACAATTTTTTAAAAGATAAGACTCCATATATGCGATTTCCTGGCATCTGATCTTCAAATATTAAACACAACTCCCACCCTATTTTCAGTGTTTTTTGTCGATAAATTTTTTTTTACAGCTTGTTGCCCCCCCCCCCCCCCAGTGGATCCGCGCCTGCTTTCAAGGATTCTAGTTACTATAAGATTTATTTAGAATTCAGAGCAGTCCCATACAGGGGTGTTTTGGTGAATTTAGACATTCGAAAGTTCGGTAATGAAAGAAACAGTGTGATACCGAAGAATCTGGTCGGTAAATCATGATTCAAATATTTGCTATATAACTCTTGAAATTTACCTACTGACGGTTTCGAAATTCCTGTAACGAAACAGTGTAATACCGAAGAATCTGGTCGGTAAATCATGATACAAATATTTGCTATATAACTCTTGAAATTTACCGACTGACGGTTTCGAAATTTCTGTAACGAAACAGTGTAATACCGAAGAATCTGGTCGGTAAATCATGATAAAAACATTTGCTATATAACTTTTTAAATTTACCGACTGACAGTTTCAATTTACCGACAAAAACGAGAATTTACCGACTGAATGCAAAATAGTGGTTTCGAAATTCCTGTAACGAAACAGTGTAATACCGAAGAATCTGGTCGGTAAATCATGATACAAATATTGCTATATAACTCTTGAAATTTACCGACTGACGGTTTCGAAATTTCTGTAACGAAACAGTGTAATACCGAAGAATCTGGTCGGTAAATCATGATAAAAACATTTGCTATATAACTTTTTAAATTTACCGACTGACAGTTTCAATTTACCGACAAAAACGAGAATTTACCGACTGAATGCAAAATAGTGGTTTCGAAATTCCTGTAACGAAACAGTGTAATACCGAAGAATCTGGTCGGTAAATCATGATACAAATATTTGCTATATAACTCTTGAAATTTACCGACTGACGGTTTCGAAATTTCTGTAACGAAACAGTGTAATACCGAAGAATCTGGTCGGTAAATCATGATAAAAACATTTGCTATATAAATTTTTAAATTTACCGACTGACAGTTTCAATTTACCGACAAAAACGAGAATTTACCGACTGAATGCAAAATAGTGGGGGGGTACATACCCCCCCATACCCCCCCGGTAGTTACGCCTCTGGGTGTGCCATTGAGTCATCTGGTGTGGTTTTGATTCCCCGATTGTAAGTGACAAGGAGTAGGTCCTTCTGTTTCCTCCCATAGCTAAAGACCCCAACGCACAAGCAAATTATTGAAATAATAATTGAACTATATGTTAGGTTGCATTATGATCGAAATCATTCGCACGATCTGTGCCAAGGGCCAAATTTGAAAAAGGCCTCAGGCCTAATTTGCTACCCTTGTAAAATGACGTGATTATTATTATTATTATTATTATTATTATTGTTCTCTGTGCTGGACATGTGGCAATAAGGCACAAATTCCCACTTTGTTAGACACAATCTTTCATGTGCTTGTCATTTGTCTAGATACTAGCTTTGTGGCACGATATTTGGAGAAATGGGGTTTAACGTCCACTCAACACAAACTAGGTCATTTCAGGACTACTAGGTATATGGCTCAATTTTATTTCAATAATTCGCTTGCACATGGGGTTCTTTAGCAGTGGGGAGGGAAACTGAGTACCCTGTGAAAACCCATGAGGTTAGACAGTTCAAAACCATGCCACTTGACTCAATGACGGACAGTTATACCATTAGACCACCCAATCGCCTGCTGCCTGATATTCGGTCAGATACAACTAAAATTGTTATTTCCAGGTCAAAGCCAGACAAATTGATAGGTGTCATAGGAATCGTGTCTGACAAAGCCCAAATTTGTACCGGACACTGTCTGTGGCTGGTGTCTTATTTCCAGGCTTGATTGAGTTGTTGAAATCTTTGATACCTAAAGAAATAAGATGGGGACACCGGACTAGCGCAACGTTGGGGTTAAGTGCAATGACTCCCATTATTCTGATATTTTACGATATACAACTTCGAATTTTATCTAAAACAAACTATGGAAACAAAAGGCTTGACATAAAATATCCTATAAATATGTTCGCTTTATGGTTTATGTACCCAGATTTGCATATTTTTATCGGTTACAAATATTTTTAGTACAATCGTACAGTATATATTAAATACTAACACAGCTTTTGTATTAAAACAAGCTGTTACCATGCAAGATACACCCACATTTTGCAAGAGATGGACAGAGAACAAGCTAAAAAGCGATTTTCGTACAATAAGGGATCATAATCCAGAATATTGCGGGCTGATGCTGGCTGATACGCATGGAAATTAAAATGAGCTAGGTTCCCACCAGCTGTAACCTGAAATTATTTTTAGTGGGCATTTCAAGTTCTGCCCCTATTACATTCATCGCTTTCGTTCCCCCTTGCTCGCAACTGGGGTCTCTCAACACAGGGATCAGTATAGAGCATAACAGGCCCGAAGCCAGGAAGTTGTTTTGGGGGGGGGGGGGGCAAAGATGTTTTCGGGAGGGCCAACTAGCATGGGCATCTGCATGAATTTTGCGGTAAAGGCCATTTTCTTGTGATATTTGGGGGGGGGGCAAGACTCAGTATTGGGAGGGCAGTTGCCCCCCCCCCCGTGCCACCCCCTGGTTACGGGCCTGGAGCATAATAGGGTTTTCTTCTGAAAGTTTACGTTCTAGAAGTGTCACTTCTATGTTAAAATCAGAGCTTGTATCAAACGGCATAATTACTTGCGTTCAATAATCCGCAGAAAAGAGTACTTGCGGACAAATCATAGGTGCCCCTAAAGCCCTCTCCACTCCGCTGGGCCCAGTAGCGTTTTATCATTGAGGCGCTGGAAGCGTCAGCCTCCTCGCGAAAAAAATCAAAGAAGTTGAAAAAAAACCGGAAGAAAAATTCTAAAACCGATAAGAAAATTGAAATGTACCCTAGTTAGGGAGGGCCCTAAAGGCAGACAAAAGGGCCCCACGTCTGACAAAAGGGCCCCCTGGCCATGGGAAAGGACCCTGAGTCTAAGTCAATCGTTTTGAACACTGTTACTGTTGAATCCAGTACTGAATGAGAATGCAGTCATTGTATTGACATGCAAATCATCAATCAAGAAATCACCTTTTCTGAAAACCTACTAATAAGCTATTCAGGAAAGAGATTGCTAGGTCGCCCAGTGTGGCCTGGCCTTTTAACTTAAACATATTTTAATTCAGAAATATTCTTTACAAAGGATAATAACAGATTATGAATCTTCTCCGAAAATATCAATCAAATTTTTATACAAAAATAGTATGGCGAACTTATTTTTTATTCAACAAACATAAACATACGTACATCTATTTACAAAACCTCCTTGTAAATTATATTAGCTAATGAATACTAATACGTTTACTTATTGTTACATTATTATAGTATTTGTGACCGGCCCCGGTAAAATGAGTCGGAATGCGCACGATCTTATAATGAGATAAAGACAAAATAAGTGAAAATATTGATTTTGATCTAAATTGACATTTTCACAAAAATGAGTCTATAAATATACTATCTATCGACCCAAAAGATCAAAATAGCAATAAAAAAATTTAAAACACCTTTATTTGAGCGTTTTATAAATAGTACCGTTTTCTTAAATCTGTCCCTTTCTAAATATTCGCAGCGAAATTAAATATTTTTCTCTGCTTGCAGCGGGACGACCCGCCGATCATCTTGCAAAATTGTTGGCGTCGTTGTAAAGCGGAGAATCTCTTCTTTATACATGTGATCAAAGTATTGCCTTTGAATTCATTTTGAAGGAATACAAAAGGATGTTAAAACCCCTAAAAATGTAAACAAACTCCACTTGTTGCTATATATGCTGCAAACACGACTTGTTTGCTAATTGGCTCAGACAACGCATGCACAGCATTATGGGTCTGTGGCCACATAGAGGCTCAAGCTGGCGATAGAAATAGATTTTGGCAATGTTTGAGGGTATCCACATTCGATTCAGCCTGAGAAGTAGCAGAAAACAACTTAATTCGGATCGTATATAAATAGCCGTAACATATTAATCAATACATTGTAAATTAATCAACAAGCTGTTCATCATTGAGTAATACTAATCTGTAACACAACACATAATTAACTGCAAATAATTGATTAAAGCGGCAATTTTTTTAATATCTCGTTTCTTCTATTAGAAAATAATTCATAGGCCTTAAGTGGAAATAAACAAAATAGACAATAATTTTCTATCCGAAGAGAATTGTTATTGATAGCTGAATTCCGTTTAGTGTCGCTTCATACGGCATGCAAATTAAAAATGCATATTGGATATTATTGTTTAAAATTCTATTATTACCATCTGTCGGGAAAAAAATGAGAACGGCCAACGAGTCGAAACGCGACGATTAATTTAATTACGCCGCCTCCAAAATGCGCTAAAGTGAACGTAAGCATTTCATACCAATGGACTCATATTTTGATACCGATTGCACACGCAAAATCTTAATTCAGCCGTACAGCTTTGGGGGCTTCTTTGATAATTAAAGGCTACTAAACTTGATTACCCAATCAACAACATTAATCTTCTGACCCCTGGCACCAATGTGCTAATTAACTGATGAGATTATGGATTGTTGAATAGATTGTTCTAAATTATAATGCTATCATAGCAAATGTAAAACCGACGCGTTGTCGTTTTGGTCGCCATTTTAATAAAACAAATTCGTCGTGCAAGTGCATATGGGTGTACGTGAATAGCTGTGAATTGAAATGGCGGCGACCTCCTGGTCGAAGTTTCATGGCGTTTTATCAGAAAATCCTGTTGTGTGCATAATTAAAGTCAAAACTTACGAAATCTGAATAGGCTAATGGAACAATAGAACAAGCTCACCTTGATGTTGGCAAATACGTAAGACGATACGAACATACCATGTTTCAATTCAAAGGTGATATATATATATATGCAATATGGATGATTGCTATCTACATTCAAGTTAAACCAACTGTGTCTATATATTATTTTAAGTCTTACTTCGAGCTGAATAAACTAAATTATGTATTGTCATTAAAATTCCAATGGCTGATTTACCAATGCACATACCTCCCAGGTAGATTCAAATGAAATGTTATATATATATATACAATGACTGGTTAACAGTTTGTTATTAAAGACTATAATTGGACCTTCGTAGAAATAATCATATTAATTTATTTAGGGTTTAATACCGATGCAAACACCTCCAAGGTAGATTCAAAGACATAATATAAATTAAGATATCATTACATTCTTTAATTACAATTCTCAGTATGAGTTGGGGTATAATTTACTGTGTAATCGTGCTGAATAAACTAAATGATTTATTGTCATTAAAACACCAACGACTGGTTAACAGTGTGTAATTGAATCTTTCTAGAAATACTTATATTAAGTTATTTTAGGTGTCATACCGACGCACATACCCCCAAGGTAAATTCAAAGACATAATATAAACTAAGATAACATTACATTACTTAATTACAACTCTCAGTAGGGGGATGACTATAACTTATTGTGTTACATTGTGATTATAGCCAAAAATACCTCATATTGCCAATATTTTAATGTACCTAGAATTTTCTACACCACCTCATCCAGATATTTAAAGCGTGTTAAAAAATATTCATTTAAGAGAAATTATGTCATTTCGTGATTAACATATCGTACAATTCATATTCATTTGATGATCGACCTCCTATATACAAATCTATGGATTATGCGAGCTACAGTATAAACATGGTTTAGAAACTATATTTAGGGTACATTGAGGTTAAGAGACTACAGGGTACATCATGGTTTATAGACTATATAAACTACAGGGTACATCATGGTTTAGACACTCTATCCGAACTATAGTGTACTTGGTTGTTTAGAGAGACTTTATCCGCAGTACAGGATACATCATGGTTTAGACGCACAATACGAACTACAGAATACATCATGGTTTAGAGACTCAATACGAACTATAGGGTACAACATAGCTTAGACTCTCTATCCGAACTTCAGGGTACATCGTGGTTTAGAGAAACTCGACTCCCTGGTAACATTAAGACCGATAGTTACCTAGTTACCGCGGGTTCATTTAAAACAAAATGGTCGATATTGTCAGATAATTTGTTACCTTTACGGTCATCATTTCGGTCGCAATTTTGAAAAAAAAACAACACAATGGCGGGCATTATCGGATCGACTCTAATACTGCACCCCTAAAAACCAATACAATGACATTAATAAACACATAACTTGTGAAACTCGAACATTTGTCATGTTGGCTTCCATGTTGGAAATGTTTACTACAGATTTCGTCTTCAGCACCCCTGAAAACCGCCAGAAAATAATATTCAACAACAGAACAGCAAATAAATGGCCTGGTTGCTATGGTATTTTGTTTTAAAACATACCAAATCTTTGACTTGATTATTCTCAAAATTACTTTGGTGAGTTGAGTGGCTTCAAGCCGACACAGCCCAGTCAATTGTTGCGCGATTCAAACAAACTATACATCAAATTGAAGGTATTGATTAGGAAAATGTGAAAATAACAATAGCTGAATTTTTAAAATTTCCTCATTGCGACTCATTATGCTATGACGGGTCACATTTGTTTATAATTATATGTAAAAGATTTCGAGTCTTTGATATACCTTTGAATAAGTAAAACTAACATTGTATTTAATGTTTTTGGTAGTAGCGACGAACCATGTAGAAATATTTCGTGTAATTCAGTGAAAGGAATATTTCCCAGCCATGTCAATTTACTGAAAAGGGCATTCAAAAAATAGTGATACGAATTTTCGACAGATATAGCATTACAACTACAGTATCGATTTCAATTATATTTGAACGAAATAGATCAAAATTTAAACTACTACATCCATGTCGAATACGATTGTGGTATATAGAGAATGGCCTACAACCTATACTTCTGAATTTTGGTGGCTTTATTTTAGGTTTTAGAGATTGTTTAAATTCTTTAACGTTTGCAATGCCTTTCAAATCTTTTGATAAATTATTATATCCACGAATAGTTTTCGGAAAGAATGATTTTGTCTGATCCTAACACGACAACGGGATTCCCGAATATTGGAGTTTCGTAAATTGTAAGGTGCTTGGGATTCGTTTACAAAATGTATAGTATTAGTAAAATACACGGGCCAGATTCCATGGATTATTTTATGTAACTGATTCAAACGTCTAATCTTTCTTCTTTCATGTAATTTTGACCATGCAGTTTCAAAATATAAAGATTGGCTGGAGTTGTAAATTGTATTTCATGTAACAACGCGAGCTGCTTTCATCTGAAAAATTTATAATTTATCTGTATTATATCTACTACAGTTATCTGACAAAACGGCAAAATGCTCGGGAATCTAAACCGTGATGAACTGACGGAACATGCATCTACATTGTTGGCCATCTACACAGACGATCTAGACGAACATTTCGAGAACGAACTGCAGCAATTCGTAAACGTCATCAAGGACAAAATTTTCATTAAGGATAGAATTACGAGCTCCAGATTCTAGAAATGTTCGATTCAGAGACAAATAATGGAACAGCGTTAATATCGACATTTCCGAACATATACGACATTGCGTATTTATTTGTCGATCATGGTCACCAATAATTGCTCGGGTGAGCGTTCTTTTTCCGCCATAGCGCGGATAAAAATTCACTTGCGTTCAACTATGGGGCATATGGGTGCACTAGCTTTATTGTGCATTGAAGCTAATCTTCTGGATTCGATTAATTTAGATGAGATCATCAAATTTTTTGCGAGCCGCAAGGCTAGAAAGGAGGATGTCGTGTAACTGGAAGATGTAACGTCCTTAAACTTTGGTCAACTATTATTTGAAATCCACCACATTCCATTAATTATTATTTGATTGAGCTCCCGGTACGGTACGAACAAGGGATTTGTTTCGCATTCAGGCTTCAGACAAGTATCGGATCAGGCACCGGACCTCAGAATAAACAGGCCTCGAGGATATGTAAGAATGCACCAAAATGTTCCTCGACCTCCGGTGGCCGAGGGCAGACACGCCCCCCCCCCCCCGCGAAAGAGGGCCCTCAAAATAGTATAGCCTCCGCCATGATAAACCTTAAAACGCCCCTGGCTGGGCCTGCATGAAAATCTATAAAACCAGACCAGGTTAACTCTTCATTCATTAACTTACCTATATATATGCATGAATATGGTACAAAGCTGTAAGATTTCTTCACTGTTGACATACTTATACATTAACATTCAACACCACTTGAACTGGTATATATATATACATTCCTCACAACAAAACCTTTATACACTATAAAATATGGATGAGGTGAATAAAACATAGTTTGCCAGGCAACTAAATGTGTGACAACCCAAACCAGCAGATTTGTCGGTTTTAGCTCACAACTATTAATTTTAACATACATTCGTGTGTATATCCAATTGTAAGATCGAGTATTCTTTACAAGCAATCACATTATGACTGGATAAACGTGTCTATCAAATCAGATAACTATTTCCCGCTTTTATTGTTTTCAAGTAAGATTTAGACTTTCGTAGGTTATTGCCGAGTTTGAATTATATCTTAAAAATGGTACCAAATAGTCACATTTACCGGGTCACTCAATACATTTGGAAGACAGTTTTGGCTATCATTTCCATATGGATTAAAATTTTGAGCTGAAACTTTTATTTTGTAGACCCATTGAAAACTACGACATCTCCTTTAAGTGAGCAAAATATCTTGTGTCAAATTCAGTCGATCTGGTTTGTTATCTCAATTATTGATCATTTCGCAATATTAAGCTGAAATTTGTTCACTCATCTTTTATTTGTTAATTTTTCTTTTGATTGTCAGTGTTTGAGCACGAAGTCCAGTGGCTTTTAACAATAAACTTTAACACAACATTTGGGCGATGTTTTGAAGAGTATTCTCTCAACGATACCAATTCAAATAATGCATGTACATTTCATACAGATCAGATGTTAACAGCAATATACACATTTCCTTGTGGGTGTATAAAAACGATTAAAATCAACATTCAATATAATACACACCCTCACATAGAAATTAAGAGAGAGAGAGAGAGAGAGAGAGAGAGAGGTGGGGTTTAACATCCACTCGGCACAAACTAGGTCATTTTTGGACTAACATATTATGGTTTAATCTTATTTCAATAATTCTCTTACGCATTGGAGTCTTTAACAGTGGGAGGAAACTGGAGGACCCGGAAAAACCCACGGGATTAGACAAACGACCCTACTCCTTGCCACGTACAACCGGGGATTCGATACCACTCCAGTTGACTAAATGATAGGCTTATGACACAGCCACACGTGCTTACCATTCGCCCCCCGTCCCCACATAGAAATAACAAAGGGGAAGAAAGATAGTAAGCTGGCACCAGGAAGGATACGCCCACATTTTCGAGAGATGGATAGAGAACAAGCAAAACCGAAAGTGATTTTTCCTACAATCAAAGGCTATAATTCATTAAATTACAATTTGATATGCGCAAATATCGCAAAAAATCAAGATCTTTAGGTTATAAACATGCATTTTTTAAGTTTCATCAAAATCGAATTAAAATTGTGATATCTACAGGGTCCACAACCTTGATATACCATTTTTTAACAGTATTCGCATACGAACGGCGACCATTTTGTATGGTAATTTTGGTCCGATTTTTTCGAAATTCGAACTCAACCTTCCTTAGGGTGTAACGGTGATATAATCGAACGTTTTTTTTAAATCGGATAATAATTGTGACCTCCAGAGGTTTCATCAAAATCGGTTTAAAATTGTGACCTCTATAGGGACCACAAGCTAAAAACGTGATTTTTCGTACAATCAGGGGCCATAATTCATGACGTTTTGATCCGATACATGCCAATATCGAAAGCAGTCGAGATCTTTTGGGGATAAACCTATATTTCAAGTTTCGTCAAAATCGGACAAGAATTGTGACCTGTAGAGAGTTCACAAACAATTGTGGACGGACGGACAGACATAATACGTCCACATGAAAATGTGGGCGTATAAAAACAAACAGCACTGAAAGGGTGATGACGGTTCTATATTCTTATAACATTATACCAGTTAGAGAAAGATAGTAACAGTCAATTTACCTTTAGTGAAAAAAGTTGGTCTTGTTTGTGATTTGGGGGGGTTGGGATGGCCTAGTGGTCTAGAGGGCCGTGCTTCGACCTCTAATTGGCCGGTCACCTCTGGCTTGCTGCTGTGGTTTCGAGCCCTAGTTTGAGCGTGTGTGACATAGAAATAGGGGCACCTTCTCAACCTCGTGGGTTTCTTCCGGGCACTCAGGTTTCCTCCCACTGCTAAAGGCTCCTACGCGCAAAATGACCTAGTTTGTGTCGTGTCGACGTTAAACCCCATTTCCCTCCCTTCCTGTTTGTGATTTGGCCCGGGGGTTTGATAGCCGGATTGTTAGCGCAAGCGCGCTATGTAATGTCTGTCATTGAGACAAATGGCGTGATTTCTATTCCCCGGTTGTACGTGTCCAACCTCGTTGGGTTTATCCGGATCCTTCGGGTTTCCTCCACTGTTAAAGACCCCTACGTGCAAGCGAATTATCAAAATGCAATTGAACCATGTGTCAGTCCAGAAGTGACCTAGTTTGTGTCGATTGGACGCCATACCCCGTTGTTTTTATCTCTCTCACTGATAAACCACATATTCAATTCATGTGGAAATATATGATAGATTTAATAAGTTCATTAGTATCAAGATTTGTTAAAGAACGATTCGTGCTACAATTGCAATAGTCGAGTAATTGTGGTGATCCCCACCCCATTTTAAACTTCTGCTTAAGACCAATCTTTTAAAATAGCTTTTAATTAGCTAATTAGTCTGTGATATATTTACATGCTCATTTTTATTATTTTATTTGTCAGTTTATTTGTTTGTAAATTTATAGTTTAATTGGCTGTCACTTTATATTTCATTTTATATGTCATATTATCATTTTATAATTTATTCGACTTGTTGCAGTTATTGTAAAACGCTACTATATGTATGTTACCTCGCCTATCAACATAAATATCAATAAAAAAAACTAAATTTAACGTGAAGAGAAAATCAATTAAAATGACAAGAGCCGTTTAAATAAACATGAATAAATCAATTTTTTTTATCGTGAAAAGAAAACTGCTTTAACGTTAACATTAAACTAAAATTGATTCAAATGATACGAAAAGTTGCAATATACAAAAAAATTAATTTTACGTGATGAAAAATTAATTTATCGTGACAATAAAATTGATAAGAACATTAAAATAAAACTGAGTTTAAAATACCGTGTAATAATGATAAGAAAATGAATTAGAGAGAGAGAGATGGGGAGAGAGAGAGGGGGGTGACGCCAAGTCAACACAAACTATAGAGTTATAAAATTTCATTTCAGGAGCCAACATCCAATTCATTTTCACCAGTCGTAGATTAAGCGGGGTGTTACCAAGGTAACGACAGAAGGTGCCAATGTTACAGGGTCCTAAACATTATAGTTCTGTTGTACCAACTAAATAGAACAATCATACTGACAGTCATTAGCCAAAATATGTCCGTTTTTCACTGTTGATGCAAGGACCCATGACCAATGCAGACTTAGCCCGTTTCCACTAGAAGTCTAGACCAATCACCAAGCGAGCTTAACACAGAAGGTTGCGGGATAGTCCAGGCTCCACCCTCGCGCCGCTAGATCGATTACCATGAAACTTTCGTCTTTTTGACATGAACCGCGGGACCCTGGGCCTGGGCCCACCAGACCCATGCCTATGCTGGGCACTGAGTATTCTCCTACATGGTTTCATACAAAAGCATTCTGGCACACGAATCGGGTGCCAATTTAAAATGTTCAATTGCCTTAAATATTGAATATCGAAAGACCATCTTTCACGGTAATATAGCAACTGCAATGTTGATGATTTGAATTAACCAATAAGTCGTGTTTTCAATGTCAACAACGTTTAAGTATGGCCTACCAGCTGTATCACCCTCCTTTCAAATTGTTTATTAGAATTTTCGATTAAACATAAATGTTGTTGTAGCTGTAAAAAGCTAGATTAATATACCAATTGTTCATTTGTAACACATTTAACACCATATCTCTCCACGCGAATTGGCAATAAATTGTTTATTAAATAAATAGAAACATTTTGTATACCTGTAAAATAATATACCAATTGTTTATATTAAAAGATAAAGTCTACCGTGTAATACGGAAATTGGCAACACGTTTTAGCCCTTCAATATCCAGCGTATCGGATATGCAAACCTACATGATATACATATTAATATAATCCCTTCGGAATATTTTAATTATTTAATGTTATAATATGAATTATCACATATTCCCTGTTAAATGAAAATCGGCCACCAGTGCAGCTGTACAACTATATGGACCCTGGCTTCAAGTGCCTGGGACAAACACTTTCTGAAATGTCAATAAAAGCCCTGGAATCATTTCAATTTAAAAAAAAAACAGTAAGCAAAACATCGGAAATAAGTGGTGGGGACAAAGTATATCATGTCCCCACCACTAAAAATATTGGTGGGGACGCGTCCCGGTGTCCTCACCGGGATCTGCGCCCATGCATATAAGTAGGTAGTTCAACCCCATTTCATTCATTTATTCATTGTCCTGTCATGTGTTGTAGCTTGTATTAACTGTAGTACTAAATACAGGACGACTGCACTGCACACAAAAAAAACCCATGCAACAAACTCACAAGCAATAAATAACAAATAGATGTATCATAAAAGGTGGAGTGTTTGTAAGGAGCCACGATAGTTCATGGTCGGACAGTACAACACTGGTTCATTAACCATGAGGTCCATTGTTTAATCCCTGTATTAGCCATGGTGCTCGGTGAGTAAGATCTTCCATTCAGGATTTTAAGGTGTTGTTCCCCCTCGTCGGATCAGTGGTGTAGGATGGCCGGCCGGGCAAGGGACTAGGTATAGTCATTCGGATGGGATAAAAACTGAGCTCCTTTGTATACATAGACGTACGTGCTCGTAAAATATCCCCTGAAAACTTTGATTACCTGAAGTAATATACATGACATGTATTAATAGAATTCTAGAAAGCTGCTAACCCACATATCCAAAGTTGAAGAGGATTTTGGGGGCAGGGGGTGAAGGGTCTAGTGTGTGGGGGTAGGGGGTGAGGGTCTAGCGTTTGGGGGCAGGGGGTAAACGGTCTAGCATGTGGGGGCAGGGGGTGAAGGGTCTAACGTGTGGGGGCAGAGGGTGAGGGGTCTAGCGTGTGGGGCAGGGGGTGAGGGGTCTAGCGTGTGGAGGCAGGGGGTGAAGGGTCTAGCATGTGGAGGCAGGCGGTAAAGGGTCTAGCGTGTGGGGGCAGGGGGGAGGGGTCTAGCGTGTGGGGGCAGGGGTAAGGGTCTAGCATGTGGAGGCAGGGGGTAAAGGGTCTAGCATGTGGAGGCAGGGGGTGAGGGGTCTAGCGTGTGGGGGCAGGGGTAAGGGTCTAGCATGTGGAGACAGGGGGTAAAGGGTCTAGCATGTGGGGGCAGGGGGCGAAGGGTCTAGCGTGTGTGTGCTTTAGATCAGAAGATCTGTCTGTCATTGAGTCAAGTGGTGTGAGTTTCAATCCAAAGCTTGTATATGATATGGTGTAGGGGCCGCCTGCCAAACCTCCTGGGTTTTCACCGGGTCCTCTTGTATCCGCAAACTGTTAAAGACATGTAGGTACATAATTATAAGTCCCAATATGACCTTGTTTGTGTATATTAGATGTCAATCTCCCATTTCTCTCCCTCGTGGGGGCGGTGGGTTGGCCTAGTGATCTAGAGTGCCGTGCCTGGACCTCTAGTTTTTCCGGACACCTCTGGCTTGTGGTTGTGATTTCGAGCCCTGTTGTGAGCGTATGTGGCATGGAGATAGGGGCACCTTCTCAACTTTGTGGTAAATGTGAAGAGATTGGTGTCAATGCTCAACCAGTCTCAATAAAACCAGACTATACTTTTATTTCTTTTTCCTTCTTATATTTCTACTACACTCGGGTCTAATAAGAACTGGCCTGACTAGTCCCCCTCGTTTAGCAATAATTACATAATAAAATCAGGTTTAACATGGCCCTTTTACGGCACCATAGATTTTCATAGTTCAGGACTGGATGTTCAAAACGTAAAATAGAGTTATCTCTCTTTAGGATTTCTTCCAATCGAATTTTATTATTCCCCTTACTGCATGTTGTAGCGTGATTAGCAACCAACCCTACTCGATTATTTTTGTGCAATTTTTCTTAATTTGTACACAGAAATCAACATCAAAATGCCACCAAAAAAGAAGAAAGGAAAGGGGAAAAAGAAAGGGAAAGGCAAGAAGAAAGATGGTAAAAAAAAAAGTTATTTTTTTCTTGTAAAATGATTACGACAGTAATAAAATAGATATCTAGATCTACGATAGACTTAGTTAGTATAAGTATATATATGTATGTAATGTTACATGTACTATAACTTAAAAGTCAGTGTCCGATATAGTTCCTTTAGGAACTGTCTCTGAGCGAACGATGTCTCGCTAACAGTTCCTCACGGGCCTTATTATCAACTAGTATGAAAATAAGGCTTTTCTCCATCTCGGTTCTAAGGCTATTTTAGATCCTTACCGTCTACTTTTGGTACTTTGCACCGTGATTCTTCTTTGATCGCCAAAAGAAAACATTTCCTGACACAACCGACACAAATTTATAATAATTCAACACTATTTTCATGTAGAATTCGACGTTAGAAAAAGATAAACAAAATCGTTCAAATCTGGCCGCCATGTTTGTTTACTGACGTCAGCGCAGACCGGTCTTTTTCTAACATCGAATTCTACACAAAAATAGTGTTGGATTATTATAAATTTGTCTCGGTTGTGTCAGGAAATGATTTCTTTTGGTGATCAAAAAAGTTTCACGGTGCAAAATAGACGGTAAGGATCTAAAATAGCCTTAGAACCGAGATGGGGTAAAGCTTTATTTTCATACTAGTTGATAATAAGGTCCGTGAGGAACTGTTAGCGAGACATCGTTCGCTCAGAGACAGTTCCTAAAGGAACTATGTCCGATATTGCTTCGAAATTGGTAGCCATTTTAACAAAAATATAGCCTAGCCCTTCATAAAGGTTTTGTTGTTTTAATGTATCAAATACCGGTCGCATCAATAAGAAACTACATGTGTATGCGCAAATTTGTGTGTTTCTGGATCAAAGATATTTCTCATAAACAGCGAGTGAAGTTGAGTAAAGAATGCTTTATGAAACCTGGGCCTGGCTATAGGCCCTGCTCTGCTTGGAAAAGATGCCTTCGAGTTCAGATTAGCCATAGAAGGTTAAACGGAAGAGCATAATAATGTCTACCATAGTTTGTTTTGTTTATACTATTACTATAGATAAAATAATAGTCATTAAAAACATGTTATTTTTTTGTTACTTCCAGATGCTACTTTGATGTTAGAAGATAAATATAAGAGAACAGTTGATGAAATACAAGCTCTAAAAGATCATTTAGGTAAATATCCTTTCACATCATTTTCACCTTCTAATAATACAGGCTTTAAAAGATCATTTAGGTAAATATCATTTAACATATCAAGCAGGGGTGGATGGCTGAATGGTTAACGTGGTTAATGGTATCACAAAGCCTGTCATTGAGTTAACTGGTGGGTTTCGAATCCCCAGTTGTACATGTACGTGGCAAGGAGTAGGGTCGCCTGTCCAGCCGCGTGGGTTTTATCAGGGTCCTCTGGTTTCCTCCCACTGCTAAAGACCCCTATGCGCAAATGAATTATTGAAATAAAATTGAACCATATGTTAGTCCAGAAGTGACCTAGTTTGTGTTGAGTGGACGTTAAACCTCATTTCTCTCTCTCTTTTAATCATTTTCACCTTCTGCTAAAAGGTATAGGTAGCACAATTTGCAAAAATTGTAAGTGAAGATAAAAAATACACGCACTGAAGGCCTACCCATCGACGTTATAATAAAGTATGGGGTGTTGGATGGCCAATTGGTTGGCATGTGCGCGCTGTATCATAAGGTCTGTCATTAAGTCAACTGGCATGGTTTCAATTCCCTTGTTGTATGTGACAAGGATTAGGGTCACTTGTCCAACTTCATGGGCTGCCCCTGGTTTCCTCCCGCTGCTAAAGACCCCTATGTGAATTATTGAAATAAAAATAAACCATGTTAGTCCAGAAATTACCTATACTTTGTGTCATGTGGACATGAAACCCCATTTCTATCTCTCTCTATAATACTGTACATTATTATTATGTATTTTAAAAGGTCCATTTTTATGTTACATGTTTCTGCCTTGATTAATATGCACTGTACCAAGTATATACTAGCCCACCACAATGGGTACAGGTGTAACACAATGATATCATTTATGATTTAGGTGCATAGAACTTAATGGACTCTACTAGTTTTGACAATACATGAATTTGACGTTGACCTCTATATAAACTGCTGTCGAAGCACGATCTATTAAACATCTAATTTATTCAATATGTTCTGTGTACAAGATCCAAACAACTTCAATGGATTATGTACATGCCGTGATGAGATAAAAGATTGCAGATATGACCATGTGTGCAACAGGTATATATTGAGAAGTTCCCTGACAGTTAGAAAGCGAGGAGCAGTGGGATGGAAAGGCTTGGACGGGTGTATGGACTCACCGGGGTCCAGCAGCTGCCTTGGCAGAGGGGCAGAATAGTAAATGTTGTATAATGTAGATGTGCTCCTGTAGAAGACTAGTAGATTTAATATTATATAGATGTGTTCCTGTAGATGTGTTCCCCTAGTAGTAATAGTTCCAGTATTATGTATTGCTGTTGTATTCATGTTGAATGTATCTAACCGAAGCCGTTTTAGATACCTGATGTAAATAAATCCTTTATATTTACTAAACCGATCTTCTGTTTTACTCTAATAGTGTTACACAGGACTGTTTGTAATTTAAAGGCAGATAAGATTTATTTCATTAAAACGCCTACAAAAGGCTGCATACATAAATTGAGGATTAGATCAAAATTATTTTGAATGACATCTTAAACTTTATTTAATTTTGTATTCTCCATTTTAGCAATACGAAAGGAGTTTACGAGGAGATCAGTTGTTTATAAAGATGAAATGCGTCAAAGAATGCTGGGAGCTGAAGATGAACTGGAGGATCATAAAAAGGATCAAAAGGACATTAGTGCTGGTAATATTTATTTTCATTTATTTTAGTCTTTTGTCAGTTGGGGAGGTTGGATGGCCGAATGGTTAGGAAGTGCGTGCTGTATCATAGAGCCTGTCATTTAGTCAACTGGCATGGTTTTGAATCCCCAGTTGTATGTGACAAGGAATAGGGTTGCCTGTTCAACCTCATGGGTTTTCTCCGGGTCCTCTGGTTTCCTCCCACTGCTAAAGACTCCTACACGCAAACGAATTATTGAAATAAAATGGAACGATATGTTAGTCCCAAAATAATCTAGTTTGTGTTGAGGGACTGCAGTGTACAGGTCAGTGGACGCTTCCCCAGATCCATTCACTCAATTTGGTTGTTATATTTTTGTATAGGCCCTATTACATAAAATTTACATTATTTACAACTTTATTTTAGACAGTACAAGTACAAGACAGTATAATTATAGATGTCTGGATAGTACAAGACTATATTATTTACGTTATAACTTTATTATGGATATGTCTGGATAGTACATGACTATATCAATTTACACTATTATAACTTTATTATAGATATGTCTGGATAGTAAAAAACTGTTAATTAAGTTATTACTTTATTATAGATATGACTAGACAATACAAGACTATGCAGACAGAAATGGGATTAAGGATTCACCAGTTGGAAACTGAATTAGCCAGAACACGAACTAAACTTAGTAAGTAGAGATCAATAAATCATTATAGCTTGACAAATTTTATTGCCTATGATGGTTATGTGAGAGAGAGAGAGAGAGAGAAACTAGGCCATTTCGGGACTAACAAATGGTTCAATTTTATTTCAATAATTTGCTGTGTGTAGGCTGGGTCTTTAGCAGTGGGAGTAAATCGGATATCCCGGAAAAAACAGACGGACCCTACTCTTTGTCACAAAGGCCTACAACCGGGCTGGGGAATCAAAACCACACCAGTTGGCTCAATGACAGACCTTATGCTATCAACCTGCCTATTGTAGGTCTTTTTTATGCCAGTTAGGTCTGAAGTGTTATCTAAATTATTAATTAGACATTAATTAACTTATCCAGACCATAATCAACTTGCTAGACTGGGATATTTACTGGATTAGGATTCGATTTGCTGTCCAACTTTCATTCATGAATAAATCATTAAGTGGATAATCGAGACAATGTTTTTTATCGTACCAACTTTAGTAATGATGATCGAGACTAGGCCGAATATTCAATCGCTAAATTCTCATTCAGAATGAATCAATTTGACTGACATTTTTAGTAAATTCAATTGACATTATCTAGTTTTTAACTATTATAGTGAGAACTACTGCCAGCTCTTTATCTAATCTTCCATAATGTATTTTAACCATTCTATCTTTCAGCTGATACAGAATTTGAGCTAAAAAAGACAAAGGAAGAGAAAGATAAGAAAATACAAGATAGAGAATTAACTATAACAGAATTAAAACTGAAGATGAACAGTATGGAGAAGGATTACGAAGCATGTCTACGGGTAAGTGAATGACAAAATAGAAATGATGGTCCCAGCTATAAGTTCTACCCCCTACCTAGCTGGTCGGATAGCCGTGGTGATAGAGAGGCGGCTTCTCACCAAGGCAACGAGGGTTCTATCCCAGCTCAGGGCAAGAACTTTATCGCTGTAAGTGCGAGGGATATTCGGTCTCCCGTCCGATCAGGCAGGTTTCCCCCGAGTTCTTCGGTTTCTTCCTGCAGTAATGATCGAAACCATTCACACGATCTGTGCCAAGCGCCAAATTGGAAAAAGGCCTCGGGCCTAATTTGCTACCCTTGTAAAATGACGCGATTATTATTATTATTATACCCTACAATAGAAATGATGGTCACCAGCTATAAGTTCTACCCCCTACCTACCCTACAATAGAAATGATGGTCACCAGCTAAAAGTTCTACCCCCTACCTTCCCTATAATAGAAATGATGGTCACCAGCTATAAGTTCTACCCCCTACCTTCCCTATAATAGAAATGATGGTCACCAGCTATAAGTTCTACCCCCTACCTACCCTACGATAGAAATGATGGTCACTAGCTATAAGTTCTACCCCCTACCTTCCCTATAATAGAAATGATGGTCACCAGCTATAAGTTCTACCCCCTACCTACCCTACGATAGAAATGATGGTCACCAGCTATAAGTTCTACCCCCTACCTACCCTACGATAGAAATGATGGTCACAAGCTATAAGTTCTACCCCCATCACGGGGGATCACGGTGGCTAAGTGGATAAGGCGCTGGTTCGCTAGCCTGGAGGTTGAGTGTTCGATCCCTGCATTGGCCGAGAAAGTTCATCTCGATTTTCCGGCGTGATTTCCCCTTGTCAGTGATGCAGAAGGAGGGCCTGACAAGGACAGCTGCCTAGTCGTTCGGATGGGACGAAAAACCGAGGTCCCGTGTACAAATTGGAGTGCATGTAAAAGATCCCTTGGCAGTTGGAATTCGATATAAGAGTAGGCCGTAGCGCCGCTGCCCAGGCAAAATTTCCCTCATAGCACACTGTTGGCGTATGCCCGTCTTCAATTGGCCCAGGTTAGGTGCTTAAGCGTAGGACGTTAAACCCCATTTCATTCATTCATTCATTTCATTCATACCCCCTACCTTCCCTATAATAGAAATGATGGTCACAAGCTATAAGTTCTACCCCCTACCTTCCCTATAATAGAAATGATGGTCACCAGCTATAAGTTCTACCCCCTACCTACCCTACGATAGAAATGATGTTCACCAGCTATAAGTTCTACCCCCTACCTACCCTACGATAGAAATGATGGTCACCAGCTATAAGTTCTACCCCCTACCTACCCTACGATAGAAATGATGGTCCCTAGCTATAAGTTCTACCCCCTACCTTCCCTACAATAGAAATGATGGTCACCAGCTATAAGTTTTCTTTGATAGGGTAGCCTACTAAAATTGTGTTATCATGATGTCAAACTGACAACTGTTCATAGTGTCTTTAGAAAGTCACCCAGTAAGAATTGAGAAGTATGAAGATGCAGTGGCATATAGAAGTTTTAGTCATGCCCAGGGGACAACCTCTTGGTTGTTTGTCCCCATGAGTCACTCCCACCGCTTAGCCCCCCCCCCCCCCCCACCACTCAGCCATTGAAATGGATTGCCGGGGCCTTTACCGCTTTTGCCATCCCCTTTTCTTCCATTGTGAAGATGGATATTTATTGTTTAAATATTTCTTTTTTCAGCAAGCATTCGATGTCTTAGTAGAGAAAGTAGAATCATCCAAAAAACTGTGGGAAGAAAAATCTACGACAATTCAAGCTAAAAATAAACAAGTGCTTCTAGAATTTGGTCTTAATCCTTTAGAAATATAATCTACTTTTGTGTTTTTTAATGAATTTGTAATTGTATGTAAAGAAGAAATTAGTGATGGGTGTTGTGCAGGAAGCAGTGTTCCGGTGTAAGTATCTTGGTAGTATTGAATCAACTTAATACTACTTTATTATTAGATGTCTGACATTTGAGAGAATTCCTGGATTCATCTGTTTCTAATTCTAACTGCACTGCATATTATATCTCTTTAAAGCCCCAATACCACTCTTGTTGTAACTGAAAAATATGTGTCAATCTTTATTCTGGTCAACAAATTGTACTATTTTACAATATTCCAATTAATAAATGATGCAAATTTCATCTTAACACATTTAATTTTAAAAATTGGAAAAATTCAACTACATGGTTTAAAAAGCTTTTCGTAAGCACTTTCAAATGCAACTTGGATTTAAAAGAATTTTCGAACCCTCTGGACAAGTAAAATAGGATGTAATGAATAATTTACACAGCAGGTAGGACACTTAAACATCCAGTAGTCAGAGTAAGGCTCTAGAAAAAATTCTGGACCTGTCAAGCCAGCAAGAGTGTTATTGTCCCTTAAAGAACCTGTTACCCTTACATATAATTATGATGACTGACATTTGAGAGAATTCCTGGATTCTTCTATTTCTAACTGCACTGGAAATATCTCTTTAAAAACCTGTTAGACTTAGATATTATTATTATGATCTCTGACATTTGAGAGAATTCCTGAATTTTCTGTTTCTAATTCTAACTGCACTGTAAGACATACATATTATTAGATGAGTACAACGACATTTGAGAGAATTCCTGGATTAATTTGGTGCCTGTTCCACCTGTGTAATCTAACTGCCTTGGAAAGATCTCTTTAAAGAGTCTGTTGGACTTACATATTATTAAATGTCTATGCCATTTGAGGGAATCCCTTGATTGATCAGTTGGTTGATCCACTGTGTAATCGAACGGTTCTAGAAATCAGACTTAAATGTTTTGTTTAGCCATCTTTAGGTATTTTATAAATACAATGTATATTTATTGTTTAGAGAAAAGAATTGTGATATTTATTGTAAATAATGGTTATTATTATCTTAATACATGTAATATTGATAATGTTATTTGTTAAACCCCATTTCTCTCTCTCTCTCTCATTAGCCCAGTTCAGAGCAAAAAAGTAGGACGTTAAACCCCATTTCAGTTCTGTTTAGTGAATTGGTTGAAATGCAAATATAGACCAGAGGGCGAAGGGGGGTATTATCCGAATTTTGAGCAAAAAACGGCAGTTGACTTTTCTAGAAGCAATTTTCCTCAGAAATTCGAAAATGGTGGGTGATCAGAAAGGTGAGGGAGCGTTCAGGGCGTATCGATGTCAAAATGTCACAAGAGGTTATAGAAGAGTGGGGGTATTATCAAAAAGGGGGCAAAAAACGGGAGTTGACTTTTCTAGAAGCATTTTTTCTCGGGTATCCAACAGTGGTTGGTGATCGGTCACATGGAGCGTTCAGGAGTTATGGAGGTCCAAAGGTCACCAGAGGTTAAAGGAGGCTGGCTTATGAATTTAGCCACTTCTGATGCTGTCTGTCGCAGATTTCTTGTTGGAACGCAGCTGAATCAATGAATAAGTGACGATGAATAATTTGTGAAACCAATTAATCAAATTATGACTTATTTGAAAAGGTAAAAAAATCACCGATGTCAAATAAGCAAGAAATAAACATGCACTGTGATTAGGGGCAAAACTAATGTTATTTTCAAGGTGGGCAAAAAGCTGGAGTTGACTTTTCTAGAAGGATTTTTCCTCAGAAATCTGAAAATGGTGGGTCATCAGTCAGGTGTGGGAGCGTTCAGGAGTTTTTCGCCCCCTTTCGGATAATACCCCCTTCTATATAACCTCTGGTGACCTTTTGAGCTCGATAACTCCTGAACGCTCCCTCACCATACTGATCACCCACCATTTTCGGATTCCTGAGGAAAAATGCCTCTAGAAAAGTCAACTCCCGCTTTTTGCCCACAATTCGGATAATACTCCCCTTCTCCCTCTGGTCTAATAGACTGACGGTGAGATTTACTACTATACTCCTGTTCAGTCCATCCATGAAAAGTGAGGGGAAAGATAGGATAACACAAGGTACAATTTTATGGATACACAATTACGGAGTTTGATACTAAGCGACGTTTCGTCGAGGATACTCTCGTCTTTATCATGCAAATGATACAAAAAATATGAATGTGGGCAAATATATACAGAATATGCAACAAAGAATAATAATGCAACAAAGACAATAATCCAATCCAATTAGATCTTAACACCTTTGATTAGGTGGCCATTAAGAACTAAACCTACACAACGGAAATCTCTTGTTGAATGCTATTATATATACAGATCAGTGTATTAACACTATTAATGGAAAACCAATTAACCTGAGCTATAGATAAACAATAAAGCAAGTGTGATCACTGATGCTGGTGTAAAGAAAATATTGATAATTAAAAATTAAAAACAAATTTATAAAATATGTTAATTCAATGAACAGAACACCATGAAAGATATGTTACGGGGGGTCAATTCTCTAGTTGTAAAAGACCACACCAAGAGTTCGTTTTAACGGTTTATTCATATATAACAAAAACCCTGAAATACATAATAAATAAGACTAAATATACATGATAATACATATGTTGAATTGATAAAATCTATATTTATACACAATTACAAATTAATAATAGCATCATAACTTTAGTAGTAGAAATATACATACTAGATACATGCTACATAGGCCTATCTATAAATACATCTTACTTAATCACTTTTAAGTCCATCCTGCTAACTTGTATGACGGCTACAAGTTAAAGTATATATATATGTAATAATACCAATCTAAATAATCTAAATAACTAAACACTTAATAAGTAGCTTACCCTAGAGAGGGGTGTTGCTGGCTAGCCAGACTATCAAAGGTGAAGTACCTTTGGAGTATCTGTAATAAAATATATAAAAGAGTGAATATGCAATAGATGTTTAAAAGTATATTTGAATGAAAGTGATGTAGTGTATAATATACTAACTATAAACCATTACTATAAACCATTACTAAAAACCAAAGAACTTTACATTTTACTAAAAATCCAATATGTCTGACACTATATGTCCAACATGACCAAGACTTTGAAACTATGATAAAACTACATACCTGGCAATCACTGGAACTCTTGAACACTTTAATCTTACTGCTATATAAACTATTTTACAAATGTAATATCTGAAACTAGCTAATTAATATAAACTATGCAGAAATAGATTGCAACATGGAGAACTGAAAATAGTCAACCTGTTGCCTCAAACTCTAAAGATACCAACAGTGAGAAGGAACTTAAGACAGTGAATAGAAAGTGGATAGAAAACACAGGAAAGCTAAAGTTAGTGCAGTGGAACATATTATCTAACATTTAAAACTGAGTATTGGTGACTTTAAAATATTCCCCAATAAAATCACTCTCCCACATACTTCCCCCCTAATGCAAATGTCGTCCCCGACATTAACCATACTCGGCATCCGATCACAATATGACCTGGCCGTCTACAACACCAACTAAACTAAAATACATCCGGAAACAAAGACTTGCATAAGCCTGGCAACATAGTTAGCACGACCTGCAACCTATCTGGTGACAAACACTAACTTTACGGACTGGAATAACAGGAAAACGCGTTTACGGCCGTCAAATAATCCAAAATTTTCTTGGGGGGTCCATACAACTTTAATATAAGGTCAGCGCCGCTGTCTATACACCCGAAATTTTTCGGGCATTCCTAGTTTTGCTTCCCTTACTGTCATCGAGTCCTAATAAAACACTAATTTTATTTTTCTTGTAGGCCTACTGGCCTACGTGTAATTGAATATCACGAATTTGTACTGAGTTGACTATGGATTAAAACATTTTGTCTGGCACCACTCTACTTCGTACGACGTTTTTCGGGCATCGATTATTATTTGTAAATGCAGAGCAACAGTCTGAATGGATGGTTGGAATTTAGAGTGGGACTTCGGTTACAAAACCATTGTATACTTTTGGAGTTGCTTTCACGGGCTAGAATAGCAGAAAACGCATTTGCGGTGATTCAATTTTCAAAATTTTCTCATGGAGGGTGAGGCCCCCATACTGCTCGATGATTAATTGGTTGTTTAGAATTCGGGTCAGCCAGGTAGGCTATACTGGACCAAATTGAAGTTGCTGTATTCACAGGCTGGAATAGCAGGATAACCCGTTTGCGGCAGTTAAATTTTCAAAATTTTCTCCCAACGGTCACGTCTTCGTGGACTGTAAACGACTTATTGGAATTCGAGTCAACCACCTTAATTAGGCTATAACACCACTTTGAAGTTGCTTTGTTCACCGGCTGAAATAGTAGGAAAACATATTTGCGGCTGTTTAATTTTCAAAATGTGAGTCAGCCACCTTAAATTAGGCTATAATAGGCCACTTTAAAGTTGCTTTGTTCACCGGGTGGGGGGGATACAAGGTAAGCCCCGCTTCATCGCCTCTCGTGGAAGACCGGCGCCGCTGTCTGTAATTTTTTGGGGGCATTTCAGGTTCTGCCCCCCCCAACTGTCATCGAGCCCGTACGCCTATGGCTATTAGTATGTAACCATTCGATGAACGAGGCTAATTATAACCCATGAAGGTGAATAGTCAAGGCCCAGCTAAGGCATGGGTCTGTTGGCCCCAGGTCCATGGCCCCGCGGTTCATGTCAAAAAGATGAAATTTTCACGGTTATTGATCTATAGCGGCGCGGGGTTTGAGACTGGGATATCCCACAATCTTCTCTGTTCACCTTTTTATTAAACAAAGTGACAGATTTTTAATTCAAAATCAGTACAAAATACACTTCCACACGACCCATGTATACATGTTCTTTAAATTTAATGTTTTTTCATTGTTTAATCATATTTTGTAAATAACATACTTCTCGTCTTTATTATACCTTTGTATCTAGACTATGGAGAGAGCTGATATAGGCTTCAAGCAAGGCGCGGATCCAGGGGGGGGGGGCAGTGCCCCCCCCCCCCTAGGCCCCAGCGAGACTGGTGTATCCGCTTTTTAATTGATAATATAAACTGATTTTTGCATTGTCTCTGCCCTGGCAATGCGACGAAGGCTCTGGGGACTACACCAAACCACTAATACATGCCCCCCCCCCCCTCGAAAAAATCCTGGATCCGGGCCTGCAAGCCTGTTGCTCAATCCCATTCGTTTATGAATAAAATATTGTTTAAATCAAACCTTCACTGTGGAGGGTAAGTCTGCAATGCCTCAACTTTCGTGTAATTGCAGGTCGAAACTCATACGTAGGCGATTTCGTCTTAGCAGTCAGCCAGCTCTATTTATCTCGACGACCAGTCTGATATACTGTCAGACTGCATTTCCGGCTGTTTATTTAATAACATATTGTGGCGAAAATATTTTTATTCAATTTGATTCACTCACTCCGTCGGTTTGTCCCTTTCCTCTCTGGTCGGTTAAACTAGTGATTTGGCGAAAGGCGAAATGTGGTAAGCTTGTTTTATCTCGACGATCAGTGCCTGAAATACTGCCAGATACTGCATTGCGGGCAGTCTATTTTTCAAAATTTTTGGGGCTTGTTGAGGTTCGCAAGTCCGTTCATTTGACACTTTCCTCTCTGGGGTCGGATAGACTATCGATCAGTCGACAGACGGTATCTGATCAGCTCTATATATCTCTACTATCGGTGTCTGAATACTCCCAGACAGCATTGGGGACGTGAAGGTAGCTCGTTGTTCGTTATTCGTTGTTCGTTATTCGCGAATAACGAACAACGAGCTGGTTTGTTGTTCGTTATTGGCGAATAACGAACAACGAGCTGGTTCGTTGTTCGTTATTCACCAGATATGGAATAAGTAACATAATAAAGGCACTCTAAGAGAGACTATGCCGGGGGTGGGTTTTTATGAGTCTAATTGGTTAATAAATCTTCAAAAAGTTGGGAAAAAGATTCTAACAGTCCGTTTTTCTACCCGAACAACTAGCAGTTTCATATTGGTGAATAACGAACAACGAGCTGGCTCGTTGTTCGTTATTCACCAAATATGGAATTAGTAACATAATAAAGGCACTTTTAGAGAGAATATGCCGGGAGTGGGTTTTTATGAGTCTAATTGGTTAATAAATCTCAAAATCTTGGGAAAAAGATTCTAACAGTCTGTTTTTCTACACGAACAACTAGCAGTTTCATATTGGTGAATAACGAACAACGAGCTGGTTTGTTGTTCGTTATTGGCGAATAACGAACAACGAGCTGGTTCGTTGTTCGTTATTCGCCAGATATGGAATTGGTAACATAATAAAGGCACTTCTAGAGAGAATTTGCCGGGAGTGGGTTTTTACACGCCTAATTGGTAAATAAATCTTCAAAATCTTGGGAAAAGATTCTAACAGTCTGTTTTTCTACGCGAACAACTAGCAGTTTCATATTGGTGAATAACGAACAACGAGCTGGATTGTTGCTCGTTAATGGCGAATAACAAACAATAACCTGGTTCGTTGTTCGTTATTCACCAAATATGGAATAAGTAACATAATAAAGGCACTTTTAGAGAGAATATGCCGGAAGTGAGTCTAATTAGTTAATAAATCTTTAAAATCTTGCGAACAAGATTCTAACAGTCTGTTTTTCTACCCGAACAACTAGCAGTTTCATATTGGTGAATAACGAACAACGAGCTGGTTTGTTGTTCGTTATTGGTGAATAACGAACAACGAACAACGAGCTGGTTCGTTGTTCGTTATTCACCAGATATGGAATTAGTAACATAATAAAGGCACTTTTAGAGAGAATATGCCGGGAGTGGGTTTTTATGAGTCTAATTGGTTAATAAATCTTCAAAATATTGGGAAAAAGATTCTAACAGTCTGTTTTTCTACCCGAACAACTAGCAGTTTCATATTGGTGAATAACGAACAACGAACTGGTTCGTTGTTCGTTATTCACCAGATATGGAATTAGTAACATAATAAAGGCACTTTTAGAGAGAATATGCCGGGAGTGGGTTTTTACACGCCTAATTGGTTAATAAATCTCCCAAATCTTGGGAAACAGATTCGAACAGTCTGTTTTTCTACCCGAACAACTAGCAGTTTCTTATTGGTGAATAACAAATAACGAGCTGGTTTGTTGTTCGTTATTGGCGAATAACGAACAATGAGCTGGTTCGTTGTTCGTTATTCACCAGATATGGAATTAGTAACATGATATAGGCACTTTTAGAGAGAATATGCCGGGAGTGGGTTTTTGTGAGTCTAATTGGTTAATAAATCTTCAAAATCTTGGGAAAAAGATTCTAACAGTCTGTTTTTCTACCCAAACAACTAGCAGTTTCATATTGGTGAATAACGAACAACGAGCTGGTTTGTTGTTCGTTATTGGCGAATAACGAACAACAAGCTGGTTCGTTGTTCGTTATTCACCAGATATGGAATTAGTAACATAATAAAGGCACTTTTCTAGAGAATATGCCGGGAGTGGGCTTGTGTGAGTCTAATTGGTTAATAAATCTTCAACATCTTCGGAAAAAGATTCTAACAGTCTGTTTTTCTACACGAACAACTAGCAGTTTCATATTGGTGAATAACGAACAACGAGCTGGTTTGTTGTTCGTTATTGGCGAATAACGAACAACGAGCTGGTTCGTTGTTCGTTATTCGCCAGATATGGAATTGGTAACATAATAAAGGCACTTTTAGAGAGAATTTGCCGGGAGTGGGTTTTTACACGCCTAATTGGTAAATAAATCTTCAAAATCTTGGGAAAAGATTCTAACAGTCTGTTTTTCTACGCGAACAACTAGCAGTTTCATATTGGTGAATAACGAACAACGAGCTGGATTGTTGCTCGTTAATGGCGAATAACAAACAATAACCTGGTTCGTTGTTCGTTATTCACCAAATATGGAATAAGTAACATAATAAAGGCACTTTTAGAGAGAATATGCCGGAAGTGAGTCTAATTAGTTAATAAATCTTTAAAATCTTGCGAACAAGATTCTAACAGTCTGTTTTTCTACCCGAACAACTAGCAGTTTCATATTGGTGAATACCGAACAACGAGCTGGTTTGTTGTTCGTTATTGGTGAATAACGAACAACGCGCTGGTTCGTTGTTCGTTATTCACCAGATATGGAATAAGTAACATAATAAAGGCACTTTTAGAGAGAATATGCCGGGAGTGGGTTTTTATGAGTCTAATTGGTTAATAAATCTCAAAATCTTGGGAAAAAGATTCTAACAGTCTGTTTTTCTACACGAACAACTAGCAGTTTCATATTGGTGAAAAACGAAGAACGAGCTGGTTTGTTGTTCGTTATTGGTGAATAACGAACAACGAACAACGAGCTGGTTCGTTGTTCGTTATTCACCAGATATGGAATTAGTAACATAATAAAGGCACTTTTAGAGAGAATATGCCGGGAGTGGGTTTTTATGAGTCTAATTGGTTAATAAATCTCAAAATCTTGGGAAAAAGATTCTAACAGTCTGTTTTTCTACACGAACAACTAGCAGTTTCATATTGGTGAATAACGAACAACGAGCTGGTTTGTTGTTCGTTATTGGTGAATAACGAACAACGAACAACGAGCTGGTTCGTTGTTCGTTATTCACCAGATATGGAATTAGTAACATAATAAAGGCACTTTTAGAGAGAATATGCCGGGAGTGGGTTTTTATGAGTCTAATTGGTTAATAAATCTTCAAAATATTGGGAAAAAGATTCTAACAGTCTGTTTTTATACCCGAACAACTAGCAGTTTCATATTGGTGAATAACGAACAACGAGCTGGTTTGTTGTTCGTTATTGGCGAATAACGAACAACGAGCTGGTTCGTTGTTCGTTATTCACCAGATATGGAATTAGTAACATAATAAAGGCACTTTTCTAGAGAATATGCCGGGAGTGGGCTTGTGTGAGTCTAATTGGTTAATAAATCTTCAACATCTTCGGAAAAAGATTCTAACAGTCTGTTTTTCTACCCGAACAACTAGCAGTTTCATATTGGTGAATAACGAACAACGAGCTGGTTCGTTGTTCGTTATTCACCAGATATGGAATTAGTAACATAATAAAGGCACTTTTCTAGAGAATATGCCGGAAGTGGGCTTTTGTGAGTCTAATTGGTTAATAAATCTTCAAAATCTTGGGAAAAAGATTCTAACAGTCTGTTTTTCTACCCGAACAACTAGCAGTTTCATATTGGTGAATAACGAACAACGAGCTGGTTTGTTGTTCGTTATTGGCGAATAACGAACAACGAGTTGGTTCGTTGTTCGTTATTCACCAGATATGGAATTAGTAACATAATAAAGGCACTTTTCTAGAGAATATGCCGGGAGTGGGCTTTTGTGAGTCTAATTGGTTAATAAATCTTCAACATCTTCGGAAAAAGATTCTAACAGTCTGTTTTTCTACCCGAACAACTAGCAGTTTCATATTGGTGAATAACGAACAACGAGCTGGTTTGTTGTTCGTTTTTGGTGAATAACGAACAACGAACAACGAGCTGGTTCGTTGTTCGTTATTCACCAGATATGGAATTAGTAACATAATAAAGGCACTTTTAGAGAGAATATGCAGGGAGTGTGTTTTTATGAGTCGAATTGGTTTATAAATCTTCAAAATATTGGGAAAAATATTCTAACAGTCTGTTTTTTTACCCGAACAACTAGCAGTTTCATATTGGTGAATAACGAACAACGAGCTGACTCGTTGTTCGTTATTCACCAAATATGGAATTAGTAACATAATAAAGGCACTTTTAGAGAGAATATGCCGGGAGTGGGTTTTTATGAGTCTAATTGGTTAATAAATCTCAAAATCTTGGAAAAAAGATTCTAACAGTCTGTTTTTCTACACGAACAACTAGCAGTTTCATATTGGTGAATAACGAACAACGAGCTGGTTTGTTGTTCGTTATTGGTGAATAACGAACAACGAACAACGAGCTGGTTCGTTGTTCGTTATTCACCAGATATGGAATTAGTAACATAATAAAGGTACTTTTAGAGAGAATATGCCGGGAGTGGGTTTTTATGTGTCTAATTGGTTAATAAATCTTCAAAATATTGGGGAAAAGATTCTAACAGTCTGTTTTTCTACCCGAACAACTAGCAGTTTCATATTGGTGAATAACGAACAAAGAGCTGGTTTGTTGCTCGTTATTGGCGAATAACGAACAACGAGCTGGTTTGTTGTTCGTTATTCACCAGATATGGAATTAGTAACATAATAAAGGCACTTTTAGAGAGAATATGCCGGGAGTGGGTTTTTACACGCCTAATTGGTTAATAAATCTTCAAAATCTTGGGAAACAGATTCGAACAGTCTGTTTTTCTACCCGAACAACTAGCAGTTTCATATTGGTGAATAACGAACAACGAGCTGGTTTGTTGTTTGTTATTGCCGAATAACGAACAACGAGCTGGTTCGTTGTTCGTTATTCACCAGATATGGAATTAGTAACATAAAAAAGGCACTTTTAGAGAGAATATGCCGGGAGTGGGTTTTTGTGAGTCTAATTGGTTAATAAATCTTCAAAATCTTGGGAAAAAGATTCTAACAGTCTGTTTTTCTACCTGAACAACTAGCAGTTTCATATTGGTGAATAACGAACAACGAGCTGGTTTGTTGTTCGTTATTGGCAAATAACGAACAACGAGCTGGTTCGTTGTTCGTTATTCACCAAATATGGAATTAGTAACATAATAAAGGCACTTTTAGAGAGAATATGTCGGGAGTGAGTCTAATTGGTTAATAAATCTCAAAATCTTGGGAAAAAGATTTTAACAGTCTGTTTTTCTACACGAACAACTAGCAGTTTCATATTGGTGAATAACGAACAACGAGCTGGTTTGTTGTTCGTTATTGGCGAATAACGAACAACGAGCTGGTTCGTTGTTCGTTATTCACCAGATATGGAATTAGTAACATAATATAGGCACTTTTAGAGAGAATATGCCGGGAGTGGGTTTTTGTGAGTCTAATTGGTTAATAAATCTTCAAAATCTTGGGAAACAGATTTATTCTGGTGAATAACGAACAACGAACCAGCTCGTTGTTCGTTAGTCGCCAATAACGAACAACAAACCAGCTCGTTGTTCGTTATTCACCAATATGAAACTTCTAGTTATTCGCGTAGAAAAACAGACGGTTAGAATCTTTTGCCAAAATTTTGAAGATTTATTAACCAATTAGGCGTGTAAAAACCCACTCCCGGTATATTCTCTCTAAAAGTGCCTTTATTATGTTACTAATTCCATATCTTGTAAATAACAAACAACGAACCAGCTCGTTGTTCGTTATTCGCCAATAACGAACAACAAACCAGCTCGTTGTTCGTTATTCACCAATATGAAACTGCTAGTTGTTCGGGTAGAAAAACAGACTGTTTGGTGAATAACGAACAACGAACCAGCTCGTTGTTCGTTATTTGCCAATATGAAACTTCTAGTTGTTCGGGTAGAAAAACAGACTGTTTGGTGAATAACGAACAACGAACCAGCTCGTTGTTCGTTATTTGCCAATAACGAACAACAAACCAGCTCGTTGTTCGTTATTCACCAATATGAAACTGCTAGTTGTTCAGGTAGAAAAACAGACTGTTAGAATCTTTTTCCCAAGATTTTGAAGATTTCATAACCAATTAGACTCATAAAAACCCACTCCCGGCATATTCTCTCCAAAAATGCCTTTATTATGTTACTAATTCCATATCTGCTGAATAACGAACAACGAACCAGCTCGTTGTTCGTTGTTCGTTATTCACCAATATGAAACTGCTAGTTGTTCATGTAGAAAAACAGACTGTAAGAATCTTTTTCCCAAGATTTTGAGATTTATTAACCAATTAGATTAATAAAAAACCACTCCCGGCACATTCTCTCTAAAAGTGCCATTATTATGTTACTAATTCCATACCTGGTGAATAACGAACAACGAACCAGCTCGTTGTTCGTTATTCACCAATAACGAACAACAAACCAGCTCGCTGTTCGTTATTCACAAATATGAAACTGCTAGTTGTTCGTGTAGAAAAACAGACTGTTAGAATCTTTTTCCCAAGATTTTGAGATTTATTAACCAATTAGACTCATAAAAACCCACTCCCGACATATTCTCTCTTAAAGTGCCTTTATTATGTTACTAATTCCATATCTGGTGAATAACGAACAACGAACCAGCTCGTTGTTCGTTATTCACCAATATGAAACTGCTAGTTGTTCGGGTAGAAAAACAGACTGTTTGGTGAATAACGAACAACGAACCAGCTCGTTGTTCGTTATTTGCCAATAACGAACAACAAACCAGCTCGTTGTTCGTTATTCACCAATATGAAACTGCTAGTTGTTCAGGTAGAAAAACAGACTGTTAGAATCTTTTTCCCAAGATTTTGAAGATTTCATAACCAATTAGACTCATAAAAACCCACTCCCGGCATATTCTCTCCAAAAATGCCTTTATTATGTTACTAATTCCATATCTGCTGAATAACGAACAACGAACCAGCTCGTTGTTCGTTGTTCGTTATTCACCAATATGAAACTGCTAGTTGTTCATGTAGAAAAACAGACTGTAAGAATCTTTTTCCCAAGATTTTGAGATTTATTAACCAATTAGATTAATAAAAACCCACTCCCGGCACATTCTCTCTAAAAGTGCCATTATTATGTTACTAATTCCATATCTGGTGAATAACGAACAACGAACCAGCTCGTTGTTCGTTATTCACCAATAACGAACAACAAACCAGCTCGCTGTTCGTTATTCACAAATATGAAACTGCTAGTTGTTCGTGTAGAAAAACAGACTGTTAGAATCTTTTTCCCAAGATTTTGAGATTTATTAACCAATTAGACTCATAAAAACCCACTCCCGACATATTCTCTCTTAAAGTGCCTTTATTATGTTACTAATTCCATATCTGGTGAATAACGAACAACGAACCAGCTCGTTGTTCGTTATTCGCCAATAACGAACAACAAACCAGCTCGTTGTTCGTTATTCACCAATATGAAACTGCTAGTTGTTCGGGTAGAAAAACAGACTGTTAGAATCTTTTTCCCAAGATTTTGAAGATTTATTAACCAATTAGACTCACAAAAACCCACTCCCGGCATATTCTCTCTAAAAGTGCCTTTATTATGTTACTAATTCCATATCTGGTGAATAACGAACAACGAACCAGCTCGTTGTTCGTTATTCGCCAATAACGAACAACGAATAACGAACAACGAGCTACCTTCACGTCCCCGACAGCATTTCCGCCTGTCTATTTTTCAAAAAACAAATTGGGGAGATCCCAATACCCCCGACAAGGACTCCGTACTTTGGCATTCGTGAGTGGATTTACTTTACCCCAGCCTCCCCCCCCCCAACCACCGGCGGCTGGCGCCGCCACTGCTGACATGCAATATATCTGTTCAATGACCCTCATAATTTGTGGTTCAGTATTATTCGAACGTTTTGTAATTGTAATTATATTAATTACTATGACTATCTGGGGGACGAAGAATGAATGAGTGTGGAGTGGAGAGAGTAAGAGAGAGATGGGATTTTTACGTCCACTCGACACAAATTAGGTCATTCGGGACTAAAACATAGTTTAATTTCACTTCAACAATTCGCCTGTGCGTAGAGGTCTTTAGCAGTGGGAGGACCCAGGAGGCCGGTCAGGCGATCCTACCCCTTGCCACGTACGACCGGGGATTCGAAACCACGCCAGTCGACTCAATGACAGGCCTTATGATACATTGCGCGCACGCTAACATTGACGTTTACTACTACCTTTAATTGCTGCACGCCGATGTGTCTACGGGATCTCGATTTACGTGCCATACGAAGGACTCGAACAGTTCCTTTCTAGGCCTTACCACTGCACAACAGTTGAATTACTCGGCCGACAAAATGGATCGAACCAGAGACCTGGTTAGTGAACCAGTGACTTACTCATTAACCCGCTTCTTATGGTGTATAGTAAGATTACACGCCACAACCACTAACTGTATTCAAAGCTTAACGTATAGTATACATGTAGTATAGATTACTATCAATGAGTATAAGTACACGTACAGCCTACGTATCTATATTCACAATTTAGTTCATGTCGCATTTATCAAATTCAGGGCTGCGGAACATGTTTTTCAGGTTCCGTTTTATATGTCATAGAGCTCATTTATAAAGGGTCTGTATAAGGAAAATGTGAATGACGCGATGTATTGATAATGTCCTGTAACATTGCATAAAGACTAAAAATATACTTTGACTAACAACTATGGAATTCTTATCATTGTCGTTACTCAACGGTGGCTATCATTCTAAGGATCGGCTACTTCGAGTGATGGATAGGTAGGTCAAATAACATGAAAATAAAATGAACTGGGGTTTAACGTCCCACTGATCTGCTCGTACTGGGCTGTAAGCGAAATTTTGCCCGGACAGCGGCCCATACGCTTGTTTCGAATTCCAATTTTCAGGAGACATTTTACGTGCACGCCAATGTGTTCACGGGATCTCGCGTTTTCGTCCCATCCCAAACACTGTACGTTGCATCCCGGACCACTGACAAGGGCGAAACCCGTCGGAAAATCTCGATGAACTTTCTCGGTCAACACAATGATCTTACACCGGAGCTATACAGTCGGGGACATTTATTTATATCTGAATTCCAATAGTTTTTCTTAAAATATCAAGCCGGCTTAATTATTCCGGTGGGTGCAGAATGGAGGACGTAAACACCATTTTATTCATTTAAAAAAACCAAGATCCTGACGTTAACGAATAATCCATAAGGCTATGTTAGCTTCTACGTTCAGATTTCGACAGTACATATTAGACACACGATAATAATTTTCTTTCTACAAGAAAACTGTATTATTTACTTCTTGAGAAATTTAAGCCCTGTTTACGTTTAGACCTGGGTTTACATTGACAACACTGACACTTCGGCAAAGCTATTGAAGCGTACTTTGACTTCTTTTGGGGTTTATTGTCTTTGGGTTCACTTGGGGAACCTTTGCCCATGCTGGAGCAAGAACACTCCTTTCCTCCAGTAACGTACATGATCGCTTGATGAACGGATGCAGATTGTTGAATTTGTTTCAAAAAATCTACACATGCGGCCCAGGAAGGCTCTGGTCTGCCTACTGCCAAAGCAATGCTATTTTTCGGAATTTCCAGTGAGGGCGCAAAGGGGATCAAGCGAACGTCATGATGGCCATTTTCTTTTGTCTTGTTCGTTGTACCCAGATCCTCTATAAGATATAATCCAGTACATATCTTGGAAACAAACACCATGTTTATATGTCCCTCGGATGTTCTATTTATTGCAGCAGGTGTCCATCCCAAATTAGATGCTGAGGAGTCCAAAGATGATTCGTTTTCTAGTTTTGTTCTAATAAGACTGACAACTTGTAAAGTATAGTAAGTATGAGTGTCTAATTTTTTCACCTGCACGGCAGGAACAAATGAAATCCTCTCTTTTCTTGAATAGTTAGTTTTACACGATGTGAGTTTGCCCGCAGGCACGGGAGCTTTGCTGCCGCCCATGTCTGGTTCCACTTTCATTAGTTCCAGAGAAAGGGCAAATTTTATTTTTTGACGTTCTTTAACAGATTCCATTGTAAGCGTTTTATTAAGATCGAATCGCAGTGGAAGCGCAGGGAGTTCTTCAGTTAAATCGGATAAATGTGTGTGTTTCCTTTTTGTGGAGTTTTTACTGGATTGGGGCAAATCGTTGCAACTTTTAAACGGAGACTTCTCATCGGCACATGTCTTGGGTTCACTTTCTTGCTTCAGAGGCCGGATTTTTTGCGAATCCTCTAATTGTTCTAGCTTTACAAAAGGGACCGACCTATTCAGATTGGAGTTTTGGTGACACCCCGATTAGTCAAAAATTTTCTCAGGGGCCCCCCCTAACTGGATTTCCTGGATCCGCCTCTGAATCAAGGGATGGTGATTTGTGGCGCATATCTTTTTTTTATACTGTTTTTTAGGGATTTAGGGGGGGCGGCAGGGCACCTAGGGCCCCCCCCCCCTGGATCCGCCTCTGCCTTGATTCTTCTGTTTCTAATTCTAACTGTCTGTTGGACTTACATATTATTAAATGTCTATGACATTTGAGGGAATCCCTGGATTGATCAGCTGGTTGATCCACTGTGTAATCTAACTGTTATAGAAATCAGACTTATGTTTTCTTTAGCAATCTTTAGGTATTTTATAAATAAAATGTATATTTATTGTTTAGAGAAAAGAATTGTGATATCTATTGTAAATAATGGTTATTATTATCTTAATACATGTAATACTGATAATGTTATTTATTAAAAACATTTTTTCTACTAGATATATTTGTAATTTATCATCGGTTTTCATTTCAAAATATTGCTATCCTAAAGTTTAATTGTTTGTTGGTTTCCCTTTGTCACTGATTCAGTACCGAGGGCCTGACAAGGACAGCTGTCTAATTGTTCTGATGGGATTTAAAAAAATGATGTCCTGTGTATACATTGGCGTGCAAGTAAAAGAACCCTTGTCAGTTGGTATTCAATATAAGAGTAAGCCATAGTGCTGCTGTCCAGGCAAAATTTCTCACATAGCACACTGATGGCTTATGCCTGTCTTCATTAGCCCAGGGGAGGGGTGGGGGTAGCCGTCAACTGGCATGGTTTCGAATCCCCAGTTGTATGTGACCAGGAGCCATGAGTAGGGTCGCCTGTCCAACCTCATGGGTTTTCTCAGGGTCCTCTGGTTTCTTTCCACTGCTAAAGACCCCTACGCACAACCAAATTATTGAAATAAAATTAAACATGTTAGTCCCGAAATGACCTAGTTTGTGTCGAGTGGACATTAAACCCCAACTAGCCCAGTTCAGAGCAGTAAATTGGTTGAAATGTAAATAGACTGACAGTTATAAAAATAAATAACTCGTACTAACGTAGGCGATTTCGTCTTAGCAGTCAGCCAGCTCTATTTATCTCGACGACCAGTCTGAAATACTGTCCGACTGCATTTCCGGCAGTTTATTTTTATAACATATTGTGGCGAAAATATTTTTATTCAATTTGATTCACTCACTCCGTCGGTTTTTCCCCTTCCTCTCTGGTCGGATAAACTAGTGATTTGGCGAAAGGCGGAATCTGGTAAGCTTGTTTTATCTCGACGATCAGTGCCTGAAAATACTGCCAGATACTGCATTGTGGGCAGTCTATTGTTCAAATTTTGGGGGGCTTTGTTGAGGTTCGTAACTCCGTTGATTTGACACTTTCCCCTCTGGGGTCGGATAGACTAGTGATCAGGCGACAGACGGTATCTGATCAGCTCTATATATCTCTACAATCGGTGCCTAAATACTCTCAGACAGCATTTCCGCCTGTCTATTTTTCAAAAAAAAATTTGGGGAGATCCCAATACCCCCGACAAGGACTCCGTACTTTGGCATTCGTGAGTGGTTTTACTTTACCCCAGCCTTGCCCCCCCCCCCCCCAACCACCGGCGGCTGGCGCTGCCACTGCTGACATGGAATATATCTGTTCAATGACCCTCGGTATTATTCGAACGTATTGTAATGGTAATTATATTAATCAGTGCCGGACTGGTGGGTCGAAGGCCCACTTGCCATACCTGTGACTAGGCCCACGAGCTAATGGCCGGCGAAGCCGGCCTACGAGCGCCGAAGGCGCGATGCGCCAGCGCTCGAGGGGGGTCTAGGTTCTCCCCCCTAGAAAATTTTGAAAAATAGACAGCCGCAAACCCATTTTCCAAGCACCTCAGGCCAGAGCAGCGGATGGAGATATATGGTGACCTGCGAGCACTTTAATCACACATCCTCGAATACGAATAGAGAAATCAAATTTGTCATAGTCAAGAATTCACAGAATTTGTCATATTCAACAGTACAGATAGTATGATAGATATTCACTGTTCAATCTATCTTTCTGCTTTTCTTTCCTTTCCTTTCCCTGTTTCCTCTCCTCCCCTCTTTTACTACCTTTTCTTTTTCTTTTTTTCTTTGGGGCTTAGGCCCATATTCTTTTTTCGGCTTAGACCCACTTGTCATTGGCAAGTGGGCACAGTCCGGCACTGATATTAATTACTATGACTATCTGGGGGACGAAGAATGAATGAGTGTGGAGAGAGTAAGAGAGAGGTGGGATATTTACGTCCACTCGACACAAATTAGGTCATTCGGGACTAAAACATATATTAATTTCACTTCTACAATTCGCCTGCGCGTAGAGGTCTTTAGCAGTGGGAGGACCCACGAGGCCGGTCAGGCGATCCTACCCCTTGCCACGTACGACCGGGGATTCGAAACCACGCCATTTGACTCAATGACGGGCCATATGATACAATGCGCGCACGCTAACCATTGACAGCGACGTTTACTACTACTCTTCGTCGAATTCAAACTGCCAGTAGTAGCCTACCTTTACTTGGTGCACGCCGATGTGTCTACGGGATCTCGATTTACGTGCCATCCGAAGGACTCGAACAGTTCCTTTCTAGGCCTTACCACTGCACAACAGTTGAATTACTCGGCGGACAAAATGGATCGAACCAGAGACCTGGTTAGTGAACCAGCGTCTTACTCATTGACCCGCTTCTTATCGTGTATAGTAACATTACACGCCACAACCACTAAATGTATTCAATGAATGTGGCCAAAGCGTAACGTATAGTATGGTATATATTACTATCAATGAGTATAAGTACACGTACAGCCTACGTATCTATATTCACAATTTAGTCCATGTCGCATTTATCAAATTCAGGGCTGCGGAACATGTTTTTCAGGTTCCGTTTTACATGTTATAGAGCTCTTTTATAAAGGGTCTATAGGGAAAATATGAATGACCCGATGTATTGATAATGTCCTGTAACATTGCATAAAGACTAAAAATATACTTTGACTAACAACTATGGAATTCTTATCATTGTCGTTACTCAACGGTGGCTATCATTCTAAGGATCGGCTACTTCGAGTGATGGATAGGTAGGTCAAATAACATGAAAATAAAATGAACTGGGGTTTAACGTCCCACTGATCTGCTCGTACTGGGCTGTAGTAAGCGAAATTTTGCCCGGACAGCGGCCCATACGCTTGTTTCGAATTCCAATTTTCAGGAGACATTTTACGTGCACGCCAATGTGTTCGCGGGATCTCGCGTTTTCGTCCCATCCCAAACACTGTACGTTGCATCCCGGACCACTGACAAGGGCGAAACCCGTCGGAAAATCTCGATGAACTTTCTCGGTCAACACAATGATCTTACACCGGAGCTATACAGTCGGGGACATTTATTTATATCTGAATTCCAATAGTTTTTCTTAAAATATCAAGCCGGCTTAATTATCCCGGTGGGTGCAGAATGGAGGACGTAAACACCATTTTATTCATTTAAAAAAACCAAGATCCTGACGTTAACGAATAATCCATAAGGCTATGTTAGCTTCTACGTTCAGATTTCGACAGTACATATTAGACACACGATAATAATTTTCTTTCTACAAGAAAACTGTATTATTTACTTCTTGAGAAATTTAAGCCCTGTTTACGTTTAGACCTGGGTTTACATTGACAGCACTGACACTTCGGCAAAGCTATTGAAGCGTACTTTGACTTCTTTTGGGGTTTATTGTCTTTGGGTTCACTTGGGGAACCTTTGGTCATGCTGGAGCAAGAACACTCCTTTCCGCCAGTAACGTACATGATCGCTTGATGAACGGATGCAGATTGTTGAATTTGTTTCAAAAAATCTACACATGCGGCCCAGGAAGGCTCTGGTCTACCTACTGCCAAAGCAATGCTATTTTTCGGAATTTCCAGCGAGGGCGCAAAGGGGATCAAGCGAACGTCATGATGGCCATTTTCTTTTGTCTTGTTCGTTGTACCCAGATCCTCTATAATATATAATCCAGTACATATCTTGGAAACAAACACCATGTTTATATGTCCCTCGGATGTTCTATTTATTGCAGCAGGTGTCCATCCTAAATTAGATGCTGAGGAGTCCAAAGCCGTTTCGTTTGCTAGTTTTGTTCTAATAAGACTGACAACTTGTAAAGTATAGTAAGTATGAGTGTCTAATTTTTTCACCTGCACGGCAGGAACAAATGAAATCCTCTCTTTTCTTGAATAGTTAGTTTTACACGATGTGAGTTTGCCCGCAGGCACGGGAGCTTTGCTGCCGCCCATGTCTGGTTCCACTTTCATTAGTTCCAGAGAAAGGGCAAATTTTATTTTTTGACGTTCTTTAACAGATTCCATTGTAAGCGTTTTATTAAGATCGAATCGCAGTGGAAGCGCAGGGGGTTCTTCAGTTGAATCGGATAAATGTGTGTGTTTCCTTTTTGTGGAGTTTTTACTGGATTTGGGCAAATCGTTGCAACTTTTAAACGGAGATTTCTCATCGGCACATGTCTTGGGTTCACTTTCTTGCTTCAGAGGCCGGATTTTTTGCGAATCCTCTAATTGTTCTAGCTTTACAAAAGGGACCGACCTATTCAGATTGGAGTTTTGGTGCACGAGTATGTATTTGGTGGATGAATTGGGGGACCCTTTTAAGTCAGAATTCTTTGAGGCAGGGTCGAGTGATTTGGGTGGGTTTGAAGTAAAAGATGACGCAGTAGATGGTGGGACTAGTAAATAAGGCAGGACATAAAATGGGGTTGCAGCTTTAACACTGTTTTGCGAAATTGCTGGAACTGTGTCATATGAGGCATAAATAGGTTGATTGTTCTGTATATAGCCCACAGTGGAACGTGTAGGGGAAATGTCACTTGTATTTGTTGCTTCTAAAGATGTCCGGGTTTGTGGAGAAAATATAATGGGAAATCCCATGTGGTTTTTTACAATTGATATCTGCTGCGGAATCGTGGACATTTTAACTGGGTCGTTGGGGGTGTTTGTAAAAGAGGAGTTTGATGTCACATTTTGCTTTTGAGGCGTGGAAGTAGAAAATGATGAATTAGATGCTGTTGCTTTGGCATTTTGATTGTCTGCGACAAGTTGTGGACTTTCGGATGTGGGATAAGAGTGGAGTTGTGTCGCCTTACCCTTTTGATTATCTCCTACATCCCGTGAACTTTTCATTGGTACTAATTTACGATGACGATATTCGTTTGAAAACCTATTATGTAAGATTTTGTGGTTGTCCAATGCATTTTGTTGTCCGTTCGTGGCATGAATTGGGTGTCTTATGTTTTTGATTATCTTCGAATCGTCTTCATGTATTCTAGACTTTAACTCAGATGACAGTTGTTTTTGTAATGCTTCTTTCTCGTCCCTTTGCCTTTTTCTCCAGGTTGAAAGACTCAGTGTCTTTCTTGATCTCTTTTTGGGGAGTTCTTTAGAAGAAAGTGGACGAACACCCCCTTCATTTAACTTGGTTATAGGTCTGACGACATCTGCTTGGTATTCTTTAGAACTTGAATGTCCCAGGATTTCCTGGTGTACTCTGTCTTCCAGATTTCTCTTCGCCAGCTCGACCATATGCATAACATCTTCATACTGAATCTGTTTATCTCGTTTAGTCACGACCTTCTTTGTTACAGAGTGAAGCGGTGCATTATCCTCGGCATTGTGTGTCCCCTTTTCCGTTTCTGCGCTATGTCTTTCTTTAGCGATAGCCTTTGACACCGGGACATAAAATTCACTACTCTGTCTCCGAGAAGAGGAATCGGTATTTATTTTGAGAAATACCGGACGATTTGGATCTGGGCGTTGTGCTTTATTCTTATCTTCCAAGCCAATGATTCTTGAAGATTGCGGTGAGCACTGTCTAAGAAAACATTTACAACTGACGTCTTTACATGTTATGTTTGGTAAAGATTTAATTGGCGAGGGCTCGTTAAGCATTTTCATTAAAACACTACGGGGGGCGTCTGGGGTTTTGGAATTGGGAGTATCAGCGGCATTCATATTCTTTTTCTTCTTCCTATAACGTGTTTTAACACTGCTTTTCGGTTGGGCTCTATTGTTAATGCAGTTGGACGTGGAAGAACATTGCGCATTTTCGTAAAATGGCGCTGACTTATTTAACATTTTAGGCGGTGGCAAAACAGAAGCTGCTGGGATAGATCCACCCAAACACTGGCGGTCCAAGTCTATTATTAGATGCGAGGATCCGTCATCAAATTCTTCCATGCCGGTTTTCTAATTTCACTCGTGTGATTTTAGTACCTTCAAAAGAAATAAAATTGTATTAACAGTTACTTTTGATTCCAAACAACCCAAGGGCCAAACAGACTTATTAGCCTAATAGGCTATGTAGGCCTACCGCCAGACACAGATTTACGTTTACTTATTTACTAAAAATTTTTAGTTTTAGGCCTAGTGATTTCAGATTTAGGCCTGTGTAGACTCACTTTGGCTTTGTAGGCTAGGCCTACTTGTCTTTGTTGTTTGTACGTTGTAAGATTTCTATAGGCAGTATAGCAGCAGGTTTTTATGTTGTTTTATTTGGAAATCCAACTTTCACAATTGTCAATAATTTTTAGTTTGCATGGCCGGCAAGGGATAAAAAAAAATCCATTAAATTCATGGCTCAGTACTCAACTCAAAAGATGGAGTCTTCACTGACAAGTGACAATCAAATCTTCAGCACATGGGCCCATCATGCATGGGGCGATCCATGGGCGGGCGTCCTTTTTAAAAAAAAAATTAGAATATGGAACTTACACTTCAGCAATCACAAATGAAATAACGTTTTAGTTAATCTCTGTGCGCCATTGGCGAACTTTTTATCCTGTGACTCGGAACAAAAACCACAAAACAATAACGTGATGACAGCTTTCGGAAACATCAAAACTGTTCAACAGTGCTCGCCATGTTTTGACGTCATAGCAACGTTCTGACGTAACATGTAAAAGGGTTCGCATCAGACTAAACCTGCGTCATTTGGAGCTAGCTCATGCTGGGTGGGGTGGTGCTGGTTGAAAAGGGATGTCCCATCCGGTGGTCAAATACCAAGACAATAGGCTTGCACATTTTAGCCCAAAGACTTAATTTCGTTGTATATCGCCGAAATAAAACTGAACAAATTGTCATTATTGTAGCTTTACAATTTAAATTTTTTAGCAATTTTATAGTGCATTCATAATTCGGGTGTGCGTCTATCTGCAATAAAATTTGAGCTGCAAGCTTGTCTATTCTATAAACCGTTGCAAACGAGAATACCTTGAGCACCGCACACGTTTTCCCTAATTTTTTGGGTTTTTTTATCCACTTTATCAACACTTGTTTTAACAGAGTGGCCATTTTTACGCCAAGATAATTTGGCGCTTAAATTTTAAATTTCATACTTGTTACGTAGGCTACTCGGACTTTTATTTTTGAGACTGTTCAAATCGAGATAGTCCTTTAATCATGATCGTGAGAATTAAAACGAAACAACACACCGAACGAACTAAGGACCGAATTTCTATTTCTATTATTTTTCTGTTAGATCATCGTTATCTGATTAGGGTTATAAAACACTCCAGTGTTTACCGGCGAAGAAAGCCGTACTGAATTGTGGGTAAATTCGGAGAGTTTCACAACAACATGTCTCTGTTGTGCGTCAAGTCGGTTTATATAATTGCTTAGCAAAAGCAAGAATAGTCATTTGGACCGTAGCAGGATAACAGTATGGACGATTTCTGCGGTGGCGAACCCGTCTGGGTAAGTAGCCTAATACCCAACTGACAGTTTTGCCATGGCGTTCTTTAGAAGTGCGTTTATTTGGCGTCGACAACCAACTGTCAAACTACTATTATGCAAACCACCGAATCGAGTGGTAGTCAGCGAAGCGATAGAATTAACCTTGCTGCTGCGTAGATATATAGTATATATAGTACTTTTATACGACCTATAATGATCTGGGTCAAGTTGTTATAGTTATACACGTGCGATTGAATATTAGGCCGTGATAGGTTGTTTAAATTAATATTTAGGGGAAATAATTGACATTTCAGTAATTTCACATTTATTAGCCTATATTCTTTTATACACTGTCACTTGTTAATTTAATTTTTGTCCCATCCGAAATGTATATTATGTAACTATAGAGAGTTCTAGAAAATGAATTCTTGAAAATTTGAACACAGACAGGACAAATTCTGGAGTCACCTAGATAGTAGAATTTCTATATAATTATGAATCAAACCTTTAAACCGATAACGACAACTACGAAATAGATGAACATGAAGAACTGAGCAGCGCTCATGCAGAAACAGACCTGTAAGAACCTGCAAGAAATTACACTTGAAGTAGCTAGTCCTACATGTATGAAATCTGATAATTTAATGCAGGGTCTGCGGAAGTAATTCTTGATTGGGGGGTTTTCATCATAGGTCCCTATAGCGAGCGTCCAGGGGCGCAATAACCTGGAGAAAAGAGTACTTGCGGCCAAATTAATGGGAGACTGAAGCCCCCCCCCCCCCACCTAGCCCCCCTACTCGGCCCGGCCTGTAATGTGTGTATGATTAGATTCTGTGACGAATGCTTTCTGTCCCAGGCTTGTCTGCAGGGGTGTGGGCAGAATCATAGTAATCATACTAATATAAAAGAAGCCATTTATAAAGGTCTAAATTGATTTAAAGGGACAATAACACTCTTGCTGGCTTGACAAGTCCAGAAAAAAAAATAGCCTTATTCCTAGATGTTTAAGTGTCCTACCTGTTGTGTAAATATAAAATCCTATTTTACTTATCCAGAGGGTTTTTAAATATTTTTAAATCGATTCTAAGTTGAATTTTTCCAATTTTTAAAATTCGGTGTGTTAATATGAAATTTATATCAATTAATTGGAATATTGTAAAATAGTACAATTTGTTTTCCATAATTGAATGAAATGGGGTTGAACGTCCTACTAATCCTACTATAATGCACCTAACCTGGGCTAATCGAAGATGGGTTTCCATAAGTTTGTGTTTTGTTGTTATTCTATCCAGTTATTAATTGCCATTTAAAGAACTTATATAATATAGTGTGCGTCCACTTATCCTTTACAAGTATCTCATATTTTACTTTGTATTATTATATAAATCTATATCAATACTTTATGTAAAGAACTGTAGGTCTATGTATATATATATATACACAGTATCCGTCCATTTTTTAATGTATTTTTTGATCCACTTTATAATGTATTTAGAATGTTGACTGTAATGTATATTTTACATGTTGCCGAAAAGGGTGTTTTATGTAATAAAATCTATCTTTATATCTATAGTGGTATTGCCCCTATACGGTAACCCATTTTATACTCCAAATAAACTCAGAGAAAAAATTACATACTGGGTAGTAGTAAATTGATAAAAATCAATCTGTTTCACTGCAGATTTATTAAGAGAAATTATTTTTCGAGGATAGAATTTTTAATGTATGATATAAAAAATGTATATTATTAGACCAGTTTTTGTACTTAACCAGGCGATAATTTATATGTAACACTTCAGTGCCACATGTCGTTGATTGCCCTGGATGACCTTTAGTTGTGTATCAGTATGTCATAACCGTGGTCATTAGACGGGGCTGGATTAAGACCCACAGAAGCCCTAATCACTTAAACGATTTTGGAGCCACTATATTAACAAAAATAAAACACTTAAACCGACAAGCACATCGTAAGAGTTTTCTGAGATTTTATACACGCCATTATCAATTGCGACAAAACAGGTAACAGTATGAAAAGACAAACAGAATAAAAAACTAATTAAAAGTTCTTAATTAAGTTTTAAATCAAAAATTTTAAATTCGGCATCTAACAATAGCAGACGTCTGTGGTGCCCTAAGCATATTCTTATGATTAATCCAGCACTGTCTGGTCTGATTGTCGGTAAGTCTTGAAATAAGGCACCTGTCACAGACAATGTCAGACACAGACTCAGACTTTGTTAGGCACAAAACCTCTGGTGCCTGTCATTTTGTCCGGCACCAATATGTCTTTTTTATTGATATTATTAATACATGTCCGGCACTAAGTTGAAAATGTCAGGTAGAATTTCATTACATGTCAGGTACAACTAAAACCGTTATTTCCAGCACTGTCTGTAGAGATTAGTGCCTGACATTTTTTCAGGTACATCTAAAACCGTTATTTCCAGGACTGTCTATAGAGATTAAGATGTGTTTTACTTTTGTTTTATTGGTGCTAATATGATAGGTTAGGGTTCAGGGGGGGGGGGGGGTCCAAACCCCACTCTGCTCAACTACATAATTTTGTTTTTTCAAACAACACTTTATGAGAAAAGTGTAACTGTCATGTGCTTTAAAATTTATCATAAGATGGTGGGACCGGATGGACATTCATTCAAAGCGCAAAATAATGATATGGACATGTGTAATATCACAATTAATGCTTTGCATCGATCGGTAAATTGAATCACAATGTCAAATTCCCTTAACAGGACTCAGGAGTCTGGCAAACCCCCTCCTCCAAAAATTGCTGGTCCCTAAGGTAGGGTTATTATTGTTAAAAACTTTTGCACCTTGTATACATTCTTTTATTTGTAGGTAGATAAACAATCTATTTATGTAAGTCATCATGACCTAGATTTAAGAGACCTTCTAGTTTATATGTTAATCTTGTCTTAGCATTTAATCTCATCACAGTGACCATTTTTTTGTTGTCTATGATGTATGAATGTCCATTTCATTGATGAAAATATGACCTTGCTAGTATCAAAATCACCACCCTGAGAATAAAGTAATAAATTTGGGTTTTTTTATGCTTGACCAGGCTTGGAAATAATAAATGTGGTTGACCTTACAAAATGCTCTATTGATCGAATGTTGTTGTTTGATATATTCAGTATAGGGCCATAATTAAAAGATTGTTTGTTTGCCCAAACGCTACCTACCCAAAAAAAAAGCTGCCTACTCAAATTCTTTTATTGCCGTTTTTGAAGGATTTTTTTTTTTCTAACAGCATTTTTTTTACACTTGACAATGACACCCAAACGGGAAATAATCGGTCAGGAAATTGAACAGCCACTGTCATGTCTATACATAAATCTTGTTATTTATCGTCAAAGTCTGGCCCTCCCCCATAAAAAGAATTTGCCTACCTAACTACCCATACCTAATCATCATTAGTCAGGTTTAGACAAACTGAAATATTTTTAACCCTGGCCTGGGGTTTTTTCATGTGTGTGAGGGGTGTCTGTCATAGAGTCAAGTGGCGTCGTTTCGATTTCCTGCTTGTATGTGACAAGGAGTAAGGTTGCCTGTCCAACGTCATGGGTTCCTCTGGTTTCCCCTTGGCCTTACAGCTAAAGACCCCTGCACGCAAGCAAATTATTGAATTTATAATTTCCCGAAATGTCAAGTTGACGTTGAACCCCATTTCTCTCTCTCTTTTTTCATGTGTGACACTTCATTTTAAGTCTCAAGGCGAAAGGTGACTTCCCAGTTACAGTACGAAGCATGACACTTCATAGACCACTAGGCCATTGAATGCTCTAACCTGGGCTAATGGAAGACGGGCATACGCCATACAGTTTGCTATGGGGAAATTTTTCCCAGACAGCGGCGCTAAGGCCTACTCTTATATCGAATTCAAACTGCCAAGAGATCTTTTACGTGCACGCCAAGATGTACACAGGACCTCGTTTTTTGTCCCATCCAAATGACTAGACAGCTGTCCTTGTCAGGCCCTCCGTTCTTCACCACTGACAAGGGAAAACCAAGCTGGAGAATCGAGATGAACTTTCTCGGCCAATGCAGGGATCGAACACCCGACCTCCAGGCTAGTGAGTCAGCGCCTCACCCATCTAGCCGCGTGATTCCCCTATTGAACTAGAACCAGACACTTTCAATTTGATCAACTTGATGGTTGACATGTTTTAAATTAAACTATCAATTTATAAAACACATCAAAATATTTTACATCATCTGACTCGGTTTTTGAATACTAGTAGATTTTATGGAATTTATTAATTGTACATCAAAGAAGGCAAACAAAAACAAACTCAAATACAATTTCATTACTTTTATTTTACCTAGAATAACAATTTATTAAAAATTAAGTTCAAATGGCTTTAGATTCAATTATTTGTGTGAATGCTACATGTAGTACCAGAAACCCCTTTAAAGGGACAATAACACTCTTGCTGGGTTGACAGGTCCAGAAAAAAAAATTAGCCTTATTCTAACTACAAGATGTTTAAGTGTCCTACCTGTTGTGTAAATTATCCATTACAACCTATCTTACTTGTCTAGAGGGTTCAAAAATATGTTTAAATCCCAAGTTGCATTTGAAAGCACTTGTTTACGTAAAGCTTTACAAACCTGGGGGGTTGGGATGGCCTAGTGGTCTAGAGTGCCGCGCTTCGACCTCTAGCTGGCCGGCCACCTCTGGTTTCAAGCCCTGGTGTGAGCGTATGTGGCATGGAGATAGGGGCGTCTTCTCAACCTTGTGGGTTTTCTCCGGCACTCCGGTTTCCTCCCACTGCTAAAGACCCCTACGCACAAGTGAATTATTGAAATAAAATTAAACCGGAATGTTAGTCCCGAAATGACCTACTTGTGTTGAGTGGACGTTAAACCCCATTTCTCTCTCTCTCTATTCAAACCATGTTACGGCATATAGTTGAATTTTTCCAATTTTTTAAATTAGGTGTGTTAAGATGAAAATTGTATCATTTATTAATTTGTTGACCAGAATAAAGATTGAGACATATTATTCAGTTACAACAAGAGTGGTATTGGGGCTTTAAAATAAAAGACATTACTTGTGTATGCTAGGCAGTGACAATATTTTTGATAAGACAAAAAATGTATTTAGATGTGATTCATTTCCTCATTGATAAATTTTCATATTAGTCACAAATGACATGTCATCTATGTCAAGGACAGTGACTAGTAGGCTTATTATCTTTTTTTTAATCAAAAACTTGACTTAACCTGATAGGTTTATTAAAATATCTATGACTAAGCCTAATTAATAATAGATTTAATCAAAACATTATGGCTTAGTCCTTGGCAAAGATTACCTCACTTGTCACTTGTAGGGGGTATTTTGGGACTAACATGTCATGCTCATTGTGGTCCCTCTCATCTCTAATGAAAAAGAGATCTTAATAGTCTAAAAAAAATAACTTTCTCAGTGAGTTCAAGTTTCTTTGAATTTGAAAGACCATGGTCTAAAACAGAACTGTATCATGTTATGTAAAAATCATATTTGCTTTATCATGGAAAAAAACTACATTTGGTCACTTGTACTTGTATTTTGAAACTTAAGATGTTATGTCCATTGTGGTCCCACCCTTCATTATCTTATTTCCACAACTTGAGATACAAGAGTTGACATTTCTTTATGTTTAATCAGATCATTATTTGTTTTGAATTTGAAAGTCCATGTGACCAAAACAGAATTGCTTGATCATGTTATTTAACATGTAATAATTCAATTTTGCTTTATCATCAAAAATAATATAGCCTTCCGGTATTCAATACTGCTTTATCATGGAAGAGAATTCTCAGTGCTTGTACTCATAATATGTAGGTGGATATTTAAAGGCCTATCATATTTTAAGATATTTGCCTACAGGCTTGGTTACATTTGAAACACAAAAGAAACCTTTGCATTTCAATGATATCTGATAATAATTTCTAGTGTTATTGCCCTTGATCAAATCACATTTTATAATCTTATTACCCCTACACTCTATGACTACATCTGATCTGTTTGAAATTTATATATGCCCCTTGTTTTACGTCGTAAAATCTTGTGAACACTCTACCAACAAAGGATATTGTCTGATCATCTTGAAATGTGTGGCTTAGTATTTTTATTTGCATTAGGCTACTCTAATTTGTGAAACAAGTAAAAAGCCTATTCCATCTTAAATTAACAATTACCAATTATTATGGCCTTTGTTCTTACAATACCTACCATCATCTGCTTAGATTTTATATGCATTGTTGATTTTCGTTATAATGATGAAGAGCTTATTGGATTGCAACAATTTCCGTATTTTGACTTTTTTTTTTTTAGATAATAATATGTTTAACTGGTGTTGTTCATGTAACTAGTTTGCCTTTTTGTAGTGATATTAAATATGGTTGACATTCTCTTTGATTTATTCAAGCATTAAGTTGATTCAACAATGCATTAAGTTTCAAACAGTCCTGATGGTAACTTCTGAAGTCATAGGGTGTAGGGGTAATATGAGTCTAAATGGGGCCAAGGCCAATAGCACTAGTATTTATTTTCAGAAATTGCTGATTTGCAATAGGCTTTTTTGTGTCCCTATGAATGTAAACAGTGTCTGCAGGTACATGTAAACATCTTAAAATGATAGTGACCTGCTTACACATTTCATTTCAAGTACAAGTGTATTTTCTATGATGATAAGGCAAAATTGAATTATTACTTACACAACATATGATGCAATTTTGATTTGGTCACATGGTCTTTCAAATTCAAAGCAAATAATGCTCCCTGATTAAATAAATATAATTGAAAATGGTCATTTTTAGACTAACAAGATCTTTTTTCATTCATGATGAGAGAGACCTCGATGTGGAGAGAGAGAGAGGGAGAATGAGAGAGAGAGAGAGGGGGAGATAGGGAGAGAGAGATGCGGTTTAAGGTCCACTGGACACAAACTACATGTAGGTCTTTTTGGGACTAACATGGTTTAATTTTTATTTCAATAATTCGTTAGCTACTCCTTGTCACGTTCGACTATTGATTTGAAACCATACCAATTGACTCAATGACAGGCATTATGATACAGCACGCACTGCCATCCAACCCCTGGACCACAATGGACATAACATGTTAGTCTAAAATATTATTTAACAATGATAAAATGACAGGTCTAGAAATAATGAGTTTATTAGTTGTAGCCTAAAACACCTGACCTGAAAAAATGTGTGAGCCTATTGTAATGAATGAACTGGCTGTTACATGTAGCTGACATTTTGAACTTTTTGCTGATCATCTTTTGTAAATGATATCATTAAAAGCACTGATAAATCTATGCCAAAGTTTATTATTAATGTAATACTAGTACTAGGCCTAATACATAATAATCTTATCGTGAACAATGATCTATATATAGATCAGTGATCGTGAGTGCAAACGTCATGGACTCGACAACCAAGCTAATAATCTTCAACCAAAATGACTCCATACCATAACAAAACTACTCTTATTAAATAATATTTTATTTAACATTTCAATCTCGACTTTCTTGATAAAACTGTCGAAATTGCGTGAATTGTTAGCAAGAGCTATAACCTGCGCTTGTGTTTTCAAGATTGCAGGCGGACGAAGGCGGGTGCGAGCGCGCAAACGCCAGTCAAAAATGATGCCCTGACTTCACGTCATGACTCACAATCTTGTTATGCCCAATTAACCAGTGCATAGCAGAATATCGCAGAAAAACTAATTGCGTGACAAACGAGGCTATCAACACTGATACAATGTAAACAATACCGTATTAAGACCAACAATAGTTTCACTGTTTTTAATACCTTAAATCACTGTCCAAAGTTTAAGAGGAGACCCCAGATTGAGCAAAGGGCTGTCTTGTTGCTGCGCGTGGGATATATTTAATTGAACGGAAAGAATAGACACAAAAGCCCAAGTATCAGAAGTCAATCCAGCAATGGTCAGAGAGAGGGATTTCTGGGGCCATTGTTTCTGAAATTTGACTCTTTAACATGGGCCTCAATTTTCATAGCTTTCATTTTTGGTCTTCACAAAACATTCTCAGGCTTAAGTTAAGATTTTACTCAAAATTGCTTGCCTTATTTTAACTGAAATAATAGTCCTTTTGTATAACTTTTGTTATGTATCTATAAGAAACTATAATGTGCAAATGTTTTGTATTTCTCGATCAGATATTACTCATAAAAAGTAATTAAAAGTTGATTAAATTCTGTAGAACTTAAGTCGGAGAATGTTTTGTGAACTTGGGACCTGGTTGTCATCATGATGTAACATACTGCTTAATGGTTTTTTTCCTATTTTTCAGAATGACACTTACTTCACGAACACGTCATGGCCACAGTTTACTGACTGTTTTCAACAGACTTTATTAGTGTGGGTTCCGTGTGCTTGGTTGTGGGTTACTTCACCTTTATACTTATATTATCTATGTTCATTAAAAGATGGCATCACTCATCCTGTAAATTTACTTAATACCCTTAAAACAGTAAGTATCGTAACTTTTAATATTACATAATTATCTTGTATCATTATTCATGATTTTTTGTTAATACGTAGTTTGGAAAGGTACCAACTGACTGTAACATTTTAAAACAGTCAACAAATATTAGTACAAAATGAAATTCAATGGGGTAATGCTCAATTTTTCTGAACCATTTAAGATAGGTATATATATGCTATACAGTGAAAATTTGTCTGGACAGAGACATTTCCACCAACTTTTTATCAAATTTCATCTGTAAATGGTTCTTGTAATGAGTCACGGATGGCAACAGGAAACCTGGATGAGATATCTTTCAGAACATTGTCAACCAACATTAGGATTAGACCCCATAACCTTCTGTATATTTTAGTGACAATATGGGGGACATTTTGAATTCAGATAATCCTATATTGTTATTTATTTTGAATAAGCCTATCATCAGAATTTCAATCCTATGCCTAATGATTTTTTGTTATTATTTTTAGTTTAAAATTAAACTATTTAACATTCAGCAATTATCTATATATTTTCAATCTGCTTCTAGATTTAAATTTAAATATATCAATATTTGGCATGATATAAGGGGTGGGCAAATGACGGCAAAATATTTTGACATCCCATGTGACAAGTATTTTCCAAGGCAATTTTGGCTGCTGAATCCAAATCGGTGAAATTTTTGTTCTGTGACGTCATTTTAAGTTGGTTCAGTGGCCATATTAAATCATAAATGGGAGTGCAATTTTAGAATCCACGGCCATGAAAACATATATTTTAACATATTGGACAACTAGTTCCAATATTCTTGCTTTTATGACAAAAAAGTCATAGTTGGCAGCCATTTTGAAAACCACTGAACCAACCTAAAATGACGTCACAGAACAAAAATCTCATCGGATTCGGATTCAACAGCCAAAATGGCCTTACAAAACACTCGTCACCAAAATTGTACCCCAATTTGCCCACTCCGAATGATATGAAAAAAAGCAAGCCATCCCCACCTACAATCATCATTAGAATCTTTGAAGATCCTGTTTTGAATCTGATTGAATCAAAGCAGGGAGATTATCTTTTGTTGTTATTTTAATTTGTGGGGGGGGGGGTGAATGGGGGTGGATGGCTGAATGGTTAGCATGTGCATGCTGTATCATAAGGTCTGCCTTGTTGATTTTCTCTGGGTGCTCAGGGTTTCCTCCCACTGCTAAAGACCCCTACGCTGCACAAGCGAATTGTTGAAATAAAATTTAACCATGTGTTCGTCCAGAAATGACCTAGTTTGTGTCGAGTTGATGTTAAACTCACTGTTTTGATTTTGTTTTCTTAGTTAAATAATCCATTTGAGAATATAAATGACGACGATTAGTTGTTATATGAATAATGTTTTTTGTTATTTCAGTTTTTTAGTTTATTTTTATGTTTACTATCTGTGATAGAGATAATCAAAACAGCGGGTGATGGAGAGAAATCGGCAGTACCAGATTCTTTATATGTTAGTAACGGAATACAAGCTGCTACTTTTGTAAGTATTAGATCTTTCTGAGACCAATCAACTCTGCCTAAATCTCAAAGCTTTTGACAATAGATCTATTAGATCTTTCTAAAAATCAATTGACTCTGCCCGTCTCTTGATACTTTTGTAAGTATTAGATCTTTCTGGAAACCAATCAACTCTGCATAACATCAGACAATTCTAAACAGTTCTGATAGCAATTATTGGAATTTTTTAGCTTTCAAAAAGTGTCAGTAAGGTCAATGTGTGCATGTCTAAATGAGGGTCTGTAATTAAGTATTGGATCTTTCTGATCATTTCTGCCTAACTCTCTAAGCCTTTGACTATAGACCTTCATATATTAGATTTTTCTAAAAAATCAATTAACTCTGCCCGTCTCTTGATACTTTTGTAAGTATTAAATCTTTCTAGAAACAAATCAACTCTGTATAACTCTTGACTGTTCTGAACGCAAATATTGGAATTGTTAAACATTAAAATGTCAATTCAATATTAGGAAAGAATGAATGCAATTAGGTTTAACATACTACTCTTCTGCACCAACTTGGCTATTAAGGATGCATGGGCAGCAACTGAATTACAACTGTCAAGCTTCCTTCATGTGCACGTCAACATGTGACCTATTTTTTTGTCCCATCCAAACAACTAGATGCAGTTTCTACCCAGGCCTTCTGTTCTGCACCACTGACAAGGCATCCTCCTTGCAGTGTTCCGTTTGATTAGAGCTAATCCCACTACCCCCTGCTGGACTGAGTGGGTATTATTGTCACTAATTATGACTGGTCAGTGGTCCTATTACTGACCAATCACTGACTTCGTTACAAAGGTATTACCTTTAAAACAGGACGTTTAATTAGGGCAACTGTGTTTACATAACGTTACGTCATGGCTGCACATTTTTTTTATGCTATATTAACCAGCACATAGCAGGATATTGCAGTAAAACTAATTGCGTGACTAACAAGGCTATCGGTATTGACGTAAAGTAAACACTACTGTATGGTAACGAACAGACTTTCAACATTTTTAATACCTTAAATCTTTGTCCAAAATATTAAGGAAGACCCAAGATTAAACGACGGACTGTCATGTTACTGTACGTAAGTGGTAGATTTGATTGAACGAGAAGAATAGACACACTTACTTAAAAGTTCAAGAATCCGAAGCCAATCCAGCAATGGCCAGAGAGGGATTTATCGGGCCGTTGCTTCAGGAATATGCTGGCAATACTAGCACTATTCATACTTTTACCTTGGTGTTGGCCGAGACAGTTTATTAAGAATTTTCGACATGGTTCCCCGTTCTCAGTAGGGCCTGGCAAGGGACAGCGTATTGTTGTTTGGACGAGCTCCCACATACACATTGGCTTGCACCTAAAAGAACCATTGGCAGTTGGAATTTGATGTAAGAGTGGGCCTTAGTGACATTAACTGGTCAAAATTTCCCTCATAGCACACTGGAGCAGAACAGTAAGACGTTAATCCCTTTTTTATTTCATTTCTACTGTATGGCATATGTCCATCTTCATTAGCCCAGTATAGGAGCAGAACAGTAGGACGTTAAACCCCATTTTATGTTAATTGCATTCATATAAAGAGGTTGATATAATTTATGACTTATAAAAAAAGTAGGACGTTAAACTCCATTTCATTTCATATTGCATTCATATAAAAAGGCTGATATAATTTATGACTTATAAAAATAATAAGAGCAGAACAGAAGGACGTTAAACTCCATTTCATTTCATATTGCATTCATATAAAAAGGTTGATATAATTTATGACTTATATAAATGATAAGATTAAAAGTTTACTGTGACAAATATTACAGGCTACGATACTAGATGAGGTTAACATCAAATGATAATTATTAATTAGGTCATAGACAATCACGTTTAAATATCATTTTAAAGGGACAGTCCCGTATTATACAGAGGCTTAAAAATAAAAGTCTGAGAATGTATGAAAATAAAACGCCAAAATATAGGGGAATGGTGTATATACCTTGTCTCAAAATTTCAACTCAAAATATTGAGTCATTTGGACGTGAACGCCAAAATTGCTTATCCGGACACGTAACCCTTTTAAGATTGATGGTCATTTTTTTCATTTGGTGACCTTATAATCGATTAACGTTTCTTGAGAGGTCTATACAGTGAATGACCCATTTACTGTACTTGATAACAATAGGTAAATTTTACCTACATATTATTTTTATAGAAAATAGTCTGGTTTTATCCAAATACTGTATGATACAAAGGTCTCCATTTCCAGATGCAGACTGTCAGGTTTAAGTTATTTACAAGCGTATCACAAAAATCGGGTTAGTTGATCGGCCTTAGATAATGGGTTTTAAATGATTTTAACACAAAATTAAGCAGTTTTATTCCCCAAAAAGTTATCGGGATTGGCCCTTTAAATCTAACGAGTCACAACTATCATTCCTAGTATTGTCGAATTTGCCGGTATATTCCAGGCTTGTCCGAATATAGATTGTCAAATACAACCATTGCTAAATGTTGTCTTGATTTTAAATTTTATAGATTAACGAAGATATGACAGACATTTTATAATCCAATTCATACAGTGTATCTCGGCCATCCGTTGGTTGATTAATGTGCTTGTCATGTGAATAGATGTCTAAAAAATAATTTATATAACATTTGAAGCCAGAAAGAAGACCTGTGATTTCTCTCTTACACATTAAAATGTGATTATTGATAAATGATATATGATAATCATCAGGGGGTTTGGTTATAAAGACAATTTTTTGTGGGGGAAAAAAATTAGATCTTAATGACAGACACATGTGTTGATACTGACTGATAACCTGAAAGTTACAGATTTGCTGTCCCAAAAAATGGCAGTATTGTGAACCAAAATTTACATCCAATCGTCAAATATAAAACTCATTTAGCATTTTCAAACATTTCATAAGTTATATAGTTTTGATCGAGTTAACAGACAAGATGATATAAAGTATAATATCTCTCGTGATGATAACATTTACAGGAGATTCACCTAGTAAAGGGACAATCTGTTTAATTTTACTTGATATGATAATAGATTTAATAAAGAGACACTACTAGATTTCAAAATGTGTGATGGCTTAGTTATTCAGGAATGTTTATATTTGTGGTAATGGCATCTGTTCAGAATGTGACATTCTACATAACAAATATTGTTTAAAGGTGGCGCATTATAGAAGATGAGATAAAGAGCTGGCAGTTCTCACTATAACAGTTATAAAATAAGCTAGATAATTTAAAGGGAATATGCTGAAAATTCTAAATCAAATTGCTCCACTCTGTACCGATTGAATTTTAGGCCCTGCCTCTATCATCAATGCTGAAGTCTGTACGATAAAAAACATAGTCGCGATTATCCATTTTTGAACACCAATATTTTTATGTGGACGTATCACGCCATTGCCACTATCCGTCCGGATGTCTGTCCACAATTTGTTCGTGGACACTCTACAGGTCACAATTTCTATCCAATTTTGACGAAAACTTTAAATATAGGTCAATCTCCAAAAGATATTGGTTACTTTCGATATTAGTATAGTATCGGATCATAACTTCATGTATTATGGCCCCCGATTGTACCAAAAATGTGGTATTTATCTTGTGGACACTCTAGAGGTCACAATGTTCATCTGATTTTGATGAAACTTGAAATGCAGCTTTATAACCTAAAGATCGTGATTTCTTTCTATATTATCACATATCAGATTGTAACGTCCTGAATTATGGCCCCTGGTTGTTCCAAAAATCTTGTTTTTGTTTTGTGGTTCTTCTAGATGTGACAATTATTATCTGATTAAAAAATAAAATTTGAATTTTCACCTGAATGAAAGTTGAGTTAAAATCCAAAACTCCCGGACTAAATGGCCGTTCCTAGTATGCAAATAGTGTAAAAAGTATATGATATCTCAACGTTGTGGACAATTTCTGGTCAGGTATGTTTGACAGTTTACATTGAAAAAATGTATGTTATTTGTGCCTGGGTAGCAGGCCCGTAGTCAGGAAGTTGTTTTTTTGGGGGGGGGGCAAAGATGTTTTTGGGAGGGCCACCCCCTGGCTACGGGCCTGCTGGGTAGTCCAATCTACTTTGGAAATACTGTTTGACATTTCGCTCAGTTTCCGCCCACCGCTAAAGATCCCTAGCGCAAGCGAATTATTAAAATAAAAATTGAAAACCATACGTTAGTCCCAAAATAACCTAGTTTGTGTCGAATGGACATTAAACCCCATCTCTCTCTCTCTCTCTTTTGACATTTTGCTTCTGCATGTGCTCATTTGTCTCATTCATTAAGGGCCGCATTACAAATTGTACGTGAGAGTCAGAGAGCATGTATAGAAACTGCTGTCGCCAAATGTTCATTATACTGTATCTAAATACCAGATACCAGTGTTTCCGTGGAAACAAAATAAATATTGATTGAAATAGACCAATATTAAATTATAATTCCTGTAATTAATGTTGAGATAGGGATGATATTGATTTAGCTAATTTATTACTATTACTTACCATTATAATTTTGACAAGTATATTATTATAGTATATGTTATCCAGGCATTTACTAAACTATGCATGGTCACACGTCATATTGCCAGGAAGATAAATAACTTGCTGAACATCCCCCAAGCTTTTTTAAGTGACCTTTTCTAAGACAGTTACATGTAGCGTTATTAAAACCTCATTGGTTTTCTTCGAGTCCCTCGGTTTCCTCCCACTACTAAAGACCCCTACGTGCAAGCGAATTATTGAAATACAATTTGACCATATTATGTTAGTCCAAAAATGACCTAGTTTGTGTTGAGTGGTTGTTAAACTCCATTTCTCTCTCTCTCTCTCTATTAAATGCTGCAGGTGTCCTAACCCATTTAATATCCCGACCATCAGCTATGTCCTAGATAGTTGATTGTAGGCCTTTCTAAATTATAATTTATATAATATTTGAAACCAGTAAACGGGCCTGCAACACACATGGGTCGGGGTTGATTGAACTCTTTACGTAATCCATCTTTAAATAGTTCTCTGCAGCGTTCTTTAAAGAAATTTGATATAATTGTCTCATCGAGATTATTGTGTATATTAGGACAATCTTATACTATATATAATATGATTACTATTAAAATGATATGTAGCCTAGTGACAGTAAAATGGTTGTCCAATAAATTTAAACATTGTATGAATGGTATTTAAAGTTGACCAGAGATAAAGAGATCTTTGATGTGTATTTGTACTGTTCTAGATGAGTGAGCTATTTTTTGTAATACCAGGTATATTGGTGTCACCTATAGTCCAAGTACTTTGACACACTTTCAGACAAGACTCTTCTTTATTTGTTTTGCAGTAATATTTCCCTTAATTAATGTCAAATTGTTTGATTTGATTCGACAGTTGGGTTTTCCATGGTATATTATGATCATATTACTCCCATACTTAAACAACTTCACTGGCTTCCCATGCCATATCGTATTCAATTTAAGATTCTTTTAACTGCCTATAAATGTTTTCATGGCTTAGCCTCATCTTATTTATGTCATCTAATTGAAAAACAAACAAATGCTCACAGTCTCCCTAGTTCAAATGACATTTATTGTCTCAAACCAAGATCTGCTAGAATGGTTACATATGGTGAAAGATCGTTTTCCTTTCTAGCCCCAAACCTGTGGAATGATTTAAAACCATCTGGTTCTGATCCTGATATTCGTTCCAGCCCTTCAGTACAATCTTTTAAATGTGCTCTTAAAACTTACTTATTTAAAAAGGCTTTTAATTAGATATATATTATTTTATTATATTGCATCTTTTTGTAGTCTTTTAGTTGTTTTATATATTTTCTGTTTTACTGGTATATGATTGTAAAGCGCTTCTGAACACCGTTGGTGGAATTAGCGCTATATAAATGTTTTAATGATAATAATAATAATAATAATAAAAATAATATTATTATTTTGTTATATTAGAGATACAATTTGGGAGATTAGATAAAGAGCTGACAGTTCTAACTATAAAAGTTAAAAACTAGATAATGAAAAGAAAATTTGATGAAAATTTCAGTCATATTGATCCACACAGAACCGAGAATTTAGCGATTGAATTTTCGGCCTAGCCTTGCATCATCATTACTTAAATTGATACGAAAAAAAAACATAGTTTCGATTATCCATTTCATAATTAAATCATATTATGATAGTTGAGCAACAAATCGGATCCTGATCCAGGAAATATCGCAGACTAGGGATGACATCGAAATTTGATTACGGTCTGGATAAGTTAATTAATGTCGAATTAATAATTAAGATAACATTTCAAGCCTAAAAAAAGACCTGCAATAGGCAGATGTAGCGCTTGCATAATGTATGTTTAATTGATGTCACCACCCCTGTCTGTCGGCGGCTCCATTTGTCTACATTTAGCCGGTTGAATTTCTTCTTCATTATTTTGCTGTATATTTTCCCTAATGGAATAAATGCCAAATTGAATATATGGATAATTTCAAAGTATATTTAGTTTGTTTATATTCCTAAATGCTCTAATAATAATTTAGATAACATTTGAACTTTGAAGCCATAAACAAAATCTGCCATAGACAGATTTAAGTCCCCCTGCACTTACTATTAAAGAGCAGCAACATGATGATTTCGCTCTTGTATCCTTAAAGATACATTATGGCAGATTGGATAAAAAGAGTTGTCAGTTCTCATTATAAAAACTAGATAATGTAAAGGCAATTTGCTGAAAATTTTAGTCAAATTGATCCACTTTGAACCGAGAATTGACCGATTAAATTTCCGCCTAGCCTTGATCATCATTACTTAAGTCGGTACAACAAAAAGCTTAGTCTAGATTATCCCGTAAAGGAAAGTTATGTGGCAAATCGGATCATAATCCAATTAAGATCACAGGCTAGCGATGCCATCGAGAATTGGTTATGGTCTGGATAAGTTAATTAATGTCTAATTAATCATTTAGATAACATTTCAGGTCTAAAGAAAGACTTGCAATATGCAGATTTAGCTCTTGAATAATGTATCTTTAATCTTTATTTTGTTTCACACTAACACTATATATAATAATAATAATAATAATAATCGCATCATTTTACAAGGGTAGCAAATTAGGCCCTTGGCACAGATCGTGCGAATGATTTCGATCATTACTGCAGGAAGAAACCGAAGAACTCGGGGGGAAACCTGCCTGATCGGACGGAAGACCGAATATCCCTCTCACTTACAACGATAAAGTCCATGCCCTGAGCTTGGATTGAACCCTCGTTGCATTGGTAAGAAGCCGCCTCTCTATCGCCACGGCTATCCGACCAGCTGCTGGAATAACAATCACTGGTTTGTTAACATGCAACGTTTCGACGATGATACACTTGTCTTTATCAAGCAGATGATGCCACTTAAAGAAGTTAAAGATGTTTATTTTGTTTATTTTTTCAGTTGTTTGCAACATTTATTATACAGTTTGAGAGATTTAAAGGGTTAATTACCTCAGGAATATTATTTATATTTTGGCTTCTCACCTTTATAGCATCAATAATACCATTTTATAGTAAAATAATTCAAGAGGTAAGTACACGTGTATCATTTATTTATGTCATCTACCCTAATTATCTGGCATTTCATTTCAAAATAATTTGTCTGAGTATTTATGCTCATTGATGCTGTTAGGTAAAGATTGTCTGACTATTGTTAGCCAGCGACCCTCAGGCCCCAACATTGAAAGGGCCCAAAATAAATCCTTCATTAACAAATTTTATTTTTGTGAGTGTGTATGGCAATTAACCGAATGTGGTCCCTTTTTCGTTGTTGATTCAAGGGCCCCAGTGACATTTTCAACAAGGGGCCGATGAAAACTAAGCTCTGCGTGCCCGTTTTTGGTTGCTGAGAATGTTAAAGGTTCTGCCCCATACCATCATGGCCTAATTCTACTTCTAGGATTTCTTTCATTTTTCATGAAAAAAAAAATCTTGTAATTCTGGAATGACTAGAATAGTTAAATAACATTTCAAAATGTATTTCTTATGAGATTTTGATTTTATTTTCAGGAATATGATACGGATGTATTCCGCTTTTCCCTGTTCTATATATACTTTACATTTGTATTCATCGAATTAATATTATCATGTGTTGCGGAAAAAACACACAGAAATGGCTACCATGTGCTGGGCTTGGTAAGTTATGCTTTAAATTTTTGTGTTTTATGTAAATTGTGAAGGAATTATGGAATTAAGCCAGAAATATTTTATGTTACTTTTTCTTGACACAATGGGAATTCAGGGCAAAAATGAGTCCTGATTCTTTTTGATTATTTAACTATTTGGGGAATTGTTTCTCATTTTATCAACCATAAGAAACTATGATTTAAACTGCATTTTGTGTTTTATGTCACATCCTGTCCTCATTAGCCAAGTAGAAACAAAAAAGTTGGATGTTTGACTTGATCTCATTTAATTTGATGAGTCAATCTAAAAAAAGGGGGGGGTGGTGGATGGCTGAATGGTAAAGCATGTGCGCGCTGTATCATAAAGAAAGCCTGTCATTGAGTCAACTAGCATGGTTTTGAATTCCTGGTTGTTCGTGACAAGGAGTAGGATTGACCTCTCATCTCTTGTGGGTTTTCTCTGGGTCCTCGGTTTCCTCCCACTGTGTCGAGTGGACGTTAACCCTATTTATCTCTTTCTGTCCTTTCATTAGCCCAGTAGGAACCAAAAAGTTGGATGTTGTACACAATCTCATTTAATTTGATCTAAAAAAAACCCACTGAATATTTGGTTGCTCTTCTCAAAATCTTTTAGTTGAAAATTTGATGAGTTGAAGTACGAACTGAGTGATTTGATGATATATTTGCACTAGAACACAGGTAATTCATATCCCATTTATGCACCCATTTTTGTCGTAATAAATTAGTGACAGGTGATCTCCCTGCCCCCCCCCCCCACGTAAATTGTGACTTGCATTAAATATGTTATTGCATAAAATCTGATTAAATCCGCGCTCATCTATAAAAATGTTGAATTTTTTCTATTTTACAGAAAGCCTCACCAGAACAAAGTGCATCTTTTTTAAATCGCTTAGTTTTTCATTGGATAAATCCGTAAGTACATAAGCATTTTAAATATTTGAACCCTGAACTGGTTGTATACGATGTATACACTTCTTCTTGCTCTTCTATGGGGCGAACACCCTTCTTACAAACTTGGGATGTTCTCTTGACAATTGAGGGGTTGGATTGGTGAATAGTTAGCCCGTGTGGATTGTATCATAAGTCATCATTGAGTCAATTCGTGTGGTTTCAATTGCCCAGTTGAACGGTTAGCGTGTGCACGCTATATCATAAAGTCTGCCATTAAGTCAACTGCCTCCGTCTGCTAAAGACCCCCCACAAGCAAGGAAATTATTGAAATAAAATTGAACAATATGTTATTCCCGAAATAACCTGGTTTGTGTTGAGTAGCCATTTAACCCCATTTCTCTCACTCAGTCTTCCTGGACATTTGCACATAGATTGATGTACCTTGACTTTCGATATGACATCACCATTCCAAGATGTCTTCGATGACGTCGTGCCCAGTTATTTCATGCTCAGATTGAATAGATTTCTAATAATTGTTGCCGTTGCTATTTCGCTTGCCTGACAAGTACAGCTGTCTACTCGTTCGGATAAGACCAAAAACTGAGGTCCCATGTACACATCGGTGTTTTCAAGAAAGAGATCCCTTGACAGTTGGCATTTTATATAAGAGTAGGCCGTAGCCCTTCTTCATTATCCCAGTCCGGAGCAGAACAGTATGTACATTAAACTCCATTTCAATTCGTTATTGCTCTTGTTTAATTTGAATTCTTTGATTATTACATTTCAGACTTATCTTCACTGGTTATAAGAAATCTTTAGTAGAAGATGACCTTTTTGAGCTTCATCCTAGAGATCAAAGTTCAAATTTTGTGCCATATTTTTACAACAAATGGACAGATGAACTGGAGAAAGCGAGAAAGCTGAATGAGTAAGTATGAATAAAATAAAACCAAGTACGAACAATCCAAACCATAAAACAAAATTTGAATTCCTAAAAAAACAAAAAACGGTATAGGCGAAATAGTGTCATCAGCATATGGACTGTTCACCGTGTAAAAAATAATATACAAGGATGTCGTAAAAGGTTATTTATAAATTCTTTCAATTCAAAATTTGACCCATGAAAAATTAAATCTACATATATTTGTTGGAGTAAGTATGGAACATGTATTGGTCCCATGTACACATTTGTGTGCATGTAAAAGATCCCTTGGCAGTTAGAATTCGATATAAGAGTAGGCTGTGGTGACGCTGTTAAACTCCATTTCATTACATTTCCGCAGTACTCTCAGATGTTTTTTTTAAAAATTGATCCTAAATGATAAAACCCCTTTAACTAAAGAGTCTCATTCATTATTTTTGCAGGATAATTAAAAGGAAGGCAAACACATCTGTACAATTCTCTATGAATGGAGGGGGACAGATCCAGTCATCTAATTCTAACAACACAGAAAGAACACCTCTACTTCCTGCTAAAGAGGTGGAAATAAAAGGAGTAGCAGATAAAGGCCCCAAATTAAAGGAAGCCTCACTTTTGAAAGTTCTTGTGAAAACATATGGTCCTACTCTGTTGAAGGCTCATGCATGTAAATTTATCTACGATTTATTACAGTTTGTTAGTCCAACTTTATTAAAGTAAGTCTATTTATCATACGTGCATTTTTGGACCAGGACCCGATCGGGACCATAACGGGTACTCATCTTATCGTTCTGGTTGTTGTTCTTGGCCGCGAAACTGGAGCAATTGGTTGCTAAGTGAGTAAGACACTGGCTTGCAAGCCTGGAGGGAGAAAGTTCATCAGGGTTCCCCATGTCAGTGGTGCAAGACAGAGGGCCTTAAAAGGACAGCTGTCTGCTGGTCATTAGGATGAGTAAGACACTGCCTGGAAGGAGAAAGTTCATCAGGGTTCCCCCATGTCAGTGGTGCGAGACGGAGGGCCTTAAAAGGACAGCTGTCTGCTGGTCATTATGATGGTACGAAAAACCAAGGTCCCGTTAACACATTGGTGTGCACGTAAGAGGTTCCTTCCCAGTTGAAATTTGATATAAGAGTAGGCCGTAGCGCTGTTATCCGAGCAAACTCATAGCACACTGCATGTGATGTATGCCTGTCTTCATTACCCCAGCCGGAGCAGAAGAGTGAGATGTTAAACGTCATTTCATTTTATTTTGGGGGTGAAACCTATCACTAAATGCCTAAGGCTTTGCTACTCATCTTATTCGCCAATTCATTTAATGCCAACTTAAAACTTTACATGCTTGTCCCTTGGACAATTGGGCATCAATTGGTAGATTTCAAAATGGCTGCGATGATGTCCTCCTCACACTAGGGATCTGGTATCCTTTAACTTGGTTGTTTTGCAGTTTAATTAATATAATAGCCTTTAATTTCAAAACATCCTTTTATAATTGATAATAACCTTTAAATTTCAAAAATGGTTTAATTAGTACTATGGCTTAATTTAATGGTACACCATTTAATTTCTGCTCAGCTTGTAATTAAAGGCTTTAGATAATTAAATGGGTCATCCATTTCTAAACCCCTCTCTATAAAATTAAATGGTGTGCCATTAAATTAAGCCATAATACTAATTAAACCATTTTTGAAATTTAAAGGGTTATTATCAATTATCAAAGGATGCTTTAAAATTAAAAGGCTAATATATTAATTAAACTGCAAAACAACCAAGTTAAAGGATACCAGATCCCTAGTGTCAGTTCCTGGCACTTTCTGGTCCATAGTCCACTTGTTTTTGTTAAGAAAACTAATAATGCTATATTTTAAGGCTACAAATGGTTACAAATCTTTTCTAATTCTGTGTTATATCCAATCAGACATACATTTAATTATGAATGATTCCAGCTGTGTATTACTAGGATCAAGTTAGGTATAGTTGACAGTGGGATGTACGACATCCCAGGCCCTATAAGAGCCACGATGGCCCATGAAGTAAGGCACTGGCTCACTTTCACAGTTTCTCGGTTTCCATTCCTGGTTTTCCCTGCCTGATTTCCCCGTTTCGTTAGAGCTGGGTGGAGGACCTTGCCAGAAAATACATCTCTAAATATTACTGTTTTTATTCCAGCGTTTTGATAGCGTATACCAGTAACCATGCAACAGAACCAGAATGGAAGGGCTACGTTTACGCTTCCTCTTTCTTTGTTGTGGCTATCGTCCAATCAGCTTTCTTTCATCAAAATTTCCATATTGGTATGACATTAGGAATGCGAGTCAAATCTTCCGTTATTTCAGCTATTTATAGAAAGGTAAGGTTATCTTATATAATTACTGCTATATATAGAATGGTCAGGTTATCTTACTCAAAATTATTGGACTTATATTAACTAAACTATAGCATTTTATAAAACTTTTGCTGTGTATATGTATCAAATACATCAAAAAGAAACTATGTGCAAAGTTTTTTGTTTTTGGATCAAAAAAATTTATCTTAAACAGTGATTGAAAGTATAGTAAATTCTTAATTTAAGTCTGAGAATGCTTTGTGAACCCGGGGCCAGGATATATCCATTGATGAGAAGGAGATTAGAGTAACAATTTAAAAAGCTCATTTCTTGATTAATTTCTGGATATTTTCTAGGCAATAACAATAGACAGTGAGGCTAGGAAAGCATCAACTGCTGGTGAAATAGTCAACCTGATGTCCGTGGATGCTCAGAGACTACAGGATATAACAGGATATCTATGGATGATGTGGTCCGCTCCGTTACAGATTATACTGGCTATGTATTTATTGTGGGGAACTCTGGGACCGTCTGTTCTTGCTGGTCTCGGTGTTATGATACTACTGATGCCCATCAATGGTGTGATTGCAGCCAAGTTGCGAAAATTTCAAATAGCACAGATGAAGTTAAAAGATAAAAGAATTAAACTCATGAGTGAAGTACTGAATGGCATGAAGGTAAAACTAGAGTGATTTAGGGTCAATGAAATTAAATGGTGTTTAACATTCTACTTTTGTGCACCGACTGGGCTAATATGAAGATGTGTACATGAGGCAAATTTTGTTCAGACAGCAGTGTGCAAGGGCATAATCTTATTTTGGATACGTGCACATAAATGTATACTTAATTGACATCAGTTTTTCATCCCTCTGAATGACTATACACTTGATTTATAGACAGCTCACATTCTGTGTAGATCAGTTAAGCTTCCATCGGAAATCCTAATTATTAAGACAGCGAGAGAGAGAAAGAGAAATTGGGTTTAACATCCACTCAATGCAAACTAGTTTATTTCGAGAATTTTATTTCGATAATTCGCTTGCGCGTAGGGGTCTTTAGCTTTGGGAGGACACAGGAGTACCCGGAGAAAACTGACGGGGCTGGACAGACGACCCTTCTCCTTGTCATGTACAACCTGGGGATTCGAAACCACACCAGTTAACTCAATGACATGCCTTATGATACAGCACCATTAACCATTCGGCCATCCAACCCCCCAGGAAAGTGAGAACTATTATTTAAATTTGTTTTGCCTAAATGATATAATATACCGTTTATTTAGGTATAGTTCTTTTAATCATGTGATTTAAATGGAGATATGTTGTTTATTTTCAAGGTGCTGAAACTGTATGCCTGGGAGTTATCCTTCCAAGAAAAGATCTCAGACATCAGAAATCAAGAATTAGATATTTTAAGAAGATCTGCTTATTTAAATGCATTTGGTACTTTTACATGGACATGTGCTCCTTTCCTGGTGGGTTTTTAAACTTCTATTAAATTTTTTTTTTCTTCTAAACTTATATTAAAATTCATCTACTACCCTCCATCTAATTTAACTACCAATACTATCACCATCATCTAATATAACTACTGTCACCATCATCTAATATAACTACCATCCCAATCATCTAATTTAACTACCATCCCCATCATCTAATATAACTACTGTCCCCAGCATCTAATATAAATACTATCCCCAGCATCTAATATAACTACCATCCCCATCATCTAATATAACTACTATCCCAATCATCTAATATAACTACTGTCCCCACCATCTAATATAACTACTATCCCCATCATCTAATATAACTACCATCCCCATCATCTAATATAACTACTGTCCCCATCATCTAATTTAACTACTGTCCCCACTATCTAATATAACTACTATCCCCACCATCTAATATAACTACTGTCCCCACCATCTAATATAAATACTATCCTCATCATCTAATATAACTACTGTCCCCATCATCTAATATAACTACTGTCCCCATCATCTAATATAACTACCATCCCCATCATCTAATATAACTACCATCCCCATCATCTAATATAACTACTGTCACCACCATCTAATATAAATACTATCCTCATCATCTAATATAACTACTGTCCCCATCATCTAATATAACTACTGTCCCCATCATCTAATATAACTACCATCCCCATCATCTAATATAACTACTGTCACCACCATCTAATATAAATACTATCCTCATCATCTAATATAACTACTGTCCCCATCATCTAATATAACTACTGTCCCCACCATCTAATATAACTACTGTCCCCATCATCTAATATAACTACTATCCCCACCATCTAATATAACTACCATCTCATCATCTAATATAACTACTATCCCCATCATCTAATATAACTACTGTCCAGACCATCTAATATAACTACTGTCCCCACCATCTAATATAACTACCATCCCCACCATCTAATATAACTACTGTCCCCATCATCTAATATAACTACTGTCCCCATCATCTAATATAAATACTATCCTCATCATCTAATATAACTACTGTCCCCATCATCTAATATAACTACTGTCCCCATCATCTAATATAACTACTGTCCCCATCATCTAATATAACTACTGTCCCCATCATCAAATATAACTACCATCCCCATCATCTAATATAACTACTATCCCCATCATCTAATATAACTACTATCCCCACCATCTAATATAACTACTGTCCCCACCATCTAATATAACTACTATCCCAATCATCTAATATAACTACTGTCCCCATCATCTAATATAACTACTGTCACCACCATCTAATTTAACTACTATCCCCATCATATTTATTGCACAAATAGTATCAGGATTTAAGGGTATTGGATTCCTGACTGGAATGACCCTGGTTCAAATCCCGGCGATGTTTTGCCATTTACCATTCTGTTCACACTTTGTCTGTTAAACCTTGAAAATCAGATAATTATTGCTATCTAAGTTTTAGGTTACTTTCCCATTCACATTTAGACTTTAAAACTTTGTGATTACAATACAGAAGCTCTATAGAAAATTGTTAGATTTTTTTTATAATTGCTCACCTGGATGCATTTTATGGCCGTATTAGGGTGGCTGACAAGCATTCGTCTATGTTTCAGAGATGTATTGTAGATAAAGCATTAGGAGGGATACCCGGCTAAATATATAACTATTTTAATTTGTTTCAGGTTACCTTAGCAACATTTGCTACTTATGTATTATCCTCAACTGAGAATTATCTAGATGCTCAGAAAGCCTTCGTAGCTCTATCTTTGTTTAATATTCTACGATTTCCTATGACTTTGTTGCCCATGTTGATGTCCTTTATTGTACAAGTAAGTCGAGATATTTACTACTAGAGTCTAACATACACACTATAATCATTTTGGTACGTCTACATGGAAATGGGGATGTATATGTTAAATTTCAGTAATTTCTGTTAATAACTTTCAAGAGTTATGTCTCTTTATCAAAGTCATAATTTTTTTTTTACTACTAGGGTCTAACATACACACTATAATCATTTTGGTACGTCTACAGTAATTTCTGTTAATAACTTTCAAGAGTTATGTCCCTTTATCAAAGTGGATGACCATCTACATTATCCCAGTTGGAGTAGATCAATAGGTCGTTTAACTCTATTTCATTTCATTTATTGTTTTTTTTTCAATTAATATCTAATCATGACTAACACTTCAGCAGTATTATTGGTAACTATATATATCTGTATTTGAAGATATTTAAAGTGTCTGACTCTGATATCCTATTATTATATATTGTTTATTACAGGCTAATGTATCTATTGGTCGTATTGGAAAGTTTTTACGTCATGGAGATCTAGACACTGATAATGTTTCAAAAGACAGTTCTTATGGTATGTATACATTACCCAGGTGTCGTTTTATTGATCCAGTGCCAATCAGAGTTTTAAGAAGCATCTTGAAATTGGCCCTGTCCATCTCCGTCAACTGGCGTTGTTTTGAATCCCCGATTATACGTGGCAAGGAGTAGGGTCGCCTGTCCAACCTTGTGGGTTTTCTCTGGGTTCACTGCTTCCTCCCACTGCTAAAGACCCCTATGCTTAATCGAATTATTGCAATAAATTAAAGCACATGTTAGTCCCTAAATGACCTAGTTTGTGTCGATGTAAAACACCATTTCTCCTCTCTCTATGTCCATCTCTCTGAACTGCTTTTGTTTCCAGAGTACACATCATTATCAAATCAAGAAACTTTATACACACATCAACCCATTATGTTAGTGTCTTTTGATGTTGAGAGGGGTTGTGTTGCCGGCCGAATTAACACGTCAGATTATAAGGTCTGGGGGATTGAATGAATGAATGGTTTAATAGTGCTCGCTGTATCATAAGGGGTGTCATGGAGTCAACAGCTGTGGTTTCGATTCCCCGGTTGTACTTGACAAGGAGTAGGGTTGCCTGTCCAACCTCGTGGGTTTACTCCTGGTACTCTGGTTTCCTCCGACTGCTTAAATCCCAAACGTAATGTTTAGTGAGCGTTAAACCACATTTCTCTCTCTCTCTCTGCCATCAAGTCAAGTGTCATGGTTCCTATATTGCTTACTTGTATGTGACGAGGATGAGGGCCATCTGTACATCCCAGGTGCTTGTCTCTGTGTTCTAATTACCTGCCACAACTAAAATCCCAAATGAATTATTGAAATAAAATTGAACCATTTGGTTGTCCCGGAATGACCTGGTTTGTGTCGAGTGGATGATAAACTCCATTTTTATTTTTTCGTTTTTAACTATTTGATATATTATATTAATTAACTCATATACTTTTAATAGCTGATGTCATCCATGTTGAAGATGGAACATTTACATGGGACAAAACAGCTGTGAAGCCTACTCTTAAAAAGTAAGAATAAATTTTATAGGAAATAACTTTGATACAATCTATTTGAATATGAATCATTATTTACTAAGAAATTAATATAAATAATTTTGTAGTAGAGTAGTGTACATTTGTTACTAATTTTTTGATATATCAATTTTCATTGATATATTTATTATGATAGAGGTTGACTAGGCATTACCTGAATTGGTAGTGTAGTGCCAACAGTCCTATGCTACTCTATGGCTAAACCCGCCTTATACCCTAAGACCTTGTGGGTTTTCTCCGGGTCAATTGCTAAAGACCCCTACGCGCTAGCGAATTTTTGAAATAAAGTTAAAACAATATGGTAGTCCCGAAATGACCTAGTTTGTGTCGAGTGGACGTTAAATCCCATTTCTCTCTCTTTTTCTCTCTCTCTCTCTCTATCCTAATTTTCAGCCTCAGGGCAGTCCGGGACCTGGTGTAGATGACACCTACCCAAAACTCTAAACAAAGTGACCAAAATATTTTTGTAAAGCAATGACATTTATTTTATGTTTTTTTATTGAACAGCATCAACTTGAGAGTACCACAAGGTAAACTGGTAGCAGTAGTTGGTCAGGTCGGAGCTGGAAAATCATCTATTGTGTCCGCCATCTTGGGAGAAATGGAAAAACTAAAGGGGAAAGTCAATGTTAAGGTAGCAAGTCGCATGGATTATCTTTGTATAATAGTTTGTTTGGTGTTTATGTATGATTGGGGGTTGGAATGGCCTAGTGGTCTAGAGTGACGCGCTTCGACCCTCTAGCTGGCCGGTCACCACTGGCTTGCAGCTGTGGTTATGAGCCCTGGTGTGAGCGTATGTGGCATGGAGATAGGGGCGCCTTCTCAACCTCGTTGGTTTCCTACGGGCACTCCGGTTTCCTCCCACGGCTAAAGACCCCTACGCGCAAGCGAATTATTGAAATAAAATTAAAACCATATGTTAGTCCCGAAATGACCTAGTTGTGTTGAGTGGACGTTAAACCCCATTTCTCTCCCGTTTATATATGATACATCACAGAGCTCCATTCGTTTCTATACGTTAGTATATAATATGTATTCAGTTAGTTTCTATGGTTTTAATTTTTCTATGCTACCGGTACATTAGTATATCACATGTATTCAGTAAGTAATATTGTAGGCCTAATGTGAAATGAATTGGGGTTTAACGTGGGGAAATTTTGCCTGGACAGCGGTGACTCTTATCAAATTTATCATATCTTTGCCCTGCACTACTGACGAGGAGGAATCACTCTGTAAAATCCTGATGAACTTTCTCAGCCAATGCAGGGATCAAACATGGAATCTCTAGACTGTTAAACCAATGTTTTATTCACTGAGCCACTGTGGCTCCGCAGACCTAAGGGGGTTGGCATGGCCTAGTGGTCTAGAGTGCTGCGCTTCGACTTCTAGCTAACCCGCCACATCTGGCTTGCAGCTGTGGTTTTGAGCCCTGGTGTGAGCGTATGTGGCATGGAGATAGGGGCGCCTTCTCAACCTTGTGGGTTTCCTCCGGGTACTCCGGTTTCCTCCAACTGCTAAAGACCCCTACCTGCAAGCGATTTATTTAAATAAAATTAAACCACATGTTAGTCCCGAAATGACCTAGTTGTGTTGAGTGGACGTTAAACCCCATTTCTATCTCTCTGTAGACCTAGTGTGTTGATTTTTACGTCTCAGTATTATAGTATTGTATGTGTGTGTGTTTTTACAGGGATCTGTAGCCTATGTACCACAAGAAGCTTGGATACAGAATGCTACTGTAACAGATAATATATTATTTGGTTCTGGAATGAATACTAGAAGATATGACGATATATTAGATGCATGTGCATTAAAACCTGATCTAGAAATATTACCAGGGGGAGATCAAACAGAAATTGGTGAAAAGGTAGGAACATCAATTAAAACTGTTTCTGTTTCCATTTTAAATACCATAGACATACAGATACTGGAGCAAACTTCATGGTCTTCAAGAGCTATCTTGGTCTACAAGAGCTGATGTCATGGTCTTTAAGCTTAATTCATGATCTACATGTACAAGAGTTAAATTTGTGGTCTTCAAGACTTGTACCCCATAAAAACTGTGTTCTGTTAATGTGTTTCCGATCGATAAATGCCACTTCAACGTCAATATGGGGATGTGGCAGTTAAGTGTGTTCGTTTGATTAGTAAACTTGAAGATAAATATATAAGAGTGTGTAATAATTTAACCTTTCTCGTGATATTGGTTATTGTTATGTCAATCTATGTAAATAGTTTCAATATGAATTTTATATATATTGATCTTAAGTTTACTAAATGTGTTCGTCAGATTAGTAAACTTGAAGATAAATATATAAGAGTGTGTAATAATTTAACCTTCCACGTAAATGGTTTCATTATAAATTTCATATATATTGATCTCCAGTTTACTAAATGTCATTGTGCTTGATAACGATAAGAGGATACTTGTCGAAACGTCGTGCTTTAGAATAAACTAGTGATTGTATCCCATAAAAACTGTGTTCTGTTAATGTGTTTCCCGATCGCTAAATGCCACTAAAAGATTACTAAATGTCATTGTGCTTGATAAGGATAAGAGGATACTTGTCGAAACGTCGTGCTGTTAGAATAAACTAGTTATTGTGCTCCATATAAACTATGTTCTGTTAGTTCAAATGTTGCTTTATTTAACATTATATGCCAAATCACAGGGATCAATCCTTTAGAACTTCCAGGGAAACCAATGCCCATATCATATTGGGCAGTGGAATAATCAGGACTGTCATGAGTGCAGGCGGGGTTTCCAAGGATGTGAGCTAAGTTTCCAAGATTATTCCTGGTCATAGATTGGCATGCTGTCATTGGCCATTGAAACACATTTTATTACTGTGTTCAAACCAAGTTTCTTCATAGCTTCACATGTGATCAGTCTGGTGTGGATATTATCAATTTAACCGGAGAAGGATGTGTGAATAGATGCTAATCCAAATCTAGCATGTTTTAAATTTCCTATCAATGGCTGATATTTGTCTCTATTTTAGGGAATCAATCTGAGTGGAGGACAGAAACAGAGAGTTAGTTTAGCTCGAGCTGTTTATAATAATGCTGATATTTATCTTCTTGATGATCCACTCAGTGCTGTCGACTCACACGTAGGAAAACATATCTTTGAAAAGGTCATCGGTGAGAAGGGTGTATTGAAGGATAAGGTATGAACAGTAAAATAATTATAACTAACATATGCGGGGCCGTCTTCCTATCACTTTCAATAAAAACAAAATGTTCACCATACAAAAATATTGTTTTGAAGTACTGGTTAGCTTGTTTTATGGGAGACCGGCAACAGAGAGAGAGAGTTTAATGTCAACTCGACATAAACCAGGTCATTTCGGGACAAACATATGGTTTAATTTTTTTCAAAAGTTCGCTAGTATGTAGGTTTTTTTAGTAGTGCCCCCGAGGTTGGACAGGCAACCCTACTCCTTGCCACGTACAACCGGGCATTCGAAACCATGTCCGTTGAATCAATTATAGGCTTTATAATATAGCATGCATGCTAAGCATGCAATCATCCACCCGCCTACCCCCAACCGGCAAAAGAAATGCAAGAATAATAACTGGTGATTTGTTTCCAGTACTATCACATAATAAATGAAATATAATGTCATTTACTAATGAAATTCTGTTTCATGTTTTTCACTTTTTAGACAAGAATCCTAGTAACGCATGGTGTACATTGGTTACCGATGGTAGATAATATTGTGGTTGTTATAGACGGAGAAATATCGGAAGTTGGATCCTATGATGAATTATTAAGTCATGATGGGGCGTTTGCTCAGTTTTTAAAGACATATCTAACAGAAGGCGCTCAATCAGAGGAGGATGAAGACCCTGAAAGTGAGTTGTTCGGTAACTTAGTGAAAACTTGCACTGCACAGTTAAAGGAACAGTGCATGGTTTGCATTTTAGGGAAAATCAATTTATCATGGCTTAATCTGCCTAATTAGTAGTCCGGGGCCTGTTTTATGAAATTTTAACTGAAGATAAAATCCAAATTTTAGTTGATACTTCAATTTTGATTGTAAAAGCACTAAAAAATATCTAATATTATACAACCAAATTATTAAAATTATGAAACCGGTCCGAGATTGATTAATTAACCTATAATCAAAATTAAACAACATCAAAACATTGAATCTAGGTAATCTCCTGGTTTGGATTCAGTTGGATTAAAAAACGTTCCCACGAAAACGATGGCAGTGGTCTTCCATAATCAGGAACTTCTTGTAACTCTATATTACAAGAATGTATTGAAATTCATGGAAAATGAATGGCATCAGGCAGTATTTACAACTTTAAACAATTTCTGTCACATTTGAAAGACCTGATTTTGGGACTTAAATCAAAGTTTAAAAAATTATAGAATTTGGCATACTTTGTAGTATTTACTTATAATTCATGACATAGCTTTTCATTTTATTCATTTTTTAATCCTATCAAATTCTTTTTTCTTGCCTTCATCCTCCCATTTCATGATGGTCGTAATTTCATTGTCTGATAAATGTGTTATTTAAAATATTTTCAGTCCAACAGATAAAAAGTAAGATACTTGAGAGAGTTGATTCCGTTACGTCTGATGGTGCCACATCGGCAGATGAAAAAGAGCGAAAAAGAAAATTAAGGTTGGTTTTACAAAGTCAGACTTTGAAGAGTATATAATTAATATATAATTTTTTTATATAAATAATTTTATGTTTTGCAAAAAAAAAGGATTTACAATTTTTAAGTTTTTAAATATTATATTTATCTTTTATTTACCTCAATTGTTTATTTTTTTATATTTTTTTTTTTACAAAAATAAGAATGTGTTTAATATTATGGTATCATTTGATAAATTGCTTTGGGTGTTATTTTTTTATCAGTTTAACAAAATCACCAGAAAGACTAATCAGACAGAGAAGTCGAGTATCAGAAACTATTCCAGAAGTACCCAAAGATAAAATACCAAAAGAAGGCGAAAGATTAATTTTAGACGAAAAATCAGAGACTGGAAAAGTAAGTTTGATTCGTAAGCGCAGTTAGTAAAAAGCCATATGCCATCATCTAAAGTAAAGTAGGTAATTAGGGGAGGGTCACATTAATTTCAATATATATATACTTGTAGATTTATGTCAATCTCATTCAGAGCGTATTCATATTTTATGAGTATATGATTTTTCATTGGGGTCCAAATTTATGAGAAGTCAAATTTAATTACAACAGTATATGTGAGTGTTCATTCAGTTCTGTTTTGAATTCAGTCTAGTGTGAATTAAATATACAACTACTTCTTGATTTACCAGTGTTGACCGATTAATTGACAATGAAATTGACTACGGAAGAACTTACATATCAGACAATTAGGGATTTTTGAGAATAAATACAGTTCGATTAGTTTTTATGTGGAAAATAAAATATATATGAAATAAATAAACCTGGAATAATGCTTAAAATGAATAAATTGATTTTACTAATCTGACTTTTTATGTGGAAAATAGTATATATATGAAAAATAAAAAAATGAATAATGCTATTAATAAATAAAATATTGATATTACTAATCTGATTTTTTGTGGGAAATAGAATATATGAAATAATAAAAAAAAAAAAATGCTAAAAATAAATAAATTGATAGAACTAATCTGAGTTTTTATGTTGAAAATAAAGTATATATGAAAAATAAAAAAATGAATAATGCTATTAATGAATAAATTGATTTTACTTATCCGAGTTTTTATGTGGAAAATAGTATATATATGAAAAATAAAAAGAAAATGGAATAATGCTAATAATAAATAAATTGATTTTACTAATCTGAGTTTTTATGTGGAAAATAGAATATATATGAAATATAAAAAAAGTGGAATAATGATAAAAATGAAAAATTGATATTACTAATCTGAGTTTTTATGTGAAAAATAGAATAAATATGAAATATAAAAAAAAATGGAATAATGCTAAAAATGATATGACTAATCCAAGTGCTACAACATGATGTATATTTCTTTATTACAGGTGCAGCTATCAGTATTTGTAGATTATATTAGAGCTGTTGGTTTTCTATCAGCCTTTTTTATTATATTACTGTACGCTATCTATCAGGCAGCTAGCGTCTATTCTAGTGTCTGGTTAAAAAATTGGACAGCTGATCCACTGTTAGCCAATAGGAGTATAGCAAATACCACCAAATATCAGGACAAGAATGCCATGTATCTTGGCGTTTATGGTGCTTTGGGTGTTGGACAAGGTAGGATCTACTTAAAGTGTTATCTTTGAATATTTCTTTTATTTAGTCCAAATGATAGTGGGGCACAGAGAGAGGGTATGGCTGACTATTTGATTGTATGCCCCCCCCCCCCCACACACACACACATATACAGAAAGCTGAGAAAGGATTTCTATTTAAGTATGTCAAAAAAGATGGAATAAACTCTTTAAATTTATACATAGTGTTAAAGGTCATAAAACGAAGAAGCCTATTAATTTGCAGCAATTTCCGATAATTACTGTAAGAGTTATTGCCCTTGATCACTTCAAAAATTCTTGTGGATGCTTTAGAGGCCAAAGTTAATATCCGATTGACTTTAAATTCATACACAGTGTTTAAGGTCATGAGACGAAGAACCCTTTTGATTTTCAGCTATTTCCGATAATTAGTCAGAGTTATGGCCCTGCTCACTTCAAAAAATCTTGTGGACACTCTAGAGGCGAAAGTTAATAACCGATTGACTTTAAATTTATACACAGTGTTTAAGGTCATGAGACGAGGAAGCCTGTTGATTTTCAGCAATTTCGGATAATTACTGTCAGAGTTATGGCCCTTGATCACTTCAAAAAATCTTGTGGACGCTCTAGAGGCTAAAGTTTAAAACCAATTGACTTTAAATTTATTCACAGTGTTAAAAGTCATGAGACGAAGAAGCCTATTGATTTTCAGCGTTTACGATAATTACTGACTGAGTTATGGCCCTTGATCACTTTCAAAATTTTGTGGATGCTCTAGAGGCTAAAGTTAAATTTATACACAGTGTTGAAGGTCATGAAACGAGCAAGTATATTGAGTTTCAATGAATGTAGATAACTTGAACAGCATGGAGGAGAACTTTATCAAAGCCAAACAAATTTGAATGATTTCCTGATAATTACATAATGAGTTGTTACTTTTAATCAGATTTTAGTGTATTATAAATGTTTCATCACCGAAAAAAGTAAAATATGTGACAACTCTTGTTGACTGCCTGGACGATTTAGCTGCTGTGGGCGTATGTTTCGTTGCCGGGCAACCTATCTTTTTTAGCTTATTCTCTGTCGACTCTTGCAAAGTTTGGGCGTATCTTGCATGGCAACCACTTGTTTATAAAAAAAATGTTCAGAATTATTTAGAACGAATGACATATTAAGTAGCTGTTCTTTTTTCATTACAGCTATCTTTGTGTTGGCGTATGCCATAATAGCCTCGGTTCGATTCATCAGAGCTGCTGGGGAACTCCACTTCCGGATGTTGGCTAACATTTTACGATCGCCCATGTCCTTTTTTGACACGACACCTGTAGGACGTATCGTAAACAGATTTTCAAGGGATGTGGAAACAGTTGATAATAATTTACCAGCGTTGTTCAGAAGTTGGTTGAATACTGTATCTGGTGTGTTGAGTACCCTGATTGTTATCAGTTATTCCACTCCGTTGTTTTTGATTCTAATTATACCACTAGCTATTCTCTACTGGTTAATACAGGTAATTAAATATTCACTCATTCTTATACCTTGGCTATATATATATATTAGTAAGTGCAGGAGGACTGCACTGCACGCAAAAATATAATCTATAAGATAAACCTGCAGACAAGACAGAAAATAGACATTGCACAAAAAAAACAGTTATCAAATCAAGTGAATGGATCCGGGGGCCAGCCGTAAGGGTGCACTGCGCTGTACAGTCTCGGGCCTGTTGTGGTACAGGCTTCACTAAAATGATTTACAAAACAGTGGTCATCTTTTATTAATCATTCGGATAAACTGGGAAGAAAATGCAGTCCTGTGTATGCATTGACACGTTAAGTTTGGTGTGACGTCTGGGGGATTACCCAATAATATATGGTCTGCTCATATATGAAATGAAATAAAATATTGTTTAATGGCATGTCAGCTCCAACTGGGCCATATTGCGCCAAATGCTCATATTATTTGCTTAATGGAGTGAGGCCATAATGGTGACAATGCTTGGCACATTTGTTTGTTTGATGTTATTGTTGAATTTGCTCTGGAGTGGTTGGGGGGGGGGGGGTCGGGGTGAACACACACACCTACCATAACAGTAAAACAGTGCATATTTTTTTTAACACTGTAGATATATATGTGAACAATCTGGATATTGTAAAAGGATATAATTGTGTATATATATACCTTCTATTTTTAGAGATTTTATGTGCCAACATCACGACAGTTAAAACGATTAGAATCTACAACACGTTCACCTATTTACACTCATTTCGGTGAAACGATTGCTGGTGCATCCACGGTCAGAGCTTACGGTTGTACACAGAGATTTATAGATGAATCACAATCACGAGTAGATAAAAATTTAGTATTTTATTTTGCTGGTATTGCCTCCAACAGGTAAAGTGTAAATTTTGTTTATATACAATATGTTCTATTGATTTATTTGGGGTGTGCACGTAAAAACCCATTGACAATTGGAATTCGAAAAAAGAGTAGGCCTTTAAGTGCCGCTGTCTAGGCAAATTTTCCCTTATTGCACACTATATGGCATATGCCTATCTTGAAAGCCCAGCTGGAGCAGAACAGTAGGACGTTAAACCCTATTTCTTTTCATTTTGGGGATTTGATGGCCGAATGGTTAGCATGTGCGGGCTGTATCATAAAGCCTGTCATTGAGTCAACTGGCATGGTTTCGAATCACGGTTGACAAAGAGTAGGGTCGCCTGTCCAACCTTGTGAGTTTTCTTGGGGTCCTCCCACTGCTAAAGACCCCTACGCTCAAGCAGATTATTGAAATAAAGTTAAACCATGTTAATGTTAGTCCCAAAATGACCTAGTTTGTGTCGAGTGGACATTAAACCCCATCTTTCACTCTCTCTTACTTGACAATTTGAAAAGCCTGGTGGGTGTGGACCCTCAAAATCTTATGCTCTCATTCGACTTACTCTAAATTTTTATTAGCTGTTTATGTTTTTTTTTTAGACAAATTAGGCTATTGACTTCTATCCGTATCTGATAACGGGAATAGCTAAAATTGTTACCTGGCAACCTATCTTTATGTTGAATATTTCAGGTGGTTAGGATTCAGATTAGAATTTTTAGGAAGTTTAGTTGTATTAGCTGCAGCCATGTTTGCCGTTGTATCTAATGATAGTGGTATTGTTGGTCTGTCTGTGTCCTATGCTCTGCAGGTAGGTCTTTATATAGTTTATCTTACAGATGCATTATCCAAAAAAAAAACAATCATAATTGTCTGATTCTTTATCTTTTTTGTTATTTTTCTTCTTCACTTATTACCTGTATGTACAAGGAATTAAAAAGTCCTCATACATGTATGATGGTTAGAAAAAAACAAAGCCAAATTATCAATGGTATATAATTTTCATGACTTGGATTTAACAGATTAAAAATAGATCCATCAAAACGTTTCATTACCTTGTGTGATTAGCCCTCTCTCTCTCTCTCTCTCTGTAAGTCAGTTGTAGCTGACAACAGATTAAATATACCTAAAATGACTATCTGGGACTTAAAGGTGAAATTGTTGAAATTCTAATTTTATGGTCTGCCAAATCCCACTAATGATGTTATTTTTTTGTTAATAAGGTGACTGGTTCATTAAATTGGATGGTGAGAATGACAAGTGATTTAGAAACTAACATCGTATCTGTAGAAAGAATGAAGGAATATTCTGAAACTCCAACAGAGGTATGAAAATCACGTCTTTAAACTTTAAACATTTTCAGTAATCCATAAATTTTACTAAAAATCACTAATTAAATATATTCGATTATGTCTGGAAACCGGACATTTAATGTACATGCTCCGGGGAACATACGTTTATCAAATTATTCACAACAATTTCATATTTTCACCAATGTTGTATTTCATATTTTCACCAATGGTGTATTTCATATTTTCACCAATGGTGTATTTCATATTTTCACCAAAGGTGTATTTCATATTTTCACCAAAGGTGTATTTCATATTTTCACCAAAGGTGTATTTCTTATTTTCACCAATGGTGTATTTCATATTGTCACCAATGGTGTATTTCATATTTTCACCAATGGTGTATCCCATATTTTCACCAAAGGTGTATCCCATATTTTCACCAAAGGTGTATTTCTTATTTTCACCAATGGTGTATTTCATATTGTCACCAATGGTGTATTTCATATTGTCACCATTCCTCTTTATAAGATTATTCACAATAAATGATGTATTTTATAATTTGTCCAGGCAGCATGGATATTACCATTTAGACGTCCACCTGGTGGCTGGCCAGCTCATGGTGCTGTTAATTTTGTGAATTATATGACTCGATACAGACCTGGTCTGGATCTGGTACTGAAGGGAATAAGCTGCGAACTACATCCAGGTCAAAAGGTAACTAACTTTTATAAAATATTTTGTTTATTAAACCAGCATTATGCAAAAGCTAAATCTGCCTACTGGAGGTCATTCTTTAGGCCTTAATTGTTATTTAAACTATTAATTAGACAATCGAGACTCTGTTTATTATAGTAACCGCAGTAACAATAAAAATAAAAATCAAAACTACAATGTTAATTCGACTGAAATTTTCAGTATATTCCCTTTACATTATCTATATTTTGACTGTTATAGGGAGAACTGTCGGCTCTTTATCTAATCTTTCATAATGTTGGTTTAGCAAACTATTCATTTAATGTGTGTATAAGTAAAGTAGGTTGATTAGATCGTGTCCGATTTGTTTTATGTCCATGAATTCATCTGTTAAATGTGTAAAAATGTCTTCTATTTGGAATGAACAGAAATGAAATGGGATATATCGTCCTACTATCTTCTATATGAAATAATTATTGGATTTTCTCAGAAATATTTGCAGAATTATTTGGGACAATGAGAAGATGCACCCTATTGATTTCCCAGTTCCCCTTCCTTCTCCTGTAAAACATGGGCTTATCTGGCATGGCAAATGCTTGTTTGGGGGGGGGTATCAGCCAAAATTATTTGATTTCATCTGTTAAATGGATAAAAATGTCTTCTATATAAAACAAGTGTAATACATTGTGAATTTTACTAGGTTGGAATTGTGGGTAGAACTGGAGCGGGTAAATCATCGTTAACCGTAGCGTTGTTCCGTCTAATAGAATCAGCAGGTGGTAGTATCGTTATTGATGGACAGAAGATCAGTGATATGGGTCTACACGATCTACGTTCTAAACTTACCATATTACCACAGGTAAATATTTATCACTTACCATCTTACCACAGGTAAATATTTATCACTTACCATCTTACCACGGGGGGTTGGGATGGCCTAGTGGTCTAAGAGTGCTGCGCTTCAACCTCTAGCTGGCCGGCCACCTCTGGCTTGCGACTGTGGTTTCGAGCCCTAGTGTGAGTGTATGTGACATGGAGATAGGGACACCTTCTCAACCTCGTGGGTTTTATCCGGGCACTCGTTTTCCTCCCACTGCTAAAGACCCCTACGCGCAAGCGAATTATTGAAATAAAGATTGAAAACCATACATTAGTCCCAGAGTGGCCTAAGTTGTGTCGAGTGGACGTTAAACCCCATTTCTCTCTCTCTCTCTCCTTACAAAAGTATGTTAATTGATGTGTCAATATTTTAGGATCCAGTGTTGTTTTCTGGAAGTCTGCGAATGAATCTAGATCCGTTTGATAAACATTCAGATGAAGCTCTATGGGTGGCACTAGAACACGCTCATTTACGTAAATTTGTCACAGAAGTACCAGAGAAGTTGGAATATGAATGTGGAGAAGGGGGTAGTAATTTGAGGTATAGTATATTATTATATAGTGTGTGGAGTATATTATTATATAGTGGTGGGAGGAGTATATTATTATATAGTGGTGGGAGGAGTATATTATTATATACAGTAGTGGTGGGAGGAGTATATTATTATATAGTGGTGGGAGGAGTATATTATTATATAGTAGTGGGAGGAGTATATTATTATATAGTAGTGGGAGGAGTATATTATTATATAGTGGTGGGAGGAGTATAGCATTATATAGTGGTGGGAGGAGTATATTATTATATAGTGGTGGGAGGAGTATATTATTATATACAGTAGTGGTGGGAGGAGTATATTATTATATAGTGGTGGGAGGAGTATATTATTATATAGTAGTGGGAGGAGTATATTATTATATAGTAGTGGGAGGAGTATATTATTATATAGTGGTGGGAGGAGTATAGCATTATATAGTGGTGGGAGGAGTATATTATTATATAGTAGTGGGAGGAGTATATTATTATATAGTGGTGGGAGGAGTATATTATTATTATATAGTGGTGGGAGGAGTATATTATTATATAGTAGTGGGAGGAGTATATTATTATATAGTGGTGGGAGGAGTATATTATTATATAGGGGTGGGAGGAGGAGTATATTATTATATAGTGGTGGGAGGAGTATATTATTATATAGGGGTGGGAGGAGTATATTATTATATAGTAGTGGGAGGAGTATATTATTATATAGTGGTGGGAGGAGTATATTATTATATAGTGGCGGGAGGAGTATAGTATTATATAGTGGTGGAGGAGTATATTATTATATAGTGGTGGGAGGAGTATATTATTATATAGTAGTGGGAGGAGTATATTATTATATAGTGGTGGGAGGAGTATATTACTATATAGTAGTGGGAGGAGTATATTATTATATAGTGGTGGGAGGAGTATATTATTATATAGTATATTATTATATAGGGGTGGGAGGAGGAGTATATTATTATATAGTGGTGGGAGGAGTATATTATTATATAGTGGTGGGAGGAGTATATTATTATATAGTGGTGGGAGGAGTATATTACTATATAGTAGTGGGAGGAGTATATTATTATATAGTAGTGGGAGGAGTATATTATTATATAGTGGTGGGAGGAGTATATTATTATTATATAGTAGTGGGAGGAGTATATTATTTTATAGTGGTGGGAGGAGTATATTATTATATAGTAGTGGGAGGGGTATATTATTATATAGTGGTGGGAGGAGTATAGTGATGGGAGGGGTATAGTATTATATAGTGGTGGGAAGAGTATAGTATTATATAGTGGTGGGAGGAGTATATTATTATTATATAGTTGTGGGAGTATATCATTATATAGTGGTGGGAGGAGTTTATCATTATATAGTGGTGGGAGGAGTTTATCATTATATAGTGGTGGGAGGAGTTTATCATTATATAGTGGTGGGAGGAGTATATTATTATATAGTGGTGGGAGGAGTATATCATTATATAGTAGTGGGAGGAGTATATTATTATATAGTGGTGGGAAGAGTATATTATTATATAGTGGTGGGAGGAGTATATTATTATTATTATATAGTGGTGGGAGGAGTATAGTATTATACAATTGAGAAAGAGCTTTGTGTGCATGCATATAGATGATATGTTAGTACCAACACATAAACACTGGTTGATAAACATACGTTATGACAATTGTACTCTCGTCTTTATCAAACAAATGGTACCGTAACTAAAAAAGAAATGAAATAGGGTTTAACGTCCTACTGTTCTGCTCCTATACTGGGCGCTACAGCCTACTCTTATATAGATTTCCAACTGCCAAGTAATCTTTTACTTGCACTCGGTATTTCATCCCATCCCAACGACTGGACAGCTGTCCTTGTCAGGCCCTCCATCCTGCACTAAAAGTATGATAATAGTTAAAGAAATCTACATTAATATTAGAAGTCATAAATATAGACATATATAACAAGCACTTGTTAACATCCAAAATGACCTACTTGCGTTGAGTGGATGTTAAAGATCCCCTGATAGTTGGAAACTGAAATACAATTAGACCATGGTGCCACTCCCCAGGCAAAATTTCCTTCATAGCACTGTAGGTTTTAGCAGAACAAACAACATCAACGTGATCATCAATGAGAAAGTATATTATAATAACATCATCTAAATAGATTACCAGTTATCAACTATTAATGACATGCCAGGCCTGGCGGAGAAGGGGGGCCCCCAATAATTTGGCCACAAGTACTCTTTTCTTCAGGTTAATGTAGCCCCTGGACCCTCGCCTAGAGGGATTTAGTATGGAAGCCCCCCCCCCCGAATCACGAATTGCTTCCGCTGGCCCTGCATGCACGATTTGTATGATAAAGGCCCTAGCATTCTGCCATAGCTGTCCCACAGTGCAACTTAACCTATTACCGTAAAGAGATGCACAATGCATAACTGTATAAAGCAATACCCACAGCACACTGTGTTATCCCAGATGGGTAGAGAAGAGTAGGAATTTTGTACATTTATACTACCATCAGTATATTATAAAGAACTGAGTCAGAACTGTTCATCTGACCCATTCAGTTTGTCTTATACCTGGAAATATTCGTTCAAAGTCTTGATTATATACTAATAAAAAAAATACATAAATCAATATCTTTTTTTCAGTGTTGGTCAGCGCCAGTTGGTATGTTTAGCGAGAACTCTTTTACGTAAAACTAAGATTTTAGTTTTAGATGAAGCTACAGCGGCTGTTGATATGGAAACCGATGACCTCATTCAACAGACAATAAGAACGGAATTTAAAGATTGTACAGTGTTGACGATAGCTCACAGATTAAATACTATTATGGATTATGATAAGTAAGTAAATATGAAGATTTTTTTATTATACCCATTGGTAATTGCAGTTGTAACTGTTACATGCACAAGTCAGGTGTGCTAGCTGTTCCTTCATTAGTGCTGCTTAACACCTGTTATTTTTCACCTAGAGTGAAATCACAGACATCAGAAGTGCTAAAACATATTGATTTTTTTATACATCCACATTTCAATGTGGCCAATGTGGTCGTTTATCCACATTTGCTTGTGGATTTGAGGGGCTGTAAATTTATATGTTCATGAAGCCTACATAAGATGAAGAATCCTGTTGATTTTCTGATAATTGGAGTAGCTAAATTTATCATGATTACTGATACATGTATTGTATAATATATCAAATTTGAGTTATATTATAATTACTTAATCGGTTGTAATTATTTGTTCAGGATAAATGTGTGACAATCTTTAAAGAATATTATTTGTTACCTAGCAACCTATCTTTAAATATTGTTATTATTCTTCTCAAACCCTGTATTATTATAGTTGTTTTTTTATTTCAGAATCATAGTGTTAGATCAAGGAAATATCAAAGAATTTGATGCACCAAGTACTCTCCTACAAAATAAAAACAGTAGTTTCTATAGCATGGCAAAAGATGCAGGCTTGGTTTAAAACATCATCAAAAATCCATTTTATATCATCAATTATATCATTCTAAATCATTTACAACATCAAAATCATAATTTGTCATATTTTAAATCATAAAATAGGACAGATTTTTTTATATAGTTGAATGATGCATAGAAATGGTAACACATGAGTTGTTGCTATGGAAACGTAACATATTTACATTTGTATTTCAGGGGGTTTTTAAAATTATTTTTTCTAATTACACTTAATAAATAAATGAGAAATGAAATCAAAAAAATGTTGGTAGTGGTAGTTTGAACCGGGGAGTAATATAGGCCTGGTGGCATTGGCCTACTGCTTCCAGTTTCAGGCCTGGTGGCATTGGCCTACTGCTTCCAGTTTCAGGCCTGGTGGCATTGGCCTAATGCTTCCAGTTTCAGAGTTACACTACTTTCAACCCGTGCAGCGCCGGGTCATCCTCTGGTATGAAGATAAAACTAAAGGACTTTATATAAAGATTTCTATGAAGAAGAATTGTTGTTAATAATCATATCATTTATAATTATTCATAATCAGAAATACCGGTATTAATATATATTTTTTCTAAATTGCTAAATCCGAAAGTCTCAAAACAAGATCGATGTACTTGTTTATATATATTTGTATTTTCACTATAAAAAAATGACAACATTTCAACAATTTAACTGCTTCACTATGCAACTCCTATATATTCATTCTAAGTTTACTAAATGTCATTGTGCTTGATAACGATAAGAGGATACTTGTCGAAACGAAGAGGATACTTGTCGAAACGTCGTGCTTTTTGAATAAACCAGTGATTGATTCCCATAAAAACTCTGTTCTGTAAAAATATTCTCTTTTTGTTACATACTTGTCATTTGTGCTTTATAACAATATAAAAAAACAATGTTTCAAAATGTTGTTCTGTTTGTGTACAATTAAACCAGTGATTGTTTAATTTGGTTTTGTATTTTATTAATTTAATATATGTACTTAGATGTTTAAATAGAAGTCCTACACAGGGCCGGCGGAAGCAATTCTTGATTGGTGGGGGCTTCAATTATAGGTCATTATTGGCGAGGGTCCAGGGGCCGCAATGTCCTGGAGAAAAGAGTACCGCCGGGCCTGCTACAGATGAAACAGATCTGTTTGGATGATCTATATTTAACAATCAGACAAGGGGACATAACTTGTTTTACTTAAATAATAATCAGGGTAATAAATAATTATAGTTTGTGATTATATTTATATTAACATTATTTTATCTTTCCAGATTTTATATTTTAATAAACATTAAATAGTATTAGTAATATCGTAATTTCTGCTTGTTACATTAAAATATTTCTATTCAATAAAAGTCCCTGATCGATCGTCTTTTGAATTTGAAGGACAGTATCTAACATTTCAAGGCACAAACACACATTATGTCGGAGCTAAATTTGTCTATTGCAAAACTTTCTTTAGGCAGATTGCAAGTGATTCACAGTCTGTTAAGCAAATCAAAGACTTTAATTTTATATCTTGAAAACAGTCCCAAAGAAATTACTTGACAAATATATACCTCAATATTTTTTCGATTTACATCCTAATTCAATTTGTGATTTATATATTTGTTGTTGTTTTTTGATACATAGATATATTAACTCTGTGTCTTCATAGGAGTTATCAAGAGTTTATACTTCAACATCACTTTGTCATACTAGAACGAATTAATTCAATTTGTGACATATTATATTTGTTGGGGTTTTTTTATTCATAGATATTATTAACTAGTACGAATTAATTAATTTGATCATGCACATGGTTGTAATTAGTTTTGTTTTCTCAAGATGGATCATATTTAGTCATATAATTCTTTGATTCTCAAGCCTCGAATTTTCTTCTTTTTTTTTTTTGACTTTGATTTTGCTGTGAAACTGATCGTTTCGTTTTGATCAATGTATGTATATTTAGATCATTCGTTTTGCTCACGATTTTTATATGCATTTAATTTGTGCTTGAAAACTTGTCCAAATGTCACACTATAATAAATCTGTGATTGTATTCCATAGGCCTATAAATGGGCCTTGTTTATTGTCATCCCCTCCGTCCACAATAGCTTGTGAATAAAGGTTCTGTTAATCAGAGTTTTTAAAAATTAGCAGGAATTGTGCTTTGGGGGGAAAAAGGATTTTGCATTCGCTGATTGGGGAATTTTTTCTCCATTTGTGAAAGTTTGTGAGTGCAATACAGCACAAACTTCACACAAAATTAAAATCTGAGCGACTTTGTTAAGAAAGATTATTATTAATTTAAAGAATTTATTTGTTACGATGCATGTACAAAATTAAAGTTTTTTAAGCTCATATAGTTTTCTAATTTATAATCAAACTAATAAAATTAAACAATATATATTTAAAACATTTGTTGTGTTAAATATGTGTGATAATAGATGATAGATATATAGTCGAGTTGTATGTAATTTACACAAAGATTACTGGAAATAGACGGATTATATGGAATATAATTACTAATATACCGTTCAGGCGCTTATTAATACATGTAAACCAGTTTAAAATTGCCAGGGTATTTAAGATAGCATAGAATTGTGTTGAATTGACACCAGGGCTTCAACTACAAAATTTTCCCAACCGGTCATTTTGCTCACGGAGAAAGTGGTGCCTTTTTTTCAGCACATAATAAGAAGCCAAAACTTCATCCTATCGGAATGTCGATCGGATTTAATTGGATCAAGGACAGTCACACAAAAATTCAATCTCACATCCAGGCAAAATTCCCCCAAAATACACTGTGTGGTGTATGCCAATCTTCATTAGCCCAACCAGAGCAGAACAGTAGGGTGTTAAACCCCATTTCATTTCTCTTGAGACTCCGCTACTGATCTTGAGTCGAGAAAAAGGATCAAGTGTAACTATTCTGATCTCGTCGGTTGGACGTTAAAGTTAACTGCACATGGGTAGATTTATATTCTATTTTTCAGTTCTCACACACTTTTGATAATACTGGCACTACTGGACCCTTTCCCTAGAAATGTAACTTTTCTGCGTACTGCACATTCTCAAGGCGAGCTGGGGCCGGGGTTTTTAAGCAAACCCATTGAGATAGCCAAGATGAACCAGTTCAAAATGAAAAGCCTTCTCGAAGACAGTTCGCGAGCAGGGTTTTTTAAACTGATTTATTTGCCCGACATGTTGTTAAATGATCCCCAGGGTTTTTAAATCAGTTCAACTTAAGCATCTGAATGGGCTATTGGCTTGTAAATTTACAGTAGGGCCTAATTATATTCCATAGAATGGTGGCCTATATATTCCCAGTACAATGATTAAATTCTAATTAAATAAATAATTTTTAAGAGATAACTTATAATATTTACATTATTAATATATTAGTTTATAATATATATAATATATAGCCTACCTTAATAAAGTTTATAAAGAAATAAAATGAGTTTTAATGTCCTTTTAATGTAGTTAAATTGACTAACAACCATTTGATGTAAACTAGGTCTTTTTTATCGAACTAACATATGGTTCAATTTTATATCAATAATTTGCTTGCTTGGCACGCAAGAGGTCTTTAGCAGAAGAGGGAAACTGGAGAAAAACGATGATGTTGGACAGGAGCCCCTAATCTAAAACCCCGCCAATCTGCTGAAGTTACGTGCTGAAATGGGTGAAACCGAGCAAGCAAGGGTTAACCTGAGTTAACTGTCATTTAATTATACAGTTTCATTATTATATTATACGGTAACTCGATGGTGTTTCAACTACCGTCACAGAGTAAGAATAACGTTATTTTTACTCTGTGCTGTCGATTAATGTCTGTCGCTGGTGACATCGCAAACAAAACAACTTGTTGGAGGCTAAAAAAAGCTTTAGTTCTGATTGGTCAAACAGAATGAGAGGCGTTTTGTCAATATTTATTAGGTGATTTCCCTAATGATGAAAACCCCACGTGATGAAAATAACGGCCAATGAAACGTAGGTATCCGTGTGTTTACCGCTTCAACCATTCTGAGAAGAAATGTAATCTATAAGAAGCCATGATCAGAAGTCAGTTTTTGTCATAAATATTTTTAAAAACCTAAGTTTGAATTGTGTCATTGAATTCTAATATTTTTTAAGAATCACTATGCAAGACTAAAAGACGATTGAATCGAAATTTGATGGTAAGTGAGGGGGGTAAATTGAAATAATTGCTACGACGACGCTACGCCATGCCGCGTGCACGTCGAACATGCATGATGAGGGTGAGTGAATATAGTTCAAGTTGTTGTTTACCTAATCGTGGAGTATAGATGTATCTGTCAATTCATGTCACGTTGTATAACAAACTAGAGCTACTCGTTTTTATTCCCCGACAACCTTCGAATTCTGGCATTGGTCCCCTCGCCTCGCCTGTTTAATAATTTATCGATCATATTGTCATTTTGATTTTCTGAATTTTTTTAATGTAATGAGACACCCGCAATTTAATTGAAATTTGGTAAACAACTGTACTGTAGCAACGTTACATAGATCGTTATTTAAAAAAAGTTAAATCACATATGGTGGTTTTAATTTCTACCATTTCCTAACAAAATCAAAAAATAATACAGAAACACCCAAAAAAATCTGAAAATCCCTAAATACCCAAAATTCACTACATACTGAAAAACCAACTCTAATAAAAAAAAATCCAAACTACATGTAAATGTTATACCAAAATACTAAGAAGATATTGCATTGATTCCTGGGCTCCAAGTTAATGAATGAATGAAATGGGGTTTAACGTCCTACGCTTAAGCACCGTACCTGGGCTAATTGAAGACGGGCATACGCCACAGTGTGCAATGAGGGAAATTTTGCCCGGGCAGCGGCGCTACGGCCTACTCTTATATCGAATTCCAACTGCCAAGGGATCTTTTACGTGCACTCCAATTTGTACACGGGACCTCGTTTTTTCTCCCATCCGAACGACTAGGCAGCTGTCCTTGTCAGGCCCTTCTTCTGCATCACTGACAAGGGGAAATCACGCCGGAAAATCAAGATGAACTTTCTCGGCCAATGCAGGGATCGAACACTCAACCTCCAGGCTAGCGAACCAGCGCCTTATCCACTTAGCCACCGTGATCCCCGGGGCTCCAAGTTAAAGATCACAGCTAATAATACAGTAATATATGGATTTTCATGATGTAATGCTTGCAGCATGTATTGGGATATTTTCTAACAAGTTCTTAAAAAAAAATGCAGTAGTGATTGATGTAACTGGCAGAAATTGTCGTCCCATAAAATCGTAACCCCTAACCAATGACCCACCTACTAGAGTGCCCCACAATTTGTATCAGTCTAACTTAACCATAGTGTCCCACAATATTTATGTATGGCCTAGTGTGACCTAGTTACTAACTTGTAACATTAAATGTCTGTAGGGTAAGGTGGAAGACATCAGTAGTGGAACCATTTCTAAGCGTGACCCATCACTAACCTGTAAGACTGTCCAATGTTTTCAGTGACCTATAGAGTCCCCACAATTTTTATGCATGACTTAGCCCGACCAATATGACCCACACAACAATTTCTATGACCTGGGTTTTTTGGGGTAGTCCTAATTAATGTTGTTTTTTAGGTATTTGGTATTTAGGTTTTTTTGTATTTTTCCAGTAAACAGCATCAAGTTTTGTTTTCTGTATATTTGGATTTTTTCGGAATGTTTGGGATATGCATGTTGTACAGTAGCTTTTTCTACCACCATAAATATTTTGCTACGCAAAACATCCAAACCATGTCTTTAAGTATAAAGCACATTCATACAATTCATGTGATTACGATAAAGCCCATATATTTTGAACAATTTGTAAATAAAATATAACTACGTAGGTCTACTGCCAGTTAGAGTTACTGTCCTTGATCAGTTTGATAAATCTTGTAAAAGACTGAAGTAGATGAATCTCTGGGTGCAGAATGATAGCTAAACTTATCCAATTAACACAAGTGGTGGAGGTTCACAAAACAGAGTTATAACATTTCCTAATAATTACTGACAGAGTTATTGACTCTGATTATGTTGAAAAATATTGTGGACACCCAACATGTAAAATGCCTATAGTATCATGCAATTGATGTGAAATTTATTCACAGTTGTTATTTTCATACCACGAAGTGGGGTTGGATGGCTGAATGGTTGGCGTGCTCACGCTGTATCATAAAGCCTGTCATTAAGTCAACTGGGGTGGTTTCGAATCCCTGGTTGTACGTGGCAAGGGGTAGGGTCGCCTTTCAAACCTTGTGGGTTTTCTCCGGGTCCTCCGGTTTCCTCCCACTGCTAAAGACCCCTACATGCAATCAAATGATTGAAATAAAATGAAACCGTGTGTTAGTCCCGAAATGAACCAGTTTGTGCTCGAGTGAATGTTAAACCCCATCTCTATCTCTCTCTCATTCCATGAGAAAACTTATTGATTTACAACAATTCCAAATAAATATCTAGATTCTCCTTTTTGCAAACTAGATTTATTCGTCATAAAAAACAATTTATACTTAAAAAACATTTTTTTGTGTTTCTTCAGGATTTGATTTGTCGTGAAGTTTAATCCCGGAACCATAAACATGCCTGTTGAAATAGAAACTAATATGCCTGGAAAGCTGTCCTCGAATCGATGCGACATTTATATTAAACGTGAACCAGTTGAGTCTTCTGACTGCACAGTTGATACAGAAAATTTATCCGCAATATTTGAAAACTGTCAAATTTCTTCAAGTGAGCGTCTTAGTTTAAAGGAGGAGATTAAACAAGAAGATGTCTCCGAAAAGGAAATCTGCAGCAAATTATCAAAAGTTACATTAAAGGAGAACAATGACGGAAAAGATATCGAGGTCATTGTAGAGAATATTAAAAAAGAAGAAGAATGTGGAGAAAAGAAAAGAGCTCTGGGTTCTAATGGTTTGGTTACTCGCGGCCCCGCAGGTGGAATACCAGCAACATTTACTCAAAATCAACCCTTTGTTCAATCTCAGTATCAAAATGGCTACTCGTATTCACAGAGCATGCCATATTACCAACAACCACAACAGAATCAATATGGCGGATATGACAACAGCCAATATATTAACAATATGACCAATGGTAAACGTCGACCTGAAGAAGATGAAGAGACACCCTATAAGTATCAAGCTCCAAATATGGTACGCGAAGATATGAATAACTTAAATATACCCCTCAATATACAACCCGAGAGTGTTACCAACCCATGTCACATGTCAGGTGGAATGATGTCAGTTCAAAATGCATTCATGGCACCGAAAACAAAAGTACAGTTTTCACCTTATATTCCTTCAGATGACAACGAGGACCTCTCTAACTTTGGGAACTCATTAATCGATGAAAATGTCTATCAGAACGTTACATCCTCATCATTTACACAGATGCAGACGCCCCACAGTGACAGCGTTTCTGCAGATTATTTCCAAGATGGCGGAAGTGAAGGTTACGGCAGCCCTGGTCACGAGTCTCAGTATTCAACCATGGGTGTTGATTCCCCCCCTCCCAACTCCAATTTGTCAGAAGACAGCGGCATCTCAAGCCCAGATAACAGGAATTTAGATGCAGCAAGTCCGAGCAGCAACATGTCTATTAATTCAGGAAGTCCAAGAAGTAATGTCTACGCTCCTAATCTGGCCATGCCCCAGCAATACACAAACACCGACTCCATGTCCTGCGATCAGACGACACATTTCTCAAATTACCTGACAACTGAGGTCGATTCACAACCTTCAGAACTTGATTGGGAAGATGAAAGTATGAAAGATATGTTAAAAGATGCTTTGGATGTTGTGGCTAAGGATTTGATGGAAATAAACCGAAGTAAAGAGATGAGAAAAAGGCAGACAAGCGGTTCACATATGAAAAGTTTGAACAGTAACTTGAAGAATAATCTGGCCATAAATGTAAATAATAACTTGATAAATGTAACTAGTACTACCCCACAGTCACAGACATCAAGCAATGGTAATGTTATCAGACCAGCCAACACTGTCAGCAACAAGCTAGTCAATCAGCCAACAGTAAAGCCCCAAGCACCGGTGAATAATTCCCAGGTGGCTATACAAGCGGCACCTGTCAGTATAGGTAACCCTGCTGTTTCCATGACATTGGCTCCAGGATCAGTGATGCCAAACACCAAACCCAACACAGTCATGTCAAGCGTGCCTGTTACTACTGGACAGATCCTACTTATCGCTCCTAATACACAACCCCTGTTTGTCGTTAATCAACCCCTCAAAATAAATACACAGTGCAACACTAAAAGACCAACCAAACCCAACTACGTTCCCATACGACCAAAATTAGACCCTGTATCTCCGAAAAAGTCACCACAGAGTTCACCTGCTAAAGGCTGTGACTTGAAATCACAAGTACCAGCGACCGTGACAGCAGCAGTAAAAAATAACAAAACTGTTCAACCAGTAACCAACACGAAAACTCCATCAAAAACAACAAATACTTGTACTACTACTACATCAAACAACAGTGGAAAATCTAGTAAGTATATTTTATTCTATTTAAATCTAATTTAACAATACATGAACATTTATCATTTAGGTTTACTTCAAATCCCTCTGGGGGATGCATGGCTGAATGGTAAGCACGAGCGTGCTGTATCATAAAGCCTGTCATTGAGTCAACTGGCATGGTTTCGAATCCCCGGTTGTACGTGGCAAGGAGGAGGGTCACCTGTCCAACCTCATGGGTTTTATCCGGGTCCTCCTCTTTTCTCCCACTGCTAAACCCCCTACGCACAAACGAATTGTTGTAATAAAATTAAACCACGTTAGTCCCAAAATGACCTAGTTTGTGTTGAGTGGAGGTTAAACCCCATCTCTCTCTCTCTCTCTCCCTCTTAAAATCCCTGTCAAAGCATTTAAATCTCGAGTAAACTATCTACATTATATATCATGCAAGAATCCCTAGATACTAGTAAGGCGGAAATATGAAATTAGTCCTTGTGGGCATTTTTTCCACTCAAAAATCATGGTGTTTTTCTCATACACTCTGTGGAATTAGAGGCATTCTGGGAGAAGAAAAAGTCAGCGAAAATATAAAATTCGCGATGGATAAGGACATCACGAATCTTTAGCTTACGGTATTTGTACAAAGTTTGGTCACTGTCCATTTACATTCATGTAAAATATCAAAGAAAATTCTTGGATTATCCCCTGCCATTCTTTTTCTGCAGTTTAATCTCAATGTTCTCTCAACCGTTAGCAATTAGATCAGAATGTAAGAATAGCGCTCCTTACATCAGACAGATTGTAAATTAGTGGTACCCTTATTATATTTTTGTCCAGTCATGGGTGTTTTTCAGGGTATCCAGTATTTTCTTGTCAAAATAAGTGTCTCTTCTTTCCATACAGTACATGTACCGGTATGTACAAAATATATTTCGTGGAAATGTATCTCAAACTACATGTTTAATTGTATCACCGATAGCTAGGTCACCAATGCAACAAGGGTTCGATCCCAGCTCAGGGCATGGACTTTATCGTTGTAAGTGAGAGGGATATTCGGTCTCCCGTCCGATCAAGCAGGTTGACCCCGAGTTCTTCGGTTTCTTCCTGCAGTAATGATCGAAATCATTCGCAAGATCTGTGCCAAGGGCCAAATTTGAAAAAGGCCTCAGGCCTAATTTGCTTCCCTTGTAAAATGACGCGATTATTATTATTATTATTTAGGCTTTTAACTATAGTACTATAGCGAGACCTGTCAGCTCTTTATCTAATCTTACATGTACTTTTCTGCTTCTTTATCAGGTAACCGATTAAATCTTGCTAGACGAGCCGTTGCTGATTTAACAAGTAATGCACTACGATTTCAAGATGAAGATGAGGGCAATACGTATGTGAAATTTTTAATATCTCTGTAGAAAAGGTCATTTATTTCCATGTGCATGTGACTTGGTAGACAAACTCTCGGCTCCCAAGTTCACAAAGCATTCTCAGACTAAAATTAAGAATATAATCTTTGAATAGAATTTAGCAACTGAACATAATATTACACAACACAGTTCTATGGATAACAAGCACTATATTATTATATACACACCACGAAATTTCGACAAGAATTCACTGGTCGTTATCAAGCATACAAATTAAAAATTTACTCAACTTTCAATCACTGTTTATGTTAAAAACATATCTATGATCTCAAAACACAGAATTTTGCACATGACATAGCATCTTATTGATGTATTTGATACATTAAAACAACAAAAGTTTTATAAAGGGCTATATTTCAGTCAAAATAAGGCTAACAATTTTGAGTAAATTCTTAACTTCAGTCAGAGAATGATTTGTGAACTTAGGGCCAGGGCTTCACATGGGATGTGAGCCAAAAACCACCAGAATTTCAATGGATCACACTGAATTCAAACCTGTCACTTTTAATAATCATGACATAATCAAAATTTATACAGAAAATGTTTTTATACGCACACATTGAAATATTGACATATGTTGTCGCCGCTCGCATTAATATCTAGTGGACTTTAAATTGATACCCAGTGTTTGAGGTCTTGTGACATATAGAAGTCTACCCATTACTTGAACAGCTAAATCTATGATGTACATGTACCGTAGATGTTAGCATAGGCAGAACTACATGTAGAACCGAAACAAATTCTAATGATTTCTGTTAATTACTTGGCTGCTATGGACCTATTCTTTGTTGCCTGGCAACCTACATGTACATGCATATTGTATTAACGTAGAGTGTGGACGCACACATGCTTTCGTAGACTCAACCTTAATCCCCTTTTCACACAATTGTCACTAATGGTGTTCCATACTATTACCTTATTTTGAATGTATAATTATAGATATTTACATGTGGCTGTGTGTAAAGCAGATATATACTTCGTTCAAGCGTTAATAGAGAGATTAGAGAGAGAAAAGTTAATAGGAATGATTGATGTCACCAACCTACGCCGACAGGTAATTATTATCCTTGATGACCAACATGTTTACTTAGGTATCAAACTAACCAGCATACTTTTTATATTTTTTGTTATGAACTTAGAATCAATAAAACATGTATGTAAAGATAACAATATTGTTCCAGCCATCATGTTTCTCCATTCCTCGTATATAAATTTGAAAACAATGTCGCAACGACTATATTGTTACAGTGGTTTCGATTCCTTGGTTGTACGTGACAAGGAGTAGGGTCACCTGTCCAACCTCGTTTGTCCTCTGATTTCCTGTCACTGCTAGAAAGACCCCTACATGCATGCAAATTATTGAAATAAATTAGTCCCGAAATGACCTAGTTTGTGTTGAGTGGACATCAAACCCAATTTCTCTCTCTTTGTGTGTTTCTGTGCAAGGTTAAAACCTTAAGGAAATAGTATCATTGCACTACAAAAATGTGATCAGAGTATATGTGTCTATCTATGTTTAGAGATTTTATGGAAAGTTTATTACTGGTAAATTGATCTGTATGTTTTTGATAATAAAACTATATTTATTTTATAGACAACTTTGTATTGTGCTGTGTGTACAAATAAAGCTGACATCGTGGAGATGTTGATAAAGCATGGTGCAGATGTTAATACACTAGCTGAGGTAAGATATCATTTATAGTACACTAACTGTATTTTATTGTTTATATGATCGATGGCTGGCCTAAGGCGTGAGGGGGGAGCGGTGGGTGTATGTGTATGGATGGTCGAATTGTCAGCATGTGCACGCTGCATCACAAGGTCTGTCATTGAGTTAACTGGCTGGGTCGCATGTCATTAAATTTTTAAACGTCATTTCTCTCACTTTCTGTTCCAATGATCACTTATAAGGTAATTAAAAATACTGTCAGGGCAGTTTGGGTGTGTTCTGGTGTCACACGAAATAAAATTACATGATTTCTACTTAATGCAGACACACAAATATTGTTTGTAATAATGTTCATAGTAAATATAAATACCCTTAAATGAAAGCTTTTTTTGAAGTCCTACCCAGTTTGCTTATCACTATCAGTGATAAGATTTTATGACCTTTTTTTTTTCTTCAAATATGTAACTGGATAGAGCAACAAACTATATATGTAAAACACATGTTTCGAAGAGTATTCTCTTCATTATCAAGCGAATAGTGTTATAGTTTATTGTTTATAAAATATGCTATATACTTGTGGAATAATGGTTACAGTGTATATATTTATTTAACAAAGAATGGTACAGGGAGGTACTGTACATGTTATAGTTTATTGTTTGTGGTTATATATATATTTTTAACAGAGAATGTTACAGGGAGGTACTGTACATGAAGTTAGAGCATGTTTTATAGTTTATGATTATATATATATTTTTAAAGAGAATGGTACAGGGAGGTACTGTACATGTTAGAGCATGTTATATTGTTTATTATTATTTAACAGAGAATGGTACAGGGAGGTACTGTACGTGAAGTTAGAGCATGTTTTATTGTTTATTATTATTTAACAGAGAATGGTACAGGGAGGTACTGTACGTGAAGTTAGAGCATGTTTTATTGTTTATTATTATTTAACAGAGAATGGTACAGGGAGGTACTGTACGTGAGGTTAGAGCAGCCATTCATGTAGCAGCTTCAAATGGTAAAGAATATTTACAAACATTAAATGCTTTAATAAAGAGTAAAGAACTCAACTTGGACATTGCTAACTCAAATGGTAAGTATATATAATTTTCAAACATGCTAACTGTATGTATGGGGGGGGGGGTGCTTTCCATGGTAAGTATATAATTGTCACACACTCTAATATGTAATAGGAGCCATGGTTGCTAACTGGTGCAGGATGGAGGGCCTGACAAGGACAGCTGTCTAGTTGTTTGGATAGGACCAAAAACCTGAGGCAGTGTGAATTCAATATAAGAGTAGGCCATATTTCCACTGTCCTGGCAAAATTTTCCTCATGACGCACTGTATTATCCCCGTCTTAATTTGCCCAGTTCGGAGCAGAACAGTAGGACGTTTTACCCCAGTGCATTTCTTACTGTATGTGGAGAGGGGGGGGGGGAGAGGGCTCAATTGTCAAACACATAATCTTTATATCATACAGTCTTGTCAAAGCTGGTATAAGTTTTGATCAGATAGTCACGATTGTATAGACCCCTGAAGTAAATTTTAGTCCTGAAGTCCAGTGGGTGGGTGTTTAACCCCATTTTTCCATCTCTAGAATTCAATAGCCAATCGCCACTCATCATCCACTCATATCGAGAAGTCACGTGATTGTTTGAAGACGTGGTCACCGCCATGTTTAATCATGGACGTGAAAGGTGATGCAATCACTGGTGAATCGAGTGAAGGAATCACCTAGTGTCCACCCATTCAGCCGAATAAAATTTGGCGCCGATTTATTCATCTAATATGTCGACTGCCTTAATGTTATCTTTCATAAATTAAAAAGCCATAATTTAACTGTTTTTTTTTGTGTTATACATTTAAATATTGTATTGTATTATTACAGGTCAGACAGCTTTACATTGTTCTATATTATGTCATAATAAAGCGAAACAAGACTCAACAGATTGTATTGATAGTACACCTATTATAGAGACTCTAATACAACATGGGGCGGATATTAATGCTCAGGTTTGTCTTTCTTCATTTATCTTAAAATATTTACTTTTTCCACTGATTTTGTGTCGTGTTAATTAGTTTGATTTATGGGTATACACGAATGAAAGTTTCAGATGAAGAAATCTTGTATAATTTTTTGTCACTGTGACAAATAGTTACACTAAGGGAAACTTTCTGAACGAGCAATTACGATACATGTACATTTCCTCGAAAGTACTTCTAGGGCAGTTATTTTCAATACAAGTTTGGCAAATATGATATATATATTAAAGTAGATAAAGTACAAGTACTTCTTTGTTTACGGTAGATAAATATATATATATATATATATATAGAAAGTAGGGACACTCAATCTTACTAGAAAAATACTGGATTACTACAATTGTTGAAAAATAAATAATGAGAGTTTAATATATCGCATATTACAGTCAAATTACTTTATTCTGGAAAAAGTTAAGTGTGTTTGAAGTTTTGACAAGATAGTCTCTATTGTACAAGTGCCATTGTTGCGATAATAAACAAGTGCCATCGCTGCGATATTTTGATTAAATTCTAATCCATCCAATATATACGTTATCCACTTGATGACCTAGAGAGTTGATTATAGGCTTGTCATGTGAATAAATGTTATAAGAATTTATATAAAATTCGGAGCCACAAGAAAGACCTACAATAGGCAGATTTAGCTTGTACATGTATATAATGCATATAATTTGGTAGTTTTATACTAGAGGGCTGAGTGGCTCACAGCCTTCATTGGCCAAAAAAGTTCATCAGGATTTGACCGGCGTGTTTTCTCTTGTCAGTGGTGCATGACTATAGGGCCTGACAAGGACAGCTGTCTAGTCATTCGGATGAAACTGATGTCCCTAGTACACATTGGCCTTCACGTAAAAGATCCCTTTGCAGTTGAAATTAGATATAAGAGTAAGCCATAGTGTTGCTGCTCAGGCAAACTTGCCCTCACAGCACACTGTATGGTGCATGTCGTCTTTATTAGCCCAGTCTTATGATCTTTCTTCCTTTCTTTCAGGATAAAAAGAGTGGGAAGACACCATTAATGTACGCTCTAGAATCTCGTAGTCTTCATCTCATTCATACAGTCGTGAAACAGATAAAACAGGACAAGATGAGAATGTATTTACGAACACAATCATTTGACGGAAATACACCACAAAAAATCTTAGAAAGTCTGAAGACAGTACTTGATGTGAATTCATGGCAGAAAGTTCATGATATGTTAATGTGTCCTAACAAAGATATTAATTTATTTAATATCAATCAATAACAGTGATGATAAAATTGGAATAAATCATAATATAAGATATTAATTTATTTAATATCAATCAATAAACAAAGTCATAATTTTAATAGTGATGGTACATGTAATTGGGATCAATCATTATGTACATTGAAGTGAACTGTTGACCTCTTCAAGTCATAATTTTAATAGTGTTGGTACATGTAATTGGTATCAATCATTATGTACATTTAAGTGAACTGTTGACCTCTTCAAGTCATAATTTTAATAGTGATGGTACATGTAATTGGTATCAATCATTATGTACATTTAAGTGAACTGTTGACCTCTTCAAGTCATAATATTAATAGTAATGGTACATGTAATTGGTATCAATCATTATGTACCGGTACATTAAAGTGAACTGTTGACCTCTTCAAGTCATAATTTTAATAGTGATGGTACATGTAATTGGTATCAATCATTATGTACATTTAAGTGCACTGTTGACCTCTTCAAGTCATAATTTTAATAGTGATGGTACATGTAATTGGGATCAATCATTATGTACATTTAAGTGAACTGTTGATCTCTTCGAGTCATAATTTTAATAGTGATGGTAATTTGGAGATGATAATAGAAGTGAACTCTTGAAGTTATGTACAGTCATGTCTATCAAGGTTTCCATGGTGAGGTAATAAAACAAAAGTCCACTGTGTTTTATCTAGGAATTAAGTCTCCAGGAGTTTTCCTGCATTATTGAGAATTACTTATATCATCGCTAAAACGTCAACAGTGATCAACTTTTTACTCTCTGGCAGTAGTACAGGGTCAAAAAAGAATGTGTGTTTCCGACGAGGAGTAAGTGGTGACCAGTAATATTTTGTGAGACATTCGTGCATGTGACATTTTTTAGTGAGCCATCCACTATATCTTAAAATGTGCTAATATAATCATGTTTATTTATTATGTTTGTAACATTTTTATGTTGAATTTTGTTTTTGTAATATATATATATTATTGTGGTTATAGACTAATTAAGCTTGTTGTTAGAAACAATAAATTTATATGTACATGTATTTAAAATACAGATGTGACTTCATACTTTGATGTTGGTGTACCATTATTTCACTATATTAGCGAAAATTTTGAACCCAGGGGACGAATTTCATTGCAAAGCATAAGCAAGTGACTGTATTTTAAGAGATTTATTGGTCTCAAGCTTAAGACATTGCGTAATATATTGAAACAACAACTCAGTCACTCATCTTGTTACAATATATTACTTTAATGTCTTGCTCGCAACCATTAAACCACACAAAAGATTGACAAGAACAGCTGACTGGCTGCATGCAAGAAACATTAGCTCGAAGGTCACAGCTTGTAACTTGTATCATCCATTCTGCACAAAGAGAACTATGTGTACATGTATACATTGTACATGTACATTGAGATTAGAACTCTGACCTGAACGGCTGCCATGTTGCATAGTTATTGTCAGGCCCCCCCTCCCCCAATATTTCAGGCCCCTCCAAAAAATTCTGTACCCCCCCTAAGTTAAACTTAGTGTTTCCTTCTAAAATCTATGATGTAGAAATTAAAATGTCAGTCAACTAGCTAGCTTTGTGTCTTATTCTCAAGCAGAGCTACATGGTAGACAGACATAGTACGTTTTGTATACCTTTAGTATGCTTGTGCGAAAGTATGCTGTAGATCGGCGTCTTGTTTCACAATCTTTTAGTAATGTGTTATTAACTTATAATTATAGAAATAGGTTGAAAGACTTGCCTAACAAGAACTTATACATTTAATTTATGTTATTTTAGGCAACAAATACAGTTGATCTGAAAGTTTTCATGTTGTCAAATGTTTCTTATTAGTTTTGTTTACATTAGTACAGTCTTCTTGCACATTGTTTGTAAAGCCTAGAATGGCTCCATGTACATTGTAATATTCACTATCAAACAAACACAATCGAAAAAATTCATTTCAGTCATGTTAAAAATAAATTAATTTAATATTGGATTGGGTTGTTTTTAATTTTTTGTTTTTTGAAAATACCCTCTAAATGAAACACGAAATGAATATATAATGTTGTAACAGGTACAGTGTATACCTACATTTCTTAAATAAACCAGTTAAGTTCTTTTTGATTAGGGGATCACATGGCTCGCTAGGTCGGGTCGGGTGTTTGATTCCTATATTGGCCGAGAAAGTTCATCTAGATTTTCCGGCGTGGTTTCCCTTTGTCAGTGATGCAGGATGAAGGGCCTGGCAAGGAGATAAGAGTAGGCTGTAGTGCTGCTGTCTGGGCACAATTTCCCTCATAGCACACAGTATGGCGTATGCCTGTCTTCATTAGCCCAGTTTAGAAGCAAAACAGTAGGACGTTAAACCCCATTTCATTTTATTTCTTTTTGATTAAGTGAAGCGTATATTCTATCATCACACATTTTTTAAAAATTATAAATATTTACCGTTTTCATTTGTTATAAATATTCGGGTTAGCATTACAAAATGAATTTTATCTTGTCAGAGAGAGGGAGAAATGGGGGATTGACACAAACTACCGGGAGGCCATTTCGAATTAACATATAGTTCCATTTTATTTCAAGACATTGCTTTCACGTAGGGGTCTTTAGCTGTTGGAGGAACTATATTGGACAGGTGACTAGTACCCCTTTGTTACGTACATGTATAAGTAGGGAATCCAAACCATACCACTTGACTCAATGACAGACCAGATCTGACCATTCGGTCCAACCCCTGGTCAGTGAAAAGTTATTATTCGGTCCAACCCCTGGTCAGTGAAAAGTTATTTTTAACAATCAGAACAAATAATCCATGATAATATTATCATAATATCACCATTTAATAATAATAATAATAATCGCGTCATTTTACAAGGGTAGCAAATTAGGCCTGAGGCCTTTTTCCAATTTGGCCCTTGGCACAGATCGTGCGAATGATTTCGATCATTACTGCAGGAAGAAACCAAAGAACTTGGGGGAAACCTGCCTGATCGGACGGGAGACCCAATATCACTCTCACTTACAACGCTAAAGTTCATGCCTTGAGCTGGGATTGAACCCTCATTGCATTGGTGAGAAGCCGCAAAATCAACTTCGATGGTCTGCAGTCCATGTGTAGATTAGTACATATCTACAGTCCTTGAGTATACCGTTATCTTTTAAATTGATTTAAGGATGCATTATGTAAGATTTAGATCAACAGCTAACTTGCTATAATAGTTTAAAAATAGATAATGCAAAATAAATAATTATATACTGAAAATTTCATGCAAATTACTTTATTCTGAGCGAAGTTTCAATAAGAATAACGTACATGTATTCTCAATATTCATTGTTACCCTGCAACATTTTAACTTCTCATTCTCGTATAATAATAAGATTGTAAAAATATTAATCTTTAATCTCTGTATTTTATTTTTTCACTGAAAGGAGGAGATCTACATGTACATGTAACTGGCCGGGGGGTTGGGTGGCTGAATGGTTAGCATGCGCGCGTTATATTATAAGGTCTGTCATTGAGTCAACAGGCGTGGTTTCGATTCAACGATTGTATGTGACAAGGAGTAAGTTCACCTGTTCAACCTCTGTTAGTCCCGAAATGACCTAGTTGTGTTGACTGGACGTTAAACCCCATTTCTCTCTCTCTCTTTCTCCGGCTCATCTGGTTTCCACCCACCGCTAAAGACCCCTAAATAAGCTATTCCAAAAATGAGCCAGTTTGTGTCGAGTGGACGTTAAACCTCATTTCCCTCAAACTGCCTCTACATGTAACTATTTCTCCACAATGTTCTGTTTTCTTTGGAAGCCCAATTTCAGCAACTGTGGTTGACTGAAATCATTCTTGCTCAAGCCAAAGCAGTCTGTTTATTGGTTATGTCGGGTCTGTTGAACATAATTAAACTACACAAATTGTCATTGTTTTTTTTGTTACTAATTGCATTCCATTGCTAGTGAAAATATAGTCCTTTTACACTACATACCGGAAGAGATCCATATGTATATAAACTGATTTACATTCAATGGTTCCTGTTTTTACTCTTATTTCAAATCAGTTATGTAGGTGAAATAATTGTCAGCAGTCTCAATCGAATGCAAATTTCTAGCGTCTGGTTATTTTAGTCTACATAGGCCGTTTAATTTGATGCAATGTGTCTACCATCAGAAGCCCACCTTTTTCTGGAGGGATCACAGCATCAATGTTGATTTAAATTGACAAATAAATCGTGTTTTCAATGTTGAAGATTTTGGATGATATTGAGTTAAGAGACATGACATAGCTCCTTTAATTATTATATTGCCAATGGAATTGTTGATCAGTGTTTAACTGAAAGTTATAAACAGAATAAACTTGTTTAAAATTAGGGAATAAACTATATTTCCTTTATTATAGGCCCAATATAACAGATGGCAATTCATTGATTAGCTCCCAATGTAGAAACTCAGAATTAAATTAAGTTTGTTTTTAAGATAATGTGCTAAAAATAGCCCAAACTTGCAAAATACCACCGACTTTCAGGAAAAACAAAGAACGATTTTGGTTGGACTATATAAAAGTGACGTCATTGATAAATATTTATTAGGTGATTCCCCTTTTGAGAAAATTATCACGTGATAAATTGTCGACCAATCAAACGAAATATCCGGGTGTTGACCTCGTCACAGAAGCCAAGCAGAAGACTTGCCAGGAAATCATTTCACGTTGTGTAGACTAAGTACATCATAAATATTGTGTAAAAAGTGTTGCTTGAATTTTCATTCATATAAGAATTTAGTTCCAAAGCTACGGAATAACTGCTATTGAATGGTAAGTATATTTAGGTGGTTTATGTTATAAATAGTCGGCTGCCATCCTCGTTTTTTCACTCACTCAGTCACAGTGACAAGTGACAGGGTACGTACAGAAGTTGAGAAAGACAACATCGTTGTCAGCGTGGACAACTTTGACAGTCTAGCTATCTACAGGCTACGAACATGGTATGTCCAGTGCAAAGGTTGAATTGTCAGATTCTACATGTATTTGCAGTTCAATGTCAGATATTTTGTCAGCATAGCGGTCCACATCCTAAGAGTAAGATAAGATAATTGTAATTAACCTACATGATGTAGTTAGTGCCAGTGGGTCAATTAAAGGGACAATCCCGAATTAAACAGGGGCTCAAAAAAAATAATCTGAGAATGTATGAAAATAAAACGCCAAAATATAGGGGAATGGTGTATTTACCTTGTCTCATAAATTTCAACACAAAATATTGAGTCGTTTGGACGTGAATGCCAAAACTGCTTATCCGGACACGTAACCCTTTTAAGATTTCGGGTCAATTGTTTCGTTGGGTGACCTTATAACCTATTACGGTTACTTGAGACGGTTATGCAGTGAATAACCCATGTGCCGTACTTAATAGAGAAAGGTAAATTTCAACTACACATTATTCTTATAAAAAAATGTTCGGTTTAATCCACAGATACCACAAAATACACTGTGGGGCACCGGACTCAAATTCCAGATGAAGACTGACGAATTAAAGTCGTTTGAAACCGTATCATAAATACTGAAGTAGTTGCTCGACCCTTGACTCGAGTATTTTAAGGGATTTTAACACAAAATTAAGCAGTTTTATTCCCAAAATAAATATTTGGATTAGCCCTTTAATTAGTTCCATGAAAACAGGATAGACCAGAAATAACATACATTTTAACTCTTCTACAATAGAAATGAAGTAGATAAGAGGCAGCATACAAATAAATATCCACATAACATTTATAACAAAGGCTTCTTTATGATAAAATAAATATGTCTCTATAATAATGAAACTTCAATCTGATTAGAACACCGATCCTATTTCGTTTTGTTTTTTACACTACAGTTCAAATTTCGTTTTACTACCCTAGGCTACACTATGACTAAAGGGTCAAAAGCTGCTTGTATGACCCGGCCCTGACCTCCCGATTGCACTACATAGACTTCATGTACATTGTAGTAGAGGCCATCGATAGTATAAAAATAATGAATGTTGAAATATACATGGAGATGCGGATGGATCTGTACTTTAATCTGATGGATGAAACAATTTTAAAATTAAAATACAATGCCAGATTTATAATAAGAGGATAGATATATGGATGTAGAGAGAGAATGGGGTTGAACACAAACTTGGGTTCATTTTCGTTTTGGTTTCATTAGTTCGCTAGCATGTATGGGGTCTTGAGCAAGAGGAACCAGAGAGGACCCCACAGGGTTTTACAGGAACAAAATATGTTCACAACATACTACAATGTACTGTAGTTGTAAAACTAGTAATTATACATTTACCAGGACGTGTCTCATCAGTGACATGAAAAAACCTTGTTAGTCTACTATCCAGTGGTTAGTTAAAATACTTTTAACGTTAAAATTGATACAGTCTAAGACCCTTTACGCAAGTTCAAATAGGCCCAAACGCACAATTGTCAACAACACATGTACATATACCATTACAGTTGGGTAATTCTATGACAAATAGTGAAGACTGGACCACTAAATAGTAACAGAACAGTTTTTCTTTGTGGTACCGGTAATGCGTTCTACATATGCATAGCGATGAATTTTGTATGACGCATTACACGATTAAGCAGCCATAAGTCGCCATGACACTTCGCGAGATAAATTTCCTTGTAGCAGTTGGGTTTCATCAATTCATGTAATTATCACCGAATAGTGATCTTAGTTTTAATTTCTTTTTCAAATTTTATTTAAAGAAGGGATAATTTATTTCTAAATTTTATAATTTCAATATGGCTGACTTTATATAACCAGTCTGCCAGTCAGTACTTTTAGTGTTAATATTTTGATTTAAAGTCTATAAAGATAATTGCCTAATATTGCCAGCAGGCTTATTAAGAGAAATCTTAAGCAAAGATTTATTTAATTAACAATGAAGTCAGATCAGGCTGTCAACACCTTTTACTATTTATGGCTTAAACCCTATTAACCAATTCTATTAATTATATTATAAACTTCAACCAATGAAATTACATTTGTATTTAACTTCTTTTAGTTTGATTCGTTAAAATATATTTTTAATCCCTAAATTTATCTTTCATCTGATTGGTTGAAATGATTGTTCTCTGGTCTGTATGAAAATTAGTTTCTTTAAATACAGACGTCAGAGATATATTGGATATATTGGAGATAGGAGATAGGATTAGGAGTTAGGACGTTTAGTACCCATTTAATATGTTTTGTAAATAATGTATTTTAAAAACTGTATATAAAGAAATATTGGAATGAATTTGGAATTGGACTTTTAATGAACAGCGGCCGCCTTCACCAGATACTTCTACAGTTATGAGCAATAACCCCCATCCTAGCTCATCTACAAATAATCCCTATGTGTCACCTGGGAGCCTATTCTGACACAGAATAGCCCGGAAACAGTTGGTGATATAATGGTGGAAGATGTATTCAAGATTCGGAACTTCTCACATGCCAAGCGAGAACAAGATCTAATGGTTTGAACAAAGACATTCAAAGACAGATTGGAGATACAAGTGAATTGCTAAGATTTGGTTCATATGAGATCAGAGATTTGGTTGGTAAGTTAAATCAACTATTTCTTGTACCATTCTCGAAAATTTACATTCAGTGTGTGACAATAATTATCATTCTTTTATTCTTTTTGATAATAGACTTAATTACTAGTTGATTTCAACCCAAGTCATAATCATTAAGATGGGTCATTCTCACTCAAAGGAACTGGATTGTAATACCAAATCTTCGACTACCGATATAAATGTTATCGCTTCCCTAAATAAAAATTTTGTAAATGTGACTTTAGGCAATACTGTCGTAAAAAGTCTCATTGATACAGGGGCGAGCATATCTTGTATTTCCAAAACACTGTTAGATAAGGTTTTACCAAATGCAGAAATATCATCTTCAGATATAACTTGCATTTCTGGTGTCGGGGGTCAAACTGTTAAAGTCGTGGGGAATACTCTACTCGAATTTCAAATTTCCAACATTAGTATTATTCATAAATTTTACATCTTTAATTATATCCAACATGATTTTATAATTGGTAATGATTTACTTATTGATACAAATGCTGAAATTAGTCATAAAAACAAAACTTTGACTTTAAATGAGGGATTAATTCATGTGGCATATGCACTCCCAGATAGCACAATAGAAAGTAAACATAATAAAGGTACTAAAGTAGAAGTACAACCCAGTTCAAATAAAGAGGTAACCGATAAAATAAATAGGTGCAAGGAACATAGAAAACATCCAGTAGGATTTGTCAGGACCATCAAAGACATATCAATTGATCCTCAGTCAGAAATATTAATTCCAGCTAAAATATCCAAAATACCGTTAAATGAAATTGTATATATTGAACCCACATCGAGAATTCAAAAAAAGAAAAATTTATTAGGTGGTAAAAGTATCATTAAAACAGATATTAATAGTAATAGAGGTTATGTTAGGTTTTTAAATTCCTCAGAGGAACAAATTAAAATTAAAGCTAATACTATAATAGCGAAAGCCCATATCATAAATACAGATCATATTTTAGACATAGAGCAAGATAAACAAAATCATGATAATTTTACAGTATCAAATATCCAGTGTCCAGAACATGAATCGGTGGAAGTAGCTAAGTCTTTGGGATTTAATTTAGAAAATTCGGATTTATCACAAAAACAGAAGACAAAATTACTAGGCTTCCTAGGTCAATACAGAGATATATTTGCAACAAATCTAGCAGAATTAGGCAAAGCAAAAGGGTATATGCACAAAATTAATACAAATAATGCACCACCAATTAGATCACGCCCATATAGACAAAGTACTGATGCCAAAGGAATTACTGAAAAATTAACCAAGGAGATGTTAGAAAATGGGATAATAGAACCATCCTCTAGTAGTTGGTCAGCTCCAATTGTGCTAGTTAAGAAACCAGATGGCAGTCATAGGTTTGCAGTAGACTATAGAAAATTAAACCAAGTCACTGAACCTATGACACATCCATTACCACTTTTATCAGACACCATAGATCTCATCGCTGCTGCAAACGCTACTATTTATTCGGTAATCGACTTACAATCAGGATTTTGGCAACAGGAATTAGATCCAGAAACAAAGCATAAAACTGCTTTTGTCACACATCAAGGATCATTTGAATTTAATCGGCTCCCGTTTGGTTTGCGTAACTCGCCGGCTGCGTTCCAGATGATGATGAACTCTGTGTTGCGAGGGCTAAATTGGAAAATCACGTTAGTCTACGTGGATGATTTAATTATTTTTAGTCAAAACTTTGAATCTCATTTAAATGATTTACGTCAAATCTTCGACAGACTTCGCGAAGCCAATCTTACAGTAAAACCATCAAAATGTCAATTCGCTAAGAAGAAAGTTAAATACTTAGGGCATATTTTAAGTAAAGAAGGCATTAGCGTTGATGAAGACAAAATACGAGCAGTAACAGAATTTCCTACACCAAAGAATGTGAAGCAGGTACGTAGTTTTTTAGGAACCTGTAACTATTATAGACAATTTATCAAAAATTATGCAAAGATTGCCTCTCCTTTAAATTCTTTACTGCAAAAGGACGCAACATTTATATGGACAAAAGAATGTGAAGTTGCATTCGATGATCTTAAAAAGCATCTAACTTCACGTCCAATTTTAAAATTTCCAGATTTCAAAAAACAATTTATTATTTCAACAGATGCATCTAATGATTCTATTGGCTTTGTTTTAGGGCAGAAGGATGATCAAAATCGAGAATATGTGGTTGCTTATGGAGGTCGAGCATTACATGGTGCCGAAAAGAAATGGTCAATTTCTGAAAAAGAAGGCTTAGCGTTAGTCGCAGCTGTAAAGACATACCGTCCATATATAGTTAACCAAGAATTCCTGGTATTTACTGATCATATTTCTCTCAAATGGTTAAAAAGCATTAAGGATAAAACTAGCCGCCTTGGAAGATGGTCTATGCTTTTAGGAGAATATCGATTTGACATTCAACATAGAGCAGGTTCCAAGAATGGAAATGCTGATGGGTTGTCAAGAAGAATTTACCCCCCATCAGACAATCCAAATAAGTTCCTTGATGATCAGCCAGTCTATTGCTGCCAGGAGAAAAAGCCAGAAACAATCTACACATTCGAGTATGAGACAGACCGATATGAAGTACAGCATTCCTCTTACACTCTCCCACTTGTTGCTGCAGCCATGGATGAAGCTGATGTTCCCGATGATCAAGGTAATCACAACTCTTGTACAATTTTAAACGATCCAAATTTGTGCCACCTACAACGAAATTGTGAAGATCTATCTGATATCATAATCTTTAAAGAAAGTAATATATTGCCCGATGACGAGAAGATGGCGAAATGTATCAACATTAGATCAAAAGATTATGAATTAGAAGATGGAATCTTGTTTTATATGCGCAAACTAAAACACAAAGGCCCGAACAAGGAGGAACAATTTAGAAAATTACTGGCAGTACCAAAAGCACTTCAAAACGATGTTTTAATTGCATACCATGACTCAAATTTTGGTGGATGTCATCAAGGCCAAGAGAGATTATTTGAAACCATCAGAATGAAGTACTACTGGCGTAATATGCTCAATGATATTCATCAGTATGTCAAGACCTGTGAAGATTGCCAAAGATGTAAAAGAAACTTCCATGGAAAGAAAACTCCACTCAATCCTTTACCTGTGAACGAGATTTTCAGTAGATGGCATATGGATGTATTACAGTTAACCCCAACACCAGATGGCTATAAATATGTTTTATTACTTGCTGAAAGTACTAGCAAATGGCCCGAAGCATTTCCTTTGAAGACTCAGCAGGCTCCTGAAATTGCTAATGTACTGTACAAAGAAATATTTACCAGGTATGGAGCTCCAAAGTCACTCTGCTCCGATCTCGGACAAAATTTCATGTCATCATTGGTCAAGGCACTTTCAGAATTGTTTCAGGTCAAGCGAACACATACCACACCATACCATCCTCAGACCAATGCAGCATGTGAGCGAATGAATTCCTTCATTATCCAGTCATTACGTATGTATTGCGATGAGAATCATACCAACTGGCCAGATTTACTACCAGGTGTCATGATGGCTTACAGACTTAGTCCAGCCACACAATCAACTGGTTCCTCACCATTTGCAATGCTTTTTGGGAAAGAAATGCGGGTTCCACTTGATTCACAGTTAATACCAAAAGAAACTCTACCAAGATCAAGTAAGGACTACCTAACAAAAGTTATTGAGCAACTAGAAATTACGAGAAAAATTGCTGCAGAGAATATGGAAAGGGCTCAACACAAATATAAAGGTCAGCATGATAAGAAATCGGAAGAACCAAGCTTTGAAAAGGGAACAAAGGTATGGTTGTTTTGTTCAAAATTCAAGGTAGGATTAGCACCGAAACTTTGCAAGAAGTGGCTCGGACCTTACTACATTGTAGACCTTGGACCAAAATACACCTACCAACTTAGAAGATGTTCTGATGACAAACCTCTAAAATACCTCACAAATGCCAATCGTTTAAAGAAATATTTTGACCCTGCAACACGCCCAACAAATGTCCCTACTGAGTCCGAAGAGGAATTAAATCCAGAAGAACTTGAAGAGGAACAAGATACAGAACAGAAATCTACTGACGAAACTACTGATGATGCTTTACAATCTCATTCACAGCAACAAACACAATCCCAAGTGCCTAAGTCAAAAATGTTGTCTGAAGCACAGATTGTAAAAATCATTAAAGCAGCGCAGTTCCAGGGACGAAAGTCATATTTAATCAAACTGGTTGATGGGTCAACACAATGGCAATTCACTGAACAAATACCTGAGAAATTACGCACCGAGTTCCACATTACAAGAACCGAAGCTGGTAAGAAACGGAAGCGCCCTCTCAGGAACCATAAATTTTTTGTCAAGAAGGATGAAGATACCATCAAATCACAGAATTCAACAAATTTAGCAAATGTGAATATAATAAAACATCAGCAAGATACCAAACAAGATTTAGAAAAAAGGATAGCTGACTTCAAACTCAACACCAACATTAAAATGTTGTGTGATATGAGAAGCATGAAGACAGGCCTTGAAAGAAGAATGAAACAAATGGATAAAAGATTAAACCGACGCATAGAAGCGGGACAATACTTCTGTGAGGAACAGAGATGCCAGAATGTTGATGAAATAAGTGACCACTTTGATATGGAAATAAAGAGACTAGCAAATCATTGTGACAATGGCTGTATCATTACTGACAACAGAATATCTGATCTAGCAGACTATTGTAATTTTTTTTCTAATGATCTGTATAACCATGTACAATTAAATAAAACAGCTTCCGCAAAAATTTGTTTAGTTATAAATAAGGCACTTACACTGATTTCAGCTACATTCAAAACTATTAATAATAAACAAATATAGTGACTACGTTCCCCTGTGGGACCGGGGACAAGAGTAGGCCCAACGTTAGTTGAATTGCGTGTCGTAAAAAGCGACTAAAATTTGACAACCGCATCATTTCAATATTAAAAAGATTGAAATAAAGAAAGAAAAAGGTCTGTGTGTCTAAATTAATTTTCAAATTATTTTTATATTGCTATAATCAGGTTTGTTAGGCAAGGTGGACTGGCCATCCATTTTTGACTGATATTCCAACCCTGTACCATATTGGTGACGATCAATGTGTAAAGCACTGTGTAATCATTTTACAAACTTTAACAAAGTTTGATTAGACCACATAGACCTAGTTCTTTTACTTAATATAAGAAAATAACAAAACTATTATGTTTTTTTCATTTAAATAGGAAATAAAATGTCTGAATATGATATGTATATATAAATATAAAATGTTGTTTTTTTTCACATTTAGTGAAATATACCCCCAAGTTTTTTGTTTTGTTTAATAATTATAATAGTATATGAAAATAATGGTGATCATAAATAATATGAGAACAAATAAGAAAATTAATTAGATCATAAAAGAAATGATCATAATATAATAAAATAATAAATGATCATAATATAATAAAAATGATCATAATATAAGAACAAATAAGATCAAATAAGAATAAGAATGGATCATTTAAGAATAAAAAAATGATCATATAAGAATAAGAAATGGTTATAAGAATAACCAAATATTGAATAATACTATATGAGAAAAAGAAAAGAATATAGAGTATTATCTGAGCCTTTGCACAGTCTTGACAATTTGACAGTGTTGAAGAAATACATGATTATATTTGAAACGGAAAGGGAGATTGGTATTACATTTAGTCAGGTTGAGTAAAGGGAATGACCACATTCTTTTGATTCAAAATTATTTAATATAATTGATTTATTGTCACACATTGAATGTTATTATATGAGATGGTCTAGAAATATTTCAGGTTTAATCTTGGTGATCAACATCTCTAATAACAGACTGGACCAAAGAAGCTTGAAGCTGATATCTTCAATCCTGGACAAGGTTGACTTTGTCAAACCAAGAGAGATTTCTCCAATGTCGAGAAGAGGTACCAGCACCTGGTTCATCACCAGATAAAGTTCAAGGTATCCAGACAACAAAATGTGCTAGACGATCAATAGAGATGAATGTGGTGGACCTTACTGTTCTAGTACATTGTAAATTTCCAGAAATTGCCATATTGCGTTCCTGATTAAAAACTGTATTTCTGATTAAAATTGTATTCCTGAGTTCCTGATAAAAATTGAGTTCCCAAGTTCCTGAAGAAAAAAAATTGAGTTCCTGAGTTCCTGATAAAAAAAAGAAAATTTGAGTGCCTGATTAAAACTGTTTTCCTGATTAAAATTGTGTAATTACGTGTATATAAGTGCGGTAGAATCATTATAGTTATGTGTTACACTAGAAGAAGTTATGTTTTAATGTCAAATATCTAATGCACATATGTGTTCTGCATGTGAAACAATCAAATAACATCTACATGTACTGCTAGAAATAATGTGCTCAATTATTTTCACAAATATAATAAATATTCCGGTGTTGCAGATATAAGTGAAAATATTGAAACTTTCTTCATCATAGTGCTAATTTTATTATGTGACTCTTAATTACCAGTAACTTTTTAAATTTTAGTTCGATTACTAACTGAAAATCGTTTGTTTTTTTTGGGTTTTTTTTCAATTTTTCGTTTTTTTTTAATTATTGCAATTGATATTTATGTATGTGACAACAATGTATTATACATAAGGCGACAACAAAGGATTACCTAAGTGACTTTAGCCTGTATAATCATATAGCAACATAATTCACTCAATTGTGATACAAAATTTTCTACATATATTTAATTATAAACATGTTTTTCTTTTATGTAATTATTAATATTTTTATCAAGCTATTATAGTATGTATATCATGCGTTATTAAGCATATGTTTTGTAATTATTAATATTTTCATCAAGTATATAGTAATATATATATATCATGCGAGGACGCATGAATTTTACAGGCCGGGGGCATTTATCACCGAATAGTGATCTTAGTTTTAATTTCTTTTTCAAATTTTATTTAAAGAAGGGATAATTTATTTCTAAATTTTATAATTTCAATATGGCTGACTTTATATAACCAGTCTGCCAGTCAGTACTTTTAGTGTTAATATTTTGATTTAAAGTCTATAAAGATAATTGCCTAATATTGCCAGCAGGCTTATTAAGAGAAATCTTAAGCAAAGATTTATTTAATTAACAATGAAGTCAGATCAGGCTGTCAACACCTTTTACTATTTATGGCTTAAACCCTATTAACCAATTCTATTAATTATATTATAAACTTCAACCAATGAAATTACATTTGTATTTAACTTCTTTTAGTTTGATTCGTTAAAATATATTTTTAATCCCTAAATTTATCTTTCATCTGATTGGTTGAAATGATTGTTCTCTGGTCTGTATGAAAATTAGTTTCTTTAAATACAGACGTCAGAGATATATTGGATATATTGGAGATAGGAGATAGGATTAGGAGTTAGGACGTTTAGTACCCATTTAATATGTTTTGTAAATAATGTATTTTAAAAACTGTATATAAAGAAATATTGGAATGAATTTGGAATTGGACTTTTAATGAACAGCGGCCGCCTTCACCAGATACTTCTACAGTTATGAGCAATAACCCCCATCCTAGCTCATCTACAAATAATCCCTATGTGTCACCTGGGAGCCTATTCTGACACAGAATAGCCCGGAAACAGTTGGTGATATAATTATGCGGTAAGGTTCACCCATATATCAATTGGAATTGATTTATTATATGTTAAGTTATCTGCAGTACTGTTTTGGGTCAGCTAATGTGTAAATTAAGGGAGCTATAGACCCGAAACTTTTTTGTAGTCATTTGACTAAAAAACTTGCGCCAAGGATTGGCAAGGAACTCTGTAGCTAGTCTGTACGACAAACCACTACTGAGTCTGAACCATTTCTATTTAGTGGTAGGACTAGTTCCAGAAAAGTGGCTAAATTTTGGATGTTTGTGTTGGGTCCAGTTCACTGACATTTAATTGGCTTGTATGTTAATTGTTAATCTAAACAATATGTCTGACTTGATAGCATTATTACCCTTAAGATAAGATTTTATTGCATCAAAACATCCATTGAGGACAGCATACAATATGAACATGTACATAAAGATATAGCAATATGTCAAATAATATATTTACAAACATGGCAAATGATAATTTTAATCTAAGTTAAATATTTACCTCAAACTGGTCTGATAATGACACAACATTCAACATCTAGATAATAGTTTTGATACAAAAAGGTAGTGCCTGCTATTGCCTGGGAATATCAAATGACAACATTTTGATTTATAAAATGAAAAAACTTTTTTATTTAGTAATTGGTATAATTTCTAGCCAACTGTTTTGACTTGGTTCACTTGGTTCACAGTATTATGGTACTTTCCCAGAGATCTAGTGGAAATGTACATAAAAAACCCCACATGTTTAGATATAAGTTGTGCCACGGATGTGAAGCTGGAGGAGAATTCATTGTATATATACAAGACGATGTTGCCTTTAATCGCTGATTATTTATCATAAATATTGAAGCCTAATTAAATCAACTGACCACATCTTTTTATCGTAGAAACTGTTGTACAGGTAGCTAAGTTCACCATCAATTTTAATTTTATCAACATCAAGCGCTCACTTGAGCAGAAATCCCTAATTTCTTTTTTTTTTTGTATTGTACATGTATGAGCGCCATGGGTGTTGTTCGGGGAATCCAGTATTTTTCAAGTAAGATTGGATGTTTCTACTTTGCACATATATACAAATTGCCATACTTTAAGACAGTTTAATGAAAAACTAAACGTAAAATAGACTATTGAGACTAGATTCACGCATATTACTGCATAAAATCTTACATGTGAGAAATTGCGGGACATTTTAACTTGATTTGAAGATTTTGTGGGACGCAGGACTTCGTATCGTTTTGCGGGACATGTGGTCACCCTAATGCTTTTTGTGTTTTTCTCAAAATCATGAAAAATGTCTTGCCAGGTTTTTCCATTGTCACTACAATATTGTATTCATTCAGTACACTACAATATGTACATAAGGCACAAATATTTAAACAGTACACAAACTATTACACATAGATTATATATAGAAATATTAGGGGAAGTTTTAATTCATTGGTTGGTTGTTAACCTATGAAATCTAACAACATGACTACAATGTGGGTGATATATGAGTGGTTTTCCTTGCTGATACATTGTAGTTTCGGTTTTTTCTTACACTTCAAATGATTTATGATTAATCATTTTGACTAATCCTTGACAGTCGATAGCTTGAAATCAGGTGGCAAAGAATACATTTATTAGTATTACATGTAAATTGTGTGATAGGTACACATGGATATTGCTGTGTTCTAATATTTTCAATTTTTTGGGCAACACTTCCATGTAAGTACATGTAGGATTGTTTAAACAGTATTTCAATTCACTTCCATCTAATGTGTTGTAACTTGTAAAATTTATATGGCTACATTGAAATTGTTGTCCTGCTTCCTTGTATAGTACGATATTGATTTAACCTTATTTCATTTCACTTCCATCTACATGTACATATGTTGTAAGTTTATAAGACTACATTGAAAATCCTTGTGAACACACTATAAAATATAATTATCATCCGATTTTCAAGTGTGGTCCTATTCTTTTGGCCACTACTGTATGTTGTAAGTTTATATGGCTACATTAAAATTCCTTGTGAACACACTATAAAATATAATTATCATCCGATTTTCAAATGTGGTCCTATTCTTTTGGCCACTACTGTATGTTGTAAGTTTATATGGCTACATTAAAATTCCTTGTGAACACACTATAAAATATAATTATCATCCGATTTTCAAATGTGGTCCTATTCTTTTGGCCACTACTGTATGTTGTAAGTTTATATGGCTACATTGAAATTCCTTGTGAACACACTATAAGATATAATTATCATCCGATTGACTATAAATTTATACATGTAATCAGAGTTTATACATGTATCCAGGAGATGGTTATTTCCTCGAATTCTGATAATTACTTCCAGTGTTATTGCCCTTAATCACTTTGAAAAATCATGTGGATGCTTTTAAGTTATAATCTGATTGGATTTAAAATGAATATTTCTAATTCAGATGAATCCTATTGATTTTAAAAGATTATTTAGAATTTAATTTAGACTTCTTGCCCTTGGTCATGCTGAAAAAGCGGTTGGATACACTTGACTCTATAGGGTGGAGTTTTGTTTAGAGTACTTTCATGTACCGTAACTGTGTGTGTTTTAAAGTAGCTAGACTTTGACAGTGACATTTTAATACATTTATTTTCATGGTGTAGCCCCAGGCAATATTGTTTTATTTTAGCACTCAAGGCTCGCACAACAACTCATTCACATTACATTGTACATGATTAAGGCTAAAAAAAACATCGCAGATTTTGTCATACATGTACATGTACATCTAGGTAACAAGATGTAAATAGGGTTAGTCTAACCATTACCCAAAATCCTTTGGCTAAACTATAACTCAAAATCACAATCTTGTCAAAAATCATATGCACTACCCTGTCACTGTTTATGTACATCTAGTTGGCGACCTGTGACAAAATCTGTAATGGGCCGCTTTAACCTTTACCTTACTACATGTATATTTACCGTACAGTATACTTGTTGTAGGATATGTCTTTCATTCATTTAATTTTATTACTTTCAAACTGTTTTAAACCCTACCGGTACATGTACATGTGTATAAGATACTTGTTATAATAAGTTTTTTATCATTTAATCTTATTCTATAAAATAGTTCAAATATTTTGCAATAAATCACCAGTGATGACAAAATTAGGTCAGTGTACAAAATAATGGACATTTTATGTTTAGGTGTCTATAGCAGCTATAGTCCTACATATACATTGTAGATGTTTGTACAACCCAGCAGGGTTGGATGGCTGAATGGGTAGCATGTGCGCGGGCTGTATCATAAGGGAAATGTATGTGTATATACATGTTCATGTTTGTTTAATTTAGGTACATGTACTAAGAACACATAGATCCCAATCAAATCATAAAATACCTCCTTTGTGATTTGGTGAGAAACCGGATTATTTTACATGGGAGTGTCATTTATAGTTTCTAAAGAGGTCACCAATTTATTCTACTTACATTTAAGTTACAGCTGTTTATTCATTTATTTAGGTCAAAGTTCAAAATTCTCTTGACTTTTGGACTGGCTGACACTTATATTTCTAAATTCTAGAACATTCATGTGCATGTACATAAATGTACCAAGACATGTTGCTTGATAAGGGCTTAGAGCAGTGCTTCTGAACCGGGGTCCATGTGCACCCCCAGGGGTGAATTCGAAATGCTTGGGGGTGAAATTCTTAAAACGGGGGAATTGGGGGTGAATTATACACAAAGGGGGAAATTTTGTGAATAGGGGGGAATTTGCATGAATTGAGTTTTCAGACTCCTGACCGGGAGTCATCAGTCAGAATGTTACCGACCAAAAACCCGCGTAGCCATTGGTCGTAAACTAAATAACTAATTGATTTCGACGCTGAGTATAATGGCGCTTATCCTTTCTAGCTGTATCTGTACTGTTGATTGCCTGGGAAGTAGGTAATATAGTTTTTTCTCAATGTGAAACAGACTATACTGTAAATCCATGACAAATGTTCATTAAATAGGTGTTTAAAACGATATATAATTAGCATGTTTCAGTTTTTAGTTTTCGGTAATTTGATGTTTTATAGTGCCAGGGGTGAATAGCGAAAAATATATTTCTCAAGTGGGAAATTGTATCCAAAAGGTTGAGAAGCACTGGCTTAGAGAATCCTAATCAAAACCTCGCTCAATAATAAGCTGTAATTGTATTCCATAGGCATAGAATTGAGACCTGTGTCTAATGATTTGGGAGGATCAAGCATTTAGTTGAGAAAAGATTTTTATTTAGTTATTTTCGATCACGGTATTTTGTCTACCAAGGACAGGATTTCTCTGTGATATCTTTCTATCGGGTATTTAATTTTGTTTTTTGAGTTGATAATAATAATAATAATAATTTATTTATAATGCGCCAATTACCAATATAAAATATTGCTCAATGGCGCGGTTAACATCACACATAGAAAATAAAATAAAATTAAATGGATGATAAAAGAATTAAAATGGCATATATATCAAGATTATAATAAAATATGACATGTGTAATAAACAAATTAAAATAGCTAAAGCATAACATAGAACAGCGCCTAAAAACAGTATACATGTATGATGAAATCGGATACCTGCATTAAAAGCCATAGTAGTCAACAAAAAGGTGTGTTTTTAAATTGCATTTAAAACTCTCAATGCTATCAGATAGTTTAATATTAAGAGGTAAGGTATTCCACAGAATAGGAGAAGCGTAGGAAAAAGAGCGTTTACCATAAGATGTGGAAGAGACCAAATTGTTTAATATATTATAATCACAGATGGTACATGTAGATACTGGTAATTACCAGAAGTTTTCCTCAACTTTTCTTAGTCAAAACTGTATTTGAAAATAAGCTATAAAGTTAAAAATGAAATGGGGTTTAACGTCCTACTGTTATGCACCTAATCTGGGCTAATGGAAGACGGGCATACGCCATGAAGGAAATTTAGCCTGGGCAGCCAAGGGATCTTTTACGTGCACACCAATGTGTACATGGGACCTCAGTTTTTTGTCCCATCTCATCTGAATGACTAGACAGCTGTCCTTGTCAGGCCCTCCATTCTAGGAATACCATGCTGAGACAATTATTACACTTCAAGGTTTAACGATTTATTTTCTGTGCAGTGTTGACCGTGACAGTTTCTCCAGAATTTCAAACATTGTTTTTCTGGTACAAAAGTCAACCTAATCCCCTACTGGTAAATGAAGTTACCTGTGCCTTTTGCTAATTAAAAGGTGGATTGATTAAATTGACTTGTGGTTTAACGAGTGCGCCTGAAATCGTAAGATTTGTCATTGAGTCAACTGCCTTGGTTTCGATTCCCTGGTTGTACGTGACAAGGAGTCGAGGAGTAGTGTCGCTTGTCCAACCTCGTGGGTTTTCTTCCACTACTACAGACACGTTTTTGTCGCGAAATGAACTATATGTAGTTTGTGTCGAGTGGACTTTGAACCTCATTTCCCTCTCTCGCTAATTAAAAAATATGTCAGGTTTGGATTATTTCTGTATTCCATGTTATGTATGAAATCTTGATATTTAAAATATCTTTTGTTTATGTTTTTCAGGGTAATTTGTTGAGATATTTTAATCATTGACGTAAACGAACCAAGATGTCTGTAAAAATAGAAGCAAATACGTCCACTATCATTGAAAAAAACTACACCATGTTTTTATCACATAATCACGGTCGGGACATTAACATAAAGCGGGAACCAGTAGAATCTTCCGACTCCGAAGATAACAACCAAATTGAAACTAATTTAGACTATAGCGAAAAGTTATCCGCGATAATGACAAAGTGCAAAATATCCTCCACTGAATGTGATGTTCGTAAGGAAGATAACAAAAAGACGGAGGATGCATCTGAAAAGGAGATCTGCAGCAAATTATCAAAAGTTACATTAAAGGAGAACAACGATGATGGAAAAGATATTGAAGTCATTGTAGAGAATATTAAAAAAGAAGACGAATGTTGTGAAAAGAAAAGAACTGTGGGCGCTAATGGTTTGGATTCTCGTGGCCCGACGGGTGGAATACCAGCAACATTCATTCAAAATCAACCCTTTGTTCAATCTCAGTATCAAAATGGCTACTCGTATTCACAGAGCATGTCATATTACCAACAACCACAACAGAATCAATATGGCGGATATGACAACAGCCAATATATTAACAATATGACCAATGGTAAACGTCGACCTGAAGAAGATGAAGAGACACCCTATAAGTATCAAGCTCCAAATATGGTACGCGAAGATATGAATAACTTAAATATACCCCTCAATATACAACCCGAGAGTGTTACCAACCCATGTCACATGTCAGGTGGAATGATGTCAGTTCAAAATGCATTCAGGGATGCCAGCGGAATGATGCCGACTCAAGCTGCTCCATTTTCTCCGTATATCCCATCACTTGAGGGCGAGGACCCCTGTAATTTTGATTTTGCGAATGCCTTATTTGGTAACGAAGAGCCCAAAAAACAGAACTTTGCAACCCCACCATTTACACAGATGCAGACACCCCATAGTGACAGTGTTTCTGCAGATTATTTACAAGATGGCGGAAGTGAAGGCTACGGCAGCCCTGGTCACGAGTCTCAGTATTCAACCATGGGTGTTGATTCACCTGCTCCCCGCTCAAATTTGTCAGAAGACAGCGGCATCTCCAGCCCAGATAACAGAAACTTGGACGCAGCAAGTCCGAGCAGCAACATGTCTATTAATTCAGGAAGTCCAAGAAGTAATGTCTACTCTCCTAATCTGGCCATGCCCCAGCAATACACAAACACCGACTCCATGTCCTGCGATCAGACGACACATTTCGAAAATTATCTGACAACTGAGGTCGATTCACAAGATCTCTGGGATGATCTCTCTGATATTATTTCCAAGGACGAGAAATTAATGGAAAATAAAAAAAGACAACAAAGCGGGGGGACACAGGTGACAAGTTCCAGCAATTATTTGAAGGATAACTTGATTCCTAATGCGATACCCACTACATTGCCGGCACGAACCTCCGGTAACTCTAACGTTGTCAAAGGTATTAACAAGCCAGCCAGTCAGCCGGTTGTGATGCCTCAAGCATTGAATAATTATAAGCCATTCATACCAGCAGCCCCTGTCAATATGGGTACCCCTGTTGCTGTGACATTGCCACCAATGGTTAATTCAAATCAGAGCGTACCTGTTACTACTGGCCAGATATTTTTTATATCTCAAGCTCCTCAACCCGTGTTTCTCGTCAACCAAGGACCCTTAATGAATAAACAAACCGCCAAAAGACCAATCAAGCCGAGTTTCGTCCCCATTCGACCAAAATTAGATCCTGTAGCTTCCAAAGGATCACAACACAGCTCCCCGGCAAATTCGCCGAAAAGTTCTGAGTTGAAATCTCGAGTACCGGCAACTGTGACAGCAGCAGTTAAAGATAACCCGACAGTTCAACCTGTAACCAACAGAAAAACTCCATCGCCACCATCTTCTACTGCATGTCCATCAAACAATGTTGTAAATACATGTAAGTATATTTCATTGGTACATGTGGTAATCAGGCCTATTCATAATTAATTATCCGAGTTGTAGTGTTCCAAGGATGCTGTTAGGTGCAGGAGAGTAGAACATTAAACCCCATTTCATTTCCAAGGATGCTTCCAGCCAATTACATGTACTGTACATGTAGTCAGTCGCGCGGAGTATTGTATAAATAACAATAATTTCCTGATGAATTCTTTTCCCCTCGACTGAAGATACAAAATTCAAATTCATTACTGGTAAGCTACATGTAGCAATAACACGGTAATCACACCTAACATAAACCAATGGTACATGTAAATGCCAAAGTTTCGACTCCATGTATTGTATATCAGTTCACCAAGCATTCTCAGTCTTAAGTTAAGAACTTACTTAACTTTCAATCACTTTTTATGAGAAATATCTATGATCCAGAAACACAAATATGTGCAGTGTGCACATAGTTTCTTTATTGATGTACATGTATTTGATACATTAAAACAACAAAAGTTTTATAAAGGGGCTTTAAAAGGGCTATAAAGCAACTAATTTTGAGTAAATTCTAAACTGAAACAGTATTAATTATAAGAAACACAACACAATTTATATGGAAAACAATCACTGGTTTATACACAAATAGCATTTGTACTTGATAACGATGAGAGAATACTTGTCGAAACGTCGGGCTATTTGTGTATAAACCAGTGATCGTTTTCCATATAAATTGTGTTGTTTTTTAATGGGCTCAATCACTAAATGCCACTCAAGGATTATAATATTAATTATAAATACATATCTGCTATACACATTACTGTTACTGTTAGGAGTCTACATGTAATACTATTGCTTATTCGAAAATTTTCTTGCTGGACATTTGTTTTACCCAAAAATAATGGGGTGTAACTCTTATTATTAATTTAAGCACATGGGTTCAGACCACAATTAAAAATCATATGCCTACATGTATACTAGAGATCTACATGTACATGTACCGATTAGATTCATCTTTTATAACATGTACTTCATCTTTTTTCAGCATCATGTTCCCAAAGTAAGAAATTAAATGCAGCACGACGTCTTATTGCTAATATGACCAGCACTGATTTGAGATATCAAGATGAGGAGGGAGATACGTAAGTTCATTTTAACATTTTGACCAATAAAATTTGGCATACATATAAGAGAACACTTGTCAATAGGTTATTCTGTGTACAAAGTTTGTCAGTATTTTTTGTGGTAAATTTTACATGTACATGTAACCACATTATTAACTTAGTTTTGGTACTCAGCATGGGATGTTGCTGACTTCATCTTCTTGTTTAAAAATAAAAGCTCACTCAAATATTTCAAAGGATATTTGAAAACTATTTTGTATTATTATATCTACTGAAAGAGAATCGGTTTCAGACCAGTTATTTGCCCATGAGAGTTAGAAATTGGAATCAGTCCAGTTATTTGATGATCTTGATTACAAACATGGACATACATGCCCATGTAACAGACTTTAGACATATTATACTTAGTCATAGTTTGATGTTATTTTTGAAATATCTCACGTTACAGTCACGTGTTGATGGAACCGGTGCGATATTCACCTATATACAATATTATTTATTATCATGATTTTAAATCTATTTATAGATATTTACATACAGCTGTGTGTAAGGCAGATATATACTTCGTTCAAGCGTTAATAGAGAGATTAGAGAGAGAAAAGTTAATAGGAATGATTGATGTCACCAATCTACGCCGACAGGTAATAATCTAAAACTATTGTAACCATTTGTGTTTATGAATTATTTTGTAGACACCATTACATTGTGCTGTTCTTGTAATAAATAGATAGAACTCAATGACCATTGAACACCGTCGGGTTATTCAATGGTTCAAGAGAGTGTATCACTCATTCAGTTATATAACTACATGCAAATATTAAAGTACACTGTTTTATCCAGATTATCATAAAAAAAATCATTACCACTAACGTTAAAATTCATCATAAGTTCCGGACCATTTTCTTTCTTTTTTTACAAAAATTGTGGTTTCCTAGTTTGACATAGTCCTGAAAGTGACGTCATTCTGAACAAAAGTAGTACATTTTCAAGCCATTGAATACAACTATATGTTATTCAATGGCTGGATTCAATGATATTTGCTTGTATTTGCATTTAATTATAGAATAATAAACTATATTTAATTTGTAGGCACCAATAACTTATGAAGTTTTTATAGGCATCATTATATTGTGCTGTTAGTGTGTAATAAACTATGATTATTATATAGACAGCATTACATTGTGCTGTTTGTGTAATAATATACTATGTTTATTTTATAGACACCATTATATTTTGCTGTAAGTGCCAATCAACCTAATATCGTAGAAATGATGATAAAATATGGAGCTGATGTCAATACACTAGCTGAGGTACGTAGACTATGATTTTAGACTATGATATAATAAAACTAATTCACAATTTCTCATATTGAAATACTGTAAAACAAATAAGATCGAGGGAATTTGGTGTTGGCATTTAAGTACTTGGTATGGTTATACTCAAGTTAGGCGGTTGGGATGGCCTAGTGGTCTAGAGTGCAGTGCTTCGACCTCTAGCTGGCCGGTCACCTCTGGCTTGCGGCTGTGGTTTTGACCCCTAGTGTGAGCGTATGTGACATGGAGAAAGGGGCGCCTTCTCAACCTTGTGGGTTTCCTCCCACTGCTAAAGACCCCCACACACAAGCGAATTATTGAAATAAAAATTGAAACCCTAGTTTGTGTCGAATGGACGTTAAACCCCATTTCTCTCTCTCTCCTTTTAACAAGTTTGTCATAATGAAATGACTGTGAAATAAAAAAGATCTGAGGAATTTGGTGTAGATATGCAAGATTATTCACCAAATAAGATCAGGATGGAAATTTGTTTGTTGATAGTGTCGACATTCAAATAGTTTCCAAGTTTATTTTCAAACTTATTTTTTGTTATTCAATGTATGTCAATTTTTTGTCGCCTAAAGTTATTATATCCCTGTGTGTTTTTAATAGAGAATTGTACAGGGAGGTACTGTACGTGAAGTTAGAGCATGTTTTATTGTTTATATATATTTAACAGAGAATGGTACAGGGAGGTACTGTACGTGAAGTTAGAGCATGTTTTATTGTTTATTATTATTTAATAGAGAATGGTACAGGGAGGTACTGTACATGAAGTTAGAGCATGTTTTATTGTTTATTATTATTTAACAGAGAATGGTACAGGGAGGTACTGTACATGTTATAGTTTATTGTTATATATATATATTTAACAGAGAATGGTACAGGGTGGTACTGTACATGTTATAGTTTATTGTTATATATATTTATTTAACAGAGAATGGTACAGGGAGGTACTGTACGTGAAGTTAGAGCAGCCATTCATGTAGCAGCTTCAAATGGTAAAGAATATTTACAAACATTAAATGCTTTATTAAAGAGTAAAGAACTCAACTTGAACATTGCTAACTCAGATGGTAAGTAGCCTATATATTTTATACATTTACATACAATAATTACACATTTACATACAACAATTACATATTTACAAACAATAATTACACATTTATACACAATAATTACACATTTATATACAATAATTACACATTTATATACACTAATTACACATTTACGAATAATAATTACACATTTACATACAATAATTACACATTTATATACAATAATAACACATTTACATACAATAATTACACATTTACATACAATAATTACACATTTATATACAATAATTACACATTTACAAATAATAAAGTGTTTTACAAAATATGAAGTGTAGTTTAATGATCGGGAGTGAGACATTAGATACTATATTGATCCTGCATGAGGGCGTCGGCCCGAGGATTTCATCAATATATCATGCAATGTTAGCTCAAGACCATTAAGCTACTTAAAATAGAGACACATTATCTGAGTACGAACAATTTTCTATTGGCACATTGTCCGTGCGTTATTTAAAATATTCGTACAATAGCTAAAAAGAATGATGTCACATGACATCTTTATTTAAAACAAGTGGATTGTCAAATACCTTTGCTACGATAATAACTAGGGTTTTTTTTTGTGTTAAATATTAAAATAATGTATTGTATTATTACAGGTCAGACAGCTTTACATTGTTCTATATTATGTCATAATAAAGCGAAACAAGACTCAACAGAGTGTATTGATAGTACACCTATTATAGAGACTCTAATACAACATGGGGCGGATATTAATGCTCAGGTATGTTCACAGTTTCTGATATCCAGCCTAGAAAATGATCATGTTAATTCCATCAAGTCACAAGTTTGAGGTTTTCATACAGCAGTTTTAAGATTGATGACAAAATCCCTCTCATTGTTCAAGACATGGATAGTTGGTGGTGCCGTGGTATGCAGGCCTTTGAACAAAGGGAGCACTCTCGCTCTCCTGGATACAACTACATGTATTGGTCGAGTTGCGCTTTTTGTCACGTGACTCAATAGTCTAAATTTTAAGTTCATCAGGATTTTCTGATGTGTTTCCCCCTCTGTCAGTGGTGCAAGGTAGCCCAAGTCTTAGTGGGCTAACATACACTTCAGATAAAAAAGTTTTTTAAGTAAGTCAAGGGTATGTGGCTTCCATCTCAAGCTTGTATGTGACAAAGAGTAGGGCTGATGCTTAACTTTGTGGGTTTTCTTGAAGGATCCATGAACATTAATGAAATAAATATGTTATTTCCAAGATATCCTAAAACAAATTTCTCTTAATTTTACAATGATACATTTCAATAGTAAAAACTTTTGTATTTTCTTTCAGGATAAAAAGAGTGGGAAGACACCATTAATGTACGCTCTAGAATCTCGTAGTCTTCATCTCATTCATACAGTCGTGAAACAGATAAAACAGGACAAGATGAGAATGTATTCACGAACACAATCATTTGACGGAAACACACCACAAAAAATCTTAGAAAGTCTGAAGACAGTACTTGATGTGAATTCATGGCAGAAAGTTCATGATATGTTAATGTGTCCTAACAAAGATATTAATTTATTTAATATCAATCAATAACAGTGATGATAAAATTGGGATAAATCATAATATAAGTGAACTGTTGACCTTTTTAAGTCATAATTTTACTAGTGATGGTAATTTAGACGGTCATTATGTAAGTGAACTGTTGAGCTCAGATCTTGACAAAAACATTTTGAGAAATGGACTACAAAACCATTTTGAGAAATGGACTACAAAACCATTTTGAGAAATGGACTACAAAACCATTTTGAGAAATGGACTACAAAACCATTTTGAGAAGAGACTTAACTTAAATGAGTGTTTTGAGATACATGAACAAGTGTATTCGGTCAAGTATCAGTGTGACTATTGACGAGTCTTTACTCTAAAATATTACAAATATTCCTGCCTTGTCGTTTGTATACATGTACATATATATTGTTAGAAGAGAAATACACCCAGTATAGTCAACTGGTGTATATAGTATATACATGTACCATAGTAATTGTTCTATATAAAGTGGGGGAGGGGGTTGAGGAATGGCCGATTTGTTAGCATGTACATGTTGTATATTATAGTGTACGTCATCGAGTCAGTGAATCAGCTGGCATGGTTTTGATTCCCCGGTTGTATGTGACAAGAAGTAGGGTGTCTGGCCAACCTCATGGGTTTTCTCCTGGTCCTCTGGTTTCCTCCCACTGCTTATTAAAGACCCCTACCCGCAAGCAAATTATTGAATTAAAATTGAACATAATATGTTAGTCACAAAATATATACATGTAGGTATTTTTGTGCAATTGTAAATTGTTGTTTTGTACATATACATGTATATCATTATTATTATATTTCATGATCAATTGAATGTCATAGAAAGAATTGCATAGTTATTTATGAAAACAAAAAGCATTTGTTAATTACTGCACTGTATATAGTAAGATAGCAGTAAGAGTGCCTCAAGAAAACATTAGTAGTAGCTATGGGTTTCTACTTAAATTATGAAAGTATGAATCTTGCCTTATAAGGGGAAGAATTGAACAATCCTGTTATTAAAGGATGAAAATTTCTACGACCCTTTTTTATTAATGTATCATATTATTGTGTTGATTATTGTTGCATGTATAATATTTTGTTAAATGAGTTACGTTGTAGTTGATATTTATGCATAATTTCAAAAATGTCCCTCTTCTTGTCAAAACAGGGTAGAGTACCCTGCCCTGCTTAAAAACAAAACTAAATATATCTTCTTTTACATTTCATTTTACATGCATTTCATTTATATATCATGACCACCTTCATAAGCCCAGTCGGTGCAGAACTTTAGGAAGTTAAACCCTATTTTATTTCACTTATATATCATGACCACCTTCATTAGCCCAATCGGTGCAAAACTTCAGGAAGTTAAACCCTATTTTATTTCATTTATATATCATGACCACCTTCATTAGCCCAGTCGGTGCAGAACTTTAGGAAGATAAATCTTGTTTCATTTCATTTATATTTCATGACCGTTTTGTTTAGCCCACTGGGTTGTGGATGGCTGAATGGTTAGCGTGTGCGCGCTGTATCAAAACATCTGTCATTGAGGCAACTGACGTAGTTTCGATTCCCCGGTTGTACGTGACAAGGAGATTGATCGCCTGTCCAACCTCATGGGTTTTCTCCAGTTTCCTCCCACTGCTAAAGACCACAATGCACAAACAAATTATTGAAATATAGTTGAACTGTATGTTAGTCGTGAAATGATCTAGTTAATGTTGAGTGGACGTCAAACCCCATTTCTCTCACTTATTAGCCCAGTCTTTGCAGAATAGTAGGATGTTATATTGTTATTAACCTCCCCCAGCTCAGCTACATAAATTTTTTGTAAAACAACACTTTTTTATGAGAAAAGTGTCTCTGCCGTGAGCTTTATCCTTTATCATCAGATGGTGGGATGGGATTGAAGTATGTGATATCACAATTAATGTTTTGTATCGATGAAATTGAATCACAGTGTCATCATATTTATTCTTAATGAAAAGTTCAATATGTAGATAGAGACAATGTATTTCTCAAAATATTTCAAGGCAGGGCAACACCATTCCTGCAAAAAATCCTGGATCTGCCCTTGACTGATCTATTAATCATGTACATGTTGCATTGCCTTAATTAAAATTAGATATTTACATATAAAATGCTTAATTGTATGGTAAGTTGATACCCACGCAAAAACCAAATTATTGTTTATAATGCTTTTATTGTTTATTTTTAGTTTAAATTGTTAATGATATCTTGTTGAACCATGATTGGTTAATGACCTCGGAGATAATTGTGTTGCTTACCAGGGCTCACACTGGCTTTCATTTTTTTTTCGCCAAAATGGATTTTAATTTTTATGTACATAGATTTGTAAATAATTTTATTATACAAGTTCATCACTGACTTAATGACCAGCAAAATAAAAAGGCATTATAATTTTAGAATTAGAGTTTGTTTTGATTTTTCTTAATACATGTACCGGTAGTTCTGTCATTCTAAGATATTCTACAAAACCTGGATCAAAGTGGGTAAGACGCTGGCTCACTAGCCTGGAGGTCCGGTGGTTGACCCGTGCATTGGCAGAGAAAGATCATCGATATTTTGCAGCGTGGTTCCCCTTGTCAGTAATACAGGACTGAGGACCTGACAAAGACAGCTGTCTAGTTGGGATGGTATGAAGAAAAATGTGAGGTCCTGTGTGCACGTAAAAGATCCCTCAACAGTTGGAATTCAATACAAGAGTAGACCATAGTGTCGTTGTGCGGGAAAAGTTCCCCTCATAGCACACTGTATGGCTTATCACATCTTCATTAGTCCAAGGACATTTTATTCTACAAAACAGGACCCTCAATTGATTTATATGCTCATTTCATTGATAACAACCTAGTCAAAAGATATTTCCAAATAGGTGTCGGGAATTAATTTAACTGTTGACAGAGCCCTTTTTCTCGAAATTTTAACTGTTGATAAAATCCAAACTTTTGTAGATAATTCAATTTTGATTCCCTAAGCATATCAATCTAATATTATCCAATCAAATTACTAAAATTTGGATTTTATATTAGTTTAAGTTTCACAGCAACAGGAGAGCATACAGTTTATGCTTTTGTGCCTGACAAAATGAAGTTCATAGAAGCAGGTCACATATATAGGACTGTGTATGGAAAAAGTGGATATAAACAACATAAACAAAATTTTAAAGTTTATACAGCAACTTTAATTAAATTTATAGAGAATGGCAATGTTTGCAAACGATGAAAACCAGAGGCAAAAAATTTAATCATTGAATTAAAACTCAAAATTTTAAACACATAATCTTAATCATTGAATTAACACTCAAACTTTAAACACATAATCTTTTAGCTGCCTGGTAAATAAATATAAACATGTAAAATTATTTTTCACTACAACTCATATATTGTTTACTTGTTGCTGTTTTAACAGAGATTCTGTTTCAAACCATTGTTGGCAAATTGATCAAATTAAGTTTCTACTGTCGCATAGTTTAAATTAGAGTTAGGTTTACAACTGTTTATTCTGCTGAGTGGTGTTAAATAATTAGTTACTCAACACCGCCTGGGGAAAGTAACAAGAGTGAAAGACAAAATTGGGTTAAACATCCACCCACACGAACTAGGTCATATCGGGATTAACATGGTTCAATTTTGTTTCAATAATTTGCTTGCCCTTAGGGGTCTTTAGCAGTGGGAGAAAACCGGAGGGCCCCGAGAAAACCCACACGGTTGGACGGACACCCTAGGCCCTACTCCTTGTCATGCCGAACTGCATCATATGACTCAAAGACAGACCTTATGATACAGCGCGCACAGCTAACTATTCGGCCATCCAACCACAGCAGGAAAGTAAACAGTTGAAAACCCAACACTCCTTACTTAATCTAACACACAACAGCAGGAACCTAATATTTTTTGATGATTCTTAACGAATTTTAACATCAAATACAGAAACTCCTACTAAAACAGCAACAAGTCAATGACACCAGAGTTATACTGATTTATATTACAATATTTACTTAATGCAGGCAGTTTTAACACAATGGTCCCCTTGGCATTTTCCCCTTCATTTCATTTTCTGAATTTTCTTTAAAAAAAATGAGTCCTTATTATTTCTATAGATTCTTACTTTTAAAGTATGTTTCCTTCATCGTACTCCGTCCATTTAAAACTGCCTAGTTATTTTTTTAATCTTTAATCTAATTTTAATGGGGAACATGAACAATAGGATTTTAAAACCTCCATGATTTTTCTCTTCTAAATCTGCCCGACCAGTCGACATCGATGTGAGCGTCATATAGATCAGTTAATTCTACTACAATAATTCACAGAAAATAACTACATATATTTAAAATTGAAATAAGATATAACATGGCAATGAAAATGTGAAAAAGAAATCTTTCATCAAACTTTTGTAATAAAATATATATTTATGCACACATTAAACACACATCCACAGCACACAATATGTTCGTTTTTAATGTTATTTACAATTATATTATCAACACATCTCTTGGTACCATTTAAACAAAGACAACCATATAATAAACATATATTTGTTAATAAGAATTAATCCTTTAAAGGCATTTAATAATTGAATAGAGCAATAAAATAAAACAAATACTTACTGAAGAACAATTACTGATTTGTTTAGGCGCCATTTTGAAGAGTATTTAATCAAGTACAGTAACAAATGTGTAGGGCAATTATATATAGAGAAATGAAATGAAATGGGGTTTAATGTCCTACTCTTCTGCACCTAACCTGGGCTAATTGAAGATGGGCATACGCCATACAGTGTGCTATGAGGGAAATTTTTGCCCGGGCAGCAGCGCTTCTTTTATATCAAATTCAAACTGCCAAGGGATCTTTTGTTCTTCCATATCGTAAGTATGAGTTACAGTTTATTTTAAAATTGATTATTCTATTAATTCAATTAGTTTGTTAATCAATTAATTTCTAAAACATATCTTTAGTACCATACTAATAAAAACATGACCAAACGATAGATATACACATTTCTAAATTAAAATTGATCATTATTAATTTAATTGATTTGTTTAGTCAATACATTTGTTAAATAGATATTAGATTTTGATCACGATGTTATTACTGTAATTTTAAACTACAATATTGTGAAATTTGAATCTCTGAAAGGATATATATATATGTTGGTCAATTCCATTTAGATATTGGTCCTAAAATGGTTAAATTCCATTCAATATTAACAATGATATGTAAGATTGAAATTTTCACAACAATATGCAGATTATATAATCAGTACACAGCAGAAATTTACTTTGGTTTAAACAGTCTAATTTTTCTGTAAATACAAACACTGTAACCCAAGAATCATCTAATTTTGTGGATCTAGCACTAATTTCAAATCTTTGTGTTAAAATTTGTGTTAAAAAACCATACAAATTTTAAAACAAATATTTGAAAATTATCGAATGTGAAAGAAAATAGTGCTAAATACACAAGATTGAATGATTCTTTAAAATTAACAATTGTTTCTTAATAGATATTTATTATAAATATAAATCAATACAATTTAATTTAATAAATTATGTGATAATATATCAATATAAATAGTTTTTATTATAATTACAATTTAAATTGAAAAATCTTGAGTATATACCCGAATTAAATGAATTCTTGACACAGGAAAGAATGATCACGACAATAGTCAAAAATATGAGCAACAATTTAAATATAAATATAGGTATAATTGTTCTAAAGGAAGCATGTAGAAAGCTATATTTGTTTCGATTTTCAATAATTTACAGGAAGGCTAAGTATATGATAAATTTTAATATAATAGGTTGTAAAGTTAATCACTACTAACAAATATGACTACAGGAAGGCTAAGTATATGATCAATTTTAATATTATAAGTTTTAAACTAAATCACTACTAACTAATACGACTTTTTAAAAATAATAATATGGAGAGGATTAAATTATTCTAACTGAAATTTAATATTATAGGTTTTAAACTAAATCACTACTAACTAATACGACTTTTTAAAAATAAAAATATGGAGAGGATTAAATTATTCTAACTGAAATTTAATATTATAGGTTGTAAACTAAATCACTACTTACTAATACGACTTTTTAAAAATAATAATATGGGGAGGATTAAATTATTCTAACTGAAATTTAATATTATAGGTTTTAAACTAAATCACTACTTACTAATACGACTTTTTAAAAATAATAATATGGGGAGGATTAAATTATTCTAACTGAAATTTAATATTATAGGTTTTAAACTAAATCACTACTTACTAATACGACTTTTTAAAAATAATAATATGGGGAGGATTAAATTATTCTAACTGAAAATAGACGGATAGTGAATTATTTTTGTATTCACATATACATTCCATTACCATTATCCATGCCCTGACGTAAACAGTTAATAGAAGATCTAAACGATAAAAAGCAAATTGACATCAAGTGTGTGTGTGGTGGGGGGGGGAATCGGTCATCACGCACTGCTTGAATTATTTGTAGAACCATAGTTTTCAGATTCGAATTTATTATTAGAACAGATAAAGAAGAAATACGATTATACACTAAAAAAATAAAATTCTTTTTCAATACCAAAAATAATTTGTCAGTAAGAAATAACATATTAGAAGATGATAAGGCATTTAAACAATAAATTTAATGTCACTGTTATACATAATAAATAACAATATATCAATTTTTAATGTCATGATGTTTATAAGTGATAAATTACAAGATATCAAGACTGAAACAAATACAATCAATTCTATTTCTGTCAATGCTAGTAAATATTCTTTACAAAAAATGGTGTTTTTTTTTCAAAAAAAAAGTGGGGAGAGAGAGAGAGAAATGGGGTTTAACATCCACTCAACACAACTATGTCATTTTGGGACTAACATATGGTTTTAATTTTATTTCAATAATTCGCTTGCGCGTAGGGGACTTTAGCCTTGGGAGGAAACCTGAGTGCCTGGAGGAATCCCACGAGGTTGAGAAAGTGCCTCAAAACCATGCCACATACGCTCACACCAGGGCTCGAAACCACAGCCGCAAGCCAGAGGTGACCGGCCAGCTAGAGGTCGAAGCGCGACACTTTAGACCACTAGGCCATCCCAACCCCCCCTTTTAAAAAGGGACAGCCATAGATTTCTCATTGTTTAAATATGTAATTAAATCAAGTTTAAGTGTTTAAAAGTACTATTGCCATGATAATAAACAAAGTTTGGATTGTGAGTATCCTTATATTAAGGTTAAATGATTATATGGTGCAGATGGTCTAATTCATTTAATATCTCAGCCATCCGATAGTCTGAAGAGTTGATTACGAGCTTGGCATGTGAATAAATGTCTAGATAATTAATTTATATATCATTTGAAGCCAAAAAAAGACTTGCAAATAGGCAGATGAAGCTCTTAAAATATATAAAAGCAGTTATTAAGTAACGCATCTTTAAATAATTTTATGCACTAAATAAAACATATCTGGCACTGTTCATATAAACCACTTTTATGTTTTATTGAGCAGTGTGGCTACATTTTCGTTTTAGAACAGATTTATAATATCTTTTGTGAATGCTCTTTTGTCAGTCCAGAGCACTCAAATTAACAGAATTGCAATCGAATGAAGTGGAATTCAGTCCTGTCGGTCCTGACAGTGGAGGTTGTGTGAGTACAATCGCGACGGACTCAAAGACAACCAATATATGTCATGGTTGGTTGTAATATTTTCTTATGCAGTTGGCGCATCCGTTGTGACCCGAAAACTTCTTTTTACCCTCAACTGATACTATTTTGGGGATTCGAGGAATTCAATTTGAGACTGTATGGTCGAGTATCTTCGCAGTTAATGTACATGTAATGGAACAATATACTACAAAATTCATAAATAACTTAAACTAAGTCACATACAAGCTGGTTAACATAACTAAAACTAAGTGAGGGACAAGCTGGTTAACATAACTAAAACTAAGTCAGGGACAAGCTGGTTAACATAACTAAAACTAAGTCAGGGGCAAGTTGGTTAACATAACTAAAACTAAGTCAGGGACAAGCTGGTTAACATAAATAAAGCTAAGTCAGGGGCAAGCTGTTTAACATAACAAATGACATAAAATCAAATAGGAGTATTAAAGCCAGAAATATATTACAATTAATTCTGCATATTTCATGTAAAGTACTTTAAAGCAATGCATAATACTTAACAATATGTAAAAATAAATAGCTTGTTTGACTAGCCAATTAGGAGATATATACCAGAACTTTTCTACTGTTTAATAAAAAACACTAAAAATACTTAAGGTAAAATGCATAATTTGGCTTTTCTTGTCAACTGAGCCAGATTTTCAATGCCCAGATAATTTGTAAAGAACACTAAAACAAGCTATTAATTATCTATGTACAATAATTATCTATGTAAAATTTCAACAAGTATAAAGTATGAATTATTTTTCTCACTTGGGGCCAATTATTTTAAAATAATACTAACAATAACTAGAATAAAAATACCTTAAAACATATTCTTATCTCTTTAATTAATACAACCTTATCAATTATACCACTGTTTAAAACAGAGCCACATTTCGATCATGCTTCTCTGGGGCGGGTTGCTCAAAGCTCCGTTATCTTTAACGGAGAGAAAGGTTGTTGCTGGAAATAAAGGCACCGAACATTCTGTGGTGCAAATTTCTCCTACAGATTTATGCATATATTTTTAAAGGTAAAAATAAAGTATTCTATAGTGTTTTCTGTAGTAAATTTACCAAGATATGTCTGTTGCCAAGATATGTCCATTAGAGTTTAACGGATCGTTAAAATAACTTAGTTTTGAGCAACCGACCCCAGGTCTTTATCATGTAACTGTAAAATATGCCATGGAATTGAGAGAGAGAGATCAACCTTTTAAACAAAACCAAAATGTGCCATGAAACGCAATAAGCAGTGATGGAAATGCCTTCATATGATTTCATGCTTTACAGTAACTATAATTAAAGGCCTACATATACTTTCACTTGTCATCTTTTAGAGGCATTTAGGAACTGGTTAGAGCAATGAAATATTATAACACACACACACTTCTGGAAAACAGCTATTGATATTTTTGGGCTTGATAACATTGTGAGAATACTCTTTAAAATGTCACCCAAATAAATTAGTAGCTGTTTTCCATAAGTATGTATGTGTTATAGTTTATTACTTAAACTAGGTGCAAGTTAATCACCCAAATCTTCAATAAATATATAACGTGAATAATTTAATTCATCAAATACATAAACACATAGAATGATTTGGAATTCTGCTCGAATCTATTTAAACGAAGTTCACCTCATAGCTTACTATATCTACAGTATTGTTTGGTGTCTCTGATTCATCTTCTCCATAACCTAGTCTACAAGAGAATAGACACAAACTACCAGTCTCTCACAGTAGATATTATCCAGTATTGATGGGTTTAAAGGCAGTATAAACATATAATCTTTGGACTCCTTCCATCACACAATCAATTATTAGACGTAACAATAATTACTCCCAAGTCAATTATTATATTTGACAATAATTACTCCCAGTCTAATTCATCTGGATTATCTTGAGGCAACACTAACAATAGCTTCTGGAAAAACTGATTCACAAAATCTGAAAAATAGACGAAATAAATGTCATAATTAATGTCGGGATAAACAATTAAAAGATGGGTTTGTCTATATCAAAATTTTTCTCATAGAATAAACTTGGAACCAATCCTCTTCTTCTGATCATATTTTAACTTGTAAAAAATCAGCAAGACTTTTTAGCATTTGGAGATCGACCGTTTACCATCCATGCACCAAAATTATTTCAATAATTCGCTTGCATGTAGGAGTCTTTAGCAGTGGGAGTAACCGGAGAAAACACATGAGGTTGGACAAGCAACCTTACTCCTTGTCACGTACAGCCAGGGGAATCTAAACCATGTCAGTTGACTCAATGACAGACCTTCTGATACAGCACACATGTGCTAACCATTCAGCCATCCAATCCCCCTTGAGGAAGATAGCGCTCTATAATTGTTAATAATAATAATAATAATAATAATTAACTACTTACTAATCTTAGATTGAATATATTTCGGTTTCTTTTGCCACCTGTTGCCAAATAAATAGAATAGTGCTCCTACTCCTACTATACACAGAGCCATATAACTCTCAGTTGGTTTCTGATAGAATGTTAATATAACTATAGCAAAACTGATTAAACACAGCATGAGTGGTAGAACTATAGGTACCTGAAAAAAAAGAAAAAACCTTTATTAGAAAGGGGGTTGGGTGGTTGTAGGGATTAAGGCATAGGGTCTCATACAAACTTTATCCTGGTCCTCAAACTGTTAAAGACACCCAAGCCTCAGACAATTATTGAAATAAAATTGTACTATGTGTTAGTCAGGAAATGACTTAGTTGTTTCTAGAGAGAGAGAAATGGTGTTTAACGTCCATTCGACATAAACTAGGTCATTTCAAGACTAAAACATGGTTTGATTTTATTTCAAAAAATTCATTTGCGCGGAGGGGTCTTTAGCAGTGGGAGGAAACCAGAGGACCCGGAGAAAACCTACAAGTTGGACAGGCAACCTTACTCCTTGCCACATACAACCGGGGATTCAAAACCATGCGAGTTGACTCAATGACAGGCGTTATGATACAGTGCACGCAAGCTAACCATTCAGCCATCCAACTCCCCAGTTGTTAGAAGTTAAACCCTATTTCTTGGTCTTGTCTGTTGTTTATATTCATAGGTTTATATGCAAATCCTTTTCCTGCTAAATTTAATCTACCTTGCACTATTCTCATATCGAATACAACTGTTGACTTGTGTAGAAGATTAAAAGTAAACAAGAGATTAAATACAAAAAATCAGCACTTTAAAATTCAAGGTCTGTGGTCTAAGGGGAGTCAACTGTGAAAATTATCTCCCTTTATTCTACACACAATGTTAAATAATATCTTTTACAAAGTTTCTATAATGTGTATAAGAAATATTTAAAAAAAACAACAACTCAAAAGTCTTTTAGTATCAATATTTTCCGAATTCTGCAACGCGATAATCAATCAGCTCTAGCAGAACCAAGTACTGGACAAATTATTTGCTCCTATCCTCTTTTGAGTTTTGATATGGCATGTAGGAGAATAGAGAGATAGATAGAGATTGGGTATAACTTCTACTCTACAAAAACTAGGTCATTTTGGGACTAACGTATGGTTTTCAATTTTTATTTCAATAGTTCGTTTGCGCTTAGCAGTGGTAGGAAACAGGAGTGCCCGGAGGAAACCCACGAGGCTGAGAAGGCGCCGCTATCTCCATGTCACATTCACTCACACTCAAGCCCGGAAATAACGGTTTTTGATGTACCCGACAAAATGTCAAGACACCAATAAAATAGTACCTGACATTTTCAACTTAGTGTCGTACATGTAATAATAATATCATTAAAAAAGACGAATTAATGCCGGACAAAATGACAGGCACCAGAGGTTTTGTGTCTGACAAAGCCTGAATCTGTGCCTGACATTGTCAGTGACAGGTGCCTTATTTCCAGGCTTGCTCACACTACCACACATACACTCACACTAGGGCTCGAAAAGTGTAGGAGAATAACAGCTTGTCAGACATATATTTTGCTCCGAATGTTCTTCCAATTTTGTAGCCATCTTGATTGCAGTCGCTTGTGCCACTTGGACAGGTCTTTTTAAGTTTTTGTATTCATTTTTTTTACACTTGGACTTTCTCTGGGTTTTTTTTTTACACAGTAGTCTTTTTTATTTTTTAACACAAGTTTTTTTATTTTTTATACCACAGTTTAATCGATTTTTTTTACACTGTATATTTTTTTACATCATAATTTGATTTTTTACACTGTTTTCAAAACATTAGGTTCAACACTAGCAACAGTTAGCATACCACAAAATGAAACCCATCTTGGATTCAAGGTCTCGAAAACCATCATAAGTCAAGTCAATTCAACACTGTTTTCAAAAACAGTTCAACTAATGTACTTCTGAACAAAGAAATGACTACCTTCACTGCTATTTTTGTACACTTTCAATAAAGCATTGAGCATTATCTACATGTATGGTCAGTGGGTTTTAGAGTTTAGAGCTTAACACTCCACGTTGATAATAAAATATACAAATTAATTCTACAAGACTTACTTTAATTGGTCTGACAAGATCAGGTTCCTTAAATCGTAAATAAACTTGACCAGCAAACACAATGGTCAAAACAGATGCAAATCCAAAACCTTCCATTTCAATTAGAAACCAGATATCATTAGATGTTTGAAAACAGATCGTTAGACCAAGCTGAAAAATGAAAACAGATCATTAGACTACCAAGCTGACAGATGAAAACAGATTGTAAGACCAAGCTGACAGATGAAAACAGATCGTAAGACCAAGCTGAAAGAATAGTTTTAACTTTGATGAAATAATCGATCAAAAAGTTAAAGTTCAATTGTTTATATCTTAAAAAGTTAAAGTTCAACTTTTCAATTTCTTTTTCTACAGGTTAAAGCTCAACAAATAAACTTTCTTTCTAAAGAATACAATCTTACATAATCACAAATAATTATTCAGATGCAACTCATCATAATTTGTATTCATTGCATGTTTTAAACAAAGGTTAATTAGCTACAAGTAAATACTGTCAATTACTATCGGTGCTGTGTGAGAAACACACTTCTTAAACACAAGCATGTTGAATTAATCTTAACCCATTTTAAAATAAATTTTTCATTTTATTTAATAATACCCAAACCATGTCTTATGATTTGATAAAATCAAAGATCTGCAATTTGAGGAGAGAGATGGGGTTTAACATCACTCGACACAAACTAGGTCGTTTTGGGAGTAATGCATGGTTCTATTTCATTTCAATACATACTTCGCTTGCACATAGGGGTCTTTAGCAATGGGAGGAAACCGGAGAAAACCTACAAGGTTGGAAGGGCAACGCTTTTTCTTGTCACGTACAACCGGGGAATCGAAACCACCCCAACTGTCTTAACGACAGATCTTATTATGCAACATTCAAACACTAACCATTCAGCCCTTCACCTGCATTTCGAAGTGAAGCAGATACCATGGATTTAGTATTTGTGTGCTACTTTAGTCCAATACCATAATAGAAAAGAATTGCCCATGTCTGGCTTCCATGTTGGAGAGAGAGAGAGAGAAATGGGGATTAACATCCACTCGACACAAACTAGGTCATCTCTGGACTAACACATGGTTTAATTTTATTTCAATAATTTGCTTGCACGTAGGGGATTCAGTAGTGGGAGGAAACTGGAAGACCCGGAGAAAACCCACAAGGTTGGACAGACGACCCTACTCCTTATCACGTACAACCCTTCGGCATCCATGCTGGTAATAATAATATATTGTTTGAGTACTTACAATAACAAGTAATGAAGATATTGGTGTTAGATATTTATACTGTATCATAGACATAAACTGAGGCATGTGATTATTCTTAGCACCAATAAAGAACAGTCTGAAAAAAATATTTAATATTATTAACAAGGAATTGTTATGTCTGTCATGTCAGGTGTTGATATGTTCGATCTACAAAATCAAATTAACTGCTATTCAGCTGCTATTACCAATATTTAAGATCAAATTAACAACTTTAATTTACTAAGGTTCCCAAGATTTAAAATAGCTAAGTCTGTAACTCAATATCATTCAAGTCTTCAACATTGAAAACACAAATTATTTGTTAATTTAAATCAACACTGATGTTGTGATTTTACTAGAAAAAGATAGGCTTCTGATATCCAAGTTCACAAGTCATTCTCAGAGTTAAGTTATGGATTTACTCAAAATTGTTCACTTTTATAGAACTTTTGTTGTTTTTATGTATCAAATACATGAATAAGAAATTATATGCAAAGTTTTATGTTTCTTGATCAATGATATTTCTCATGAACCGTGGTTAAAAGATGAATAAATTCTTAGTCTAAGAATTTACAAAGATATTCCTCAGGCCAGTGACGCACCGAGGCTACATTTCATAGCGGGAGAGGATGATTTGTAAAAGAATCAAATGACAGATACCTGGACATAGAGAGAGCTGTTCCATTCATTGTACCACAGACTGATACAGCGATTAATATAGGTATCAACCACGCCATTACACCCATCGTCTGACCGGCAAATGTCTGCCAAAAAAATCATACACAATTAATAAATTATACATTAGCAGAATTTTAAATTCCAAGTTTTAGATCTGGTAGTGTGGGTTAACTAGGTCATTTCTGGACTAACACATGGTTAATTTTATTTCAATGCAGCATGATGATTTAGGTGTCAACATGCCACAATCTTGACAGGCCACGAAGATATGGGACAACACAAATCTGGATTCCCATTGTCAGTGATGCAGAACGGAGGGCCTGACAAGGACAGCTGTCTGGTCTTTCGGATGGTTCGGAAAATCGAGGTCCTGTGTACAGATTTGAGTGAACGTAAAAGATTCATTGGCAGTTGGAATTTCGATATAAGAGTAGGTAATAGCACACTGTATGGCGTATGCCCGTCTTCCATTAGCCCAGGTTACAATGTAGGTGCAGAACAGTATGACCTTAAACCCCATTTCATTTCATTTCTCCCAATACTGACAGGCCGCGATGATACAGGACAACACAAACCCTTTACCTCCCCAAAATAATTATACTAACCACAGCCACGGCCGTTGATTTGAGCATCTGTACAGGTGTTAGAACTGATAGATAGGCAATATTAGCTACCAGATATACTACTATTACTAGACACATAGATATCAGTATAGCTCTTGGTAAATTTCTATAAAAAAAATACATATATCATTATTATACTTATACACAGAGAAATCAAAGAGAGAGAGAGAGAGAGAGTGAAATGGGGTTTAACGTCCACTCGACACAAACTAGATTATTTCGGGACTAATATATGGTTTATTTTCATTTCAATAATTCGCTTGCGCGTATGGGTCATTGGCAGTTGGAGAGAAGCAGAGGACCCGAAGAAAACCCATGAGGGTGGACAAGCGACCCTACTCCTTGCCACGTACAACCGAGGATTCGAAACCACGCATGTTGACTCAATGACAGGCTTTATGATACAGCACCCACATGCTAACCATTCAGCCATCCAACCCCCCTACATATATATCAGTATAACTCTTCGTAACTTCTATAACATAATATATTATACTTTAAACCCATATATATAATTTATATCAGTCTAGCTCTTGGTAAATTTATACTAAATAAAACATCAATATTCTACTTTAAACATATACATAATCATGTTAGATATGTGACATCCTCATACAAGAAGTGGTACCAAATGTTCTAAAGAGATACATGTATAACATATGAATGAAACTAATTACTCGTCTTCTAATTGGCAACTCTCTTTAAACAAATCCCAAACTGGGAAAGCTTTTTTTTTCTTAAAAGAAAGCAATTTTGCAAATAAAGGAAACCTTTTTTTCCGTGAGCTCAACAGTCAAACAAAGAAAACAATGACTGCATATTTGAACATGTGTGCAAATATTACATGGGCTTTTGTGAGAAAAAAAATATCATTTTTCTGTATCTAAGTAATACTGCACTTACTTGTTGGGGTTCACTAATTCTTCTGTCAGAAAATTTAAATAACTCCTGTAAAAATAGAAAATAATCTTTTAAAAGAAAGAGAATTGACCCAGGTTTTTTTTTTATCTTTTCTCATATTGTCTTTAAAACTTACAGCTGATTACTACGGGAATTCAAATGTTCACAGGAGGACAGATGTGTTTATCAATATCATAGCTTAATATATTTGATGTTTCTCTTCGAACCTCATTTTTAGTGGAGGGGGGGGGGGGGCATGGTCATTGTTGGATTTTAATGACTTATAATCCAAAGAAATGATGTTATGGAGGCGTATTACAATAACATGATACTCTTGATCCATTCGGACCATGTCATTCCTGAAATTATTTCTGTTAATTCTGTTAAATTATCCAGGGCATATTCTAAATCATGTATTTCTTATAAATTGTTCAAATTCTCAGCACTGTAAGTCTGCCATTGTATTGTAATATCTGGACCATAATATTTGATCAAAAAGTATATGGCATTTTGGGGCAATACAATAAACTGTCTCATAAAAAAAATATATTTATGGATAACAATTACTATAGTTCTAACGATTTGAAATCTTGTAATAAACCATAGTAGGCCTACTTGTTATTCATAAACAGTGTATTATTTGATTTTGATTATGTCCCAATTACTAAATGCCATTCAAACAGTACAGTGTCTAATGTCATATTTTTTGGCAGAACTCATGCATGTACTTATATTATGTACAGAGGATAAACGCTTCAGATTACAGTACATATTGCGATATATTATCATGTATAGATAAAAATGTTTTGATTTAGGCTACAGGCTAGACTATTACAGTATAAAGATATTTAATCATTTTTCGCACATGAAATACCGATTGACATATCAAAGATAATACGATTCAGGTCTAGGAAGATAATTGATAACATAAGATTTATTGACTCCTTTATCTCTATGGGTAGATATAAGGGGTTGGGGGGTTGGATGGCCTAATGGTTAGCATGTACGTTCTATATCATAAAGCCTGTCATTGAGTCAACTGGCGTGGTTTTGAATCCACGGTTGTAAGTGACAAGGAGTAGGGTCGTCTGTCCAGCTTTCTGGGTTTCCTCCGGGTCCTCCGGTTTCCCCCCACTGCTAAAGACCCCTATGCGCAAGTGAATTATTGAAATAAAATTAAACCATATGCTATACCGAAATGACCTAGTTTGTGTCGAGTGGACGTTAAACCCCATTTCTCTCTCTCTCTCTATGGGTAATTGTGTGTTTAATCAACACATAAACTCTCTCACTTGTTGTTGCCAAATGTAAATATTAGTACATTAATTATGTAGAAATGTATGTATTACTATGTAACAGATTGACATTCTCATTATCGACAGTTAATAAATAGTGTGAATTCACTCCTTAAATGTCATTATGGATTAAGTTGGATTATCACGGACCTTGTGTATTAAATTGAACAGGCTAAGAATTTGTTTCATTCCTACATGTATGAATAATTCCTGCTTTCAATGTAAATAAAGCTAATACAAGTGTTTACAATACTATAATATCTAGTAGTGATAGTCTTGTAAGTGTGATTTGAGAAGTTCTTCATGTTTATAACATCGAAGGAAAGCCGATAGTGTTGAGAGGAGCAAGAGCAAAAGCTCCCCTTAAACGTGAAGGAGTGTTTGAGCGATATAGGAATACCTTGCAAACTACAGTAGGCTATCATAAAAAGTTGAATCTCTAAGAGGAATATCAGTCCAAACATGAACTGGAAATACATGTACAGTACCTCCCTATGTACAGTAAATGGTATGCCACCACTTTGGTTTGGTTTTCCTAATTAAATCCTAAATAATCAATCTGATTATCTGTTTGTGTTAGCATGAATAAAGCAGTGAGGAATTTGAATCATGCACGGTTTCTTTAAAGGCAAAACCCATAGGCTATATACTATACATAATTATATGACACTGCATGTACATCATAATTATATGACACTTGTCATGACTTTAAACTATATATGCACATGGTAATACAGTAAAGAGACTTAATTCAACAAGTTAAACAAAAGTTAATCTATTTAAAAGTTTGAGTGTCATTTGTAGTTTTGCTAAAATGTTAAAACTTTCACAGCTTAATCCATGTTGCTGACATTGATTTGCAGTAATTCAGAGATCAAAATGCCAATGCTAGATAATCTACCAATTTGTATTGAATTGTATTTAAACGAGGCCTACCAATACGAAATAGTGGTGTCTTGTTACATAGGAGCAGTATAGATAGATGAAACTTTAATTTATAAAAACTTTGTAAATGCTTAACAAATGTTCCTATTAATTATTTTAGAGGTTAAGCTTTTACAGTATTGATAACAATCTTTTAGTGATCAGGGAAACACATTAACAGAACACAGTTTTTATGGAATATTGTAGTTTTAAAGGGCTTAGAATACAGTATATCACCAAATGACTCATCAAATCTTTAATCATGCATTTTTGAAATACATATTTAATACTAATAGATGAGTATTTGGATCTAAAACAAAAAACTTTGGACAAATTTGTGATTAGAAAAAAGTTTTCAAGAGGTTTATTTACTTTTTATAAATATTATAAACTGAAATCATGCTATGCCATAAAAACTGTGTTCTTTTATTCAAATTAACTTATCATTGTCAGGCAAGAGATATAAGCCTACAGACAATATATTGGAAGATGTCTTTCAAGTTGCCCGGATCTGGGCCAACAACCACACATACATGTATGTAATAGATATACATCGACAGGGTACTTTCTTATAGGAGTAGCCAAACAATCCTAGCATTTTTTGTGAATATGTGTTCTAAACTGAGAGTAATGACCCAGCCTTGGGCCTCTTGTTATAGAACAATATAGACCACATTGATAACGGGTCAATCAATTGGTCACATATATTACTAACTATTAGTACTCTGTCTTATTCTATAACTACATGCAAATACAAGCAAATATCATTGTATACAGCCATTGAATACAGCCATTGAATAAACCTAGCCGTTTTCAATGGCCATTCAATGGTCAATTCCAGAATGACGTCAAACTGTAATGACGTCGCAACTAGGCAACCACAATTTTTGTAAAAAAGATAGAAAAAAGGGCGAGACTTATGATGAATTTTAACGTTAGTGGAAATGATTTTTTATGAAAATCTGGATAGTATGGTGTATTTTGAGATTTGCATGTAATCATAGAATAAAAACAGAACTCAATAACCATTGAATACCGCTCGGGTTATTCAATGGTCACTGAATTCTATCTATATATTCAATACTTCATTTAGTCCTTATGTTACATTTATCATATATCACCACTATATAAATTGATTAACTTGAATAAGCTTACTCCATTCATGTATTTACAGTAGTTTGATCTTATATTGTGACATTCGATACAAGTAGGTGAGCCAACCTTCCAACTAACCAAAATAATGACCTTCACTGTAGTAAACAGACTCCTTCTAGTGCAACTATAAACAGACCACAGTATCATATGTTTAACATAAAAAAAACCAATCCCTTATATCAAAATATAGATGTGGCATCATCAGGGCTCTATAAAAGTTGAGTGTGCATGTGCACACACTTGAAAATGTGCCTGCAGGGTCATACTCAAAAGGAGAGTATTCAATTGCCAGGTATATAGTATGATTGTGCGGCTTCAACCAAGTTCATTAAAATCCCTTTAATTTACATGATTGACGTGACAGTTCAATTTTTTTTTCAAAACAAATGTGCCTGCGCACGGTGCGCATGTGTGCGGAAATATCAATGCCTGGGCATCATCCTTTGATGCTGGCATACCATTATTTCCAATAACATACGGGCAACTTGCCGATCATACATTATCTAAACTAGATGAAATAGTGGACTCATGTGACGTATTTCATTGAAAAGCACATTTCGGATAGTGTCTGTATTTTAAGTTGTTTAATGGTCTCGAGCTAAAGACATTGCGTAATATATTGAAACAACACTCGGCTAATGCATTGTGCAGTATCAATATATTACGCAATGTCTTTAGCTCGAGACCATTAAACAACTTAAAATACAGACACTATCCGAAATGTGCTTTTCAATGAAATACGTCACATGAGTCCACTATTTCATCTAGTTTAGATAATGTTTGATGTAAATCATTAATATATTAGCTGTCATAAATAAATATTTTTTAACAACATGCAATACAAAATTCACAAACGATAAATCATATAAGGAAGTTTTTATGACAAGAGAACAAGAGAACTCAAATGTTTAGTTCTAACAGTTTTTATAAAACAAATTTATAATAAATTAAAAACACTTATATGGATATACTACTTCTGAATTTATTAACAAGCTACGTGTCGATACACATACTGGGGCCTTATTCACGAAATCTTAAACTAGGTTACAACCAAAATTTTAAGAAATACTGCAACTTCATTGGATATATGCAAATTGATTTTAGTGGTCAGCCAATCGAATTGCAGTATTTCTTAAAATTTCGATTGTATCTTAGTTTAAGTTTTCGTGAATAAGGGCCCAGGTTTTTAATTTGTTAAATCTATTTCTATATGTTTTATTTATAATTTATAAGGATTAAATCTATAATACTACAATATGTTAGCTAAATTATTGATTTACAATGTAAATAACAACATAAGCTTTTTTTACCACGACCCCGATACGTTTAATTTGATAATACATTATTTTATATTTTGTTTGTGTAAACAATTATAATTTAGTAATTAACCGTGACATTTTGAATTGTTGTATGTGTTGTTTCGTGTTTCATTCAGGCAGTTATTGATTAAATCATTAATGCAGTATACATGTAGGTTACTTAAAGGTTTATTAGGTAGGCGTAGAATAATCTCTGTATTTTTCTGGGAAAGGGGAGAAGGGAAATGGTGAAAGCGGTTTGGGGGGGGGGGGGGGAAGAGAGACAATGGGATTTAATGTCCACTTGATACAAACTGTATCATTTTGGGACCAACATATGACATTGATTTAATCTTTAATTTCAATAATTCGTACGGTACTGCAAGTCATGTAGGGATCTTTCGCAGGACAGGAAAATATAACCAATGTACAAGTGGGAGAGAGAGAGAAATGGGGTTTGACATCCACTTAACACAACTAGGTCATTTCAGGACTAACATTTGGTTTAATTTTATTTTAATAATTCGCTTGCGCGTAGGGGTCTTTAGCAATGGGAGGAAACTGGAGTGCCCGGAGGGAACCCACAAGGTTGAAAAGGCGCGCCGCCCCTATCTCCATGTCACACACGTCCACATGTACAAGTGGGGAATTGAACTACGGCACTTGACTCATAGCCATAATAGACCTTATGATCTAAAGACCAAACCCTAATTTAAACCATTCGACCATCCCTGTGCACATAAGTATTGTGTTCACAAGACATCAAACTCAATGCCTTCTCATTTGCTTTAATTATATTTAAAATTACACGTTTTTAAAATAATATATAATAACTATTTTCTTGGCATTATTCAAATCCAAAGTAATGTGTTACAAATTTCATTCGACAATGGCACTAACTCTTCGTTTCAATCTGTTTTATTCAAGGACACAAGAACTCGGCGTAATAAAGAAAGTGAGTTACATGTACATACAATAAAAGTTAAAGTGAATTGATTTTATACTAAAGAAAGTGAACTACATGTTTTTACAACAGATGTGATTAAAGCCATATGATTCATACACTATAAGGTAATAATTTCTATATTTTATTATAATAAGAAATTAATCAGGGTTTTTTTATAGTATTGATTTGTAAGTAAGAACTATAATTGAGTTAATATAGTTTTCAATATATTTTCTGAGTAAAGACTGATGTTAATATAACTACAACACCTGTCAATAGTCTAGATTATTATTACAATATGTGTTTCGAAACGATAAGTACATAGGCCTACAACATATATCTGTTTAATCCAGTAACAAATCCAGATCAATGTGATCAAAGGCAATTAACAAAGCACCCCCCCCTCCTTTCCTCCCCATTAACATCATAACAACATGTCCATTGCATGTACTGATATCTGCAGATAGCACCATGAGGTAAAAGCATCCCCCAATAACCTAACCACCAAAACCACATTGCTTTGGCAGCTACAGACACCTTCCGTTTGCATCATGAGGCACAAAGTACCCCCACCCATATTAACATAATAAATTATAACCACATTGCCATTAACAATACACATGATGTAAACACATTGCTTTGGCACCTACATTGTACAAGTAAAATCAGCTTGCCACAAAGCATCCCATCCCCTTTCAATTAACACTCTTATAACCACATTGCTTTGGCTGCCACTAATACCTGTGCATGTAGCTTGCACCACGAGAAACACAATCTGATTAAAATACAGATCTATTTTTCGTTTTGTTTTTTTTATTCTTTCTATGGCCTCTACTACATGAAGATCTGACCAATTGAAGATGGAGGTGGTGTCAGGTGTCATACGAGCAGCTTTAAACCCCATGACTTCCAGACATTTGATTAACTGATCAGCGTTGATGTTTCTAGTAGGATACCCACAGTTCTGTGAATTGCACGCCAAGAACTCTTTACAACAGACCGTTTCATTGGCTAATCCCTCACATCAACTAGAACACAGGTTATATAACAATTGTTTCAGATCCTTGTGTACTAAAGACAAGTAAAACAAAATTTTGAACTATAATTAACGAAACGAAATAGGATCTGTGTTTTAATCAGATTGTGAGGAACAAAGTTTAATTGATATATCTAACATACAATTATGTAGGCCTACATAACATGTATACACATACATGTAGTGTCTACCCTAGTTAATTTAAATTTAAACTCACCATCCTGAATAGGCCCAGAAACCAGAGTAGAAAGATAAGGCAATAGCTCCAGCACTATAATCTGTTCCTTCAAAACTATTGGTAAAATTTTCTCTGTCTCCTGTAAAATATGGAAGTTACATACAGAAATTTTGCATTGTGATGCATTACGATATCTTACAAAAAAACATATTAATGTTGATGTAATTGTCAATATTTAATATTACAAAAAACCACTAAATTTAGAATGTGTTGTGTGTTGTGATACTTGTTATGTTGTTGATGGATGTTGCGGTTAAAGGCCCAATAACACTCTTAGTGGGGGGTAGGGCATGATAAATAATACTAGAAAAACTTTAAAGCACCCATAACACTCTTGTTGTAACCGAATGATATGCCCCATTGGCCAATCATTATTCTGGTCAACAAGTTGTACTATTTTACAATATTCCAATTAACTACATGTATGAAGTATGATGCTACTGTCCTAACTGTTGATATTATTTTATGATATTGTTGATGGAAAATATGGAATTCATGAGTAATAAGATGTTAATGAAGAGGAACTGTATCATAAGGAATTGTGATAATGATAAGGATTGTGATATTGAATTCAGATAATGTTAAGGATTGTGATATTGAATTCAGATAATGATAAAGAATTGAAATGATAAGTTTGTGATATTGATAAAGAATTGTGATAATAAATTGAAATAATGATAAAGAATGAATGAATGAATGAAATGGGGTTTAACGTCCTACTGTTATGCACTTAACCTGAGCTAATTGAAGACAGGCATACGCCATACAGTGTGCTATGAGGGTAATTTTGCCCAGGCAGCGGCGCTGCGGCCTACTCTTGTATCGAATTCCAACTGCCAAGGGATCTTTTACGTCCAGGCAGCTGTCCTTGTCAGGCCCTCTTTCTGCATCACTGACAAGGGGAAATCACGTCGGAAATAACGATAAAGAATTGTGATAATGATAAAGAATGGGGATAATGATAAGGAATGGGGATAATGATAAGGAATGGGGATAATGATAAGGAATGGGGATAATGATAAGGAATGGGGATAATGATAAGGAATGGGGATAATGATGATAAAGAATTGTGATAATGATAAGGAATGGGGATGATAAATGATAAGGAATTGTGATAATAATAATGAATTGCGATAATGGTAAGGAATGGGGATAATGATAAGGAATTGTGATAATAATAATGAATTGCGATAATGGTAAGGAATTGTGATAATGATAAAAAAACCAGCGGCTGCCAGGCAGGATACGCCCACAAACAAGAGTTGGATAGAGAACAAGCTAAAAAGAAAGTGATTTTTCCTACAATCAAGGACAATAACTCATGAAGTTACAAATCTTTGAATGGGTTATGAACATGCATTCCAAGGTACTTCAAAATCGGATTAAAATTATGACCTCTACAGGGTTCACAACCTTGATAAACCATATTTTTACACAATATTCGCATACAAGTGGCGGCCATTTTGTCCGCGGCCATTTTGTATGGTCATTTTAGTCCGATTTTTCCGAAATTTGACCTCAACCCTCCTTAGGGTGTAACGTGGATATAATAGAACGGTTTTTCAAATTGGATAATAATTGTGACCTCCTGAGGTACCACAAGCTAAAATAGGTGATTTTTCGGACAATCGGGGGACATAATGCAGGAAATTACGTTCCGATAGGCACTAATATCGAAAGGAACCAAGATCTTTGGGTTATAACCATGCATTTCAAGTTTCATTAAAATTGTGACCTCTACAGGGTCCACAACCTTGATATACCATTTTTTAACCGTATTCGCGTACGAATGGCGGCCATTTTGTATGGTAATTTTGGTCCAATTTTACCGAAATTCGAACTCAACCTTCCTTAGGGTGTGACGGTGATATAATCAAACGATTTTTAAAATCGGATAAATATTGTTACCTCCAGAGGGACCACAAGCTAAACCAAGGTGATTTTGCGTATAATCAGGGACCATAATTCAGGAAGTTACGATCCGATATGCGCAAATATCGAAAGGAACCAAGATCTTTGGGTTATAACCATGCATTTCAAGTTTCATCAAAATCGAATTAAAATTGTGATCTCTACAGGGTCCACAACCTTGATATACCATTTTTTAACAGTATTCGGCAGCCATTTTGTATGGTAATTTTGGTCCGATTTTTCCGAAATTTGAACTCAACCCTCTTTGACTTTAGGGTGTAACGGTGATATAATTGAACGGTTTTACAAATCGGATAATAATTTTGACCTCCAGAGGTACCACGAGCTAAAATAGGTGATTTTTCGGACAATCAGGGGCCATAATTCAGGAAATTACGTTTCGATAGGCGCAAATATCAAAAGGAACCAAGATCTTTGGGTTATAAACATGCATGTCAAGTTTCATCAAAATGGGTTCAAAATTGTGACCTCTATAGGGTCCACAAGCTAAAAACGTGATTTTTCGTACAATCAGGGGCCATAATCCATGAAGTTTTGATCCGATACATGCCAATATCGAAAGCAGCCGAGATCTTTTGGGGATAAACCTATATTTCAAGTTTCGTTAAAATCCGACAAGAATTGTGACCTATAGAGAGTCCACAAACAATTGTGGACGGACGTCCGGACGGACGGACAGGGGCGACGACATAATACGTCCACATGAAAATGTGGGCGTATAAAAATTGTGATAATGATAAAGAATTCTTACAGTTACGATGAATTGTGATACTATTGTTGGTTCGCATAAATTCATTATTTATGTAGGCCTACACATTCTGCATAATATTTCACACCTACCTGTCCCTAAATAAATAAATCCAATGATGACCACAATGGCTAAGGCTACTAATTTGGCCGTTGTAATAACAACCTGCATTCGTGTCGCCCATTTTACGTTCCGTCCGTTGATAAGTATAAGGAAGCCTGAAAAAAAAAAACCAGAAAAAATACAGGTACCGGTATATTAAAACAAAAGAATTGACAGACAATCAGACGCATAATTCTCTCTCCATTGCCAACTTTCAACAAAATTGCTCATTTGAGAGAGAGAAAGAGAATATTAATGTCCACTCGAAACAAACTAGGTCATTTCGAGACTTACATGGTTTAATTTTATTTCAATAACTCCCTTGCGTGAAGGAGTCTTGAGCAGTGGGAGGAAACTGGAGGACCCGGAGAAAACCCACAAGGTTGGACAGACGACCCTGCTCCTTGTCACGTACAACCGCGGATTCGAAACCACACTAGTTAGCTCAATGACAGGCTTTAAGATACAGCGTGCCCATGCTTACCATTGGGCCATCAAACCCCCCAAATTGCTGATGATATGCAATGTTTGAATAGTATAAAAAAAACAAAGAACTTGGGTAATACTTTTCCGTGAGAATTGATTTTCCAGATAGCAGTGTGACAGTTCCCACGCTTGAAATTGAGACCTCAATTATACATGTAGACGTGGGTGCACTTGCCTACACATTCTGTGAACCAAACCTGTAGATCTACAGTTAAATGAATTGGGTTAACATATTTATTAAATTAATATCACATACCAGTCATTTAATATACCTAATAATACCTAGAATCAAACTATTGCAATAATTTAAAAGTCTTTCAGCTGCCATTTCAGGGTTCATCTCAGTTAATTTATATCTCTCTTCTCACTGTGAGGTTTGAGGGCGAGACATTAAAATAATATACTGGTATTGATGCTGCACAAGGACCTAATATTACCAAATCGATCCTTGAGATCCTATTACCAGAATACTCTCGTCGTTCCACACTCAGAACTGAAACATTTTGGTGACAGAAGTTTTATTGTAGTTGCACCTAAATTGTGGAATAATTTACCACTGAATATTCGAAACAGTGAATCTTTAATTACTTTCAATTCACAGCTGAAGACTTATTTGTTTAGAGAATACTACGAGAATTAAACTTTCTATAACACTGTTTATATAAATATTGACTCATTGCGCTTTGAGCATGCTTTTGGATGGATTTGGCGCTCTATAAATGTACATTATTATTATTATTATTATTACCGGTACGCAATATCTTGCTTGAGGAAATGAAATGAAATGGGGTTTAAAGACCAACTGTTCTTGCTAGAGACTACATGTATTTAATAATTTCAGAAACATACATTGTATCTCTTGCAGATGCATTTCCATGAAATCTTCACACGATCCAATATTTCATCTGGTACGTACATGTACAAGGTACATGTATAATGTATGATTGGCAAATTGCTCATACAGTAAATTTGAAATAATGGTACGTCAACATCAAAGGATGACGCCATGTCTATATTCAAGATTAAAGGCAGATTAACCGGAAGCTCTGGGTTCAATCCCTGTATTTATTTAATTTAGAAAGTTACACAGGATTGTCTAGGTATCAGTGATGTAGGATGGAGGGTCTGGCAAGGAAAATTTCTAGTTGTTTGGATGGTACAAAAACAAAGGGACTATGCCTACAATTACATATCCGCCTTAATAAGTCATTGTGACTTAGGCTAAGTTAAGCTGTTATAAACTTGTACTTAATCACCATATTATTAACACAAACAGAAGGATATTATTATTATTCATTGACCTTGCCTTAGGTTTGATTTTTTTTCATGTCAAATTTTATTGCATTATATATCCCGCCAATTCTACTTTAAACATGCATTATGCAAGAGCTAAATCTACATTAACATTAATTAACTTATCCAGACCGTAGCCATCTCTTGGTGCAATCGTGAGCCTGCAATGTATCTACTGGGTTTAAATACATTTTGTAATGGATAATATTAACCTAAAAAATGGATAAACGAGACTTTGTTATCATACTTCAAAATACTTGTACTAACTTCAGTAAAGATGACCAAGCCTAAAATTTAATTGCTAACTTAATATCTCAGTTCAGTGTTTAGGTATATCTCCGGTAATTTCATTAGGGAGAGAGAGAGAGAAATGCGGTTTTAATATAACGCCCACTCGACACAAACTAGATTGTTCCGGGATTTATATATGGTTCATTTTTATTTCAATAATTTGCTTGCGTATATTATAGGGGTCTTTAGCACTTGCAAGGAAACATGGGACCTGGAGAAAACCCATGAAGTTGGAGAGGCAACCCTACTCCTTGTCACATACATACATGTAAAACTGGGGAATCGAAACCATCCCAGTTGACTCAATGACAGACTTTATGATACAGTGTGCACCTGCTAACCATTTGGCCAAGTATATGTAATCTTTATTAGATGTTTGACTATACCTGTATCTAATTATACAGGGACATATTTGTAATATACGGTTATAACTTATAATATTAAATGTTTAACTACCGTATCTAATTGTGGCAACAGGTCTATGGAAATTAAACAGATTGTAGAACACCTAAAAGGCAAAATTGGCATTTGCACTTTTCATTGGATGATTTTAGAAACTTACACATGTGGACATGACTTTTTGTCTTATCCAAACGAATAGATGGTTTTGCTTGCCAGATCTGCACATCACTGACATTGGGGTGGGGTCATATCTGGAAAATCGAGAGGGACTTCAGACTCGGGACAACATGGGGATGAAGGAAAACAGGAACTTCCTGCAGTCCTGGTTTAACAGTGAGCTTATGTCGCTCCTGATCAAAATAGGTTTGAGACGAATATGCTAATATCTTTTCATTTAAAGGTGTGTAGGGCCTACCCGGTACCAAGTTTTAATACAGTTTAGACGAGTTCCACAAATACTTGTAAAAAGATTTTCAGTGCTTGGATGTTTGATAGCCAAAAAAGATACTTTGAATATAAAATATTATTATGGTACCGGTCGACTGTTTTTACTGTAGTAAAGTTAGTAAGTTAGTAATGTGGGAATAATTCGTCTAAGCTATACATTCCATTCAAAAGGGGGGGGTGAATCTAACTCAACAGTGTACAACTGATCACCAAATATTAATTCATACTTACACACTATGCAAATTGCAATAAGCTTTGTAGCCATAGCAGGAATTTCACAGTCAGGAAATAACGGTTGTAAAATATACACACAACAGATCAAACTTAACGCTGCTATACCCACGGGACAGATTAACAAAAAGTTGATCCATAAAATAATAAATCCCATGAAGTCACCAAATGCTCTTTTTACATAAATATATTCTCCACCTGACTGGGGTATGGAAGCCCCTAGTTCTGCATAGCACACAGCACATAATGTATTATAGATGCCACAAATAACCCACATAACTAAACTGAATCCCACTGATTTTACATTCATTAAAATGCCAACAGGTGAAACAAAAATTCCAGAACCAATTATGATTCCAACAATAATTGATACACCTTGAAATAAAGTAATTTGCTTCTTTAGTTCAATTTTTTCTGATGTAGTTGATTGAGACATACTGGGTTCTGCTCTTCCACGCCCCATAGTTAGAAACTTAGATGAGTGCTAATAAACACCAGCTACAAAAGTCAAATGAGTCTAAATAATTTACCGATAACTGTATGTACCAATCTTTTACTTTTACTACTTTTACTTAGATCACTTGATCTCATTTAAACAGTTAAAAAAAATCTAACTGATAACCTCTGCGATATATCTGTAGTCCGATGCAGTGTTATAATTCATGTAGGTCTACTATATCGGCTAACACTAGATAACGGTGTTGAAGTAGAGAGAAGTTCGACAAACTGTAACCACGTGTTTTCCACACAAAAACAAAATACCGTCTGCTTCAGTCTAAATCAACTTGGCCCACTGAGTCACTCCGTTTAGTCGCACGTGATTATCGCTTCTTTTTACTGGTTCCCCCGTGTTCTTTAAAAATAATAATATTGAGCAGTAGATCAACATTGGGATAAATAAAAGTTACGGTCGACCAGAATGAGAATACGAATGCGATGTTGTTGTGAATAAATCTGGCTTCCCGCCAACGATTCTCCCGTCAATGAATCCGCGGGAGTTACTTACTCTTGGCAGGGAGAATTCCTTGTAAGCCGTAAAACAAACTTAAATAATACCACTTAATAGTTGATAAGAAGGCCTGCGGTATTGGATGTTAAAAAAAATAACAAGTACTTAGTTTATATCTTTGTTACTAATAAATAGAACTTGTGACATTGAGTGTTCAAACAAATGAGATAATTTATAAGACCTCCAGCCTAGGGTTTAGCCGCCAATTAAATCCTCAACAATAGACATTTGTTGTTATTTCTGCTTTCTTATTATGTAAGCACTAATTTCTTTGCACTTATTGTGATGAATAGTGTCAATTAGTTTAGTACATAATTAATAATAATAATAATAATAGTGAGTACTTATAGCGCACAAATCCATTAAAGTTAATGCTCAAGGCGCTTAAATTACCTATCTGTATAATATCAGATAAAAGAACTGCACTTAATTGTAAAATCGACGGGACAAGGCTATTATTGAGTAACACCTATCATCTTGCAATCAAAAAACGTTTAAAGGAGCGAAGGAAGTCTATAATTCAATATTTTCCCACAGTATTCGGAATTACAAACACGAATTAGTTTCTATCAGTATAGGCCTATTGATGTTGTTATCTTGCCGTGAAACTATAGGATCCTAATATCCAATATTTAAGACAGAATTAATACACTGCAACACAAATATGTGGAAGTAATTAGTAAAGGCTAATTCACAATTAATGACAAAATGATAATTTAAAAAACGTGTAGAATGCATTAAGCAAGCGTAAACGACTGCCGTTCAATTTGAACTGACCCCTTATTTTACCGAACATAATCGATTAGTAATTCCTTTCAAAAATTGAATATGAATCACTTTACATACATTCATGCATTGGATTGTTCGTACTTGGTTTTATTTCATTCATATTAATTTGTGCTATTTTGTTTCAAGGTTAAAAGAAATAGAGCCATAGGGCGCCCGCCCTTTAGATAAATACAATTAAAATGGCTTGGCACAGGTTTTAATGTCTTGTCAACACTAGAGTTTAATTTTGGGATCCCCTTTAATGTTGGTGGTTACGTATGCAATACGAATAAGATATTCCGAACGATCAGTCAGCTCGGGAGGGAGAGGGGTTTTACATAGGCTTAAGCCTGTTCCCCAATCCCATTCAGACATCCTGAATAAAATATTGTTTATAAAAAATAAACTCGGGAGGTGGGACCTCTAAATGAAGTTAAGTCCCGAAAAATTATCTCGGTTCACAATGGGATCCTCAAGAACAGTGTTAGATCCAGGAGTATTAATGAAATACAACTTCAAACTAATTCATCTTAAAATGACATTGGTATGATTGAATGAGATGAATGAATACGGAATGACGTACATGAAATCTACGATTTTTTGTATAATATCCATGATTGTTGGTGACAGGGTAACTTTCATTATTTATTTTTATTTCATCGACGAGAGTAGACAAAGAAATAGAAGCAAAATTTAATATTATTTAAACATGTGTTTAAAACAAAGCACACACACCATTTGTTACAGACAAAACAGAGGTGGAACTATTTTGCGCATGGGACTATTAAAACTATTTTCGGCTACTTTTGTGACAATGATTTCTCCCTATAGTGATGATGCAATCAGAATGACACACCCACATTCCACGTCTGACCATTTGTTTTGATTGGTCGTAGCAGGGCATCCGCAAATCAATTATTGAAATCTTACGACAGTGAGAAGAGATGATGCAATAAGCTTTGGAAGGGTTTTGAAAGTTAACGAAACAATTATATGATGATGCAATAAATTCCTTTTCCTAAATTTCTTAAAATATTGTTGTTTAGCCTTTAAGCCTATCTTGGTGCCTATTCAATATCCTGCAGACGGCCAGAGAGTGTCAGAAAAAGAAGATGGCCCTAGATTATTAGTAGATATGTAAGGCCTTTTGCGTCTTCATAGATGCATTTACATTTTAAATACACTTTTCTAAAGTTTAACCATTTAACTTTCCAAGACAAGGGAAAACGTATAGCCGTTCGGATATATCAAATTGGCGTGCAAGTAAAATATCCCCTGGCTGGCAGTTGTAATTCGATATTAAGAATAACTTGAGCAGGCCGTAGCTGTCACTGTCCGGGCAAAATGACAGTCCTAGCCCACTGTATGGCGTATGCCCGTTTTTATTTGTCCAGTCGGAGCAGAACAGTGTTAAACCCCATTCCAAGACATTTGTTACCAGTACGCCTATATCTAAAGTTGAGTAACAGGTATCCGCAGGTAGCCTGTCGACATTTCTAAATTTTGGGCCTACATGCGACATCGATAGGTAGTAGGCCTATTAATTGTGGGAGGTCCTAAAAGGTGTAACCTGTACTCAAAATACCGTAACCAAAACACTTTAACCCTGAATAAAACCACCCAAAACAACCGTAAATTTATACCTGCAATTTTTGTATAACCTTTCTGAACTGTAAGGCTAAAATAGGCCTACGTGTTTTGAGCACAATTAGGCCTGCCACAAAAAAAGTGCGAGTTTGAAATGATCCCGGGCATGAAATACGTTATTTACCGAACCCAGCCGCCAAGCTAAAAATTTGTAGGCCTAACCCATCCCGCCTTTTATGGATAGGCCTACAACTTACTGCATAGCCCCCCCCCCCCCCCTATATATATATATATATATATACGCCGTCGACAGATTGGGATGAAAGATAATCAATCTACATGTCAACCAACCAATAATACACGGAGTTTTAAATTAAACCGCCCATCTCTTTGGAAATCCTCAAAATTTCCGAACCTTTAAATAATCGAAAAGCAGACAAGAAAAAAGGGTCTTTTCGGAGGAGGGGGTATATATAGATCAGATAAGATTTTATTGTATCTTAAAGGAGCTAAATCGCTAACATTTGGGATCCAGAAATTGACAAAAGTGGGTCGAAACTCATATAATACTGTAATATGAATGTATATAAACTGATTTACATTAAATGCTTTCCGTTTTACTCCAATTTCAAATCAGTTATGTTCGGCGAAACAAGCCATTCAGTCTCAACCCAGTGCATTTTTTTTAGCGCCTGGTTATTCCAGTCCACATATGCAGTGTGATACAGTGCAATGTGTCTAGCCTCGTCCCTCGAGTCTCTCAATAAAACTAGGACCGGAGCGCAATATGGTACACGATTCGTGTACCAATGTTAGAAAAATTATTTTATCTTAAATATCGGATATCAGAAGCTCATCTTTTCCTGGTAAGTTTACATCATCAATGTTGATTTAAATTGACCAATAATTCGTGTTTTCGATGTCGAAGATTTTGGAGGATTTTGAGTTACGGACTTAGGTCCTTTAACACCAAATTAGAGGCAGCATGTCACTGTCAGGGTGGTTGCGTTATGTCATTGTCAGCGTGGTTGCGTTATGTCATTGTTAAATATCCATTAAAATGTATTAAGTGTTATGTGATATTTAGTGAATAATCTCGAAAATGTCAATTTTTATCATTTTCACTATGATAATTTTGCAATTTTAACCATGATATTTTCTCTTAATATGGCAACGATTCGGCTCCATAGGTTAAGGGTGTGCATTTACATGTGATCATCAATCGTAAAATGAACAATATAGTTATATCGGCAGACTAGAGACCTATATATAGCCGCTTCGTTAATATAATTCAACAGTCTTCCCGAAGTCAATCGAGACGTGTGATATGCCGGAATGTCTTTGCTATAGTCTCTGACCTTTCAATTGTCTATTTTGTGTTATTACACAGATGATGCAACATCGTGTAACACCGTGAAACCAATGTTTGGTTAATTATACGGGGATAAAAGAATGTCCAAATAATTAGCAAATCGTTTCATTGTTTAGAATTCTAAGGCATAGTAGACCTACTTTATTAACTCCCATTTATTAAACAGTTTGTCACAGCATAAACCTTGTAATAATACATGACCATATATAGCTGATGCAATATGATTTCATTGCAATTGCAATTCAAACGTCCTAGTTGTGTATCAGATACATGTGAAAACCTGCTCTATAATAATAAATAGGGCCAGGGGTCAGTTGCTCAAAACTAAGTTATTTTAACGATCCGTTAAACTCTAACGGACATATCTTGGCAACGGACATATCTTGATAAATTTACTACAGAAAACACTAAAAGAATACTTATTTTTTCCTTTAGAAATATTAGCATAAAGTATAGCATTACTACATGACAATAAATCTGTAGGAAAAATTTGCACCCCAGCCTTTATTTCCAGCAACAATCTTTCTCTCCGTTAAAGTTAAGGGATCGTTGAAAGATGACGGGGCTTTGAGCAACCGGCCCCAGGTGAATAGATGAAGTCATGAAAAACGAATTTAAAACATACCAAGATATTATTATAAGCATCATAATTATAAAACTATAAATAAATATACTTTAAAAACTACCTCACCGTTGTTTTTTTCTCACGATAACGAAATTAAATGTGTAACAGGAACAACGATATTGTTTTTTGGGTATACGTTTTTATGTCACAACAGTTACATAATATTCAAAATTAAAATCACTTTCTCTCAACCCCTACTCCCGTAAAAGTCTAACCAGCGTTGCTAGACTCAGGAAAATGGCCGTAGCGGCGCCGTTGTCCGGGCAAAATTCCACGCATTACACACTGCATGGCGTATGTCCGTCGTCAATAGCCCAGTATAGGAACAGAACAGGGGTCGGTTGCTCAAAGCTCCGTTATCTTTTAACGATCCGTTAACTTTAACCGAGAAAAAGATTGTTGCTGGAATAATAGCCCCGAACATTCTATGGTGCAAATTCTCCTACAGATTTATGCTAATATAAAAAATAAAGTATTCTATAGTGTTTTCTGTAGTAAATTTAACGGAAAGTTAACAAACAACACATAACCAAGATATGTCCGTTAGAGTTGAACGGATCGTTAAAATAACTTAATTTTGAGCAACCGACCCCAGGTCTTTAAACCCCATTTCATTTCATTTAGAATATTCTCGCCACCTTCTTTCAACAAGGTCCATTATGTCGACGGACCGGATTAACCTTGGCTTGGGACAAGTTAGTTAATCCAATATCATAAAAAGTTACACAAGAGCGTGCGTTGAATTGCCCTTCTTGGGTCACACATTTGATCGTATATGAATCAATGTCATTGTTCGTATTAGCCCATATTTCCAAATAACCTCAACATGTATGTCAACTGGAAAATATGTAACACTAATTTGTAGTATAGTTTTTATTACGAGGCCTTCAATCAAAACTGGGTTGTGACACGCTGATTAATACTAGTAGGGGAGAGCGGGACACAGTGGGCCATGGGGCACAGTTCCCAGGCTTTGTAATTATTCACGGTTTTGGGATAATTCAATATTGCAGGAAATAAAACTGCTTTTAGAGACAGTACAGCTAACACTGGTCAATCGGTTTAATTAACAGTCTTCAATTGAGCTTGATAACGAGATAATACAACCTATACATTTATGAACATACTTACAATCTGATTAACGTACGATGAATAATAATACACGTTATAGATCGTATAAATAATTGAAATTAGATATACATATCATGCGATATACCAAATTTCACAAAATGTGATTGTCCATAATATGGTTAATAAATTAGAGTGAGCACTATTAGAAGATAGTTATTAGGAATGGTTCGTTCCTATGAAATGCTAAAATAAAATAAGAGACAGTAAATTTACCAATAAGTAAATTTACAAAACAATGTGAATAAACCTAGATCTGTAAAATTACCTTCTTGCTTTGCTATTTTCAGTTCAATATTGTAAGTATGTAATTTTACGGGGTTTTAATGTGTCCTTGTAAGTTTATTGTAAAAAAATGAAACTAAATAAAAATACATCTTTTGGTAAATATTTCGAATATTTTATGGTAAAAACAAATACTTTATTAATTGCTGTAATTTTACTTATGTTTCTAACTTGAAAGTTTACAAAATAATGTGAGAAAATCTTTAAAATTGCATGCTAAAGATAAAATAAGTTAAACATACATTGCAAAAGCTAAATCTGCCTATTGCAGGTCTTTCGTTTGACCTGATATGTTATATATGAATTAGACATGTATTAACATGAAAAGACCATAAACAATGCTTGATGCCATCTTTTGTGTCGGTTTTCACTGGATTTGAGACCGATCTGGGGCTCAACACACATTGGTGATTCAATTCAAAAAATGATAATCGAGACTATGTTTTTTTTATCGTATCGACTTTAGTAATGATGACCGATGCTAGGCCTAAAATTCAATCGCTAATATCTCGGTTCAGAATTGAGCAATTTGACAGACACTTTCGGCATACCCCCTTTACATTATCTAGCTTTAACTTTTATAATGAGAACTGTTGTAATTTTACTTATATTCTAACCTAAAAATAAATTTACAAAAAATAATGTGAATAAACGTAAGATCTGTAAAATTACATGCTTGCTTTTTTTATTTTCAGTTCAGTTTGTAAATACGTGTATTACGTATGTAAGAATATTTTTTTACTGATTTTTTACCGTTTATTGTAAAAAAGACACGAAACTCTGTAAACATACACGACACTCTGTAAACATACACGAAACTCTGTAAACATACACGAAACTCCGTAAAAATACGCCAGACTTGTTTAAACTACTATATTGTGGAGAATATACCGACAATTCAGGTACAAAAACTACTTCTACTACTGTAATTTTACATAAATTTCTAACAGTGTGGCTGACCCGAAGTCCAAACAACTAATCAATTGTAGCAGGATATGGGGGGGGGGGGGTCACCCGCCCGTAGAAAATTTAACCAAGAAAAGTTAAATTAGTGTTTTATTAGGGTCCGATGACAGTTAGGAAAGTAAAACTAGAAATCACCGAATAAATTCTGGTTTACAGACAGCGGCGTCGGTTTTCTTTGAGAGGCGAAGAAGAGGAGCTGACCTTGTATAGAACCCGCAAGAAAAATTTGCAATATTTGACGGTCGTAAACGTGTGTTACTGCTATTCCAGCCCGTAAAATTGGTGTTTATTAGATTTCGGAAACTTTATTTTGCCAAGTAGATTAAATAAAAATTTGTTCTGGCCATCAAAATCATGGGGTGGGGGGGACAGAGACATATTCGTCCCCCCCCCCGCCCTAAATCCACTCCCATGAACCTGTGTGTGAGGTAGGCTATATCTTAATAATTTTAGTAACAAAAATATATATGTATACATACCTACTATAGCCAGTCATGAGGGATTTAACAGTGATGGACATCAGTGTTGCTTATAGTAAGTGCAGGAGGACGACACAGCACACAACAAAACCAATACGACTTACCCAGCGGACAAGACACGAACTATGTATAAACAACATCACAGCATTCACTTCGTTGTCCAGTCCCGGGCCTGTACTCGAGTTAGCCCCCCCCCCTCCAAAAAAAAAACCCACTGCGCCAACAATAATGATTTCTGAGGAGCGTTCTTAACCGTCCACATCCTCATACCCCTAAAAAAAAATCTGTAGCCCAACCAAATTTATGAACTGGCTACGGGGCCGCTGTAATGACATGGCCAGAACAAACTCGGCCAGAGGTCCCTACTTCACCCCCGATGATATCCGAGAAAATTCCTCATGATCTCTATATCTGGTTTCCGCTTAGAATTGTCAACCAAGAAAAAAAGTCTTGTCTTTCGGATGGGACGAAATAAAATGGAGTTTTAGCACCAACTCAACTGTGGTAATTAAGACGTTTAATGTCATGAAGTATAGGCCTACTATTGGGGAAATTTGGCCGGGACAACTCCACTACAGCCAGAGGCGTGCTGGGGTATCATAGTTACTTTAGTAGTTCAGCTCTGAACGCAGGTCTCATTTAGGCTACACTCGCCCTCAGACCTACGTTCAGTGCTGGATTAACCATAAGGCAAAATAGGCATGTGCAAAAATCCAGCCCACAAAATAATAAAGTAGAACTTTTTTTTGATAATTATCAGGTGGTGACAAAAATGCTTGCCTTTGTTTTTATGTAAATAACTTGCATCCTTCTTAATCTACGAATTTTCTGTTGTAAATTTAACTTAATTCCTTTTGTCAAAATGTGCCTTAGGGCCAGCAGAGTCTTAATCCGGCACTGCCTCCGTTCAGAGCTGAACTATTACTTTAGTAGCTAGGGGTCCGATGGAGTGATGCATGGTGCATGAATGAATGAATGAATGAATGAAATGGGGTTAAACGTCATACGCTTCTGCACCTAACCTGGGCTAATTGAAGACGATTCATTTATATTGCGCGCGACTGGTTTTTATTGGTGTCACAGGCTGGTTGGAAAAAGTGAAAAAGAGGGCAAAATATCCTCAGTAGGACAATGTGAATCTGACGACATTGACACAGGCATTTCCTAGGTACAAGTCTTCTTCAGAGAGTATGTAGCCTAACGGTAATTTATACTGTCTATATATCAAATCTGATAATAACTGTACCATCGACCTTATTATAAATGTCATTGCCTGTAGAATAATATTGTATCAGTTGTCTAAGCTCTGTCTAAGATTTGATAAAATAGTATACAATTCGACAGATAAAGATTAAATAAAGTAGAGTTTGATAACTATTATAATGGGTCATATTATTGCGTTTTGGGGTGTTGACCTAGTAGTTTAACAGGTCAACATCCTATATCCAATATTTCCTAGGGATAATTACAATTATGCAAGAACAAATCTGGTCTTAGGTCAGAAACTTAACCAGAATCATTGACTCTGGCTTACATAGGCGATTTTTTCTAGAAATAAAAAATTGTTTGCTGTGCACCGGTTTAGGATTAGGGGTGTGGGGTGTGTATTAGGGATAATCCTTTTGTCACTTTTCAGTTGTTCGGATGGGATGTAAAACCAAGGTCCCGTGTACACATTGGCGTGCATGTAAAAGATCCCTTGGCAGTTGGAATTCAGTTGCTGCCCTGGCTAAATTTCCCTCATAGCACACTGTATGGCGTTTGCCTGTCTTCAATTAACCCAGGTTAGGTGCAGAAGTGTAGGACGTTAAACCCCATTTCATTCATGCATTCACTTTTGGGTTAGCCAACCAATCAGTATACAAATGTGCCTCTCACCCTTAATAAAATCATTATTTAAATCAGTAGTTCTGAAATCTGGACCTTATAATATTATAAGGTCCATGATGAAATGCAATTCACAGTCTCCAATATGAAAAGGAACCTAGCACACTTCTTTCTGAGAGATGAGGTTTCTTAACTCAAACCTTGACAAGACCTTCAATAAATTATTGAAATTAATCCAAGGGGAATTACTCCATTTAAACACTTTAATTCTGAGAATGAAATGAAATGGACTTGAAAGTCCCACAACTATTCTGCTCTGACTGCTCTAATGAAGACGGATATAAGCCATACAGTGTGCTATGGGGAAATTTGCCCTGACAGTGGTGCTTTTTTAGAATTCCATCGTACACAGCTATTCAATGAAAACATTTGGTCTACAGTAAGACAAAATTATACATAATTAAAAACACTATATTTTTGATCAGTGCATACACAGGATTCTTTTAAATCAAATATCACAACTGTATTCAAAATTTATTTCATTATACATTAAGCCATCCAGACAAAAAACAATTCTTCAATTTAAAAAAAAATTAGATAGGAATGAAAATACCACCACTTTGGCCATTAATCGAAGAGATTGAAAGTTCTTTTAAAATTATAATAATAGAACTATCCTGTTCGTTGGTACACAGATTCAACTCTCTTCATAGGTTTATCCGGTTTTCGAAATATACACCCTAATAATCACAGAATTTTCAGATAAATAAACAAATCAATGACATATTATCACAATAATTTCAAATACTACAGTCAAATAAACAAAGAAGCATTATATTTTACTAGAACACAATAATTTTAATAACGTTATGAGCAACTTAAAATGGGTTTTTGAAAAGATGCATTTATCATATATATTATAACAAGTGTTTGTCATGCAAGATAAATCCACATTTAACAAGAGATGGACAGAACATTCGACAAACCTCAACAGATTCCGGTACCCTCCGTAACCCTACATCTAAACTCGAATGTAGGACAGTAAGTGATATGTACCTAAGACCATACATTTGCGATGCGGCTAGTCGACTACCGATTTACTTTAACAGCAAAACGTGCCGCTTTTACAAAAAAGTCCCAAAATTGCAGCCATTTTTTAGTTTATTGATATAATCTCCATGGGGGCAGTCATTTTTTATCCGGGTCCTTTAAAATAGTTCCAAAATGACAGAATTCGTCATACATCCGAGTCTAGATGTAGGGTACCAGAATCTGTCGAGATTTGCCGAGTGATGGACAGACAACAAGCTAAATGTGGTTGGTTTGAGGAATTGTTAATTACATGTATTAACAAAAATATTCTGAAAATTGAATCACTTGTGTGTCAAACCAAATTATAGTTGATATTTTAAGCCTATTGAGTTCTATATTTTACAATGTACAAGTCATCTAATGGTACATGTATATTTATCAGCATAACTTGGTATCGCTTCAATAAATTAATACATCAAAATTTATATTGAGATCATACATTAGTCACACAATAAAAATATATTAACATCACAACAAACCTCTTATAATACTATAAACTTGTTTTCTTACATCAGAGAAATTTTTCACATTTTATTTTGTGAATTTAATTCAGCAGTACATAGTATCAATAACATGTAAGTACACTTTGCAATTCCTTATTGAATGTACATCATTCATCCAAATTCTTATTACATTTACCAGTACATCAATTTATCCAAATTCTTATTACATTTACATCAAATTTATCCAAATCTGTATTACATGTGTACATTAATCCAAATCCTTATTACATATTTATCATTTATCCAATATCCGTATTACATGTATGAATAATCCAAATCCTTATTACATATTCATCATTTATCCAATATCCTTATTACATATTCATCATTTATCCAATATCCTTATTAAATATTCGTCATTTATCCAATATCCTTATTAAATATTCGTCATTTATCCAATATCCTTATTAAATATTCAACTGAATATTGACTTTGAATATTTGAATAGTAAAATCAGCATTCAATGACTTCTAAAATTAAGATAATATATCTATCTCTAGCTAATGGGCCTTTATCTATCTTTAGCTAATAGACCTAAATAAATACATGTTTATATCTCCAGCTAATAGGCCTATATCTATCTCCAGCTAAAAGGCCTATATCTATCTCCCACTATCTCCAGCTAAAAGGCCTATAAACCACGTAAATTGACTCAATGACAGACCTTATGACACAGCGCACACATGCTAACCATTCAGCCACCCAACCTCCCGACATTATAAGGGACTTGTTCAGTAACTCATACCACACCTACATTATACATATTAACATTTAACAATACTAATAAATTTATATATTTTGTAAATTTTGCAATTCTGAAATAAGCAAGAAGAACTCTATTATTAAAATGTATATCAAGCTATATACTGACACAGAAAATGACTATATTTAACTTATTTAAAATATGAATACTGGATATAATTTACTAAAAAGATAGGTTGCCAGGCAACGAGACATACGCCCACAGTGCTCAGCTTAATCGTCCAGGCAGTCAACAAGAGTTGTCGCATATTTTTACTTACTCTTTTAGGTAATAAAACATTTCTAAAGTATTATCAGAAAATCATTAGAATTTGTTTGGCTTTTATAAATTTCTCTTTCATGCTAATTGCTAACGCTTAGTAAACGAAACATTTGATATCATGGATTTATTTATCTGTTCAAAACTTCAAGTTATCAAAGCTGATCGAAAATAAATATCCTTGTTCGTCTAGAGATTCACACCTTAAACACTGTGTAAATATTTAATGTTAATCGAATATTAACTTTAGCCTCTAGAGCAGCCAAAGCCTTCTTCGTCTCATGACCATTAACACTGTGTATAAATTTAAAGTCAATCGGATATCAACTTTGGCCTCTAGAGTATTCACAAGATTTTTTTTAACTAATCAAGGGCCATTACTCCGCAGGTAATTATCAGGAATCGCTAAAAATCTGTAGGGTTCTTCCTCCTGTGACATTAAACACTATTACCTTTAGCCTATAGAGTATCCACAAGAGTTTTTGAAGTGTACAAGGGCCATAACTCTGACAGTAATAATCAGAAATCGTTGAAAAGTTTAAAGTCAATCGGATATTAACTTAAGCCTCTAGAGCCTCCACAAGCAATTGTGGACGTCGGACGGGGGCGACAACAATATACGATCACATTTCAATGTGGGCATATCAAAATGAAATAACTGGCAAGTAAACAAGCAAGACATAGTGAGAGTTGAATATTTAGAAGGAATAACAGTCCAAAATGAATGAGTTCCATTCAATATTTACTACAGACTAATATTTATGGAATATGGTCACAACAAGCTAAAATCTTTTGATGGGTTGCCATTTAACCTTATTGAAACAATTAGCAAGAATTAAGCTGACAAAATGTATTTTTGAGAGGGGGAGGGGGTTGTGTGCACAGGAAATTACTCAATGAGCCAGAATTCAGCCGACAATATATTGGGAGAGAAAGAGGGAAATGGGATTTAACGTTCATTCAACAATACCCAGATATTCTAGTTACATGTACATGCTTGTTTGGTCATACAAATTAATACCGAGAAGAAATCAGGCTTTAGGGTTCAAATAATTCTTGATGTGCACTTTCAGCACAACTTACCAAATTCAATCTAATTAAAATACAGATCTATATTTTGTTTCGTTTTTTTATACTTTCGATGGCCTCGCTACATGGCGAGAGTGTAGTAAAGACAAGTAAAACGAAATTCTAAACTATAAAAAACGAAACGATAATGGGTTTGTGTTTTAATCAGATTGCACCAAATTGAAAACATTGAGAAGAGTTAAAGAAACGACGACAAAATTTTCTACACGTTCATTTGTTTTTGTGTTGACTTTAAAAATAAGTACACACGCATGAACTGAACAAAGCACATTCACTTGAAAACAGTCTGTAAGTCCTTAGTCCACATCTAAAAAATTTATTTTTTAGTAACAATCGAGAGGGGGGGGGGGGGGATGTGCACAGGAAATTAATCAATGAGCCAATAGAATTAAATTGCTTGAAAACACAGAATCACACTTAAAATATATTTGTATCCATTTATACTCCTTGATTTCGACAGTTTCGTATCACATAGTTAAAATATCAACATTTCAGCTTGATCAAATGAAGACAGGCATGAAAGACACTAGTTTTGGATGCCACAGAAATCTGTAAAAAAAAAAGATAACATAATGAATAATTGAATGACTATTCAGTTTGAATAGATAAAATAATATTATAAATCATCGTAATGAAATGAAATTTAACATCCTACAGTTTTGCTACGAACAGGGATAATGGAGACAGGCATATGCCATACAGTGTGCTATGAGGGGGAATTTTGTCCGGACAGCTAACTACAGCCTATTCTTATATCGCATTCAAACTGTCAAGGGATCTTTTACGTGCACACCAATGTTCGCGGGACCTAGTTTTTTTCCGCCCCATCCGAATGACTAAACAGATGTTCCTTGTCAGGCCCTCTATACTGCATCACTGAAAATCTGGACGAACTTTCTCGGCCAATGCACAGATTAAACACCGGACCCCCAGACTAGCGAGCCTGCATCCCAGGGCTTGAAACAAAAGGCGTGCGAAAGCACTTGCGCACCTAAAGTGAAACCCAAATACATATTTCTAGACGCACGCAAAGGCTGACTCACGGTTCTCTTTTAAAAATATACCCCCCCCTGACCTTTTAAATGAATAAACGTGTATGCTTTTAATAAAATTCTCATAAAAATAATCTTTTTTTTTTAAAGGTCTTTCGGTGATCGACACGGTGATTTTCTATAGTAGGCTTAACATGTCTTTTCTATCCTATTTAAAATGTGTTTTCGTTCAAAGACAATTGATTAAGCGTTCAATAGTAGACTCGCTTAGCATGTCTTGCTGTCTTATTTAAAAAAAGGCTTCATTTGGTTCAGTTAATTAATCGAGTGTTCTCAAGGTTATGGTTTTAGTAGACATAATTCATTGTTACCGGTATATAAATCAAAAATACCTTGGTTGTTCCTTACCATCCAAATGACTTGGAGGGGATCACGTGGCTAAGGTGCTGGCTCGCTAGCCTGAAGGTCGGGTGTTCGAACCCTGCATTTGCCGAGAAAGTGCATCTTGATTTTCCGGTGTGGTTTCCCCTTGTCAGTGATCAGACGGAGGGCCTAACAAGGACAGCTGCCTAGTTGTTTGGATGGGACGAAAAACCGAGGTCCTGTGTACACATTGGTGTGCACATAGAAGATCGCTTGGCAGTTTAAATTCAGTTGCTGTCTGGGCAAAATTTCCGTCATAGCACACTGTATGGCGTATGCCCGTCTTCAATTAGCCCAGGTTAGGTGCAGAAGCGTAGGAGTTAAACCCAATTTCATTCATTTATTCATTCCAAATGACATGGACCTTTATTTAGTTTTTTGGGTTGGGATGGCCTAGTGGTCTAGAGTGCCACGCTTGGACCTCTAGATGGACAGTCACCTCTGGCTTGCGGCTGTGGTTTCGAGCCCTAGTGTGAGCGTATGGGACATGGAGATAGGGGCACCTTCTCAACCTCGTGGATTTCCTCCAGGCACTCCGGTTTCCTGCTAAAGACCCCTACGTGCAAGCGAATTATTAAAATAAAAATTAAAAACCATACGTTAGTCCAAAATGGCCTAGTCTTTGTCGAGTGGACATTAAACCCCATTTCCCTCTCTCTTTTATTTAGTTTCTCCCCACCCCCACCCCCTGCACAACAGACAAGGAAGAAACCTGACTGGGAAATCCTATCAAGGAACTTTCTCGGTCAAAATCAGGATCAAACTTCCTGACTAGTATTTAGTGAGCCAATGACAGACGTACCCATTGTAATTGTAGGCAGGAATTCCTGATTTGATTGATAAATGTTTAACTAAATTTACTTACACATTTCAGGCATTATTTAATTTAAGCAAGAGAGAAATACGTATGATCACTTCGGGACACAGCTTTATCACGTTTAATACCATGTTGTTGTACATGTATCACATTACTGCTCGATTTACTTTTACTTCTGCTTGGGTTCGACACATTCAGGCCTAACATTTGTTCACGCATAGACTCGTCAAAGGTAAAGTATGAATGATCACTTTTACGTGACCAAATGGGAATGTTATTTGTCATTATCACATCATTATTGGGAGAATTTGACGAGGTACTGATGTTCAGTTTATTATAAATGTGGTCACTGTAACTTCGATTCTGTTTTGCGGTTAAGTACTCTTGGGAGCTTTTCAATAGTCCACCAGCATTTGTATCACATACATTTATCATTTCCACATCTGAATCACGATTCGCTACAGCATAGGTATGATCTTTTCGTGGCAAATGGGGAGAGGCAAGATCCCCAGCAATTTTCAGGTGTTTTACCATAGGTCCCTGGGGGTTGGTAGTGTGTGTAGTCTGTTCTAGGGAAGGGGGGATAAGCATTGTTTTACTGTTCTCTCGCACTCGATAACCTTTCAAATGGTCCGATCCACTCTGTTTTAATATTTCCTCATACGACTGACTTTTCTTGCTAGGAGTTGTCCAATATTTTCCTGTTGTAACATTTATTTCCTTATTCTCAAAATTTCGTGACACATTTTCCTCACTTGAGCTCCTTCTAGGCCCCACCACTGCATTTAGATCTATATGCTTTGGCACAGATTTGCTTAGGGCTGATTTCGAACGACCACTGAAGGCATACGTGTGATCCTTTTCTTTCTGGACTAAACATTCTTCATCTAAAATACCCGTCGAAGATTTCTTTTCAACAGCATAACTGTGATCTCTGTCGTTATTGGAGCAATTTAAAGCCAAATCGGCCAGCGTTACCAGCGAGTTCAACTGGCTGAGCTGGCTTTCTGAGCTGTCGTCTGATAAATTCTGGCCCGCAGACATCTTCTTTAAGAACAATATAAGCCTCCAGAAAAGGAATGGACCTTACAGAAACCGCATTCTACGATAATTTCGCGAAACAGCAAACGAAAACAACAGATGTCTTCAAATTGCTTCCTGAATCCAATCTAGTTCATTAATAGAATTCGTCATCGTCACGTCTACTGAAAGGGAGATAACTCTTAATTATTACCCTTTAAATTGAAGGACTAACGCAGGGTTTAACCCGGCCAAAAAAAATCTTAATTTGTGCGCATCACCCATAGAGTCTATGGCATCACCCGACTCCTATTTTATCTGCGGGTCCAATTTAAATCATATCTAACATCGTCCGATCTCTGCTTAAGCAGAACTGCAATAATCATATTTATTCGTACAGAAAGAGAAGCAAAGCCTACTAGTAGTACTACTACTACGCTCGACAATCCCAAGAAATTTTTCGGGTAACATTGGCATCGAAGCTGGGACCTCGTGATTAGTGAATTAGCGCCTTACGAATTGAGGCACCGTGGCTCCAACAAACAATTATGTCAATACATCAATTAAACAAACACCTGATAACGACAACTTAATTGACGTTTAGGCCTAGTATTTCGGATAGGGAGAAAACCCGAGGTCCCGTGTCATTGACCCCGCAAAAGAACCCTTGACAGTTAGAAATCGATATAGGCCTATAACTAAAGAGTAGACAGTAGCACCACTGATCGGGCATATTTTCCTAAATAGCACGGAACAGTAGGACGTTAAACACCTATTCCATCCAAACGACTAAATGTTACTAAACGTTGTCTATTGGTAGGCCACGGAGAGGGGGACCGAACACAATTTGGCAAGCTATTCGGCTAGCGAGCTATTCGACCAATCCAGCTGGCAACCTATTCGTTGGCAACCTATTCAGAATAAATTCAACGATCGCCCAAACTCATCTATTTTTATCAACCAATAAAATCCATCGTAACGTCTATCAAAAGAAAGTAGAATATATTGTTATTTTAAAATGAAAGAACGGTAATATTCCGAGTCAAAGTTCGGGTCATCGTACAAAATTCTAAGCATCCAGCTATATATATTCTGAAAGGTAATTAAAAAATCTTTCCAAAAAATATTAGTAAAAGTTGGCACAATCATATTAAAGGGGTGCGCTCTCTACCTAAACATTGCCAATTTTTCAATATTCTAAACGTAAAGATAAACCTGTACTTTTTTCAAAGTCAAAATTCGATCTATCGTACAAAATTCTGAGCATCTAGCTACATGTATATATATTCTGAACGGTAATTAAATAAGCTTTCTAAATATTATTAGTAAAAGTTGGCACAATCATATTAAAGGGTGCGCCCTCATCCTAAACATAGCCAATTTTTCAAAATTCTAAATGTAAATAACGAATAACATGCCAGCACGTTATTCGGGATTCGAGATTAGGGATTCGCCATTAAAACAGAACGACCTACGTTGCATCTGACCATTTCCTCTCAACCCCCGGGTAGGGGTGGGGTTTGGGGGTGTAGATGGCCGAATGTCCAATCACGTGCGCGCTGTATCATTAAGCCTGTCATTGAGTCAACTGGCGTAGTTTCGAATCCCCGGTTGTACGTGGCAAAGAGTAGGGTCGTATGTCTAGCGTCGTGGGTTTTCTCCGGGTCCTCTGGTTTCCTACTACTGCTAAAGAGCCAGCACGTTTTTCGGGATTCGGGGTTCGGGATTCGCAACTAAAACAGAACGAACTACGTTGCATCCGACCATTTCCTCTCTACCCCCGGGGTGGGGTGGGTTGGAGGGGTTGGGGGTGTGAATGGCCGAATATCCAAGCACGTGCGCGCTATATCATTAAGCCTGTCATTTAGTCAACTGACATGGTTTCGAATCCCTGCTTGTACGTGACAAGGAGAGGGGGGTCGTCTGTCAAACGTCGTGGGATTTCTTCGGTTCCTCTGGTTTCCTCCTACTGCTAAAGACCCCACGACCAAGCGAAGTATTGAAATAAATAAGCTACATGTTAGTCTCGAAATGACCTAATTTGTGTCGAGTGGACGTTGAACCCCATCTCTCTCTCTTTTTCTTCCTCTACCCCCGACCGTAGGGGTAAGTGAACATTAGGTGACCGACTAACAAGAAGACGACCGTTTGTAGAGCGAAAAGGGTGTTGGCTGGTTTGTTGGCGTGCAACGGGCAGTCATCTCCAGTAATCAACTGTTGTATTGTCGAATCACGAATCACAAATCCCGATTCCCGAATAACGAGCCAGCACGTTATTCGGGATTCGCCACTAAAACAGAACGACCTACTTTGCATCCGACCATTTCCTCTCTACCCCCGACCGTATGGGTAAGTGAACGTTGGGTGTCCGAGACGACCTTCGTCGAGCGAACAGGGTGTTGGCGGGTTTGTTGACGTGCACGGGGCAGTCCTCTCCTGAACCCACCTGTTGTATTGCTGAATCCCGAATTCGCCACTAAAACAGAACAACCTACGTTGTTGCACCCGATCATTTCCTCTCTACCCCGACAGCAGGTGTTATTGGGTGTTGGGTGACCGACTAACAAGGAGACGACTGTTTGTCGAGTGAATAGGGTTTTGGCGGGTTTGTTGACGTGCACGGGGCAGTCCTTACCAGCAATCACCTGTTGTATTGCTGAATCCCGAATCCCAAATCCCGTGCTGGCTCGTTATTCGGGATTCGCCAATAACGAATAACGAGCCAGCACGTTATTCGGGATTCGGGATTCGGCACTAAAACAGATCGACCTACGTTTCATCCAACCATTTCTTCTCTACCCCCGGGGGTGAGGGTTGAGTGATGGATGGCCGAATGTTCAAGCACGTACGCACGGTGTCATTAAGTCTGTCATTGAGTCAACTGGCGTGGTTTCGAATCCCCGTTGTACGTGGGAAGGAGTAGGGTCGCCTGTCCAACCTCTTGGGTTTCCTGCGGGCCCTCCGGTTAGCACCCATTGCTAATGACCACTACGAGCAGGCGTACTATTGAAATAGAATTATAACAATATATTAGTCTCGAAATGACCTAGATTTTGTCGAGTGGACGTTAAACCCCGTTTTTTTTCCTCTTTGTTGGCGTGCTCGGGGCAGTCATCTCCAGCAATCACCTGTTGCATTCCCCAAATCCGAATCCCGAATCTCGTACTTGCTCGTTATTCGGGATTCGCCAATAGCGAATAACGAATAACGAGACAGCACGTTATTCGGGATTCGCCACTAAACAGAACGACCTACGTTTCATCCGACCATTTCTTCTCTACCCCCGGAGTTGGGGCCGAATATTCAAGCACGTGCCCGCTGTATCATTAAACCTGTTGGCGTTGTTACAAATCTCCGGTTGTACGTGGCAAGGAGTAGGGTAGCCTGTTCAACCTCCTGGGTTTTCTCCGTGTGTAACAATATTATAATGGTGATAAATTTATGAATTGTTTATATTTTATTCTTTCAATATTTCATTCGTTTGGTATTCATTCATTCAATTAAACATTTCTATTTTTCTTGTGTGTCTGTTAATCCCTCAGTTTTAATTAGAGGTTAAGCTATTAATCTAATAACAGACGGTTGGCAGCTGACACGTTAATGGATTTAATTAATATCTTATTGTTTTATTATATTGTAATATCTTTTATATTTTAATCTTTCCTCATTAATTGTTATTAATAGCCTTGGTGTATATTGTTAATTCCTTAGATACCATTTTATTAAAAATACCGATTTGTACATTTATATAGCATTCTAGGTTTCATCCCGTTTCCAGGACAGTTAATTTGCTTGTCGGACGTGCTGTTCTTTGTATATGATATTAATGTTTTCCGGTAATAAATAGTTTCAAGGATAGTTCCAGTCTTTAGTTATTATCGAGGATTTACACTGCTACAATATGACAGTTGCAGCATTTTTTATAAAGTAGTAGATAAAGAATGAAGAAATATTGTTACCTTTACAAATGAGTGATTCTAAATTCATAACCGAATATATTATGGCCTTATTACTTGTTTAATTACATGTGTGTACAGAGCTATAGATACTCGAAATAACATGGGAGGTCTGTTCTGAAATGATTCATAAATTGAACTGAGGGGTAATTAACACATTTATCATAATATGCCATATTAATGGAATGTTGTTCCAGACCAAATTTGGTATTGGTATGCAAGGACTGTTAAACGTCTTGGGCTATGGGCTATTTGACCAATTAAATAATTAAGAGCCTAAACCTAGGGGTATACAAGTAACTGGGTTTGCGCGTTTCGTGAGACATCCATTTGGTTCTTGAAGCGAGAACATGTAGTTCTCCATCGACAAACAGCCGAGTCTGGCTGGATCAAAGAATGACTTTATTATAATGCTTGTAACCATGTAACCTAAATGTAGCAGTGCTCGTTATATAAAACTGTAGAACCGAAATGTGGTATTTGTTGTTCCTGTATTGAAAAGCAATGTGAAGTCCTATAATTATAAGAAGAGAGACACACCAGTAGCAGCCAGTCTAGAACGAACCAACCCCAACATTAGACGATCGGGCCAATAACAAAGATGTGTAGTCGGGTAGTACTACACGGGTCCTCAGGTTTCGACCCACTGCAAAAGACCCCCACGAGCAAGCGAATTATTGAAATAAAATTAAAACTATATGTTAGTCTGGAAATGACCTAATTTTTGTCGAGTGGACGTTAAACCCCCCTTTTTGTTCTCTCTCTCTCTCTCTCTCTCTCTCTCTCTCACTCTCTACCCCGACCGTAGGAGTAAGTGGACGTTGGGTGACTGACTAACAAGGAGACGACCGTTTGTCGAACGAATAGGCTGTTGGCTGGTTTGTTGGTGTGCTGACTCGTTATTCGGGATTCGGCAATACAACAGGTGGGTTAAGGAGAGGACTGCCCCGTGCACACCAACAAACCAGCCAACTCCCTTTTCGCTCGTTAAACGATCGTCTCCTTGTTAGTCGGTCACCTAGTGTTCACTTACCCCTACGGTCGGGGTAGAGAGAGAGAGAGGGAGAGAAAGAGAAATGGTAGGATGCAAAGTAGGTCGTTCTGTTTTAGTGGCGAATCTTGAATTCCGTATCCCGAATAATATGTTGACTCTTTAGCAGTAGGAGGAAACCAGAGGACCCGGAGAAAACCCACGACGTTGGACAGACGACCCTACTCCTTGTCACGTACAACCGGGATTCGAAACCACGCCAGGGGGTAGAGAGGAAATGGTCGGATGCAACAACGTAGGTTGTTCTGTTTTAGTGGCGAATCCCGAATCCCGAATATTGAGACAGCGCGTTATTCGGGATTCGACAATACAACAGTTAGGCTCAGGAGATGACTGCACCGTGCACGTCAACAAACCAGCCAACACCCTATTCGCTCGACGAAGGTTGTCTCCTTGTTAGTCGGACACCCAACGTTGACTTACCCCTACGATCGGGGGTAGAGTGGAAATGGTCGCCCGGATGCAAAGTAGGTCGTTCTGTTTTAGTGGCAAATCCCAAATCCCGAATAACGTACTGAGAGAGAGAGAGAGAGAGAGAGAGAGAGAGAGAGAGATGGGGTTTAACGTCCACTCGACACAAATTTGGTCATTTCGAGACTAACATATAGATTTTTTTTTTGAATACTTTGCTTTGTCGGGGATTCGAAACCACACCAGTTGACTCGATGACAGGCTTAATGATACAGCGCACACGTGCTTTGACATTCGGCCATCCTTATCCCCGACCCCTCCCCCACCCCGGGGGTAGAGAGGAAATGGTCGGATGCAACGTAGGTCGTTCTGTTTTAGTGGCGAATCCCGAATCTCGAATCCCGAATAACGTAGGTCGTTCTGTTTTATTGGCGAATCCCGAATCTCGAATTCCGAATTCCGAATTCCGAATCCCGAATGGTGCTGGCTCGTTATTCGTTATTGGCGAATCCTGAATTACGAGCCAGCACGGTATTCGGGATTCGCGAATCCCGAATCCCGAATAAAGTGCCAACTTCACGTTGCCATAGACATATACATATACAATAACAAACGAAAGGACTTAAAGATCACAGTGATGTAAAGAAAAAAATACAAACATTATTGCAGCTTTCTGATAGACATGTCTAGTTGTACTACTGATAGTGGTAGCACGTGATTGATCCACTGTTAAACTTAGCAGATCCCTAAGGAGGTTAAGAGGATCAGCACCAAACCTTATTATGAGACTGTTCCTCATTGAATAAATCGCATTCTAAGATTAAGTGTTCCGGTCTAGAGCGGAAGAATCTACCACACTTTTCACATAATTCTATAGTTAAAATGTCATCATCATTTTGCCGGATTGAGGTACACGCTTTCACAAATATTCTGCAGGCAACTTTTAATGAGGGATCGGACAAGGGGGAGGGGGGGGGGGTGGTGGTGCGCGCGCTGTATCATAAAGCCTGTCATTGAGTCAACTGGCGTGGTTTCGAATTGCGTGAGAATAAGTAGGGTCGCCTGTTCAACAAAGTGGGATTTCGTCGGGTCCTCTGGTACTATAAACTTCACAATGTTGTAATGGTTATAAACAGGGGTGGATGTCCGAATGGTTAGTGTATGCGCGCTGTATTATAAGGTCTCTCATTGAGTCAACTAGTGTGGATTCGATTCCCCGGATGTACGTGACAAGGATTTGGGTCGCCTGTTCAACCCTGCGGGCTTGCTCCGGGTTCTCCAATTAAGTCACACTGCTAAAGACCCCTACGCGAATTAATGAAAAAAAATTGAACCACGTGTTTCTGTCGTTTGGACGTTAAACCCAATTTTCGCTTCCCAAACGAAACAAAACATAACAATGTCACATGGCAATATTGCATATGGTGAATAAAGGATAAAAGGGTAAGACGCTGGCTCGTTAGCTTGGAGGTCGGATGCTCGATATATAGCTGCATTGGCCGAGAAAGTTCAACTAGATTTACCGGCGTTGTTCGCCCTTGTCAGCGATGCAGGACAGAGGGACTGACAAGGACAGCTGTCTAGTCATTGGGGTGGAACGAAAAACTGAGGTCCCGTGTACAGATTGGCGTGTACGTAAAATATCCCTTGACAGTTGCAATTCGATATAAGAGTAGGCCGTAGTGCAGCTGTCCGGACAAAATGTCCATTATAGCACCCTTTATGGCGTGTGCCCGTCTTCATTAGCCAAGTTTGGATTAGAACGTTAAAGGGCTAATCCCGATATTTGTTTTGGGAATAAAACTGTTAATTTTGTGTTAAAATCCCTTAAAATATTCGAGTCAAGGGCCGAGCAAGCACTTCAGTATTTATGATACGTTTTCAAACGACTTAAATCCGTCTTCATCTGGAATTTGAGACCGGTGCCCCAAGGTGTATTTTGTAGTATCTGGATGAAACCCAACCTTTTTTTATAGATTCCATTTAAGATAACAGCAAACCAGTACAGTCGGGGGACTAGGTAGAAATTAGCCACTTTTCCTCAAATTAAGGTATGCGACCCCCACGGTCAATACAGTTCTGTTGAAGAGAATCCTGTCATCAACTTGTCAAAGACAATATGTTGTAGTTTAAATATCTGATACAGAAGATGTAGCATTTAGGACATGTTAAGAAGTATCATGTTACACTGTTCTATTTTTAGATGAGTTTGGGATCAGTTCTATATGACAGACTTTTAGTTCACATTAAAATTAAATGTAGAATAAACAAAATTAAAATAAAAATTTAATAAAAAAAAAAGCATTTGATTCAAATATTACATAAAGTTATACTAAGCTTATAATATATTAAATTCGATGTGATTACAGGGTTATGTGCATATACAAATACAAATAGTATAAATATATACGTGTAGTAAGCAAAGATATATGTACACGGGCATCATTATACAAAGATCCCTTGGCTGTAAGAATTCGATATAAGAGTAGGCCATAGTGCAACTGCCTGGTCAAAAGTTCCCTCATAGCAAACTGTATTACATATGCCCGTTTTCATTAGATGGACAGAACAGGCTAACGAAAATGCGTTTTTTTTGTACAATCAGGGGTCATACTCCAGCAAGTTACGGTTCTGAAGTATTAACATAAGGAACCCAGATCTTTGGGATATAAATATATAACTGGAGGAAAAGTGTGACCTTTAGAGAATCCACAAGCTAAAAACGAGACCCGGTCCGATACATGCGAATATATAATATTGTTGAATAAAAAGAACTCGCCCAGTGGCTAAAGGGGGGGGGGGGGCGCCATCCGAGCTGAGAATTTCTAGACCAGCTTTGTGTGATGATTCCGAATCCTGATGGTGATGAGGCATTTAAGATTTTTTTCGAGATGGGATCAACTGTCTACAATGGGGGGTAGGGGTTGGTGTCATTATTTTGACATAATTGTGATAACATGTATTTTTGTGGACAGAAATCATTTTAGCTTAAGGTGGTTTCTTGTTAGTGTTTTCGTTCAAAATATTAAATTAAAATGGTAATTTTCGGGAAATATAAAGCAAAAACACAATAACTCAGAGATATGTTTAGTTATTAGTTTATTCTTAGTCTTTATTATAAGATTCAAAATCAAAAGTTCAAATGAGCGAGATAAATATTTTCTTGGTTGCTGGCCAACAGCTCGCATAAAGGATATGCATCAGAAACCAATTCACAGTGTAAATCTTTATTCCAGCCATGCAGCAAAAGACCACGTATCTCTTAATTTTTTACCAAAAAAACCTTTTCCAGCGTCTTCTAATGATATTAGTCGCATTTCGCGATATTTTCTACCTTTGCCAGTCTCATTATCGATCAAAATTTGTATATTTGGATCATGGTTTGCAAAGAGAATGATTGGGATGTCTATTTCGCCCAAGCAAGAGCGCATTGTGCAGTTTGTTTAAGCATCTCCATTAATTTGCAATGCGAAGAGTAGGCAAGATATTTTGGTGTCCTCATGGTTGGTTGTCAGTTCTAAGATATTCGTAACATTTTCAATACTAATCTTGATTGGATCAAAAAATATCAAGATTGGTATTGAAAATGTTAAGAATATCTCGCCCTACGGTACACGCTTTCGGTGGTAATGGCTATCTGTCTTTCTTTTTCAAGATAATCCCAACTTTCTCACAATTTTTACAGAGCTGGGAGAGACCAATGATGTTTCTGATGACGTAATTGCTGGTTTAGAAAAAAAAAGTTTGTACCTTGTCCGGCGAAAACTGATTTACACTAGTAGATGACACTAGAAAAGTAGATCTTCTGGAGGAATTTTATTTGTTATGAAAAATAACCAAACTTTCTTTCTTATTACCATCTTGCCTAAATAGTCTTGTGTGTGTACATTACACGCAACAATATTGTGTTGCAACAATATGGAGACAGGCTGCAAAATCAATTATCAAACAAGAGTACTCTGCGATACAAGGTTGTAATGAAGATTTTACAATGTGAATGGGTATCTGAAGCATATCCAAAGGATATACGCGAGCTGTTGATCAGCTATCAAGAAGATATCTTATCCTGTTCATATTATAAGAATAAACTTATATCTAAACATGTGTTTTTATGTACATTTCCCCTAGATCTCTGGCAAAGCACCATTATAATTTAATATTTTGAATGGCGATATTGATACTGAACTAAAAACTTGAGAAATCACTTTTCAGGTCAATTTGAACTGAGTGATTTCTGTCCCCAAAATACATTTACCCCCCCCCCCTACCCCATACAATGGTAATCTTATACACATATTTAGAGATGTGCAGTGGATTTAAACAGTTATGTTTTACCAAGCTCTAAGATAATTAGCATTTCAATCAACGTGAACTTATTTCCTATCAATTTACCCTAAACACTAATTTAGAGATGGGCAGTCCTAAAAATTTATGTTTTATTAATATTTTATGATATCATTTATGTCAACATAAATACACCCACACCCTAAAACACGGGTACACCTACACCTGCTACCACCACCCCACATCCCCACAATCAAAACAGTTGTCCAGAAATTATATGAAGCTTTTTTATTTTATAAATCAAAATGTTGTCATTTGATACTCCCAATAGCAGGCAGGTTTATAGCTGTCAACATATACAGATAATAATGCTATTAAGTCGGCCAAGTTGTTTACATTAACATACCAGCCAATTAAATTTCAGTGAACTGGACACAACACAAACATCCAAAATTTAGCCACTTTTCTAGAGCTAGTCTTGCCACTAAGTAGAAAACATAACATTAAAATCATTCTTTGTTTCAATCCCATCATCGCAAATACTTTTACAAGACAGATAGGCTAGTATATTTTAAAATAAAACAGTGTTCTGACACGCTTCAGTTAACACCTTGACCACAGATGTAGGTTTAACTCATAAAAAGCCAGTGGCACATAGTTGATTTTGCATAAATGTTACTGCCAAGGGACACAGAATAATCTTCCAAGTTACTGTGATTAGTGTATATATATAGGTAATATTAAACTAATTGGAGAATTCATTGTGTGTCAAAATGTTGCTCCACAAGATGTCTAGAAGAATCAAGTACTTTTTAGCAGGAATTATATTGGTAATCATCACAGTTAGATATTATCTTATACAGCAGGAAAGGTTAATTCTAATCTACTCTATTCACACCCACCCCCACCAATAGATAGGGCTACTACATAAATATTTTGTTCTACCGTAATTTGTTTTCCACTCAAAGGATATGGCCCCTACATTAACACGATTTCCCGCTTGTACGTGACAAGGAGTAGGATCACCTGCCCAACCTCATTGGTTTTCTCTGGGTCTTCCGGTTACCTCCAAATGTTAAAGACCCCTACGCGCAAGCGAATTATTGAATAAAAATTAAACCATATGTTTGTCCCGAAATGACCTAGTTTGTGTCGAGTGGACGTTAAACCCCATTTATTTCACTCCCTTTAACATTATGTACCTCCGTATTTAATATGACCCCTTATATTTACCGTATGTTTTTCCGTATTTAATATCCCGAATCAAACGACATGGCCCCTACATCCTTTTTTTTAATTTCACCCCTCCATGGATATACAGGATGTTTTACCCGAATTAGTTTCCATTATCAAATAATATGACCTTTACATTTATTAATATTTTCAGCTTCTGGTTATTTTTTTGCATTATGAATTTTGTTCAGTGAGAAACAGGATTTTATATTTATTTTCTAATTTAAGTGATTCATAATATTTGAAATGAAATGGTAGAAAGATATACTGTTAAACTGACACTGCACCTTTTACTAATGAAAATATAGCCATATTGATGCTGGGGATTAATTAGCTATACTCATTTAATTTAATATTATTTTATAATTTGTAGCTATACTCATTCAATTAAATATTATCTTATTATTTGTAGTTATACTTATTTAATTTAATATTATTTTATTATTTGTAGCTATACTCATTCAATTAAATATTATCTTATTATTTGTAGTTATACTTATTTAATTTAATATTATTTTATTATTTGTAGTTATACTCATTTAATTTAATATTATTTTATTTTTTGTAGTTATACTTATTTAATTTAATATTATTTTACTATTTATACTTATTTAATTTAATATTATTTTATTATTTGTAGTTATACTCATTTAATTAAATATTTTTTTTATTATTTGTAGTTATACTTATTTAATTTAATATTATTTTATTATTTATAGTTATACTTATTTAATTTAATATTATTTTATTATTTGTAGTTATACTCATTTAATTAAATATTTATTTATTATTTGTAGTTATACTTATTTAATTTAATATTATTTTATTATTTGTAGTTATACTCATTTAATTTAATATTATTTTATTATTTGAAGTTATACTCATTTAATTTAATATTATTTTATTATTTGAAGTTATACTCATTTAATTTAATATTATTTTTTTATTTATAGTTATACTTATTTAATTTATTTAATTTAATATTATTTTATTATTTGAAGTTATACTCATTTAATTTAATATTACTTTATTATTTATAGTTATACTTATTTAATTTATTTAATTTAATATTATTTTATTATTTGTAGTTATACTTATTTAATTTAATATTATTTTATTATTTGTAGTTATACTTATTTAAATATTATTTTATTATTTGTAGTTATACTTATTTAATTTAATATTATTTTATTATTTATAGTTCTAATATTAGTTATAACTTACTGGGCCTGCTTGATTTGCCCAGCGATAGACGAGCCGGTTTCTACATGGCGTGCACCGGTCAGGTTCCGTATCAGAGCAAATCAGTTTACCCGGCTGATAAAAAATTTGGCGTCGGATAATATTATAATATTAAATCGGTTATATGACATGTTTTAATAGAAACAGGAATTCATGAAAGTATGACTATAAGTAAGTGACTGCAAAAAAGCCGAAATTATCATTAGTAGTATTACCGTAAAAAAAACAGATGTTCGCGTATATCATTATTAAAATTCACCTTATGGCATTCCTAAATAACGTGAATTTTTATTTCGATGTTTCGTTCACCATCTTGTGCCGGTGATCGCCGCTGCCGACTGAGCAGCGCATTCGACATACGCAGCAGCTGAACTTTTGTCGACTTTCGGTTAAATCAAGTCACCTCGCCGGGGAAACTGCAGTACTGTGGTCATCTGGTATACGCCGGTATGAACAGATCAAGAAAGGCCAATATTATTAGGGTTGGGTAAACAACAGATTTTTTTCAGTTATCCAATGATGACTTGTGGTGTCTATGGCCAGTTTGTATGCTGAACACGAATCCGTCAGAATTTTTGACCTAGAGTGACTTTTGACCCTGGTTAATTCAATTTATTCAAAATGGCGGCCAAATTTCATGTTTTTCGCCGAATATATCATAACCATACCGTCTAAAACCTTTCTTGGGGTTTTAAAGATAGAAAAGAACCGAAAACATCATTTTAGAACAGTTACGGGACATTAAAGCCTTCAAAATATCACAAAGTATGAAAACTTACTCAAAATTTTTCATTTTGTAGCAATATTTGACATTTTTTGAAAACAAAACTTTCCACTTAATATAGTACACACGATTTCACAGAACATGTCAGTTAATATAACTAAATACTCCTCTCAGAAGTTGATCAATGACAAGAGAGATGTCACTTTCTGGCCTCAATGCGTTCTTTATTGGGTTCCGTAATTCTACCAAGCTGAATTTCTCCATTTTGAAACGACTCGTTTCGCGGTCTTTCATACGCCGCTGCTGTCTAATACTAGGTGCAATTGTAAGCCTCAGATAGGCGATTTCCTGTAGCAATTCCTTTTCTGAGAGACCGCCAAGAAGTTAAAGAATGTTAGTTGTTAATGGTCCTCCATGTTGTCAGGTAGGCGATTTCTTGTAGCAATTTCTTTTCTGAGTAACTGTGTCAGGAAGTTGAATACTGTAAGTTGTTTATGGCCCTTCATGTTCTTTGTACTAACCAGTGGTTTTGAGCAATAGCAAGTTCTTTTTCTCTTTCAATGGCACTTTTTTCGCTAAGGCTATTTTTTTAAAGACAGTTTTAGAGTAGCCATAAAGTCCTTCTCCAGTTCTCTTTCTAGCACAGTCGAGTCTGAATTACGGGCCCACTTCAACCTATCTTGCCGCTCTTCCTCACTAAAGGAATCGGAAATCGAATCTACTAGAAGACAATTAGATATCACATTGTTCCTAGAGATGGGCTGCACAGATTCTGTACCGCAACTTACTTTGATCCTGTTGTCAACCACGCGAACTCTGGCTCGCAGTCCAAATTCGACAACCGTGCGTAGCTTAGTTTGGACAGATCAGGTAGCGCTCTTTCTTCTGGAGTTAGAATAACAAGTTTTTCGCAGAAGAAGGCATCTTCGATAACTGTCTAGTCAGTGATTTTACACTGGTATGGTGTGCGTGACTTTTTAAAAACAAAATTGCCAGAAATGAAATCACTGCGAGATGACCTCAAAAAGGAAGATGGAAAAGATCGTCGAGAGTGTTGAATCACGGATTAGACGGTTATCGAAGATGCCTTTCTTCTATGAGATACTGAGTCTTCCAACTCCAGAAGACAGAGAACTACCTGTTCCGTCCAAACTAAGCTACGCACCATTGTCGAATTTGGACTGTGAGCCAGAGTTCGCGTAGTTTGACAACAGGGTCCAAGTAAGTTGCGGTACAGAATCTGTGCAGCCCATCTCTAGGAAGAATGTGATATCTACGAATGGTCTTCTAGTCGATTCGATTTTCGAGTTCTTAAGTGAGGAGGAGCAGCAAGATAGGTGAAAGTGGGCCCCTAAATCAGACTCTACAGTGGCAGCAAAAAAACTGGAGAAGGACTTTATGGCTACTCTAAAACTGTCTAAAAAAGTAGCCTTAGCGAAAAAAAAGCGCAATTCAAGGAGAAAAAGAACTTGCGATAGCTTAAAACAATTGATCAGTGCAAAGAGCATGGGGAGCCATTAACACCTAACAGTCTTCAACTTCTTTGGCGGTCTCTCAGAAAAGGAATTGCTACGGGAAATCGCCTACCTGAGCCTTACAATTGCACCTAGTATTAGACAACAGCGGCGTATGAAAGACAGCGAAACGAGTCGTTTCAAAATGGAGAAATTCAGCTTGGTAGAATTACGGAACCCAATAAAGAACGCATTGAGGCCAGAAAGTGACATCTCTCTTGTCATTGATCAACTTCTGAGAGGAGTATTTAGTGATATAAACTGACCTGTTCTGTGAAATCGTGTGTACTATATTAAGTGTCTTAATCTGGAAAGTTTTGTTTTCAAAAAATGTTAAATATTGCTACAAAATGAATTTTTTCGAGTAATTTTTTGTACTTTTTGATATTTTGAAGGCTTTAATGTACCTTAGCAGTTCTAAAATGTTGTTTTGGGTTCTTTTCTGCCTTTAAAATCTATATAGAAAGGTATTAGACAATATGGTTAGGATATATTCGACGGAAAACATGAAATTTGGCCGCCATTTTGAATATATTGAATTAACCAGGGTCAAAAGTCATCCTAGGTCAAAAATTTTGACGGATTCGTGTTCAGCGTCCAAAATGGCCATAGAAACCACAAGTCACTGAAAAAATTTCATATTTACCCAACCCTAATATTATGTCCTTTTTTTTTAGAAATCAACCCGAACAGAACCTTACATGAAATTAGCAAGAAAGAACGTATCGGCAGGTTAGTACACAGTACACGTTTAAAAAAGAATATTATGTTAATTTGATTGGGAATAACGCGAATCATATTTTACCACCACCAATCGATTCACCAGACTGTGAATGTTTACAATATCTTGGTAATAGTCTAAATACTGTATTCATCATCCAATATCTTGTGTAGATTGTCTACCTACATAAAAAGAACAGACGGTTGTCATGCAAGACATGCTCACATTTTGTAGGAGATGAACAGGTAACGGGGATCACGGTGGCTAAGTGGATAAGGCGCTGGTTCGCTAGCCTGGAGGTCGGGTGTTCAAGGGGGGGGGGGCTGACAAGGACAGCTGCCTAGTCGTTTGGATGAGACGGAAAGCCGAGGTCCCGTGTACACATTGGCGTGCACGTAAAAGATCCATTGGCAGTTGGAATTCAGTTGCTGCCCGGGAAAAATTTCCCTCATAGCACACTGTATTGTGCATTATAGTAGGACGTTAAACCCCATTTCATTCATTCATTAGACGGGTAACAAGATACAAAAAGCTATAAGGGGCCATAGTATTGGACGTTACGGTCCGATATGCGCGAATATTGACATGAATCGAGATCTTTAGGCTATATACATACATGTAACGCAGAAGCGTTTTAGAGGTAAGGCGCTGGAGGCGCCAGCCTCCTCACGATAAAAAATCAAAGAAGTTGAAAAAATAAAACGGGAGAAAAATGCTAAAACCGATGAGAAAATTGAAATGTACTCTAGTTAGGGAGGACCCTAAAGGCAGACAAAAGGGCCCCGCGTCTGACAAAAAGGGCACCTCTTGTCAAGGAAAAGGGCCCCAGAGTCCGAGTCAATCGTTTTCTATACACTACTGAATGAGAATTGGCATGAAAATCATCAATCGAGAAATCACCTGAAAACTCCAGGGAGAGCGGTAAAGTAGGCCTAAGCCATGGTGCATAGTAAGCAAGACTTTGCAATTTTTCACTGTTTTGGCAAAATTCAATTGTAACATCACTGGGAAATTCCATTTTATAGCCCCTATTTGTCCTCCTAAATTCATGTAAGCTGATTAATATTTATCAGCCAGTGGAATTTTATAGACTAGTAAAACGGTTTGGCTACTCCAGAGTTTGTTAGAGGCCACAAACTTGATATTCCAGGTGAAGAAGATAGTACGTAGTTAACTCTCATTAGAAATATTTTGTTTCATAATACTATCACATGTCTTCCTGGCCTTTTCCATTTTCTGTCACTGTTGATCACGGGGCACACCTAGCATAAGCATTTCGAGTTTAGCTAAAAAATCATATGTCCATTTTAGACAGAATCTGGATATTTGAGCTGTGTAACACAGCGATATCATTTATGATTTAGGTGCACAAAAACTTAATGAACACTGCTAGTTTTGACAATACATGAATTTGACGTTCACCTCAAAATAAACTCCTGTCGATGCACGATCTTATTAAATCTAATTAATTCAATATGTCCATTACAAGCTATACATGATCTGTGTACAAGATCTACACGACTTCAAATGTTTATGCGCATGCCGTGACGAGATAAAAGAGACAAATGCAGATATGACCATCTGTGCAAAGGGTTTATATTCGGGAGTTCACTGACAGTTAGAAGCGAGGAGCCGGGGTGAGAAGAAAGGCTGGGACGAGTGTGTGGACCCGAGTCCAGCCGCTGCCTTGGCAGAGGGGCAGAATTGTAAATGTTGTATTATGTAGATGTGTTCCGGTAGAAGACTAGTAGATTTTATATTATGTAGATGTGTTCGTATTGTAGCCTAGTTGTACCTGTATTGCTGTATTATGTACATGTGTTCCTGATTTATTATTTATTTTTATTATTGTTGAAAAATTTATAAAGCGCATAGCGTCCACTGTTAAGTGCCCATATGCGCTGTACACAGTTAAAGAGATACATAAATAGAAAATTACATTTAAATAAAAGGTTACAGAAAAAGGGCTTAGACAAATAACAACAAGTATAAAATGATAAGATAAAAAATAAAGGCAGCAATGTAAACTAACAACAAGTATAAAATGATAAGATAAAAAAAAAATAAAGAATATATTTAAGATTTTAAGTAAAACACAGGTTAAAAAGAAATAAATACATATTATATAAAAGTAACATATAAAACGTTTATATAAAAGATTCTTTAAAAAAAATGTGTTTTTAGATGATTTTTGAAAGTAGCCATCTAGAAAATGAGCTTACGGTGTATCTAAAAATATAACGCCTCCTATATGCCGATGCCACTATATTATTAGCTGAAAGCAGTGTAGATCTACAAAATAGTTTAAATATTTTCTCAGAATATTGTAAAGAGTGAAAAAGATGGACGTAAATGTTGAAAAAAACTAAGATTTTAATTCCTAACAATTTTACATTTTTATATTAACAAAAACGAAATAGAAATTGTTAAAAATTATACATATCTCGGGATATATTTTGCTAGAAGTAGATCATTAACAAGGTACAAAAGCGATGTATGCAGTATTAAGCACATACAGCCACAATAATCTATCAATCGAGAAATAAAGCTTGGGGTTTCGAACATTTCGACCTTTTAGAACGGGTCCATCTTCGCTTTTGCAAATTATTCCTACATCTAAAACAATCTACACAACTAGGGCGGTATCCAATTATCACCTACGCATAATAAAATGTTGGTGTAAAGACAGTAAAATATCACGTATATTATATACAGTACCTCTTACCCACTATACAACTACGTAAATTTATAAAATTTTTAAATGTGAAAGTCAGTCCTCCTAGATAATTTAGTTATATATGATATTTGTAATAAACAAGACCAATAATATAGCCGGCGTCAATCATACGTTTTGCTCAATTACTTTATTTGGTAGCAGTTTCATTGAGAGATAATATAAACGTAATAGAACTTAATTAGCCAATCAACAATCTTAACATCGTTCATTCATCAGGTGGATTGTATATACGATTAGAGCATTACACATTTGTAATAAACACGTGCAATTTCGTTCATTTTAAAAATGAAAGTAAATATGCAATAACTTAAAAGTTGTGATGAAAAAATAAATATAAAGATATGCAGATGTTTTTTGGAGGGGTTAAAATAGTTATTTATAGACAGCTGGCCATCTTATATAATAATACAAACTGTAGTTAATAATATAAAATGATTAAAATATACACAACAAAATACTTGAAAACTCACTGCAAAGCAAAAGAAAATGATTAAAGGACAATATTGGTGCCAGTCATTATCACATGTGATAGAGCGGGTTAAACACATTCCAAATATAGGCCAGAGGGGGGAGGGGGGGCATTGTCACCCGAGTGGGGGCAAATTCTGAGTTAACTTTTCTAGAGGCATTTTTCACCAGGAATCCGAATCTGGTAGGTAATAAGCCAGGTGAGGGGGCGTTTCCGAGATAATCGAGGTCAAAGGTCACGGAAGGCCAAATAACGAAAGAGACGTAAAAAATTCAAAATCTGTTCAGAATAGGGCCGAAAATCCTTGATAACAGCAATGAGACAATTATAATACAGTGATATAATAATAACATTATATCTGGAATTTCGTACTAAGACCCGTAGTTTGGCATTGAATACCCCCCCCCCCCGTTCATTGGAAGGCCAAATAACGAAAGAAACGTACATAATTCAAAATCTGTTCAGAGTAGGGCCGGAAATCATTGATAACAGCAATGAGACAATTATAATACAGTAATATATTATAATAACAATGAGCAGCGATGACACCTGCATACCTGTGGTATTAAGCTCTATTACTATGATAATGAAGGGGGGGGGGTATTCAATGCCAAAATACAAGTCTTAGTACGAAATTCCAGATATAATGTTACATATCACTGAAAAGCTTGTTGATTGATCTCTTCAAATATGTAAATAATTTTATGGGGCATTCATATTTGCTTACCTTAAAAAGCGATCAAAGTTTGGTGGTATTAAGCTCTATTACTATGATTATGGGTATTTAATGCCAAAATACAGGTCTTAGTAGGAAATTCCAGATATAATGTTACATAACAGCGAAAAGCTTGTTGATTGCTCTCTGCAAATATGTAAAAAAAGAAATGGCACATTGAGACTTACTTACCTTACAAAACGGTCAAGTTTGGTTGGTTCTAAACTAAATTACTATGATAATGGGGGGGGGGGGGTATTCAATGCCTAAATACGGGTCTTAGTACGAAATTCCAGATATAATGTTACATATCACTGAAAAGCTTGTTGTTTGCTCTCTTCAAATATGTAAATAATTTTCGGGCACATTTAGATTTAGTTACCTTAAATAGCGATCAAAGTTGTGTGGTATTAAACTCTATTACTATGATGATGAGGGGGGGGGGGTATTCAATGCCAAAATACGGGTTTTAGTACGAAATTCCAGATATAATGTTACATATCACTGAAAAGCTTGTTGTTTGCTCTCTTCAAATATGTAAATAATGTTCTGGCACATTGAGATGTTCTTACCTTGAATAGCAATCAAAGTTGTGTGGTATTAAACTCTATTACTATGATAATGAAGGGGGGAGGGGTATTCAATGCCAAAATACAGTTCTTAGTACGAAATTCCAGATATAATGTTACATATCAGCGAAAAGCTTGTTGATTTTTCTCTTCAAATATGTAAATAGTTTTATGGCACATGCATATTTACTTACCTTAAAAAGCAATCAATGTTTGGTGGTATTAAGCTATATTACTATGATAATGAAGGGGGGGGGGTATTCAATGCCACAATACGGGTCTTCGTACGCAATTCCAGATATAATGTTACATATCACTGAAAAGCTTGTTTATTACCCTCTTCAAATATGTTAAAAAGTTTATGGTACATTCATATTTACTTACCTTAAACAGCAATCAATGTTTGGTGGTATTAAGCTCTATTACTATGATAATGAAGGGGGGGGGGGTATTCAATGCCAAAATACGGGTCTAAGTACGAAATTCCAGATATAATGTTACATATCAGCGAAAAGCTTGTCGATGTTCTCTTCCAATATGAAACAATTTTTCTGGCACATTAAGATCTACTTACCTTAAAAAGCAATGAAAGCTCTATTACTATGATAATGAAGGGGGGTGGGTATTCAATGCCAAAATACGGGTCTTAGTAGGAAATTCCAGATATAATGTTACATATCAGCGAAAAGCTTGTTGATTTTTCTCTTCAAATATGTAAATAATTTTATGGTACATTCATATTTACTTACCTTAAAAAGCGATCAAAATTTGGTGGTATTAAGCTCTATTACTATGATAATGAAGGGGGAGGGGTATTCAATGCCAAAATACGGTTCTTAGTACGAAATTCCAGATATAATGTTACATATCACAGAAAAGCTTGTTTATTACCCTCTTCAAATATGTAAGTAATATTATGGCACATTCATATTTACTTACCTTAAATAGCATAGCGATCAAAGTTGTGGGGTATTAAACTCTATTACTAAGATAATGAACGGGGGGGGGGGGGAATTCAATGCCAAAATACGGGTCTTAGTACGAAATTCCAGATATAATGTTATTATTATATTACTGTATTATAATTGTCTCATTGCTGTTATCAATGATTTTCGGCCCTATTCTGAACAGATTTTGAATTTTTACGTCTCTTTCGTTATTTGGCCTTCCGTGACCTTTGACCTCGATTATCTCGAAAACGCCCCCTCACCTGGCTTATTACCTACCAGATTCGGATTCCTGACGAAAAATGCCTCTAGAAAAGTTAACTCAGATTTTGCCCCCACTCGGGTGACAATGCCCCCCTCCTCCCTCTGGTCTACTTTTAACGCAGAGAGCACTGCTACGATAGCTGATATTACACGCTGACCGAATCGGCAGTGACGTAACGACAGTGAAAACACGAGCAAGTGGTCTATACCAGTGACTGAAGCGGCGAGCGATAACAGACAGACGGCTAAATTTCTAATCACTCATAATTCCTTCGAAGACCAACATTTGTTATATGGGACTGCAAGAGAATATCTGACAATTCAATGAAGTAGCAGTGCTCTCTGCGTTAAAAGTATATTTGGAATGTGTTTAACCCACTCTATAACATATGTGATAATGACTGGCACCAATATTGTCCTTTAATCTGAATAGCAATCTAAAATCAGTTTATGGCAATTGTCAAAATCGAGACGCAGATCCAAGTAGGAAGCGTAATTGTCACTGTCACTGGTATTTTTAATTTTGAGCTCATCAGGATATATGAATTCTACATAATCACTAAATTTAGGATTATTAAGGGCTAAAACGTCATCGATATATCGATAAGTGAAATTAAAATGTCTGACTGATCGTTTATTTGTTTTTACGAGCATCTGTATGTACTCGGCTTCGTACGAATAGAGAAACAGATCAGTCAGCAAAGGTGCACAGTTGGTGCCCATTGGGATGCCAACCACTGGCTGATATATTTCCCCTCCAAATTCCACAAAGTTGTTATCATTTAAAAAATCCAACATCTGAATTATCTTGATGGCCGTGTGTGTATTTGTTTTTAGAATCACTGTGATACTGAATGAAATATGTAGAATTATAATTTACAACTAAATATTGCTATCTAGCAGTACCCGATTTAGACGAAAAAGACACTGTGAATAATGTCTTTCAACCGGGTTTTTAATTTACTATGGGGAATTTTAGTGTACAAAGTAGGAAAGCCAAAAGTTTGAATAAATGAGACCGAAGCAAGGAATCTAGATTGCAAACCATCAAGTAATTCTTTGGTATTCTTTAATATCCACATTTGATTTATACCACTTCGAGAGTATACTTTGTAACAGTATTTTTGAATACCCTCTTTAACAGCCGTTAGTATAGATGTCAATACCTTTGAAAGTGGTTTTGTGGAACAACGGGATGAACCTGCTATAAAACGTTGCTTGTAGGGATTTTTATGAAATTTAGGTATCCAATATAACAAGGCCCTTAGGGCAAATCTGTATAGGTAATTCCACATGGAGTACCAAATGAAGTGAGTACAGATTTGTAGTTAGATATAATTTCATCCTTACTAAGAGTAGTTCGTTTAAATGTAGCACTGTCGATTGGATTCCCGAAATTATGTTCTTTGAACAGACAGTCAAAATAATGTCGTTTACATATAAACACTATGTTATTGGACGCCTTGTCAGCTGGAACAATGACAAAATTGTCATGCAAGGCATTGAGATTTTCAACAATGCTAACATCATTGAAAATAGACTTAGGCCTAGTGTCAACTGACAAACGTCGCATTATATTCTTCGTTTCAGTAAACGACTGATCGACTTATTCCAATCAGAGAGTGTGTCCGAGATAACATCTTCCCTCTTAGCCCATGATCTAGCATATTCCTCTACGGCATCCATAATAAGTTTGAAATTTTGATCCCATGAAAATGGTAGGGGTTCCCGGTATTTGGGTCCTTTGGACAAAATTTCACGTAACTCATTATTCTGGACAATGTTCAAATCACCAGTGACCACATGTCCAGCTGGCGGGTAAAGGAAGGACGACGTAGAGCAAGAACGTGGTAGAGGGTTATTATATAAGTCTTCTGCATTGATGTCAGATAGTGCCTTTCTGTAATTAAATATTTTGGATGCAATGGGTTTAGTATAAGTATAAGAAATCCTAGGAACGGTAACAGTTTTGAAGTAAGTAGGGATGTGCGCTGTGACTTGCTTATGGTGTAATATTTGGCTTAATCCGATAGCGTCAATGCCTTTATTAACAAGTTTCAGTTTTAGAAATGAACTGTTGGTGGTGTGCGACGCATCATACTCAGTTGCAATGTCCAGAACAATTGATACAACCCTGTATTCAGTGGATGCAGGGTCAGTACAATTTGAATCTAAACATCCAGCTTAAAGTTATTTCAAAATAGTAAGTGGAATAGAATATAATTTAGTACGGATATGGTGTGGCCCTAGTGGTTCCTAAATAATTACTAAAAGGGCATCCAGTGATATGGTGCTGAGCTTAGGTGGTGTGTAGCTACGATGTCCGTGACTGCGTTTTCGACGACGAAACTTTGGGAATAACGTCGTGACATTAACATCGCTACACACAGGGCTAGATAAATTCCCAACACTAGCTACATTGTCATTGCATCCATAAGGGGTGGCAGTACCTAATGTTCGTATCCAATATTCCTCTCGATCTCTGCGAAAGGGAGTACTCAAAGTAGGGCTGTTAGTATGGTGGTAAATTTTCTCTAATATTGTCACTCTCATTGATAGTATAGAATGGCCCGGTTGGTTAAAATGTCTATAGAGAAACTGGTTACAACCCTTAGTAATGTTGTCACGATGACCATTAACGCGTAAGTGTACAACACCTTTAGTTTCGCCAAGATAATTCAGTCCACAGAGTGTACATTCTATACCGTAGATAATATTGGAGGTTTTAGAATTTAGTTTCACAAACCCACGTGTAAAAAAAGTTTTATTAGTTAAAGCTTAAAGCTGAATTCCGGTTACAAAAATACCGAAATAATCAAATAAAAAAAAGTTAACGCCCCCAAGCCGCCATACTTGTTGCAAACTTGTGAAACAAGATGGTGGATATGGAGGCGTATGACCTGGAGAGGTTAGCTGATCTCACTTCCAGTTCGTTTCTAGTCAGTCAGCTGTGTACTTCCTGCTTTATTCTTATACACGCTTCACTGATTGCTCTATTTTCCCCCCAACAGTGAGTGACTCACTGACAGTATACCAACTTATCGAAGATTGAAAATTGTCTGATCAGGTAAGCCTATAATAATTATATGAACTGTGTCTAATGCAATATTATAGCCGCCTAAGCTTTACTCTTTTTATTGAATTATTTCTGTATTTTTGTAACGGGAGTTGAGCTTTAACTCCGATTACAAAACTTCAGAAATAATTAAATTAAAAAAAATAACCGCCATACTTGTTTTAGTTTGATAGAACAAGTATGGCGGTTGTACGACGTATGAAAACAGAGACAGGCCACGCCCACATTCAGTGTAAACTTTGTCAACCACACTATCAACATCCGGCTAGAAATATTTCAACCTCCCGACTGATTGAGACCTGTCCAATAAAATCACACATATCGATTAGTAGATATATAGCGCCTTTTCCCGGTTGAAAGCCACATTGAAATGGACTAATTAAATTAATTGAAAGAATAAAATTGTAAATGTGATTATAAATTAATTTCTCGAAGACCTTGCCAAGAGAGGACAACAATGAGATTGGGCGATAATTTGAGCACTGGTGTACATCTCCCTTTTTGAAGATGGGAACAACGTTTGCTATCTTTCAGCATTTGGGGAAAACTGTGGACGAGATTAAGATATTCTTCAAACATTTGAATGGAAAACTGATCTTTTTCATACCGAACCTTAATCCACCGAGTTTCCAAATTTTTAAATTGTGAGGTCATGTCTTGGCTTGAAGTACAGATATTCTTTGACGTAAAGTGCTATACCGCCACCCCTACAATCTTCACGGTTTAATAGGACCAGCGGGTGATACTTATCGATTGTGATATTAGTGAGATCAACCGAGTCATCTAGCCAGTTTTCCGAAAAAGTCAAAATGTCGAACTTTATTAATTCCAATGAAATTTCATCAATTTTTTTTCTAATGCTTCTTGTATTTAGGTGAAGGACGGAAAGGTTTGGTGGACCTGAATTTAGGTGAACATCGTTACTAAAGCAATCTGAGGATACGGATGGCTAAAACATAAATCAACTAGACGAGATATTTCATTATGATAAACGCCCAGAATTGACTGCTTATTTTGCGGTGTATCACGATCTAAAGATACCATCATTGAAATAAAATATGATTTAATGTAACACATTGTTGTCCACCGCAAGGTTTTAGCGAACTGCCAGCTGTTATTGAGTTAGGAAAAAAGATGTCAAAAATGATCCTCTAGACTGACGACGGACCTATGATACAAATGTGCAGGAATACAGAACATAATAGAAAATGTAAAAATAATATAATACAAATAATCAAATATAATATTTACAAAACATAATGAAGGACACGTTTTAAAGGAGGGTCCTCGAGTTTAGCTGCATGCAGGCGCGGATCCATGATTTTTTGCAGGGGGAGGGTCTAGGTTTGATAACTAATGCTTAACTAATTGCGGTGGTCGTAGCCCAACGCCGCCAGCGCCGAAGGCGCTGAACCAATTAACGGGGGGTTTGGGGGGCCTATTAGCGATTTCTCTCCTGAAATGCCCAATAACACTCTTGTTGTAACTGAATAATATGTCCCAATCATTATTTCTGGTCAAGAAGTTTATTGTTAATCTCTAATTACCCGATTTTAAACACACGTGGTGTTACGTCTCACACAGCAATTGTTTTAAATGCGGTATAAATAAAGTCTTACAAATAACGACCTGTCGGAAGTATTTTACTTGCACGCCATCTCTGTAGTGTGTAGGCCTACCTTCCACTATTTCGCGGTGAGGGCATGTTCCAAGTTCACCTAATAAGACATTCCCTTCAGGTATAATAATAATACATCAGCGGTGAATATGTTATGTAGCAATTTTTTTTTAAAAAATCTGATACATTCCGCTTTTTAAAAAAAAAAAAGAAATCTGATAAAATAAATGACAAGTTTGTTTTTAATCAACGCTGCCGATAAAATTAAAAAGCAAACACAATAATATTCAACAGGCGAACAGCCAACAGCGTTAATAAAACTTATATTTTCATACAGTACGGTATTAAAAAATTATCTTCGTCAATAGGCAATTTGCCGTCGGGTTAATTCGTCCCGACGGCGATTTATGTTGTCGACGTTTTTGGCTAATTGCCAGAGCTGTTTGTGACTTTTTGGGGTTTTTGTGCCCACAATGGAATGAAAGTCATGACAAATAATAACTTTATTTAAAAAGTTTAAAGGATTAGGCTGTAGAAGCCTTTCTACCATCCTGCTCAAATCATTGTATACAAACTCGCCATTTGTGGGTAAGATTCAGGCTTTTAGATTTAAGTTTAAAATTTTCAAGCCTGAGCAAGGGGGTCTCTGGATCCGCGCCTGGCATGTTATTTTTAAGGTCGAACAAAGGTAGTGTCTTTGGTGTTATGTGAACTAACCACGTGTCTTTCTCAGAGATCGACTTAATGCTTACGTGTAAATGCACCAAAGGAGATGAATTTGGGGGGTTGTCAAAGAATCACGTCACTGTATCCAGATCTACAGGCTGGACCTACGGGTGTTTAAGACGATACGTTAACTTGTGGACATCACTGATGGCTGATAAAGTTCAGAATACGTTTAGGTGAACAGATATACAATTACCAAAATGATTGACAAAATATTGCGATGCTACTTAGAAATTTTTAGCCATCTATAAACAGTAAAGAGAATAAAAATAATAGTGTTCATATATCAATAGAAGTAGATCTTCTATTTAGGAGAGCTATCAAAAGTAACCATCAAATTTGATCAAGGTTCATAATAAATGCAAATCATCAAATTTAAATATACGATTATTGTAGCTGTTTTGTCAGGTTGAACTGGAGGTTAAATTTTGTACTATTTCAAATAGCTCCAGGAAATAGTCAAATTATTCACGGTCTGTACTTATATTGGTGATTTGGTACATATAATATAATCAACATGACAAAGTAGTCATTTAACCATGACTATAAAGCTAATGAATTATTAAAGGCAATACTGTTGGTTTACAGGGTAAATAGTGTTTGGTGAATAAGTTTTCGACTTGATTTATGTGGAGTTGGCGGAAAGAGGAAGGGTATCTCCTTTCACAGGGGCTATCGAAGATCATCATCAGGCCACAATCCGATGCACATAGATTTTAGAAGTATACCTCGCATATGTTTGGGATGGAAAATTTGTGTTTTCAAATCAAGTAGTTGATGGTCGAAATAACACGAAAGATGATAGCGCCCCCAGGAGATGCTCCACATGGTAATTTATCATTACAAATTCCCGATTACTTCCACCACATGGTCAAGTAGATAATCTTACAAATTGACTAATTGTCATAGGTAATATAGAAGGTATACAGGGTAAATAGTGATTTCATATTTAATCATGTACGTAATCTTTTCTACTAAGGTGTGGGGTATATTTATATTTAATAAAGCCGGACAATTTATGAAGGAAAATATGGTAGGTATACGGGTTACAACATACAGTTAAGGTAGTCATTTCATTGTACAGTTTTCTGTATGCAACATATTTAACTAACCCTTTCTATAAAAACGATCAATGATATAGGTTAAGTGATAGGTATACAGAGTAAGTTTTTAATTCGTATGTAAGTAAATCTTTCTATTAGAATGGTCAATTGAAATAAGTAATAATGTTTGCATACACAGTAACTCGTTAATTAATATTTTATATCACCATACATGTGAGGAACACTTTCTAAAAAAATGATCTACTGATGTAGGTAGAGTAGCGGGAGAGGGGGGGGGGTATAAGGTGGTGGTTCATATGATATTTCACCAGATATTCCAGCAAAATCTTAAATCTTACTCTACAAATTAATCAACTGATATAAGTAAAGTGCGTGTGTTTATGGGTTAGAAGGGTGTGGGGGGGTACACTATACAAGGTAAGTTGTTAATTCATAGTATATTACATCCTATATTCCAACAAAGGTTATCTATAAAATATGATCAACTGATATAAGTAAAGTATGTTCGTTTATGGTGAGGGGGGGGGGGAGTACACTATACAAGCTGGTAATTCATATCATATTACACTATATAAAATATGATCAACTGATATAAGTAAAGTGCGTGTGTTTATGGGTTAGAAGGGGGGGGGGGGGTACACTATACAAGGTAACTTGTTAATTCATAGTATATTACATCCTATATTCCAACAAAGGTTATCTATAAAATATGATCAACTGATATAAGTAAAGTATGTTCGTTTATGGTGAGGGGGGGGGGGGAGTACACTATACAAGCTGGTAATTCATATCATATTACACTATATAAAATATGATCAACTGATATAAGTAAAGTGTGCGTGTTTAGGGGGGGGGGGGCACTATACAAGGTAAGTTGTTTATTGATATACAAGTTGACTTTTCATCATTATTATCTGCACGTTACTCTTGCCATAAATTAACTATTGGTGTAGGTTAACTAGTATGTTTGCAGAGTAAGTCGTTTATGTATAATGAAGGTAACTGATAAAATATCTTCACTTAAATTGGCCATTTAATAAATAGTACTAGAACGTAAGAGTGAAGACTAGGTATTCAGGATAATGTTCACCATGTATTCATACAAACTTTTAAACATGTAGCAGGGTTCCTATTTATTGAAGAACAAAACACCAGGTCATGGATTCAGGTTCTTTATTGTGAATTTAATATATATCAAAACTCTGAAATACATAAAGAAAGGTATAAGAATCGGATTTTAAAATAAAGGCGGGAAATCATTGAATGAAAACATATAAATGAAAAAGGTTTATTACAATTATAATGAAATCTTTCAGTAATCAATACATACCCTATGAAATAGGAGTTTTTATAAAAAGGCTGATTATTTAACACTAGCACATGCACTAATACAAGCCTGAAAATAACAATATGAAAAGATTAAACTAAGTATAATATTCTAAAAATACACAATTATACAAATACTTATACAAATACTTATACAAATATTTATTGAAATATACTAAATACTTAATTACTTCTTATATAAAATATATACCAAATATAGTACCTTATTAAAGTCAGTCAAAAAGTGAAATAATGTGTTCCTTCTTGTAACAAGATAAGGATGCAAGTGAGGTTTGAAAGAAGCTGAGATGTGATTAATTTAGTGAGTTAAAAGTGAGCAGAGTAAAGACTTGTTATTGAGAAGAGATACCTGCTTACAGATGTAGTATTAAAGAGACAATACCACAAACACCAAACATACCATAAATAATCTAAACATTAAAGGGAAAATAATTCGACAAATACTACAAATACAACAAATACAAATATACAATTTAAGTGAAGATATTTTATCAGTTACCTTCATTATACATAAACGACTTACTCTGCAAACATACTAGTTAACCTACACCAATAGTTAATTTATGGCAAGAGTAACGTGCAGATAATAATGATGAAAAGTCAACTTGTATATCAATAAACAACTTACCTTGTATAGTGCCCCCCCCCCCCTAAACACGCACACTTTACTTATATCAGTTGATCATATTTTATAGATAACCTTTGTTGGAATATAGGATGTAATATACTATGAATTAACAAGTTACCTTGTATAGTGTACCCCCCCCCCCCCCTTCTAACCCATAAACACACGCACTTTACTTATATCAGTTGATCATATTTTATATAGTGTAATATGATATGAATTACCAGCTTGTATAGTGTACTCCCCCCCCCCCCCCCTCACCATAAACGAACATACTTTACTTATATCAGTTGATCATATTTTATAGATAACCTTTGTTGGAATATAGGATGTAATATACTATGAATTAACAACTTACCTTGTATAGTGTACCCCCCCACACCCTTCTAACCCATAAACACACGCACTTTACTTATATCAGTTGATTAATTTGTAGAGTAAGATTTACTTACATACGAATTAAAAACTTACTCTGTATACCTATCACTTAACCTATATCATTGATCGTTTTTATAGAAAGGGTTAGTTAAATATGTTGCATACAGAAAACTGTACAATGAAATGACTACCTTAACTGTATGTTGTAACCCGTATACCTACCATATTTTCCTTCATAAATTGTCCGGCTTTATTAAATATAAATATACCCCACACCTTAGTAGAAAAGATTACGTACATGATTAAATATGAAATCACTATTTACCCTGTATACCTTCTATATTACCTATGACAATTAGTCAATTTGTAAGATTATCTACTTGACCATGTGGTGGAAGTAATCGGGAATTTGTAATGATAAATTACCATGTGGAGCATCTCCTGGGGGCGCTATCATCTTTCGTGTTATTTCGACCATCAATTATCCATTACAACCTATCTTACTTGTCCAGAGGGCTCGAATATATGTTTAAATCCAAGTTGCATTTGAAAGTGCTTACGTAAGGCTTTTCCATACATGTTACGGCATGTAGTTGAATTTTTCCAATTTTTAAAATTAGGCGTGTTAAGATGAAATTTGTATCATTTTTTAATTGAAATATTGTAAAAGAGTACAAATTGTTGACTAGAATAAAGATTGGAACATATTATTCAGATACAACAAGAGTGGTATTGGGGCTTTAAAGTACATGTACGTAGCCTACTTTTGATTGAAAAAGAGGGACCTCGACTTAAAATTGTTAATAACACGCTGATCAGATCAGATCAGATAAAAATTAGTATAAATTATTAAAGAGCGCTATCAGTGTATAGAAGAGTGAATATCATGATAAGGAAGATAAAATTAAACACAAACTTGATGAAATTTATGATATAAAAACCCGGGGGGCGTCATACGATCTAAAGAGGACTAAAGATAATAACATATTATAATCAACATTAAATAGATTATAAAAAAAATTACTTGCCCGAATGAAATGTATAATTATTATTGAAATCTTTATATAACAAATATACCTTCGAGGATAAAACATTTCTGAGAATGAGTGTTTAGAAGCGTTGAAACTATCTAAAATAACAAAGTAGCGGTCATCGACGCAGTGAATACCATGAATACTGGCCTCTTATTAATACATCGGTACTAAATAAATTGAACCATAGTTTTTGAACACAAGAAATTATCAGAGTCATGTACAGCTTTTTAAAGTTTTAAAAATATTTAGTGAGGTCTCTGGCCTAGATATAAACACTACGAAAAGATAGCCAGCACGGACTAGGTCATATTTAGACTAACATATGATTCAATTTTATTTCTATAATTCGCTTGCGCGTAGAGTTTTGATTCCCCGCATATACGTGACAAGGAGTAAGATTGCTTGTCCAACTTCATGGTTCTCCGGGTCACCCGGTTTCCTCTCACTGGTATAGAACTCTACGCGTAAGCGAATTATTGAAACAAAATTGAGTCATATGTTAGTCCCGAAATGACCTACATGTCGTTCGTGTAGAGTAAAATGTTAATCCCCATTTCCTTCTTTATCTCTTCGTAAATTGGCTTAAAGGTCTTTTTGTTGCATGTTGTTGGCGACCACTACACACAAAACAAAAACATCTTTTATCCCACTTCTGTGACCCCGAAAACATATATATTGACATCAAACACTACTCCTTTATCGAGATCAGCACATTGTCCGATTTTCGAGCTACAAATGGGCGCCATCTTGAAAATATCATCGTGAAATAATGGAAAACAACTTGAAATATAGTCATGAATCCTGCCAATATTAATACATTGCCAAATCACAGTTTATAGATTGGATGCAGCTATGGCGGGTGTGGCATGCCAGCAGGGTAAGCTTACTCTTCCGGACACCTGTTACCACTGTTTGTCGTGTATTTTGTACACGGTGAACAGTCAATATGCTGATTACACTATTTTGCCATATTACACTATTTTGCCTATACCGTTTTTTTAGGACTTCGAATTTTGTCTGATGGTTCGGATTGTTCGTACTTGGTTTTATTTTATTGATATGTCGATAACATTATAAATTAGGTGAACATAAAAAGATAAATTGGAATATTATCGCAAAATGGCTACCATATTATTGAGGCCTAAATAAATTCTTAATTATTTCTGTCAACTTCTTTTTACAACTTTTATTTGCACAGTATTTTGTACCCTGACAACCCGCAATGTTCCCAAAACCGTCTAACCATTCGAGCAAGAAATAACAACTGCTCCCTGACCTAAGCTAGCAGACAATAAGCCAGCAAATCCTGTCGGGTTGGCAGTTAGAGATTCCCTGACAATATTGCCCAGTCCTTGCCCCATGGGCGATTTTTGCGTAATGTAGTATTTTTCTAGTAAGATTGGGTGTCTATACTTTTCATAAATTCCTAATTTGCCATACTTTTATTGGAAATAACCAGCCGATAAATACTTTGCTGGGAACCCATCTTTAACATTGACATATATAGAAATATATTAACAAACGAACTGATTGTTCCGAGCACATATATTGTATAGAAACGCAAACGATGCAATTTCGTGAATTTTATGTCGACCGGATCAAAGAGTTTCTGACATATAAAGTGAATTATAGGTGATGTCAGTGGTTGGGGCTAATAATGAAACAGGCCGAGAGTTGCCGTCATTTTGAACAATTATTGTGTGTATGGTTATTTTACCTGTATAATAATGGGTTTCCAGGCACAAGTATGAAGATATTTTATGTGATCTGGATATTTCGTAAAGTTAAATTTCCTTAACTCACATTTCCCATATTTAATTATCTGAAAATAAATTTATTAACATTGTTTGAACGATAAATTGATTATATAATATATTCAATATCAATGTTTTAACGATATATTGATTGAAGTAAATCCTGAATAGAGATTTATAGCTGCAGTAATATGGTTAGATTTCCGATTTATATATAAGAAAGTGATAAGAATTTACGAGTTTGTGTCGTGGTATATTCGCTTCTTAAAGGTATCTTGCAATAATACCTTATAAAAGAAAGTGATAAGGGGTCGTGGTATATTCGCTTCTTAAAGGTATCTTGCAATAATACCATAAAGGTTAAAGATCATTGACCCACTTAGATAACTTATCACGATAAATGTTGAATATATCTCTAATAAGAGCATGTGATATCTGAGACTATATCATTTATGTATAACATAAATAGTATTGGGCCTAGTACCGAGCCTTGTGGAACACCACCTACAATACGACTACACTGGTGCCAGGTTTTACTTAGTGTGTATTGCAGTAGATAATACTATGCCACTTACCGCTTGTCTTTCTTGTTCTGTTAATCCGATATCGTATAAAATAACTTTAATATCAGGATAAACTGGTCTTATAACAGTATCAATATTATACATCATAGCTTGCATCTCCCTGAAATGATTAGACGACGCACCTGCCACAATTACAGGAATATCTGGAATATGAACTTTGGGGTCTGGTAAATCAGGTGTGTAGACGTCATCGGATGTTATAATCCTCTTGGGATATCCCAGACCATACAGAATATCTTCAACGTCCTCCGTCGTCTTAATGTTCAGTAATTGTATCATGTTGTTAAGTTTGTTGGTGCTAAAATATTCGGTGCAATTTTTATCATTTCCGTAAACTCGCCCTATAAATATAAACGAACAATACGTTATGATTTTCCAGATAAAGCAATATAGCGGCCGACCATTGGTAAATTTTTGTTACAAAATCTGCCACAACCTCGAAGTTGTGGTAAATCTGACAGTAATGATGAAAAATTGTTCAAAATCAATAGATTTTCGTTGACGACAATAATATAACCATATAAAAACGTGGGTGCATACAAAGAATACAGGGTCGGGTCCCGGATAGGATTTTCAGCAAGGGTGGTGGTGGGGGCAGAAATATCAGATCCATAGATTGAAGTATTGTAGTGAAAATTGGCCAGCACAAATCGTCAGACGATAGTTGTAAACGATGTATTCACAAGGTGTTATTATAATCGGAAATCAACCAGAAAGTTGTAATTGGAAATCTTTAAAAATAAAGTACTTTTTATAGGCCCACATTTTCATGTCCGTCCTAATTTGTGAACACTCTGCAGGTAACAATTTTTATACGATTTGGATAAAACTTGAAATATAGGTTTTTCTCCAACAGATCTCGATTCTTCTTGATATTGGTATGTATCGGACTCTTAACTTCAAGGATTATATATGGCCTTTGTTTGTAAGAACAACGTATTGAGCCTGTGGACACCCCAGAGCTCACATTTTTTTCTTTAAAATTGTGTTTATAACCGGACGATCTCGGCTCCTTTCAATTTATAGATTGTTCGTACTTGGTTTTTATTTTATCTCAAGCAATATTGTAAAATGTATTAACTCGTTTCTCCAGAACAGACGACAATCGGTCAGAGTTATGAATAGTTTTTCCGAATGGACACCAGTAACTAGCGGAGTCCCAAAAGGCAGTGTCCTTGGGCCGATATTATTTGTCATATACACTAATGATCTACCAGACAACAAACGGTCAGAATGTTACATGTTTGCTGATGACACTAAAGTCTTCAAACAAATAGATGAAAAAAAAGATATGGAAACTCCATAAAATATGTTGGAATTAGAAAATTGGTCTAACAAATGGTTACTCAAAATCCATCCCAACAAATGCAAGGTACTGACTACAGGAACGAAAACTTTACCACCATACGAATACAAGCTGTGTGACACCAAACTCAAACATACAGAGAAGGAAAAGAATATTGGGGTAATTGTTGACAATAAATTAAACTTTGAAGACCATATTAGTGAAAAAATAAATTAAGCCAATAGCATAATGGGACTAATACGCCGGTCCTTCACATGTCTAGACCAAACAACATTCCTACATATATATGTTCTTTAATGATACTTCCATACAAATATATGATGATAAGAATGAGTATGTAATATAATGAATAAAGTTATATAATATGTAATATATAAATAAAGTTATCTAAAGATTCTAGCGTTGCCTAACGATTAACTGAAAAATACAAAATATAAATTCTGTCAAAATAACAGTAAAGTTCAGCTAATAAACTAACACTGGCAGGTAATAAACTGTTCAAGCCAATGGGACAGGATTCAAGATGAAAAGAAAAGGGGATTGTTTGCTATAAAGGCTTTACTTAGTATAAAACCACCAGATAAATAAAATATAAATGGAAAAATAGCATGCAAAGAATATAAATAACATAAATCATTTAACTCTTAATATAGGAGAGTGACAACTAGCTTTAAGCGATTAATGTAAACAAATACTTTCATGCCATGACTCAAATGCAACAGCGGTGCGACTGACAAGCCTGACATACAATATCAATTAAAAAATACAAATAATACAAATACCGTGTTTTTATGCCCCTATACTCTCTAACACTTGCTGCCAATAATATTATTAACTGGACCGGTACTGTTATACTGTACACACGATGTTTGGGGGATGTTATAAACCAGTTTGATATAAACCAATTCTACTACGCTGATGATACACAGTTAATCAATAAGTTTAAACAAGACCATGCTCATGATTCCTTTGAAAATACTACTCGCTGCTCCAAAGCTGTTAAATCATGGATGAATAATAATAAATTGAAGTTAAACGATGAAAAAAACAGAAGCAATACTTGTTGGAACACCACAGCGTCTCGCATCAACTCCTGATTCTTGTCTAGTAATTTGCGACTCTAGTATTGAATTTGCAACAAGGGTTAAAAATCTAGGTGTTATTTTTGATCCGTCTTTAAAGGGACAATGCCGATCTTGCTGGCTTGACAGGTCCAGTTGAAAAACAAAGAATTATTCTAACTACTAGATTCTTAAGTAATTTGCGACTCTAGTATTGAATTTTCAACAAGGGTTAAAAATCTAGGTGTTATTTTTGATGCGGCTTTAAAGGGACAATACCAGTCCTGCTGGCTTGACAGGTCCAATTAAAAAAAATAGCCTTATTCTAACTAATGTTTAAGAGTCCCGCATGTTTTGTAAATTGTCCATTACATCCTATTTTACTTGTCCAGAGAGTTCGAAAATATGTTTAAATCCAAGTTGTATTTGAAGTGTTTACGTAAAGCTTTTCAAACCATGTTGTTACCATGTAGTTGAATTTCCTCATTTTTTAAATTCGGTGTGTTAAGATAAGATGTTAAGATGAAAATTGTATCATCAATTAATTGGAATATTGTAAAACAGTACAGTTTGTTGACCAGAATAATGATTGGGGCATATTATTCGGTTACAACAAGCGTGGTATTTGGACTATGGAAAAACAGGTTAATCAGTTATGCCGTGTTTGTAATTTTCATCTCCGTAGTATAGGAAAAACTCGTCATCTATTGACTACTGCTGCGTATCATCTTTTGGTGCGTTGTCTAATTTTCTCAAGATTGGACTATTGTAATGGTGCTCTGGCTGGAATATCTCAACATTTATTAAAGCGACTTCAAATAATTCAGAACAACTGTGCCAGAATCATCACAAGAACAGCAAAACGTAAACATATAACATCTGTCCTTAAATCGCTTCATTGGTTACCACTAGAGGCTCGTATAAAATCTGAAATCCTAACACTGGTCTACAAGTCGCAGTATGATTCAGCTCCATCATATATCACAGATCTTATGTATAAAACCGATCACTTCGTTCACAGAATAACCCAACACTTGTTGTACCTTCTACTAAATTAAACTCTTTTGGTGATAAGGCCTTCGGTGTTTATGGTCCTCGACTATGGAATGACTTACCTGACAATATAAAGTGTTCAAAAACAGTTGCTCAATTATGATCTAGACTTGAGACACATATGTTCACCATGTATTATCCACAGGAGCTATTAACTTACAGCGCCTAGAGCATGCTCATGGATGGATTAAGTGCTATATAAATGTAACTTATTATTATTATTATTATTATTAGTATTATATTAAAATAGAAATGATCTATAAAAATTACTTATAACGTTTCCTGGCCATAACAGTTTTACTACTCTATTTGTGAAAAAGTTATTTCTGATATCTTTGTTTCATCTTCTTAAATATATTTTTTTACTGTGTCCTCTTGTTTTAGCTGTGTCTGTATCTGGGTGTAGTTGACATAATTGTGGCAGCCTATTATCATAGATTCTTGATGTTAATTTATAGGTCTCGATCATGCCTCCCCCCCCCCCCGAGTACGTCGGTGTGCTAGTGTTGGGTGTTTCAGCTTCCTCAGTCTATCACTGTAATCTGTGTCTTTGAATCCTGGAATAAGCTTTGTTGCTCTTCTCTGCACATTTTCTATCGATGTGATATGCTTAAGTTTATAGCGGCTCCATACCGAATTTGCATATTCAAGTTGTTGGCGGAAGTCTACTTTTCAACTATTAAGTGATGAAGTATCCCTAATGGCAGTATACTCTCTACCAGTACTGACCAAACCCCCACCCCCTAACCTTTTTTCGCTTTTTTGAGCTTTTGGCGACATTTTATTTTTAATATTAAAAATTATTGCCGGGGCTAAAGCCCCCCGGCTCCGCGGCCCCTGCTCCCTGCATTGATATTAACGTGTTTTATTTGAATTTTTATTAACTGTATCAATATATTCGGTGTTATGGACGGTAATAGTAAGTTCGTGATTGTGTCAGAAGATATATAAACTTTAAACAAACTACAGATTGATTATGAAATGAATGATGGAAGATTGGAAGATCTCATTCCAGTATATCTTTTTTCTCGTCAACATCAGTTCATCAAATTCCAGATACAGACATTCCTTCGGTCGATTTGATAGTAGTGGAGTGTATGAAATTAGTCCATCTGACAGTGCATCTCCGGTCAGTCTGAATATAAATATACCGGTACAGGCAAAGGAAAAGAATAGAAAATCAGAGCTTGAAACAAGAATTGATAGTTTAAAACAAAAACAGAAACTTGAACAAGCCAAGTTTAAAATACAACAAGCAGAGGAAATGTTGGCATTAAAAATTGGTTCAACCTGAGGAAATACAAAGTTAGAAGAACCTATTGCAGCTTCTTCACCTAAAGTTCCTCCTACGGAATTTAAAGACATAAATCCAGCGAGACATTCCGCTTCATTGACAACAACAGAAGAAATGATGGAGACAGAAATCAGAGAATTACGGAAACCGAAGGGTGACATTAAAAAATTTGCAGGTGATGTGATGACATACAAAAATTCATCAGGCAGTTTATATATATATCACTGAGACATTAGATAATAATAGAAATGAAACACCGGAAAACCACTAAATACCGGAAACACACTTAATACCGGAAAACACCCTAAAGATATGTCGTGGTGTCGTGATGTCGCGTTATCGGCCATAGTCTTCCCAATACTATAATTATATACCCTGATCCTTGGGTTGGTCAAGAAACTTCCCCTAAATTTTGCAGTGTGGTTTCTCTCTGTCGTTAGTACAGGACAAAGGGTATGTCAAAATACAGTGTCTAGGGTTAGATTTAAGAATTTGGGGAGGGGTTAAATCTCCACATAAGCACTGGCCTAGGGCGATGAAAAATTAGTTCGTGATATTTCCCAGTTTTATTGAAAATACATACAATACATTATGTTTATATACATAGGTAATTAAACAGTTTGTGGTGCTGGTGGCGATCATGGTCTTACTTGGGCGGTGCTTATGGTGTTCTGGTTTTTGTTCCTGAAAAGAAAGGAATAAATTTGGGGCTCACCCCCGAGGGGGCGAGCCCCATTAGTGTGTATCATAATGAGAATTGGATTTTGGATTAGGATGGAGACTGGCCTTATTTAATCTAATTTACTATGCACTAGGATGTCGTTCAGATTTTTATTTTTAGAATATGCAACTATAAGTTTTTGTATGAAGATTTTCGGGTGATTTTCTTGGAAATCAGTATAGTGTTTTCTGATGATTTTGGATGCGCGTGCAGCTGTTGCACTAAATGGAACTACAAAAGGGGCTATTGCGCTAGCCGTATGAATTTTCAAACCTCAGGGGGGTGTTGTTTTTAATTTTTCAATCCAGAATTTTTCTCGTGTTAGCCTAAACGTCTTAATTTCTTCTGTAGTTTCGAAATCGCTCTTAGCCTGTTCTATCGGCGTGACAATTAGATCAGAGATGTCATGATTTGGTTGGTTAAAGTGATTTGAGACCGGTTTATCTTTTTGAGTGACTATGTCTGATCGGTGACCGTTAATTCTTTCCCGAAGTGTCTTTGGGTCTCTCCTACATATTGCATGTCACATTGTCTGCATGAAATTAGATATATTATGTTTGAACTACTGCCTGAAAGTTGGTCTAATATTGGGAATTTTTTGCCTGATATTTTGTTATGGAAGTGGTCGGAGACATTTATAATTTGCATGTTTGACATCTTGGGTGGCCCCAAGTTTTGCTTTTGCCTGCTGATTGCATATTATTTGTTTCTTTGGCTTCAAGTTCAGCTAGAGTGTTGTTTTTTATACGTCGGAGATATCGTTTTGAATATCCCCTTTCCCTTAGTTTGCTAAATACCAATGTACACGCTGACTCAAAGTCGGTCTTCTGGGTACATATCCTATGAAATCGGAGAATCTGAGATTTTATGATGCCAGAGAAAGTATGTTTTGGGTGAAAGGAGCTTTTGAACAATAATTGGTGTGTGTCGGTTTCTTTGAAAAATACTTTAGTTTCCAATTGGCCTGAAATTGTGATGTTGCTACTTTTAAAGACGGTAGTATCAAGGAAATCTATGCTATTATGGCTTACATTTGCAGTTAACTTAACAGATGGGTGATGATTGTTCAAAATGTTGAAAAATGTCCAAAATTCGTCTAACGTGTACGTCCAGACTATGAAAACGTCATCTAGAAATCGTCCATAGAAATCTGGTTTTAATTGGCACAGTGGCAGAACTTCCCTTTCCCACTCCGCCATGAAGAGATTTGAATAACTCGGGGCAAATCGTTTTCCCATGGCAGTTCCGGAAGACTGGAGGTATACTTGATCGTTGAATGTGAAATCATTCCTCCTCAGACAAATGTCGAGTAATTTGAGGATTTCTTGGTCCGGTCTGGAAGTTTGTGGGTTCCTAAGAAATGCTTTCTTAACATGCTTCAACTCCTGTGGTATTGTCGATGTTCGTGTACATGCTCTGCACGTCAATAGATATTAAAATGGTGTGCTCAGGTACTCCACATAAGCACTGGCCTAGGGTGACTCTGGGTTACATATTTAGGGTGTTTTCCGGTATTTAGGGTGTTTTCCTGTATTTAGTGTTTTTCCGGTGTTTTCCGGTATTCAGTATAAAATGGTGTTTTCCGGGTGTTTTCCGGTATATAGTATGGCCCCTTGTTAGAGCAATACACAATAGGTGAAGCCGATCGAATTGTTAGTGTTTATAGTAATCTTGACAGTCAATACGGATTTCCGTCTGCAATTGGAAGAATTGGAAAAACGATACGGAGACGAAAACTTCATTGTCTCAGCGTATTCAAATCGAGCACTCGAATGGCCAGAGAGAGAGAGAGAAAAATTGGGTTTAACGTCCACTCAACACAACTAGGTCATTTCAGGACTAACATATGGTTTAGTTTTATTTCAATAATTCGCTTGCGCGTAGGGGTCTTTAGCAATGTGGGAGGAAACCGGAGTACCCGGAGGAAACCCACGAGGTTGAGAAGGCGCCCCTATCTTCATGCCACATACGCTCACACCAGGGCTCGAAACCACAGCCGCAAGCTAGAGGTGACCGTCCAGCTAGAGGTCGAAGTGCTGCACTCTAGACCAGTAGGCCATCCCAACCCCAAAAACGAGAAGCTAAAAAGACCATCGATCGAATTTATGGTAGACCAGTTGCAAGGTCAAGGCAGTACCCACTTTCATCATTTGCAGGTCAATATTTTAGTGAACCACACGTGGAAGAGAAAACACTATGCATATTTTGTAAGAAAGATAACAATGCACTGCTAAAATGCAAAAGTTTTTTCTTAAGCCTTATTATTTATGTTATGGTTGTTTAAAGTTGGGCCATGGTATAAAAAATTGTAGCAGAAACGCAGGTTGTAATATATGTAACAGAAGACATCCAACGACATGAGATCAGACTTCAAATGGAGGATGTGAGAGGACGCTTGAAAATTCTGTCTCAGTAAATTTGTATTTTATCCTCGTATGAAGAAACTACTGTCAACAATGTTCTTATCAGACGGATTTATATGTTTCTATGCAACACCTAGATTATTATTTATCTGAATTTAAAACCCCTGGTCCCTAAATTTGTGTTAGATTACATATAGGAGGAGATATTGAGACTCGGTCACTGTCTAAACATGGCGGATGATCGACACACTGTAAATAAGAGCTCACTACCAGTGCAAATCAAAGAACCTAGGTTCAAATTATCATCTAGGACAAATGATTTTGGTAAAAATTATCGTCACAGTATTTCCAGTAGTTCTAGCCAGGAATCTCCACTTTAACCTGAAACTGCGAAAATAGCGAATAAAACATCGGTTGAGTCAAAAAACATTGACGCGTCACCACCAAATCAACCTGGTACAGTTGACAATACACTGTACAAACTGCAGTTGCTGAAATAGAAAAAAGTCTTCTTTCCTATGTCAATGATCAGTTCCATGCATTCGACGAAAGACTATTTGAGGTTGAGCTAACACAAAAGGGCATAGGTCTTGACGTAGATAATTTCCATGAACGAGTTGAGGTAATGGAGGCTAGTATCAAGGCGAAAGAAAGCGAGTGAAAATTATCAACAAACAAATTAATCAACTTAGAACAATATAAACGAAAAGCCCATTTGCGAGTATTTGGGGTAAAAGAAACAGCAAATAAAGATTGTGTCAAAATTGTTTCCAAGTTAATAAAAGATAAGCTGAAAATTGATAAATCAATCTCTATTAAGGCGGCTCATCGTGTTGGTCCTTTTCACCATGTTTCAAGTGATGACACCACTCCAAAAACTTTGAAACCCAGAGGAATTATCGTCAGGATTTTGAAAAGGGACGAGAGACTATTAGTTGTTTCAAACAGACGAAAACTGGCCAAAAGGGGGTTTCTATCGTCGAAGATCTGACAGTGGAGAACATTAGACTGTTAGATAAACTTCAAAAACACCCACTCGTAAAATCATCATGATTTTCAAATGGAAAGGTTAAAGCACAGGGGCATAATAATCATGTTTGTAGAGTGAAGTTAGTTCCAGAATTAGATGACCAGTTAATTAGGAAATTAAGCGATCAGAAGAGTGAGTGAACAGACTGTCTCAGGGTCCTGACCTACATTCTACATTACTTTTCTAAAACAGTGTTCACAGTCTTTGTAACAACGGTTATCTGCACGTATAATAGTAAACCTGGAAATCAACTCATTACTTCAGAAATAAATACCCAACCTCAATTGACCCAGCATTTAAATGACACGAGTCTTATAACCTTAAATTTTGTGTCACGATTTCAATAAAAAGGGAAGTTCTGCCACTGTGCCAATTAAAACCAGATTTCTATGGACGATTTCTAGATGACGTTTTCATAGTCTGGACGTACACGTTAGACGAATTTTGGACATTTTTCAACATTTTGAACAATCATCACCCATCTGTTAAGTTAACTGCAAATGTAAGCCATAATAGCATAGATTTCCTTGATACTACCGTCTTTAAAAGTAGCAACATCACAATTTCAGGCCAATTGGAAACTAAAGTATTTTTCAAAGAAACCGACACACACCAATTATTGTTCAAAAGCTCCTTTCACCCAAAACATACTTTCTCTGGCATCATAAAATCTCAGATTCTCCGATTTCATAGGATATGTACCCAGAAGACCGACTTTGAGTCAGCGTGTACATTGGTATTTAGCAAACTAAGGGAAAGGGGATATTCAAAACGATATCTCCGACGTATAAAAAACAACACTCTAGCTGAACTTGAAGCCAAAGAAACAAATAATATGCAATCAGCAGGCAAAAGCAAAACTTGGGGCCACCCAAGATGTCAAACATGCAAATTATAAATGTCTCCGACCACTTCCATAACAAAATATCAGGCAAAAAATTCCCAATATTAGACCAACTTTCAGGCAGTAGTTCAAACATAATATATCTAATTTCATGCAGACAATGTGACATGCAATATGTAGGAGAGACCCAAAGACACTTCGGGAAAGAATTAACGGTCACCGATCAGACATAGTCACTCAAAAAGATAAACCGGTCTCAAATCACTTTAACCAACCAAATCATGACATCTCTGATCTAATTGTCACGCCGATAGAACAGGCTAAGAGCGATTTCGAAACTACAGAAGAAATTAAGACGTTTAGGCTAACACGAGAAAAATTCTGGATTGAAAAATTAAAAACAACACCCCCCTGAGGTTTGAAAATTCATACGGCTAGCGCAATAGCCCCTTTTGTAGTTCCATTTAGTGCAACAGCTGCACGCGCATCCAAAATCATCAGAAAACACTATACTGATTTCCAAGAAAATCACCCGAAAATCTTCATACAAAAACTTATAGTTGCATATTCTAAAAATAAAAATCTGAACGACATCCTAGTGCATAGTAAATTAGATTAAATAAGGCCAGTCTCCATCCTAATCCAAAATCCAATTCTCATTATGATACACACTAATGGGGCTCGCCCCCTCGGGGGTGAGCCCCAAATTTATTCCTTTCTTTTCAGGAACAAAAACCAGAACACCATAAGCACCGCCCAAGTAAGACCATGATCGCCACCAGCACCACAAACTGTTTAATTACCTATGTATATAAACATAATGTATTGTATGTATTTTCAATAAAACTGGGAAATATCACGAACTAATTTTTCATCGCCCTAGGCCAGTGCTTGTGTGGAGATTTAACCCCTCCCCAAATTCTTAAATCTAACCCTAGACACTGTATTTTGACATACCCTTTGTCCTGTACTAACGACAGAGAGAAACCACACTGCAAAATTTAGGGGAAGTTTCTTGACCAACCCAAGGATCAGGGTATATAATTATAGTATTGGGAAGACTATGGCCGATAACGCGACATCACGACACCACGACATATCTTTAGGGTGTTTTCCGGTATTAAGTGTGTTTCCGGTATTTAGTGGTTTTCCGGTGTTTCATTTCTATTATTATCTAATGTCTCAGTGATATATATATAAACTGCCTGATGAATTTTTGTATGTCATCACATCACCTGCAAATTTTTTAATGTCACCCTTCGGTTTCCGTAATTCTCTGATTTCTGTCTCCATCATTTCTTCTGTTGTTGTCAATGAAGCGGAATGTCTCGCTGGATTTATGTCTTTAAATTCCGTAGGAGGAACTTTAGGTGAAGAAGCTGCAATAGGTTCTTCTAACTTTGTATTTCCTCAGGTTGAACCAATTTTTAATGCCAACATTTCCTCTGCTTGTTGTATTTTAAACTTGGCTTGTTCAAGTTTCTGTTTTTGTTTTAAACTATCAATTCTTGTTTCAAGCTCTGATTTTCTATTCTTTTCCTTTGCCTGTACCGGTATATTTATATTCAGACTGACCGGAGATGCACTGTCAGATGGACTAATTTCATACACTCCACTACTATCAAATCGACCGAAGGAATGTCTGTATCTGGAATTTGATGAACTGATGTTGACGAGAAAAAAGATATACTGGAATGAGATCTTCCAATCTTCCATCATTCATTTCATAATCAATCTGTAGTTTGTTTAAAGTTTATATATCTTCTGACACAATCACGAACTTACTATTACCGTCCATAACACCGAATATATTGATACAGTTAATAAAAATTCAAATAAAACACGTTAATATCAATGCAGGGAGCAGGGGCCGCGGAGCCGGGGGGCTTTAGCCCCGGCAATAATTTTTAATATTAAAAATAAAATGTCGCCAAAAGCTCAAAAAAGCGAAAAAAGGTTAGGGGGTGGGGGTTTGGTCAGTACTGGTAGAGAGTATACTGCCATTAGGGATACTTCATCACTTAATAGTTGAAAAGTAGACTTCCGCCAACAACTTGAATATGCAAATTCGGTATGGAGCCGCTATAAACTTAAGCATATCACATCGATAGAAAATGTGCAGAGAAGAGCAACAAAGCTTATTCCAGGATTCAAAGACACAGATTACAGTGATAGACTGAGGAAGCTGAAACACCCAACACTAGCACACCGACGTACTCGGGGGGGGGGGGGAGGCATGATCGAGACCTATAAATTAACATCAAGAATCTATGATAATAGGCTGCCACAATTATGTCAACTACACCCAGATACAGACACAGCTAAAACAAGAGGACACAGTAAAAAAATATATTTAAGAAGATGAAACAAAGATATCAGAAATAACTTTTTCACAAATAGAGTAGTAAAACTGTTATGGCCAGGAAACGTTATAAGTAATTTTTATAGATCATTTCTATTTTAATATAATACTAATAATAATAATAATAATAATAAGTTACATTTATATAGCACTTAATCCATCCATGAGCATGCTCTAGGCGCTGTAAGTTAATAGCTCCTGTGGATAATACATGGTGAACATATGTGTCTCAAGTCTAGATCATAATTGAGCAACTGTTTTTGAACACTTTATATTGTCAGGTAAGTCATTCCATAGTCGAGGACCATAAACACCGAAGGCCTTATCACCAAAAGAGTTTAATTTAGTAGAAGGTACAACAAGTGTTGGGTTATTCTGTGAACGAAGTGATCGGTTTTATACATAAGATCTGTGATATATGATGGAGCTGAATCATACTGCGACTTGTAGACCAGTGTTAGGATTTCAGATTTTATACGAGCCTCTAGTGGTAACCAATGAAGCGATTTAAGGACAGATGTTATATGTTTACGTTTTGCTGTTCTTGTGATGATTCTGGCACAGTTGTTCTGAATTATTTGAAGTCGCTTTAATAAATGTTGAGATATTCCAGCCAGAGCACCATTACAATAGTCCAATCTTGAGAAAATTAGACAACGCACCAAAAGATGATACGCAGCAGTAGTCAATAGATGACGAGTTTTTCCTATACTACGGAGATGAAAATTACAAACACGGCATAACTGATTAACCTGTTTTTCCATAGTCCAAATACCACGCTTGTTGTAACCGAATAATATGCCCCAATCATTATTCTGGTCAACAAACTGTACTGTTTTACAATATTCCAATTAATTGATGATACAATTTTCATCTTAACATCTTATCTTAACACACCGAATTTAAAAAATGAGGAAATTCAACTACATGGTAACAACATGGTTTGAAAAGCTTTACGTAAACACTTCAAATACAACTTGGATTTAAACATATTTTCGAACTCTCTGGACAAGTAAAATAGGATGTAATGGACAATTTACAAAACATGCGGGACTCTTAAACATTAGTTAGAATAAGGCTATTTTTTTTAATTGGACCTGTCAAGCCAGCAGGACTGGTATTGTCCCTTTAAAGCCGCATCAAAAATAACACCTAGATTTTTAACCCTTGTTGAAAATTCAATACTAGAGTCGCAAATTACTTAAGAATCTAGTAGTTAGAATAATTCTTTGTTTTTCAACTGGACCTGTCAAGCCAGCAAGATCGGCATTGTCCCTTTAAAGACGGATCAAAAATAACACCTAGATTTTTAACCCTTGTTGCAAATTCAATACTAGAGTCGCAAATTACTAGACAAGAATCAGGAGTTGATGCGAGACGCTGTGGTGTTCCAACAAGTATTGCTTCTGTTTTTTTCATCGTTTAACTTCAATTTATTATTATTCATCCATGATTTAACAGCTTTGGAGCAGCGAGTAGTATTTTCAAAGGAATCATGAGCATGGTCTTGTTTAAACTTATTGATTAACTGTGTATCATCAGCGTAGTAGAATTGGTTTATATCAAACTGGTTTATAACATCCCCCAAACATCGTGTGTACAGTATAACAGTACCGGTCCAGTTAATAATATTATTGGCAGCAAGTGTTAGAGAGTATAGGGGCATAAAAACACGGTATTTGTATTATTTGTATTTTTTAATTGATATTGTATGTCAGGCTTGTCAGTCGCACCGCTGTTGCATTTGAGTCATGGCATGAAAGTATTTGTTTACATTAATCGCTTAAAGCTAGTTGTCACTCTCCTATATTAAGAGTTAAATGATTTATGTTATTTATATTCTTTGCATGCTATTTTTCCATTTATATTTTATTTATCTGGTGGTTTTATACTAAGTAAAGCCTTTATAGCAAACAATCCCCTTTTCTTTTCATCTTGAATCCTGTCCCATTGGCTTGAACAGTTTATTACCTGCCAGTGTTAGTTTATTAGCTGAACTTTACTGTTATTTTGACAGAATTTATATTTTGTATTTTTCAGTTAATCGTTAGGCAACGCTAGAATCTTTAGATAACTTTATTTATATATTACATATTATATAACTTTATTCATTATATTACATACTCATTCTTATCATCATATATTTGTATGGAAGTATCATTAAAGAACATATATATGTAGGAATGTTGTTTGGTCTAGACATGTGAAGGACCGGCGTATTAGTCCCATTATGCTATTGGCTTAATTTATTTTTTCACTAATATGGTCTTCAAAGTTTAATTTATTGTCAACAATTACCCCAATATTCTTTTCCTTCTCTGTATGTTTGAGTTTGGTGTCACACAGCTTGTATTCGTATGGTGGTAAAGTTTTCGTTCCTGTAGTCAGTACCTTGCATTTGTTGGGATGGATTTTGAGTAACCATTTGTTAGACCAATTTTCTAATTCCAACATATTTTATGGAGTTTCCATATCTTTTTTTTCATCTATTTGTTTGAAGACTTTAGTGTCATCAGCAAACATGTAACATTCTGACCGTTTGTTGTCTGGTAGATCATTAGTGTATATGACAAATAATATCGGCCCAAGGACACTGCCTTTTGGGACTCCGCTAGTTACTGGTGTCCATTCGGAAAAACTATTCATAACTCTGACCGATTGTCGTCTGTTCTGGAGAAACGAGTTAATACATTTTACAATATTGCTTGAGATAAAATAAAAACCAAGTACGAACAATCTATAAATTGAAAGGAGCCGAGATCGTCCGGTTATAAACACAATTTTAAAGAAAAAAATGTGAGCTCTGGGGTGTCCACAGGCTCAATACGTTGTTCTTACAAACAAAGGCCATATATAATCCTTGAAGTTAAGAGTCCGATACATACCAATATCAAGAAGAATCGAGATCTGTTGGAGAAAAACCTATATTTCAAGTTTTATCCAAATCGTATAAAAATTGTTACCTGCAGAGTGTTCACAAATTAGGACGGACATGAAAATGTGGGCCTATAAAAAGTACTTTATTTTTAAAGATTTCCAATTACAACTTTCTGGTTGATTTCCGATTATAATAACACCTTGTGAATACATCGTTTACAACTATCGTCTGACGATTTGTGCTGGCCAATTTTCACTACAATACTTCAATCTATGGATCTGATATTTCTGCCCCCACCACCACCCTTGCTGAAAATCCTATCCGGGACCCGACCCTGTATTCTTTGTATGCACCCACGTTTTTATATGGTTATATTATTGTCGTCAACGAAAATCTATTGATTTTGAACAATTTTTCATCATTACTGTCAGATTTACCACAACTTCGAGGTTGTGGCAGATTTTGTAACAAAAATTTACCAATGGTCGGCCGCTATATTGCTTTATCTGGAAAATCATAACGTATTGTTCGTTTATATTTATAGGGCGAGTTTACGGAAATGATAAAAATTGCACCGAATATTTTAGCACCAACAAACTTAACAACATGATACAATTACTGAACATTAAGACGACGGAGGACGTTGAAGATATTCTGTATGGTCTGGGATATCCCAAGAGGATTATAACATCCGATGACGTCTACACACCTGATTTACCAGACCCCAAAGTTCATATTCCAGATATTCCTGTAATTGTGGCAGGTGCGTCGTCTAATCATTTCAGGGAGATGCAAGCTATGATGTATAATATTGATACTGTTATAAGACCAGTTTATCCTGATATTAAAGTTATTTTATACGATATCGGATTAACAGAACAAGAAAGACAAGCGGTAAGTGGCATAGTATTATCTACTGCAATACACACTAAGTAAAACCTGGCACCAGTGTAGTCGTATTGTAGGTGGTGTTCCACAAGGCTCGGTACTAGGCCCAATACTATTTATGTTATACATAAATGATATAGTCTCAGATATCACATGCTCTTATTAGAGATATATTCAACATTTATCGTGATAAGTTATCTAAGTGGGTCAATGATCTTTAACCTTTATGGTATTATTGCAAGATACCTTTAAGAAGCGAATATACCACGACCCCTTATCACTTTCTTTTATAAGGTATTATTGCAAGATACCTTTAAGAAGCGAATATACCACGACACAAACTCGTAAATTCTTATCACTTTCTTATATATAAATCGGAAATCTAACCATATTACTGCAGCTATAAATCTCTATTCAGGATTTACTTCAATCAATATATCGTTAAAACATTGATATTGAATATATTATATAATCAATTTATCGTTCAAACAATGTTAATAAATTTATTTTCAGATAATTAAATATGGGAAATGTGAGTTAAGGAAATTTAACTTTACGAAATATCCAGATCACATAAAATATCTTCATACTTGTGCCTGGAAACCCATTATTATACAGGTAAAATAACCATACACACAATAATTGTTCAAAATGACGGCAACTCTCGGCCTGTTTCATTATTAGCCCCAACCACTGACATCACCTATAATTCACTTTATATGTCAGAAACTCTTTGATCCGGTCGACATAAAATTCACGAAATTGCATCGTTTGCGTTTCTATACAATATATGTGCTCGGAACAATCAGTTCGTTTGTTAATATATTTCTATATATGTCAATGTTAAAGATGGGTTCCCAGCAAAGTATTTATCGGCTGGTTATTTCCAATAAAAGTATGGCAAATTAGGAATTTATGAAAAGTATAGACACCCAATCTTACTAGAAAAATACTACATTACGCAAAAATCGCCCATGGGGCAAGGACTGGGCAATATTGTCAGGGAATCTCTAACTGCCAACCCGACAGGATTTGCTGGCTTATTGTCTGCTAGCTTAGGTCAGGGAGCAGTTGTTATTTCTTGCTCGAATGGTTAGACGGTTTTGGGAACATTGCGGGTTGTCAGGGTACAAAATACTGTGCAAATAAAAGTTGTAAAAAGAAGTTGACAGAAATAATTAAGAATTTATTTAGGCCTCAATAATATGGTAGCCATTTTGCGATAATATTCCAATTTATCTTTTTATGTTCACCTAATTTATAATGTTATCGACATATCAATAAAATAAAACCAAGTACGAACAATCCGAACCATCAGACAAAATTCGAAGTCCTAAAAAAACGGTATAGGCAAAATAGTGTAATATGGCAAAATAGTGTAATCAGCATATTGACTGTTCACCGTGTACAAAATACACGACAAACAGTGGTAACAGGTGTCCGGAAGAGTAAGCTTACCCTGCTGGCATGCCACACCCGCCATAGCTGCATCCAATCTATAAACTGTGATTTGGCAATGTATTAATATTGGCAGGATTCATGACTATATTTCAAGTTGTTTTCCATTATTTCACGATGATATTTTCAAGATGGCGCCCATTTGTAGCTCGAAAATCGGACAATGTGCTGATCTCGATAAAGGAGTAGTGTTTGATGTCAATATATATGTTTTCGGGGTCACAGAAGTGGGATAAAAGATGTTTTTGTTTTGTGTGTAGTGGTCGCCAACAACATGCAACAAAAAGACCTTTAAGCCAATTTACGAAGAGATAAAGAAGGAAATGGGGATTAACATTTTACTCTACACGAACGACATGTAGGTCATTTCGGGACTAACATATGACTCAATTTTGTTTCAATAATTCGCTTACGCGTAGAGTTCTATACCAGTGAGAGGAAACCGGGTGACCCGGAGAACCATGAAGTTGGACAAGCAATCTTACTCCTTGTCACGTATATGCGGGGAATCAAAACTCTACGCGCAAGCGAATTATAGAAATAAAATTGAATCATATGTTAGTCTAAATATGACCTAGTCCGTGCTGGCTATCTTTTCGTAGTGTTTATATCTAGGCCAGAGACCTCACTAAATATTTTTAAAACTTTAAAAAGCTGTACATGACTCTGATAATTTCTTGTGTTCAAAAACTATGGTTCAATTTATTTAGTACCGATGTATTAATAAGAGGCCAGTATTCATGGTATTCACTGCGTCGATGACCGCTACTTTGTTATTTTAGATAGTTTCAACGCTTCTAAACACTCATTCTCAGAAATGTTTTATCCTCGAAGGTATATTTGTTATATAAAGATTTCAATAATAATTATACATTTCATTCGGGCAAGTAATTTTTTTTATAATCTATTTAATGTTGATTATAATATGTTATTATCTTTAGTCCTCTTTAGATCGTATGACGCCCCCCGGGTTTTTATATCATAAATTTCATCAAGTTTGTGTTTAATTTTATCTTCCTTATCATGATATTCACTCTTCTATACACTGATAGCGCTCTTTAATAATTTATACTAATTTTTATCTGATCTGATCTGATCAGCGTGTTATTAACAATTTTAAGTCGAGGTCCCTCTTTTTCAATCAAAAGTAGGCTACGTACATGTACTTTAAAGCCCCAATACCACTCTTGTTGTATCTGAATAATATGTTCCAATCTTTATTCTAGTCAACAATTTGTACTCTTTTACAATATTTCAATTAAAAAATGATACAAATTTCATCTTAACACGCCTAATTTTAAAAATTGGAAAAATTCAACTACATGCCGTAACATGTATGGAAAAGCCTTACGTAAGCACTTTCAAATGCAACTTGGATTTAAACATATATTCGAGCCCTCTGGACAAGTAAGATAGGTTGTAATGGATAATTTACACAACAGGTAGGACATCTTGTAGTTAGAATAAGGCTAATTTTCTTTTCTGGACCTGTCAAGCCAGCAAGAGTGTTGTTGTCCCTTTAATAGATATTGGTTGAGGATCACTGAACTTATTTGGTAAACCTGTGCCGTCTTTCCGAGTAACCACCGACATTAACCAAAACTCTATCCCACTTTGTATTAAAGGTTTAATTTGTGACCAGGCATATAGGTAACTTTTGATTTCAAATCGATCTATCCAGATCGCCATTCATTACATTATTAAAATCACCGCCTATGATAACCGAAAAGTCGTCATAAGCTTCTAACGATTTGTGTATCTGATGTTGCAGTTTAAGAAAATGGGTATGTTGCAGATTATTTTTATCATACGAATAAAATATTATTCCGTAATCAATTTAAAAATTACAATGATTAAATATCCAGTTTTATCAACTGTTTTATGAGTTAAAATCCAAATTACTCAATTTATTCAATAAAATGGCAGTTCCAGTTGGCTTACTCTTTCCGTTTACAAATAATATGCGCTCTCCCCATTCTTGCCGTCAAGGGCGGTGCAGTGCAGTTAAATTATTAATTCTTTAAATGACATCTAGAAGCACGGTAATTATTCATAACAAAACACAACACAAGCTATATATAGATATAACTACTTCTCTGTTATTTAATAACGACGTTTCATAACACATACTGGTCACGTTTTAAAGTTAATGATACATATCCATTTAGTCAGCCTATTTATACATATTATAGTTAAATTATTGCCTGTTATTTGTTATTCACCAATACCACAGTATTGATCGCGTGATTAAATATTCCTAGTTTTAAATGATCCCGAATTCCTCTACTGGTTTCATATCACTATATTAGCGATTTAGCTAAACAGCCGATTCGTATCCGGTTGTCTAAACTGATTGCGCGATTATCAGGCAGTAATTATCAGACCCAAAGACCAACCATGGATGAATAATGCAATTTGTAAGTTGAGTAGAAAGAAAAAAAAATACATCAAAAGGCGTGCCACAGGGCTCTGTTCTCGGTCCTCTTCTTTTTCTCATTTGTACAAATGATATTGTAAGTAATATTACGTCAAATTTTCGACTCTTCGCTGACGACACCTCCCTTTACCTTAAAATTGATGACCCTACCAAAATGTACAAATATTCTAAACAATGACCTAGATAAAATTAATTCATTGGCTAAATCATGGCTGGTATCATTCAACCACTCAAGACCGAAACACCAGAGCTGGCAGCCAAACAAAATCCTATTTTACCTACCCTCACCTTAAATAGTTACCTGTCAAGGAGGTCCCTCTCACAAACATTTAGGTCTGACTTTTGAACAAAATTGCAAATGGAACAAACATAATATTAACAACATTATCGAAAAGAAAACAGCAGATCTGTCCATTTTCTGTTATATAAAGAAACCGGTTTTATTACGCTAAAAGAGAAACGCAGAAGATATAAACTCAAACTCATTTATAAAATTATAAACGGTCTTTCTCCATCTTATCTTCATGATTTAATCTTGACAAAAAGCGCACATTATTATCCCCGAAACACATGCCTACATGAATATAATTGTAAAACAAATATTTTCTATAATTCTTTCATACCATCGTCAATTAGAGAATGGAACAAATTAACTGCAGACACAAAAAAATTCATTATCTCTAAATATTTTCTATTCGAAACTTATGGCTCAAGATTTAACACCACCAAAAACCTTTTATTCATTCTAAACTGCGTCTCTCTTGTAGCAATCTAAACGGTCATAAATGTCTACGTCACATTTCTGACAATCCATCCTGGAAATGTGGACACGAAGACACTGAGCATTTTTTATATTGAGTTAGATGCCCGAAATAATTTATCGACTATTCATCTAGAAACTACTGTTTTATTCAACGCAATTGATGACGTGGAAGATTCGCTCAATATTCTTTGAAATGACCAGACGGTTCCAGGGACAACTATAAACACTCATTTTATTATTATTAAATATATCTTCACTAAAATCATACTTGCACATGTAAATTGATGTTTTATTTCCAAAATGTAAATACATGTATCTATATCTGACAGGGAGAGGGGTTTAATATAGGCTATACCTGTTCTCCAATCCCTATTCAGATACAAATCTGAATAAAATATTGCCAATAAAACAAAAAATTGCGCGATTAAACATTTCTAGTTTTAAAGGACGCCGATTTCTTCTACTTGTTTTAGGCTATTTGCGTGACCACTAGTACTGCAATTATCCATATGTATGATGAAGCTGTATTGTTATTTTTTACTATTCGGCCTTGTCATTAATCTCATCATACAACCCCGTCCATGATCTGTGATCGGGCACCAACTACACACGTCAACATGAAACCCTGATCCGATTGTTAACAGTTAATAGTTTGCAGTGTTTTACTATTCTATCCATTTTACTTCATCCAATAGGCACCACTGTAAGGTTTTTAAAACAGAATTGCACGGGGGGCAGGAAATACGATAATAGGGAAAAAAATCAAAGCATTGGCCTACTTGTTTCCAGTTGTTTGTTGCATATATCCGTCTTCAGAACAGTAGGACGTTAAACCCCATTTCAGTTTTTGAAGCATATAAATATTATGATAAAATTTGTTGTATTTTCCAGGAAGTGTTAAATCAACACCAGTTTACAATGTACATGGATGCGTCAATTCGCTTAAAATTTGGAAACCTAACTCATGCTTTCAACCAAGTGAAACGATCCGGCATCAGTTCTATCTATACTGCCCTTTCCAGAGCTTTTATTCCAATTCACACATTCAGTAAAACATTCGACTATTTTAAAACAAAGCCGTGTTTATTTCACGGTTTACCGGAATTTCAGGCAGGATTTAATTTTGTTGTGAAAAATAACTTATACGCCTACACTATAATGAGGTCGTGGTTGACATGCTGTCTTCAGAGAACTTGTGTAATGCCGAAGGGAGCCGAACGTTTTATTGTCTGTCCTCCACCTGCATTGAAACAATACCATAAATGTCATCGCAACGATCAGTCAGCTCTGAGTATTGCTATTTATATGACAAATCACAACTCTGTTTCGTCACTTGGCATTCCAAACGAACTATTTACAATAGCAAGGGATCAAAAGATGAATTACTTTCACTAGTTCAATGAGTAAGGTGACATTTGTTATAACTCTGGATATATCTCAAGATATAAGTAGGGTGGGTGGTGGTGAAGGGGGAGGGGCCTAACGCGCGCCATCAGATCATAAGATCTGCCTTAGAGTCAAGTGCCTCGCTCGGTTGTGAGTTCCAGCTTGTGGGAGGTTTCAACGGCTACGGTCGCATGACCCATTTGTGTTTTTTTCCGAACCCCCCGTTTTCCGTCTGGTTGTGGGTCTATTTTTCTTTACTTTTCTTTGTTACTTTTAAAACTGTTTCAATTACTGTCAATTACGATTTATGTAAAAAGGGTATCGGAAAGTTTGTCTTAATCCTGTTGATGTATTTATGTTCTGGTTCCATAAAACATGCGTACAACAAATGTAGTGAGTCCAGGACCGAAGCCAGAAACCTAAATTTAGTCGACATAGGGGGGCGAGGAAGATAAATTTCCGACAACAAAAATTCAATGAACGAAGGTCATCGCCGACTGCCGTAAGGAGGAAGAATTGAGAGCACGAAAATTAAAAGCTGTGAGAGTGAATTTAGACCTCTATGATATGCAGGTGGCGAATGTGTCGGGAAATTAAAAGTTTCCAGCCGACATTAACTATCTTTAAGCCGAATTCGAGAGGATATGTCGTACTAAAACTCTCTCCCGGCGAAAATGCGAGCATAGCTAACCAGCGATTTTTCTCCGACGCAGACAGAAAAATTCCGACAGTAACGGCCATGGGGGTGGGGGGGGCGGCCCCCCCTGGCCCCCCCACTAGCCTCGGGCCTGAGTGAGTCACATTACTGTTCCACTGTATCCGATTCGTTATAAGAGGTTATGTAGTGGGTTCCTTAACATATTTTTATTGAATTTGGATTATATAGACAAATTTGGTGATTCCGAAGCTGTGTTTGTTGAATGGTCGCTATTAGATGACCCAGACAAATTATTCCGTGTGTGTGTGGGGGGGGGGGAGGAGAGGCAAGAGTGAAGATGATCATTTATAAGTATCGATTTCTTTATTTAGTACATCAGTTATCACGGATAGGTTAAAGTGCTCATAAGACGACAAACTGAAACTCGGCGTAGTGATGGACAGTGGTTATTATATGCACATTACGGAAAGTTAACATCAATCTGATTAAAAATAAATCAGCTATCTTCACTCAAAGTCGCAAATATAGACCTCCCGTAAAAACGACTTGGCCAATTATCGAAAACACTCTTAATCCCCTCGGTCCCTAGTGACGTCACAGTGTATAAATGCATATTCGGAATGTTTATTCCTTAATTACCTATATACAGCCGGCGTGTGTATTCATTAACGCCTGACTGGTTCCTTAATCCCCTAATTAAATAAAACAACTGACTACGGAATAATCTGTTTTTTTAATTTAGAATTTGTTTTATAAAGCCGATTGCTGTAGCATTGTCTTTTTAATCAGAATAAGCCGACCGTAAACTAACAATTGGCTTCTGATTGAAACACGATTGGTGTAGAATTGGTGTAGCCGGCGCTACGGACATCTATGAAGCCAATTGAAATAATTAATTGTCGGCATTTAAGAAACGAAATGGTTTTAAGTAGTAATCATATAAATAAATCATTAACACGTGTTATTGGTCATTCTATCATACACCGAGAGAATGGAAGCAGAATATTTAGAGTTATCCTATAGCAGTAGTTCTTTTAGCTCTGGCAATGTATCGGATACAGATACGTCGCGAGAAATGCTAACTATAGCGCCATATATTATGTTTGAGCCGTATCTATCTGACTGTGGCTCCATAGAGGATGGCGATGTAGATGATACCGGATCTAATAATGAAAACCATCCGATTGTTGCGAGACTAGATTCATTGATTTCATTAAATTATCTATTTACAGCTTTTATAAATAAATTGATTTCATTAAATTATCTTTTTAGCTGTAAATAAATTGATTTCATTAAATTATCTATTTACAGCTTTTATAAATAAAAGAATTGATATTACATGTACACAGCCTGCCCTATAGTAGTAATTTACACACAAAGGATATTTAAACTAAAATTGCTTCAGCATTCCACAAAATTTACATCCGTTATAATCGAGAGCCGTTTTCGTTCAGTTTGGGTTTCAATAACAGAATTACCTCGTGATATAATCGTGTATGTCCATGATACAACACCTCAAAGAAGACTTGCTGTGTTCTATTTTTAGGTTCAAATAATCCGACCATATCAGAAAGCATGCATTTGCACCTTGCACGGTGAAATAATCGTATATACGACCCATGAGATGCCATGATATAACTGTCATCAAAGGGAAGCGTGCATGCACCAATTGGGATGTGTTCTATTTTTAGGCTCAAATAACCAGACCATATCAGAAAATGTGCACGAATAATAATAAATGACTAACGATTTTTTTTATATGTAACGAATAATAAATTACGTTTTGCATTTTGCAATTCTAAATTAATTCAATGTTTTTAAGCGCTTTAACAATCAGATTCACCAATCAATTGTCGTCAATAATCTTAACTCGCTGAGCAGAATGGGTTCGATAATCAACACCAGATTTAAAAAAGGGCAGGTTATCGTTTATTATTTCAATTGGGAATTTAATTCGCATTTATTTAATTAGGTGATTGGCGGTTGTTGAGACCGCGATTAACACTGCTAGTTCTCCTTTGTTTAGTTTTATCTGCGAGTATAAAACTTGCCAAAATGTATTGTTGAAAATTTGTGCATATTTAGTAATACTTTGTTGTTTTTCTTTTATCAAATAGTTAACGAACTTGATTGACCTTCCACTTACCAGTGGCTTGTTCGCACCAATTTATCGATTGGTATTAGCATCTACGACAGGCATGTCGTCAAGGTGTAGCTCACTGATTATTAACAATTTGTAGGGGCTTGTAAAAAAAAAAGATTGCATGTCGTGTAAATATTTATTTTGTTTTTGTGTAGGTCATCAGCATATTATTCGTTTTAAATAAATATTATATAATTTCATGAGAAACGATGATTATCAAAGAACCGTAAGTGCAACTAATGTTTTATCGTTTGGTTGAGCCTTTTCCTAACCACGTGGTTCTTGATTTTTTCTTTCGTGTTTTGAATATATATATATTTCCCAAACGTCGTATACCAGAGTCCCAAACTTCGTATATCCGAGACCCAAACGACAGATATCAACTCTCGCGTCATGTTTTTTTTACTACTCCATAACAATTAATGGTGTGTTTATTTCATAATAAACAATGAAGTTTATTCGACAATAAGTACAACTCAGTTAATTAACTGCTTCTATAATAACAAGTGGGATGAAACAGCCCGATAGCAAATCAGGTGTGGGATGAAACAGCCCGGGGTGAACCAGTCGTGGGATATAACGACCCGCATCCGCCAATCCGTAATTAAATTGTTGACAAACGCAATCCACTCTTTCCGTAATATTTCGTCTTTGGGAAATTTATGAAACGTCGGTACATTATTCCCCTTTTCTCTGCTGGAATTTCCACAACTCTCAATAATACAACGATAATTCGGCATCGTGAAATACACTCGGAAATATTATAGTAACAAATAAAATCTATTACAATTCAAGACGAGAAAGGTCTGCGTTTGAAAATGCTTTGAATTATATAGTGATGTGTAGCTTACATAATTACGAGCTAATGATTACCGACAATACACACTTGTTAACTGTTGGTATGTTGATACAGTGATATATTATACAGGCAGTGATATATTGGATAGATAATGTGTATAGTATGTGTAGTGCCTGTGACGTCATCAGCCAATCAACCGGATTAAGGTCGTTCTTGAAAATTTGAAAACCGTTTTTGGCTGTCCCATACTAAAACGTAAATAGCTCAGTTAATTTTAATCAGATTGATTTGAACTTTCCGTAATATGGATTTAGTAATCATTGTTTATTATAATATGTAATAGAAAATTATGATCTTATGTGCACTTTAAGAAATTTTAAAGACTGCTGACAGACATTTACCATAATAATATGGACTGATGACTGCAAGCTTACCGTAGCTGATGTCAAATGGGGTTTAACTTACTGGACCAATGAAGGCGAATATACGCCTACTCTTATTTCGAATTACAAATGGCAATGATTCTTTTACGTGCACACTAATATGTACAAGGGACCTCAGATTTCTGCTCACTGTTTACAGAACGTTTTGTCTAGATTATCAATCTGCAATCATGGTACAGATGTGTGGTAGCGTTCGCATACCAATTTTGCATAGTTTCTAGCTTTTACATGTACAAAAACATATATTTTTTCCAGATTAACGAGGGGGCGATTTCCCAACTTTCTGAAGATTGACACACTTGACATGTAATAACCCACTAGTCACCATAACACGTTGTTGTGTAGATAATACATAATGCCATATTAGTTTTGTTTATCATTATCATATGTATAATTACTTTACTATAAATAAATAAATTTTATCTATCTATTTTGAAATACAAAAAATGCCGTGGTGCCGTAGCAGTACCATTTTGCCACGGCATTTTTTTTTTCTTGCCGTGGTAGAAAATCCTTAATTTCAAGGACTGTATCAATCACTTTTTTGTTAAAAATGTATCAATCACTTTTTTATTAAAATTAAATCAATCACTTTCTTGTTATAAATCTATCAATTTCAATCACTTTTTGATGTTTTAACTATGTTTTAATAATAAACTATTTTGCAGTTCGAATATTGGCTTTTCAAATTGGGATTTCTCTGTTACAGTCTGTATCAATGTTATTTGAATTTTGTACTTGTTAATATTGTTATTAAAATGTTTACAACTTCAAAATATAGTATGCGTGTTTTATTACTCAAATTTGAATCCTTTTTCATGCATACCATATCTAGAACTCAGATTTCTCTAACATAAATATAGATTTATTAAACCATAATATAGCCCATACACTCTAACATGCATGCAGACATCCCAAATACAATTAGGCCTACAAGAGTACAGGGGAGACTTTTCGCATTGTTGTGGACGGGAATATAGTTATAATAATAAATAAATACTGAATAAAATAACATTGTCAAATTGCATTTCCACTTTTTATTTATCAAAATTAACAAAGAATAGAAACCCGACACCCTCTCCTCGTGGTAATACTGTAAGTATTGGTAGATAATAGTCCAGAAATTGATTTGACCGTAAGAATATCTTAGGGGTAATCCTATCACGAGGAGTCAATGCACACCGCGCCCGTAACAGTATGAGATTACTCCTACAACTGCGCATGCGCCAAAGAGCAAACACACACCGAGGACCAACTGAAACTGTCACACCGGCGCATACCGGCTGACCATAGTTCGGCAATAATACCGGCGATGTCACTTGATTTAGCCGGAGGTCTACAACAGTTCGAATGCGCCGGTTTGTCGACAGCGGCGATCACCGGCGCAAGATGGTGAACATGTCACCGAGATACAATTCACGTTATAGTTTTAGGTAATACATGTACTACTAATGATAAATTTCTGCTTATTTTGCGGTCACTTAGTTATAGCCATACTTTCACGAATACTGTTTTTTGTTTTATTAAAACATGTCATGTAATCAATTTGATATTATAATATTATCCCAAGCCAAATTTTTTATCGGCCGGGTCACTTGATTTGCTCTGATACCGGCGTACGCCGTTAGCGAACCGGCTCGCCTATCGCCGGATAAATCAAGCAGGCCCACGTCTCACTCGCTGAGTCACCGTGACATCTGCTGTGGTAGGCCTACATCAATACATGGGGGCGCAGCGATCGGTTGGAAACAGAAAAAATAATTACATCTTCGTGTCAAACGGCATCGAATAACAAACAGAGAAATATTAAATAAGATGTCAATTTCATTTATCATATTTATATATCATGTTATTTCAAAAGTAAAATTTGAATAAAGTTTGACTGCAGAAGCTTAGCTGGTGTTGGTCGTAAAGTTTGTTATTCCATGTAGTTAATTCATCAACCCTGAAAGAGAATAAAATGGTTGCTTAACGTATTGCCCATACTTTATTCCAATCTGATTAAAACACAGATCCAATTTCGTTTCGTTTTTTATAGTTCATAATTTTGTTTTACTTGTCTTTACTACACTTCTACATAAGTACTCTGACTAGTAATTATTTGCCCATTAACTTCAATTTGGCAATCTCATGATCATAAACTTGTAGGGTTTTCATGGTTTAGATTTTTTGCTACAGGGATTTGAAGTTGACTAGGGTGAAAATCTCACTTCCGATACATTTCATTGCTCCGCAGAAAGACATTTTACACCCCTATCCCTCCGCTGTAATATCACTAGTATTACCCAAAACTGCTATGAAATTGCAAATTTGATCCCTGTTCTCCTATTCTAGACCAAAAAGTCAACCCAAAAATGCAGGAAGAGGGGAGAAAAAAATTAAGGGAAAAATTGTCTATTAATAACTCGCACGGCAAATAATTACTTGTCTTAGTCCCAATCTCCCCAACAGAGTTGTCTTCCCTTGCAGTCCACACTGGATAGCGAGACTTGCGTGGAGAATGCACTTCTACATGTAGTGTAGGCATTCGGCAAACCTCGACAGATTCCGGTACTCTCCGTAATCTACATCTAGACTCGGATGTATGATAGTAATTGATATGTACCTACGACCATACATTTGCGATGCGGCTAGTCAACTACCGATTTACTTCAACAGGAAAACGTGCCGCTTTCACAAAATAGTCCCAAAATGGCGTCTTTTCTAGATATAATCTCTATCGGGGCAGCAATTTTTTAGTTTGTTGATATAATCTCCATGGCCATGGGGGCAGCCATTGTTTATCCGGGTTCTTTAAAATAGTTCCAAAATGGCGGACTTCATCATACAGCCGAGTCTAGATGTAGGGCAACGGAATCTGTCGAGGTTTGCCGAATGGTAGTGTAGGCCATCGAAAGTATAAAAAACGAAACGAAATAAAGATTTGTATTTTAATTAGATTGACTTTATTCAGGTAATTTAGGACTACAGAAAACTAGAGTTACCTCTGTAATGTTAGAACTCCCAAGGGGGTCACATAAGAACAAAACAAAAACGCCACTCTAAAAGAATTTATCGAAGGTATAATTCTTACAGATAAATCGCCATGTATTTTTGTTACTTTCCTAACTTCAATAGTGTTAGAGAAAATACTTAACAAAACACCTTGTGGGTGAGGGCGAATTGTCTTATCCGTTTAAATCACACCTAACAATTTACTTAACCCATTTGTCCGTGAATTTTACTGAAAAAGTTTTACTGTGCACACATTGCTTGGCCGTAGAGTTGGCAATAAAATGTATCATCACAGACATCGCCATTGTATTTGCAAATTCCACTATCATAAATTTCGGATTCAATACAGGTTTTGCCATTGCATTTGCACATTCAACTATGACACGTTTCGGGTGGAAAACATTCTTCGTCTTTACAATCTACATTATAAAAAGAAGATTTTAAATTCCACCATAATAAACAAATTTACAAATAACCCTCTCATATACACTTTGTGACTTTGTACTCTCATGACAATAACAGCCCTGGGGATTTTTGGGTGGGGTTTCTCCTTATCAGAGTGAAGGGAGGTGTGTTTTCGATCAAAAAGGGGTACATACCCAAGAGTTGGGTCGCCTTTCGAGCTTCGTGATACAAGCGAATTATCGAAATAAAATTGAAATTGAACCATGCTATTCCCGAAATGACCCGGCCTGTGTCTAGTTGGCTTTAATCTCTATCTCTCTCTCAAACAAAATATTTACCGTCTATACAACTGACAGAGACAAAAATGCCATTGATAAAGCAGGTTCGATAATCGCCACATATACGATGCCCTAACATGTACACACTCCGGGTTCCTCCCATAGCTAAAGACATCTAGGCCCAAGGGAACTATTAAAATATAACTGAACTATATGTTAGTTTCGAAATGACCTAGCTTGTGTCGAGATGACGTTAATCTTTCTCTCATTCAAACAAAGTACTTTGATATTCAGCACAGACGTTGCCATTGCATTTGCACGTTCCTCCATCGCAAGTTAGGAACGCACGATCTAAAATGTAAAAAGAAAATTTACATTAGCTGGATGAATTTCCATCACGATAGCTACTTTGTATGTATTACCACGACTTTCTACCGTTATACATACTGAATTAGGATACTCGGTTGAACGTTCGGGAATTGATTTCGGTCAATCCCCAAAATTAGAGACAATGGAGTGAAAATATTCACAAGCGCAGAATCTTACTAACTCCGACTTCGTTTTAACACCTCGAGTATATTGGCCGTAGTTGTAAATCGAATACACAAATTTGGGTATAAAAGAGCGCTATATAGGGGAAATCGTGGTAAATATTCTAGTGATCGTAGGACTGCGAGTTGGAAAGCAACTCGGGGCGAAAATTGGGAATTCGCACTGAACTATTATGTTCCTTACCACCAGAGACATTATATGAGAACAACCATCACTATAATTTTGGTTTTGTTTAATAGCAAACTTAAAACAATTGCGTTCTGATTTTAAAAATAATTGAGAAAAAAGACCGCACCAAATTATTAAACAGTCATGCACCAATCAAAACGAAATCTAATATACTTCATCGAGAAGTATCTTGGGGTGATACTAAAGCAATGGAACTTAAAATATCAACCCGAAACGCGGCTGGGTCAAGTACAGAACGAACGGGAACTGGTTAAGGCTTAGTCACACTAGTGGATTTATCCTGAGGTTTTATATCCATAAGCTAAATCCTTTTATGTGAACGGGAAAATTTGTCCTATAGGCTATAGATTTTCTGACCTACGGACAAATCCTTAGGTTTAGAACAAGTCCTATTTTCGTAGGATTTGTACCGTGAATTGACCAATCAAAATGGCTGACGTCTAACTCAACCGGGCCGAGACATAATTTTTTTTTTTTTTCAATCGCCAAAGCGTGCTGTGGTCTATTCAGTCCAAAGATTACCATAAACGAGAGAAAAGATAATCTTTGTAGTTTCCTTCATATTTAAATTTCTGGTATTACTGATCACATGACCAAAACCTATAGGATTTTATTTAATGTATGATCATAAAAACCCAGAGGATTTATCCTTTAAGACGTTCGCTAGGATTTGTCTTAAAGGAAAAATCCACTAGTGTGACTCAGCCTTTAGGGAAACAAACTGTGAAACCGGTAAATTGCATTCTTTAAATACCCCGTACAATCTGGAACCAAGACAACCCGGTTAAGGGGTTACTTTGCCGAGTCTGCCCATCCGCTAAGTTGACCAAGGAACCAAGACAAATCAGCTGAGGAGTCCAGCCGCGACACCGAGACAGTCATAACTAGTCAGAAACCTTGGATGACTGTGTTTAGAATAGGGAGAATTGCCTGACCACCTCCAGAATTTGGTAAGACAACTATAACATTTCAGGACCCACGTATGGTTTTAGAAATATGGATAAAGATAGTAAGTTGGCACTGCCAGGCAGGATACGCCCACATTTTCGATAGATGGATAGAGGACAAGCAATACCGAAAGTGATTTTTCCTACAATCAAAGGCCATAATTCATTAGGTTACAATTTGATATGCGCAAATATCGAAAAGAATCAAGATCTTAAGGTTATAAACATGCATTTTAAGTTTCATCAAATTCGAATTAAAATTGTGACCTCTACAGGGCCCACAACTTTAATATGCCATATTTTTTTACACTATTCGCGTACAAACAGCGGCCATTTTGTCTGGCAATTATGGTCTGATATTAATCGTGACCTCCAGAGGGACCATAGGGGATTTTTCGGAACAATCAGGGGCCATAATTCAGGAAGTTACGATCCGAAATGCGCAAATATCGAAAGGAACCCAGATCTTTGGGGTATAACCATGCATTTCAAGTTTCATCAAAATCGAATTAAAATTGTGACCTCTACAGTGTCCACAACCTTGATATACCATTTTTTAACAGTATTCGCGTACAAACGGCGGCCATTTTGTATGGCAATTTTTGTCCGATTTTCCTGAAAATCGAACTCAACTTTCCTTAGGGTGTAACGGTGATATAATTAAACGTTTTTGTTAAATCGGATAATAATTGTGACCTCCAGAGGGACCACAAGCTAAACAAAGGTGATTTTGCGTATAAACAGGGGCCATAATTCAGGAAGTTACGATTCGATATGCGCAAATATCGAAAGGAATCAAGATCTTTGGGTTCTTACCATGCATTTCGAGTTTCATTAAAATCGAATTAAAATTGTGACCTCTACAGGGTCCACAACCTTGATATACCATTTTTTAACAGTATTCGCGTACAAACGGCAGCCATTTTGTATGGCTTTTTTAGTCCGATTTACCCGAAATTCGAACTCAACATTCCTGAGGGTGTAACGGTGATATATTATTAAACGATTTTTTAAATCGGATAATAATTGTGACCTCCAGAGGGACCACAAGCTAAACAAAGGCGAATTTGCGTATAATCAGGGGCCATAATTCAAGAAGTTACTATTCGATATTCGCAAATATCGAAAGGAACCAAGATCTTTGGGTTATAACCATGTGGGCGTATAAAAAAGGTATTGCCACAGCATCTCTCACAAACACCCGCATTCTTTACCATTAGACAGCTGACGTTTGTCAACGGGTTCATTGCTGCACCAGTAACACGCGTAACTGCAACGACCAGGGGCCAGTTGCTCAAACCTCCGTTATTTTTTAACGATCCGTTACCTTTAACGGAGAGAAAGATTTTTGCTGGAAATAAAGTCCCCAAACATTCTGTGGCGCAAATTTTTCCTACAGATTTATGCTAATTTTTCTAAAGGAAAAAAAGTATTCTATAGTGATTTCTGCAGTAAATTTACCGAGATATGTCCGTTACCAAGATATGTCCGTTAGGGTTTAACGGATCGTTAAAATAACTTAGTTTTGGGCAACCGACCCCTAGTCTATAAAAGAAATCGGTATATTATCTTGCTTTCTTGGATTATATGGCAATGTATATTATTGATAGAAGGAACTGTAGGAGGGGCAATGCCATTTATTTTTTTCCAAAGTAAAAGTATGCGGATTTTTCTGCGATCTGATACCTTGGGCCACTCATTTTTGAAATATAAAACTGACATCAGTGTATAAATTGTGCATCCTGTGAGTGACAATTCTCGTTGAGATAATTCTAATTTATAAATATTGAATTTTGCCCAGGAATCCCAAACTCCACATGCATATTGTAAAATAGGTCTAAAAAAACATTTTTACAATTTATTTAAGGAGGATTGTGATCAAATATATTTTTCGTTTCTTAAATGAAATAGTTTTAAAATGGCTTGTTTTAGCATATTGTCGATTCGAAAATTCCACTCTGCATCATTTTGAAAAAGTACCCCCGAAATGTTTATGATAATATGAATTAACTAGAAATGTTTTATGAAATTTAATATTTAATGGATAGAAAATACTTTTGTTTGTAAATATAAGTAGGGATATTTTTTTTCGGGATTAAAATCAATCAACCATTTCTTAATGGAGCTCTCACACTCTGCCGTGTAGGCCTATCGTCCACCTGCCGGCTATTAAAAATAACAAAGTCCAGAACGTTGGGTTTTGAGCAAACTTGTCCCCGGCAACAATTTGTTTTTTAATGGAGCTCTCACACTCTGCCGTGTAGGCCTATCGTCCACCTGCCGGCTATTAAAAATAACAAAGTCCAGAACGTTGGATTTTGAGCAAACTTGTCCCCGGCAACAATTTGTTTTTTAATCTTTTCACTGTTTCGTTGCCATCTTCTGACCGTTCTCACCGGGCGTATACCGGGTGTTGAACGTGCTTCTACGGTCTTCAACGCCCAGATTGACTTTTGTTGAGAATTTTGGCTGTTTCCATACCGGGTCTCGAACGTGTGCACCGGGTTTGTAGCAGCCACCTACCAGTCACTTAGCGTCCCCTCGTCGCTCGCAGCGTCCTGTGAGCGAGTCCCCGTTCATGACACGTTCACAACCCACTTACAACCCGTTGCAGACGGTGGATTTTCTTTGCTCGTTCATCACCGTTCTGTAACTGTTTATGAGCACCGGTCAAAGTTTTAAACATACCCAAAACTTTCGCCGGGTCCCACGCCCTATTAACTTGTTGCCCGCTTTGATAACGAACCACCGTGTGCCCTCGCCGTTCTCCACTGTCTGCAGACATTTTCGCGCACGGTTGCGCACGGTAGGCCTACACGGCAGAGTGTGGGAGTCACATGAGGTATACAAGATATCCAAATCTGAGTTTAAGTTTTGTTCAATGTTGTTGATACATATCAGTTTAAATTAGAGATGTTTCGTCTGCAAATAATCTAGACATGTTTATTAGACCTTCATATATGTCATTAATATAAATAAGAAAAAGTAGGGGACCAAGTACAGAACCTTGTGGGGCCCCGGCATTGAGAAATGTTAAACGCAATGACAGTTTTCAAATATGACTTGTCTTTTTCTATGTGTTATGTTATTGGAAACTAGCGCAAGTAAATCACCTTAATTCCATAATTAGACATTTTATGAAGTAAGCCGATATGGGAAACTTTGTCGAAGGCTTTTTAAATTTCACAAAATATGATTGGTGTACATGTAATTTGTTTGTTATCTAACACGGTACATATGTTATTATACATCTCAATAAGTTGGTGTGGTGTGGAAAAGCCGGGTAGAAATCATGATTGAAATTTAGATATTAAATTATTATTTAATAAAAAGTCTAAAATATGTTGGACCCGTAGAAGACCCACAAGGTTGGAAAGGCGACCCTACTCATTGTCACCCTAAGCTGCCAATCTTACCATGCCACTTGGTTCAATGGCAGACCCTATGATCTAATTTGCACTCCTTGAATCATTAAGCCATCCAATCACCATCTTCAATTGAAGGCTTGTTTTTCGTCTTGGTTCGTTCGTTTGTATCTGGGGTTTAACGTCCACTTCCACCTAGGGAGATATCGTAGACAATATCTCGCCTTTACTACATACATCTTATCTAGCCCTTCAGGTAACACTGCATATTTCGGCACTAAGTTTGATTTGGTATCAACCAAGCATATGATCCAATCAGATTCCTTGGTCGTCGTGAATACCAAGTCTCGCGCTTTCAAGCTAAAATGTATACCTATGATAATCGAGTTCCAAAGTTCGCCCAATGTCAATGTTTCTGTGGAGGTCGCAATGTCACAACCTCTGATTGGATGCTACTGTTGACGTGTCTGCAGATAATATATGTAGCTATAATTTCGGGAATTGCAGCACACTATTGAAGCAACGGTTAGATGTTGTAAAACTCGCAGCCGTTGCTTCAGTCCAGGAACATGGCAACATGCCCAATCACTTGAACTCCTTAAATTCCAATGCATTTTATTTTTATTTAATAAATGAAATATAATAGTATTAGAAATTACAAGTGATGTAAAAGTTTAACATACAAGTGTATAACAGATAAAACAAATATTGCAGCACAACAAAATAACAGCATCTACTGTTTATATTTTGATTTTCAATTTGATTACATTTTTGTCTGGAGTAATCTATCTAAAAATAGATTTCATCCAAATGACAATATCACTGGCTTTAAAGAGAACTGCCAAAATAGTATTCAATACAGCTTTCATAAATTAATGACATTATTTTCATTAAAATACTTGATCAAATTCATAATATAGATCGAATTGAAAGGACAGATATATTATTTATAATATAGATCATATATTATATCAATTATTTATAATATAGATCATAATTATATTAAATTATTTATAATATAGATCATAATTATATTAAATTATTTATTATATAGATCATATATTTTATCAATTATTTATAATATAGATCATATATTTTATCAATTATTTATAATATAGATCATAATTATATTAAATTATTTATAATATAGATCATATATTTTATCAATTATTTATTATGTACTGTAGATCATATATTTTATCAATTTATTTTTAAAATATCAATTTATTTTTAAAATATCAATTTATTTTTAAAATATCAATTTATTTTTAAAATATCAATTTATTTTTAAAATATCAATTTATTTTTAAAATATCAATTTATTTTTAAAGGACGGATATATTAATCATGTATAATATAGATCATAAATGTAGAACAAATTATTAATTATAAACAATTTCCCATATAGAAATTTAACATAAATAGATTACACAAACTAGACAAATAACTTACCTTGAAGATCGAAATGACTTATTTTGAATATAGAAACTGTTTTAACGGTTTCTATATTCAAATATTTAATAAATTGTTAACCTACTTTGAAGATACAAATGGTTAACTGTTAACTTTGAAGATACAAATGGTTAACTGTTAACTTTGAAGATACAAATGGTTAACTGTTAACTTTGAGGATACAAATGATGGTTAACTTCGAAAAAATTGAAAGATGTGGCTTACTTTGAAGATACAAGTGATATACTTTGAAGATACAAAAAGTTAACTTTGAAGTTACAAATGGTTAACTTTGAAGAAAAAAATGATTTACTTTGAAGATACAAACACATAACTACAAAAAGTTAACTTTGAAGATACAAATGACACAAGGAGAATTATATGTAATAGTAATCTTCTATCCACAGTGGATAAATTTCTGTGTCAATCCTGAGAATAACAATATGTCTTATAGGTAGGAACCTCTCATTTTCTTCTAGTTTAAATGAACAAAATGTGCATCATTGTTGTATCATAGTGTATCATTAGGATGGTGTATTTTTACAGAACCAAACAAATAAATCCCTCTATAATAACAATCAAGTCAATGAATAAAAATCCATGATAAAGAAGCATGAAAATAAGGCATCTGTAACAGACATTGTCAGGTTACTTCAGACACAATCTTTCTAGTGCCTGTCATCTTGTCTGGCTCAAATTTCTCTTTTTTGTGTTTTTATTGATATTATTAACCCTTTAGCCCTTAGACCCAACCCTCAGATTGCTCTAGTTAGGGAACCTTAGACCCACCCCTTAGATCGCTCTAGTTAGGGAACCTTAGAACCACCCCTTAGATCACTCTAGTTAGGGAACCTTAGACCCACCCCTTAGATCGCTCTAGTTAGGGAACCTTAGACCTATCCCTGAGATCGCTATAGTTAGGGAACCTTAGACTCACCCCTTAGATCGCTCTAGTTAGGGAACCTTAGACCCACCCCTTAGATCGCTCTAGTTAGGGAACCTTAGACTTATCCCTGAGATCGCTATAGTTAGGGAACCTTAGACTCACCCCTTAGATCGCTCTAGTTAGGGAACCTTAGACCCACCCCTTAGATTGCTCTAGTTAGGGAACCTTAGACCCACCCCTTAGATCGCTCTAGTTAGGGAACCTTAGACTCACTCCTTAGATCGCTCTAGTTAGGGAACCTTAGACTCACCCCTTAGATCGCTCTAGTTAGGGAACCTTAGACTTAACTAGTAAACAGACTGCCTAGTCATGTTCACAGTTCTCGTGACTGCACAAACTAGTAAATACTAAGGTAGTCAATATTTAAATTTACCAAATGCTAAAGGGTTAATACGCAAAATTCAAAATGTAAGGTACCAGTTCAATTTATCAGGTGCAAATAAAGTGATCATTTCAAGGCCCGATATTAAACATATAAACTCTTTTGATTTAATAATTAAATGCATATGAAATGTCGATTGGTTTTGATTTGGTATAAAATAGAGTAAAAAAAACATCTATCACAGTTAAAAATATCACAAGACACAATCAGATATAATTTCATTAATTCTGTAGTTTCGGGATTCTTCCTCCAAGCTTTGTAATAACATCCATCATTTCTGCATTTTCTGAAAAAAAAACAAACAATGAAATGAAATGGGGTTTAACACCCTACTGTTTTTCTCCTGACAAGGCTAACGAAGAAGAGCATATATGACATACAGTGTGCTATGAGTGATCTTTTATGTGCACGCCAATGTGTACACAGGACCTCAGTTTTTCACACTATCCCAACCCACTATGCATTGTCCCTTACTTGGCCCTCTGTTCTGTTCCACTGACAAGCAAAAGTTGGTTGAACTTTCTTGGTAATATACACAACCTCTAGGTTTGCGAGCCAATGTCTTACCCGCCCAAAAATAAGGGGTTTCAAATCCTACTTTTCAGGACCAACCTAATGAAGATGGTCAGGGGGAGCCTAAATGCCTAATTCACAAAAATATCTAAAGAGTAAGACCACTGATGATTTTTAAATATGAAATTAAAATTAAATCTTAGGTTGTTTAAGATAGAAAGAGAGAAATGGGGTTTAATGTCCACTCGACACAAACAAGGTCATTTCCGGACTAACATATGGTTTAATTTTATTTTAATAATTTGCTCATGCGTAGGGGTATTTAGCATTTGGAGGAAACCAGAGTCTGGAGGACCCGGTGAAACTTACGTTGTTTAAGTGGTTGTTGTTCCTGTAATATTTCCTGGTTTCTGGCTGACAGAAAGACGGCATCTTGTATAGCATCTTCTAATACATGACGATATCGTTGTTCAATGGCTGCCTTCTGTTCTTCAAACATCTGTCTATACTGTCGAAATGTCTACAATATAAATAGTTAAAAAAAATATAAATATAAAACACACATTTTTCCTTTTGGTTTTATTTGAACATTTTTGAAATTAAATGGAATAGGGTTTAAAATTCTACTCCAACAGGGTTAATGAAGATGGAACCACGGTTTTCAGTGGGGTATGAGGGGAAATTATGCCTTACAAGAAATCTTGTATGTGAATGCTCTCCCCTGCCAGGTCTTGCACCATTGACAAGGGAGAGAAAGAGAGAAATGGGGTTTCACGTCCACTTGACACAAACTAGGTCATTTCGGGACATATGGTTAAATTCTATTTCAATAATTCACTTGCGCCTAGGGATCTTTAGCGTACAATCAGGAATATTTAACCATGCCAGTTGACTTAATGACAGGCTTTATGATACAGCACCCACGTGCTAACCATTCGTCAGGCAACCCCCGTTGACAAGGGGGAAACCACACTGAAAAATTATGCAGCGGAAGTTCACTGCCAATAAAACCCGGAACCATGATCAGCAAGCCAATGAGGCTCCTAAATATGTCTGACACTTGAAACTGTGAAGGTCCAAATAAAGTGTAGAATAAGGATGATCTGATGCATGACTTTAGTCATTGAAATCTGATCAATCTTTTTAGCACTATAGAGAGAGAGAGAGAGAGAGAGAGAGAGAGAGAGAAAGAGGGAGAGAGAGAGAGAGAGATGGGGTTTAATTTCCACTCGACACAAACTAGGTCATTTCGAGACTAACATACGGTTTTAATTTTATTTCAATAATTTGTTAGTGCGTAGGGGTCTTTAGCAGTGCCAGTGGGAGGAAACCTGAGGCCCCGGAGAGAACCCACAAGGTTGGACAGGCTACTCTACTCCTTGCCACATACAACCGTCTTAACGCTATAAGTATAGGATTCACTTGTAAACTACAATATTGTGAAAGATGAATGTCTAATATAAATATCAGTTCAAAGATGGTCCGATCACATTCAGTATTTACAAAGATATGTGGAAGTGAAATTTCATAGATCAATTTGCTGCTTCGCTATGTAATAAATAAACCTGCTGCCATTTTGTTGGTAGGACCTTTTTAAATCTGATTGAATTCAAGCCAAGAGTAAAGTCTAGTGTTTTGATTTTATGTTCTTATTAAAAAAGATAGTAAGCTGGCACTGCCAGGCAGGATACGCCCACATTTTCGAGAGATGGTTAGAGAACAAGCAAAACCGAAAGTGATTTTTCCTACAATCAAAGGCTATAATTCATTAAATTACAATTTGATATGCGCAAATATCAAAAAAGAATCAAGATCTTTAGGTTATAAACATGCATTTCAACTTTCAACAAAATCGAATCAAAATTGTGACCTATACTGGGTCCACAACCTTGATATACCATATTTTAACACTATTAGAGTACAAACGGCGGCCATTTTGTCTGGCAATTATGGTCCGATTTCCCTGAAATTCAAACTCAACCTTCGGTATGGTGTAACGGTGATAGAGTCAAGCTTTTTTTCAATCGGATAATAATCATAACCTCCAGAGGGACCATAGGCGATTTTTCGGGCCATAATTATTCAGAAAGCTACGATATGATATGCGCAAATAACGAAAGGGACCAAGATCTTTGGGTTATAACCATGCATTTTAAGTTTTATCAAAATTGAATCAAAATTGTGACCTATACTGAGTCCACAACCTTGATATACCTTTTTATAACAGTATTCGCGTACATGCGGCGGCCATTTTGTATGGCAATTTTGTTCCGAATTTTTCTGAAATTCAAACTCAACCATCCTTAGGGTGTAACGGTGATATAATCAAACGATTTTTTAAATCGGATAATAATTGTGACCTCCAGAGGGACCACAAGCAAAACAAAGACGATTTTGCGTATAATCAGGGGCCATAATTCAGGAAGTTACAATCCGATATGCCCAAATATCGAAAGGAACCAAGATCTTTGGGTTATAACCATGCATTTCAAGTTTCATCAAAATCGAATTAAAATTGTGACCTCTACAGGGTCCACAACCTTGATATACCATATCTTAACAGTATTCGCGTACGAATGGCGGCCATTTTGTATGGCAATATTTGGTCCAATTTTACCGAAATTCGAACTCAACCTTTCGTAGAGTGAAACGGTGATATAATCAAACGATTTTTTTAATCGGATAATTATTGTAACCTCCAGAGGGACCACAAGCTAAACAAAGGCGATTTTGCGTATAATCAGGGGCCATAATTCAGGAAGTTACAATCCAATATGCGCAATTATCGAAAGGAACCAAGATCTATGGGTTATAACCATACATTTCAAGTTTCATCAAAATTGAATAAAAATTGTGACCTCTACAGGGTCCAGAACCTTGATATACCATTTTTTAACAGTATTCCCGTACGAACGGCGGCCATTTTGGATGGTAATTTTGGTCCGATTTTTCCGAAATTTGAACTCAACCGTCCTTAAGGTGTAACGGTGATATAATCGAACGGTTTTTCAAATCGGATAATAATTGTGACCTCCAGAGGTACCATGAGCTAAACTAGGTGTTTTTTCGGACAATCAGGGGCCATAATTCAGGACATTACGTTCCGATAGGCGCAAATATCGAAAGGAACCAAGATCTTTGGGATATAAACATGCATGTCAAGTTTCATCAAAATCGGTTCAAAATTGTGACCTCTATAAGGTCCACAAGCTAAAAACGTGATTTTTCGTACAATCAGGGGCCATAATCCATGAAGTTTTGATCCGATTCGTGCCAATATCGAAAGCAGCCGAGATCTTTGGGGGATAAACCTATATTTCAAGTTTCGTCGAAATCGGGTAAGAATTGTGACCTGTAGAGAGTCCACAAACAATTGTGGACGGACGGACGTCCGGACGGACGGACAGGGGCGACGACATAATACGTCCACATGAAAATGTGGGCGTATAAAAAGGACATATTGGAATGGATCATGCATCAGTTACTTTCATAGAGGGAGAATGAAATGTTGTTTAACGTCTACTTAATATAAACATGGTTAATTTGGGACTAACATATGGTTGAAATCCACTCAACATAAACATGGTTATTTTGAGACTAACATATGGTAAGTCGTCCACTCAACATAAACATGGTTATTTTAAGACTAACATATGGTTGTACGTCCACTCAACATAAACATGGTTATTTTGAGACTAACATATGGTTGAACATCCACTCATTTTGAGACCAACATATGGTATAATTTTATTTCAATTAATTTTTGCACATAGGTCGCTGGTTCTGAGCATTAAATATATTTCTAATAGTAGGCTACAAAACGGGTGAAGAAAATTCAATATTTTACCTGATAATGTTGTAATTGTTGAAGTTCCATTTCATCTTGGTGTAGTTGATAAACTTCTTCTAATTCTTTACTTACATGATCTCTTTCTTTCTCTAGACATTGTAACTATAAATAGGTAGAATAATACATTAAAGTTCACTGGAAAAGGTTCATAAATTTTTTAAATACATGTAATGCAAGTAATATGTCAACATATCCTTTTGATAAGTATAACACAAACCCGTATGTCAATATTTATTGCAACAGGTAAATTTCAACATTAGTAATTTCCGCCATTCTCCGTAGTTAGTCAGAACTTTCTGTAAATAAACGTCATTTTAGTCCTTCTGCTCATATTCTAATCTATATTTCTATATGCATGAAGACTAAAATGACGTCATGGATTGCATATTTATGAGCCTTTTCCGGTTACCTTTAATGTAACAAACATACTAAGAAGGTTGATGGGTTTTCCCCGCATGGTTTCCTACTGTCAGTGAAACAGGAGTGAAGGCCTGGCAAGGTACAGTGTCTAGTTGTTCGGAAACGGTGAAAAACCAAGATCATTCTGTGAGTAATTTGGAATGCATGTATAAGAATGGTTGAAGAGTAGGCGGAGGCCATTGATTGGGTAAGAAAAGGATGGTAATCTAGATTGACAACTATATACCTCAACATGGTATAACAGAAATCTGTCCACCAATGAAATGAAATATGCCATACAGTGTGCTATGAGCTTTTAGAATATTAATTCGTTGGTGTGGGGGTGTAGGCTATACAGTGTGCTACAGAATGCCTACTTTTATGTTGAATCATCTGAATGACTAGACAGGCCCTCCGTCCTGTATCACTGACAAGGGAAAACCACGTCTGAAAATCTGGATGATCTTTCTCGGTCAATGCAGAGATCGAACACCTGACCTCCAGACTAGTGAGCCAGCATCATACCCACGTAGCCATCGTGATCCCCGTCCAGCAACGAGCATAAAGGAAATTTGAAATATTTGTCTTACAACTAAGCTTCATTACCTTCAAAGTAACAACAGATTTATCAGCACGAAGTTCGGCCAAATCCATTTCTAACTTTGCACCATCTTCTTTACTGTATGTTTTACCTTCTGCTACCAATAACTAAAAATAAAACACACCAGGAACTATCACGGCTGACACCATAAACAGTTAGTGGAAGGATGTAAAGAAAAATCCATTACATTGTACGTTGACAGGTGACCCTTCTCCTTGCCACATACAAATCTATGATTGAAACTATGCCAGATTTTCTGATTAATAGCACATTCATTATACCACTAGACAATCCAACCCCCTTTAATTTGGCTCCAATTTACATGAATGAATGAATGAATGAAATGGGGTTTAACATCCTACGCTTCTGCACCTAACCTGGGCTTATTAAAGACGGGCATACACCATACAGTGTGCTATGAGGAAAATTTTTACCAGAGCAGCAACTGAATTCCAACTGCCAAGGGATCTTTTACGTGCACACCAATGTGTACACGGGACCTCGGTTTTTCGTCCCATCCAATTTACATGAAAGAAATGTAGGTAAGGAGAGTGTTGGATCGATTATTGTACCTGTATTTCAGCTTTGTCATTATCAATCTCCATTTTACATTTCTCAAGTTCATCTTCTATCAATGTTTTATGTTCTTGTTCCATTCTCTGTCTTTCTTCAAGCTACAGGTAAAAATATAACGTTTGTTTAAATGGAGGACACAGAGAAAACCCATGAGGTTGACTCCATGACAGATCTTAAGATCTAACCCCCCATTTGTAACCCCACTAAAATCATTGGAGATACTCTTTCAAGCACACAAGTTACCAAGATAAATTTAAAATATAAAGTAAAATGATGAATTAAAAGGTAATCTGATCAATTTCATGATATATAACAGAGATCATAATGTTGAATGTTCAACATTCAAGGGGCAACCATACTGGAAATGCAGGGATCGAACACTCAACCTCCTGGCTAGCAAGCCAGCGTCTTACCAACTTATCCACAGAGGTCCCCCTTCAGCAATAAAAATAATGTGATAAAAACCTACTTCAACTTTCTGTCTCAGCTTGGTATTTCCTTTAAGTGCTGTTGTTTGAGCTTTGGCATCCTAAAATAACAAAACAAAAACATGAATATTATTTAATGTAAACACTATTATTGACAACTATTACTGTAGTTTAATACATTAAAGTGGTGTTATGGAAGATAAGATAAAGAGGTGACAGTTCTCACTATAATAGTTAAAAAATAGATAATTTAAAGAGAATATGCTGAAAATTTCAGTCAAATTACTACACTCCGATTCGAGAAAACCGAATTTCAATAACACTGTACATCAATTGTCATTGTTACCATTGTTATGATAATAAACAAAGTCTTGAATATCTGTTTTTACGGTTAATCATTTACAGCCATTCAATTGCAGATTGATTCAAATCTGTTTAAAATTGTACCCATCAGATGGCATCGATAGTTGATGTCATGTTAATAAATGTCTAATTCATAATTTACATAATATTACAGGTCCAAAGAAAGACCTGTAAATATGCATATTTAGCTCAATCGAATGTATGTTTAATAATTGGGACTAATCAATCCACCAATAATTGGTATTAACTTGTTGAACCACCTTAGCTCCTTCATCACTTGGTAATTCAGTAGATAACACATCTTGGAATAAAAAACACCTTCAAAATTTGTCGCTTATCTCTGTGGAGATGCTTTGTCAAGTGATCGATTATTTTATAGTCTTCTTTTCTTAAACTAATCCTTTTGTAGAATTTTGCGATTGGGAAACGTAGCTAGAACAATTTTATAGGACAACAACCATCCTCCGATTATAATATTTATTTCTACCTCTCTTTGTTGTTGTTGTTTTTCTTGTATTGTTTTTAATTGTTGTTTAATTTCTTTTAATTTCTCCGTTTCTTGTTTTAATTTATCTTTAACATCTCGAATACTGTTCACCCGCGACTTGGTTTCAGATTCGCTCTTCTTTCCTAAAACAATAGATGCATGAATGAATTTCGATAAGCTCACACAACATGATTTTTGATTCCCATACAGGCTTTGTTTTGTTTACTGGTTCTTAAAGTTATACCTGCCATTGGCTAATATGGGAAGAGAGAGAGAGAGAGAAATGGGGTTTAACCTCCATTTGACACAAACTAGGTCATTTTGGGACTAATGTATGGTTTTGAATTTTTACTTCAATTATTTGCTTGCTCGTAGGAGTCTTTAGCAGTGGAAGAAAACCCGAGTGCCCGGAGGAAACCCACGAGGTTGAGAAGGCGCTCCTATCTCCATGTCACATACGCTCACACTAGGGCTCGAAACCACAGCCGCAAGCCAGAGGTGACCGGCCAGCTAGGCTATATAATTACCCCCCCCCCCCAATATGGGAAGAAAAGATGGAGCATCATGATTTGGAAGTGTTTGTTAAAGACTCTGAGTAATTTTTAATCCCGTGAAGACTATCATATTGTGAAAGTTAAACAACAAAATGACACCAGTCCAAACAGGGAGTTTATCTCCCTTTGGTATTTTGGTTAAATTTCTTAATTAAATGCTAAATAATTAATCTGAGTAATTAGCATGGATTAAGGCGTGAAATTTTTTATCTTGTCCTAAAAATGCAAACCATGATAAGCAACTATAAGTTATCTAAACAACAAGGCTTGATGTGAGTGTGAACATTTCCATTACTCCCATGCAAAGAATTCAAGTCTATAAATTAAAAGATTTTAGTCTCTGCACCCCCTGGAGTAGAATCCAGTCAAGGATAAAGACCTACCAGTTTCAATAAATTTCGAATAATCTGTAATCTTCTTCTGTAAATCTTCCTTTAGTTCATCAACTATTTTACGTTTGTCCTTGTACTGAATGGTTAACTTTTAAAAAAAAGAAGAGAGTTTACGGTAATTATATGGGGTATCAGTCTGTTTAGACGGCTGTTAGAATCCTGTATTCTAGTACCGAGCAACTATCTTTTATATGAATTCAAAGAAATTCCAACATCCACTTTTCAGGTGAAGTTAGAGACTAGCTTTTTAAGTAGAAATCACCTTCTGCCTGGATAAACTAGTCTATGGCTCAGTAACAAACTCAGGGCGACCTTTGGTTGCACGGATTTTCGTACTATCATCGAACTATCTGCATGTGAACGACAAATAGTTCAACCAGCAGACATGACCAGCAGTACCATGCGATAAAGTGTGGTCGAGATAAATCAAAGATGGCTGAGAAAACTGACACTTGAGAAGATTGGTCTGAAGAATATCATAAATTTGCTGATTGCCTTTGCGTTATTTACACCTTGGTCAGTATTATATAGGGTCCATGTTAACACCTGAAAGTTAGTGAATGGGCATTAATTGGAGTACTGATGTTAACTGTGAGAATTTGACAGATTAGGACCTTCTTTTTCGAATATATATAGGCCCACGACAAAAAGCTGTACGTGTGAAATGATCTTAAGTGGCATAATTCCAATGAAAAATATTCTGATATTGACTAATCCTATTTATAACCTAATTTAATCTTGCTTGCACATCGCAGTATGGAAATTAACTAGTCATTAAAAATACAAAGTAAAAAGGAGACAATATAGCAGGCGGAACAACTGATATGGTCGTGTTGGTCAGGGACATTTTCAATCGAGTGCTGGTTCAGACTGTAGTTGCAACCATAGTCTATATCCGAAGGTCGCCCTGGCTAGACAATTGATATTTTTGTTTTCCAGTAATTAATAGACATTCGGAGGTTTATTGTGGTATTTTACTGTAAAGATCTCTTGACAACGTTTAGAAACAGTATCTAATAGACATGTTTATCATGTCATTAAATGACTAACTGAAGATGATTGCTGTAAAAGAGTTACATAACCCGTATACTTTTTTTTCAATCATTTTGGGGCAGCTAAATATTCTGAGCTAAATCTTCAGACACAGTGTAAGAATGCTATTTCCTCATATCCATGTGTTTGATTGGCATATTTGACATTTTTACTCTCCACAAATTTCACATGTTTTAAGGATCAAAACCTAAATATAGCTTGAGCAACAGACAGTTATGTACACAAAATAAAATGTTGTTGTGTACATGTATATATTGCCTTGTATATTTTCAAATTTTATCATTGCTTGATAATGACTAGAGAAGCCTAGTCGACCCGTCACTCAATTATAAGCAGTATGTATTTCAAAGAATTGTGACCTGTGTACTCCAGTTCAATTACTAAATGCCATTGAAACAAAATAAAATGTGGTTCTTAATTATATGACTACCGTACCTGATCTTTTTCTTTCTGTAAAAGTAGCAATTTTTCTTGTAACTCTAAATTACCTTGTTTCATACTGTCCATAACCCATTCTAATATACCCTGGAATAAAATACATACATCTTAAATAACCTGTCATATAAACAATTCTAATATACCCTGTCATATAAACAATTCTAATACACCCTGTAAGTAATATAAACAATTCTAATATACCCAGAAATATAAACAATTCTAATATACCCTCAAATATAAACAATTCTAATTATAATGTACCCTCAAATATAAACAATTCTAAAATACCCCCAAATATAAATAATTCCAATACACCATCAAATATAAATAATTCCAATACACCATCAAATATAAATAATTCCAATACACCCTCAAATATAAATAACGCATTCTTATTTCATTTTACTTGTCTTCACTGGAAGAGTTGTTAAATAACTTGCATTCTGGCTGATGTGAGTGTTTAGCCAATGAAATGGTCTGTTGTTGAGTTTTTATTGTCTGGTAAGTGGGTATAGAAAACAAAGCAAAGCAATAGTTGTATTTCCGAATACCCACTGTAAACACTGATGCTGATTGGTTAATCCATTAATTGACGTTGTAGGGTCAAAAGCCTATCCTGTGACCCCTGATGCTTCCCCCCAATTACAAATGGTCTGATCTTCATATAGATATGTATTTTAATCAGATTGATCTTCGACATTGTTCAATTCCACACTTACCTTTTTAGCCAGGTTAATTTTTCTATCCTCGTCGTATTTAGCGGACATTCTTTCTCTTTCAGACCAACTCAGTTTTTTAGCCACCTGTAAATCTTGTACAAGGTCCTCCATCTTGGCAACATCATCTCTGTTAGGATTATTAGCAGCCGCAATTTTATCTCGTAATTTACAGATTTCATTTCTTAATTCGTTCACCACATCATTTGTCTCATCCTAGAATTTATCAAAAATATTTTCTATTTTTGGCGAAAAGTGGAATATTTACAAGTTTTAACAGACGGCACCAAGAGAGATAATGAGTGGTCCACTCGACAACACAAACTAGGTCATTTCAGGACTAACATATGGTTTAATTTTAGGGGTCTTTAGCAGTGGGAGGAAATGGAGGACCCGGAGAAAACCCACAAGGTTGGACAGGCGCCCCTAATCCTTGTCACGTACAATAGGGGATTCGAAACCACGCCAGTTGACTCACTCAATGACAGGCTTTATGATACAGCGTGTGCACGCTTACCATTCAGCCATCCATTCACCCCCTGGTGAAGAGCAGAATATTTCCAAATTAAGATGAAACAGCCGGTTCCAAGAGAGATAATGGAGACAGTGTGCGATGAGGGAAATCTTCCCGCGACAGGTGATATTTCCGCCCTGCCCACTATTCATCACATTCAATTTACCAAATACATGGATGGGCCTCTCTTTTTCTAACCTATCCGAATCCTAGACGATTTCGGTTTTGTTTTCTTAATTATATTTTAAATAATCAATTTGAATGCATTTCAGTATGAAATTGATTGTGAAAAATTAGATTCATTCTAAAAATGATAAGGTGCGTGGGAAATGGTTTGGGTTGGGGTGGGGTTATTTAATTATGTATGTAGAAATGTATTAATATTACAGTTTTTAAAGATGGGAGGGGGGTTATATGTTTTATAATGTTACGTATACGTATATATTAATCACAATGCATACTATTTCTATCTGTATATATTTTTTTGGCTATTGCAAACTTTTTGCTTCGTCTATAAAAAAAGGGCAAATTTCAATCAAATCTGAACATCCCTGAAGCACCTGATCTTTCAAATTAACAATACTTTTTTACCATCTAGTAAATACCTCCAAAATGCTAATTTATAAGGCCTTATCATTCTTTCATAATGCGAGAGAGAGAGAAATGGTGTTTAACGCCCACTCTACACAAACTAGGTCATTTCGGGACTAACATATGGTTTAATTTCATTTCAATAATAGGCGTCTTTAGCAGTGGGAGGAAACCGGAGGACCCGGAGAAAACCTACAAGGCTAGACAAGCAAACCCTTCTCCTATTCACGTACAACCAGTTGACTCACTGACAGACTTTATGATACAGCGCACGCTAACCATTAAGCCAACCAACCCCCCCAAATATGGCTACATAGTAGATCTTACCAAATTGAGTTTGACTTTATTTTTAATATTGTGGACCATCTGAGCATATTCTAGCGTTGATAAAGTTTGCTGGTAGTATTTGTCTGGAATGTAAAGAATAATTAACCGATTATGTCAGGCAGACTTGACCTAATAATTCAACGTATGTTACCAAAGTGCACACAGTTAAACTCAACTAAATGAACAAAAAGACACCCTCTGATTTTCTCAGAAACAGGGCAAATAAAATGAAGTCAATGTTTTGCAAGTGGTGAAACAATAAATGTGCACTCATTATAGCTGGTTCATTGGAATGTCTAGCATCAGGGCTCAGATCTAGTATAATAAAACAGAGAGAGAGAGAGAAATTGGGTTTAACGTCCACTAAACACAAACTAGGGACTAACATATAAGTCAATTTTATTTCATTTATTCGCAGTGGGAGGAAACCAGAGGACCCGGAGAAAACACACGAGGTTGGACAGCTAACTTACTCCTTGTCACATGCAACCGAGGAATTGAAACCACGCCAGTTAACTCAATGATAGATCTTAGGATGCCATCCAACCCCCAGCATATACAACATAACATTGACATGATGTTGACTCTCACTTCTGTTAGTCATCCATTTTGTGGTGTATTTTGTTAATATAACAATTTTTCCATAGAAATCAACAATTTTTCCATAGAAAACAACAATTTTTCCCCAAAGCAACCATTTTGCCACAGAAAACAACCATTTTTCCACAGAAAACAACCAATTCTTTGAGAAATACCTCAATTTAACACAATGTAAAAACTATAAAATAAGCATATTAAAAATGTATACTGGAAACTGTAATATGACTTACCTGCTGGTGAAACTGTAGCCAGTAACATAGTTATAGTATTACCAGATAAAACATCCTGAAAAAAAATAGACATTTCACTTGTATGTAGGCTCATAATATTATAATATAAATTCAGAAATTTTTATTTCATTTCAAAGAAATTAAACCAGGCAAGTCTGGTGTGCAGACAGAAACTATCAGTCATAATTTACATCAGCTTAAAGTGATCAATATTACAAAATCATCTTCTAACAAAAAATATATTTAAAGAAATGCAGTTTTCCTAAAGTCAGGTAAAATAGTCATTAACTGACAATATATGTTTAAAGCTGTGATAAATTACCTGAAGGATTCGAGTTATTTTAGATTCTCTATAGGGAACATGGCCGCCCTTTTTCTTGGAGTCACCTAATGCACTGATTACATTCAATAGACCTTGAGTACTGAGAAGATAAGTAAATTATATTATTGATACAGAGAGAGAGAAATGGGGTTTAACGTCCACTCGACACAAACTAGGTCATTTCAGGACTAACATATGTTTTTAAAATTTTTTATTTGCGCGTAGGGGTCTTTAGCAGTAGGAGGAAACCGGAGGACCTGAAGAAAACCCACGAGGTTGGACAGGCGACCCTACTCCTTGCCACGTACAACAAGGGATTCGAAACCACGCCAGTTGACAGGCATTATGATACAGCACGCACGTGCTAACTATTCGGCCATCCAATTAATTTATGATACAGTAGCCAACATGGTCAGATATAACTTTGAACACATCTTAGTAGCTGGATAGAAATGAAAAAGATAAGAAATGAGGTTGAACATCCAACTGTTCTGCTCCTATACTGGGCTAATGAAGACATTCATGCACCTTGCAGTGTGTTATGAGGACAATTTTGCCCAGACAGCGGTGCTAAGACCTGATCTTATTTATATTGAATTCCAACTGTCAAGGGTTCCTTTGTGTGCATGTCAATGTGTACACAGGATCTCAGGTTTTCGTCCCATTTGAAAGTCTTTATGTTGTCTTTTGCCAGACTTTCCGCCCTACATAACTGATAAAACTTCTCGAAGGGATCGAACACAGGACCTCCATGTTAGCGACCCAGCGTCCTACTCACCAAGCCACCATGGCTTCCTATGTGGACAGAGATAAAAACAAAAACAAAAACACAAAGTTATGGAAAACAGCTACTAATATATTTAATCCCCTCATCTCGTCATTGTATATCTTAACCTATTCTGTCACAGACATTTTATCTCGTTGTCATATGGTTTCAGTTATGTTATAAATTGTCTATATATGTGCCTTATATATGTATTGTTATATTACCTGGATGATGTTGAGAGAATACTCTTCGAAACAAAACTAAAATATACTAGTAGCTGTTTTCAATAACTATGTGTTTTTGTTTTTATCTTATCTGATGTATGTAATTTAAGAATAAGTTATAAATAAAAGTGAGAAATTAAAGAGAGAGAGAGAGAGAAATTGGGTTTAATGTCAACTCAACACAAACTAGGTCATTTCAGGACTAACATATGGTTTAATTTATTTTATTTCAATAATTCACTTGCACGTAGGGGTCTTTAGCAGTGGGAGGATACTGGAGAACCCGGATAAAACCCACGAGGTTTGGTAAATAAAGGCATCAAATAAATAGAAACTGTAAATAAAATAATGAATGAAATGAATGAAATGGGGTTTAACGTCCTACGCTTAAGCACCGTACCTGGGCTAATTGAGGGAAATTTTGCCCGGGCAGCGGCGCTACGGCCTACTCTTATATCGAATTCCAACTGCCAAGGGATCTTTTACGTGCACTCCAATTTGTACACGGGACCTCGGTTTTTCGTCCCATCCGAACGACTAGGCAACTGTCCTTGTCAGGCCCTCCTTCTGCATCACTGACAAGGGGAAATCACGCCGGAAAATCGAGATGAACTTTCTCGGCCAATGCAGGGATCGAACACTCAACCTCCAGGCTAGCGAACCAGCGCCTTATCCACTTAGCCACCGTGATCCCCCTGTAAATAAAATAACTTACCCAACCACAACGTTTGGATCTGTACTACTAGCCCCTGATTCACAACCTGTAAATAGAGGCATAACTCATGAAGGTTACTAATACGAATGAATGAGAGCGAGAGAATGGGGTTTAACATCCACTCGACATAAACTAGGTCATTTCGGGACTAACATATGGTTTAATTTTATTTCAATAATTTGCTTGCGCAACCGGAGAAAACACACGAGTTGGACAGGTGACCCTACTCGTCACATACACCCGGGGATTCGTAACCAGCAAGTTGACTTAATGACAGGCTTTATGAGACAGCACGCACAGGCTAACCATTCGGCCATCATCCCCCCCCCCCTATGAATGAATAAGACATTAAATTAATGTACCTGCTAAATCAGCCAATATGATAGATGATCTAACACCAACTTTACTTGATTGTCTTTCTTTCTGTTCAATATTTATACTAAATACAGCATGTGCTCTAATAAATAATAAATATAAACCATTATAATAAATAATAAAATATAAACCATTATAATAAAAAATAAATATAAACCATTATAATAAATAATAAATGTAAACCATTATAATAAAAAATAAATATAAACCATTATAATAAAAAATAAATATAAACCATTATAATAAATAATAAATATAAACCATTATAATAAATATAACCTAAGAAAAAAACCTCTTTATAAACTACAAATCTTGAAATGTAAAATTTGGGAAAGTCAAATAATTCCATGACCCTTTAAAAAAATGAAAAAATATAATAATCCCCCAAATTTAACCATCCTCTCCATCATAGGTGACCCATTTAAGGTCTTTTTTCTGGCTTCAAAAGTTATATGAAATATTATCTAGGCCATTATTCACATGTCAAGCCAATAATCAACTCTCTAGATCATCGAGTTTGAAACATTCAACAATAAAAAGGATAAAGGTTGTCAAGTACCGCTGCTACGATAATAAACGTTCTTCGCTACATGTTCAATCATAACTTTGCCCAGAATAAAGTTTTTTGAATGAAATTTTCAATATATTCATTTTCCATTATCTATTTTTAAACTATTAAAAGAAGAAGAAACAGCTCTAAATTTTACTTAATGCATCTTTAACAAAACCACAAGATTTATATGGGTTAACACATAAAAGAAGTAAATCTGTACCTTGTTCTATGTGCCTTCATATCACTGGCTCCCATTTTTCTAGCTCTAGTTCCTTGATTAAAATACATCTTTATTTCATCCTGATTGTGACAAACCATTTCAGCTAAACCATCAACATATCTAAAAGATGTCCGAAAATAATCCAAAAACATTTATGGACATATTAAAATTCAGAGCTTTATTCTAAAGTCTCAAGGGTTTAACGCTCATTTGACATAAACTAGATCATTTTAGGATTAACATATTGTTCAATTTTATTTCAAAAATTTGCTTGCAAGTAGGGGGAGGGCGGAGGAACCGGAGAAAACCCACAAGGTTGGGACAGGCGAGCTTACTCCTTGTCATGTTCAAGCGGGAATTGACAACAAACCTTGTGATTTCATGTGCATGCCTCAAACCCCTAATCCACCCACCCCCCTCCTTGTTCATACAAGAGAGAGAGAGAGAAATGGGGTTTAACGTCCACTCAACACAACAAGGTCATTTCGGGACTAACATATGGTTTAATTTTATTTCAATGAGCCTAGGGGTCTTTAGCAATGGGAGGAAACCGGAGTGCCCGGAGGAAACCCACGAGGTTGAGAAGGCGCCCCTATCTCCATGCCACATACGCTCACACCAGGGCTCGAAACCACAGCCGCAAGCCAGAGGTGGCCGGCCAGCTAGAGGTCGAAGCGCGACACTTTGTTCATACAAGCCAGGCCAGTCCACACGAATGTTTTTAATATGAGTCAGACTTAAATCAAAATTATATAAATATATAACATATTTTACATTTGTGATATATGTGAAAAATCTGACTTCCCGAGTCTTTAATCTACAATGCATAATATTTATACGGTTACAACGCAGCGTTAATATCAGGAAATTCTAGGAATCTTTCTGGTGTAAAACCAATGTGTGCAATGCACCCCGAATACACACACCAAACCATTGAAAACAACTACTTTAGTTTCACCTAAACTAACTGAAGATATAGGAGTGTGTGAGTTAGCTGTATTTTACATCCGTTTCCACCGAGGTGATATCGCAAAAAACAAGATATAGATCTCTTACTCCCCCAGATATACGATCCCTTGAGCTGCGATTACCCGATTAGCCGTGACCATGTCAGTCATGCAACAACTCTGTATTTCTGGCAGCACTTTTCTACAATTCCTTACAATCACAGGTGGTTTGTTTCCTATCTTGTGGAGAATTCTATCTGAATTAGTTTCTTCAATTCAGCATATTATAATGAACTGTACTCACATGCCCTTATATGGATGTTGTTTGATTGTCATTTCATCACTGTGTGGATTCAATAGATCAGTCATAGTCTCATCTAAAACCTGAAAAATTGGAATGACAGTTATGAATTTTTCCGTTTCGTATTTTATAGTTAAAAATTACTTTTTACCGGTACTTGTCTTTACAACACTAGGGTCTGGAAGATTTGTAAAATAACTCGTTTACGGGATAATGTGATTAGCCAATGAAGCAGTCGGTTATTAGTATTATTATTATTATTATTTAATACATTTATATAGCGCATTTTTCACCAAAGTGTTAAGATGCGCTTAACAATAACAAAGGAAAAATACAATTTATAATAAAAAAGAAGTTCCTAAAAATACAATTTATAATAAAAAAGAAGTTCCTAAAAATACAATTTATAATAAAATGAAGTTCCTAAAAATACAATTTATAATAAAAAAGAAGTTCCTAAAATTACAATTTATAATAAAAAAGAAGTTCCTAAAAATACAATTTATAATAAAAAAGAAGTTCTAATAAACAGTTCCTAAAAAATAAAAAGTTAAAAGACAACGTAAAAATGATATAATGTGTAAAATAAGTAAAAAGTGTGTTTAAATAAATGAGTTTTCAAGTGCGATTTATTGTGAGTTTTTAGCGTGAGGTGCACATGGTTATTCAAATGTCTGACATCATAGGGTCGAAAGACAATTGTATGACCCCTAACGAGACCTTTCACTACAACTAGTTAGATCTTCATGTGGTAGAGGCCATCAACAGTATAAAAAATAAAACGAACTATAGATCTGTATTTTAACCAGATTGCTCATTTCAAACATGATTCACCATAACTAAATTTACATAGAATAAAATTAGACATTCAGAAAACGTAAACTTAAAGGACAATATTGGTGCCAGTCATTATCACATATATTAGTAAGCAGAAATTCGCCCATATATCTGTTATCATGCGTCACTTCAGCCAGTTATATAGAGAGATAACCTGTGTTTTCCTTTGGCGTTCTTCACCTCCGATTGTTGAAGCATTGTGATACAATAATATTTGGAATGTGATAAACCAGTTCTATCACATATGTGATAATGACAGGCACCTATTTGTCCTTTAAAACATTGTGAATGAATCAATTAAATTTCTGATCTTCTGTGTGAAGAATGAAAAAACTGGAGTGTCTCGGAACTTACTTCTAAATATGAGACAGTAACAAAAAATTCTTTGTTTGATTTTTGCCCAATTTGATGATACATGTTATCAAGTAACTGAAAATAGACAATAACAATATAAGTAAATAGAAGATATTTCATTTCATGGTAAAAATATAAAGACATTTAATGCTTTTGTTAAAGTATAAATATATTCAATGTCTTGGTAAAAATACTTATTCCTCTTTAATTTTTTAAAATATATATTATATAAATTATCAACAGAGGAAAAGAAAAAAAGGATTTAACGTCCACTCAACACAAAATAGGTTATCTCGGAACTAACATATGTTATAATCTTATTTCAACAATTAGCAGGCACGTAGGGGCCTTCCTTAAGCAGTGTTGGGAAACCAGAGGACCAGGAGAAAACCCACGAGGCTAGACAGGCAACCCTGATCCTAGCAATGTACCAGTGTGCGATCTATTTATCAATCAGCAATATTTTGTTTTCGTATGTTTAGCAGCAGAATTTGAAAAGTTTTATACCTGTGGAATAATTCCAGGATCTTGACTATTACCAACCATCAAGTAGCTCTTCCCGGCTCCAGTCTTAAAGAAAAAGAAAGAATTCTATTTCTATATGTCTTATAAGGATTATTTAATAAAAAAATTTACTATCAAATTTCAGACAGAATCTAATCTTATTCCTTACATTGTAAAATGCTTGCTTGTCCCTTATATTTATTCAATGTGCACCTGTACAAAGGATGGAGTACATCAACTATGGACATATCAGGTTTCTCATATTCTGGTCTACAGAAGATCATTCAAATATAATATTGTCAAAGTTAAATATCTAAAACGTAGAGAGAGAAATAGGGTTGAATGTCCACTCGACACAAACTAGGTCATTTCGTAACTAACACATGGTTGAATTTTATTTCAATAATTTGCTTGCACGTAGAGGTCTTTAGTATTGGGAGGAAACCAAAGGACCCAGAGAAAACCCACGATGTTGGACAGGTGACCCTACTCCTTGTCACGTACAAACCACGTCAGTTGACTGAATGACAGGCCTTATGATACAACGTGCACATGCTAAACATTCGGCCATCCAACCCTCCAGGACTTGACTCACTTATCCACGTCAAGTTAGCTCCTTTTTTTCAATATGAAGATATTGATGTACGAGAAATGTTATACTTACAGCACCAAAACCTAGTAGAGCTACATTATACCCTTCTAATGCTCGATGTAATAAAGCATCACACTTGTCTTTATATACCACAGACTGGAATAATTCAACATAGTTCATATCATAATCTTTGAGAGACATTTAGTAACTGGGTAGAGCAATAAACTATAACACATACATGTATACTTCAAGAAAAACAGCTATTTATCTTTTTTGGTTATGTTTCAAAGAGTTTTCTCTGAACGTTGTCAAGCTAATACAGTAATACAAAGAATGTGAGGACAATTTATACAAAAAACTTTAACAATAATTCAACATAGTTCATATTGTAGGGATCAGGACAAGAAGAAGATTGAATTGTCATGGCAGAGTTTGAACCATCACTAGTCAAAATAATAAATCAGATCAATCCAATTCAATACTTTAATCTAGTGTTACCTGAGGAAGACAGAGAGAGAGAAAGAGAGAGAGAGAGAGAGAGTTTAACCTCCACTTCGGGATTAATGTATTAATGGTTCAGTTTTATTTCTTTAATTTTCTTGCACGTAGGAATCTTCAGCAGTGGCATGAAACCAGAGAATTCGGAGAAAACCCACGAAGTTGGACAGACAGGCAACCTTACTCCTTGTAAAACACAAGTTTGGAATCAAAACTACACCACTTGATTCAACGACAGACTTTATTATGCAGCATGCAAACACTAACGTCCCACCCCCCCATCGTTCGCAAACAAAGAGAAAGCTAACTCACATTATTGGTCTCAGGTCCAAACACACCATCCAGTCCATAGCTACTTTCCTGAAACAACAATTTTTGGGGATTAGTTTGGAGCTAGGAATGACAGATTCTGTATATATTTCATAGATACGGTGTACATGACCATTCAAACTTCAAATACGTATGTTACATTTAAATCTTAATTAATGACAAAAAACACAGTGCTACCGTATTAATCAATCTTCTGTCAGAAAGCAAAGAATAAAAAAACATTGATTACCTTTCCTGCTGCATCTACAATAAATTTACCTGCTGTCAATTTGACAACCGATTTACAGCCCTTGTCAATTTCATCCTGGGTTAAAGGTCGACATCGAGCAATACTCTTTACATTAACTGTTTCTGAAGGCTGAAATAAGAAGATATCCTGACATTAGTAGACCAGATTAATGTTAGTACAACACAATATCAAAGTACAAGTAAGAAGACACCACTATTTTCAACATGTCTATGCCTGCCCCTTGAATTCAAATTTGTGTAATGAAATGTGGTTTAAAATCATACTTTTCTGCAGCCATGGACTAATGAGAGAGAGAGAGAGAGACAGAGAGAGAGAGAGAATTGGGGTTAAACCTCCACTCAACATAACAAGACATTTCGGGACTAACATGTGTTTTTTAAATTTTATTTTAATAATTCGCTTGTGCGTATGAGTCTTTAGTTGTGGGTGGAAACCTGAGTGCCCAGAGGAAAACCCACGAGGTTGAGAAGGCGCCCCTATCTCTATGCCAAATACGCTCACACTGGGGCTTGAAACCAAAGGATCCTGCACAAATATCTGAAGCTCGTTGCAGTTTTCAATTTCCACATGTATCTTGCGTTTATTCCACAAATAAAGACGCTATTCCCGAGAACCTGGGGCTAGGCTAGCAATGTGTACACACATACCAAATAATTACCGAGTCATGCATATAACGGAAAAGTGGAATTCCTTAAATGAGTTATATATATTAAACCCCGTTCAGCAAATTTAACAATCACTAGCTGAGAAATGAAATAGGGTTTAATGTTTGACTGGGCAAATCACTATGCTAATAGTAACAGCTTTATATTTTAAGCTGAAACTTACATGTCATAAGCTATTTCTTAGGCATATAGTCTTTATTTGTAGCGTTTAGTTTGATTATATTGAGAGGAAATTTCAGTGCAGATAAAGAAAAAGACATACATAAAAAAAAAACATTGGCCATTGCCATCAGTTAAAAATTAGTTATTTCTCTGTTTTATATTGAGGGGTTCAATATTGAAGGCAACATTTGTCCTGGAAAATGCTATAAATGGCATAGCAGCGTCAGATAATAGAGGGTTTAATATAGGCTATGCCTGTTCCCCAATCCCTATTCAGATACAAAAATATTGCTTATAAAAAAAATACAGGTAGATCTACTACTAGTTTATTCAACCGATCACAACGGTTTTTATAATATTCCAGAGTCATTGTTTTATGATGGCTATTCCAACTGGCTTAGTTTTGCCAATAGATTTATCAGGTTTGCCAGAGCACAGGATTGGTCCGACCAGGAATGTAGGGAACAGTTGTTCTTTTGTTTAAAGGGATATGCGGTCAATGTTTTTAGAATTGTCCTTTAACGCCATGGCAATTTAACAATTTTTGAACTTCTGACAAAACTCGAGAAATGTTTTAGTGGTGTAGACATGTCTCGAGCCGCAAACCCATTTCACAATTCATCATCACCGGTCCAAATAACTAGTTGTCGTCGTTATGATAATGTACTGGCAGCAACCGAAATCCGAGCCGAAACTTATGAATCGCAGAAAATGACTTCGTCCAAAGTAGAGCAGCGCTGGGACAGGATAGATCGTGCGTGTTCTCACATCATCCAAAAAGTGGACAAATTAAATGAACAGTGCCGTCAACTGACTGATATTTGTAGGCCTATTTCCCCAGAAAGAACTTATCGGCCACGTCCAATAATCCCAAATGCGGAAACACCAGTCTTGAACGTTAGTCCGGAGAAATTAACATGCGACCTTGTCCATGAACGTTCTGCAATGGACGAATTAAAACTTGAATGCAACAAGCCTTGTATTCCAAGTTTGTCCAGTGTTTCAGCGGTCCGAAGATAAAACTTCGACTACAAACGGGTCGGATAAACGCGGGACGATTGCCAGTTTTGAAACCGCTAAGGCATCGAACGGTTTCACTAACACCGATTTATACGGTGATGTAACAAATATCTCCACCCCAAGGGGTGATCAAAGGTCCTGGATACCGTTGCAACCGGTGTCATTCCAAGAATCGATTCCGCGAGTTCTGAGCAAACCTGCGCATTAGTTTCGAAGTGTTTCGGCAGTAAACAATTAGATTATATCAGTCAGTCTGATTTAAAAGCTTCAAGTCAACAAGTATCGACTCTGTTAAATACTGGAAGGCAGATGACAAAACTTTCCGAGCATAACGGTCAAGAGTTAAAAGAGAAAATATAAGAAGTTAAAGAGGTTCCCGAGTTTAATGCGTTTGAAAATTCAGTTATGAACTGGTTGCATTCAATAAAAAATAGTCTAACGCGACTATTCCACGGTCTATCAACTTTAGTTGTTACGCAATTTACCGCCGAGGAATATTCCATTTCCGATAGTTTCTTTGAGCAACAAAAAGAAAAGCCTCCTAGACTTAAGTGTGTGGAGTTAAATAGATCTACCATAGATAAATGGTTCAACGTTCCTGCGTATGATTTGGCTGGAGCCGTAAATTTGGATAAGCGGGTATTTCAAGAAATTAATTTGTTTATAGTACTAGTAGAACTAATTAAACTGTGTGTCAAATTCATCAAAAAATGAATTGTTATTGACCCTTCACGTTCCGGTAAATATGGCGAACACAGATTTATGTATTGATAATTCGCGTATTATCGACGGTGTCTTTGATGCGTGTCGTGAATCAGAAGTAACAAATAGTCATTTAGCTGTCCTAGAGCAGATATTAGCCTTACCGTTATTTATCTCACGGTGTAACATTCAATCTTTCCTTCGAAATAAAGGAACAAAATTTAAAGTGAAAATGTCTTCAACATTACAATGTTGAATATTTACCTGTCATTCAATGCCTACGGTGACTTTGATGTAACCGCTAGCTGGGTGTATGTAGAATATTTTCGGTGAAATTATAACCGATTTGTTCTTGACTGGTGTGTGAATGATACGTTGTACCTTTATACCGTTACTAGTGTGATTGAAAGTGTGAGTGTGAAGAGTAGGAATTTATTTTTCAGAATTAGGAACCAATCCTTTCAAATTAAGACGGGGAAGTGTGTTGTGATTTTGCCCTGTATGATACAGCTGTCCGTCAGGTTGACCGGGACTACTTCCACCTAACCATGGAGTCCCGTGCTACCAGCGGGAATTAACCATATATATTGCTGCTATGCCGTCGACTCGGCTCAGATAATGTTTAGACTTCAAATAGGTAACTTGTTATAGTATACGCGGACAGCCTTAGACTAAGTTAGACCTAGAACTCCAAGTGGGACTTGGTATCGACATATAATATAAGTATATTTCATATATAAATAACCACTCGATCACCATAGTAATATATCAAAATGGTCTGAAGAGGTTCAAGAGATATGAAAACGTTAATCATAAACATGTGTTTATTTCTTTTTTCAATGTAATTTTATTTATATACTATACTATATATAGTGTTGGGTGTACGATTATCTGCTTCATTTTCATGGGGATCCCGTGGCTAAGTGGGTGAGGTGTTGGCTTGCTTGCCTGGAGGTCGGGTGTTCGATCCCTGCATTGGCCGAGAAAATTCATCTCGATTTTCCGGCGTTGTTTCCCCTGAAGTCACTGATGCAGACGGAGGGCCTGACAAGGACGGCTGCCTAGTCGTTCGGATGGGACAAAAAGTGAGGTCCTGTGTACACATTGGTGTGCACATAAATAAAAGATCCCTTGGCAGTTGGAATTCAGTTGCTGCCCGGGCCCTCATAGCACACTGTATTGAGTATGCCTGTCTTTAATTAGCCCAGATTAGGTGCAGAAGTGTAGGACATTAAACCCCATTTCATTCATTCATTCCTTCAATTTCTAAAGTCAGTTTTATTGTGACTTTTTGAACTTTGACTCCAGTTGGAGTAGCATCATCATTTCATTCACTTGATTCATTGTGTGTAGGCCTACTACTACACAAATTACTATACTGTTCGACACAAAAATATCCAGGATATGTGATAAATTAAAAAATACAAATATACAGAATATGAAAATACAAACCATTTTGAAGTTGAATTTTTATCACTAAAAAAAATATATATTTTTTCCTTGACGATTGTGTAAACACACAATTTCCGATGACGTAGGGGGAGAAATCATTTCAAACTTATTTAGCATATAAATATTTGCAGGTGTTTGTTTTCCAAATAGTAAATGATACTATGATTTAAATAACACTTCTATTTATAAACATAACAAGGCAGAAAACATGATTATTAAAGTGGTGTATTTATTAGTTACAGAACAAATAAAAAAGAGTAACAGAGAGTACTCCAAACAAAGTACTCTTTTGTATTTGAAATTAAATTGGTCCTACAGGTACCCGAGTCCTTGTTATCCAGACATACAAATACAATGCACTTCTAATAAAAGGACCTCTTAATCGAATGTTTTGTTGACAAAAAGAATCCACAGACAGAGAGAGAACAAGCGGGAAATGGATCTTCGTCCTTTGTGTAAATATGGCGAAAAGTGTTATCGTCAAAACCAACAACACCAAAAACAATACAAACATCCAAAATCGAAAAGAAAACGTGACGATGAAGTACGATTTTAAATTTTAACAGGAATATTTTGAGTTGTCAAAAACAGGTTCTTACAAGCATGCCCCCCTAATTTATAAGCCATAAACCAGAATGGCCCAAAATTTGAGTCATAACGGCCAAAACTTTTGACCACGACCAGGTTTTTTGGACGTATATGAAGCATGATGGTTAGTAAGTAACGAACACATGATCATATAACATGTACATGTAGCAAAATAATACTGCTTTGCTGGCTTACATGTATGTAATAATAAAGGCCTTAAAGGATCAATCCCGATAATGTTTTTGAGAATAAAACTCTCTAATTTTGTGTTAAAATCCATTAAGGTCCCCTACCTTAGGATCGAGCAACTACTGTTTGATTCATCCTAAATTTTAAACGGATTTTGTCGATTATGAACATACTACTGAATAATTGTTATTAAAATCTTACCTGTGTGTTTGTAATGAACTCCCGTTAAATAAAATTCATCGCACAACTAATTATCACAACAATGAACACAAGTTCTCTCGTGAAAAAGTAGACTATTTACTTGTAATTTCGACAGAGTAGAAATGTCAACAATGTCTCGTCACGTGTTGGACGAATCCAAACTACCTGGTTAACATTGACAGGTAGTTTGACAGCCACGTGCTGTAATCAAAACATACCGCGATCATTCTGTTCAGGTGCGTTTGAGCGACGAAAAATATCAATTGAAGGCAAATACATAGGAGATCTATATGGAAACCATTGATCGTCAGTCTATCAAATTTTATTCGCAATGATCAATTATCATTGATTGGACGGATATTCTTAAAAATATGGTCATATATAAACTACAAATATATACTATTTTCTTTATGTTATAAATAATTTAACAAGGAACATGAGGCTAACCTCCGACATCTCTGAGTGTATTTTTAATTTGATCGCATTCTCTCGATCGAATAATAACCGCTTCCGTAATATCAAGCGTGTTGCCGCTGCACTCAAAGTGCCTATTAGCTGGGTATATAATGCCACTAAGCCCGTAAGACCCCGTAAGAAGCGGAATACTAATTCCCGATTCGACAGTTTCGACCGAAGTGTGATCAGGGAAACTATCCATAGTTGTTTTTGTCGCCTGCGTATTCAAAGAAACATATCCCATCCGAGCCACTATAATCAAATAATCAAAACAAAATATTTCAAAAGGTAAAGCTTTAAAATTTGTAGAGATTTTACTAGAGTAGAAGATGTAAAAGTAAAAGACGGTAACAAAATACAGGAATACGGGGAGTTATTTGCGAACGCTCAAACTCAAAGCCAATTGTCGTAAAGGTACTTATTGTCGTAAAAGTATCCAGAGGCGTTTCGATTTTCTATGCTGACACCCCTAAATACGAAATGAAATATACCACAAAGTGACGTAACCAGCTTCCATATTGGATTGGTGTTTGTCTTTGCTAAGTTTTTATTTCAATTTTTCACGAGAGAACTTGTGTTCATAGTTGTGATAATTAGTTGTGCGATCGATTTTATCTAACGGGAGTTCATTACAAACACACAGGTAAGATTCTAAAAACAATTATTCAGTAGTTTGTTCATAATCGACAAAATCTGTTTAAAACTTAGGATAAATCAAACAGTAACTCAATATATGTGATACGTTTTCAAACAACTTAAACCCACATTCTTCATCTTGAAATGGAGTCCGGTGTCCCAAACTGTATTATGCGGTAATTTTTATAAAACCAGAGTTTTATTTTATAAAAATAATGTGTCGGTGTATTTACCTTTTGTTATCAAGTACAGCACATGGACCATTCACCGTGTAAACCTCTAAAGGAACGTGAATCGATTATCGGGTCACCCAACGAAAGAATTGATCGGAAATCTTAAAAGGGTTACGTGTCCGGAAGCAGTTTTAACGCTCACGCCCAAACGACTCAATATTTTGAGCTGAAATTATGAGTCAGAGTATATGCACCAGTCTTCTATATTTTGGCGTTTAAATTTTATAAATACTCTGACTTTTATTTTTGAGGCTCTGTTCTATTCGGGACAGTCCCTTTAACCTAAACCATAACATCCAAAAGTGTTTTTTTTTCAGTAACGTGAAGTGTAATGTACCTCTACCAGTTCCCATGTTATGTTCAGAGGGACAACCCGATCAAATTCAGTTTATGTTATTGTGGGGCATGGTTATATAGTGTGTGCACGTTGCATTAGGTCTGTCATTGACGACTGAGTTATCTGGCATGGTTTCGTTTCCCCGGTTGTCCGTGACCAGGAGTAGGGTCGTCTGTCCAACCCCGTGGGTTTTCATTGCATCCTTTGGTTTCCTTCCACTGCTAAAGACCCCTACCGTTACGCACATGTGAATTATTGAAATAAAGTGTTAAGTTTGTGTCGAGTGGGCGTTAAATTTTTTTCTCTCTCAAATTTATGTTTGGCTATTGTACCATCATTGAAATAATCTATCAAATTTTGATTTTGAGGGTTTGGACAACGTAGCAGTAGCCTCCTGTTACATTATTTGTAATATTTTATAGGAGGATGAGGAATTAGTGAAGAAGAATAAAATAGATGATGAAGCTGTAGATTTGACGGAGAGCAGAAATTCAGATGATGAAGATATTAAAGAGAATGTGGAATCTGGATCATCAAAAGCTGATTCTGAGAAAGAAGAAGAAAAAGAAGCGGACAGTCCTTCTGGTATAGATCATTTAAAGATACATTAAGAAAGAGTTGGCCATTCTTGTTATAATAGTTCGAAAATAGATAATATAAAATTAATAATTTGAAAATTTCATTCAAATTACTCTGTTGTGAGCGAAGATGGCAGACGTAGAAGTAGAAGATTTGACAAGACGTGTGCGATCATTGCTCCTCCATTTTTAAATTAATCAAGATATGGCTGAACCATTTCCAATCTATTTAGAATTAGAGAAGTCCGATGTCATCGAGAGTTGATTATGGTCTGGATCAGTTAATAATGTTTAATTATTAATTTACATAGCATTTCAGGCCTAAAGAAAGGCCTACAATAGGCTGATTTAGCTCTTGTCAAAGTATTTGACAGTTAATAAAACCATAAATAAAACTTAATATTAGTAAACAAAGCATCTTCCTCTTAATCTAAATTAATATCTAATCTTGTTATATAGCTTGCCCTACATAATACAACAAATTTCAACAGATAAAGAGATTTTGTTCATTTAGTTATCCTTTTTTAGACCTAAATTATACAGGTTTTGCTCCTGTAAGTAAAGTGGTTTTACAACTTTTAAGTCAGAGACAAGTACAGAAAGACTATGTCTCTCTGTATCAATAGCAATGAGGTAGATCACAGGGTTCATCATTCATAAACGTAACACATTTATAAACTTTGCTGTCAAATTGTTTTTAGATGGCTGAGATTTTAATTAAAGGGACTATCCCGATTTGAGCAGGGTCTCAAAAATAAAAATCTGTGTATGTATGAAATTTAAACGCCGAAATATATAGGAGCGGTGTATTTACCTTGTCTTAAAATTTCAGCTCAAAATATTGAGACGTTTGGACATGGACGTCAAAACTGCTTATCCAGACACGTAACCCTTTTAAGATTTCAGAATATTTATATTGTTGGGTGACCTGATAATCAACCCCCGTTCCTATAGAAGTCTATACAGTTGATGACCCATGGGTAAACTTTACCTACACATTATTATTTATAAAATAAAGTCTTGTTTTATCCAGACACCGCATAATGCAGCTTAGGACACCAGACTCCATTTCCAGATGAAGACTGGCGGGTTTAAATTGATTGAAAACGTATTACATATATTGAGTTAGTTTCTCGACCCTTAGGTAGAGTATTTTAAGAGTTTTTAACACAAAATTAAGCAGTTTTATTCCTCAAAATATTATCGGGATTGACCCTTTAAACTTGTTGTATTTTAGCAGAAAGAGAAGAATCAGAGCCAGTTGATGAAGCTGATGACTCAGAAGCACCACTATCACCAGAAGATATTAAAGAAAATGTTAAACAGAAATATTTATCAGAATTCGCAGAAGATTTCTATCAAATGTGGGAATTTTGTAAGAAGGAGAATCCTGGAAATCCAGAAGGTAAAAATAAAATAAGAAATTAGATATTTCATTTATTGATAGTCCATAAATGGTTACCCTTATTTTTAATTCATATTTCAATATGTTGGGTTCTGTTGCAAAGCTTCATGCCATGTCCTATGCTCATATCTGAAAGCTCTATGGCTAACTGGGTAGGACGCTGGCTTGCTAGCCTGGAGGTCGGGTGTTTAATCCCTGCATTGGCAGAGAAAGTTCATCCAGGTTTTCCGGCGTGGTTTCCCATTTTCAGTGAAGCAGGACGAAGGGCCTGACAAGGACAGCTTTCAGTTGTTCGGATCGGATGAAAATAACGAGGTCCTGTGGCAGTTGGAATTCGATATTAGAGTAGGCCGAAGCATCGGTGTCCAGAAAAAAAATTCCCTTATAGCTCACTGTATGGCGTATGCCTGTCTTCATTAGCCCAGGTTAGGGGCAGTACAGTAGGACGTTAAACCCCATTTCATTTCACTTTTGAAAGATATACCAACTTTCAGTTTCCCTGCACACTGGACTATCATGTCTATATATGTGACTGAGTTACAGAATTAAAAGTAAGTGAATGGGGACTGCACTAAATAAGTGTTTGTTGTGATTACCAATGCATTGATACTGTTGAATCAAGCGATACTATATTGTTACATATTTAAACCCACATTTATTTACAGTATAATGTGAATTCTGGGACTGCTCCTTCAAATATTTTCCCTTTTTTTGGTTTCAGTGACATTTAAATCAACATTAGGCTTTACCTTAGTGGGACCCTTTGATATTTTGGCTGGGAAACATAAAGGTGTAAAGATGAACAGTCGTGGAAAAAGACCAAATTATTTATTACATTGGAGATATTATTATGATCCACCAGAGTTTACTACTATTATTAACGGAGATAGAGAATCCCAGTTTCACTTGGGTTATTATAGGTGAGTACTAGTGTATTTTTAACGGAGATTCCCAGTCCTCCGTTTCCTCCCACTGCTACGCTACGCTCAAGCAAATCATTGAAATAAAATGAAACCATATGTTAACCCCGAGATGACCCAGTTTGTGTCGAGAGGACGTTAAACCCCATTTTTCTCTCTTAAGTTAAGTGGTTTTTATCCCACACTTTTATGTGATAAAAAGTGAGTACCACTGTGTATTTGACCGATGGACAAGGTTTATTCGCGTATACCCCCCCCCCCCCTCAAAAAAAAATTTCTATTAAATATCCAAATAAAGTGGACTATGATTTATGTTTTTTCAGAGATGACCCAGCAGAAATGCCAGCTTTTGTAGCAGCTAATTCAGCTAAAGAAAATGGTAACATAGTATTTCGAGGACAGAATTTGTTTGCTTCATTAAAGTTAGTAAATTGCAACTATAACTTGAAAATCATGCCAAAACTTTAAACAACATTTGTGCAAGTTCTGCATTTCAACAAAGCCTTCATTGCACGGTGATTACCTTTCAAAACATGTCTTGTCAGTTTGATGGGATGAAGTACTTAGGTCCATCATTGGAATTTATTGAAGAGTAGGTGTAAGCATATCTCTCAGTTGGATCGAAATTTCACTCATAGCAGACTGCATTGTGCCTTCGTTAGACTTTTGGTGCAACAAAGTGGTACATTAAGCCCAATTTCATATTGTGTAAGATAATGAAATGAAATGGAGTTTAACGTCCTACTGTTCTGCTCCGAACTGGGCTAATGAAGACGGGCAAACGCCATACAGTGTGCTATGAGGGAAATTTTGACAGGACAGCAGCGCTACGACCTAAACCTTCATCACATTCCAATTGTCAAGGGATCTCTTATGTGTACGCCAATGACTAGACAGCTATACTTGTCAGTCCCGCAATCCTGCATCACTGACGAGGGGGAACTACAGTGGAAAATCTGGATGAACTTTCTAGGCCAATGCAGGGATCAAACATCCGACCTCCAGGCTAGCAAGCCAGCGTCTTAAACACCGTGATCCCCCTGTTAGATCAGGGAACTCATACAATTTTAATTGCATAACTTTGATATTCTTGTACATAAGAACAGATTACGAGAGCCTATTGAAATAAAAATGAACAAAGTTATAAAAATGAGCAGTAAAAGAATTTTTGTGTCTGCATTGATACTGGCAAGCTAGTAACATAATAAATATCCTTTCAGATATTTTCTAGAAGAGAAAGCTAAATCTAAAGATGTTAGTTCTGACCTGAAAAAGAAAACAGAAAGTTTATTAAAGAGATTAATGGAATATGCAGAGGAGCATGGTATGGACTTGGATTATAAAAGTCAGGTTACTAAAAATAGAGACAAGAAGGTTGTATGTAAAACGTTACACGGAGCAGGTATAGTTGTACCAGTAGATGAGAACGACGTGGGCTATAGACCAGTACCTGAAACACCAGGTAAGTTCATTTCTAGGTTTAAAAGCTAAAAATGAAAATGAATAAGGTGAGATTTAAAAGTGATGCCAGAACAGTCTTGAAATATTTATGTGTAATATATAATGTAAATAACAGGCATCATTGATGGATTAAAAAAGTAAATGAAATTTGGTGTTTGGATTTTTTTGTGACATGGGTATCTGTCGAGATAATTTTTTTTAATGGCTTCCCCCAATTGGTTGCAGTGGTGCAAGATACAGTGCTCAGCAAGGAAAAGTGTCTTCTTGTTTGGAGGGGACAAAACATGGTCCTATAATATTTGGCATGCACATACGCCCGCTTCATTAGAATTATTAGTGCAGCAAAGAAAGAATGTTGTTAAACCACATTTCATTTCCAATAATTAACATTAGAGTTATGGCCCTTGATCAGATTGAAAAATTGCTAACTGCCTGCCAACTTTATTACTTTCTTGTGTTTATTTTTCATTACCTGTTAACTCAGCTTTGTGGGTTTAGAGTTACAAGTTAAAAGTGATAGCAAGAGAGAGAAATGGGGTTTAATGCCACTTGACACAAACTAGGTCCTTTCGGGACTAATATATGGTTTAATTTTATTTCAATAATTTGCATGCGTGTAAGGGTCTTGAGCAGTGGGAGGAAACCGGAGGTTGGAAATGACGCCAATTCACTCAATGACAGGCTTTATCCAACCTCCCTAAAGTGATAGCAGGAAGGTCCTAAAATATGTTGGTGTAATATATAGGGAGAGAGATTATATAGGCTTTGCCTGTTTCCTAATCCTAATAATCAATAAAATATTGTTTAGAAAAAAAAAAATATATAATTTAAATGTATAAACCTTTTTGATAGATGACCTATCTTTATATTTACAGCCGATTTGAGGAAAATGTTAAGGAAAATAGCAGAGAGTAAAACTGATAAAGAAAGAGATAAGAACTTTGAACCTCTACAAGAAATAATAACATTTATACAGTTTGCTAATGATGAGTGTGACTATGGCGAGGGACTAGAATTAGGATTAGATTTATTCACACATGGTGGAAGTGTCTTCCATACCACGATTTTATCGTTATTACCGCTAGCCTATCAGTTACTACGTAGAGATGAATATTCTAAAATTATTGAAGCTCATTTAAAAAAACGAAGACATACAGCGGATTTAAGTGAACTGGTTTAATATCCAAGTTCGGTTCTGTTTTTTCGTTTGATTAAGCAGAAGACCGTTTTCGAACATTAAATATAAATTCAAACATCAGTGCATCTCAGAAGGCTAATTGTAGTTACGAATTTATTGCATTCATGCAATCCATAATTTGTTGATTAAATTGTTATCACTTCCACAGAATGATCATACAGCCTATTAAACTGTTTTTTGTTACATCATTGCATCCACAGAAGATTTTTAACAAGTTAATTTGCATCTAGAGAAATTTCATGTAATCCATTAATTTGTAAATTTCATGCATCATTTTTAAAACCCCAGAAAGTTAATGCAATCTATTTATTTGTTTATTTGATCCATCTTTTACCCTCAGAGAAAGTTCACACATTCTATATATTTGTTGATTTAATAGATCATTGCATCACCCAGATTTGTGTAATCATTTAATTTGATAATTTGATAAACAGCCTTTGAAGATCCATGTAATCATTTAATTTGTTAGCTCATTGCATCATCATCAAGATTTTTTGTAATTATTTACAATGTAATGTTTAATTTGATAAACAGCCTAAGAAGATCCACGTAATAATCTAATTTGTTAATTTGTTAGCTCATTTCATCATAAAGATTTGTGTAATCATTTAATTTGTTAATTTGATACCCAGTTGCATCCAAGAAAGTTCATGTAATCATTATAATGTATTTACTTTCCATTGTCCATTAAAACTTAAAATGTAACATTGTAAATAATGTAACATTGTTATCATTGAATTTGTTACTTTGATACCCAGTTGCATCCAAGAAAGTGCATGTAATATTCATTATAATGTATTTACTTTTCTTTGTCCATAAAAACTTAAATGTAACATTGTAAATAAAATGGACATGGTACTGGAATAAATGCTGCTTAGATCAGGGGCCTGTTTCATGAAATTTTAACTTAGATAAAATCCAAATTTGAGTAATTTGATTGGATAATATTAGATTGATTTTAGTGCTTAGCCAATCAAAATTGAAGTATCTATTCAGTTTGGATTTTATCTTAGTAAAAATTTCGAGAAACTGGGCCCTGGTCTATTTCATACAACCATATTAACACTGATGTGAGGCACTTTGATTGTCAAAAGTTGGTGTAGAATCGGCATCATGACATCCCTTATTAACAGGACGCTATAGAAATTCATTGTTGTCTGGCAAAGCAATGAATAGGCCTATTATCAGGAATTTTAAAGTTTCGTTGAAATTATTTGAATGTGATCAAGTCAAATTTCATTAAAGTTTGCCTTACTAAAGTGGTTAATTATTAGTCTGTTTGCCTTCTACAGCTGTTAATTATTAAGAAATTATGAAATTGATAATTACATAATTTATATTTTAATAATGAGATGCATATTCACACAATTAATGTTACTGTCATTCTGTATTTCCTTGTTTCATTAATTGAAAAATGGCAGCTAATCAGTATAAACTGAACATTTAGATAGTTACTTCATTTTTATTGGGGGGTTGGATGGCTGAATGGTTAGCGTGCGCGGGCTGTATCATAAAGCCTGTCATTGAGTCAACTGGCGTGGTTTCGAATCCCCGATTGTACGTGTCGAGGAGTAGGGTCACCTGTCCAACCTCGTGGGTTTTCTCGGGTTTCCTCCCACTGCCAGAGATCTCTATGCGCAAGCACATTATTAAAATAAAATTAAAACATGTTAGTCCCGAAATGACCTAGTTTGTGTTGTGTGGACGTTAAACCCCATTTCTCTCTCTCTCTCTTTTCTCATCAATGTCAAATCTAGGTATTTTTTTAAGAAATGAAATGGCGTTAATGTTCTACTGTTCTGCTCCTACAAGGCTATTGAAGACAGACATGCTATGCGGGAAATATTGCCCGGGCAGTGGCACTAAGGCCTACACGAATTCCAACTGCCAAGTGATCTTTACATCAATGTATACAGGGGACCTCAGGTTTTCGTCCCTACATCCGAAGGACTAGACAAAGCTCTCCTTTTCAAACCCGCCCTGCACCACTGCTCTCCTTTTCAAGCCCGCCCTGCACCACTGACAAGGAGAAACTACACTGGAAAGCGATTTTTAGAGGATTGATTCATCTCTTTCGGGGCTGAATCTAGCGGGGGTGGAAGGGGTACATTGCACCCCCATAAAAATAAGGCAAATCCGAGAAATGCCCCCCACCCTCCACAAAAAATTGAAAGTCTTTCAATTTAGAAATGATACACTTGACTATGATCAATATCAATAACTAGGGTATTATATTGGCGCCCCACCACTCTGCTGCCCCCCCCCTCCACTTTAAAATCTTTATGTTTTTACAAATGGCATGGTATAATAAGCTCAGCAGCCAATGATACAGTATGTGGATCTACAAGGGTGACAACAATAAAATGATGGTGTATAATAAAAACTATTATTTAAATTTCAGTAGATTTAACTATTTAATTATTCATAACAAATTAATAAATAAATACAAGTGCTTACAATCCAACTCAATTCATTCAGTGCTAGCCAACGAAACAAACGCCCACAGCAAATAAATCATAGGTAATTGGAGCGTTTACATGACACTGGAATCATATCCATACAGATTATGATGCAACTTTTGTGTAAAGTTACTGTTCCGTTACGCCCCATGAGGTGGAAAATATATGAATGAAAATAAATTATGATCTGTTAAATAAAGCTATGTAATATATCTACAGGCTATTCACTTCACAGGTATGTTCAAATAATAATTTTATCTCGGGAGTGTCAAGTTAGTGAAGGGGGATAAATCCAACTAACCAGACTACCTGTAATTTGCAACCAAGGCCCTGTTTCACAAAATTTTAATTAAAGATAAAATCCAAATTTTAGTGGATTCTTCAATTTTGATTGGCTAAGCACTAAAATCAATATAATATTAACCAATCAATTTACTAAAATTTGGATTTTTTTTATCTTAGTTCAATTTTTTGGATGAAACGGGCTCCTGTTGTAAACTAAACTACATAACTGACAAATTTAAAAGATAACTTTTCCCTTTCAATCTATTTTCAAAGCCAAATTCCAAGCAAAAACTTAACTCTTGTGTCTATTTTAGCTCAGGTTTTGACGATTTTTACAAATTTATCTATAAGGGGCGAGTTTGCAAACGCCATTCATTATTGAAAAATGAATAGGAAGTAACTTTTTTAATACATACATAATCCATGTTGTCGAGGCCAATTTATATAAGTTGATATTTAACTTATAATATCCTTTGCTAACAACAACATTTCTTCTCTTACTCAGTTATCAATAATAATATCAAAATACAACAAGCCAAGACCTTAAACTTTAAGCAATTGATCATCATTCAATCTGAATAAAATACAGATCTATATATAATAATAAATAATAACATGTTTATCTATATCGCGCACAGTTCCATGTTAGTATGCATGCTGGAGGCGCTACACAGACTAGGTACCCACGGGGGTCGTAGCAGCTCCTTTTGATCCTATGATGGTAGACAGTTTCATGTGTCATACGGCAAGAACTCACAATAACAGGTCGTTTCATTGGCTAATCCCTCATTTTAGATTTTCAACCAAAACACCGAAAATATACATATTAGAAGAACTATTCCTTATCCTAGTGTAATAACGACAAGTAAAACGAAATTTTGAACTATAAATAATGAAACGAAATAGGATCTGGGCCCGGTTTCACGAAATTTTAACTGAAGATAAAATCCAAATTTTAGAATCTAACATTGTCCAATCAAATTACTTAAATGTGATTTTATCTTAGTTAAAATTTCGTGAAACAGGCCCCTGTGTTTTAATCAGATTAATCATTATTTGATTGGGAAATTTTCAATTCCTGACAAACTACACTACTAGGAGAGTTGAATCAGGACAAAATGGTTCAATGCCATTCAGTATAAAATTTACAAAAATATGACGAATGGAAAATTTCGCAACATTCTGCAACCTCTGCCATTTATGAGTTTTGGGTACTCATATTGAATGGCCTCTTTTTGGTCCGAATAAATCCAAGGTGGGGATTATCTACTGTTCATTTGTGGTTTTGTTTTCTTAATTAAAAATTAAATAATCAATTTGTTAATATTTTAGCATGTTTAAAGATGCATTATGTAAGATTTTGATAAATAAAGGTGGCTGTTCTTGCTATAATAGTTTCACAATAGACTTGGCCTCACTTCTAAATTTTTCAATGAGAAGAAATTACATCTAAATGGCGATCACATTTCAATATGTTTAAAGGGACAATACCACTCTTGCTGGCTTAACAGGTCCAGAAATTTTTTTTAGCCTTTTTCTAACTTCTAGATGTTTACGTGTCCTACCTGTTGTGTAAATTATCCATTACATTCTATTATACTTGTCCAGAGGGTTCGAAAATATGTTTAAATCCAAGTTACATTTGAAAGTGTTTACGAAAGGCCTTTCATTATCATACAGTTGAATTTTTCCAATTATTTCAATTGGGTGTTTTAAGATGAAATTCATATCATCAATTAATTGGAATATTGTAAAATAGTAGAATTTGTTGATCAGAATAAAGTTTGGGTCATATTATCCCGTTATAACAAGAGTGGTATTGGCACTTTAAATCTCGGCTATCTGATGGTACAGAGAAATGCTGTATGTGAATAAATGTCTGAATAATAATTAATATAACATTTGATTTAATAGATAAAATAAAAACCTGCAAAAGCAGACGTGGCTCTTGCATAATGCAGATTTAATCCCTGAAAATTAGACATTATCCTGAAGCAGTAATAAATAAGGAGAAACGAAATGTTCAGACAGAAATTAATAAATGTAAATTAACAACGTTGATTTTCGAACAAATTCAGACATAATTTCTTTTTAACAAAATATAATAATAATAACTTCTTAAATTTATTTAAAGTGTGTCTTTTGGTGTTGATACAAGTTGCTACGCATAACGAATCCTTTTGAACAAACAGGGCATGTGTGTGGTTTTTCTCCAGTATGTCTCATCTGATGATGTTTGTAGTCCCTTTTGTCACTATAAGATTTCCCACAGCCAGGCACTTCACATTTATAGGGTTTGTTACCAGTGTGGTTCATCATGTGCATTGTCAATTTAGAACGGGAAGTGTAACCTCTTTCACATTCCATACATTGGAAAGGTTTTTGTTCCGCATGTACCAGAAGATGATTCCTAAGATATCCCTCAGCCCTGAATGATTTGTCGCACTTGGGGCATTTAAAGGGAAGCTCACCCGTATGAATACGAAAATGAATATCTAAGTCGCGTTTCCGTACAAATTTGCTGCCGCATTCATCACACGCGTAAGGTTTATCTCCAGAATGTATCATGGCATGATCACGAAGATGGGTGCTATCAAGGAACCTACGATCACAGTGTGTACACTTAAACCGCTTGGGTTTTACCCCAGTGTGATGACTCATGTGATTCGAAAGCTTGGTCGGATGTGTAAACATTTTGTTACAGATTTTACACTGGTTGCACGAATTACCGGCATGTGTTATAATATGCTTGATCAAATTCCTGTTCGTATTAAATGTTTCTTCACAATCATAACATTTATAGACTTCTTTTCCTGGATGAACAAATGCACAATGATCCTCTATTGCATAATGATATTTGAAAGCATCTGGGCAGTGGAGACACTCAAACATTACAACTGGATACTCTGGATCCTCTGCATCTAGACTAGCTTCATCAACCGGTATTTCTTCAATTACTTCTTGGGATGATTCCTCTGTCTTGGGTACAATGTTTGTTTCCACATCTACTTTATTGTCAAGAGTTCCGGTCTCACCTGAAACACTTATCAATGCTTCTTTTTCTTCTTTAAGTTGTTCTGATAGGACTTTGTTGGTGTGGATCTTAACTGATTCCTGACCAAATGTGACAATGACAACATCATCAACATGACTCAGGTGAGGTTCAGAATCACTGGAAACTCCTGCAAGTGTCATTAGATTTGATAAATCATCTTCACTGAAAACAATTTGTTGAGAATTCTGGACTTCCATTGCTGTGTTCTCTTCTGGGTGGATATAAGTGGTAGAAGCTGCCTGTACAAGACTTTGGTTATCATTTTCATGCCACGATTCAATGTTTTGTGTGTGCCAATTACCAGCTGCAGACAACACATGGACTGGTATATTCATATTTTCCCAATTGTTTTCAGTCTGTACTTCAACAGTTGCTCTGCTGGGAACTTGCCACTGGACGCCTGTTGTCTGGTCATTTGGTTGAATCTCCATCTGTATTTGGACAGGCTCTTTACTTGCTATCTGCCAATCTTGTCCCGGGGCAAGCTCTGTGCTATTAAGGGCCTGACCGAGAAGTGAATATTGCTTTTTCATATTATTCTGTGAAGCATAGTTCTCTTCTTCTGTTACCTCTTCAAAATGGTTGTAAGTTTCAGGAACTTCCAAATATCGCTCAGAAGAGTTCCATGTGGTACTTGTAGAATCAACTGTTATAACAGACTTAGAGTCCGGCGGTTCCATCACAGATCCAGCCACTACAAAATTGTGAGAACGATTGTCCAGTATGGAATCGGGGTTAATTAAATGTTGTTTACCATCAGGGTGATTAATGATAATGTAGTGGGAATCTTCAGAGGATACCTGCAAAGGATGTTCAAGATCATTATCATTATTCTCTTTAGGACCACTGGCATTCACAACACTGTTCTCATAAACCTGCACTGGTACTTGATTTCCATCCTTTTCGATGTAGTACAAGTTATTTTTTGTTTCTCCACTGATGTTAGGGTGTGGTTTATCGGAAACGAGTGAAATAAATGTATGACATGGTTTCTCATTATGTTTTCTCAGCATAGATCTTCTTGCAAAGCTTCTATTACAATTCAAACATGCATGTCGCTTTGTGTCCAACTCGCTATGGGTTTTCAGATGCTGGTTGAGGTTACTGATGTAGAAGAACTGTCGACCACATTGCGGACACTGGTGTTTCTTCTGTCCTTCATGCAGAATTAGATGCCTTTGTAAACCATCTCTTGTTGTCATTCCTTTCCCACATCCAGGAATTGTGCACATAAAAGGTCTTTCGCCCGTATGACCCCTTTGATGAACCATTAACCGGTATTTAGAGATAAAGGCCTTGTCGCATTGGTCACATTTATGATGCTTCTCCTTGTGAAGTAGTTGGTGATGCCTTAAAGATTGTCGAGATAGAATCGCACCACAAATGTTACATTCTGTTTGAGATGGAAGCATCACGTTGTCTGAATTCTTACATTTGATGATGGGTCCATCATTAGAATGTTTTGCCAAAATATGATCTCTTAGTTGAGACTTGTACCCATACTTTACATCACACTCAGGACACTTATAAGGTCTTTCTCGACTATGAGTTCTAAAATGTTCATCTAAATGACTTTTACACTTGCAAATTTTTTGACAAACCGAACACTGGTAACGATTCTTACCATTGTGCTTGAACATGTGCTCTACAAGATGTTCTTTCGAAATACAGACTTTTTGACAAATATGGCATTCAAGATCAGTTTCTCCTTTGTGATTTTTCATGTGCTTCGTTAAATCCCCCTTATCAACAAAACTCTTTCCACATTCTAAACAGGAAAAAGATCGTTCTCCAGTATGAACACGCTTGACATGGCGTATCATGCAGTAAGGGTTTGCAAATTTTTTATCACATTCCTCACAAGCGTATTCTTTAGCAGATGAATTTTCAGCTTCACCATCTTCTAGTTTTTTTTCTTTCGATATTCTCTCAGATTTCCGCACATTGTAGGTTTTGCAGCTTCCGAGACCAGACTGATGTTTCTTCAGCTCTTTTTTATAATAGAAGGATTGATGACACTTTGTACATTCATACAGATTTTCCCTGGTGTGAAATTTCAAATGATTGTCTAAAGCCAGTAAACAGTCAAATTTTACATCACATTGGGGACATTGAAACTCTGTTGTTTCATCTTCTATTGTATCTGATTCTTCTTGCTCAGGTGATGCCATCTTTTCCCCTCAATTCTGGAAAGATAAAGTTTAAAAATAAATGGAAAACAAAACAGGTGCATTATCTATATTGAAGACATCTCACTCACTATTACTTGGGTCAGGGAAGGACTGGATGTGTGAAATGTTTTGAAAAACAGACTATTAAAGATGCTTCCAAAGTATCCTAATTCTTATCAATTTATCAAAAATAATGTACGGTAAAAATTCAAGACTAAAGAGCGCCCAAAACAATGTATGAACATGACTGGTGTTCCCAAGACATCTTCAGTTTTCTTCTTTCTTGTAAACACTGCTGCAACACAAAATATTTATTTGACATTTGACAATATTGTAAACTATCGGGTGTATTCGACTGTGGCCTATATTTACAAGCCCCCTTTGCTGACAATCTGATAAAAATACAGATCTATATTTCATTTTTTTACTTTTATACTTTTAATGGCCTACACTAAAAGAGCCGATGAACACATATAACAATATGAATGAAATGAAATGGGGTTTAACATCCTACTGTTTTTCTCTGCCTGGGCTAATGAAGACGGGCATACTTGAGGGAAATTTAAAAGAAATGGGGTTTAACGTACTACTGTTCTGTTCCAAACTGGGCTAATGAAGACAGGCATGGCATACGCCATTCAGTGTGCTATGAGGAAAATTTTGCCTGGGCAGCGGTACCATGGCCTACTCTTATATCAAATTTCAACTGCCAAGGGATCTTTTATGCACGCCAATGTGTGTAAGGGACCTCCGTTTTCCGTCCCGTCTAAACAACTACACAGCTGGCCTTGTTAGGCCCTCCAGACTGCATCACTGACAAAAAGGGGAAACCATGTCGGAAAATCGGGATGAACTTTCTCTGCCAGTGCAAACATCGAACACCCGACCTCCAGGCTAGTGAGCCAGTGTCTTATCCGCTTAGCCACCGTGATCCCTTGCATGGATTGGACTAATAAAGACAAGCATACAGCACAGTGTACTCCTCAAATTGAAACGGCAGATCGGATTCCAATGTAATGAAAATCAAGGCCAACCAAGGTGCCAATAGGCAGATTTTGCGCTTGCATAATGTAATAGGCGGTATGTTTAAGCAGCGAGAATGCAATGGACACATTGTTACTTTAATGGAGTTCTAAGTGATCATGATAATATATGTATATTGATTTTGGCGCTATCCCAAACGACAGGCCTACGGTACCGAACCAGATACAACCTTTAACTTACAGTATTTTTTAATATTGATCTTTAATTAGTCAATGAATGTCTTTCAGTTATAAATGGTTGGATGTGCACTGATATTTGACATGCGTATCTGCACTTTTCGTTAGTCATTTATCGTGTAAATTAATTAATAATAGTTCTAGTTCTTTTTCTCAGGGGATCACAGTGGCTAAGTGGATAAGGCGCTGGTTCGCTAGCCTGAAGGTCGGGTGTTTGATTCCTGCATGGGCCGAGAAAGTTCATCTCAATTTTCCGGCGTGATTTCCTCTTGTCAGTGATGCAGGAGGGTCTGACTAGGACGGTTGCCCAGTCGTTCGATGGGACGAAAAACCTAGGTCCTGTGTCTACACATGTAGTGCACGTAAAAGATCCTTTGGCAGTTGGAATTCGATATAAGAGGAGGCCATAGCACCACTGCCCGGGCAAAATTTCCCTCATAGCACAATGTATGGTGTATGCCCATCTTCCATTAGCCCAGGTTAGGTGCATAATAGTAGGACGTTAAACCCCATTTCATTCATTCATTTTTTTTTTCCGCATTTGCGACTAAAGCTAAACCTGTGTGCCTAGTTAATCGAGACTATTGAAAGCACCCCGAGAGCATTTTATCTGCTCAACCCCGAGTCAACAAGTTTAAACCTGAACGATATGATTTTTCTACATATAAAAACCCTATTTATACAAACCTTTAAACTTTTCTATTAGGTTGACACGTATTTCAATCAAATAAAAGACTTTTAAGGCAATCAGAAAAGTCTAAATTGAAAGAAATTGAAACTAAAATTTGTGCATTCGGAACAGCTTTGCTTTTGGCGATATGGCGAGAACTTCAGAAAGGGGGGTGTGTTCGATTGCATTTCCGGTTTTACCCGTCCGGTTGAACCGGTTGTTATTGGTATGAGTTTCATGTTTAAAATAACATCTCGCATTCCCTTAAGTAAGTGTGTACATGTATGTGTTTTATTTTGTTAAATATATTATTCTGTTATTTCGAATTAACATTGGACAACTATAAACTGAATATAGTTTCTTTTTTAAAAACATTACACAAAGTCGTTGAATCGAACACAATCTCTGCATATGATAAGGGCGGTAACTCGACTAATTCATCTACGGATTCAGACTAACAATTCTCTCTAATAGCAAATGCAGGAGGACTGCACTATACGCAAAACAAACAAAACCAAAAAATCTACAAGATATACCTACGGACAAGACAGAAAATAGACATTGCAAGAACTAAACAATTATCAAATCAAGTGAATGGATCCGGGGGCCAGCCGTAAGCGTCCACTGCTCTGTAAATCGACAAAAATGTTATCCCATGCCTTTCTCTGGGTGACCACAGTCTGTCTGAAGACACAACACGAGCACAATTTACCCAAACCACCCAAGTCCACCACTATTTCAACTCATACAATAAAAATTTTATAATATACTGTTTTTTTTTTATGCCAAATTTGCATTTTTATTTTTAATTTAAAATTGTAAGGTTTTTGTTTCAAAAATATCCCTCAAAATGCAATTTCGAAAAAAGCAATTTCTTACAATACGCGAGTTATGAATGTCCCTTGGTTACTACATCCAAACTTGCTTGGAAATCACATTTTGAGGGGCATTTTGACACCAAAACGTTATAACAGTAAATTAAATATGACATTTTGGCAATATACCATTATAAATTATTGTCTTATAAGTTAAATAATAGTGGACTTCGGTAGATTTAGGTTGATTTAGGTGAATCGTGCTCCCTGACACAAGCCCAACACTCCACAATTGTCTTTTACAAATATTATTATTGAAGGGCGTTTACCGTCTTGAGTTTTTTTGCATGTCCCGGAGCAATCTGAATCTATATTTTGTGTCATTTTCGCATGTGTTTTCCTGACACAAAATTTAAAATCGAACACTCTCATTTGACTCAATCCTGCCCAAAGAGTCCACAAAAATGGGCAATTTACTATAGACTTACTACAGAGGGAAACTATGCATTATGTAAGAGCTAATGCATGAGATCTTTCATTTGGCCTCAAATATTTTATAAACAAGGGGATGCATATCAATTTTAAAAAAAAAAATTGGGGGGGGGGGGGCAACTGATGCACAGGCCCCTAATACGAGTGACAAAGCCCTGCAAACTTTCTAGGGGGCATGCTCAAATAGAGACATTTTTGAATCTATAGTCACTGAAATGCCATTTCTTCGACTTTGGGTGAAGATTTTGAAGTATTCTGAAGGTCAAAAACCACTGGAGCGAAATTGACTACTACTCATGGGAATTCATGCTATTTATTAAGAATTTTGCAACAACATACAATACAGTGCAGTTCTAGCATTGACAGAATTTTTATCCTATGGGGGAGGGGGGGAGACACTTTTGGTGCCACCATGTGCACACAGATAGATGTACATGTACTTTCGACCTATTTTACGAACTTAGCATGGTAAAAGAATGAAATAAGAAATCAAATATTTAATTAAAGGAAAGGGTTTAATCATTAAGTAATGGGTATTGTAGATCAGCGCCCAAATAAAAATTTACGACCCTCACACAAGCCAGCTACGCCACTGCTCATAGGTAACTAAGGTATCCAGGTCCTCCTCTTTTTTGAACAGTTTGATTGAAACGATTTGGGGGAAAAGAACGGGAGAGAAATCAAGTTTAACGTTGACACAACAAAAACTAGATTCATTTCGTGAATAACACACTGTTTAATTTTATTTCAATACACTTGCGCTTTAGGATGCTTTAAGCTATGGGAGGAAACTTTTTGTCACATATACATGTACAAAGAATGGGGTTTAACGTCCTACTGTTATGCACTTAACCTGAGCTAATTGAAGACGGGCATACGCCATACAGTGTGCTATGAGGGAAATTTTGCCTGGGCAGCGGCGCTACAGCCTACTCATATATATATCGAATTCCAACTGCCAAGGGACCTTTACGTGCACTCCAATATATACACGGGACCTCGGTTTTTCGTCCCATCCGAACGACTAGGCAGCTGTCCTTGTCGGGCCCTCCTTCCGTATCTCTGACAAGGGGAAATCACGTCGGAAAATCGAGATGAACTTTCTCGGCCAATGCAGGGATCGAACACTCGACCTCCAGGCTAGCGAACCAGCGCCTTATCCGCTTAGCCACCGTAATTCCCACATGTACAAAGAGGAGGGATCAAAACCACACCATTTGACTTGATGGCAGACCTTATGATCTAATGTGCAGTAGTAAAACCATCTAGCCACCCAACCTACCTGTGGAGGAAATAAAATCAAACCATTCGAATTAATAAATGATCTTCACACACATAACAGATTAGGTCAATATAATCTTTATATATATCATTTAATAATAAACAATTTCATTTGAAGAGATGTAAAAATTGAATTTTCATAGTAAAGTTAGAATTTTTAAAGTAAAGTTTGAATTTTCAAAGTAAAGTTTGAATTTTCAAAGTAAAGTTTGAATTTTCAAAGTAAAGTTTGAATTTCCAAAGAAAAGATTGAATTTCCAAAGAAAAGATTTAACTTTTTAAGAAAAGATTTAACTTTTAAAGAAAAGATTTAACTTTTAAAGAAAAGATTTAACTTTTAAAGAAAAGTTTGAATTTTCAAAGTAAAGTTTGAATTTTCAAAGTAAAGTTTGAATTTTCAAAGTAAAGTTTGAATTTTCAAAGAAAAGATTTAATTTTTAAAGAAAAGATTTAATTTCAATAACAACATTTTCAATATAATTTATATAACAATGTTAAAGATTTAATTTTTATAGAAAAGATTTAATTTCAATAACAACATTTTCAATATAATTTATATAACAATGTTAATTATTATAAAGTGAACTGTAAATTGTTTCATTAGCTAATAATCTTTTTGGATTGTGATCGTTTATTTAATTTGAAATGGGTTTTATGATGCTGCTCCATATTACAAAGCATGAGAAAAGCTTTTGAGCACACAGGGCATTTGTGAGGTTTCTCTCCTCGATGTTTCATTTGATGATATCGATAGTCTCGGACTTCAACATACGATTTACCGCAACCGGGTTCTAAACACTTGAACGGTTTGTTTCCTGTATGATTTCTCGTATGTCGAATTAACTTTGATCGAGTTGTGTATGATTTATTGCACTCTGCACATGGAAAAGGCCTAACTTCTGCATGGACTCGTAAATGGTACCTCAAAGATATCTCGGATCTAAATTCCTTGTCGCATTTATCACATTTGAAAGGAGAATCTCCAGTGTGGAGCCGATAATGGATATAGAAGTCACGTTTACGTACAAATCGGTGTCCACATTCCTTACATTCGATTGGTTTGTTTTCTGGATGAGACAGCAGGTGGTTTTTCAGCTCACTGTTATTTTTAAACTGTTTGTCGCAAACTTCACAAGCGAACAGTTTATCCGAGGTATGTTTTTCCACATGTTCTGTCAGTTGTCCAGGGTGGATGAACATTTTATTACAAACTTTACATTGGGTACAAGAATTTCCATCATGGTGATCCTTGCAATGTTTTTTCAACACTCGCTGATCGTCGAAGACTTGACCACAATCAAAGCATTTATGAATGTCCAGATTTGGATGAACAGATGTATAGTGCTTTATTAAAGCGTGGTAAAATCTAAAATTTTCTGGACAGTAGCGACAGTTATATATGTAAAAATCCTTCAAGGCTTCCGGTATCTCTTTCACTTCATTATAGGCTGAATCAAGCAGGTTTTTCTCAACGACGTGTTCTAATGGTTTAATGTTTTGTGATAATGTTTTGTTCATATGAATCTTGACAGATTGTTTACCACCGGAGACTATTACAATATCAGCATTGGGTTTTATATCATCTGCTTCATCAGCATCAGTAATACATGCAGCATCAACAGAAGTCCCTACATCATTACCAGCATCAGTAGTACATGCAGCATCAACAGAAGTCCCTACATCATTACCAGCATCAGCAATACATGCAGCATCAACAGAAGTCCCTACATCATTACCAGCATCAGCACCTACAGTGTCAGCACCCAAAATTACTTTATCTTCAGTGACATCAACAGTAGTATTACATGTTAGTTCTGGAGTATCAAAAATTTCTTTTTCAACATCACAATTGGAATTTTCAACTTCAGAAACCGAGATTCCTTTAACATTTGCAGCATCAGAATCTACATTTTCCACATAAGATATTATTCTTCCATAATTTTCAGAATCTCCGACAGCTGCACCATAATTTATATCCTCCTGTACAAGACCAGCATCTTCATATTCATCAGCAACTTCCAGCTTTACAATGGAAAGATTGATAGTACTAAACACATTATTCACATCATTTATTTGTCCTCTGACATTAGGGGATGTATCTTCAATAATTTGAAAAATATTTGAGGATTGTTCACCAACATCAACGTTATTATATTCAGCTACAGTTTCTGTTTTTATTATTTTCTCCAAGATAGTTTTGTATTCTTCCTGTTGTGGTTCCTCATTGCTTGTCTGAACCATTTTGTTACATTTTTTCTGGGCAGACTTGGCACGCGAGGGTCTTTTCCGAGTCGGATCATCAGTGTGTATCTTAACATGTTGATTCAGGCCACCGACCAAGAAAAATCCTTTACCACAATAGCTACAGTGATGATTTTTGATACCGGCATGAACGGCCATATGTCTATTATAAGCATTCTTTGTGCGTAATCTGTTATCACATCCGGGAAACGTACATGGATAAGGTCTCTCTCCAGTATGGCCCATTTGATGGACAATCAAATGGTGTTTCGAAACGTAAGATTTGTCACACTGGTCACATGCATGTCGTTTGTCTGAGTGACGAAGTAGATGTTGTCGGAAACTTAAACGAGAGATAACAGCACCACAAATGTCACATTCTCTCTGGGTACCATCCATAATTCGGTCAGAAAGCTTGCATTTTATTCCAGTTCTATTATCTGTATGCTTACATCGGATGTGAGCATTTAACTGAGATTTATTTTTGTAATTGATTTGACAGTGTGGGCACTGATATTTCCGGGCATTGGTATGTACTGTTCCGGCGTGTTCTTTCACATGAGATTTTCTCTTAAAATCCTTTTTGCAAACAGCACATCTGAACATCTTTTTATTTTCAACCAGCACAGTATAAAATTCATCAGCTTCACTTTCATTTACTGTAGACTTTTGATCGATTTGAGATTCCGAAACATTGAGCAATGCATCACCATTCTGCGCATCAGTTTCTACCTCAGTTGTCTGGGAAGTTCCTCCACACTCAGGATTCAAAGTCCAATGTTCCTCCAAGTTCTTCTGAAACGCAAATGATGTATGACATACTTCACATTCATATGGATTTTCTTTCGTGTGGAACTTTAAATGATTATCTAGGACCAACAAGCAGTCAAACATGAGATCACACTGAGGACATTTGTACAGAGTTGGCGCGCCCTCCTCATCATCCATTTCTCGTTCTTTCTTTATAACAGTAAGCCTTGACCTTTCCACTCCTGGAAAACAGAAACATTTCATATGTAATGCCACAGTCATATATAGTCTTGACTTATATCATATACAATGGAAAAATAGGGAGTTTGGGGGTGGGGTGGGGGGGTAGTGGTCTAGAGACTCTCTAGAGTGTCACATTTTGAGCTCCAGCTGGCGTATCACCTCTGGCTTGTAGTTGTGGTTAGGATCTCTGGTGTGAAGAGTACAATGTCTGTGGATTAGAGTTGGGGCACCTTCTAACCTCCCACAGGAAACACCCCTGCGTGTGACCTAAGATAATAAAAATAAGACAACTTGTTTGCGTATTATCCTCAGTGGAAGCGGACGTCAAACAAGGTCATACAGCCACTCCTTTTACAAAATTTATGCATGTCTGACCGTAACTTTCTGAATTATGGCCCCTGATTGAACAAGATAGAGAGAGAGATGAGGTTATAAATCATTTCGGGACTAACACATGGTTGAATTTTAATTAATTAATTCTCTTGCGAGTAAGGGTCGTTAGCAGTGGTAGAACCCAGAGAAAACCAAACTGGTTTAACAGGCAACCCTACTCCTTGTCACGTACAACTGGGGGAATCGAAACCACGCCAGTTGACTCAATGACAGACCTATGGTACATGTACACCGCGCACATGCTAACCTTTCGTTCATCCCCCCACCCCTGATTGTACTAAAAATCATGTTTTTTTTAACTTGTGGATACTATGGAGATCACAATTTTATTCCTATTTATTTCTGTTTGAATCGTCACACCCTGTTGAGTTGGAATTTCTTGAAAATTAGACCGAAATTGACGAACAGAATCCCTGGCCTTGTACGCCAACAGTGTAAAAATATGGTATATCAAGGTTGTGGACCCTCTTGAGCTCACAATTTTTATTTGATTTTGATGGAACTTGCAATGCATACTTTATAGCCTAACCCAAAGAGTTTGGATGCTTTCGATATTCGCGCATATCGGATTTTAACTTCCTGAATTATGACCCTTTTTGTTTAGATTGTTCACTATCTTAGTCTTGCAAAAAATGTGGATGTATCCTGCCTGGCACTGACAGCCCCAACTTAAGATGTAGTGTACATGCATTGGGTCCAGACCACTCGGACCAAAGACCACTCGAACCAAGACCACTCGGACCATAAAAAGACCACTTGGACCAATTGATAGACCACTCAGACCAAGCGAAATGTCTTCTGTATTTGACAAGTACATAAAAAAATATTCTTTTTTTATTACATCAACAATTGATTAGATATTTAAATATGCCCTGACGCCTTTGTACGGGTCTGTACAAAACAGCAAATATTCATTTTTAAACTTCTGATGTCAATTGTCTCGTAGCCTGACTGCTCCGTACTTAGTTCATTCGTACCACCAACTTTTACAAGCATAACCCTCCTCCTTTTGCACCCGGGCTTGGGACGGCGTTGGCGGAGTTAAAGGGGTTTTTTTGTTTATTTTTTGATGTCTATGATCGGCGCGAGTTTGGTCCGAGTGGTCTTGGTCCGAGTGGTCTTTGGTCCGAGTGGTCAGGTATTCCATGCATTGATAAAGAAATTAAGCTTGCCAGGTTAAATTAAAGGCATCCAATCATAGTTAAAAACAAACACATCAGTAGGCCTATACATGTATAATTTCAACATTTATTTTAACTATGTTCTCCTGACTCGTATTGATCTAGCAGTCAGTCACCAACCCCACCCCACCTTTTCAAAGAGCCCAATGACAAATCGACGGTCTTGTTATTCGAGACTAAGGTCAAGTACACTTTCAGTATGGCCGTTTGAAAACAACAAAACAAACCAAAATTTTAACTACCAATCCACACCTTATCAAATGCACCTCCTGCAAATGGAGTTTTCTTATTCTATCTACCCATGAATTTAAAAACAATTAAACAAAAAGATAACAGGCACAACCCTTCATCAAACTTTGACGTCCGATCAAACAGAAGAGATTCACATCGGCACTTCCCGTTTTGTTGTGTTCGAAACTATTTTGTCAATAAAAATTCAGGTATTGTGCGCATGCGCGAGTGCCGTTCACAGGCGTTCATGTAATACTAGTAGACTGGATAACCTGCTCTAATACGTCAGAATCGCTCCTACGTCACTCCTTTTCTGACTTGCATATAGAGACAGGTAGCGGGCAGCCATGTTTTGACGTTGTGTTACTAAAAATAGACGGGTTATCCCTAATGATGGCGGTTAGCGTTAAAATGATTAAGCTAGAAGATTTATTTTAATGCTTTTCTTTAATGTTTAAGATTGAGGTAGCCAAATTAAACGTTGATCGTGCGACCACTTATTGTTATTTTAAACCAAAACAATGCCACAGTTTAAAATCAGTTTTTGTAATACGAATCAGATATAATCGTAGCTGGAACCGGCTATGGTAAATCGCTCATAATTTTTTGATTTATTGCCGTATTTCTCAAATTCCAAGGTATAAATTATTGTACCGTTAAATTCGATTATTGCATAGTTTCGGCTCTAATCTATAAGCTACACATAAACTACCGTTTGCATCTTTATTGCAGTCCCTATACTTCTGCGTCTGATCATGTTTTTGTTTACATTGGTAATGTGCGCAGAAAGAGATGCGCGCTGCCGGGCAGAATTCCTCCTGGTAATGGCTGCCCGCTACCTGTCTCTATATTGAAGTCAGAATAGCGCAGTGACGTAGGAACCAGCCTGACGTCATTTAGAGCAGGTTATCCAGTCTAGTAATACTAGTAGGTCGTCCATGGTATGTTTTTTAAGTAAAGCATTAAAGGGAACTGAAAATGCAAATCTTTAGGTTATTAGCGATATAGAAAAACAACTATTTATTGATCTGTTAAATGCTAAGAAAAATAAAGAAGCACCAATGTATTTGGTTCAAAATTTGACTGAAAATCTGGATTATGATTCAGTAATGACAATGCCCATGATCAAACGAACGCTTGAAATGAACGGGGGACAACTCTAACCGAATGCGACAATAATTTTTTTCTTTTTTTGTTGCAAACTTAAAGTTGAACGAATAGATTTAAACAACTTTCAGGCTTATAATGGTCGTTAGGTAAATACTGTTTTGTGCTCAAATTATGTAAATTATAATGAATGTAGCAAAACAGTCGGGATTTTAAGCCCGAGATGAGACGTGTGATTGAGTGTTGTTTGTGTCCTTCCGTTCGATTTCTCATTCATCAGTCATCTCTGTTCACAAAAACAAAGTGTTTCCGACCATGTTCCCACGTTTGCTGATGTCGAGAAAAAATATTGTTAGATAAAAACATGTATTTTATTCAACTTCAAATAATGTTAAAAACAGTAGCAAGTGGCTATGTTAGACTAGTGATTTTTCTTTCAACATAATAAAGGGACTGCGATCCAACCTTCTCCAAGTTTTCAGTGGGGAGGGGGGAGGTTGTGGCTGAATGGTTAAAGGCCTTATGTTTGGGCATTGCAACACAAGGTCTGACTCTGTGTCATTAATACCTGTTTGTACGTGACAAGGGGGAGGGTCACCTGTCCAATCCTATGAATTTTTAGGGGTCCTCCAGTTTCCTTCCACTGCTAATTAGATAAACTAATTAAGTAAAGACCCCTACCCGCAATGTAATATAAAGGTGAACCATACCATATGTTAGTCCTAGTTTGTGTCAATGGACTTTAACCTCTCTCTTTAGGATAGGTGCCAGGTTCCATGACTGTAAGGATTGCCATAAAAATATCAGCACATATTTTAACATATTTTTCAGGATTTTGGAGTGCTCTATGATTGTGGATGGTCTCTAAAACTTTTAAGAGAGTACATGGATAGCCTAGGCTTGGCACTGAATGACCCTATATGATAGGTGAGTCTCAGATCACTGAGAATCTGTTCACAATTGATTGGAAATAAGTCATCAAATTATATCAAATTTATCCAAACTGATAGTGATAGCTACTCCCATCCAGAATAATGAAACTGGCTCTCCTTATTTTATGTAAAATTTATTTAAATATGCAAGTGCTAAATCTGCCTACTGCATGTCTTTCTATTGGCCTAAAATGTTATCTAAATTATTAGGCATTAATCATCTTACCAACAGATGACAACGACAGTTAGTGGATTTGAATACATACCGTATTGTGGTGGATGTCGATGAAATAACCATAAAATGGATGAGCGAGACTTTGTTTATTATTGAACAATGGTAGTAATGACAATAGAGCCTTGCCTAAACTTGATTTGCTAATAATATCCAGGTTCATAGTTAAATAATTTGACTGAAAATTTCAGCATATTCGCTTTTCATATCTAGTTTTTAACTATTGTATGTAGCGAGAACTGTCAGCTCTTTTTCTAATCTTGTAAGGCCATGTGTCGTGCACCACTGACAAGGGTGCAGGAACCACGCCGTAAACTCCTGATTTTTTTTCTGGGCCAACACAGAACTTCAACATTAGTGAGTCAATGTCTTACTCACTGAATCATTGGAACTCCTGTATGGTGAAATAGTTGATCTCCCTAGAATGCTGGAGAGTGGAGACTGAATCTTATGAAATGGTCTAATAGTATCACAATCACCCCAGTATGAACCGATACATGCAGATATGCGCATTGGATCAAATATACAGGTATACAAATTTTAAAGGTACATGTACCAAAGTTACTCACTTGACTAAAACGATTACTGTTGTCAATTTCAGATCCTTTAACAGAAAGAGAGTGCCAAAGAAATGATAATGGATGGAATAAAAGCTGGAAATAGAGGCTGACTTAGATATAATAAAACTGAAAACAGATTTCCATTCTGCATCCTCAAAATCAGAATCTACAATGAACAAAAATAAACCTCCAGGGACCAAAATGAAAAACGACAAAAAAATAAAGCTGTACATTTGTCCTGAATGTGACGTAGAGTTACCCTCCCATGCAACACTAAGACGGCATATGAAAATCCATTCTTCGGACACAAGTGTTCATTGCAACAAATGTTTTGAAGTTTTTGCGCAAAGATCAGATTTAAAACAACACAAGTGTATTATGATGCAGAAAACATTCTCTTGTAACAAAAAAGGTTGTTCAAGAACATTTACTGGCATTCGTCAATTAAAGCAACACCAGAAGAGCCATGCTAGTGACACCATTTTGAAATGTAGTCACTGCTCAGAACAATTTCTGCAAATGTCTCAGCTAAAACATCACATGAAAACACACACTGATGTCAGAAACTTTCAGTGTGCACAGTGCGGCAAAATGTTTCGGTCTAAATCAAATTTGAATTCGCATATGAACAGCCATAATGGCATTAAACCTTATCACTGTGAATTTTGTAGCAAAGCATTTCAAAGTTTAAGCGAACAAAGAATTCATCATAGAATTCACTCAGGAGACAAGCCATGCATGTGTGAAATGTGTGGACAGTGTTTTATATCCAATTCTAGGCTAAACAGACATAAAAGAATGCACCACATGAAACAACCTCGGCTAACTTGTAAAATATGCAAGAAGCAGTATTCTACAAAAAGATTTTATGAGGATCACATAAAAATTCATAGTGCAGAGCGGGACTTTGTTTGTGAATATTCAGGTTGTAATAAGAGTTTCTATCATTGGCGTGGTCTAAATTCACATATCGTCGTTTATCATGCCAGTGAAGCACGCAGTAAGTTCTCTTGCCCAACTTGTGGAAAGCAGTGTTTATCCCCAAGCAAACTTGAAGAACACATGGTAAATCATACAGGATTAAAGCCTTTCGTGTGTTCTGAAGAAAACTGTTCTAAAACCTTTGCTACTAAGACTGGTTTGCAGCGCCATTTATTCATACACAAGGGAGTTAAGCCATTTCAGTGTGAGGAATGTGGTCATAAATTTACTTTTAAGAGTCATTACAACTATCATAAAGAGAGTCACCATTTTCTCCAACAATATCAGTGCACCAAATGCGACGCCACAGCCACAAAAGTAACTCAGTTAAAAAAGCATTGCTTGAAACATCATTTTGGAATTCCATGGAAGAAAAATATTTTCCGTTCATTGGATGTAAAGATCGTTGATGAAGTCAATAAGTGTATCAAAAAGCTAATCAAACCAGCAGCCACCTCTTTAATTACGAGTTCTACTTCAAAGATGACAAGCCAAGTTAATGGATTTCAGAGTACTTTAGATCAACAAGCTGTTCAGACACTACCTGTTGATAATGATGTCACTTCAGCGATAGAAGATTTGGAAAAAAATGAAAATTTGTTAGAAGAAGAACTGCACTTAACTGCAGTAAAAAATAAAAACGTACATTGGCTGGGAAAAAACAAAGAAAAAAACAAAAATTTACTGCAAAGCCTTCTGTCTGTGAACCCGGAGAAAAATAATTATTTACTTGAAGAACACATACATATTGAAATTGAAAGACTGAAAAATAAAGCGACCCAATCTGAAGATGTTGCGTCTCTGGAGAGTGGGATGACCAGCATCGAAAGAAAAGATGGAGAACAATTATCCCATATTTATATAATTGACTCAAATCCAGTTCAGGTCACTTCTTCGCATGTCAGCAACCCAGTCACATTTAAATCTGTGAAAAACCAGCCATGGATAACCAAAGCAATAGAGAGACAGTCTGATAAGAACCAGCCCTTAATGACCAATCCTCTAGATACCCAGTCTGTGGAGACTCAGCCTTTCAAGTCTGCACCACTTCAGGTAGTTGAGGACCAGTCTATAAAATCTGCCATTACCGAGCCTAACAAACCAAACGCCGTTGAGGTTAAATTGGTGATGATAGCGCCAGAAGAATCTCAGTCTTTTGAGACCAGTTCTGTTGCAACAAAATCTTCAAATTCCCAGTCAATCGTAGAGAAACAAGCCCAGTTTGTTGAAGACCTGCCTGTTGATACCCATCACTTTAAAAGCAAACATTTGGAAACCCAGTCCTCCAATACCAAGTATGCTTTGGAACATCCCGTTGAGACTAAACCTATTAAGAGTCAGCTAATCAAAGTCGAGCCCTCGGAACTTGAAACTCAGCCCGTTGAAACCAAATTCGAAGAGCGTCAATCAATCGAGTCTATCATTACTCCTCATTTTGAGCCAAAATCTGTTGAAGTTCAGTTTGTGGAGGCCAGTCCTAGTCCTTCCAATCCTGTGGAGATCCTTCCACTCAGAACTCAGCCTTCGGGAACAGAGAGTATCGAGGTTCAAAAAGATTGCACCCCCCTTGTTTTTGTGAAAGAACAAGTTGTGGAATTTGTTCATGAGGCAGAGCAGCTCGATCTACTCGAAGCAACGGAAAATTATGATGTACCATTCTATACGGAAACAATCGTCACTTCTGATGCTATAGCAGACACCCAGTCGAATCCTATGGATACAAAGGACTTAGTCATGCCTATTTCAATAAACAATTCTGAAGTTGGTGGTAAACCCTTAGATTTATTCCTAGAAGACGATGATCATTCTTATACTGAAATGTTCTGTTCTCCGGAGATGGATGAGATTCGGTCTCTACCAGAATCTGTTGCATCACATAGTGTTGTGCACAATAATCTGTTTCTCACCCATAGAGTCACAGAGAGGATACACATTAATCACCCCACTAAGGGAACCATCAAAATATCAAAAATGCGTCCAATTAAAACTGAGGAAGCGGGGGAAAACCCTGAGGTGGACGAGACCATTGTAATATCCGTAACTGGTGTATTTGAAGGTAATGATGTAGATCGGGACAGTGAACAAGACATCACCAAAATAAACATAAAAAACGATGACGAATTTATGAGTGTTCTCAAAAAGATGAATGTTCCAGTTCATGAGCTTGATAAACTGCATCTGCCTTTTGAAAAAGATTCAAAGTCGGTATCGGGATCTTTTTTTTGTCAGGATTGTGAAAAATTCTTTAAGAGTGAACAAACCCTAAAAAAACACAAAAAGCTTCACATTGAGCGACAGAAATTAACTTGTTTAAAATGTGATAGAAAATTTGCAGACAAAGCAGCGTTATCGCTTCACAAACGAACTTCACATGTTGTTAAAGACAAGAAATGTTCGCAGTGTGGTAAATGCTTTCAATATAACAACCAGCTCCTTGAACACATGGGCGCCCATTTAGAAGAAAAACGCTTTATGTGTGCTTCTTGTGGAGAAAGCTTTAAAACTAAATTAGGGCTTCAAGGACACAAAATATCTCATCACAAAACTAGCGTTAAGGAAAGTAGCCGCCAAGTATATGTTTGTGAAATCTGTGGAAATCTGCTACGAGCTAAAACCGCTTACGAAGACCACATGAACATCCATGCGGAAAATCCCATCCAATATCAATGCCAATTTCGCGAATGCAACAAAACATTTTTGACTCTAAAAAGTTACAAGGCCCATGGAAAATGTCACCAGGAGATAAAACGCTTTGCTTGTTCAGTTTGTAGCAAATCGTTTATGTTTCAAGCCAAATTGGATGAACACATGACTAAACATACGGGTATCAAGCGATTTGCCTGCACGTTTCCTGGCTGCGATACTAAACTTGGAACGCGCACGGGACTTGAAAGGCATTTAATTCTGCATTCTGGAGTGAAAAAATTCTTCTGTAAAAACTGTGGAAAATCTTTTGCATTTTTGGGTCATTTGAATGCCCACGTGGCCAGTCACTCGGGTGAAAAGCATCACTGGTGTAAGACTTGTGGAAAGGGTTTCACTCGGACTGGTGGTTTAAAAAAACACCTGAGGTTAAAAAATGGCTGTTCTAGATCTGAAAATGCCGATACAATAGCTATAGCAACACAAGGTTTAGTAGAATTGTGTTCCCAATGATGACCAACCTTTATTAAGTGTGCAGGATAACTACACCCCACACAAACATTCAAAGTAATGAACAAATATATAGTACTATATTAAATAGGGTAAATGGCTCCGGGGCCGGCCGTTATAAGCATTGACTATGAGCTGTTTTCGTTTTTCTTTAATATATTCTGAAAATGACAGAATGTCACATATAGCTCTTAAATATTGCAGGGACCGAGTTCAGACGTTCATTTGATGTTTACTTTAACATAAGAATTTACAGTCTACGGAGCAACTGATTCATTCTGAACGATTACATGACACCGAATACCGGAGATTTGTTATTTAGAAATTTAGTTTTGGTACCAGGGACTGTGTTTTGGAAATTTCCAGGATAAAATAACTCCTAAGACTGTCGTTAGAACATACCGTTTTTGGTACCCGGACATAAGGCGATCTTGTATTTGCGCTAATATTTGTTTGTAAACAGACTGGATATGTACTTGAGGGAATCAGTATTCGCATAGTTTGCAAAATTTGAGTAGAAGAACATATTTCAGGGTGCCCAATACACATACAGTGAAGGCACCACGGTATTTTAGTATTGGTGCTTTTTTTATTATGAATGTTGTAGATATTTTTCTATTAATGAATAACTGGGATTTTGGAGTGCTACTACATGTATATGTAATTAACCCAAAAGCGTTTTACAGACAATAACAGATATGTTATAGATATGCACATTCTACGCATGATATATAAAAATAAAATAATTCCATAAAATATTGACAAAGTTATTATTTTCGATATGACCCCCATTATTTTGTAAATTTTGTTAAGTTTTTGTTATGGTTTTTATATTGTGGAATCTTTCCTTGGTGGTCAATAATTGCTATGATTTTGGACGATATTGACAAAAGAAACGCCGTTGTCGGTGATGAGTAGGCCCTGGATTTAGGATTATGATTTCTTCACGTATCGATGGCATTGCTGCTTTCCAAGAGAATCTTTATATTCGTTACGTCAATCTTCCAGTTGTAGCTGGTACACACTCAATGGGGTCATAAACTAAATTCAATATTTACAGGTATTTATCTGCAATTTGTTACTTATTTTGTTTTTTAGTAAAATGTTTGTTATATAATGATTACGGGTTTATCAACAACTTTATCTGACACCTTGACAAATGTAGCGTCCCAATAAAATTCTTATTTTATAACTGAATGGAATGGGGTTAAAACTCTTACTGTCCTGCTCCGACTGAGATAATGATGACAGGCATGCGCCATACAGTGTGCTATAAGGGAAATTTTGCACTGGAAGCGGCCTACTCTTATATCGAATTCCAACTTCCAAGGAATCTTTTACGATCTTTTAGGACCTCGGGTTTTCGTCGCACCAAACGACTGTCCTTATCAGGCCCTCCACCCTGCACCATGTCAGAAAACCCTGATGACCTTTCTCGGCCAATGCAGAGGTTGAACACCCGACCTCCAGGCTAGCGAGCCAGCGTCTTACCCACTTAGCCACCGTAGTTTTCTGAGCTTATAAAAAAACAAATTCGATAACATATGGCACACATTAGATATAATTGGATATTAGTTACTCATTTAAGAAAGTGTAATAACTCAAGCAAAATTTTATGTTTCTCAGCAATTGTAAGCAATTTTCTGATAGCCATATGCTCGTAATGATCCATCTGTAGATTGGAATTCTTTTAACAGCAAATCTGATTTTAAACATATTTGTGGGGAAAGGATTTGTTTGAAAGGTTAAAAACAGTGGATTTGAAAAATAACGGGTTTGGGGCCGTAGATTAGTAGATAAGCGATCGCGGCCCCTCTGAAACGCAATTCTTTTAAGTAATGTTTTTAGGGACACCATCATGGGGCACTCTTCACATTACGACCTAGTACATCCACGAAACCCGCGTCACAATGTTCCGTAGGTTTACCTATGACAAAATAAATCCTTCTGCCTGGTCAATTTTGGGCATTAACCCCTTCTGAGGTCATTGGAGGGTTACATCCCTTTCTTAAATATACACCCTTGTGACCCCCTACTACGATAATATAAATCCTGAGTGGTTAATTTTGGGAATTGTCCCGCTTCTGAATAGGTCAAAGGTCACAACTGGCCACGCCAAATCCACCTTAAATGAATAATTCAGTACATACCTCAAAAGCAAGCACACAATGTTTATCGAACTGTTCCTCGGAACCCACTAGGGCAACACCAACCCTTCTGACTAGTCTATTGGTTGTATTACCCCAATTCTGCGTAGCACAAAATAGGTTTTAAAACTGTTTCTTGCGAGCATCTGGCAGTGGCGTCACTGAGGGTGGCACAGGGGGAACGTGCCCTGGATCTTTTCTTGTGTGCCCCGGATCTTTTCCTGTGTGCCCCGGATCTATTTTGAGCAGACAAAATCGATAATTTGCAATAATTTCACTACTTTTCCCTATCATTATTTCGAATGTCCCGAGTACGGAAGAGAAGCTTTCCAGTGCGAAGCTTTTCTGGATTGTCCTTTCTGGCCCACCGTAGATTTTCTCCATTGCCTGCACGTGCACAGTTTAATACAGTATTATATAACTAAATAAATATTTGACTGAAAATAGTGTAGAAACGATCGTTCATGACCTAGTTTACCCGCCGTGTATGTTTAGCGGGACAACAATATCACATTAAATTTTAGTTCGTTATAATTTAGCTCCCAACTTCACAAGAACTCGTACATATTTCCCAGTATTCGTTTTAATAACTATATTATTATATCGACAAAAATAATCCGCGGTTTGAAACATCCATAGAATACCCACGGCAACGTCATGTCGTTATTAAAACGAATACTGGAGAATATGTATGAGTTGGGCCTGTGCCCCGGAACTAATTGGGTCCTAGTGACGCCTCTGGCATCTGGGAAATATAAATCCTACTGAGTAGTCAAATTTGGGTATTAACCCAATCCTGACTAGGTCAAGGTCACCATTTGTCGGTGCACGCCCAATTGATCTAAAATGCATATATCCCAGCACATACCTTCAGTTATAAACATTTTTTATACGTCCACATGGAAATTTGGTCGAATCCTGCCATATCCGTCGTCGACAATATCTTGTTACTCTGCAAATTGCATTTATCATCTGATTAGTTAAAAATTTATATAATTTTTTTTTATATTAGTGAGACGAAGAACCCTTTTTATTTTCAACAATTTCACTTCTGATAATTTTAGACAAATAACGAAAAATGTTCATGTGGGGAAAAATGTTGTATAATTGGAGAGTATGCAGAAACATGTCAATTAACACCTTCCATCATGAAATCGATTAAACTTATCAGATTTTGACATTGGCAGTGGTCTGACACAGTCACACGGCCAACGACCACGTGGAAGTCATTAGTTATTAATATTACCCCTGATCTGTGTTATGAGGCAATATAACCTATAGGCAGTTGGATATCTCTTCGATCATCATTGGAGACGAGTTAGGGCGAGAGCGTATGAGTTAAGACTGGACATGGGCCATTAAGTTAGTGGGGAGTTGGCACCCAAGGTGTCAAACAAAGTTAAAATCATGACTCATTCAGCAAAAGCTAATTATGGAGTCTTAAGTAATGTAAATGATATGTTAGAAGAAGAATAAAAGTATTATATGTAGTTAAACTAGTGTTGACATAAAGAACCTAAACGTGTAACAAAAACAATTCTTTTAAAAGGTTAAAAGTTTTGACATGAGAATAAAAATCAGGGGCCGGTTGCTCAAAGCTCAGTTATCTTTTAACAATCCGTTAACTTTAACGGAGAGAAAGATTGTTGCTAGTAATAAAGGCCCCGAACATTCTGTGGTGCAAATTTTTCCTACAGATTTATGCTAATATAAAAAATAAAGTAGTCTATAGTCTTTTCTGTAGTAAATTTAACGGAAAGAAAGTTAACAAACAACACGTTACCAAGATATGTCCGTTAGAGTTTAACGGGTCGTTAAAATAACTTAGTTTTGAGCAACCGACCCCAGGTTGATAGGTCATTGCTTCACATTTAATTTGTATTGTGAGAGTGGTGAGAACCGAGACTTCTGTTTTACAACAATATCAATGAGCAAGGCTGATGTTCTATAAATATTTTAAGGCACAACTGTACTTTTAAATGCACCCGATCGTAAAACATCAAAGAGTTCTATAAGTATTAGTGTCCTCACTGTCCTATTATACGTATGTTATCAGAAGATATTTTTTATGAACCTACTAAACTTGCTTACTGCTTGAGATTTTTCGATTAGTCATGAACCGTAATTCTGTCTAAATCTACAGACTAATTGTGAACGCCGATTTTTTTTGATTGTTAAAGAGACATTGCAACCACAAATAAAATTACTCCAAATTATAAACGACCAGCAAAGATCGCCAATTTTACTTTCCAAGTAAATATTTATCGGGTAGTTATTTCCAATAAAAATATGAATAAAATGTAAAGACTAGAGAAACTGAAAAACACCACCCAAAAACTACACGATGTTTTGTCCTGCACCACTTTAACGACCTCCTTGTTAGCGAACTCGAGCTTTGCGGATCCTGAAATGCACGGATTTCTTCAACTGAAGAGGGGGTGGGGGTAGGCGTAGCTGAATGGTTAGCACGTGCCCGCTGTATCATAAAGCCTATCATTGAGTCGACTGGCGAGGTTTCGAATCCCCGGTTGTACGTGGCAAGGAGAACTGCCGCCTGTCCAACCTCGTGGGTTTCTCTTGGTCCTCCGGTTTCCTTCCACTGCTAAAGACCCCTACACGCGAGCGAATTAATGAAATAATAATCAAACCATATGTTAGTCCCGAAATGACCTAGTTTGTGTCGAGTGGACGTTAACCCCCCCCCCCCTCTCTCTCTCTCTCTCAGTTGAAAAGAACTCCTTAGCTGTTTTCTTTTGTCGCCAATTTGCGATTAAAGATTGAATGACGAAAGCTTAAATGGGCAAACGCGCGCTGTTTACCAAAGATAATTTGGAGTGACATAAAAAAAAGAAAGTTGACCTTGACGCACCTCTTGTTTATCGATAAGAGAGTTCTTGGCCGTTATATAAGTTAGGCTCTGTAGAAGGGACATTATTGTCTCAGCTCGACAAAGAATGTTAGGTCTTTTCGTGGTATCATTGCTGGTCTGGCAAGGTAAGGATAAAGGATTATATTTTTTCGTGGTGAAGGCGAAACAAGTAGCGTAAGTCCAACCCCTAAAACCGTTGTTAATAATCCAAACCATTTTCCATTAAGACAATTACTAGTACATTCAGCGTATATTGAATCTTATATCGTTTGTCTTACTAAAATTGTAAAGACTTTTATCTTGTCATTGTGGCAACTGGCTCATTGATCTTCTTGTCCTTTTTTTTTGACTCTCCCACCTCTTCTTTTCTAACTGTCGATCAAACTTGTTTACAGTCCAGGGCTCACAGTACAGCGACCCACATTGTGCTGGTGGTCGTTCTGCTATAACACATTTGTTTGAGTGGAAATGGTCAGACATCGCCCAGGAATGTGAACGATTTCTTGGACCTTATGGTTACTGCGGTGTTCAGGTAAGAAACGCTGTCACAAATATGTAAATGCACCTAAGAATAAGCGAAGACCCCAACACGTTATCAAACTAAGCGGTGTTATGTTGTTATGGACACTTATTACCACACCGTGTTCCCGAACCAACGATCTCCTCGTTTTAAACATTTCGATAAGATGCACGGAGTTAGAGCGAGATCGAACCTTTTTTTTTATGAAGATGGCACCAAAAGGCCTTTAATCGCACTAGCTTTTCCCCAGCGATCTCGAGTTTTAAAACATCGTGATAAGATGCTTAAGTTCGCTGCACACTTTCTCTTCAATTCCCATCTCTTCTTGTGGACTGTTCGTCTGTGGCCATTCATACAACTTGACAAACCTCGCTCGAACTTTTAAAACACGTTTTTATCTTAAATCAAACACATCTGTCCATTTTTAAAGTCTTTACTGCTGAAATATTTTAGCGTAATCGAAAAAAAAAGATAACCGAAATTTTAAGTATGTCGAGGTTTGAAAGCTGGATTATTCACATTTGTTTTATATTGTGTTCACATTGATGTTATCTTGATTTGCCCAACTTATGAGGTGTTCTCCATGTCATCCCGTTAACCTCGGACTACTAAATCCCCCCACCCCCCTGCTTAAGTAAATTATTAAAACAAAATTTAAGTATATTATTATGTAAGTCTCGAAATGGTCTAGTCTATGTCGAATTGGCGTTAAACCCATTCCGTAATTGAAGGTGCGGCATGATCCGGAAGCCTGACACTATCGGAATCTAAAATTTATAAATCGTCTATTCTGAGTTATTGTACCAATCACTCTACGCATCTGTAAACGGACCCAAATCAATGCATAGCTACCATCGCAGGATAGTGCCTTTTACAAAGTTGACAAATGATCCAATAGTAATTCCCGTTAAAAATGTATGTCTCCTTGATTGGGCGTTCTATTATCAATTTTCCTGTTTCGGTGACATTTTCAGATTTCTCCTCCTAATGAGAACCGTGTGGTTACCAATCCTAACCGACCGTGGTGGGAAAGATACCAACCAGTTAGTTATAAACTTGTTACTAGAAGTGGTAATGAGGATCAACTCAAAGACATGATACAGAGATGTAACAAAGCTGGTGTAAGGTACGACCCCTGTTTATTTTTCATAACCGTTGAAGTTAAATGTTACTTTAGATCAAATCAGAATATAGCATCAAAATTGGTCAACTTCCCATCACTAAATTAACAAAAGTTCGCTGTTAGATACGATGCCTGTTCATCCCTTAGGACATAGAGCCTGGGATGGGACGAAAGACCGAGGTCCCGTGTACACATTGACATGCACGTAAAAGATCCATTGGCAGTTGGAATTCGATATAAGAGTAGACAAAATTCCCCCATAGCACACTGTATGGCGTATGTACGTCTTCATTAGCCCAGTTTAGGAGAAGAAAAGTAGGCGATAAATTCCATTTCATTTCATTTTCTGTTTATCCCTAATCTTGAGAAGTTATGGTTACTTTAAATCAGTTTATAGTTAATAGCATCAGAATTTGAAACCTGGCATTCAAGAAGTGACAAATTGGCTACTCTTTAGTACCCCTTCACGTATTACCCGTTGATTGAGGCTTAAGTGTGTATTATTCATCTAACATTTTGGAGTGTTTTGCCCATTTCAGAATATATGCTGATGCCGTTGTCAATCACATGACCGGAGCTGGTGGTACTGGTTCCGGCACCGGAGGGTCCTCATATGACGCCAACAGCCTGAATTTCCCAGCCGTTCCATTTGGTGGTAATGATTTCAATGGAGGAAACGAATGTCACAGCAGCGACGGTAGCATCCATAATTACAATAACGCCGAGGAGGTCAGAAACTGTCGTCTCGTTGGCTTGACAGATTTAAAGTTAGCTTCTGATTATGTCCGAGGAAAGATTGCCGGTTATTTCAACCATTTAATTGATCTTGGTATCGCTGGTTTCAGGGTTGACGCCGCTAAACATATGTGGCCAGGAGACATAGCAGCTGTCTTGTCGAAAACCAAAAACTTAAGATCCGATGTATTTGGAGGTGGCAAAAGAGCATTTGTTTTCCAAGAGGTAATTGATATGGGGGGTAATGAGCCTATTAAAGGTGGCCAGTATGTTGGAGATGGGCGAGTAACAAATTTCATTTTTGGAGCTAAACTTGCTGAAATATTCAGGAAGAAGAATGCTATGAAGTATTTAAAGAACTGGGGTGAAGGTTGGGGAATGATGAGATCAGATGAAGTCGTGAATTTCATTGATAACCATGACAACCAGAGAGGTCACGGGGGCGCTGGAGCAGTCATCACCCATTGGGAACCAAGGCCCTATAAACTAGCAACCGCTTTTATGCTGGCCCACCCTTACGGATTCCCGAGAATTATGAGCAGCTATGAATACAACCGAGCCGGTAATACGGAGGGTCCTCCCCATAACGGAGACATGAGTATTAAAGATGTTGCATTCAAAAGCGACTTGTCATGTGGAAACGGCTGGTCTTGCGAACATAGATGGCGCCAGATTTACAATATGGTTGCCTTCAGAAACCAAGCTGGTGGAGATGGTTTAAGTAATTGGTGGTCTGGAGGCGATTACCAGATTGCGTTCTCTCGTGGTAACAAAGCTTTTATTGCCATGAATCTAGATGGGTTCGATATTAATGCTGATCTGAACACTGGTCTACCCGGTGGAACTTATTGTGATGTTATTTCTGGTAATCTTGAAAACGGAAGCTGTACCGGAAAGACGATTCAAGTCGGTGGAGATGGTAAAGCTCACATTAATGTTGGTCACAGTTGGAAAGATCCCATGATTGCCATTCATGTCGGTAAGTTGTGGGTTTTTACATGTGTTAATGTCACTGTCTTAATCGAAAGTGTGGATTAGTGATTCATGGAATACACCATCTTACATTGCCATATTAATGAAACTGTCCAGGAGAAAAGGTCGTCAATTTTGAAGCATCTTCTTGATTGTAATTGTAATATCACATTACGTTTGCAAACTTGAAGTATACCAACTGCTACTGGATCATAGCCCCAATTTAAATTAAATATTTATGTTTGAATTTTCTTTGCAGGTGCCCACCAAGGTTCTTCCCCTTCAAGAGTGGGTTAAAAATACACGACTACAATCATCATGGTAGCAGGCTGGGACGCCATTCCGAAAACTTTTCATTTTTTTTTTATCATTTTCACCATTGAATAAACTTTAAAGAAAACGTTATAGTCTTTGGGTACGTAGAACTCGGGTATTCTTCTCTCTGGGAGTATTAATAGTCGATAGAGTGAACAAAAGCTTTTGTCTTATTGCTGAATAAATCGCCTAAATGTGGGTCTAAAGTCACCAATTTATACATACACTACCTTCGTAATAATCCAGGAATGCCCATTCAAGTCATTGTTTGGCTTCAGACCAGGAGTTCTTTAACATAGTGTTATGACACTGTGTGTGCTGGGGAGTCACAGTGCCTGACTAACAAGGGATTCTGTGTTCGATAACTGTGTCGACCAAGAAATTTTATCAGAGATGTCAGTTTTCGGATATGACGAATAACATAACATAACATCCAAATTTATATAGCGCAATAAATACTCGTATCAAGAGTTCCAAATGCGCTCGCAAAGTTCAACAAATCGGTTCCATTTCATCCATAGTGTTGTATGAACAGGTGCGTTTCAGTCTTGTTTTAAAAATGCAGACGGACTTTGATGTTTTTATATGAAGAGGTAGTGAATTCCATAAAAGAGCTTAAGAGTACTGGAATGAACGTTTGGTCATTTCTAAGCTCGTGGATGGTACTATTAAGAGATGTTTGAAAGAAGATCGTAGACATTTTCCTGGAATATATGTGAGGATGAGATTTGTGATAAGCCAGGTACATCTTTGTAGTCATCGCAGTGTACGTTAAAGAAGCCATTTCCGTTTGAATTCGATAAAGATGGCATAGAATCGATTTCCATTTATGGCGGTAATATAGTTGATCAAATCTAGTGCGGAGCGCATCGGGACTAAACTAGTGGAAAAGTTTAAAGAAGATATTGTTAGGGTGACCCGGCATAAATAAATATCTCTAAATATCTCGACAATGACACCACAATATTTATATATATATACCAAGCCTTAAATCAGTTGCGCATATTTATAGTCACTAAATAAACGGTCATGTCATTCTTAATAAACTATGACCATTCAACCATTCATAAATTATACACTGAAAGATGGTTACGAGTTTCGGCAATAACATCCGGACACTTGTGAGTAAACAAATAGGTTACGATCCCTTGTTTTGAAATTAGTCTCACTTAACCAGTCTACCGACCATTCTACGTCTAAATTGTTACGAAACATAACATAAAGCTGGAACAAGAAAATGACTTTAGAAACACGCACGCTAGGTAACTCAACAATTGTTTTAAGAACCCTGTAAAAGTAAAATGAAACTACTGCTAGTATCATGTGACTGCCTAACCCGAATGTTTCAGAGATATTATTTGTACTAAACCAAATGATGCCGCTCCTAACGGTAAAGTTAATGATAAAGCAATTCAAGAAATAAAACGAACGTAGGCCTAATATAAGTTCTAAATTTGCTGTAACAACAAGACAGTCAAATATTACTGCTATTCAGAATCGTCAACAATATATTTTTACGGCTTTAACAGTTGATAGAGGTGCAGAGAATTGCACGTGCGATGGCTATTTATAGTCTCATAGACTCTAACGCTGAGTATTATCATACTGCGTCGTTAACCAGTAATCACTTCGAGACAAGCCACTGAAACGTGCACATTCGCCGTGTCGAGTCAAAACTTTCTGTAGGGAAAATTTTCACTGCACGTCAATGTTGCATTGAGGTGTAATATATAGCTAAAGCAGCGTGTACATTGGCAACATTTCTACAACATTTTTACAACATTTTTTAAAACATTTTTACAACATGCTCTGTGTACACTATTATAAGAGTGTTGGAAATTTGTTGCAAATATGTTGGGAATATGTTGGAAGTTTGTTGTAAAAACAGAGCGGGAAATTATTTTTTGGTGGGAAAATCATGGATGAATTCAAGGAGGGAACATGTGTTTTGGCTGCTTCTGTCACAGTTTATCTGTTCTTTTTTGGGTCCAAAACCCTTCCTGTTCTTCCTGTTCCATCTCAAAGGAGGCTGCCGTTTTGTTCATCTAGGGCTCGTCACATGACTTCGGGTAGATCACATGATCAATTAGATGTTGTAAGAATGTTGGAAAACTGGTTTTGCTCTGTGCACACTTAGCAACATTTTTACAACACGACCAAAAACTTGCAACAAAAAATTGACCTGACAATTCTTTTTGCAACAAATTTCCAACAATTCTCCAACATTTTTACAACATTATTTTCTCGGTATACACTTGGCAACATTTTTCCAACACGGCGTTGCAACAAGGAATGTTGGAGAAATGTTGGTAGTGTACACAGGCCTTAACTCTCACCACAATTTAATACCGACACACTGGCTCAAAGAGGGGTGTGGGCAGTCGATAGTTGGTACATCGTTCAGTGGCCCATGAAGCCCCAATAGATATGTTTTGTTTTACGTCGGGCATGGTTGGTATTCGTGTCCCACAGCCCCCAATCCCCTATGTTGACTATACAGGGGTAACAGTCTTTGCACAGGTGTGGGAGGGTGGCACAATTGGTGTGTTACCCCTGATTTCTAGCATGATCGATTTATTTATCACTTAATTGCTTAAGTGCAAAGTTCCTTATATGGAGATGGGCATGCACATTATCTTGGAGCATAGCTGGGATCAATTTATAATTTGCTCAGCTAGATATTTAGCCTCACTATCGGTACATACCAAAACAACTAGATATATAGCGTCTATATCTGTACATATTTTTTAAACCATATTCCTGATTCCTGAAGCAATGGAGCGAAAAAGTGGGGTTAATTCCAATCAAACGGGACACTTCGAGGAGTATGATTTTTAACCAGCTTTACGCTTTAATGGTTATGCTTTAATTCTTTAAATGACGTCTAGAAGCACGATAATTATTCATAACAAAACAAAACACAAGGTATATATGGATAAAACTACTTCTCTATTATTTAAAGGACCTAAGCCCGTAACTCAAAATCCTCCAAAATCGTAGACATTGAAAACACGAATTATTGGTCAATTTAAATCAACACTGATGACGTAAACTTAACGGGAAAAGGTGAGCTTCTGATATCCGATATTTAAGATAAAACCGTTTTTTTAACATTGGTACACGAATCGTGTACCATAGTGCGCTTCAGTCCCAGTTGCATTGAGAGACTCGAGGGACGAGGCTAGACACATTGCACCAAGTCAAACGGAGTTATGTAGACGGGAATAACTAGACGCTATACTTTTGCACATGATTGACGTTGCTGGCTTATTGCACAAAACATAGCTGATTTGAAATTGGAGTAAAAATGGAAACCATTGAATGTAAATCAGTTTATATACATTCATATTACAGTATTATATGCGTTGCGAACCACTTTTGTGAATTTCTAGGTCCCAAATGTTAGCGATTTAGCTCCTTTAATAACGACGTTTCATAACACATACAGGTCACGTTTTCAAATTAATGTTCACCTAGTAGCCTTTTTATACATATTATAGCTTACACCAGCTTAATTGTGACCACAAGAACCTTTAAATTAATTATCAGTCCCTACAATAACAAGACAAAATACAAACAGTAATAATACTGCTTATGTTTTGTTGGGTATTTTGGGCAAATTTACTTCCTCTGTCCGAGAAGTAGTCGAATAATCACAGCTATTTTATAAGACGTCATTTTGTCAACTCGACCGGAAGCGAAGGTAGGTCTAAGTTTATATTTACACAACAATATTTGTTGTAAATGAATAGCTATTCAAATTTGTTTGGGTTTATGAAAACATTTTTCTTATTTTCCTTCCGTGAAAAATAGGACAAGTTTATAGATTCATGCCCCTAGAGGCTATGAATTTACATTTGTGGCAAGATGGCTACAGTCAATTAAATCGGAATCACCCTCTTGGGCGTCAAACAAGATTCGGTGCACTAAAGTTTTTTTGTGCAGTGTAGTCATTCATAGAATTAAAAACTCGTCTTTTCTACATGAGGTATTCTTGACCAAATACCCATATTTGACAGCTAGGTTAAATAGTGCAAAACATTCTAAGGCTTGTACAGAGTCGATGGTTTCCATCCATTTCCTACCTTATGCCAGCGGCGTTTAAAGGCTTGGACGCCAATTAGCATAAGCGTACGGGCTCGATGAATGTTACGGGGGCAGAACCTGGTATGCCCGAACAAATTTAGGGTTAGCCTAAAGAAGGCGATGCAAGCTCAATGCGAGAGGCAAAGGAGCGGAGCATACTATGTACGCCCTACCCCAAGGAAATTTGACGACCGCAAATGTGTTTTCATGGCGCGAATCGTGTTTGAAGGAAACTTGCGTCAAAACGGTTGTATTGACATTGTTCTACTTCCATCGTAACACTTCAATGGTTTGCATGAGTGAATTAACTAGTCATACCTTTCATGCTCTGATGTGTAATAGATATTTGATATTTGAGTAACATCCTTGGTGAATAAGTAGGCAAATAATAATATATAATAAGAAGACGGTGTGTGAAATTGTATACGTAGATAAATTTATGGTTGGTGTAATTCATTATTCATACGTTAAAATCATGGCGTGACATCTAAAATTTTTAATAACCAAAGGCTTTTTATGAAGGGTTTTTAACCGGTGTCCTCTTACCAATATAAATATATCAGATATCATTATTTATACATAAAGAGTTCCCGTGACGCATAGGGGTTGCGGGCTCGATGAAGGCGGGGGGGCAGATAAAAAAAATCGGGTCAAAACCAAACAATTAATCACCGCGGGCTATGGATGGCGACCTTGTGCTCACGAAAATGCGTATTTCTACTATTCTAGCCATGTTCAATCTTGGACAAATGGTTAGGGTTAATATTCCCCCACATTCTCATTTATTTAAAGCTGCCATTTTGGACTCCGGAAACACCCGAACCTTCCCAATCGGCCTACAATTATAATCTTCCATTTCTTTTACTTGCATCCCGAGGTGTTTACCCAAACGACTTGACGATTTTCCTTGCCCAAGTCCACGCTCTGCACCAGTGACAACAAGGTAGGTAAGCTGGACAATGGCGATTTGTGAGCTATCCCCACAACCAGCGAGTCTCGATGACCCCTCTGTAGAAGCCACGGTGACTCCCGTGTTATTCAGACTGACACACAAACCAGATCCCGGTGCTGGCTGTGATGTTCACATTTTAGTGGCACAGGACGTAGGATAAACTTCTAGTTGAAATATTGTGTCTAATTTATTAATGAAAAAAAAAGAAGAAATCATTTAAAAAAAGAAGATCCAAAACATTTTTTTTCTAATTTAAATTTAATATGTATATATTATTACGTTGAGCATTTGATTTTGGTTATTGTTATCAAATCCCCTGTTCTGTTTCAAGTCTAATTGTTGACATGGAAATTAGCATTATTACACACATTACCATATTTACCATATTCAATCGAAGGTCTGGTATCACTTTAACTCAGTACATCGATAGATGTTGTAAAATTCGTGGTCGTTGTTTTAGGAACATGACGCATTATAAAATAAAGAGTTGAAACTTTGTCGTGAAAACCGCCTTATAAATATGATGCAATACGACATTTACTGAGGGCTTTTAACCCTAAGGTGTTTATGCAATAATGATATATTTTTTTCAGCAATTTAAACTCCTTTCATCGAAGACAATTATTGTTGAGGCATGTGGAAATCTGTACTGATACTGAGTTTTCTCGGGTTGTTGCGGGAAACTGAATCTTTGGATGAGATACGATATCCTGAGGATGCCAGTGTATATATCGGTGTTTTTTTTAATGTTTATCTTCCTGGATCCAATGATTGTTCCAGTACCCCTGATCCATATTCTATACAGGAATTTGAAGCCGTGCGATGGATCATAGATAAACTGAATAACAACGCATTTTTAAATGGTTCGGACAAAATTGGTAAGTGCTTTTGTTTTAAAAGCCATAGAGAAATACCACGAGGATGGCAGTCGTACAAGAAAAAGACAAAACAAATAATGACGCTGTCTTGTCCAACGATTGGGTTATTTGGCATTGTCTCGTGTTTTTCTTTCTCCGAGTTCCTCCTTTCCCCCCATACATATTCATGTTCTTCCTTTCAAATTATGAAAAATATCCAAATGGGTTTAAATATTAGACTGTAACATCTTTAGCTGACATTATTTTTTAATTTTCTTTAACTGATTCATGGTATCTATATTTAAGACACAATGCATATTTTTATGTTAAAACCAGCCCCTTACGTTAGACTCTCTATAGAATATTTCTATGTATATTTTTAATTGAAATTAAAGATGGCAAAATAAAACTATATTTTTATGCCATCTTTAATTTCAATTATATATTACCAAATAGCAGCTTTAAAGTACCAATAGCAATTTTCAAGTTATATTTTTAAAATGTATTAAAATAAAACCCTAAAAAAGATGGTATCTATAAACAGTCCTACCTTGTTAACGGTGTTCAAACCACTGATCTCTATAAAGGGGGGTAATTAACATATTATATTTGCTGCTGATCAGGTCTCGGTCAACCAGGCATGATTATCATTAACTGGCTAACCACAGACCTTGGCGATCGAGTCAACATACGCTTAACACGTAGACGTTGTTTTCCATCGAAATGAAAAGATAATATTTTCAAGCCGCTCCAGGCGAGTAGAAAATAATTCAAATTTGTATGTGAATGGTTTTCAAATGTTAGAATGATGCATATGATCGTATAATAGTGAGTTGACAACCTATTTAGTAAAAGACACTTAAATAATCATGTTTTGATGTCTAAGAAAAAATGAAATTTTCGCTTTAATTGACTATTCTACTATATATAACAAAGTAGTGCAGGTTTACGGTTGTGCTAATATTTATTGATATATATGTGTATATTTTGGCAGGTATACATGCTTATAAAACTTGTGGAATACCGGAAATGGCGGCCTCATCGGCTATCGACTTAATCCAGACGTATTCCAACACCTCCCAGTCACCTATTCTGTTTGGTACGTAATTTATATATAAACAAACACCTCTTTTAAAGCTAGAAATCCACACTAATGTACATTGCCATATGCAGGAAATGGTAATCAAACTCCGCGATGTAACATGTCGTCTCTTTCCACGTATGCTTACGTAAATGAATTAGGATTCAATGTGTCTGAACATATACCCCCAAGCGCCTGTCAAGATGTGAACTGGAAAGACAAGGAAATCCAAATCCTCCCTTGCTGACACAGAGCATGTTTTTTTATCTCCTACATTCATGTTAAAACGCCGAAAACACTTAAATGCGCGGTGATCCCCCTGTTTTGGCTCACTTCACTGTAATCCTTGACGTACATGCGCCTAACTGAGCAAAAATATTGTCTCAAAGTTCCTTTTGGTCCACACCTGGCGTCATACAAAGCCATTAAAGTAAAACCACCTGGAAAACGCCCTTGAAAAAGTAACATATCGATTCTTAATTAAATACAGATTTGGGGTAAATATCTTAGTTTAATCAATATTTTATTCAATAAACTGAAATGGATTAAACAACAGGCAAAGGCCTACCTTCCCCTATAAATTAGGACACATGTGTAACATACCCGTTATCAATTTTGATATACGTTTCAGCTTTACTTAGTCCAACAAAAAGTTCCGAGGCCAAACCTGTTTCTCGTCTGTTCAGTCTCCTACACGAAAAAGATCGACTGCTCATTCTGAGCTTTGGTGCCACATCGACTAAATTAGCAGACCAATCTCTCTATAAGAACTTTTACCGAATTATCCCACCCGATAGCTTACAAGTACAAGTAAGTTTTAATTATTTTCACCTTTAGAAACATTGTATTCAATAGCGTAACATGGGAAGCGACCGAACAGTTACCATGAACAAGTAAAGTATATCATTGGGGAATTGAGATCACATTATAAGTCATCCAGCATGCATTTATACATTGGGCAATGGCGGCCCCCTATAGAAAGGAAAAGGTCAAAAAGTCAACATTGATTTTGTTTTGTTTTCTGCAGGTAATGTTGGAGCTAATGTTGGAATTGAAATGGAACTACGTAGGAATAATTTATGAAGATGACGATTATGGAAAAGATGCAGCGCAACTTCTTAAAACGTTGACTTTGGATAAAGGAATTTGCGTTCCTGTTTACTCTCCATTTAATAACACCAACAGTGACGATGCGTTTAATCTATTTGTAAGGAATGTTTTGGATCGTAAACTAGGTGGCATCATTTATATCGGCTCCGAGAACTTAATTACGAAATTGTTGGAGTTGTTCCAGACCTCGTCCACAGCTCGTGACATTGAAATAATTGTATCAGAGTCCAATAGACTCAACTCTCTTTATTTTCGGAGATATGGGACAGCATACTTTCCCATTTCTAGAGGCATACTGGTAACAAGTGCCCCTAAAATTGAGTTACAGGAATTCACCGAATACTGGAAAAATATAAAGACCAAAACATTTGCCCAGTCGTGGATAAGTGAAACAGGGGATCCTGGAGTTCTGGATTCCGAACAATCTGTGTATGTAAAGTATGCTGTGAAAGCAGTTTTGGTTTTAGCTAATCTATTTCAGAAACTCGCTCAAAAGCATTGTGGTGTCAACATCATTTGTCCACAACTGCATGATTTATACAAACAAAGATATATTGATGAAATGGCCGACTTAAAACTAAATCTTACGGCAGAATTTCCGTACACATTCCAAATGTTCCAGAATACCTTAGCTGAGAATATCACTTTCAAAACCAACAGAGAAATTAACTACAACTCCGAAGCGAATCAGCAAGAATACCAAGCTTTTAACTTTCAACAATGCACTGGACTAACAAACTGTAGATTTGTCAAGGTAAGGAGTTCATTTTCAATGGATCCTATCGCAATTAGCTAAAGGATCAACTCATCCGTGTTTCCAGCCATGTTATAAGGCCAAAGAAAACCCCCACAGCTAATCATGCCCCACTTCTTATGTAGCTACTGGCTACTAAGCCCCCTTGAACACGAAATTGGTAAAAATAATGAGTTTATTTCGTCAGAATCGCCCCCCCCCTCCCAAGGACAAACATTGGATGGACAAACTTTTACAAACCATGCGTTTGTTCACACATAATTTAAGATACTGCATTCAAGTATTGCCCCTCGTCTTGTACGTCACTGGACACAAGTCCATATTCTCAGGTGATTCAATAAGCATATCTTTAGGAGAAAACAAAATTACAGTATACGAAATTGGTAAAAATAATGAGTTTATTTCGTCAGCTTTCTATATTTCTCCCCAAGATATTTTGTCTTCTTCAGGTTGGTGATTACAGAATGGGGACACTCAGTCTTAACAAATCTCTCATAAGTAGTTATCCTTTGAAAGAGAGTCAAGGTCCTAACACACTACTGCCAACTGTCCAATGTCCTAACGGAACCGATTGTGACCTATGTATTCCGTCTGATATATCTGACCATGTTATATTTGTGGAAGGAGATTGGTATGTTGTGGCGGTTGTTCCTGTTTTTATACCTGATGAAACAAACACATTTCTCTGCACCAACACCATAAGAGATTCTGTAGGAAATGACATCGCTGAGAGCATCAAATTTGCTATTGAGGAAATTAACAACCCAAACAAAACATTGACATCTTCTGAAAAGAAGGTTGGGTTGATTGTGATAAATGGGTGTGCATCTGAACTTGTAATTAAAGACAAAATCTTACGTTTACACAAAGGAACTTATGAACTCAGACCCGGATTGAAAAGTTCAGAGATTAATCACAGATATCTTATGTTGGAGGGTTGAGCAGCAGTATGAGTACGGCCATAGCTGAAGTTCTGACTAAACTTGGTTACGTTCAAGTATCCTATGCCTCTACCAGCCCACTTCTCAGTGACAGAACTCTGTACCCCTACTTTCTGAGAATACCTACTGCAGACGATCAGCAAGCACATGTTGTTATTGATATAGTTACCTCCCTTGGTTCAAACATCATCCAGGTTATTTACAACGAGGGTGCCTATGGAGAGGGTGCTTTTGCGGCATTGGAGAAACTTGGCAAGGACGGGGGTGTCTGCGTTATAGGTCATAACGTTCCTGTATCCACCGACTATACGTTGTATTATGGTTTACTGTCTAAGTTAAGAGGAACCCCACAAGCCAAGTTAGTGGTGACGTTTGTAAGATCGCATGTTATTGAGCAAGTAGTAAAAGCTGTGACTGAGAGAATGACGGAAAGTGAATTCATATTTATTGGATCTGAAACCTGGGGAAACAGAGAAAGCGTCATTCCTGAACAGAAAAGCAAAGTTTATGGTTCACTGAGTATTGCTCTAGAGTTGCCTCCCATTCCAGCATTCTACTCCTATCTCACCGAGCAAAATATCAATGATCCGACTGATCCATGGCTCCGCCAATTCTTAGAAAACAGTGTATATTCACCGGAAGTTTCCAAAGAGCTGGGAAAGACGAAGTCGTTGGTAAAACCAAAGAGTGCGACATAGACAATTTAGCGATGTCACTTTATGACCAATGGATACCATTTGCTGTGGCCTCAACAAAGGCTTTGGTTAAAGGTTTAGAAAGTGTTCTCAGTTCAACACAATGTGGTCAGCCTGCAATGTCGTGCCCTGAACAAAATCCCACTATGTTGATAGAATACATGAAGAGGGTAGGTATCCCTTTCTTTTAACGAATCGTAATTAGTACTAGGGGATGGTCTATCAAAACGTTCTCGGTTCAGCAGAATGTGGCAAGCCAGCATAGTCGTGCCCTGAACAAAATCCCATTCTATTATTAGAATATATGAAGAAGGTATTTAACCATTTCTTTGTAGCGAATCGCAAATAGTACTAGGAGATGGTCTAGTACATACAAAGTTCATGGCGATAATTAATGTATTATAAGTTTAGTTTATTAGACTTTGGTAGCGAGAAGTGTATTCCAAATGGCCCTGTACGTGCGTAGCTGTACATGATTAAGTCAGGGAAAGTAGTAAGCTTCAGCCTTGAAGCCAACGCGAAGCCGGACGACAAAATTATGAAATGGGGTTTAACGTCCTCCGGGCTAATGGAGACGGGCATATATAAAGATAACAATATGAATGATGTAAATTTAACGCTTTCGAGTTGTGTTCTAACTTCATGCATATCTGGATACCTTTTTATTAAAAGCACAGTGTATTTATGAGTATGGCGTGACTCTGGCTTACCAACGAAGAGGTCTCGGTGTCTCTTGGTGAGTAAGACTCTGGCTTCCTAACGAAGAGGTCACAGTTTCTTGGTAAATATGGCATGGTCCTGTTTTACAACCAGAGAGGTCTCAATGTCTTGGTAAGTATGGCGTGACCTTGGCCTACTAACGAAGAGGTGGCCTACTAACGAAGAAGTCACAGTTTCGTAATTTGAAATAAACGTTGAGCCTATAACCTCAAATAGTGCAGAAATGTAGGAAGTGCAACTCTATTTCACAGGCCTTTTAATTTAAACACAGTCTTAGAAACTTATTATTTACTTTTTGGTCTTACGCTTCTGCACCTAACCTGGGCTTATTGAAGACGGACATACGCCATACAGTGTGCTATAAGGGAAATCTTTGCCAAGCAGGAACTAAATTCCAACTGCCAAGGGTTATTTACGTACACGCCAACGTGTACTAGGGACCTTGGTTTTTCGTCCCATTCGAACGACTAGGCAGATGTACGTGTCAGGCCCTTAGTGAGACTCAGTCTGCATCATTGACAAGAGAAAACACGCTGGAAATCGAGATGAGCTTTCTCGGTCAATGCAGGGATCGAACACCCGACCTATTAGGCTAGCGAGTCAACACCTTACCCACTTATCGATGTTTTCCTCCCTAACATGAAGAAGTATATTAGATGAATATTCTTGATGAACCTTTCATGGTCTATAGATTCCTTTGAAACGGCCTAACTAAATATCGGAATGGTCAATCCATTTCACAATTTTTATTTAGAAAATTGTTACATGGTTGGCTATTTCTAGTACGGAAGATTAAGATTATCGAAATGTTCCAAACATATTATAGTGGTCAATATCTGGTTCTGAATATTAAGATTACCGAAATGTTTCAAACATATTATGGATTTAACATGGGGGGGACCCCCAATATGGAATTCCTTCCATCTGATTAAACCGATCGGTTTTAAAAATCAACATAGTCATGTAATATAGAAACGATATTGTAATATTTTATCAGGTTGGATCATGGTCCAAATCACAAGGCATCATCTTTAATAAAGATTCGTTATACTATCCTGTTAAAGATTATAATTCTGTCTGTCTAACAGATTATACATGCAACAAATGTTTCTCTGACAAAATGGAGTAAGTATAGTAGGCATACAATAAAAGTTTATCATTTTCTCACGTCATCAACTGGAATGAACTGGTGTATCTTTGCCAATCAGAGGTTTAAGGAAAGACTACTATTCTAGAAAGTTGAAGTTAATGGTAGTTATGAAGGGTAACTCTGGAACATTATACTGTACGAAATTATTCTCTCTTCAGATTAGTGTTCACTGAACATTACATCTTTTCGTTTCATATTATTTAATATTTCCAGGGAAGACTTGTTCCTTCTAATATAAATAGTTCTCACAAACTGGTTCAATGAGTTTCTAAATATCTAAATTTTCCAGGGAAACAAGTCCTCAACAGTCCATAGACTTGAAGATTCCTACACTGGCTGTACTAGCATGTATTTTGGGTATCGCTGTGGTCATTATAGTCATTCAATGTTTTCGTGATAGGCAAGGGCAGGAACCACATTATACTGATCCCAACAGCATGACGGTATTCAGCCATAAAAATGATCTAGGTAACTTCTGATATTTTAAAACAAAATAATTTAAATGGTTTTCTGCTAGCATTTGCGGAATATAGCAAAAACGTCATTGAAAGTTAGATCAATCTAACCGGAGGGTTAGATGGCCGAATTGTTAGCACGTGCGCGCTGTATCATAAAGCTTGTCATTGAGTCAACTTGCGTGGTTTTGAATCGCCGGTTGTACGTGACAAGGAGTAGGGTCACTTGTCCAACCTCGTGGGTATTTTCTGGATCCTCCGGTTTCCTCCCACTGATAAAGACCCCAAGGCGCAAGCGAATTATTGATATAAAATTAAACCATATGTTAGTCCCCAAATGACCTAGTTTGTGTCGAGTGGACGTTAAACCCGATTATCTCTCTCTCTCTCTCTCTCTCTCTCTCTCTCTCTCTCTCTCTCGACCAATCTAACCACGGTACAGTTAGACCATGTACTGTTCCAGTGGCGTACAGAAAGTTGGTAGACGGGTATATAAATCTATTTCTTCTGATTTTATTTAAATTCTCTCTCTCACTCTCACAGTTTGAGGCCCTGCACTTGAGTCCTGTTGGCTCCCAGAATCACTGATCCCTTGCACTCTATTGTTCTGTATGTAGCAAGTAGCTTTCATGGTGATGAATCTAATTTACTTACTTTGTTATTACAGGCAGAGATTTGTCCAATCAGAATGCTTCCGATACGTATTTAACAGTCGTGCACAATAACGGTACAGGATCGCACACCAGTTCGACAGATGAACCACACGGACCACCTTCACCATGTCTATTGATGAACCGTAGGAACCCTCTACACCACCTCAACCATGAAGATTAATAATGGGAAACATTTGTTTCCATTCACTGGAGCCAGATGTTATGACGTCATATGTGGATTGTGGGTTAGAATAGGGGTTAGGCTTTGCCCAGGGTTAGGGTTAGGGCTAGCCCTGTCTACATTTCAAGACTTTGACGAAATCTGCAGGCCACAACCCTTACCCTAACCCTTATCCTAACCCACAACCCACACATGACGTCATAACACCTGGCTCTGGTGGATGAAACAAATGCTTACCAATTAATAATGGGAAACACGATGTAGTAGGTCAATAATCACGTGAACTTCTTCTGTAGGGATTAAGTTCCATATAATTGTAGATAGTTGTATTTTTTAAAAACTGTTATCTCCCTTCGCTTACCTTATGTTGATAAACCCTTCCTAAACAAGGATGTCCCCGTTTTGGGGTGGGTAGATTTTTCGCGATTTTTCAAGCCGACCTTTTACTCACCAGGACTCTTTAGTTTTGTGTATTTTTGAGCAATTGATCACTTTGTCGATGACAAAAATACTGGAACATAGATATCAAAAAAAAATTAACAAGTATCTGCAAAAAAGCACGAAACATAGACATGGTTGCAAGAATATTTTATTTGTGAATACGGTGTTTCTTTTACCAAGACCAGAACCGGGTAAACTCATTCTGCCATTCCGTTTATTGGTCTTCATGTGATAGGGGCGAGGTCAATTGAAGTACAATATACCGGAAACTTAGTAACACTGTTTCATGGACAATTGCTCATCGCCTACTTTTAGCGAATTTACTATTTCGTGGACATCATTTTAGCGAATGTTATCTTAATTTAAAGTAATCTGCTTTATAAGAAATTGTTATTAATAAATTGTAACGAATGTATTTATGGGGTCATTATGTCCAATGGTTATGTACAAATTTGATATATATGGAACATGTAGATGCATAATCTTACTAGAAATATAATGGATACCCCCCCCCCCCCCCTCCCCCAAAAAACACTCATAGGACAAGCACAAGGCAAAAATGTCAGGGTATCACTAACTGGTAACCCAACAGCTTATTGTGTGCTAGCTAGACTGGAGGAGTGGTTGTTATTATATGCTAGATAGGCTGGAGGAGTGGTTGTTATTGTATGCTAGCTAGGCTGGAGGAGTGGTTGTTATTGTATGCTAGCTAGACTGGAGGAGTGGTTATTATTGTATGCTAGCTAGGCTGGAGGAGTGGTTGTTATTGTATGCTAGCTAGACTGGGGGAGTGGTTGTTATTGTATGCTACCTAGACTGGAGGAGTGGTTGTTATTGTATGCTAGCTAGACTGAAGGAGTGGTTGTTATTGTGTGCTAGCTAGACTGGAGGAGTGGTTGTTATTGTGTGCTAGCTAGACTGAAGGAGTGGTTGTTATTGTGTGCTAGCTAGACTGGAGGAGTGGTTGTTATTGTATGCTAGCTAGACTGGAGGAGTGGTTGTTCTTGTATGCTAGCTAGACTGAAGGAGTGGTTGTTATTGTGTGCTAGCTAGACTGGAGGAGTGGTTGTTATTGTGTGCTAGCTAGACTGGAGGAGTGGTTGTTATTGTATGCTAGATAGGCTGGAGGAGTGGTAGTTATTGCTTGATCGAATGTGTAGGGGCGTAAACGTATCACAGACTTTACGCTGCGGAAAAAAGAGGTTCACAGAATATAATTAAAGAATTTGTTCATGTCAGCTCCCTCCCGTACTCTTGTCTTTATTGTTAATTACAAATTTAACGTCCAAAACATTATAATATGATATTATGGGCAGATTGAATGAATAATTTACACATTGGTTCAAGATCGCTCAGGATTTAGTTCCGTATAGATATTTTAAAACCTTTTGTGTTTATGAAACCTTTGTAGAGAATATCTTTCGCGATTATTCAATACGGCCTTTCACTCACCAGAGTCCCCTCGCTTGTAAGGCTAAAAAGGGAAGTCTGTCTTATTGTTCTGATGGAATAAATATTTTGCTTATAGGGATTATATTCATTTTAGGCTTATACTCGTTTATTTATTTGGATGCGGAATGATCGGAGATGCAATCGAAAATTGTGTCCAGGGTCAGTTTCAGTTGAAAGTCATGCTGGCTGACATTTAATCCGTAGAATGTGGTGTTCCTCAAGGATTATTCGCAGGGCCATTATCTTGGTCTTTAGACGTTTGTTTTGATCACTTTGTGGATGGAATCAATATTGCTATTCTACAAAATAACACGAAAGATATACGCGGATGCAACCATAAAAAGTCTTAATTATAAATATCGGTTGCGTTATCTGTGAATATTAAGTATGGAGCATAGTTTTTTGAAAACGGAACGGGATGGGCTTTCTTGTGTTATGGGCGAGGTCCATCGAAAATCGCCCAAGGCACCGCCAATTTAAGTACAAACTACTTGAATGGTTGTTCCTTAGACTATTTTTGAAAAAATATCACCATTTCAAGATAGTGGCGATGACGCAATGCTCAGTTCGTTGTCCATAGTATGCCTGTATTTGTTTTTTTTAAATGAAATTTCGAGAAAAATGTTTATTTTATTTTATAAACAACGACATCCTGAATATAACAATGTATATATCCTTATAATATTTTATTATTCGTTATTTTTAGAGATTTATTTTTTCGTGGACATTTGCTTTATCAGAATAATTTTATATATAGAAATTTTATCATATAAAAATGCTAATTATGTCAATAAACATATATTTACAAAAAGTAGAAGAGGTTCGCATACTGACCGATTTTCTTTTTTGGTGGGAGGGGGACATTTTTGCCAGCAAAATACGGCGGTAGTACCCGAAAAACATAGCGTCGGATTGGCAAGTAGCGCCTAACAGAGCAAATATCCCGAGACTGTAGATTGTGTTTGAGAACTTGACACACTGAATCAAAATCAGAATTGTGTGATTTTTTGAAACTCTGAACTTCTGTTGGGAATTGCATCATCCCACCCAATGGTCAGTAAATGCCCTGGATTCGTGTACTTCATTTTGCGGGATGGAATAATTTTCCTTTCATATCCGCTAATTTTTTTTATCTTTTTCATCATTTGGCCACTGCTCGAAAAATTTGATGATCACCCGAAAAACAACGTTTGACCATCTTGTACACCTATCGGCCCTTGGCGTAGCGATGTTACCCGGTTTCACTTCGACTCAAAAGAACCTACTTTATAACAGACGACCCTCTATTTATCATGCAGTTTCAGTTTTGGTTAATTGCTTTATGTGACAGACAGTAATAAAGAGCTTGTAAACAAACAACTATTGTTTAATTTGGGGTTACGTTTTTTTCCCAGTAGGAGCAGAACCGTTTGACTTTAAACCCCATTTCATTTGATTTTTATTTACTTATTACCATTTTGATCGTTTATTGGTGGTTCTGTCTATGGTTGAGAGCCTCCAGCTTTACGGGAATCGCTTGTGTGCTGACCTTCATAATCTAATGATATGAAATCTATATCTAATGATATGAAATCTATATCTAATGATATGAAATCTATATCTAATGATATGAAATCTATATCTAATGATATGAAATCTATATCTAATGATATGAAATCTATATCTAATGATATAAAATCTATATCTAATGATATGAAATCTATATCTAATGATATGAAATCTATATCTAATGATATGAAATCTATACTGATGAATTATATTTATTGATTTATTTGTACGTGTAAGGAAGGGTTGGTGATAAATAAAATCTATAGAAAAGAATTATATGTATTTATTTGTGTGTGTAAGAAAGGGTTGCGTGATAAATAAAACCTTCTACTCGTCTTTTTTAATGTCAAAACATATCAACACAAGTCGGCTTGGGTTTATATGATTTAGTATCAATGAACATACATAGGGTTTAACGTCCTAGTAGTCTGCTCCAATCGGGCTACTGAAGAAGTGTATATGCCAGACAGTGGTCTATGAGGACTATTTTGCCCCGGCAGCGGCACTATGGCCTACTATTATATAGAATTCCAACTGGCAATGGATCTTTAACATGCATGCCAATGTATACACGGGACTTCGGTTTTCGTCCTATGCGAACAGCTAGACAACTGCACCACTGACGAAGGAAAATCAAGTTGGAAAAATCCGGAGAACGTTCTCGGTAAATGCATGGATCGAACACGCGATCTCAAAGCTAGCGAGCCAACGTGTTATGTGACAAAGTGCTCTATAACTGAGACAGAGAGGGTTTAACATTCACTCGACACGAACTAGGGACCAACATATAGTTTAATTTTACTTCAATAATTCGCTTGCGCGTAAAGGCCTTAAGTAGTGGGAGGAAACCGGAGTGCCCGGGGAAAACCGACGTGTTGATGTTATTAGTTTATGTTCTTGGCGTAGTTTAGTTCCTGTTGTATTCATGAAGCTGTTCAGAGAGAGAGAGAGAGAGAGAGAGAGATGGGCTTTAACGTGCACCCAACACAACTAGGTCATTTTGGGACTAACGTATGGTTTTCATTTTTTATTTCAATAATTCGCTTGCGCGTAGGGGTCTTTAGCAGTGGGAGGAAACCGGAGTACCCGGAGGAAACCCACGAGGTTGAGAAGGCGCCCATATCTCCATGCCACATACGCTCACACCAGGGCTCGAAACCACAGCCGCAAGCCAGAGGTGGCCGGCCAGCTAGAGGTCGAAGCGCGGCACTCTAGACCACTAGGCCATCCCAACTCAAGCAGTTTTATATATGGTTCCCGATGTAAATAAATAATATATTTACTTAACTAATGTCTAATAAGATGACAAATTTGCTTTAAAATAGGTGCCAGAAATGTGACTTCTTATCAGCAGCAGTAGCAAGTGCCAAGGCAGGGGCACCGAACTCACTCCTCCACAAGACAAACCTCTATAGGTGCATCTACCTTATACCTCCAGCAGGCCGTAAACATCACAACTCCCAACATTCCAACCACCAGCCTGTGTGACAGCCTCCCAGTCATGGTCTGGCGGCTCCAGGCGGGGCAGTGAGGAGAGGGTGACCTCTGGAGAACTGAGTAAATGTCCCTGCCAGCTGCGTACCAGGTGAGAGGGGTTGCCTCAGACTGGTAAGTTTCCCCGCGATTACTAGACTTCATCGAAGAAATATGGTGTTAACCGTCGTGTGTATTTATGGAACTCAATTGGTTGGCGAATTGACCAAGCTGTTGTATCCTCGGTGAGTCATAGCTGCACCCAGAACTGCCTGACTACAGCTCTCTTGGCCATGTGTGGTTGTGGTTGTGGTTGGTGTGGCTGCTGATCGTATCTGAACGGGGGACCAGATTTGGACAGATCGTATCACCCGAAATTGACCAATCGTGACCATATCGCATCCAAGCCGCACAAAGTCGTACTCGCATCACCCCGTATCAAAACGGGAAATTTCAAAGATTTAAACAAAAATCCCACGATCAGCTAAGAATGACCAATAGTCGTCTTTATAACGAATCAAACGACAGTGGGAACGTAGCAATATTCACGATTCGCAGAAAAAAAGAAGAATAATTTCCCTGTTGAAATGGTTGACCTCGTCATTTGATATTAAAGCATGGATCAAAATATATTTTCATTGTCAACACTTTAATGTTTTTAATTGAAGGGAGTTTTGCCCGGACAGCGGCGCCAGGGAAGTACGTTTGAGATTCCCTGCAATGGAAATAAGAGTAGAGCGTAGCTCCGGTGTTAGAGCGTTATATATCACGTTTACCCGTGTTCATTTTCACGGATAGTGCCGTAAATTTATACATTAAACCTAGCTTCATTTATTAACATAATTTTGATTGGCATATTAAAGCCCCAACACCACTCTTGTCCCAATCTTTACTCTGGTCAACAAATTATACTATTTTACAATATTACAATTAATTGATGATACAAATTTCATCTTAACAGACCGAATTTAAAAAATTGGAAAAATTCAACTAAATGGTATGAACAGCTTTACGTAAACACTTTCAAATGCAACTTGGATTTAAACATATTTTCGAACCCTCTGGACAAGTAAAATATGATTTAATGGATATTTACACAACAGGTAGGACACTTAAACATCAAGTAGTTAGAATAAGGCTATTTCCCCTGAACCCGTAAAGCCAACAAGAGTGGTATTGTCCCTTTAAAGATATATGTCCACTTCCACCTCTATCAACTTTTCCGTTTATATTGTAATGCTGTACAATAACAAGCGAGCACATAATATTCTTAAATAGTTTTACGCTTCAAGCTTCAATTGACAATGGTTATGTTGGTGAATGTTTTCAAATTTACTTCCTCTTTGCTGGATTAATTTAATATAGTAGTCCTATTTAATACGATTTTATTCAAGGCAACAAGCCGTGAAGGTAGGTCTAAGATTATATTTACTTTATAATATTTTTCTGAATTAATAGCTGTTCAAATTTGTTAGGGTTTATGGAATAATTTTCCTTGTTGCCGCTATAGACTACGTGTTTTCTCCAGGTTTTACATATATGGCTGGGTAATTAGATCGGATTCACCCTCTTGCGCATAACCAAGTAACAGGATCGTTTGTAGTTTCTAGTATTCAATGATCTGCAATCAGTGCACTTTTGTTTGTGCAACATAGTCATAAAATCAAAACCGAGCGCTCCTTGTACGGTACCCGTATTTCACAGGTAAGTTGGATAGAGCAAAATACAATTAGGACCTATACCTTACATATTCATAGTGTATAGGTCTGGTGCTTTGTTGTGAACACGCGTAGGTAGTCAAGATATCAGATATACGTCATTCGGAACATTTTGCCCTGATTGTGGCTTTATCGCATACTCTTCTTCTAATTCCAATTGCCATGTTTTTTTAAACGCGATATCTGTGGTGTAAATATCACCTTGGGTTCGTGCAACTCGGACGACTCGACGTTTTTCTATAACAGAGACCCCTTCGTGCACCAGTGACAACGAGGAATCCAAACTGGAAAATCCCCACACTCAGCAAGCCTGGGTGGTCCCTGTATAGACGCCAGCCCCCCCCCCCCTCCCCAATCCTGTTTTGACTGAATGTTGGAGTTGACATGGTTAGGCTACTAATTTCAGATAACTCGTGTTTTCCTTTTGTGTTCGTCACTTTCTTTTGTAGAAACCTTGATTACGCATCTATCGTAGCAATGATCTCTGTGTTAAAATTGTATTTGGAACATGTTTAACAGGTTCTATCACATACATGATAATGACTGGCACCGATATTGTTAACCATTTGACCTCCCCATTTCGATGTAGGAGCGGGGGTAGGGAGGGGTCTGGCAATGCAAAAGAGGTCTAGTTGTTTCGAATGGACAAAAGTCGAGGTCAACCCCTTTCTCCATAGCAAACTGTATATTGTATTCCCTTCTTCATTAGTAACACAACATGACGTAAAACCCCGTACTAAACATGGGATGCCTCATGCAGTTAACAGTTAACTCAGTTACAGAAACAGAGAAGAAACTTTGGAAAGTTTGACGGTCGCAAACGCGGTCTCCTAACACGAATAGTGATAGTGGGTTACAACTTACAACATCCCTAATTTATGTAACTATTGTAACATCTCACTGCTTTGCCCGAATAAAATGAATAGTCAGACCTTTTATCAACCGTAAAAAAATCATTATTTATACATTTGGATTATGGTGTGACTTTTTAATTTTTTAATTACCAGGGTCCTGTTTCACACTGTTTTAACTAAGATAAAATCCAAATTTTTAATAATTTGATTGGATAATATTAGCTTGATTTTAGTGCTTAGCCAATCAAAATTAGTTTATCTACTAAAATTGGGATTTTATCTTTAGTTAAGATTTCGAGAAACAGGGCCCTGAAGTCATTAAAGCCCCAATACCACTCTTGTTGTAATTGAATAATATGTCCCAAACTTTATTCTGATTTTATTATTTTATTTTACAATATTTCAATTAATTGATGACACAAATTTCATCTTTACCCACCTTATTGAAAAATTTGGAAAAATTCCACTGTATGATAATGACAGGCCTTACGTAAACACTTTCAAATGTAACTTGGATATAAACATATTTTCGAACGCTCTGGACAAGTAAAATAGGATGTAATAAATAATTAACACAACAGGTAGGACACTTGAACATCTCGTTGTTAGACTAAGGCTAAAAAAAAAATTGGTCCTCTATATCCTACCTTAGGTGGCTGACCTGAATCACATACAATCAATCAATCAAAAATGTAACCCCCGCAAACGCGTTTCTCTGCTGTTCCAGAGTGTGAATTAAACATGCATTATGCAAGAGCTAAATCTGCATATTACAAATCTTTCTTTAGGCCGAAATGTTATCTAATTTATTAATTAGACATTTTTAAAAACTTAATCCAGACAAAAATAAACTCTCGATGTCTATGCTAGCCTTCGACATTGACTGGATTAGAATCATATATGTTGCGTAACGCTCATTGATAATTAAATTAAAAAAATGGATAATCGAGACTATGCTGTTTATCGCACCTGGTTTAGTAATGATGATTGAGGCTAGGCGGACATTTCAACGGCTTAGTTCTCGATTCGTAGAGGATCAATTTGACTGCAAATTTCAGCAAGTTACCTTTACATTATCTTGTTTCTAACTATTATAGTTATTACTGCAAAATCTTGGTCTCATCTCCCATAATGTATCTTTATGCGACTTCAATGTTTCCAATCGGGTTGCAACCGAAATCTCACTTTATGCTGACCTGAATTCCAACCATCCGACTAGACTGTTGCAACTGCAATCACAAATAACAATCGATACCCGAAAATATAATCCAGACAAAATGCTTTAATCCATAGACAAATCTAGTACAAATACGTGGTATTCAATTAAAAGCAAAGTAAAATTAATTTTTTATTACATATCGGGCACTTTATTTTGCCAACTAGATGGAATAATAATTTTTCTTTTTTCTTTACCCGTCTGCCCGAAAACGCGACTCCCCTGGCCCGTACGCAAATAGGTCACAGATGTGAAACAGTATACTCATTTCTGGATATGGCGGCCACTGAGGGCAGAGATCTGTTTTCTAAGTATGAAGTAGATGGGTAAACCCAATCCCTAAATTGAAATCTGTAAATCGTATAATGATTATCGGATAGATTGTATTTCAACAAGAGGTGGGTCATAACAGACCAAAATATATTTCACAATCTTTACTTATTGCAATGTAATGAAAGGGATTATTCATGGGTGTGATACAATTATATATACAGTAAAATACGCCTGTTATATTATCCCTAAACTCTGGTAAAGTATCGGGGATTCCCCTGATTTTCATGGTAGATATTTTCACAACTACTGCGATCGACAGAAACGGGTTAGACACATTTTGTCTTTTTCATGTAGTTAATGGTAAGTGTAGTAAATTATAAAGCTATTTAACTTTGTTGTAAACCATATTTCGATAAACTAATTGTTATAAAAGAATTCTAATAAGATAACAAAATGTTACCTAAATTAGATGGGCGCCATTTCAAATAATTTCCTTTAACTTCCATAGTATTTAGTCTAGAATGATAATTTCGGTGTTTAACCGTATGTTTTTGGGATCAGGAATTATTGTGTTGTGGGGTGATTGGATGATAGTTATAGGCGATTATTTGAAATGGGGGTCGTCTAACATGCCATCTTGAATTTCTCAAAACGCCCAAGGATGACCGAGGCTCACCTGGCGATCGGACAAAAGAAGGCATTTACGCTAAACGATGTATTTAAGAGTCATCAAAATTTGTGAACCTCCATAAACAAAATGATTGATTTTTACTTTCCTGAATTTATTAAATGACGCATAACAAGATTAAAATAGGAACTATATGATGCTATAAGGCATTTACAGAGGGTAGTTTACCCTAAGGTGTTTATACAATAAAATTAACTCTTTTTCAGCAATTTGAACCCTTTTCAACCAAAGAAATTAATGAGGCATGTGGAAATTTGTACTGATACTGAGTATTCTCGGGTTGTTGCGGGATATTGAATCTTTGGATGAGATACGATATCCTGATGATGCCAGTGTATATATCGGTGGATTTTTTAGTGTTTATCTTCCTGGATCCGATGGTTGTTCCAGTACTGTTGATCCATATTCTATACAGGAATTTGAAGCTGTGAGATGGATCATAGATAAACTGAATACCAACGCATTTTTAAATGCTGGTGAAAAAATAGGTAAGTGTTTAAAAGTTGTACTGGTGTCGTGTTGGAGAAAATCACGAGGATAGAAGCCGTACACAGCGAGGCAATAAATGCAATTGTCTTTTCCAGCGATGGATTATGTGTCATTGGGAAAATATCCCGTGGGGGTAAAGTTGACTCGTTTGTTTACTCCGAGTTTTCCTCATATGGGTTCATCCTAGAATAACGCATAAAACACATTTTCAAAAAGCTTGTAGGTTATAGTTATCCTTAGGTTTATTTATTCATTGATTCAGTTGTAATGGCATACATTTTGGAAACCGAACAAAACATCTGTTAAAGGGACAATAACACTCTTGCTGGCTTGACAGGTCCAGAAATAAAATTAGCCTTATTCTAACTACAAGATGTTTAAGTGTCCTACCTGTTGTGTAAATTATCCATTACAACCTATCTTACTTGTCCAGAGGGTTCGAAAATATGTTTAAATCCAAGTTGCATTTGAAAGTGCTTACGTAAGGCTTTTCAAACCATGTTACGGCATGTGGTTGAATTTTTCCAATTTTTAAAATTAGGTGTGTTAAGATGAAATTTGTATCATTTTTTAATTTAAATATTGTAAAATAGTACAAATTGTTGACCAGAATAAAGATTGGAACATATTATTCAGTTACAACAAGAGTGTTATTGGGACTTTAATAATAAACACACACAATTGACAAGGAAGTTGTTTTACACCCCTGTGATAATTGTATTATCAGCGAACGGATGTAGAACGGATTATACACGCCTGGGTGGATTTGTTCCAACATATTAAGCCAACAGGAAAGTATATAACATAATTGTATTGGACATACATTGCGAAATCATAGTCATCTACTGTACTTCTTTTCCACGAGGAAAACACATAAATTATGAAAATGGGTGTAGATGTAATATTAAACTGTAACACTATACCGAGGTCAAGAATAGATCTTTAGCTCATATCAGTTTTGTCAACTATTAATATGCTTCAAGGAAAAACGATTATCAATAGTGACGTATTTAATATGTTAAAGGACTTGTATCTCTTTCCTTGGGCGGGCCCTTAAATGAAAGATGTATACGGGTTAAATTGTTTAAGTGGCATTTGATAACTGGATGAGAATAACACATGACACAATTATATGGAATACAAGTTACTTATCATTAAATTATACACTAGTTAATTATTATATTGATGTACAGCGGTTTGAGATGCTTTTATGTAAATAGCTATATTAAAAATAAATCATTATCATTATCATTATACTTGAAGAGTTTTTTTCAGCGACGTTTCGACGAGGGTTCTCCCGTCGTTATCTAGACGGGAGAACATAACATTATATTTTAACATAATATACATTGCTTGATAAAGACGGGAGAACCCTCGTCGAAACGTCGCTAAACAAACCTTTTCAAGTAACTTGTATCTCATATAATTGTTTCATGTGTTATGTATATGGATGGGTTCCCGGTATCCAATATGTAAAACAGAATGTATATTATGTTAAAACCAGTCCTTTAAGTTAGACTCTCTATACATATAAAATCATGTTAATACATGGGCTCTCTATAGAAAATACAATCATATTAGACTCTACACAAAATATTAAAGTTTTTGTGGATTACTAGCTCTTTTGTTTGTTTTTATTAACTGGGGATAACATTTAGTTCATAAAATAAGCGAAAGTGCTACTAATCAACAAATAATGTAGTTCTTTTTTCAAACACTTCTATATCTATGTGTATTTAATATCTATCTTTAACCTTTCATATATTGGACTCTATATATAAATATAAGCATGTGAATATATATGTTGACAGGTATACATGCTTATAAAACTTGTGGAATACCGGAAATGGCAGTCTCATCGGCCATGGACTTATCACAGACGTATCAAAACACCTCCCAGTCACCTATTCTGTTTGGTACGTATGTTTTTCCTGCTACACAATAACCCGTTTTACAAACAAACACTGTTAAGGCCAGAACTCCATATGTACATTGTTATTGGCAATGCTTAGTACTAATCTACATTGCGTTATACACGGAAATAGTAAATCCCGCGCTTTAGCGGGCTGACATCCACGTATGCTTACTTAAATGAACTAGAATTCATGTGCCTTGAAATTAAATTAAATTGAGTTTAACGTCCCAGTGCCCTCTTTCCACTGCATTATTGAATAACATCTTCAATATAAAGCTTGATCTTGCTTTAAATCCATGCATCTTATCAAGCCCTTCAAGAAAGACACATTTCGGCACTAATTGCGATTTGGTACTGACCCAGCTTGATAGTCCACCAGACTACCAGCTCAGAGTAGCGCAAATGCCAACTCTCGTGTTTTCCAGCTAAATTGTCTACTTGAATAGGTTGTGAGGTTCTAGGTTTCTTCAATGTAAGCTCTTCCGTGGAGGTCGTCATGCTTCATTTGAGTGTGCTTGTCACGGGTTACTTTACGTGCGCAACGGTGAGTACACCGGGTTTCGTTTTTCCCCCGTCTTAAACCACAGCAAAATTCCAAAACAGAGATCGAACACGGGATTTCGGGCTTATCGAGCCAACTTCCAACTCACTGAGCCACCGTGGCTCCCCGTGCACCCGTCTCACAATAATCGAAGTACTGTGTTGGCACGCCAATAAAGTCCATCCCATTGCATTCAACATATGTTCCCATTCGAATGACTGGCCGCTGTTCCTTGTCATGACCCATCGTCATGCACCACTAAAAGGGGGAAGCCAGACTGGAAAATCCCAAGGATCTACTTATCAGTGACCTAGAGCTCCATACTAAGCATCTAAAGTAAAACCTTCCAAAACCAAACTTTCAAAAGTACCATAACAATTCTTAGTTAAATACCGATTTAATATAAATGACCTACCTTATGAATGAAAACTTCTGTGCAATATATCCATTTTGAAATATCACTATCAATTGTTTACGTACGTTTCAGCTTTACTAAGTCCAACAAAAAGTTCCGAGGCAAAACATGTTTCTCGTCTGTTCAGTCTCCTACCTGAGAAGGATCGACTGCTCATGCTGAGTTTTGGTGCCACATCAACTAAATTAGCAGATCAGTCTCTGTACACGAACTTTTACCGAATTACTCCACCTGATAGCGTACAAGTTCAAGTAAGTTTTAATTATTTTTCATTTCTTGGGAAACTGTTTTCAGTGCTTTAGCTGGAGAAGCGACGGGACAGTTCACTGGGGGAATTTTAGAGTTGTGATCACAATATATAGTCACCCAGCATGATTTTATAAATTGAACAATAGCTGTTCCCAATAACGCTGTCAAACTGACATTAAAGGTAAATGGGCAACGGACTGTTCTATTCATTAACCATTACACATATTTTGCCACCAACAAATGTCAAATAGTCCAATTTTCTTTTTCTGTAGGTAATGTTGGAGCTAATGCTGGAATTGAAATGGAATTACGTAGGAATAATTTATGAAGATGACGATTATGGCAAAGATGCAGCGCAACTTCTTAAAACGTTGACTTCGGATAAAGGCATCTGCGTTCCTGTTTACACTTCATTTAATAACACAAACAGTGACGATACGTTTACTTTATTTGTAAGGAACGTTTTAGACCGTAAACTAGGTGGCATCATTTATATTGGCTCCGAGAATTTAATTCAGAAATTGTTGGAATTGTTCCAGTCTTCGTCTTTAGTTCGTGACATTGAAATAATTGCATCAGAATCCAATAGACTCAACTCTCTTTATTTTCGGAGATATGGGACAGAATACTTTCCCCTTTCTAGAGGAATACTGGTGACAAGTGCCCCTAAAATTGAGTTACAGGAATTCACTGAATACTGGAAAAATATAAAGACCAAAACATTTGCCCAGTCGTGGATAAGTGAAACAGGTGAAGCTGGGATTCTGGATTCTGAACAATCTGTGTATGTAAATTATGCTGTAAAAGCAGTTTTGGTTTTAGCTAATCTATTTCAGAAACTGGCTCAAAAGCATTGTGGTAGCAGCACGATTTGTCCACAACTGCATGATTTATACAAACAAACATATATTGATGAAATGGCCGACTTAAAGCTAAATCTTACGGCAGAATTTCCGTACACATCCCAAATGTTCCAGAGTACCCTAGCTGAGAATATCACTTTCAAAACCAACAGAGAAATTAACTACAACTCCGAACCGAATCGGCAAGAATACGAAGCCTTTAACTTTCAACAATGCACTGGACTTACAAACTGTAGATTTGTCAAGGTAAGGGGTTCATTTACAATAGTTCCTAGCATAGAGAGGATCAACTCGCTTGCTCTCCCGAAAGTTTTTTTTTAAAGCGAAAGGGAAAACATCAAGAAATAAGCATTATAAACGCTTCCGAAAGTTTATGTTTTAAGGCAGAAGGGAACTAAGCATTATAAACGATTATGTAGCCATTGTATACTCAGCCATTTGAAGTCTTAAAGGGTCAATTCCGATAATGTTTTTTTGAGAATAAAACAGCTTAATTTTGTGTTAAAATCCCTTACAACCCCCTACCTTAGGGCCGAGCAACTAACTCAATATATGTGATACGTTTTCAAACAACTTAAACCCACAAGTCCTCAACTTGAAATGGAGTCCGGTGTCCCAAGCTGTATTGTGCAGTGATTTGATAAAACCAGACTTTTATAAATTAATGCGTCGGTGAAATTTACCTTTTTTTAATCATGTACAGCACATGGACCATTTACTGTGTAGACCTCTATAGGAACGGGAATCGATTATCGGGTCACCAAACGAAAAAATTGACCCGAAGTCATAAAGGGTGAGGTGTCCGGATAAGCTGTTTTAACGCTCACGTCCAAGCTACTCAATATTTTGAGCTGAAATTTTGAGTCAGGGTATATACACCATTTTTCTATATTTTGGCGTTTAAATTTCATACGTACTCAGACTTTTATTTTTGAGGCTCTGTTCAATTCGGGGCAGTCCCTTTAAGGTGACAATATAAACTTTGAGACAGAATAGTTATAAAAGAATTGCCCCCAAACACAAGATATGATTTACCAAACCACATGATGTTGTGCAGCTGTACCCACAACCTTTTATAAACATAAGTTTAGATGCACCACACAACTCTTGTTCTCGCAATCATGTATTTCAATAAACACAAGTCGAAAACAAATTAATGTGAAAGAAACAGTATTTTCTAAAAAGAATGTGCCCGAAATAATAAAATCGGTAAAAATAATTATGCTATTTGATCAACTTTATATATTTCTACGCGATGTATTTTGTCTTTTTCAGGTTGGTGATTACAGACTTGGGTCGCTGAGTCTAAACACATCTCTCATAAGCAGTTATCCTTCGGAAGGAAGCCAAGGACCAAACACCATACTTCCATCTGTCCAATGTCCTAATGGAACCGATTGTGACAAATGTATTCCGTCAGATATATCTGACCACGTTATATTTGTGGAAGGAGAATGGTATGTCGTGGCCGTTGTTCCTGTTTTTATACCTGATGAAACAAACACGTTACTCTGTACCAACACCATAAGAGATTCTTTTGGGAATGACATAGCTGAAAGCATCAAATTTGCTATCGAGGAGATTAACCACCCTAACAACACATTGATATCTTCTAACAAGAAAGTTGGGTTGATTGTGATAAATGGATGTGCATCCGAACTTGTAATTAAAGACAAAATTTTACGTTTACACAAAGGAACTTATGAACTCAGACCCGGATTGAAAAGTTCAGAGATAAATCACAGAATTCTTGGTTATGTTGGAGGGATGAGCGGAAGTATGAGTGCGGCCATAGGTGAAATTCTGGCTAAACTTGGTTACGTTCAAGTATCCTTTGCCTCGACCAGCCCACTTCTCAGTGACAGAACTCTGTATCCCTACTTTCTGAGAATACCTACTGCAGACGACCAACAAGCACAGGTCGTTATTGATATAGTTACCTCCCTTGGTTCAAACATCATCCAGGTTATTTACACCGAGGGTGCCTATGGAGGAGGTGCCTTTTCCACATTGGAAAAACTTGGCAAGGACGCAGATGTATGCGTTATAGGTCATAAAGTTCCCGTAACCACGGAATACACTCTGTATAATGGTTTGCTGTCAATGCTAAGAGAAACCCCACAAGCCAAGTTAGTGGTGACTTTTGCGAGGTCGCATGTTATTGAGCAAGTAGTAAAAGCTGTGACTGAGAGAATGACGGAAAATGAATTCATATTTATTGGATCTGAAACATGGGGAAACAGAGAAAGCGTCATTCCGGAACAGAAAAGCAAAGTTTATGGTTCACTGAGTATTGCTTTAGAGTTGCCCCCAATTCCACCATTCAACTCCTATCTCGCTAAGCAAAATATCAATGATCCTTCTGATCCATGGCTCCGTCAATTCTTAGAAAAAATGGGAAAGTGCATATTTACTGGAAGTTTCCAAAGAGCTGGTAAAGACGATGTCATTGGAATTGGTAAAACCAAAGAGTGTGACTTAGAAAGTTTAGCGGTGTCACTTTATGACCAATGGATACCATTTGCAGTGGCCTCAACAAAGGCTTTGGTTAAAGGCTTAGAAAATGTTCTCAGCTCTACAACTTGTGGCGAACCTGCAACGTCGTGCCCTGAACAAAACCCCATTCAGTTGGCAGAATATATGAAGAAGGTACCTACCCTGTTCTTTGTAGCGAATCTCAAATAGTACCAGGAGATAGTCCGGTACATATCAAGTTCATTATAGTTCTGGTTACTTTAATATCATTTTAAGTTAGTATACCTTGGGTAACGTAAAGTATATTCCAAAATTTAGTACATTTCTATTTTTTATATTTACAGAATGTAAAATTAGATTTATATGGTACAGGTAGCCTGGAAAGAGTTTTTGATGATAATGGGGATGGTGTTGTCAAATATAAGATAATGCATGTTACTTCAGGAGAACAACCATATGAACAAGTAGGCATTGCTTTCGTTTTATACAAATATACATATCTTGGTTACTAATAAATGGTGTAAATTTAGCGCTTCAGCACCGACCGTCTTCCAAACAACTTGTCCCAACTTGATGCATATCTGGTTGGTTATACTCAGTTGAAGCCATGTCATTTGGGCTTACTTTTAAAGAGGTCCGAGTATTACATGGCTTTAACTTACTCACGAAGAGGTCAAATTGGATCACTCTGCTGGCAGGGTTGGGACGAAAACCTACCTTCCTGTGTACATTGGAATTTGAAATGGAAGTGGACCCTAGAACCTATTTCGGTTTATTTCGCATCCCTCTCAATTTACATGTAGTCTTGTTTTGATACTTTTTATTGATGTTTTGGTCTAAAATGAACGGTGTTTAGTCAGTATTATTGATGTGCCTTTCTGCTAATTTTTACTCCGTCGATCACCAGTACACACACTGAAATAATTGCCTATAGATTCCATTGATCAGACCTAGCAAAATCTTGGAATGGTCAACCCCTTTCAAAAATATTTGTTCAGGGATGTTGGATCATTATTATGGACCTAGAAATGTAATGGATTTAACATTAAAGTTATTTGGGAAGAAAACTGCTCGGGAACTCCGTTAATCTGATTAGCTGATTGCTCTTTTAAAGTGATGTCATATAGATGCGATATTTTAATATTTTATCAGGTTGGGTCATGGTCCAAATCACAAGGCATCATCTTCAATAAAGATTCGTTATACTATCCTGTTGAAGATTATAATTCTGTCTGTCTAACAGATTATACATGCAACAAATGTTTCTCTAACAAGATGGAGTAAGTAGGCATAGAATAAAAGTTTTATCATTTTCTCAAGAGATTATCAACTTAAAAGTAAAACAAAATTAATATTTATATTAAATGAATCCTGCTGTTTTATCCAGTCAGCAGTTTAAGGAAAATCAACTGGTCTACGGAAGTTACCATTAATGGTAGTTATTCAGGGTGACCCTGGAACATTATACTGTGCAAAGTGACTTGTTCCTTCTACCTATTAACAGTTCCCACCAAATTTTCAGGACAGGAAGTCCCAAGGAGTCCACAGATTTGACGATTCCTGCTCTCGCTGTGCTAGCATGTCTTTTGTGTATAGCTGTGGTTATTATAGTCATTCTCTGTTACCGATCTCGTCGTGATAGAAAATTGCAGGAACCACATTATGCTGAACCCAGGTTCAACAGCTTTCGAAATAATAAAGGTAACTATATAATAATTTAAAATAAATATATATTTCATTTTCGGGCTACCATTTACGGAATATAATAAATGCAAGAAAACTTCAATCCAAGTTAGATGAACCAGACCAAGCTCTGTTCCAGTGGCGTTCAGAAATGAGGGTTACAGTTAGATTATTCCGACTACGTTTATATCGAGTGGCGTACATTGATATAGGTAGATGGGGTAACATCTCCGGACATCCGCGTCAGAGTGGCATCCAACCAAACAGTGCATAAGCTTGCGTACTTCGTTTGAATTATACCCTTACTTCATGTGTTTTTCAATATTGTCTTTGTGTCCCTCTCTCACCTTTCTGAGTACTAGAACATATACTTGAGCCCTGGTACATACGTCATTTACAGTTAGGTCATTCAGAGTACGCACTGCTCTAGTGGCGTACATCGCGGTAGGTAGATGGGGCGACACCCCCGTACATCCATGTCCGGGTGGCACCCGATCATAGTAGTCCGGTGGCTGAAGGGGGGGGGGGCATTGCCACCCGAGCTGTGAATTTATGAGACCAAGTTTTTCTAGACCACTTTTTCGCGTAGATTCCGAATCTGGGGTACGAATTGTCTTAGAGCCGTTTCAGCACCTCTATTCATTTGCAATGCGGAGAGGAGAAGGTAAGATATTTGGGTGTCCTCATGGTTGGTTGTCTGGGATTGAATTGTCCTACAGCCGTTTCATCACCTCCATTAATTTGCAATGCGGAGAGGAGTAGGTAAGATATTTTGTTGTCCTCATGGATGGTTTGTCAGTTCTATGATATTCTTGACACTTTCAATACTAATCTTGATATTTTTTTATCCAAATTGCGATAATGCCTATCCGTCTTTCTTTTTCAAGAAAATCCTAACTTTCTAACAAGAGCTGGGATGACATAATTACTGGTTAAGAAAACACTAGAAAAAAAGATCTTCTGGAGGAATTTTAATTGTGATGAGAAATAACAAAACTTTCTTTCCTTATTACAATCTTGCCTGAGTAGTCTTTTCTGCGATACATTATAACATTATAATTTCATATTTTGAATGACGATATAGGTACTGAACGAAAAGCTAGAGAAAACACTTTTCAGGTCAATTTTGAGTCATTTAAATCAACGTGAAATCATTTCCCTTCAATTTACCCCCCCCCCTCCACGCATGCACACCTGCAACCCCATCCCACACATCAAACAGTTGTCCAGGGGCATCAAAAACACTTATTTATAGATTTGCAATCCTAGAATTTTTTGTTTTGATAATATATATTAAGTCCACATAATGACAGCCCCACCCCACCCCTACACACACACCCATACATAGACATTAGACCCCCCATATCTCGAAAACGACCCCTCACACGCCTGTTCACCACCCAGATTCGGAATCTACGCGAAAAACTGGTCTAAAAAAACTTGGTCTCATAAATTCACAGCTCGGGTGGCAACGCCCCCCCCCCCTTCAGCCACCGGACTATAGAGTGTATTTGAAATTACCGCTGTTAACTTTAATTTGAAATTACCGCTGTTAACTTTAATTTGAATAAAAGGTTTATATAATCTGTCTTTACATATTTAGAATGTCTCTCTTTCTTACATTTCTGAGTACAAAAAAAATATACTTGAGTTCCTGGGGCATACCACATCACAAAACCCCCGAACGCCACTGTTCTATATGTAGCAAGTAACTTTCACGATGATGAATCTCCTCTTCTTTGCATTCATTATGGAATTTCACGATGATGAATCTTCTTTATGGAATTGTTGTTATTACAGACAGAGAACCACCCAATCATATAACTACAGATATATATTTAACAGTCCCGTCCAATAGTGGTTCTGGATCGCTCACCCGTTCGGCAGATGAACCAGATCAACTACCTCTACCATGCAGAACAACACCAGCACAGTTAACTTAGTGGGAACCACGTGGCCAGCTTGTGCAGGGATTTAGTTCCATCTATCATCTTTCAAATATTTCATTATTTTTACCGGCCATATCAATGGGTGTATAATATATGGAAGCCTATTGCGGCCATTACAGAATCTCGACTTCTTGCCGAGAAGTCAAAGGCGAGAACACGAGAAGACGAGAAATCGAGGGCAAGAGTGCGTGAGTCGAGATTCCGAAATGGTCGCAATAGGCTTCCAGAATAAAATTATAATCTAATCATCTGACGGTTGTAGTAATGATAAAGTAAGACAGTAACCCTACTCATTATTTTTAACCCAGTCGGAGCAGAACAGTAGGACGTTAAACTCCATTTCATTTCCCCGTCTTCAATTAGTCCAGGTTAGGTGCTTAAGCGTAGGACGTTAAACCCCATTTAATTCATTCATTCATTCCATTTCATTTCACTTTATTACTCATTTTTTTTTTATAGATTTTCTTTGCATCCTTTTTAGCGAATTTTATCTTTATTAAAAATAATATGCTTTGTAAGAATTTGTTTTTCATCTTAAATTATTTTAAAATGCTAATTATATATATAAACATATTATATTTATAAGAGTTGTATCCCTTTTAGCGAGTCTTATCTTCATTTAAAGTTTATTATATTTGATAATTTTATCATGTAAATTATGTCTATAAACGTATATTTACAAGAATTTGTTGTATAGTACATTTGAATTCTAACGTAAATAAATAGGCGCATGGTATATGGAAGTTCGGACAACCATCTGGTGTAGCAGTTTCGCATGGACTCCGGGCACGTAGCCAGCTTGTAAAATAGGGGGGGGGGGCTACGGATTTTTTTGGAGGGGCTGAGGGTGGCCATCTAAGAAAACTCCTAAGAAATCATTATTGTTGGCGAAATATTGGGGGGGGGGGGCGTTGGACTCAAATGTTCCTATTTTATAAGAGCCGATGATCAATTTATCATGTTGTTTCAGGTTTGGATATTTGTTTTTTGTAACAGACAGTAATAAAGAGCTTGTCATAACCTAACTATTGTTTGATTTGGGATTAAGTTTCTTTTCATTTGCATTTTACTATTTTGACAAAACTTCCCTAATATCACACTGCATAGCGTAGACCCGCCTTCATTATCCATGTCCATGTGGAACAGTAGGACGTTAACCCCCATTTTATTATTAAAGATTTTATGTAAAGCTCGTAATACAGACTCTTTTATCAACCAAACAACCGTTTAAATTAGGGTTATTTCTGATTTCTTTATTGAGTATTGTTTTGTCTATTGAGTACTGTAGTACATATTAACACAGGGTACAATTTTATTGATACACAATTACTGAGTTTGATACTTTATCAAGGTTGGATAAAGACGAGAGAATCCTCGTCGAAACGTCGCTTAGTATCAAACTCAGTAATTGTGTATCCATTAAATTGCCCATTGTGTTAATATGTACAATTAAAATGTCAATCAAAATGATATTACATACCTGTAATATGTATGCCTATCATCATAATGCGTACAATATCGCTACGGCTACGGTCTCATTATAATCGAGGTTATTGCATCAAATTAATAGAGTTGACAATATCATTTGATCTAACCCAAAAGGGGAGGGGTCTTGCGACTAGAGACAACTAGTAAGAGCGCTTAGGTCGCCCGAGTATTCACGACTGATCAGTTCCACTTGATCGTAGACCAGTCGCCGATAGTTTTATCGCGTCGTAGGGCGACATAAGCTGGGCTTTAAGGTCCTTACGAGTAATTGAATTATTGAAATGAAATTAAAACATATGTTAGTCCCGAAATGGCCTAGTTTGTGTCGTCGAATGGACGTTAACCTATACCTATAGCAAGCTTTACAATGAATAAGGGGCTAACAATAGATCTAATGACAATGTCGAGACCTCTCCCAGTCTGCCACGTCACCCTAGATGGAAGCGGATATAAACTCCCCAATTATGTATGGTTTAATGGTCGAGAGCGAGACATTAAGTAATATTTTGATACTGCGCGAGACGTTAGCCGAGTGTTGTTTTAATATATTACGCAGTGTCTTTAGCTCGAGACCATTAAACAACTTAAAATACACACACTATCCCACACTTGCTTTTCAATGAAATGAGATGGGGTTTAACGTCCTACTGTTACTTTTCAATGAAATACGTCACTCGAGTTCAGTTATTTCATATAGTTTAGATAATGTTCGATTGGCACGTTGTCCGTACATTATTGCCAATAATGGTACGCCAACATCATAGGGCGACGTCACATCTGTACTTCAAATATACTATTACTATTAATACAACAGTTTTCTTTTCTCAGAATGATACACAGATAAACGGGTAATGGCCTTGTTTCCATGACGCATATGACAAGAGTATGAGGGGAGGGGGCGACGTTCTTTGTCTATTACTAATATTGTTAAGTCATGCACATCTTCCAAATATAACTTAATAAACAACTGTAGTTAGCGTGTATAGCAACCGAACCGTGTCAATTCGTAGAAAAGCTGACTGACTAGTGTGGTCACGTGCTAACTGCACACTAAAGCAATACGAAATCAGTCTTATATCCAGAATATACAACCTAAGTGATCGACATTAGTATTGGTAAGTGTTTTATTTATATTATTTCATTGGAATTTTGAATTTAACAACTAATCTATGAACTAGACTATGAAAACATTTCTGTACTTGTGAACAGCCAGCAGAAATACACGCTAAATCATTTATTAATAATTTATCGAACACCTTATATGAATGTATAAGCACTGACACATTCATGGATATATTAACTATTCAATTTATCATATTGTTTATAAATATAAATATATCTGTACTTTTTATGACCATTTAAGCAAACGTTTAAACATATCAGATTTATTAGAGCGTGGACATCATTATCCTCTATCAATAGTTGAGTATTATATATATAAAAGAATAAGTTGTATTGAGGTATAATTATGGGTCAACGCTCAACACTCACAATATTATATGCTAAAAATATACCGTATTACACGGTACACTATAGCCCGTGTTATTGTATAGATATTACATATTATAGGAAATGGATCGAACGGCCAATAAAATCAGTAAGTGACAAAATGTTTTATTGATATTCAGTTCTGTTTTCCAAATAAATATCCGTGTGTTGTGTATGTCAACAATATCTTGTATTGTCTTTAAAACTACTTATCAAGTGGATAAGGCGCTGGAGGTTGGGTGTTCGATCCCTGCATTGGCCGAGAAAGTTCATCTCAATTTTCCGGTGTGATTTCCCCTTGTCAGTGATGCAGAAGGAGGGCCTGACAAGGACAGCTGTCTAGTCGTTCGGATGGGACGAAAAACCGAGGTCCCGTGTACACATTGGCGTGCACGTAAAAGAACCCTTGGCAGTTGGAATTCAGTTGAAGCCCGGGCAAAATTTTCCTCATAGCACACTGTATGGCGTATGCCCGTCTTTAATTAGCCCAGGTTAGGTGCTTAAGCGTAGGACGTTAAACTGCATTTCATTCATTCATTCATTTTAAAATTTAGTAAGTCGATCTTAATACAGGTCACAATTCTATGCAATGATATAACTGCTTATTGAAGATACATTATGGGAGATTAGATAAATAGCTGACAGTTCTCACTATAATTGTTAAAAACTAGATAATGTAACGGGAATTTGCTGAAAATTCCAGTCAAATTGATTAACACTGAACCGAGAAATTAGCGATGTAATTTTCAGTCTAGCCTTGATCATCATTACTAAAGCCGGTACGATAATGTAACGGGAATTTGCTGAAAATTCCAGTCAAATTGATTAACACTGAACCGAGAAATTAGCGATGTAATTTTCAGTCTAGCCTTGATCATCATAACTAAAGCCGGTACGATAAAAACATAATCTCGATTATCCATTTCATGATTAAATCATGAATGAACGTTGAGTAGCAAATCGGATCCAAATCCAGTAAATATCACAGGCTAGCGGTGACACCGAGTGTTGATTATGGTCTGGATAAATTAATAATTTAGATAACATTTCAGGCCTAACGAAATACCTGCAATAGGCAGATTTTGCTCTCGATGACCTGGCGCCTGGTACGTTCGGGCATTTTACTCTTAGTTTTCTTCTTTTACTGGCATGCGCACAGGTACTATTTCTTTTTCTTTTACAAGTACCATAATCGGGGATTTCGCGCGAAGGTAGTTCGGAGGTAACAGTATGTGAAGTAGAACATTTGCCACTGTACCTGTGTATCGCTAATTATAAACCGAATGTGTGAAGACAGTTCATACATATCACTGAAAAATTGTTCAGTACAAACTGAGTTGATTATAATAAATAATAATAATAATAATAATAATAATAATAATCGCGTCATTTTACAAGGGTAGCAAATTAGGCCTGAGGCCTTTTTCCAATTTGGCCCTTGGCACAGATCGGGCGAATGATTTCGATCATTACTGCTGAAAGAAACCGAAAAACTCGGGGGAAACCTGCCTGATCGGACAGAAGACCGGATATCCCTCTCACTTACAACGATAAAGTTCTTGCCCTGAGCTGGGATTGAACCCTCGTTGCATTGGTTTCATGCTCGATTTGATAGTAAACAAACCCATGGGTTTATTTTCTCAACAGTGTGGCCGCGGCTTTATTGACCTTGTGTGAACTTATCCATAGCTATATCCTTACACCGAGAGAAATTATCTAGTCTCTGTGAAAAGAACCATGGTCATCTGGTAGAAAATTACTTTTGTATTATTTGGAACGGAAACAGGGTTTTTAGAAGCAGACTTACCTGCCGCACATGAGGAAGTCATTATACGAAAAAAAAAGGCGAGACCTCTTTTTGCGGCGCAGGCTTATCACTGAGTAGTAAACCGTCCACAAACAATAATATGGACGAGTGTTGTGTACAATTTTTATGTTAACATATGTAACAGTCATTAAAAACGTCTGAATACGGCACCCCCTGACTTAAACATGATACACATTGTATAGATCTATTGCACGTTCATGTCACGGTTGATTCAACACGACTTCAATGGTTATTGAATACGTCGTTAACCCCGAATAACCTTTCACACGTCCAATCACAATATCGTGCAATAGCTGTATTAGTGTGATATTTAGGTTTAACCCCGCAAACAATGCCAAAATAGTGTTTTGGCTGCTTACAGAAAACTGAAATTTAAAAAAAAATAATTATGAGGGTGACCCTCCCACAATCTCCATATCGAGTTGGCGCTCGGTCTGCGCAGCCTCATGCCTGGCACACACTGCCAAGATTGTATGTTTTTCCGTTTCCCCCCCCCCCCCCCCCCCACAATATATATTTCACGGCTACGTTGCGACGGTACCAGCATACCCACATCTCATACATCCAGTTCGCTGATTAACCCTTGTACCACGTCTACTGGATTTTTATCAATAGATATATCAATCAGTATATTAATAAGCAGTAAATGCATTCCATTGAATTGCAACCTGTATATCCCAGTTCAATGAAACAATATGTCTAGCATAATCTTTAAAACTGCATATCTTGTACAGTGCTGTAATTTCAAAACAAAAACAATCGAGACATTTAGGGTGAAAAGTACTGTAACAATTAATTGTGACATTGTTTTAATACATAAGATCCATAACATCAAGTCTGAGCATAGATTGGTTGATGTTGAGAAAAAAAAAACATAATTCGTATCCTTCAACATTTATAACGAAAGCACAACGTTGTATCCCATAAGACAGAACATACAAACAGAAGTCATGGATACTCTAATTTACTGTGGATTTACATAAAAGAAGAAACACTGTGGAATATGAATTCTTTGTTTAAAATACTTTCGCAGAACGTGTGTCATTTTGCTTTAAAGGGCGAATCCCGATATTTGTTTTGGGAATAAAACTGCTTATTTTTGTGTTAAATCCCTTAAAATATTCAAGTCAAGGGCCGAGCAACTACTTCAGTTTTTGAACGACTTAAATCCGTCAGTCTTCATCTGGAATTTGAGACCGGTGCCCCAAGGCGTATTTTGTGGTATCTGGGTTAAACCAAACATTTTTTTTTAAAAAAATAATATGTAGTTGAAATTTGCCTTTCTCTATCAAGTACGGCGCATGGGTTTTTCACTGCATAATCCTCTCAAGTAACCGTAATCGGTTATAAGGTCATCCAATGAAACAATTGACCCAAAATCTTAGAAGGGTTACGTGTCCGGATAAGCAGTTTTGGCGTTCACGTCCAAACAACTCAATATTTTGAGTTGAAATTTTGAGACAAGCTAAATACACCATTCCCCTATTTTTTGGCGTTTTATTTTCATACATTCTCAGACTTTTATGTTTGAGCCTCTGTTTAATTCGGGATTGTCCCTTTAAAAGAATATAAATGATTTGTGTTTAATTTGAAACACATCTCTTGGCATATAATGGGAAATATTCGGTAAATAGAAAAAAAATAAGTATGTCTCAAGAATATAAATGTTTGTCAACGGTTTTTGTAATATACGTTTAAATCGTCTGCCGTATAAGTTCCGGGTTTTGAACAGAAAAGTAATTAAAATTGAGGTTTAATCTTCTTATGAATATGTTTTAATGCCTGTATTTCCCCCGACAATTTATGAGACCTATTTGATTTCAATTAGCTTTAGAGGAAGTGACAGCTCAAGTTAAGAGCATTATAATAATAATAATAATAATAATAATAATAAGAATAAGAATAATAATAATAATAATAATAATAATAATAATAATGTACATTTGTAGAGCGCAAAATCCATCCAAAAGCATGCTCAAAGCGCAATGAGTCAATATTTATATAAATAGTGAATAGAAAGTTTAATTCTCGTAGCATTCTCGAAACAAATGAGTCTTCAGCTGTGATTTGAAAGTAATCAAAGTTTCGCTGTTTCGGATAATCAGTGGTAAATTATTCCACAATTTAGGTGCAACTACACTAAAACGTCTGTCACCAAAATGTTTCAGTTTTGAGTGTGGATAGATTTGGTTGATTTACTGTTAGAAGTTCTGATAAATAGCTGGGTGCAAGATTTTGTAGACACTGGAATGTGAGGCACAGGACCTTACAGTTGACGCGAGCTGGAATAGGGAGCCAATGTAGGGATTTTAGAATAGGTGTTATGTGAGATGATGTTTTGGATCGTGATATGATTCTAGCTGCTGTATTCTGTATTTTCTGTAGCTTATAGAGACTTGATTGATTAATCCCAGACAACAAACTGTTACAGTAGTCTATTCCTGACAGAACTAAGGACTGTACTAGAGATTTGGCGGCATCAGTCGTGATGTCGAAAATCACTGATGCGTCGCAAATGAAAGTAACAGGTCTGACGCAGCTTATCAACATGTGGTTCAAATGACAAACAAGGATCTAGATAAACACCAAGACCCTTCACAGCACTAGCTAACTGGATAACCGAGTCTCCAATTTAAACATTTATTTGGGATATGTTCTAAAGGCGTCTATTTATTCCAAATAAGATAGCCTCAGCTTTATCATCATTCAATTTGAGTTTATTTGAGGCCATCCAATTCTTAATATCCTGGGAACAATCAGTCACAGAACTCAGAGCCTTGGTTACCTCCTCAGACTTGAAAGATGTGACAAGCTGAGTATCGTCAGCATAGGAATGGTGATCAATGTCATGTTTGTCGATAATACCCGCTAAATTATGACAGTATAGCAGAATCAGTATCGGACCGAATACGGATCCTTGAGGCACACCGCAAGTAAGACGGACAGGCAAAGATTGAACATTATTTATTATGGTGGATTTTGTCGTTTTTTTTGTATAGAAGGACAAGTCAATTGAAGAATTTGATGCGTTATAAAACAGAAAAAAATCTTATTGATGATAATTATGTGTTCGAAATATCCGTAATCGTTTATCTCTATTAAAATCAATGTGACAATTAAGACCTTTGTTATATATTGCTTGTATATCTTTATATTATTGGGGGGTTGGGATGGCCTAGTGGTCTAGAGTGCCGCGCTTCGACATCTATCTGGCTGGCCACCTCTGGCTTGCGGCTGTGGTTTTGAGCCCTGGTGTGAGCGTATGTGGCATGGAGATAGGTGCGCCTTCTCAACCTCGTGGTCTGGGCTCTCCAGTTTCCTCCCACTGCTAAAGACCCCTACGCGCAAGCTAATTTTTGAAATAAAATGAAACCATATGTTAGTCCTGAAATGACATAGTTGTGTTAAGAGGACGTTAAACCCCATCTCTCTCTCTCTCTCTCGCTCTCTTTTTATTATTGTTATGTATTTTTAAATATTGCATCCTGTCAATCTGAAGATTAATTCATAATTATTTTATCTGCTTCACAGACATAAGAATGACTATCAGATAATCAGATATGATGCATCTGTTATGGTGGAATCATTATAATGTGTGTGATTGATGTTTTAAGGTGAGTTATGTTGTTTTGAAAAGAATGTAAATTATAATTATTTGTTTTTGAACACAAATTTTGGCTTTTGAAAATAAGTAGTAACTTAGTAATAAGATAATAAAATAAAAACCAAGTACGAACAATCCAAACCAGAAACAAAATTCGAAGTCCTAAAAAAAAAACCGGTATAGGCAAAATAGTGCAATCTTGTAAAATAGTGTAATCAGCATATTGACTGTTCTTTGATAATTAAAAAACAATTGTGATTGTTTGTTCAGACTTGAGTCTGCAATAGGCATATTTAGCTTTCAAATAACGCCTAATTAATATACCTTTCACTATTTCAGATATCCTACTTCCATGCAACACGAGACATCATTATATTAAACCATAATGATGATTGATGTGACCCTTGACTAACGCTGACCAAACGCTTAAGTCTAAACATTTAAAAATAAGAGCACAGAAATATATTTCCTCTATTTCCTGTAATTTACATACGTACAATATGAGACCAATATTACTGTTACTGTTTTTCTATGGATGCCCACATAGGACATACTCTCAAGACCAGATACGATATCCTGAAGATGCTAGTGTATATATTGGTGGATTCTTTAATGTTTACGCCCCAGGACCAAATGGTTGTTCAAGTACTGTTGATCCATATTCTATACAGGAATTCGAAGCTGTGAGATGGATCATAGATAAATTAAATAATAATACATTTTTACCCAGAGGGCATAAAATAGGTAACTAGTTTTATTAGTAGCTAAGTGAAAATTGATTCTAACTTTAGAGACAGTGTAAGGGTGGCCATTATAAGCTCCATGATAATACACCGACTTAACAATCCACAGTTCTATAGTTTTTAACAGAGACAACATATTATTTGTAGGATTACATTCATTTGCTAACAATCATGTCTTGTCTTAAAGAACAAACTGCAACATAAATTATTTCTTTGGGAACTGTTCAGGTGTGGTCATTATCGGTCTTGGGGAAATTTGCATAATTAACATAAATCCAAGAAATCTGCAGTTCTATAGCTATACATAGTAACATATTATTTTTATGTTTAGATTTGTTAACAATCATATCTTGTCTTAATTAAACACGTTGACGGGTTCTGTATCTTGTATAATAGCATTATGACACACCGCTACCGCCCTGTGTCATTTATAATCTCTTAGGACAAACTGACGCAAAAAGAAATATGAACAGTGGCACAGTAGTACGAAAATATTATGACATGCGTTTGATAGGGTTGTCCCCAGATCAAGTTATAGACTGATACTTGATTTAATTTACAATATGTTACTAAGAAACTGCTATATTCTGGGAATCGTTAGAACTTCATATTCTCTGAGTTGTTACAAAATAGAATGATTTACTCGATCATTGTATGTATATTTATCTATTTCTATGAATTTGTATTCACGTGAGATTGTTATATATTCTTCTTTTTAATACTCTAATATAAATAACAAGCTAGTTAATTTTATTGCACAATCCCGTGGCCACATTGCAGTATTCTTTCTGTTATTGCGTGATCGCCCCTGACTGAGGCGGATACGATTACATGTATATATTATGTTATTGTGTAATCCTTGTGGTTATTAACAGAATCATTTTTCCATCATTTCAATGATTATACATTTCATTTTCAAAAGTGTATACATATATGTATCGTAGTTGCAATATTTTGTATACATTATTAATATCTGAAGACGCCCATAGAAGGCAGATAGCTAGCTTATATGATTTAATGAAGTAAAGTGTAAGAATTTTTTACCTGGACGTATATTTTATTTATTTATACATTTACAGGTATACACGCCTTTAAAACATGTGGAATATCAGAAAAAGCTGTGTCTAGTGCAATTCAGTTATTACAAACATATAATAATGATAACCAATCTGCTGTTTTATTTTGTAAGTAATATGTTCAATTTGTACACTATGACATCGGGTGTTTATTTTATTATGCGAAAAAAAAGGTTTACGCGATGTATAGGAAGGTGGGTGAAGCGGGGGATTGTTAAGACTGTTTCAAATATTTTTTGAAGTCACTTGCCGGAATATAGAATTTTGCATCAATAGCGGAATGATTTTTTACTAAAGTTGAACCAGGGTTGATCGAATTTCGCTACGTTTTCATTCTGCTATTAACAGTTTTATCATATGACCTTTCGTCAAACAAAAAATTATCAATAGTTCGACAAACCAAAAGTCCAATAGCTTCCATCCAGTCTTTTCACCCAAATAGTTGATTTTGGAATTAAAACTGGTTACACTACTTGAATTACACCAAATGATTAACAATATATTACATTTGGAGGGGGGGGGTGCAGTGGTATTGAGATTTAATAAGTTTGTTTCATTTCAGCTATACTTGGTCCAACACATAGTTCCGAAACTAAAGATATGTCACGTCTATTCAGTACTTTACCAGAGACAGATCGCCTGTTGATGTTAAGTTACGGCGCCACTTCATCCAAGCTAGCGGACCAGTCCATTTATAAAAACCTTTACAGAGTTATCCCCCCTGATTCTGTACAGGTTCAAGTAGGTATCTTGTTTAAAACTACAAACATATTATTTTAAGAATCCCCACTAAGTTGAATTTCGTCATTTTAAATACGACTACATGATTCCATATTGATTATTATTATTTGTTTAAATTTTTTTTATCGCTCTACAAATATACCCGCAATAAAAAAAACAACCCATGTTTGTAATTCATGGTTATAAATTCATTAGATCAGATCTTGGCGTTATAAGGCAACTGTTATCAGCTGTATGGGGACAGTCTTCGGTCCAACGACTGCCTTGGTGTATTCACATATTGTTAAATGACTAGTAGCTATTATTGGACACAGACACGGTTTTAATTATAAATATATCCTGAGAGTTAACCTCACGATCGAAATTCCAAGTTTGTAATCAAAGGCAAAATTCTTTGTACTAGCGGTTGTTCATTTTGTAAACCGTTTTAATACTACTAGATAATATAAAAACAATATCAAGAATCTGAAACGACTAGACTTTTCCTTTAATTTACCAGAATATCCATTTTGTTTTCTCTAGGTGATGTTACAGCTCATGTTAGAATTACAATGGAATTATGTTGGAATAATTTATGAAGACAATGATTATGGTAATGATGCAGCACAGGAGCTCAGAATATTGGCAACAGCTAAAGGCATCTGTATTCCGGTTTACCATTCTTTTAATAGCGCCAACAGTCAGGAAAGATTTACAGCTTTCATTAAGGACGTTCTGGATCTGAAACTGGGTGGCATTATTTATATAGGGGATGATGGTCTTGTAAAATCATTACTAGAGCTGTTTACGTCCACAAGTCATGACACTGAAATAATTATGTCCGAATCAAATCGATTAAGCTCGTATTACTTCAAACGGATAGCCAATGAATACTTTTCCATAGCTCGAGGCATGCTTGTAACAAGTGTTCCTAAAATTGAAATAAACGAATTTGATGAATATTGGAAAAACATCCATACAATGAATTTTAATCAGACTTGGATAAATGTTATTCCCAATATAGCACAAGAGATTCCTCAACAATCTGTTTATATGAACTATGCAGTGAAAGGGATTTTGATATTAGCCAATTTGTTTAAGAAACTTCAACAAGAGACCTGCACGGACGTCAACGATATAATCTGTTCGCAACTGAGCCGGTTACCCAAGCAGACCTATATCGATGAACTGGGTCGATCAACAATGAACCTTACTGAAGCTTTTCCCTTTACCGATCAGATGTTCTTGAACACAGTATCGCAGGACATAACCTTTGGAGAAAATCGAGAAATCATCTACGGCCCGAAGTATCAAACGTATGAAGTTTATAATTTCCAACAGTGTAATGGGCTGATTGATTGTGAATTTGTGAAGGTGAGTTCAAGTTCTTTCCTTTCTTCTTATAAACTATTGACACCAATGTGATTTAAAATGGCGTACACTGGCTTGGTGAGTATGGTATCGGGTAACTAGCCCGTCGTCTCCAGGTTCGAACCAGGTACTGGTCGAGCACAGCCCGGGTTCCCCATGTCGGTGATGCAGGGAGGGGGTCCCAGCAAGTGTGTGCAACACCAAGGTCTACCCATGTGCACATGATGAGGAGGTGTGGTGCTGGGTTGTACAGACAAGTATGTAAAACTGGAATCGTATGTTCACTTACAATATATTTAATTTCGATACAGGTCGGTATTTACAAAGACGACATTCTGCAAATAAACAAAAGTGTTATACAAAGTTATCCACTTGGAGAAAACCAAGGACCCAACAGTCAACAGCCAACGGCTCAATGTCCTAACGGAACCAATTGTGACAAATGTATTCCGTCTGATATATCTGACCATGTTATATTTGTGGAAGGTGATTGGTATGTTGTGGCGGTTGTCCCTGTGTTTATACCTGATGAAACAAATGCATTACTTTGCACCAACACCATCAGAGATTCTTTTGGAACTGACATTGCTGAAGGCATCAAATATGCTATTGAGGAGATAAACCACCCAAACAACACGTTGATATCTTCTAAAAAGAAAGTAGGGTTGATTGTGATAAATGGGTGTGCATCTGAACTTGTAATTAAAGACAAAATCTTACGTTTACACAAAGGAACTTATGAACTCAGACCCGGATTGAAAAGTTCAGAGATTAATCACAGAATTCTTGGTTATGTTGGAGGGATGAGCGGAAGTATGAGTGTGGCTATAGCTGAAGTTCTGGCTAAACTTGGATATGTTCAAGTATCCTTTGCCTCGACCACCCCACTTCTTAGCGATAGAACTCTATATCCCTACTTTCTGAGAATACCTACTGCAGACGACCAACAAGCACAGGTCGTTATTGATATAGTTACCTCCCTCGGTTCAAACATCATCCAGGTTATTTACACCGAGGGTGCCTATGGAGAAGGTGCTCATTCCACATTGGACAAACTTGGTAAAGACGCGGGAGTATGCGTTATGGGCCATAAAGTTCCTGTAGCCACCGACTACACGTTGTATAATGGTTTGCTGGCTAAGTTAAGAGAAACCCCACAAGCTAAGTTAGTGGTGACTTTTGCAAGTTCACATGTTATTGAACACGTAGTAAAAGCTGTGACTGAGAGAATGGCTGAAAGTGAATTCATATTTATTGGATCAGAAACCTGGGGAAGCAGAGAAATTGTAATTCCTGAACAGCAACGCAAAGTTTATGGTTCACTAAGTATTGCTTTAGAGTTGCCTCCCATTCCAGCATTCAACTCCTATCTCACCATGCAAAATATCAACGACCCGTCTGATCCATGGCTCCGTCAATTCTTAGAAAACATGGGAAAGTGCATCTTCACCGGAAGTTTCCAAAGAGCTGGGAAAGACGAAGTCATTGGTAAAACCAAAGAGTGTGACTTAGACAATTTAGCGATGTCACTTTATGACCAATGGATACCATTTGCTGTGGCGTCAACAAAGGCTTTGGTTAAAGGCTTAGAAAGTGTTCTCAGTTCAACACAGTGTGGCCAGCCTGCAACGTCGTGCCCTGAACAAAATCCCACTCTGTTGATAGAATACATGAAGAGGGTATGTATCCGTTTCTTTTAACGAATCTGTATTAGTACTATAGGGGATGGTCTATCAAGTACACCAATAGATGTATTATCATTTTAATTTATGGTAGCTGAAAGTATATTCCTAAAAGGTTATACGGGCGTAGCTTTCCATAATGTGGTCGATATTTAGGTCGGGAAACATATCAAGCTTGAGACTTTAATCCATCCCAAATCCTGACGACATAGCGCTTCAGATATGTGACAGAAGGTAATGAAAATGAAAGTACTAAAGGGGGTCACCGGGCCCGTAGCCACGGGAGGGGTGGGGCGGGGTATGTATCCGTTTCTTTTAACGAATTTCAAATAACAGTACCAGGATATGGTCCAGTACATACCGTTTTAGTTTATTAGACTTTGGTAGTGGAAAATATATCCCCAAAAGATTCTGAGAGCTATGTGCGTAGCTTTCAATAATTTTGAAAGACAATTAGGTCACGAAATATATCACGCTTGGGACATGAAGCATAACCTGACGACAAAGCCCACCAGAAATTAAAATTAAACTAAGTAGTAATCACTGGCCTGGTACTGGCGGAAGACTCTTTCTCTCCTTGTCAAAAAACTTGAATGTTCTTTTTAACTTTCGTCATGTCTTTATTGGACCGGTTGGTGCAAGAACATTAATTCACCCTTTCATTCATTCATTTATACTTTCCTAATAGGTTTCGTGGAATATCGGCCAATAAATCTCAACGACTCAGATAATGATTTAAGCGCATACGTAATTTGATGTCTCGGGGTAAAGATGGGAGGGATATTTGATTGGTCCAAGTTTTAATTTAGTACGTGTTTATTTTTATCTTTATAATTACAGAATGTAAAATTAGATTTATATGGTACAGGTAGCCTGGAAAGAGTTTTTGATGATAATGGTGATGGTGTTGTCCAATACAAGATAATGCATGTAACTTCAGGAGAAAAACCATATGAACAAGTAGGCATTGCTTTCGTTTTATAAAAATATATAAATGACTTGCTTACAAGTAAATGGGGTAAATTTTGCGCCTTCGGGCTTACCAAGGACTTTCTTCCAAGCTGGTTTGCTCTATCTACCTAGTTGGATATCATTTTGATAAAGCCACAGTGTCGCACAAACCATTAAGTTCCAATTTCATGGTGATTATGACATGGCTTTTACTTAGGTCCTTATTTTCGATTTCGCTGTTGGGACGAAAAGCTTTTGATTTTTACGTTTGCCAATATAATAAAAGATAGATATTTTGGGATCATGTTTACAGATTCCCTTTTTTCAATTGAATAAAATATAGATATTTTCGGAGCATGATCTACAATGATGTTTTTGTCTATATTCCAACATATCCGAATGCTTAAACCCTTTCACATTTTTTATTCAGAGAAGAGAATAAAATTATCGGAATGTACAAGAAATGTTAGGGATTGAACAGTGAACATATTGGGGAGAGGTTTGATTTTATAAATTAACACAGTAATTTCATATACAAACGATATTTTAATATTTTATCAGGTTGGGTCATGGTCCAAATCACAAGGCATCATCTTTAATAAAGATTCGTTATACTATCCTGTTGAAGATTATAATTCTGTCTGTCTAACAGATTATACATGCAACAAATGTTTCCTAGGCCAGACAAGTTCAACCAATTCTGTCACAACATCATCGGCTGAAAGGTAAATAAACCTAATTATACTGAATAACTTCTCGGACTGAACAAGTGGGTTTTTAAAATCAGGAAGATCTACCCCTCTACATAAGTTACCATTAATGGTAGTTATTCAGGGTTACATATCTGCTACATATCTTTTTGTGGCCTGGTCGTCTACGGGTTGGGTGGCTCTGGACTGTATACTGTTGTATCTCTCTTCTATAATACTTCGCGGTTGTCTTTCCTCACGACACCGAAATCAAATAAGTAACAGGAACAACAATAGGTCTTAGCTATACGTTTTATGTCACAACAGTTACACAGTAGTCCATATTACATTTACAATTTACATATCCTTTTCTCAAACCCGAGTCCTGTAAAAGTCTAACCAGCGTGGATAGAATCAGGAAACCGCTACATCGTGAAATGGTCGTATGAAGAACCCGATGAATGTCTGACTCTTCTAGTCCCCACTCCAGCTTTTATAGGTGACTTTTTTGGTCTGAGGTGTTTACGTAAATGATTGAAAACAGCTAAATTCCAAATATGGAACGGACATGCACCCCAACCTGTATTTCGGGATTGTAACAAAGAAAAATGAATCTGACCAACTTGTTCATCAATCTATAGCTCAGTTAACGTATCAATATAGCCAGCATATACTTTCCATATTTTTGGTTATGAAGTTAGAACCAATAATATTAAAGATAACAATATTGTTTCAACCATTATTTTGCTCTAACCCTTGTCTTTAGACTCCATGTCCTGTTATTGTCACAATATTTCATAAACAATTTGCGTTTTCGAATAAATTATACCATGCAATGGCGAGTAATTAATCATAACCATAATCTCTGTTATCCATATAACTACATCTAGAACATAATACTGAACGAAAAGACTTGATCCTTCTAGATACCTACCGACAGTTCTCATCAACTACAGATTGGTGTTCGGTGAACATTACATTTTTAAGTTTCATATATTATTTAAAATTTCCAGGGAAGAAAGTCCTAAGCAGTCTTCAGGTGGAGTGATTGCTGCTATAGCTGTGCTGGCTGTGTTAGCGTGTCTTTTGGGCACTTCCGTAGTCATTCTAGCCTTTTATTGTTACCGATTACGTCGTGATAGACAAATGCAGGAACCACATTATACTGAACCCGACGACATAAAGGTGTTCTTCGACAATAGAAATGATAAAGGTAACTACTTATATGTTTAAACAAACATATGTTTTGATTCCACGATATCATTTACGGAATACAGTAAATGCAAGAATACTTCAGTTACAGTTAGAAGAGGGGGAATTTGTTTCACAGTTTTCGTTCTTAATTTGAATAACACGTTTACTTCATCTGTTTGACATATTTAAAATGACTACATCCCATCACATAACCGGGTCATATAACCAAGAAGTTGCTCCGTCTTCATTACCCAAGATTAGGCGAAGTTGTCCCACAGCACCATCGAACCTGTGAACGCCACTGTTCTGTATGTAGCGTTCACTGTGTTGAATCTTATGTACGAACTTTTATTATGCTTGTTGTTACAGGAAGAGATTCGTCCAATCAGATTACTTCAGATTCTTATTTAGAAGCCCCATCCAACAACGGTACAGGATCGCACACTGGTTCGACAGATGATATGTATTTAACACCTCAACCAGCCCAACCACCCCTACCACCCCTACCAGATGATACTTATTTACCACCCCAATCAGATGATACTTATTTACCACCCCAACCACTCCAACAAGATGATACTTATTTAACACCTCAAGCCACAGTTGTCTAGTATTTAATAATAGAAAACAACCATCTGTGGGGATTTACTTCCCTCTATCTGTAGTTAGTTATAGTTTTTAAACTGTTATCTCCCTTTGCGTGCCACATAAGTTAAAATTTCGTGAAACAGGCCCCAGTATAACATCTATATCGACCAAAATACGAACATCAACAACTGCGTAGCCAAGGTTGATCAAGTATTCATTTTATTGTTTTGTTGTTTACCCACTTATTTCTTTTACATATTCATATTAATTCTTGTATTTAGAAAAGATGTCATATAGGTTGTGCCTGTTCCTCAATCCCTTTCAATATCTAAATATAAAATTATTTTAAAAAAAGAAGCCTTCGTAAACTTCGTAAAAAATTTATTTTATTTTTTATATTGCACGTCTTAACTTTTGTTATTTCTATTTTTTGAATTTGATCACATCTTGTGTGTATTTTATAGTATTGTAAAGCGCTACTGAACACTGTTGTGGAAGTAGCGCTATATAAATGTATGTATAATAATAAAAAAATAATAATAAAACTAGATATGAGCTGAGGAGATCTTATCTTTCCCGATTTCTCAAGATGGCGTTCCGGTTGCACGAATACATTATCTGTGAATATTAACAATGGATCTTGGTTTTTTTTTTAGAAAAATAAGAACAAAACTTTCCCCAAGCGTTACTTATCTTGCCGCTCTGCTTACTATATGTTTCTCGTGTTAGGGGGTGGGGAGACTCATTGAAATACACCCAATGGCACCGAAAACATGGCATGATCTTTCATTGTACAATTGCCCTTGCTTGACAAATGTGCATGATATTTTGATATAAGATCACCATTCCAAGATAGCGGCGATGACACCACGCCCAGGTCGATAAAAACGGAATTCTGAGGAAGCTCTATTACGAATAACGAAATCCTGAATATAATTTAATGTATTATGATTATGATATTTCATTGTTTTTACACGACATTTTCATATATATTTATTGATGTATATATTATTTAATTTAATAATGTGCTAATACCTAAATAACGGACAGTAATATAAAGCTTGTCAACAAACTATTTCTTTACTTTTTACTATTTTGTTTCTTCAGTTGTGAACGGCAGGACGGTAAAACCTATTTTATTTCATTTCTTGTCAATGCTTGTGAGACTTCAGCTAAACGACAATTTAAGCAAAGTTGGAGCCGCTCCATATGACAAGAATTAACATTAATGTCAATTGTAATCTCTATCATGATCGCATGGTTTTAAGAGAAGAAGGAGGATTGTAACTACCCCAATGATGCTCAACAAATTTGATAAATATGCGTTAAAATTGTGGTCTCTGACGTTCTTTGGGAAAGCGTACTTTACAGAACACCGAATTTAATAAAAAACGTAGCATCGATCGCATTAACAAAACAAAGAAACAAAACAATCGTTGACAAATGTTAAGATTTTGTTTATTTACAAGTATTTACAAAATATTAAATGGAAACATCGCAAAATTTAAAAACAAAAATACGTTCAAATGAACAACTCGCGATTCTTGATGGCTGTGGAGAACGAAACTTGGATAGAGAACATGTTGAATCATGAACCGACATATTTCAACATTTTTCTTACTCTATCGTTGTGGATGGGCAGGTGGGCTGAGTTGAGATCCATCCGTGTGTAATTCGTTTGAACCGAAATGTTGAAGTATTGCGACTCCCCTTGGAACAGAATAAGAAAATATCACCAGCGCTTTAAAATAATATTGATTGAATAAACAACAACATTATGAATTTAAATATATCACAAGCGCCCTCTTCGAACATTGATATTGTATGTACAACCACATTATGAATATAAAAAATCGCTGGCTCTATCGCAACACACTAATTGAATACACACCCCTATTATAAGTATACCAATATATAACCGGCTTTATCTTCAAACAGTAATATTGTAGATCAATCTAACTAAAATACAGATCTGCATTTTGTTTTGTTTTTTTCTACTTTTGATGGCCTACACTACATGTAGATGTAACAAGTTATAATGAGAAATCATGGCAGATGTCAAGTAAGCGACATATGACCCTATAACGCCAGTCATTTGATTAACAAATCACAATCGATGTTGCAAGTGACTATGCTTTCCTTTGTTTTGATTTATATCGCTGCTAATGTCTACCCACAGTTCCGCGCATAAACGGCCAAGCATTCGATTCGACAGACCATTTGAATGGTTGACCCCTCATTTCAAGCAGAACACGAGTTAAATAACAAGTCTTCCAGATCCTAGTGTAGTAACGAAAAGTAAAACGAAATTTTGAACTATAAAAACGAAACGAAATAGGATCTGTGTTTTTAATCAGATTGTATTGTATAAACAACATTATGAATATGAAATTATCACCAGCGTTCACTTCAAGCAGTTAATATTACATTATACAACATCATGAATATAAAAATATAACCGGCTTTCTCTTCAAACATTAACAGTGTATATACAACATTATGTGTATAAAAATATAACCGTCTTTCCCTTCAAACATTAACAGTGTATATACAACATTATGGATATAAAATATAACCAGCGTTCTCTTCAAGCAGTAATATTACATTATACAACATTATAAATATAAAAATATAACCGGCTTTCTCTTCAACATCAATATTGTATAACTAACAATATGTGTATAAAAATATAACCAGCTTTCTTTTGAAACATTAATAACCATATTATGAGTATAGAAATATAACCGTCTTTCTCTTCAAAAATTAAAAGTGTATAAATAACCATATCATGAGTATAAAAATATAACCGGCTTTCTTTTCAAACACTTCAGTGGAAGCGGGCGTTAAAAAACTATTTCACACACACTATCTTCAAACATTACTATTGCACATAAAAGTTTAAAAAGTACATGCCATCCCGTGGACTGGAGATTATTTGGGTCTTTCTCTATATTTTACAAAATAAGAGGCTTATATACTGTACAATACTTTTCATGGTACAGTGATTTTATTTATAGGATCTGGGAACACTTGGAGGTTTCAAAATGTCAAGAATAATTGTTAAGAAATTAAAAAAAATATAAACTGCATTTAGTAAATCGTTTGGGTGAAATGAGACTATTCTACAAAAGGAGAAAGGTAAAAAAAATGTCGGTTAACATCCACTTCATTTTATTTAAACAATTCGCTTGCGAGTACGGGTCTTTAGCTGTGGGATAAAATTGGAATACCCGGAGAAAACCGAAGTGGTTGTCACATACAGGCTGGGAATTTAATCTACACCACTTGTCTCAATGACAGACCTTGTGATTTGACACGCGCACGCGTTAGATGTTATGCGTTTATTGGATATATCTCTCGGTTACCCATATTGGCGAAAAGAAAAGTTACATCAGGACATATAACCTGTTAACATCGAAAGAATAATTTGACCATATGTTGATCTAGGTTCTGTTAAAGCCCCAATACCACTCTTGTTGTAACTGAATAATATGTTCCAATCCTTATTCTGGTCAACAATTTGTACTATTTTACAATATTTCAATTAAAAAATGATACAAATTTTATCTAAACACACCTAATTTTAAAAATTGGAAAATTCAACTACATGCCATAACATGGTTTGAAAAGCCTTACGTAAGCACTTTCAAATGCAACTTGGATTTAAACATATTTTCGAACCCTCTGGACAAGTAAAATAGGTTGTAATGGATAATTTACACAACAGGTAGGACACTTAAACATCTTGTAGTTAGAATAAAGCTATTTTTTTTCTTCTGGACCTGTCAAGCCAGCAAGAGTGTTATTGTCCATTTAAATCTCAAGTGCCAACGACGTAGCTGGCGATCTACATATATAAAATGTTTTAGTCGTTCGTGTGATACTCGTCTATAAAACGTTTTTAGACTTGTTTAAGATAGTCATTGTTCTCTGTATTAATCACCCTATCGGTCTATTATCCAGTGTATTCATGTATGTAAACATGAAGCACAAAAACGGTTAGCCACACAACGCGTGGACATACCCCCGCATAGTAACTATGTCTAAACAATGCCCCATCTGACAGGAGAGGACAGCTTAGATGTTGATTAAAATTGATAAGGATATGTAGGACCCTTCAAGAAATCTAATCTAGCGTCTCCGCAAACATTACATATGCTAACCAAAGGTTAGCCACACGAAACGTGGAGATACACCTGCCCAGTGTCCCATCTTACGGGAGAGGACAAGTTAGATGTTGATTAAAGTGATAATGATCTGTAGGATCCTTCAAGAAATCCAATCTAACGTTTCCGCACACATAACATATGCTAACCACGGTATCGGTTATATCAATAGGGTTCCATCCTTTATGAACCCAATGCTTCATATAACTGATGACATTAATACGCCCATACTTAAAAGTTGCTGACCTAAACATTATAATTTTCGTTAACTGCACGTCCATATTGCGACTGATTCAGCTCTCTCACATAATCGTTTTTATCACGAACAAACACGGGTTGAATCTGATCCGGGCAATGAACGTCTCTCTCGAACCCTAAATTGTTCTGACTTTCAACAGACGCCTCTTTCTCTTCTATGTTTAAGAAAGATATTCTGTGATCAACATTGTCCGAGTTGGTTAACTTTGGTGATGGTGGCCGGTGTGGCACGGGCGGTTTCTCGTTCTCATAACTACACGGAGTGCCATTTTCAGAAATTGCGGTCAAATAGCTATCATAATCTTTTGGTGTATTACTTCCTAAAAAAAAATGAAATGAAATGGGGTTAAACGTCCACCTGATCTGCCCTGACTTGGCCAATGAAGGCATGTATACGGCATACAGTGTGATCGGATAGCAGGGCTACAGTGTACTCTCAATTCCAATTACAACTGTCACCGATGACCCGCCGCGGTTCCTTGTCATGAACAGGAACACTGTTTTATGAGAAATATCTCTTGGATTTTTTTCAATCTTTTGTTACACTGGCACCCTGATACACATTTTTTTGAAACAGATCTTTTGCCTATATATATATATTTTTTTAGAAATGGGGTTTAACGTTCACTCAACACAACTAGGTAATTTTGGGACTAACATATGGTTTAGTTTTTTATTCAATAATTCGCTTGCGCGTAGGGGTCTTAAGCAGTGGGAGGAAACCGGAGTGCCCGGAGGAAACCCACGAGGTTGAGAAGGCACCCCTATCTCCATGCCACATACGCTCACACCAGGGCTCGAAACCACAGCCACAAGCCAGAGGTGACCGGCCAGCTAGAGGTCGAAGCGTGGCACTCTAGACCACTAGGCCATCCCAACTCCCCTTTATCCTATACAATTCCTCTAAGTAAGATGGGTGGTGATAGTTACCGTTAGTCATTAATTAGAGGGGTGTCGATAAGTATATTTACTCTTTAAATTATTTTTCAACAAATGGGTGTCGAGGTATACCCCCCCCCCCCCCCTTTGCATGGCAACCCCCTTGCTCAAATTCTTTATCACACGTTAATGATAAAATTAGCATGCATTGATAGTTACCTTTAGTCTTTAAATTTCTCACATTAAGAGGAGTATCTGGGTAGTGGTAGATACTGTTGTGTTTCTGCTGTTTCAATTTTCTTACTTGATAAATCAAAACCGCCATAATTACTAACGTCACTAATAACAGCAAACCTAATATCACCATTACATAGATCGACCAGTCTGTAGATGGTGTTGGTTGTTGCCTGCAAATAAAAACCATTACTTGTGTGCTGTGTGGTGGGAAGACGGAGAGGGTATTTTGCCAGGGTAGTAGCGTTTTCGACATGGTGTTCAATGTAGAGGGCTCTATAATGCATATGTCGACGTGTACATTCTTGGCAAAAATCTTTGTTCACATCGCAATAAAATAAACAAGCGGTCTTCTTTAACCCACGAGAGCCCGGTACACCGACCGCGCGAATATGAAGACTCTCGGTTTGCACGAAACATATGGCTAGAATTTATCTGTCAGTTGACCGCATATTATAAATTCTAAGCAAAGTCACTGACAACGAATCAGTCGGATCTTGCTGCAGTCCAGAATTGGGGCGGAGCTTGTGCGTGTGCTGGGCTCAGGGGTCCAATCAGCACTCCGATCTAGCCTATTTTAGCCTAGACTGTACGTTGTTGTTGATGAATTTGTAAGATTGCGACTTTCTAAGATTTGGTTCTGAGGATATACCCTAGAAAACACCACTTACAAAAATGGCCGCTCATTTGACCGGCCTACCCCAGCCAGTCTCTAACTAGCGGAAACAGCCGATTGTCCAGAATTTATTTACAATTGGGGATATATTGACGAGTTAATATTTTGTCATATACTTACACTGATGTTGGCGGAAAACATTTGCTACATTCATGTTCTGTGAAGCAATCTGATTTATATTCTGTTTCCGGATAAGCCAACGAGCCTCTGTGGAAGATGATACCTTCTGACTTTGACCACGACCCAATCTATGAAAGACAATAAAATGGGATTGAACGCCCTCAATTTAAGTACTAACCAGGACCGGGGGTACAGCGCAGTGGACGCTTACGGCTGGCCTCCGGATCTATTCACTTGATTTGATAATTGTTTAGTGTTTGCAATGTCTATTTTCTGTCTTGTCCGCAGGTTTATCTTTTGGATTTTTTGTTTGTTTGTTTTGCGTGTAGTGCAGCCCTCCTGCATTTACTATTAAAGTATATTGTAAGACCCGTTCATATTTCTAATGTCATCTGTCAAGGTATCTTTCCTTCGAAAGACTACACCAGTCTGGAAATCCCAAGACCTTCTTGACTGTGAGCCAGCGCCATGCTCACCAAGATATAGTGGCAACCCTTAAAGACGATTAAGTAATATATAAAAGAATTAAATCTCAGTGGTAATGGCTAATTTATTATTACATGCAGTTGTCATATTGAATATATTGTTGCATGATCCGTGTTCCGGCTAAACATTTTGGAAATATATAGTTTAGTAAAAGCATTGCCTACTTGTGTATATGGTTTTTCTCCTGCAGTAATATGCATTATCTTATATTTGACAACACCATCACCATTATCATCAAAAACTCTTTCAAGGCTTCCTGTCCCATATAAATCTAATTTTACATTCTGTAAATATAAAGATAAAAACATACTAAATTCTAATCAAATATTACTACTTACTTTACTACAAGCCATGAAACTGCCCAAAGCTTAAATTAAGATCAGTAGACCAATATTCTTGAGACCTATCTAAGTATCTTGTCCTAACATTTATGAAAGATGGTCGATTCTACGAACGCTCTAGGAATGGATGAATCGGTTCAGATACTAAGTTGGTCGATATTTATCGAAGTTGGTCGTTTCTACGAAAGCTATTAAGAATGATTGATTGAATGAAATGGTATTTAGGGTCCTACGTTTCTGAAACAAGCTGTCTTCCGTATTATGATTACTACTCAGATTTATTTTAATGCCGTTTTGGCTAACAGTAGTGGGATTTGCCGTCAGGATTCGGATTGGCTCCCATGCGTTGATATATTTTCTGACCTAACTATTTATTGGAATTATGGAAAGCTACGCATGAGGAACTATCGTTAGAAAGAAATGGATAAATACCGTTTTCATGTATTTTGCCAGCTCGGTGGGATTTTGTTCAGGGCACGACGTTGTTGGCTTCCCACATTCTGGTGAACTGAGAACGTTTTCTACGCCTTTAACCAAAGCATTTGTTGAGGCCACAGCAAATGGCATCCACTGGTCATAGAGTGACATCGCTAACTTTTCTAAGTCACACTCTTTGGTTTTGCCAATGACTTCGTCTTTCCCAGCTCTTTGGAAACTTCCATTGAATATACATTTCCCTCTTTTTTCTAAGAATTGACGGAGCCATGGATCAGACGGGTCGTTGATATTTTGCTTTGTGAGATAGGAGACGAATGCTGGAATGGGAGGCAACTCTAAAGCAATACTCAGTGAACCATAAACTTTGCGTTGCTGTTCGGGAATGACGCTTTCTCTGCTTCCCCATGTTTCTGATCCAATAAATATGAATTCACTTTCAGCCATTCTCTCAGTCACAGCTTTTACTACTTGTTCAATAACATGTGACCTCGCAAAAGTCACCACTAACTTAGCGCGCGGAATTTCTCTTAACTTAGCCAGCAAACCATTATACAACGTATAGTCGGTTGTAACAGGAACTTTATGACCTATAACGCATACTTCCGCGACCTGACCAAGCTTTTCCAGCGTGTAATAAGCACCTTCGCCATAGGCACCCTCGGTGTAAATAATCTGGATAATGTTTGAACCAAGAGAGGTAACTATATCAATAACGACCTGTGCTTGTTGGTCGTCTGCAGTAGGTATTCTCAGAAAGTAGGGATACCGAGTTCTATCGCTAAGAAGTGGGGCGGTCGAGGCGTAGGATACTTGCACGTAACCAAGTTTAGTTAGAACTTCAGCCATAGCTGTACTCATACTTCCACTCATCCCTCCAACATAACCAAGAATTCTGTGATTAATCTCTGAACTTTTCAATCCGGGTCTGAGTTCATAAGTTCCTTTGTGTAAACGTAACATTTTGTCTTTAATTACAAGTTCGGATGCACACCCATTTATCACAATCAACCCAACTTTCTTGTTAGAAGATATCAATGTGTTGTTTGGGTGGTTTATTTCCTCAATTGCATATTTGATGCTCTCAGCGAGGTCAGTTCCCAAATCATCTCTTATAGTGTTGGTGCAGAGAAATGTATTTGTTTCATCAGGTATAAACACAGGGGCAACGGCCACAACATACCAATCGCCTTCCACAAATATAACATTGTCAGATATATCAGACGGAATACATTGGTCACAATTGGTTCCGTTAGGACATTGAGCCGTTGGCTGCTGATCGTTGGGTCCTTGGTTTTCTCCAAGTGGATAACTTTGTATGAAACTTTTGTTTATTTGCAGAATGTCGTCTTTGTAATTACCGACCTGTATTAAAAATAAATAGATATACATAGTAGAGTGAATATAAGATCTCAATTTTGCTCTCCGAAGTCAAAAATGCGACAAAAAGGGGTTTAGGTCCTGAACAAACCTTGTTATTAAAGTCGGACCAGCATCGTGCAAAGTCGGTTTTGTCTCCTCGTAATGAAATTGTAACTATCTAGCCAGTGTGCACACGGTTGAGCCTTGGTTTGTCATGCATGTATCATTCCTGGGACCCCCTTCTGACATCATCGACAAGGTAAAACGGTTCTGCCAGTACTCATCAAGCCCCTTTACCTGACACTGAATTCACATTGGTGTTAATTGTTTGGCGGAAAGGAAAGAACTTGAACTCACCTTCACAAATTCACAATCAATCAGCCCATTACATTGTTGGAAATTATAAACTTCATACGTTTGATACTTCGGGCCGTAGATGATTTCTCGATTTTCCCCAAAGGTTATGTCCTGCGATACTGTGTTCAAGAACATCTGATCGGTAAAGGGAAAAGCTTCAGTAAGGTTCATTGTTGATCGACCCAGTTCATCGATATAGGTCTGCTTGGGTAACTGTCTCAGCTGTGAACAGATTATATCGTTGACGTCCGTGCAGGTCTCTTGTTGAAGTTTCTTAAACAAATTGGCTAATATCAAAATCCCTTTCACTGCATAGTTCATATAAACAGATTGTTGAGGAATCGCTTGTGCTATGTTTGGTAAAACATTTATCCAAGTCTGATTAAAATTCATTGTATGGATGTTTTTCCAATATTCATCAAATTCATCAATGTCGATTTTAGGAGCACTTGTTACAAGCATGCCTCGAGCTATGGGAAAATATTCATTGGCTATTCGTTTGAAGTAATACGAGCTTAATCGATTTGATTCGGACATAATTATTTCAGTATCATGACTTGTCGACGTGGACAGCTCCAGTAATGGTTTCACAAGACCATCATCCCCAATATAAATAATGCCACCAAGTTTCAGATCCAGAACGTCCTTAATGAAAGCTGTAAATCTTTCCTGGCTGTTGGCGCTATTGAAAGAATGGTAAACGGGAATACAGATGCCTTTAGCTGTTGCTAATAACCTGAGCTCCTGTGCTGCATCATGACCATAATCACTGTCTTCATAAATTATTCCTACATAATTCCATTTTAATTCTAACATGAGCTGTAACATCACCTGTAAGGAGAAATAATGTCGTTGTTGATACTTTTTCATGTTATCTGGCATTTAACCGGTTTATAAAATGAACAACCGGTTTACAAAATACATAGCATTTCGTCTATAATTAACAATCTGCTGTGACGTTATGGGATAAGTTGTCAGGTTATGTGTATAAAACAAAACCACGGGTGTATACTGTAATAGCTATGCTTCACGATTTGATCTTATCAATATAAAATGATCATAAACTTTTATAGTCATATCTGACATAATCAATATAAAATGATTGATGATGGTATGTTTGTAGAACGATATTTTTTAAGTAAATAATAATAAGCAATATGAAATTATGCCGTCCTATTCAAAACTACCAAAATTTATCTTAGTAGGCATTCTTAAAATAATATGTTTGTAGTTTTAAACAAGATACCTACTTGAACCTGTACAGAATCAGGGGGGATAACTCTGTAAAGGTTTTTATAAATGGACTGGTCCGCCAACTTGGATGAAGTGGCGCCGTAACTCAACATCAACAGGCGATCTGTCTGTGGTAAAGTACTGAATAGACGTGACATATCTTTAGTTTGGGAACTAAATGTTGGACCAAGTATAGCTGAAATGAAATAAACAATGGATTAAAGATACATTATGTAATAGCTAAATAGGTCGTCTTTATTTTAACTTCAAAGTTATATGAACTAATATTTAGACATTTATTAAAGAGGCAAGCCCATAATTATCTCACTATGACATCGGATAGCAGTGAATTATAACGGGTTATGACGCCCACAAGATTTAAAAAAATTATGATAAAATTGAAAAACGAGGCTAAATCTCTATATACCAGTACCTAGCGACAATGCAAAACCTCCACTAAATCTTACAATACCCCAAACGTCGCCTAGAAGAAAGTAATCTAAATGAAATTCTCAATGTTATAGCAAGTTTGTCAAAATCTCAAATAATGCCTTCCTAACAGTCACTACAATTTATGATGAATCGTTTGATGTATTTCAAATAGTGTAGCAGAGCGGATAACTGGGTGTAATACGACACTCGGCTGTTTGGGCGATTTGACCGTGGATTTGTCGGATATACTCTATAGCAGTAATTCGTGCATTTGACCTAACCCAACTAAATCACTGCTGAACTAAACGCAATGTTTGTCCCAGTAACAATTGGTGCAAACGGACACGTTCATAGAATATATATCGGAGATTTTAGTTAAACAATTTTCGTTCAATAGCAAGCTTTAGCGATAGCCAAATTTAACGATACGAGATAGATGTTTGCTCTTGGTTAATCCACGGGTAAAAATGTCCCCGGAATCAACACTTACAAACATCATTCCCGTTAAAGTTGCAATTTCAAATTGTTAAGTTATATTTTAAAAATATATTAAAATAAAGCCTTAAATAGATGGTATCCATAAACAGTCGTACCTTGTTAAAGAATAATCCTATTAAACCTATAAGGCACAACTGCCAGCTGAGAAATTGGCAAAAATATCATTTACAACTTTTAATTCCAGCGTTGGATAATGGCTGTACCATGTTGTCAATAGCAAAACAGGGGAGGTAATTGTGTTGTTATTTCCTTGTAATAGATTTAAGGGTGGGGAATAATGCCCATGGTCGTATAATAGGGAGTTGATAACCTATTGAGCAAAAGCTATAGAAATAATTATGTTTTGACTTTCTTTGAAAATTTAAAATTCTTGCTTTAAGCGACCAGTCACGAATATTCGCTTTATTTTACTGTTTTCAGGATAGATATGATTTAACAATGAAAATGGACACACTCCAACAAAACTCAAGTTTTCAGTCTCAGTACAGCAATGGTTAGAGAGGGATTTATCAGGCTATAGCTTCAAGAATATATCAGATGTTAAAATTGTTGACAGCCAAATTGAAACAATCATGGGAATACATTACTTACCAAATAAAACAGCAGACTGGGGATCAGTATTATAAGTCTGTGATAACTGAATTGCACTAGACACCGCCCTTTCTGAATCTCCGCATATTTCAAAGGCGTGTATACCTATAAATGTATGGAACAAAAATATAATCATTGATATATTACAGACATGAGTCTGGCAATAACCACGAGGATTACACAATGACAGAATATATAATCGTATCCGCCTCAGCAATGGCGATTATACATTAAGACAGAAACCTATCAAACGCATGTTATGCTGTGTTAGTAATACAGTATCACTGTTTATAATATTTCATGCGGCAGTTTTTTCATAATAAGATTAAAAAGACACCGAACCCTCTAACTCTATATGCAAACATATAAATAATATGTTACTCTGTTAAACTGTAGCCGGTGTATATACCGGCTCACACCATCTCCACCCTAACTACCATGGATACAATATTAGAGTCAATTCGTATTAAACTCGGTCCTATATTCAGCTTTGATGACAATATTTATATAAAAATGAATTACCTATTTTATGCCCTCCGGGTAAAAATGTATTATTATTTAATTTATCTATGATCCATCTCACAGCTTCAAATTCCTGTATAGAATATGGATCAACAGTACTGGAACAACCAGTCGATCCTCCTGGGACATAAACATTAAAAAATCCACCAATATATACGCTAGCATCTTCAGGATATCGTATCTGGTTCTGAGAGTATGTTCTGAGTAGACATCCATAGAAACAGAGTACTAGTATTGTTCTTCTCATATTGTCCGGATGTAAATTAACTGAAATATGGGAAACATAGTTCTATTGCTTTCATAAGATTCAGCTCTATTTATATTTAGTTAGCAGTCATCAAAGGTCACGCCCAGTCTCATTCTGGTGTGGATGGGGGGTGGATGGCTGAATGGTTAGCGTGTGCGTGCTGTATCATAAAGTATGTCATTGGGTCAACTGGCGTGGTTTTGAATCTCCGATTGTACGTGACAAGGAGTAGGGTCGCCTGTTGAACCTCAGGTTTCCTCCCACTGCTAATGACCCCTACGAACAAGCGCATTATTGAAGTAAAATTAAACCATATGTTAGTCCCGAAATAACCTAGTTTGTGTCGAGTGGACGTTAAACGCCACTTCTATCACTCTCATTTTAGTGAAATATCTTGGTTTAAATAGAATGATGGCTCACGTTGCATGGAAGAAGGATACCTGAAATGGTGTAAGGTATATTTTGGTCTGTATTTGCGTGTGGCCAGCGTTCGTCATGCGTAACATCGAGCCCTAGTTTAAAAAAAGGTCTGCATTGAAATAAGACTATTAAAAAAGCAAGAAAATAATCGTGAAATTCATAGGCTGTAACATACCACATATTAATTAGTTAACCTAGAACAAATTGCAACAAATTGATTTTCGGGACGGGAAAGAGCCTAATTTGCATAATTCAAAATGGCCACCATATGTACCTTTGGAGCCTCATAACTGCTTTACTATTGAGTTTTCACATCATAAATTTATTACAGATATCATTATAACTTAACCCATGACGTAATCATATTTATTTCAGTTTCTATCAGTTAACTTTTTTCATGGGGTTGAGTCTGCATTTTGAAAGGCCCCAGCATGGTAAGTAACACATCGAAAATAATGACAAAAATGTAGGATATTACATGAAGGCCTTGACAAAATGTACGGATTTAAATAAAGACAGCATGATAGGACATTATCCATGCGCTGACCTTTAATGATACAATAAATAAAATAATTTGATAAAACATATTAGTACGCCATCCGTGCTTAGACTTTAAAATTATATAACTAAAACTAGAGCTGTGAAAAATTAGAACTGGAAAAAAACAAGCTTTCCAATTCTCAGTCCAATAACTGCGTAATAATCTTCCCAAAGAATTACGAACAAACCCTGTTGACCACTTTAAACGTGAGTTGAAAACACGCCTATTCAACAATTAGTTCTTTCATAGTGATAAGTAATTTTTAAACTTTAGTGTTAAGTTGCGTAGATAAAAAAATATGTATAACAAAAAAAAATTTTTAATAAATTTTTTTTTTACAAAAAACACATTTTTGCTTCATATATAATTCAAACATTACAGGATATAACTTTAAAAGGGAATTTCAAAATTCAAAATTTTCCCAGTCATAAAATCCCCTTACTTTAATGGATTTTCAAAGTGAATATTCGCGAAATTATATCACTATGATCTTCAGGTGAAATGTCAATTTGTCAGTGAAGCTGATGTTATGACGTATTACTAAACCGCATACAAAATATTTTTTATTTACTTTTCCTGGTCATGAATTGTATAAAATTGTATAACAATAGATATTTTACAGTATATGGTCCCAATAGTAAGTGCAGCAGGATCGCACTACACACAAAACTAACCTGCGAAAAGAGAGAGAGAGAGAGAGAGAGAGAGAGAGAGAGAGATGGGGTTTAACGTCCACTCAACACAACTAGGTCATTGCGGGACTAACATATGGTTTTTTTTTATTTTATTTAAATAATTCGCTTGCGCGTAGGGGTATTTAGCAGTCGGAGGAAACCGGAGTGCCCGAAGGAAACCCATGGTTGAGAAGAGAGAGAGAGAAATGGGGTTTAACGTCCACTCAACACAACTAGGTCATTTCGGGACTAACATATGTTTTTTTAAATTTTATTTTGATAATTCGCTTGCGCGTAGGAGTCTTTAGCAGTGGGAGGAAACCGGAGTGCCCGGAGGAAACCCATGGTTGAGAAGGCGCCCCTATCTCCATGCCACATACGCTCACACTAGGGATCGAAGCCACAGCCGCGAGCCAGATGTGGCCGGCCAGCTAGAGGTCGGAGCGCGGCACTCTAGACAACTACATGCGGAAAAGACAAACTTCCATAATTAAATAGTATCTGAATATAAGTACTTATTCTCCTGAAATGTGATTTGTCAAAATCCTAATGTCATATGCATGTTTTCGACGCTTAAATCACAATTATTATTTAAATTGTAGCACGCTGGACAAAAAAATCGATTTAAAATTTTTTAATTACTTTATTGGAAAAACGGGTTAATGTGGAAACTATTTTTTTTAAAGATAAAGCAGAGGTGCAGCGAACAAATATGTTCTAATATATCTGAGTAAACGTAACTTTATTTTAAATTTCCGCTTGTAATACTTGGAAATATATTATCAGAGCGTACAGTAATGCTTAATGGGATCATTGACATCAAAGGTAACTATAGGGTAACTATAGGGTAATTTATATATTGCGACACCACTATAATTAAATAATAATTAGAACCGAACAGAGGATTTATAGATTTTCTGAGTCTAAAGGCAACCTATAATTTATAAGACTGTATATATACATTATTACGTTTTTTGGTCATGTGAACTGTTTTAAGTACAGAACAAGTAAACGTCCCCTGCTTCTGCTTCATGCAAGCCACCTATCACTAACAGTTAAAATATTGTTGGGTTGGAACAGTAAAGGATAGCCCGAAAAGCACCGTTCCCCGCCTACTTCCTAGCCACTGACAAGGCTCTTTTAACACAGAGAGATTTTCAAATAGACACATTTAATTCAAACATATTTTTATTTTTTACTCGAAACTAAAAGGGGATTTATTAATATTTCATCTGGATTAGATCATGTCATTTATAGGCCCTACTGAATTATAGCCGAAGGCCCAGTACCGTGGTTCCCCATTGTTCAAAACCAAAATCTTATTTAATGAGAAAATATTTCATTTAATTAATCATGAAAGTACGTTCCGTCCTTTATGTTCCGATTTGTTTTTTTTTATTTCAACTCCATACAAGATTTAGAGTTTTAAAGCCTATACAAGACTTTAAAAAATACGCAGTTGTACAAGTCTAAACAAGATATAAAGATTTTAAGACTACACAAGATACACAAACTTAAAGACTGTACAATATATGCAGTTTAAAAGACTATAAGATAAGGAGTTTTAAAAGACTATACAAGATATGCAGTTTTAAAAACTATAAGATAAGGAGTTTTAAAAGACTATACAAGATATGCAGTTTTAAAAACTATACAAGATAATTATGCAGAATATACAAGGTATGCAATTGTAAATTATATACATGATACGCAGCTGTAAAGTCGATATAAGGTACGCAGTTTAAACGTCATAGCCAAATAGGTCCTTTAAATAATGAAATATTTTGTTTTCGAACGTACTTTATTTCAAAAAAATAAACCCTGGAAAGTTCCCTTGTCTGGGTAAGCTGCTAGGGAGGAACAAACAAGGCGATGGAAGAGGAAGAGGTGGACAAGTTCTGCAGGTTTGTTTTTCACAGTGCTGACAGTTCCCCCCATCAGCTGACATATAGAACGCGTTGATATGTTTAGTAAAGGCGAGGCCATTTGTACTTGTTATTGTATATTGTTGACACGCAACACACGGATATATATTCGGGAAAACCGAACTGAGTATGAATAGACAATTTCGTCGCTTCATTGATTTTATAGGCTATTTGAAATAGGTGCAGTATTCTTGATATATCCCAGGTTCAAGGTCGATCAAACAATTTGAACCGGATCTATGTTTTATAATATGCAATGAAGAGACGAATCAAAGAGAAATAATTACATTAATTCAATTAACAGTAACGCACCTGTCTCCCGCACGCACACACGTAACCGCTACCCGCACCCCACCCTCCGCAACCTCCTACGTCGATATCCCTTCCCGTGACATTGCCGAGCTTACGGGCGATCGTTCCCAGCAATATGGGGGCATTTAAAATTCGCTTAGGAACTGCGTATAATAATACACACATACCTACATAGTGGGTCTTGACCGTTGACCCATATAACCTCAATACAGCTTATTCTTATATACGTAATACTCCACTCGTGGTAGGAGGTAATACAATACGGACGTCTAATAAATATGATATTTTTATATAATATATTGTCAAGTTAATCTATAATCCTACCTTTGTATAAATTACGACATCTTAAGACGTCCAATAAAAGAATAGACACTTTGATAAATATATACCAGAATGAAGCTTTAAAAGTGATTTTTAACAGGACGTTATTTTTTTAATTTTTCTATGTATATATATTTGATTATTTACTGACAGTGATTTTGGGATGATCCTGGGATTAGATGGATTTTTTCAGTAAGCATTTATATTAATCATCTATCGCGTTTTTGCCATAAAAAGAACAAAAGATACAACAAAAATGTTTTATCTATACATGTATATGTGAACTCATCAAATAGAAAGTGTCATCGGATGTTCTAGAAACTATATGCGCAAATAGCAAAGATAGCCTAGCTCAAATATCATATAGCTCAGTAGGAGCAGAACAGTAGGATGTTAAACCCCATTTCATTTCCGATGGATTTTGTTTTTAAATTTCAAAACAGAGTTAAAAAACATAAACAAAGTAAAATATTTAGTTTGTTTTCTTTATTTTTTAGTTCAATAGAAAAGGTAAATGGTAAATTTGATCAATTCTTCCTCTTTTCATCTATGGACAGACATCCTGGAGCGATGCTTTGGAAATTCCAAGGCTTGATGTTATGAGTTTCTTAATTATTATTTACTTAAGAATACATTAAAAACTGTACTTTCTTATGGCAAAGCTTGATATTATGGGTATCTTACATAATATGATTTGACATTAAAATTTATTCCAAATTGTTTCTATTTGTAGTATTTAGAGCTAAACCATAAATACTAACTTAGATTTGTACAGCCGTACTTAGATTTGAACACCATGTATGAAATGAGGTGTAATGGTGTCGGTTTCGCCTCAACGTGATATAGTAAACTACTTACCTTACATGTGTAGCCAGCTACAATAAATATCCAACTAAATATTGTCATTTAAAAGATGTTTTCGTTTACAGATATTGGATTTTCCAAAACGAAATCTGAACAGTGTTTCAAGTGTCTTGTTAACCCCTTTTGCAGGCCACTTATCTGGTTTTTTATACGTGTAGATCATTATAGATATAACATAAATAAAACATATTCCGTGAATTCTTTAACGACGTCTCAATGATTTCGTATTGCTTGGTTGTTTATTGGGCTATATTTAGAAGATTTGCATGATTGCACACATATTATTATAAAGGGACAAAGAATGTAGATCTACCACTCGTACCATGTGGGGCATGTAAACACAACCTTTTAACAAACGAAAACTGCTGCATCATTGAGTTGACGAAGAGGTAGTTTGTGTTGTATCTTTGGCAAACTGGGTCAAGTTTAACGCCCGCTTTCATCTTGGAGGATGTACGAGACTTTGCTGTGTGGGTTGATAAATGACTGCAGTTTAACGTCCGTTACTATCTAGGGCGATGAAGCAGACTGGACTGTGTGTGGATGACACCCGCTTTCACGATAGTGACCTCTATCTTTAGCCATTCATTCACCGCATAACTTACTATATTATGATAGGTATGTACTCAATAACATTAGGTTTAACGCCCCACTTAGCTAATGCAGATGGACAAACGCTTTGCAGTGTGTTATGAAGGTAATTTTGCCAAGTCAGCGGCACTTGGCCTACTCTTATATCGAATTCCAAGGGATCGTTATGCACACTCCAATGTTTACACTTGACCTCGGTTTCTCGTCTTTCCTGCACCACTGACAAGGGGGTGGGGAACGCCAAAAAATCCCAATGAACTTTCCTGGCCAACGCAGGGATCAAACACGGGACGGTCTTACTCAATAAGCCACCGTGGCTCTCCAATAATTCAATTAATAAGAAATACAACCCCAAAATACAAAAACAATGACAATGAAAAGGGGTTTTAAAGACCAAGTGTTCTGCACCTACTAAGCTATACGCAATGCCATGTGCTGTGGCGGAATGTTTTCCTGGACATCAGGGCTATGAAATATTTTTGTTCCAAATTCCAAATGGCATCCGCGCAAGTCAAATATCGCAGTACCGGTTTCACTGCAGAAAGGGGAATCGGGGAAATCAAATTTAAACTACAATATTCAAGAATATGTATGTATTTAGTCATACAAATTAGCATTGTAACATGTTTAAATAACCAAGTTAAGGTATGTTATGTAACAGTAAGTAAGAGAGAGTGAGAAATGGGGTTTAACGTCCACTCAACACAACCAGGTCATTTCGGGACTAACATATGGTTTAATTTTATTTCAATAATTCGCTTGCGCGTAGGGGTCTTTAGCAGTGGGAGGAAACCGGAGTGCCCAGAGGAGACCCACGAGGTTGAGACGGCGTCCCTATCTCCATACCACAGCCGCAAGCCAGACAAACTAGACCACTATGCTATCCCAACCCCCCGTAACAGTAAGTAAATAACTGTATGTAATAGTTAAGTACAGAGTGGTCGCATCCAACACGCAATCGAAACAAAAAAGACAAACCTGTGGACAATGCATTTAAGCAATGAATCACGAAACTCTTGTCAAATGAATGGGTCCGGGGCAAGACGTTAGCTTCATTAAAGTGCGCATATATGAACATGGATAACGATGCTACGTGGCAGAATTATGCCTTGAATTCCGCTCCATAGTTTTCTGCATCATATTTTGAAAGGAGTTGAAAAGGGTTTAATTTTCAACTGTTCTGCTGCGACTGGGATTTCAATAATTCGCTTGTGCGTAGGGGTCTTTAGCAGTTGGAGGAAACCAGAGTGTACGAAGGAAACCCACGAGGTTGAGAAGGCGACCCTATCTCCATGTCTCATTTGCTCGCAAGCCAGAGGTGACAGGCCAGCTAGAGGTCGAAGCCGGCACTCTAGACCACTAGGCCATCCCAACTCCCAGCTGAAATACCAATTTAAAGTAGAAGAGGTAATGTTGCTGTTGTTTATTACCGATTTAACGTCCAATACGGGTAGATTTAATTAAATTATTTACACTTCAAAATTGTTCAAAACACAAAATTAAAAGGTCCACGGATACCAAAAGTTTGTTAAAGCACACTAATAAATTCGCTGGTCAGAGGGCGCGTCATCTTCTCCCTTTGTCATAATAAAGTTAAAACAGGAGGACCAACTAACTGATGTTTTGTGTCTCAGAGGAGATAGCAAAAAACCCCTTGGCGAAAAAGAATCCGCATGCTTTATGTGGAATAGCGAGAAGAGGTTCGTTCGTTCGTATCTGGAGTTAAACGTCCACTTCCACCTCATGTAATATCGTCGACAAGCGTTTCTAAGAAACTTGCCAGAGGTGGCCACTAAGAAGGCTTCGTCCGGCGTAATTGGGCGAGACATAGTGTCTCTGTGGGGGGCACCCGACGTGGGTATCAGGAGGCCACTAAGTAGGCTTCGTCCGGAGTAATTGGGCGAGACACAGTGTCTCTGTGGGGAATTCCTAAGGGAGGCGTCCAAGTTTAAGAAAAGGAAAAGTGGGGGTGGCGAGCGGGCGTTGGTCTGGCCCGCTTTGCCATATTGCTAAGGTTCTCGGTGGGTAGGGTTGACTGTCCGCGGGGCCCAAGAGTCGGGCGCGTGTCAGGCCTGCGTGAAGAGGTACTTCGTTCGTATCTGGGGTTTAACGTCCACTTTCGCTAGGGTCATATCGTAGACAAGAGAAGAGGTAAGCAAATCACAACTTTATATAGTTTGTGGTCAAGTAACCATCAGACTAGTAATTAGGTCAGTTGCTTTAATGGTAATACAAATAAAGGTCGTTTTAAGAGAGATCTAACTAATTATTGATTTACGATCAATTCAATGAATAAAATCATTTCAAACTAACCGCCGATTTTTATATACAATCACGTTCTTCTTAACAGACACAGATCCATTGAAATTTGACGTTAGTGTTTGTTGATTTAGCCGCAGTTTGGTACAGTATAGCCCCCACTTATAACAATAAAGTCTCTGCTAAAATACTTGTATTAAATATCTTTCCTTGTTCCACCTGTATTAAGTGTGGCCACCCGTCAGTATGTCTTCTTCAAAGGAGGAAAATATGAAGTGCAAGTGACACAGGTAATATAATGGCGTCATATTAACAGGTTTTTGTTTGTGAACGTATTTTGTTTCTTTATATATTTAAATGAAATATAATATATTTGTTTTCGACAATATTTTTTTCAGACGTAGTCTATATTGAATCTCTTTCTCTCTGTCAGATATGTATATACACTTTTAAAAAATAAACATTGTACAAGGGAAAATATTTACAGTGAGACTATGTATCTCATTTGACCAGAAATTAGCCGTGGTTTTCTAGTTGGTAGGGAACCAACTAGTGATTTCGAAATACAAATGGACAGTTCTAAAAATATATATTAGATGATTAAAATTGTTCTATGTCTTGAAGACGTTAAAAGAATACTATCTAGTTAGTAAATGCGTCTAAAGGATGATAATCTATTTATATACAATGAGAGAAATGGGGTTTAACGTTCACTCAGCACAGGCTAACAGACAGTTCAATTTTATTTCAAGAATTCGCTCGCGCGTAGGGGTCTTTAGCAGTGGGAGGAAACCGGAGAAAACCCACGAGGCTGGACAGGCGACCCTACTACTTGTTACGTACAACCGGGGATTCGAAACTACGCTAGTTGACTCAATACAGTGCGCACGTGCTAACCATTCAGCTATCCATCCAACCCCCTTAATCTACATGTATTTATAAAATAATTAGATCTCGGGGCTCAAATAGGTGTTATAGTTTATCGCTTTATCTAGTTACTAAATGCCTTAAATAATGTACAAATCACAAGCAAGGACGAAAGGATAATTCGAGTAAACAAACAGTAAATGGACTTTTAATACGGGATTAGCAATTCCAGAACTTGAAGTAGTATCAACCAGACCGGATGAAGCTAATGTGGAGTCTGGAGCAGATGTTGTAAAGGTTTCAAGGGGATAACAATACACATCACTGTGACCAAGAGTTTGCTGCGTGTTTTCAATGTTCACAAGGCGCGTTCCATTTCGTTTCAAATACATTCGTATACCTTATATCACATAAGGTTGGGGAAAAACGGTCACATTTATGTCTTTTCGCATAAATGTGTGCATTTTAATCGTTTTCGACCGTGGGGCCATTTCAGAAGGGCCTTGGTGCAATGTGACTCCGATGGTTTTGACCTAAATCTGATTGTTCCGTGCAGAAAACTTATACAATTTGCTACCAGATGGCGCTATAAACTAGGGTTGATGAAAAAGGTGACTTAGATCGTTTTTCCCCTGGGCTCATCATAATAATGTATCTAATAAATGATCGTGTCAATAACTCCAGTCTTAGATGAAAGTATTCTAAAATCGCTTAAGTCAGCTACATAAAAGAAATTGTAAAACAACCCTTTTTATGAGAAATGTGTCACGGTCGTGTGGTTTAACCTTTATCATCAGATTGTGGGGTGGGATACGAGCGTGAGATAATGATACAGACATAATATGTAATATCACAATTAATGCTTTGCAATTCATCAAATAACACCCAAGCCGCCTATTATCCCAATTATATTAGGTTTGAGTGTTTGCTAGGTTCCTGAGACAATGTATCTTTGGGACCCCCCCCCCCCACACACACATACCCACCCCCCTGCTTTAAAATTAATTGAGAAATACAGGGTCTCTGTCGTCATTTTGGCGTTTATCTGGGGTAACCACTTTCACAAAACACAGAAACTGGAGTTTTGCAATAAAAAGCATACTAAATACAGACGTACCTACTAAGCTACGTTTCAGTGTTACACTGATATGCAATATAATCCGTTTTGCACGATATTGGCAGGAAACTTCAAGGAAGCAATATAGACAAACAAAAACCAAATAATATTCTCGCTAAGTAAGGTCATCACATAAACTATGCGAAGGATCCATCAATCGAAAATGATAGGGGGGGGGGGTATTTAATAACGAGTGACATTTAAAGATATATTAGATTAAGATAAAGCGCTGATCATTTCTTGCCATAATAGCTCGAAAATTGAAAATATTCTGCGGCAAGTTATCACTGTTTGTAGTTGTGACAAGATGTTTATAACTGCCTAATATAAACATACATTATGCAAGAGCTAAATCTGCCTATAACAGGTCTTTATTTATGCCTGGAATTTGTATCTAAATTATAAATTAGACATTAATTAACTTATCCCGACAAAAAAAACCCAGGTTGATTCAATTAAAGTATTCATATATAAAGGAGTAATAAATAAATGGGTCAAATACAGAAAAAGGTCTTGTATCAAAATGTCACTTTAACACGGTGATATCGTGAGAATAGAGGGCGTGTCTTCTACCCCTTTGTCGTAGTAACATCACCTGCGAATTATTAATCTATTTGTATAACTTGTTAAAGGGACAATAACACTCTTGCTGGCTTGACAGGTCCAGAAAAAAAAATTAGCCTTATTCTAACTACAAAATGTTTATGTGTCCTACCTGTTGTGTAAATTATCCATTACAACCTATCTTACTTGTCCAGAGGGTTCGAAAATATGTTAAAATCCAAGTTGCATTTGAAAGTGCTTACGTAAGGCTTTTCAAACCATGTTACGGCATGTAGTTGAATTTTTCCAATTTTTAAAATTAGGTGTGTTAAGATGAAATTTGTATCATTTATTAATTGAAATATTTTAGAATAGTACACATTGTTGACCAGAATAAAGATTGGCACATATTTTTCAGTTACAACAAGAGTGGTATTGGGGCTTTAACCTATTCTAGTTTCCCTTTAGACATTTTCCTCGATCGAAAAAGACATTATATAAATTGCGTGCATAATTTATATTTTAAACAAAACAGTTTCCCTTCTCTTATCCGCAGTAGGTTACATGAAGAAAGGTGAGCAGTTTTCTCCCTATTTCTATTTTAACCATAATGCTACAGGACTCTGCTTAAGAACGGGTGTATGCATAAGGAGAGAGAGAGAGAGGGGGGGGGGAGAGAGAGAGAGATGGGGGTATATTTTCTTAATTCTGTTACCAATTAAAATGGCATGCCACCATTTTATTCCCATGCATATTTTGTAATCCACCGTCCTGTCTGTGGGGTTCGACATGGGGGCTAAGTGGGTTCGATCCCTGCATTGGGAGAAAGTTTATTAGGCTTTTCCGACGTATTGCTGGATTAGACGAAAAAACCGAGGTCCTGTGTACACATTGGCGTTGGAATTCGATATGAGTAGGCCATAGTGGCGCTGCCTGGGAAAAATGTCACTCATAACACACTGCATGTCGTATGCCCGTCATCATTAACCCAGTCGGAGCAGAACAGTAGGGCGTTAAACCCCTTTTCATTTCCGGCCTGTGAGCATCCTTCTAGACACTTTGTATTTTTGGTCTTAAACCATTTCATACAGAATAAACTTACAATATTGTATCATTATTATTTAGCCTTGAACACGTTACATGCCTGGTAACCAAAGATGGCGAAATTAACTTTAATTTTGACAGTGGTTCTACAGTGTCTGGAAGTAAAGTCTTTGGATGAGATACGATATCCTGATGATGCCAGTGTATATATCGGTGGATTTTTTAGTGTTTATCTTCCTGAATCCAATGGTTGTTCCAGTACTGTTGATCCATATTCTATACAGGAATTTGAAGCTGTGAGATGGATCATTCAAAAACTGAATAACGAATCATTTCTTAAAGGTGGTCACAAAATAGGTAAGTCGAATTATATAATATAACGAATATATGGTTACATTTCAAATACGTTTTGTAAACAAGAAAGCTTCAAGTTACATTATAGGATATTTTTCTAAAGTGTTGGCCATTCTTGCTATGACAGTTCGAAAATAGATGATAAAAGACGAATATATTAAAAATTTCAGTAAAATTACTTTATTCTGAACCGAGTTATCAGCGTTATAATATTTGACTAGAAATGGGGGCAAAATGCATCTTCACCCTCTCCGACAATTCTCCATCGTTTGAGTGACAGGCGTTAACTCCACCTACATAATCTCGATTATCAATAGGTATCTAATGACGCGGAAACAGCCTCGATCAGCATGGCCTTTTATGGACAGTTTCCGGATAATGACGTCAACATAACGGTGAACCTACGGAGCTTGGGGCGTCATATCAGTGAATTCCTATTAAAATCCAAGCTGTAGCCTAGCCATCCGTGGGTCTACAGAATTGATTTTAGGCTTGTTGTCTAAATGAAGATCTGATTTATAATTTCTATAACATCTGAAGACTAAACTAAGACCTGTGATAGGCAGATTTAGCTCTTGAATAATGTAACTTTAATTGTAGCACTTATTTTAACCATTCTCTCCATTTCAGGTATCCATGCCTTTAAAACATGCGGAATACCGGAAATAGCCGTCTCCAAGGCTTTAGAGTTATCCCAGACATACTCACACACTTCACAGATGCCACTGGTGTTTGGTATGTAGTGATGTTAGATTTAATTATGGAAATATAATCTATTGCATTTGACAATGGCGTTATGTAGTACAAACGCGCTCCTGGCAGTGGTGTTTTTGTCCCATTCGAACTTTTACGCGTACTTATGACACAATACTTTTAAAGGACAATTGATTTTATTTTTTAGCAATGTTAAGTCCGACAGACTCCTCTGAAACTAAGGCTGTATCCCGTGTATTCAGTTCTCTACCTGAGAAAGATCGTCTTTTAATGTTGAGCTACGGAGCTACATCATCTAAGCTTGCCGACCAATCCATTTATAAAAACGTCTACAGACTTATCCCCCCTGATGACATTCAAGTTCAGGTACTTCTTTTTTGAAAATAAATCATCTGAAACTATCATGCTCATGAGGCAGGTTAGATATTCATAATAATTTATATGTGTTTATGGACAGACTTTAAAACTGGAGAATATTACCAAAAATAGGCATTCCTCGATTACATCCGGTAATTTCCGACATGTTTGAATTATTACTCGGATATCACGAGAGCACGAGCCCTATCAATTTTCACTCCACCTCTTTCTGGAAATCTCGTGAATGCAATAGAAAAAACTTTTTTTTAACGGAGTGTTTCAAATTTGGTGTAAAACAGTGGTTTCAAACTAGAATGAATTCTCTCGATTTTCAATTATGGTACAAAGCATTAGGGGAACCCTATAAATTTTCAAATTTGGTGTGTGAAGCATTAGGGGAAAACTATCGATTTTCAAATTTGGTGTGAACCATTTGGATCGTAGAGGATAAACTCTCTAGATTTTCTGCATCGTCGGGCTTTCTAATCAAGAGATATATTAAGTGAGAAACTTAGGAACACAATAGATATCTAGAGTTCTTGAAGATAAGAAGGGTTCTTATGCAATTTGGTAATCATCATAGTTTTCATTTCGGATTGGCTGCTGTCTATAGCTAATTGCTTTCAGACATAGCTGATTTATGGGTGTATTTTCACGCTTTGGGTGACTAGCTGTATATATGTAAATAGGTCGGTGGGTGTTAAGGTTATTCGAATACAGAGTGTTGAACTGTAACGCATTGGCCTATTTAAGCAAACTCACAAGTGCACTAAGATCTTTTCCAGAAAAACATTCTATTGAATACACATTATTAGATCTTAAAATAACACACGGATATTCAAGGATGTTTTATTATTAACTTATATATCAATAACACCATGACTATTTCAATTATGTCGTCTTGACAATAAAATAGCATGTACAAGCTGCATGTTATTAAGCTTCCCCGTCCAATATCTATTTCTCATACACTTTACAAATAATGAAATACAAAAAGGGCTCTAGGGACTATTATTATTACAGATTTCTATAGCCCAAAACTCATAAATGTGCGCATATCCGCTTACAAAGACATTTTTATCGAACAAGACATTTATATAATAAAACGAGATAACACCGCATACTTGATAGGACATATAAAAAAATGTAATTTAGATATAATTACATGTAATTATAGAAATTAAAATAGGCCTTATATCCTTTCATATGTATAACACGAACACGAATGTCAATATTACCTGCATCAGGTAAATTTCAAATCTAGTAATTTCCGCCATTCTCCGCGAGTAGTCGTAACTTTTCGTCAAAAAACAATCCAGTGACCTTTAAATATATATATATATGAATTGAAATGGAGTTTAACGTCCTACTTTTCTGCTGCGACTGTAAAAATATTTGTTTTGTTTTAAAACTAGCAATAGCAGTGACATTACGATTTGGTACAGTCCTTCTCAAACGCTTATTATGCTCTAAAAGTTTATTAAATTGTGTCTTATCGACCCCCTAAAATATTGATAATATGTTTGTTTAGGTAATGCTACAATTGATGTTGGAATTAAAATGGACCTACGTAGGAATAATTTATGAAGATGACGATTATGGTGGGGATACGGCTCGACTACTTAGAACTATGGCCAATGAGAAAGGCGTCTGCATTCCAGTTTTTCACCCTTTCACTCAAGTTCATTATACTAAAAATTTCTTAAGTTTTATTAATGAAGTTCTTGATTTCAAAATAAGTGGCATTGTATACATTGGAAGTGGCAGCTTTATAAAGATATTATTTGAACAATTCACGACAATTATTGACGATCTAGATATAGAATTCATTGTCTCTGGGTCGAACAAATTACTTCCAAATTATTTTCATAGAGTTGAAAAGGAGTCGTTTCCAATGGCGAAGGGGTCACTGGTTACCAGTGTCCCGAAAATACACATACAAGAATTCGATGACTATTGGAAAGATATTATAGCGTCTGGGTTTGCACATTCATGGCTTAATACAACCAAAAAATCAGATTTTGAGAATCTTGAACAATCGGTATATGTGAGCTACGCCATTAAAGCAGTTTTAGTTCTAGCTAATCTATTTAAGAATCTGCAAACAGAAATGTGTACAAGCGCCACAATCTGTTCCCAGCTTCGAGAATTACCTAAACAGAGATACATCGACGAAATGGATGACTTGGATATGAATCTTACCGAAACGTTTCCCTTTACGCTCGAAATGTTCCAAAACAGTTCATCAAAGAATTTAACTTTCACACCCAACAGAGAAATTGACTACAACTCTGATCCCAGTGATACAATATACGAAGTATATAATTATCAACAATGCAACAAAGTAGCAGACTGCCGATTCATAAAGGTAAGAACCATTCTAAATTTGTGCTTGATAAGAATAAGAGAATACTTGTCGAAACGTCGTGCTATGCCTATAAACCAGTGATTGTTTTTCAATATAAACTGAGATGTGTTTTTTAATGTGTTCAATCGCTTAATGCCCCTCAAGAAATGCATATTAACATTGACGTTAGTATTCGGAGCTTTACCCTAATGTAGCTCATAAACATGCCTTACTCCACCACATCACCAATCTTTGTTGAAATGCACTATAAGGCATGTGAATATATAGTTAAATTGGAGACTGGTTACAATAAAATAAATACTGATGATGGTCTTGAGAGGTACAAAACAAAATCACTGATTTCAATTTACAATTAAACAGAAGCGCGCTTTACCTATTTCTTATGGTGGTCGTTTTTGGCATATTTGACTAATTTCCCCAAATTGTGCCCTGCACTAGAAAAGGGTCCCACAGCTCAGTAATTTGAATTTTCCAGGCAATCTAGCAGCAGCGCTGCCATGTGCGGCTATTTTCAGGTATGAAGTAATTATGAAGTCTCAATTAAATATGAATGAATTTAGGCATAGTTAAGGTTTTTCGTGTCCTGCAATGTATTCACATTTCACATCCTGTAACTTGGGGCGCCGGATTTTCTACAACCGACCAAGATTAAACTTTTATTTCCATTTTAGGTTGGCAGCTTCAAAGATCAAAAGTTGCGATTAAACATAAGCGCTGTACACAGCTATCCTTTAGACGGAAATGCAAATCGTTATGATGTAGCTTCAGCTGCACAATGTCCACAAGATCCCATCTGTTCAGTTTGTGTTCCCTCGAATCTACCGGATCGCGTTCTGTTCGTACAAGGTGACTGGTACGTAGTAGCGGTTGTGCCGATCTATCAACGTAAAGACGGTGATCAATTTAAGTGTAGCAAAGAAATAAGAGATTCTTTAGGAAACGATATCGCTGAAAGCATTAAGTTCGCCATTGAGGATATTAATATTGAGTTGAGTTCCTTGACTGGTAAAAACAGTTCGGTTGGTTTAATAGTGATAAATGGGTGTGAATCCGAATTAGTAATTAAAGACAAAATGTTTCGTCTTCACAAAGGTTCTTACGAACTAAGGCCAGCGTTCTCTAGTTCCGAGATTAATCATAGAATACTAGGTTATGTTGGCGGGTTGAGCAGCAGTATGAGTACAGCTATAGCTGAAGTTCTAACTAAACTTGGTTACGTTCAAGTATCCTACGCCTCGACCAGCCCATTTCTCAGCGACAAAACGTTGTATCCGTACTTCCTGCGAATACCCACAGCAGACGACCAACAAGCTCAAGTAATCATGGACATAGTTATCTCCCTTCAATCAACCATTATTCAGGTTCTTTATACAAACGGGTCATATGGGGAAGGTGGACTTTCAGCATTGCAAAAGCTTGGTAAAGTAAAAGGAGTCTGTATTATACCTAACGAAATTACTGTCACTGAAGACTACACTGTCTTTAATGGACTATTAGCAAAGCTAAGACAAACACCCCAAGCCAAGCTAGTGGTATCATTTGTGAGATCTCATCTAATTCAGCCCGTTATAGCATCAGTGATTCAGAAAATGAAAACAAGTGAGTTCATATTTATAGGATCGGAAACATGGGGAGGTCGACAATCCATGTTTCTGGAGCCGAACAGAGCCAAACTCCACGGATCTTTAACTATTTCACTAGAATTGCCACCTGTACTACAGTTTACATCTTACTTATCAGAACAGAATATTAATGATCTGTCAAATCCCTGGCATCGATACTTTTGGGAGAAAAGAGGGAACTGTATATTTCCTGGAGGTTTCCTGAAACTTGATAATAATGACAAAACAAGGGAATGCAACCTAACAATTCTTGCACAAGTTCCACATGATCCATGGATACCATTTGCTGTTGCTGCCACAAAGGCCCTGGTCAGTGGCGTAAAGCAAGTTATATTATCGAACATTTGTAATAGTTCTATGTCAACTTGTGCTGCAAGAAATCCTCATCTCATAGCTAAAAACATGAAAACGGTTAGTATTATTTCTTTGTATTTCACCTCAAATATGAATAACATTGAATACTCATTTTTTGTTTGTTTATTTGTACGTTTGTTCTCTTGGTCATTTGACACCATGGGTCTTCTCTACCTACGCGGTAGCTGCGCATTTTGAGATCATGTTCTGGACTCCCTTGTATAGATAGCGATACAGGTGTCTTGCACCTAACCTAGGAAAAGGGCGAATCTTTTCTAAAGAATAAGCGTTAGAACTCTCGAACACACTGGCACGTATATCAATATTTGACTTTTCAACCTATTATAATAATAATCGCGTCATTTAACAAGGGTAGCAAATCAGGCCTGATGCCTTTTTCCAATTTGGCCCTTGGCACAGATCGTGCGAATGATTTCGATCATTACTGCAAGGGAAACCGAAGAACTCGTTGCATTGGCGAGAAGCCGCCTCTCTATCGCCACGGCTATTCGACCAGCTTCATACAGAGACTGCCGAGTCGTTCTAGGACACACGAAGTAACTTTCTTTTATTGTAAATACTTTGTTCCTCGTGGTCAAAAAGCGCCGTGCTAAAATTGTAGTTATGCTTACAACCGCTTAGGTGAGTTGTCTTCCCCATATTATTAAAGTGGCATAATATTTAAACAAAATTGACAAATCTGTCATGTGTGTTTTTATAGGAGGTGAAATTAGATTTATATGGTAACGGGACAGCAACTCGTGTTTTTGATGATTCTGGTAATGGAGTTGTGGAATATAAGATATTACATATAACCATGGATAGTTCGTCAGGAAGGACACAGTATACACAGGTTAGTAAGAGGTCTATGGTAATAAGGGGGTGGGAGTGAATGGCTAGCACGTGCGCACTGTATCATAAAGCCTGTCATTGTGTCAACTGTCGTGGTTTCGAATCCCCGGTTGTTCGTGACAAGGAGTAGTTTCGCCTGTCCAGCATCGTGGGTTTTCTGCGGGTCCCCTGGTTTCCCCCCACTGCTTAAGACCCCTACGCGCAAGCAAATTATTTAAATAAAATTAAAAACTTTAATTATGTTAGTCCCGACATGATCTAGTTTGTGTCGAGTGGACGTTAAACCCCATCTCTCTCTCTCTCTCTCTCTCTCTCTCTCTCTCTCTCCGGTATTTACTCCATATTTTAAATTTACTATAAATATTCCAAATAAAATAAAACGAAAACCACGTGATAAGACAAATCTGATACTGTATTTTACTCCACTTATATGTATAACATATAATTTTAACGGTGTATTGATCTGACAATCTGGTAAATATAAAAACAATATAAAAACTCTGTCGTACAACGCCAGGTAATTAAGTGGGGTTGGGGTTAGCTAGTGGTCTACAGTGCCGCGCTTCGACCTGTAGCCGGTCGGTCTCCTCTGGCTTGTGGCTGTGGTTTCGAGCCCTGGTGTGAGCGTATGTGACATGGAGATAGGGGCGCCTTTTCAACCTCGCGGGTTTCCTCCGGGCACTCCGGTTTCCTCCCACTGCTAAAGACCCCTACGCGCAAGCGAATTATTGAAATAAAATTGAAAACCATACGTGAGTCCCAGAATGACCTAGTTTGTGTCGAGTGGACGTTAAACCCTATGTCTCTCTCTCCCTCTCTCTCTCTCTCTCTCTCTCAAGGTAATTAAAAAAAATATCCCTTTTTGTATATAAGGATTACAATTCTATAAAATACTCATAAAACCGCCTTTTTGTATGTGAACATTATTATATTTAGTTGAGTTCTTTTTGAAGATTGGGTCATGGTCCAAAACACAAGGAATAAAATTCAACAAAGGATATCTCCATTTTCCATTAAAGAACTATAGGTCACTTTGTCTGACGGATCATGAATGCAGTAAATGCATCAGACCACAGTAAGTGATTTTGTTTAAAAACCATACATTACTCATATTTGTCTGGTGAGTGGCATGTACGTGGCTGGTGGTGACAAATTTGATGTAGTTTGTACTTAACAGTAGCATTGATATTTGTGCATGACATTGGTCAACACACATTATTTTTATTTTAATCAACATGTAGAAATCTTGTTGTTGGTCTGGGGTGTTGGATGGCCGAATGGTCTGAACGTGCGTGTTGTATCATACGGCCTGTCATTGAGTCAACTGGCGTGTTTTCGAATCCCCGGTTGTACGTGACAAGGATTAGGGTCGCCTGTCCAGCCACATGGGTTTTCTCCGGGTCCTCAGGTTTCCTCCCACTGCTAAAGACCCATACGCGCAAGCGAATTATTGAAATAAAATTAAACAATATGTTAGTCCCGAAATGACCAAGTTTATGCCGAGTTGACGTTAAACCCCATTTCTCTTTTTCGTTTGTTGTTGGTCTAAGGGCTGATAGAGTTTGACGCTGACTCACTAAACCAGTATAGCTCGCTTTTCCAGCCTTGTTCCTCCTTGTAAGTGGCACACGACCATGTTTTTATTTACAAGAAATAACTGAATCGGGTTGGATCAAGATTTACCTGGCATTATGCTTCTCTGTGTTGCAGGACGAGAGTCTGGTCCGACAATAGTGCCTCGACTGGAACAAACCACAGAGGTCCACACGCAAAATAACGTTGGGGGCCTGACAAGGACAGCTGCCTTGTCGTTCGGATGGCACGAAAAACCGAGGTCCCGTGTACACATTGGAGTGCATGTAAAAGATCCCTTGGCAGTTGGAACTCGATATAAGAGTAGGCCATAGCGAAATTTCCCGCATAGCATACTGTATGGCATATGCCAGTCTTCCATTAGCTCAGGTTAGGTGCATAATAGTAGGACGTTAAACCCCATTTCATTCATTCATTGCACAGTTAATGCCGTTAGTCTGCATTAACATGGGTGGTCCAGACAAATTGGTCACCAAACCCATTTCTTTTCTTACTCATAAGCTTTTTGTTGTAAATTTGAAAAAAAATATGTCGGTTATTTTTCAGAGAAACGGACGAAAAAGCTACAGGATCAACTAGCTGGATGGTTTATACGTTAATAGGATCTGGCTGTGTGTTATTGCTGTGTTTTCTGGTTATAATCATACTGTGTTATAGAATACGTCACATGATTCAGAGAGAAGGCGAATACGTGAATGTCATTCACAGTTCGGTCAAAAATAAAGGTAAGTAAACAAAACACATTCTATGAAACTAAACTAGAGCACATTAACAAGATGTCCTGTGATATTTATTGTGTCACACTTAAAATGAATTCTTACGTTCGTTAGTTACACGTGAGTCCATGTTTGTGCCCAACATGTATACACTTTGTCCCACAAATGTTGAATACATTGTATGTCTTCGTTCGCCGAAATGAATTAGGTATGGTCCTCATTCTTCTCATGATGAAAAATCAAGTCAACGCGGCATGCGTCGTCGTTCGAAATCAAGAAGTTTTCAATTTAAAGTTTAAAACGTCTTAACTAATGCATCGGATGTGTTTAATAGTTTTTTGGCACCTGCAGCTATTACCTTTACATTTGAAATCTTTTTTTTTGTCAATTTGGACGTTGCTAATGTTACCAAAGTTGACACGGGACTGAAATAAGCTTACTTTTATTTACAGTTAGCAACGTTTCGAATAAATCAGATATTTATTTAACTGCTAAATCCAGCTTGGGAATAGACCCGTACAAGAAAGAAGAAGACAGTCCACCTAACCCATGTTTATTATTACCAGAGCAGCAAACCTTTACCATGGAGCGCAATAAACATAATACCCGCTGAGTTAGTTCCTTTAGGAACATCGAATTCTACACGAAAATAGTGTTGGATTATTATAAATTTGTGTCGGTTGTGCCAGGAAATGATTTCTTTTGGTGATCAAAAAAGTTTCACGGTGCAAAATAGACGGTAAGGATCTAAAATAGCCATAGAACCGAGATGGGGAAAAGCCTTATTTTCATATTAGTTGATAATAAGGCCCGTGAGGAACTGTTAGCGAGACATCGTTCGCTCAGAGACAGTTCATGAAGGAACTACCGCTGAGTCAGCTGCAACAAGAACCTAATTTATAATCTGGGGAAAATATAATTAGTAAATCTACATGTAAATTGTAAATATGAAGAATGTCACGCATTAAGGCTAAATCTAATCACAATCTGTTATTAGTGTACTAGTGTATTTCAGACGATAATCTGTGAAGCACATTTTTAAAGTTCAGTCATACACAACGATGTCTTGTAATTGTTTTCTTATATCAAAAGGAAACTTATAGCAAATAAAGCAGCACGGGTTTAGCTCTTAAGATCAGACGGTTTAAACTTAATTGCTACCAAATCTCTGCAATGCCCATGAATCTATAAACAAAAAAATAGACCAAAACTCTGTATAGTTGAATGTCAAGACTGCCTTTAGGGAAAACGAACTACGGCCTCTTCAGTCACCAACAATTCCAATCTTACGCTGTGTAAAGAAAGGATCACCTAAGGTGCTGTTTGATAGACAGGATGAAAACAAAGATAAGAGTTATTAAAGGGGGATAAATCATGTTGTAAAGCCGTCTAGCGGCTACATGTAGTTGTTAAAAGGGTGATTTAGATGATTGAAAGACTGTAATTCGACTTTATTCTAACATCTATTGAGATGAGTTGTAGACAGGTTAATACTAAATGGCAAACAGTGTTTATAGGTTGGCTATTTTATTAGGAACATGTGGTCTTCAAACTTATCGATATTCCATCGATTAGCCACCCCACTGTTGATAGAGAGCTTGGAATAACAATGGTGTCTTGGGGATAGAAAACTTTCTATCAAAGTCAAACCTTAGGGGAAAAGTACTGTTTATTTTCTCGAGAACCAAATAAAAGATGTTACGGTAGGTCGTATTGATTGAAAAGATTTACAGAAAAAAAACTTTCTGGGAAGAAGCGTGTGGGAAATCCCGATGATAATATCTATTACCAAACTTCGACCTTTTTTATCACGAAAACTGACGGGTTTTTAAATTGATATAACACAGTCAGAGATAACATTTTGATGAATTTTCGGAAAACATCATTCTAAAGAAAAAAACATTTTTAATTTTAAAATAACCCGAGCAGACTTTAATAAACTGCCAATATTTCAAAGTAAGGCCACATCAATCTTATTCTCTGGTCGTCAGAAAGACCCGTAAAAAAGTTTTATTTTTATTTTCTTTCTTCCGGAAAGTAATTGGTTGTGCTTTTCGGGCGTTTGTAAGGCCAAATGTTTAAGTTTTGAAATTTTAAACAAAGTATCTTCCACGTTTTTCAAGTGACTTTTTTTTTAAAACATGACACCCAAGAACAGAAATTTAATTGTGTGAGGCCTAGCGGTGTTTACCTTTTCATTTATGAATGAAGCAATGCAATGTTTGTAATTGTTGTGATTTGGAAGCGTGGACTCTTCTGTAAATAAAAATAAATAACATTGTTACGATTGTTAAAAAAAGACCCGATTATCTATTCTAAAATTATAAAATGGCGATACTGTGCTAGAGCGTTAATAATTCAAATCCAAAAAGACCCACAGCTTTAGCTTTACATTATATCTTTATATTTGGGCAAATATAGCTTCATTTATACGTTCAGTGCCGGATCTAGGGGAGGCAAAGTGGGACAAATGTCCCGGGCCCCCCACATTTAGGGGGCCCCCCACAATTCTTGGTCATACTATTATTTTATCACGGACGGAGCTAACCAGTACCTGGGCTGAGGGGCGAGGATAGGGGCCCTGCGCAGTAATGGCTATTGGGGGCCCCCAAACTGGTAGGTACCAACAGATTTCCGGGGGGGGGGGGGCAGAGATCGGTTAGGCCCTAAAATTAACTAAATTACATAACTTAGAGGTTCTACCAATCAATCGGTCCTAACCAGTTCCGGGGACCCCATCCCGCGATGTGATTGTTTGGGCCCAACCAGCCCCGGGAAATTAACAGACAACGGAGTTTAATGTTTTATGTCACCTAAAATAATTTCACTAAAAAAAAGTAAATGAAAACATCATGAGCAATAGGGTATGTTTAAAATACTCAAATTGTCAACGAATTCAAAACTTCAATGAAATCGCTGTTTAAATTGTCTCAGATGCACTGAAATTAATCCTAATGAAAAAAAATCCCGGAGGAAAACACCCCAGGCACTCAGGGGGACGAAGTATATACAGTACCATCCGCGGTCAGTACGAACAATTTGAAAAAACAACATTGGGTGCCCCCCACTGTTGGCATGTCCCGCCCCCCCCCACAAGGTTAATCCGGCCCTGTATACGTTTATTCGCCACTTTCATCCACCCCTACACTAAACACCCTTTAACTCCAGAAATGTTATTTCTACGTATGGGTGTTGGGTTGCGGAATGGGTCAAAGCATGCGCGTTAGATCACAAGGTCTGTTATTGAATCAAGTGGTGTGGTTTTGATTCCCCGTTTGAATGTGACAAGGATAGTATCGCCTTTCTAACCTCGTGGGTCATCCTACCACACCCCCCACACTGCCAAAAACGCACAAGCAAATTATTGAAATAGATTAGAACATATGGTAGTTCCGAAATATTCCCCCCCCATCTCTCTCTCTCTCGCGTACGATATCAGATAAATGAGAGACTCATTTCGACACCGCTTTTATATTAAATGGCTGTGTTTCTACATGGAAAATCAATAATGTTGTAATCATTAACGCAGGGGTGATTTAATCTTAAATTAATTAAAATCTTCTTCTTTAAATTTGTGTTCATTAAATCAGGGCAAGCCTTCTCTTCCGGACATCGTTTATTTTGTACACGATGAACAATCCATATGCTGATTATACTATTTTGCCTATACCGTTTTTTAGGACTTCGAATTTTGTCTAATGGTTTGGATTTTTCGTACTTGGTTTTATTTTATTTTTACCTCAACGATTTCCCGTAGTCGTTCGCCGTCTCCATGTCGCACACGTGTGTGTTTATGTTACTCTTATAAATTTGATGTGTAATAGATTTCATTATTGTAAAACTCGTCTTCAGTTGAGAAAGCTCTGGAATAACCAAATCAAATTTATACTGAAGTATTCTTGTCTTTCTGTGGGATAATATTATGGCGATGTGAGAAGTGTCATCATGTACATCTTGAGATGTAATTACCATGGAAGTTACGCTTCGTGTTATCCTTACACTTAATTACCATCATTGACACAAATCTGAAATATAGCGGGCAGCGCTAGCTCTTCACTCGCTCCCGATGTTGGCCACGAAAGTTCGTCGTAATTATCCGACGTGGGTTCCCCCCTCTCGACAAATCTTGGCAGATTCTGGTACCCTACATCTACTCTCGGATGTATGACAGTAAGTGATATGTACCTACGGCCATATATACATTAGCGATGCGGCAACCGGTCTACTCGAACAGGAAAACGTGCCGCTTTTACAAAAAAGTTCAAAATTCAACTTCAACTTCAATGAAATACTTTACAAAATTCTGTTGGACATAACGTGAAGGTGCTTGGTGAACTGTACATGCGCGTGGTCGGATGTACCCCTTGAGCGTGAAAGTTTAAAAGATCAACTTGTATGTACACTATTCATTAACTGACTCAGGTTACACACCCACAGTCCTGGTCGACTATAGAGCTCATTTAAAGCTATCCGGTGAGTCCAATTGTAAAACTTGGTCCGGTAATTGGTTCCAACGGGCGTCTTTTGTAGAGTGTATATACCTAATAGCAAGTGTAGGGGGAGTGCGCCACATATGATTTACACAAAAGACAAATATAATGATAAGACATCATACTCAGAAACAACAAACAAACAAACAAACAATTTAAAAAAAAGTGAATTGCTCCGGGGGCTAGCCGTAAGCGTCCACTGCGCAGAGATATTTTGTCTCAAGGCTGTTCGTTTGATGAAATTCCCTGGTAATTCCCCAAACCAAATGCCAAACTTGATGTTTGTTAATAAAATACTCTCCACATAAATCTCCATGGGGCAGCAATTTTTCATTCGGAACCTTTAAAATAGTTCAAATAAGGCGGAATTCGTCATACGGCCGAGATTAGATGCGTAGAATCTGTCGAGGTTTGTCGAATGAGGTTCCCCCGTGTCAGTGGTGCAGGACAACAGTCTAGTCGTTCGGATGGTATGGAAAACCGAGGTCCGACGTACACTGGAGTGCTATTGTCTATTGTCGAACATCGACGTGTTGGCGGATTAGTATAAGGCTAGCTAGGATGGGTGGTTATTTACAGTGATTGACAGTTCTTTACACTACGCAACTACCAAGGTATTAGTAAGGTTGAAGAATTATGTGAAATTATTTTAAATAATAGATAAAATATAATAAACCCGCAAAGGTTGGGTTGCCCTCTAACTGAACTTCGTTTAAACATGTCATCTCTGGCCCAATATCAAAGGCATTCAGCGAACTGTCACATGATTCAAAATGAATAGTATTAAAATGAGAGTTTAACGTCCCTATACTGTCAACATGAAATGAAATAGAACTTAACGTCCTAACTTTCTGCACCGACTTTGCTAATGGAAATGGTATATGATTCGAAACTAGATACATTTTTATGAAATCTTAGAATAAACGATGTCTTAAAGTGGTCTGTCTTTAAGACATTAATTAAATTAAGAAGATCATGTCTGATAAAAATCGAACACAATCGATTTCAATCAGTGGTTAGGGAATATTGGTGTTGGTTATGAAGACAGGATTGGTGGCGAGAAGCTCGGAATCTTCCGTTCCTAGCCGACATTAAATCATCTTTTTTTATTCAACCAAACATTTGTCAACATGTATTGTAATTCATCCTGTCTCATCAACGGCTTCATTTAAATGATAGCTAACTAAAACTTGGATTTCAGAAGCTAATTCTAAATTGATTCGTAGCTGTGATCCAGTAGTCAGGCCACAACAATTTGAATATCAAATATTTGACTTTCTTATTCTTTGGCAAAATGGGGGTGGGAGGTCGAATAGTTACCACGTGCACGTTGGGTCAGAAGATCTGTCATTCAGTTAAGTGTCGTGGTTTCGATTCCCTGCTTGTACGTGGCAATGGGTGGGGTCCTCCGGTTTCCTATAACTGCTAAAAAACCCAATGCACGCGCAGGCGAATTAATGAAAAACAATTGAACCATATATTAGTCCCGAAATGATATAGTGTTGATTAATACTTGAACGGCTAATTGTGTATCAAGTGCTGAAGACCTAAAATTTAAATTGTTTTGGCCTAAAGACGATCATTGGAGGATGTTTTATCTCACCATCAGACATTCATCAACAGTTAATCTGTAAGTTGACACAACATCTGTTTTCTCTTGTAATTAATATAGATAATCGATGATCGATTATACGATGGTGATCAGTAAGACACCATTACACATTTAAAGGTTACAATAAGCGGCTATTTTGTCGTTTTTAAAACGGGGCCCTGTTACAGTCTGTATCAATAGTTAATTACATTACAGGCATCGTGTTAACGTTGATGTTCAGCTAAATATAGAGTAGTTCATCTTGATTTTCCGGCGTTGTTTTTCCTCATATAGATTATTTACATCGCTAGAAGTACCAATAAAACATCTTACCACTGTTTGTCATGTATTTTGTACACACGGAGAACAGTCCATTTGGAGATTACACTATTTTGCTTGAATACACTATTTTGCTTATAACGTTTTTTAGGACTTCGAATCCTGTGTTATGGTTTGGATTGTTCGTACTTGGTTTTTATCTTATCTTACACCGACAACTTTAACTAATTCCAGAGCATCACGTATGAATCGAAGCGTGCACAAATTGTAATATTTGTCATTAGGGGCCATACGTTTTATTGTTAATTGTATTCAAAGCCCCGAAGACACTATAAATTATTATCTTCTTCTCTAGAATGGCAGAATTCTGACTTATGTAAAGATGAATTGGGTTTTTTCTTTATATGAACCCGAAAATCTATCTTGTCACAATTGGTTCCATAATAATGTTTGTGCAGTAACTGATTAAAATAAATTCCCAACGGCTGCAATACATTATTTAGACTGGTAGATCAGTTTAGCGGAAATACGAAAAACAATACCAAGCGATCCTTTAAATCCCACATCAAAAAACAGAACTCTGAGTTACAAAAGAACCGAATTAATCTAAGTTACGAATCATTCGGTACTGATCTGACAAGAGGAAATAAGTGACGAAAAGACTATTTGAAGATAGTGAATACAAATTGAAAATAGCGGGTTTCTCACTTTGTATTAATTACTTTGAGTACGTTACATTCTTTGATAATTTTTTTGATTTTTTGAACTTTTTTTACTATTTCGTTTCATCTCTGTCACACACTTCCATTTATCAGTAAAACAATTTTTTTACTGCATTAACAGAGCAAGTGACGATAAAACACTAGAAACAAGAAGGTAAGAAATCGAAGCACATTGTATTAAGCAAATTAAATATATCTTCAAACTTCGAACGAACATCAAATTAAAAGATACATTTAGTACAGAGACTTACGTCACCACCAATCTTAGCAAAGCAGAGAGATCACACTTAGCCCAGTTCAGATGTGGTATTCTACCCTTGAGAATTGAGACTAGTCTTCAGTTGTGGTATTTTTCTACCCTTGAGAATTGAGACTGGCCGTTACACTAGTCAAAAGATCGAGTACAGAGACTTACGTCAAAGCCGAGAGATCACACTTAGCCCAGTTCAGATGTGGTATTCTACCCTTGAGAATTAAGACTGGTCGCTATACTAGTCAAAATATCGAGGGTAGATTGTGTGTAATGCGTCATGCTGGAACATTGAAGATGAATGACACACCCTTCTTCATTGTCCAAAATACAATGACGAAAGGAGAAACATGTACGAAGCAATGCTAAAACTTAAATGACAATGCCAAAATGATTAAATTAATGAATTACCTTCGATATTGTGAAAAATTCATTACAAAGTCTTTTAATATAAGAGGAGAATCCTCATTTAACTATTTGGACATAAATAATCTCTTAACAAAAAAACCCTACATACATTTACATTATTACATCACAAAGTAGTTTAATATAAGACGAGAATCCTTATTTAATCCTAACTAATTGGACATAAAGAATCTCTTAACAAAGAAAACCTACATATATTTATATTATTACATCACAAAGGCGTTTAATATAAGACGAGAATCCTTATTTAATCCTAACTAATTGGACATAAATAATCTCTTAACAAAAAACACCTACATATATTATATTTACATACATTTAAAAAATATACTTAAAGTGACTAGTAGGCCCAAGAGGCCGGGTGTTTGAATTATGTCATAATTATATTGTATATAACACAACGTATGTCACTATAATAAAAAAATTCTTCTTCTTCGTTCTTCTTCGTAGAGTATCTGTGCGTTATTTACCAATACATGAAATCACACTTTGAAATGTATCAATTAACTTAACCAGTACATCAATTGATTTTTTAACATTGAATTAAGAGAACAGAGATCAAAATATCAACGATCATTAATCTCCTGGCTTGGATTCAGTTGGATTAAAAAGGAGCTTTTTGGCGACATTCCGCTTTATCGAAACGAAAGTTGATAAATGTTCGGTTTATCATTTTGGACTATTGTTTATAGATTCATCTTAAAACCTGTTGGGGTTCAGAGACGTTAATGTACACCAAATGAAATATACTTTAAACTGAACTTAGGTCAAAATTGTAGACAACTGACATTTAAAACAAAATTAAATAAGGGGACGTGTGCGACTCTTTGTTCACTTACATCACTTTATCTGATTCTGTACCTTCTCTTGTGTTACATCCCTCAGGACATCTGAGAAAGAAATGGTCTAACAAATCATATCTTTGTCAGCCGCAAAGGAAGTGGCTCCGGATAGATCAATAATAAGGCCACCAAAACATAGTACAGTTCCTTTAGTCGGTGAACCCTTTAGTCATGCACAACTGGGCAGCATGGTGCATGAATTAAGTCCGTTTATGCATTCTATACGGATTAATTATGTGCTTCATTAAATTTAAGTTCGTTGTAGCGTGGATTTAAACGTGAAAATAAGATACTCTCCGACAAATGCCTGTGAAGATCAGCGGCTTTAATGTCTCCACCATTTCAGATTCAGACAGTTGTTCATTCAAGGGGTATAAACATGGAATGCAACCAAATAAAGTTTTCGTTTCCGCTTCGACTAAACGAATATTGGTCTGGACAATATAAAGTGAATGAGGTAATTATTGATTATGAAGAAAGCTAACCATCACTGATTGATCGAGACAGGACAGTCAACTACCACGAACACAATTCACGCTATTTGGTCCAGGCCTTTATTCGTTGTCATCGATGTGGATACAATATGCGATGAAGCCATCGAGACTTGATGTTTTAATTGAGACGATTAAATGAAATCAAATGAGGTTTAAACGTTCTGCTTTTCTGCACCAGCCGGTTAGGAAAGAATTTCGCCAAGACAGCGGTATATCCGACTGTTAAGGATTTTTTATGTGCAAGTCAAACCAAACAACCAGACAGACACCAGTCGCTTGCCAGATTCCATGTAATGCAAGCTGATCCGGTGGTTCAACGGGAAGTATTATAATCTAATTTTCCAGGGCCGTTTTTTGTTTAGATTTCAATGCGGGTGGTGATCAGCCGTTTGAGGACGCGTTACCGAGAAAAGATAGGAAGGCTCAATAACTATATTTGGGTGGAATTGTGAAAATATTGATCCTTTCTGAGCATGATGTCTTGTCATTTTATTTGTCTTTTGTGTAAATCATATGTGGCGCAGCCCCTCCGCACTTACTAATAGACTAGTAAAACATTGCATTAAATATTAATAACTATGGGATTTATACCATATTGAATTATACGTTATATGAATAAAGGAATACGGTAACGGTCTGACCTAAAAGGCTACATGTTTATATAAAATTAATTTGTTTTCCCAATTATGAAAATATCAGGGTTAGTATGCTAGGTAGACGTATTTGTTACTCATCTAGGGAGTCGATGCCGAATTTCGAATCATAACATATATCAGTTAATGTCGTCGACAAATGATAGAGAGAGAGAGCGAGAGAGAGAGAGACGGACAGAGAGAGAGAGATAGAAAGAGATAGACAGAGAGTGAGGGAGAGGGAGAGGGGGGGGGGAGAGTTTGACATCCCCTTCGGGTCTAACATATGGACCATATTTTTAAATTTTATTTTAACAATTCGTTTACGCGTAGAGGTCTTTACAGTTTGAGGAGAAAACCGTAGGGACCCACGAGGCTGGACAAGCGACCCTAATCCTTTTCACATACATCTGGGGAATCGAAACCAAGCCAGTTGATTCAATGGAAGACCTTATGATACAGCGCACACACGCTAACCATTCGACCGCCTGTCCCCTCGTTGACAAATTGTGGCCTATTCTTTGCATCATTAACCAATCAACTAATCAGTATGAGATATCAAATGATATAAAAGACCGGGATTAGTCATTTGCATCTTGGGGTCATTTCAATTCATGGGGGAATTCTTATGTAACGTTTTCCAGCAGTAGCTTCTCTGGCTAAGAGAAGCCTAGTCGAAACGTCGCTCAGTTATAAGCAGTAATTGTATTCCATAGAATTGTGACCAGGGGCCGGTTGCTCAAAGCTCCGTTATCTTTTAACGATCTGTTAACTTAAACGGAGAGAAAGATTGTTGCTGGAAATAAAGGCCCCGAACAATCTGTGGTGCAAATTTTTCCTACAGATTTACGCTAATATTTCTAAAGGAAAAAATAAAGTGTTCTATAGTGTTTTCTGTAGTAAATTTACCAAGATATGTTCGTTACCAAGATATGTTCGTTACCAAGATATGTTCGTTACCAAGATATGTTCGTTACCAAGATATGTTCGTTAGAATTTAACGGATCTTTAAAATAACTAAGTTTTGAACAACCGACCCCTGTTCAATAGTGGCATATGTCTTAAAGTTGCCGTGACACAGGATACGTGTCACCATATTGTCACACAATGAGTTTTGTTCTTTACCTAGAAACTGTTTGTATTGAATCCTTTCTTACCAAGGGATTCATTTAAATTGTCAATTTTTTCATATAAACTGATTATCGCCTTACATAAAGGCCAGATGTAATTTAAATTGTTAAAAACCAGTGCAAACCAACCTTCCACTGGGATTTAGTTTGGTAAAGATCCATAGATATACGTTGTCATCTTGAAGTGCGCGACATTTTTTTATCGAAAGAATACATTTAATATTTAGAATTTTCATGAAATTTACAGATCCTATCTTTTCAATTTTCTCTTGGGCATGTTTAATTTCAATAGAACAGTCCTGTATGATCAGAAATCATAATCTTAAAGTTACATTATGGGATATTTTTCTAAAAAGTTGGCCATTCTTTTTATGACCGTTCAAAAATAGATGATGAAAGATGATTATATTAAAAAATTCAGTCAAATTACTTTTTTTTTAACCGAGTTATCAGCGTTATATTATTTGACTAGAAATGGGGGGCCAAATCCATCTTCACCCTCCCCGACAATGTCTGATCGTTTGAGTGACAGGCGTTAACTCAACCTACGTAATCTCGATTATCAAGCGCTATCTGCAATGTTAAACTAAACGGTATCTAATGACGCGGAAATAGCCTCGACCAGCACTGCCTTTTATGGACAGTTTCCGGATAATGACGTCAACATTACGGCGAACTTACGGAGCTAGGGGCGCCATATTTGATTAAATTAGTCAGTGAATTCCTATTAAAATCCAAACTGTAGCCTAGCCATCCGTGTGTCTACAGGGTTGATTTTGGACTTGTTGTCTAAATGAAGATCTAATTTATAATTTCTATAACATCTGAAGCCTAAACTAAGACCTGCAATAGGCAGATTTAGCTCTTGGATAATGTTACTTTAAGCATTACCATATATTATGCACTGTGTATCTAGAAATTTCCTTAAGAAGTATGGACGCAAACAACCAGCGTTTAATATCACATGATCATTTTTAAAGGGAATAACGTTGTGGGGATTCGAAGCTACATCGTAATAATACTTTCGGTTCACGATGTAACAATAATACTTTTGGTTTTGAGAAGACTGAGTATTCTGACTCTCAACGTACATCACATTTCCGCCCTCCCCTCACAAACACATTCCCCCACAACACCTCGTACAACACCACCCGCGCGAAGCATATCAGCTGTCCAAGGGCATTCTGTCAACCTAGGTTTTGTTTGTACCAACCCAAAGAATAAACGCCGTTCCTTGCCTGGCTCTCCGTACTCTACAACAGTCAAAGCGAACATCAGACCTACTTGTTAATGAGTAAGCATATAATTACTCACTGAGCCTCCATGTCTCCCTCCTAAAACCAAATCCATATTTAACCCAATGACGTATCTGTTAGAACACCCGTTTTTTGTCAGCTAACAGAACTCAGTATTAGAATGATGAACTGTTTTCTTAATTCCGAGAGAACTCTGACTTTTATTACATCGTTTTGTAACCATTGTTAATCACGTTCGATTGTAAATTAAAACCATTCTTTAACACAATCCACTCTTTGAAATCTGAAATTCAGTTGACCATCAACTATATCAAATGTTAAAATTGACTGACAATAAATTGTAATAGGATTGGGTCTGGACATACAAAAAATATCTGTCTTTTGATGTTGTAAAAATGGTTATATTATGTCTGAAGTAAAATTGGGGTTCATTGACAATACAAAAGATGATAGCGTTACATAATTATTGATTTACACTATTTTAAGGATTTGTTCTAATCGATGTCACAATATACCTGCATAGATGAGCTATCAACGCAAAGCTTTGAGGAACGGCTACAATCCGCATACCACAGCCACTACCAGTTCAGAAATATTATCTTGCACATATATATGTTCGAAATGGGCGAGGATGGGGTGGCTGGGTGGTATTGGATTAAGCGGGTTGGTTCTTTCCCAAGCGACAAGAAGTAGGGTCTTCTGGCCAACCTGATGGGTTTTCTCGGGCTTCTCCAGCCGTTTCTTCTCACTCCAAAGCGCAAGCGAATTATTGAAATAGAATTGTACAATTATTGTGTTATTCCAGAAATCCCCGCATGGTTACTTTCAACTGCTAACGACCCGAAAAGGCTAACAATTATTGTGAAAAAATTGAACCATATGTTAATCTCGAAATCACTTAGTGTGAAAATATGTATGTCGCTAGCCGAATAACCAAAGGTTGTGTTACCCAATAAAGGTCCATCCCGGATGCCCCTTCTCGATGGTGCAGGGCGGAGTGGCTGGTAAGGAAAAGCAAATAGCCGAGTACTCGTCAGTGTGAACGTAAAAGAACCCTAAGTAGTTGGAATTCGCTAAATGAAGAGAAGATGGGTGAGCGGCTGTCTCGGCAAAATCCCCTCATAGGGAAATGCATGGCATACCTATGTTCATTAGCCAGCTGGATTCAGACACATCATTTCATTTCATGGCAAAGAAAACTGTCTAAAACCACCAAATAAGATACTCCACACTAATGACTTTTCCTCTTCAGTCGATTAAGTTAACAAAATAAAATGAGGCAAAAGATTTCGAGTTACCGTGAAATACGATATAGCAAGGGGTATTAAGGATATAATCATCCGCAAATGCTTTCAATTTAATGTAATCTATAAAACGTTTTCCACAGTTTTTCTAACAATCTGTCTTCCATTTTTGATTTTTCGAGAAAACAATTTACTGAGAAGTGGCGTGAGAGACGTAACACGAGTGCACTGTAAAAAATAAATTCCAGAGATTACACTTATTTAGGGTGAACTCCTACTGCCTCCTCAAAAGGTGTTACTGAAGTGTAACTGAGAGCTCGGTGTAAGGTTACACCAACATAATTACACTCGAGTGGTGGTTATATACACTTTTTAGGGTGCATCTTTAGTGCAACAATATATAGCGTTACGTGTAACTTTTCACTGGTACAGGTGATGCGAAGCTCCAGGTTTAGAAAACGTACACGATTAGGGCTACACTTACTCTACTATAACGACTACCAAGCTCTCAGTCCGGTGCAAACATGTACAACATAGGGTAACCTTACACCACGGGAGCGACTGTTACAGTCTTGGTTCAGCGTAAACATGTAAAATATGAAGGATAACCTGACACTACTGGAGCGACTGCTTAGCTCCTAGTTCGGTGCAAATTTTTACTTCTTTAAGGGTACCCATACACAACTAGAATAACTGCTAAACTCACAGTTACAGGTAAAATCACCCCAAAGGTTGTGTTTGTGCTTAACCTGCAAGGAATTTAAGGTTTGTGCGTTCTAGGAGAATTTACCAAGAACTATTGGTGGAAATACTAGAGCTTCTCTAAGACCTTGGAAAAGGATATCCCAGAGGGAACAACTGACCCAGGGTACTAGTGCTGGGTAACACGTACGCCTGGCCGTCTCGACAAGATGGCAATCATTCGGAGTTTTCATTGCCTAGTCATGCAACATTATAAAGTATACTTGCCTTATGTAAACAAAGTATACCTTGTCAACGATATAAACGCAGCATTATTTAACAGATGGACACAATGTAATTGATGATAAAGTTGACATACAGAAGTATAATCTAGTTATGTCAAGTACGTCGCAGAATATAAATATGAATTATAATTGCATGCTATATATTCAAATTCAGCTATTTAAGTAAAGGGCGATAATAATATGAATACACTACCATTGGTGTAAATTAACACTGTAAATATAAATATGAATTTTAAACACTTTCGTTTGGTATATGGTACACTTGAAATAGTGTTAAAACATACATGAATATTCACCGATCCCAGGATAATGATCTTTACGATTTTAAGTGAAATTTTACACTTTTTATCGTGCTAATATTACATCCCAGCAAGCGAAATGTGGATACACTACGATTGGTGTAAATTAACACAATAAATATAGTTAACAATATATAAATGTTACACCTTATATCGTGCTTAATTATAAGCGTAATGTTTCACTACAAAAAGTGTACAGGAATACACCACGATCCGTGTCATGCTACACTATTTACTGCTTTTTTGTTTCTAGTTACTCACCCCTCCTCGAGAAATAAATTACACTCAATTATGTTTAATTACACTTTTTTTTCAGTATACTTAACCCCGGCCAAGGGAGAACAGCTGATTCACTTTTGTAAGTGTAAACTTACACAATTTATCGTGTATATTGTTACACAAAATAGTGTAACTAAGGGTTTACACTACATTGGAGTAAGTTTACACCTTAAATCGTCTAAAGCCACCCTTTCTTAGTGTAAAGCACCAGTTACATCAACTATGGATTAAGATTTCACTTGATAACGTTACACACTTTTTTTTACAATGTAGGGTTTATTCTATCTTCCAATGGTCGATTTCCACATGTAATTATTGTTTATTTAATGATTTAGTATTCCCTTTCAATATTTTTTTAAATATGATAAGGTTGCCAGCTAACAATACACTTAAAAACTGTGTATAACTTTTGCTTCCCGAAAGCAGTGGGACTTCGTTCAGCCAACCCCAACGTGAATTAAATACTGTTAGTGGATGTCCTTTGGGCAACCTCAACAAGATGTAACAGTCTTTCCTGTAGAGAGAGAGAGAGGGGGGGGAGAGAGACCGGATAAAACTCACGAGGTTGGACAGGCGACTCTACTCACTACATGCTTGGGTCCGAAACCACGACAATCGACTAAATGACAGACATTGTGATCTAAACCCACCATACCCCATTGAAACAGATACAACGGAATCAGATGCGGGCAGTGACGAAAAAATGGGCGGGGGGCGGGGTACGACGAACACCGGGAATCTATTTAAGAAAACATCCAATGAAAGAGTGAAATTAAAATTAAATATGGGGAGAAATGTGGTTTAACGTCCACTCGACACAAACTAGGTCATTTCGGGGCTAATATATGGCTTAATTTAATTCAATAATTCGCTTGTGCGTAGGGGTCTTTAGCAGTGGGTTGAAACCGGAGGACCCGGAGAAAACCCACGAGGCTGGAGATAAATTTTTCAAAGTTTTCCATTCTACATTATGCACGGAAAAAAAGTTTAATGATAAAAAGTGAAATCGAAAGTAGTAATTATTTCTTGACGCCTGTCAATAAATGTAGATGGACATTTCAAAAATGTTATCATTATAACCATAGTAAATCTCTTTTTCTAAAGACGATTCCGGATTTTAATTGGTGATTTAAAGAACGTTGTACAACATTGCGTAATGAAGGCTACACATTTATCTAAGAAAAAATCGAAATTATCCGCACAGGTTAGCTATTAGTGCCAAACAAAACTGCCATACAAAACGTTTATTACAGAATTTAAATAGATTTGTAGATTTGAGATGGTAATCATCACACGTATGAAAGAAACGTGATTTACTGTTATGTGAAGCTGTGTCTGAATTGCTGTATAACATGTAACAATTATGACATAGGTCAACTAATAATTCTAAAGGGATGAATCATTGAAAATCAGATTTATTAAAGAGGAAATAGGAATTGCTCATGCAGTACAACTGAAATTAAACGCAACCAAATTGTCGCATGTTTTTATTCAAACATTTTTATGTTAGTTAGATATCGAAGACGGGTTGGCGGAAAAGCGAATGTCCAGAAGTGGAACTGGAACGTCTTTATATTATATATGTTATATTGTATAGTGTGCTGTATTCCACTGGATTGGAACAACGAGTCTGTAATAAACAACAAACGTATATATCGGTTCCATCCGGCAGCCAGCAGTAAGCGTTCATTGTACTGTGGGGGAGCGTAATGTAACGATAATCTCTAAATGAAACCTAACGGTTGAGGGCACATCTCTTGATTACTATGCTAGTAAAAACTACACGTGTATTCAAGAGATAGAGAAAGGAGGGGGGACGGGGTGCCTTCAACAGTGGGAGGAACCCGGAAAACAACCCGAGGCTGGATAGGTGACCCTACTTCTTGTCACACACAAGCTTGGGATCGAAACCACAGCACTTAACTCAATAACATACCCCAGTATATAAATAGCCCGCCTTGCACCCTCCTCCCACACCCTCTATATTAATTCAACCCCATATAATTTATTCCTTTCAATATAATAACTAATATGTAAAAAATTCAAAAGTATAGCTTACATATTACTATAGAATAATCAAAATAAGATATATATGATGTTAGCACATTTTGTACAAATAGAAACATTTTTTTCAGCTGCACGTCTCTTCGATATATTTGAAGATGTTGTTATTGTCAATCTAGATGGCAAGTTACCGCCAATATAAAAATATAGATGTGAACCCCCCCTGAACTATACTCGTTGATAAATGGGGGTAATTTCAACTGGATCGAGGCATATGAAAGATAAATTTCCCCCGAGAGAAAGAGATTTAAAAGAAGTGTAAATTTGTCTGATACTCTGGTAACAATTTAATCAACGTGATGTCAGTTTTCATTGATCAAATCTTTTATAGGTGACAGTTGCTTCAATTGCCTCTGATTAATATGTTGGACTGTGATTTTTACTTCTAAACAAATTGATATATCATGATATCACAGAATGACAATCACAGACATGCTAATATAGTTACGTATTTGGCCCTCCACCCCACCTGCAGCGATCGTGCCTATTTTGATAGAAATTCACTTGGATGTTATTTTATTTGGTAAAACTATTTTGATAGATACTCGCCTATCCTCTGGCCCTCACCTGTATTTTTTGTATATCATAAATTTGCAGAATGTTAATCCCAATCAAGTTACTTAACGTTAGTTTGATACCTACCGCCCCTATCCCACCACCACCCTCATCTTTAATATATAAATTAACAGAAAATGAAATCAACGTCATGTTATTTATTAGTTGAAGACTATTTTGATATTTACCCCATCCACCTCATTATCCTATCATTCTTTAAGAAATAATAAGGATCGCGGATCATACACAGAGAGATTCACAATTGGACCCCACTGTTGTCCGAATGCATACTGAAATCAAGGTGGGGTCTCAGTGTTGTCCTAGAAAATATCTCGGGATTTTTGTTAGAATTTTAAATAAGAGTTGATTATAGAGCCGCTGTCCTGCAAATTGCTCATACCACATGCGTGACGTATACCCCCCGTATTAATTCATCTCGTCGTTGGTGCGGGAAGCTAGGACGGTGGACACTATGTAATTTGTGTTCTATATGCTTGACAACGACTTGTGAAATCATGTTGACACTATTCACAAATCTATTACCGGTATCCCAAAAAAGTGTTCTAATTGATTGTGTCACAATTACTACATGTCATTCAAAGAATCATTGTATTTCCATTTTGGAAATCCAAGATGCCGGGAAATTAAAAAGATAATGCCATTCAGAGAACTTTTTTTTATTTCATTTTGGAATAAAGAAAAATATAGAAGATTCCGAGAGATTTAAAAGATGACTTGACTGAATTTAAAATCAGAAGCGGGTCGATTTAAAAGATAAGTTGATGGACTACTAAAGTATAAAATCATTAGCTATCCTGGTATTAGGTCTTACAGATACCCAATTGTACGATCTTTTGATAAATGGAGGTTTACAAAACAGATCTTGAACCGTAATTTAACGACTGTAGCTGTCACTGTTTAAAGCATTTAATCAATTATTAAACAAAACCATTTCTTTTAATGGTGCTGTAAAGTTAAGCTTTAGAACTAAAACTCGACCATTATTGTACTCCTGGGTATTTTAAGATGGCGGTAGCAAGTACTAATGGCCGAAACCTGCTAATTGTTGTTTGTCGTTTACTATATATGGCAGACCGGAACTCGTTTTAAAATAGAATGAGTGATTGGACATAATACTTTCTCGAACATTAAAACATCCATAATACGTTCGTTGGAAACTGGTATTCCAGTATTGTGTTCCCGACTGTCTGTTTTCGTTGTTACAAATTGAATAAAATGCGGTTTGATGTACTACGTTGTTGCTCTAACTAGGCTAACGAGGCAATGCACGCGCCAAACCGGCCAACGAGGACATGCATGCACCAAGCAGGCCAACGAGGACATGCCTGCACCATGCAGGCTAACGAGGACATGCCTGCACCATGCAGGCTAACGAGGCATACATGCCGGCTAACGAGGACATGCCTGCACCATGCAGGCTAACGAGGACATGCCTGCACCATGCAGGCTAACGAGACATGCATGCAGGCTAACGAGGACATGCCTGCACCATGCAGGCTAACGAGGCATGCATGCACGATATAGGCTGACGAGGACATACATGCACCAAACAGTGTGCTCTCGTAGAAATATGCATCCAGGTCAAAAAAGTATTAAAACACAAATGTAACAAGACATTCACTACAGGCCTAGAACTGTACAGAAGAGTGGACACTTACGTCTTGCTTTCGTACCCATTCCCTTGATTTGATATTGCTTACAATGTCTGTGTAGTTTGTGTCATGTCCGCAGGTTTGTCAAATAGGTTTTAATTGTGTGCAGCGCCGCCCTCCTGTATTAAATCGTAACATCATCTAAATATGTGGCTTTCAGATGGTGTGAAAAGAGTCAAAATAAATTTATCAGATAATCTATAAAAAGATTCCTAGACCAGCTCTTGAGATTGGATACATACATAAAATTGAAAAGCTGTGAAATGCATTTTAGTTTCATTGGAATAGAACATATAATCAATTTTCTTTCTCGTCTTACTCGCCCGGTTGTGGAATAAGGTGTGTTAATTTCCTCCACTTCCCGTATTTCTAAATTTATAAAATTACATGTCACTCGATCCAGACAGCAGACATTAGAATGTATTTCACTAGGGTTTAAACTAACATTAATAGTTTATCTTACAGTGAGAAGTTGACGACATTTTAGATAAAAATCAAACCAACTTCAGACGGTAGATTGAAGATTAAATATTTGTTACTAATAACATTTCACAATACGTCATGATCAATACGTGATATACATGTTATTTATATCTGTATCCACAAGAAAAATTAATATTATTCCAAACTACATGTATTTCTATGCGTTCAAAATAACCATATAAATACAAAAAAATATTATGTATATAAATTTGCAAAAAATAACCCCCCAAAACAAAACAACCGAACAAGAACCATCACGCACAAACCAAAAACACAAAGAATAATCAATGGTGGTTAATATGTATCCCAGGGGACACGAGACATATCATTTCTCTCCATGTATACCGTCCTTGCATTTGGACCCGGTCTAAGGGACAAGAATTAACATTAGAGTCAATGGGGAAAGAATTAGTGACCTGTGGCCATGTATACATTTTAACTAAGGGAGACATTCCTCACAGCACCGGCCAAGGTGAATTGACAAAATCTCGAGTTCATAAACGAGATGGTGGTATATTTTTAGCGACACTGACAGACACCGCGTGCTAGGGTTACGGTTAGCGTCGGGTTTTGTCCGAACATTCTGACTTCATGTGCAATTCAAAGTGATTGAACCCGTGAGGAATGTCTCCCCGGCGACCAAGCTATCATGTATAACATCCGCCATTAGTAATTTAGAACTATAGTAGTAAACATTGGTAACTATATGGTAACTTCCGGGAAATGGTCATTAGTGACGTCATCAGTCGAGTGATTATTCAATACAACTCATTTGAATACGAGAAAAGCTTGCGGTACGACGAATAACCAGTCTCTGGTATGGCACCTGATTTATATCCAAATATAATGGCAGATGAAATTATTGTTTGAAATTATTGTGTGAAATAGGTCTTCACAGACAATGAAATATATAAATCCTATAACTCAAAGCTTTATACTATGGAAGCCGATTAGTTCCCCTGTCTTTAAAAACATATTACATGGCCTAATAATTCTCGATGACGACCATAAGGTGTAATAAGAAATGCCAGTGAAATGAAATTTTTTTTAAAAGGCTGGATTTCTAAATAGATAAAAAAGACAAATAAAAATTCAAAAGCCGGCCTTATTTTAAACTTTAATTTCTTTATAGGCAATTATGCAAATTATATTTCGGTGGTAAAATCTATAATGCCTATAATTTGTCGTAATGTAAAATATAAAAAAGAAAGCCATTCCGTTAATAACATATTTCACATCCTCCATTATCTATTGGAATTTACAATCAAATATCAAAACCCCGAGGCATCCAAATTGCACTATATTCACTGTAATTTTCAGACTAGCATAATAAATTTTCAATGATCAAGCAGCATATTTATAATGAAAATTAAAGACCGTGTATACTTTTGTGTTCGAACATTAACGATGTGTGCACATCATTAATTGTAATGTTCTTTCGTGGAGCCATCCCTGAAAATATAAAGCCTAATCAAATATTTACAAGTTTGATAGCATATAAAAGTCCTTGTGAAATCAATAGAACCATAGTTTCATTCAATAACATGAATATCTGTATTTTAAAGGTACTGCTAAGGGTGGAACATTTAGTTAAATTATATAATGCCTCTAATGGACTAAGACTAGAAATTATTTGCCTAGTTTTCATGATTGACGAATGTAGTGCGAGTTATTAATAGACAATTTTTCCCTTAATTTTTTGGGTTGACTTTTTGGTCTAGAATAGGAGAAAAGGGATCAAATTTGCAATTTTATAGCAGTTTTGGGTAATACTGGTGATATTACAGCGGAGGGAAGGGGCTGTAAAATGTCTTTCTGCGGAGCAGTGAAATGTATCGGAAGTGAGATTTTTACCCAAGTCAACTTCAAATCCCTGTAGCAAAAAATCTAAACCATATTAACCCTACAAGTTTATGATGGGGAGATTGCCAAATGTTGTCCCCATTGTGCCTAAAAATATTGGAACCGACAGAATGTTGAGCAAAAAGCTACAGCCAGTGATGTTACAGCCACTTAACATTGAAGTCAATGGGAAAATAATTACTAGTCTGAGACCTAATCCTATTTTTTGTGTGTGAATTACCTCCCTTTGTAAAATTATGTTTTCAGGTATCTTTTGTTTAAAACCCGAGGCTGTACAGCGCAGTGGACGCTTACGGTCTTTCCTTGAATCAATTCACTTTAATTTATGTCTTACAATATCCACGCTTTTGTCATCTCTGCTTGTTTCTCTAAGGTTTTTTAGTTTAGTTTAGATCCTACTGTTCTGCTTCGACTGAACCAATGAAGACGGACAGGCGCCTTACAGTGTTTCATAAAGGGCATTTTGCTATGGCCTACATTTATATCGAATTCCAACTGACCTGGTTTATTTTATGTGCTTATGCGTGAGCTAATTTGTACATGGGGTTTCGTCCCATCCGAACAGATAAAGCCTATGATCTGTTTCGGCCAGCACAAGGATAGACCACGGGAACTCCAGGTCACCCACCTCGGCCCCCTTCTTAGGAATGCGATAACTATTTGGTAAATTGAATTTGACCTAACGAGGTGTGACACAGACACAGTGAATAGAACGACTGTCACATCTATTCTAACATTATTAAATCGCGAGACACATTAATCACGATTTACTGGTAGAAATTCTTAACAAAAGAGGCCCTATACGTTCATAAGACGAATCTCTGATCCATAGAAATTGGAAACGAAATTAAATTATTGCTACTGGATTAAGATTTAAGTAAAAAAAGCTCTTGCTTTGGGCTACATGTGACGGTGATTTGGAATCGAGCATCACATAGTATTATCCTAGTACCTCCTACCAGGGGCCTCAAAGGGGACCTACAATTAATTGAAAGGATCCCCCAGGGCAAGAACAGGGCAGGAATATTAACAAATATTTCTGTCGGGTGAATTTACTTGAATTTATTTTTGTTGTTTATTAATTGCAATGTCTATGTAGTTTGCTAACATGGAGGTCCTGTGTTCGATTGAAAAAGTTCATCGGGAATTTAAACAAATTGATATATCATGATATCACAGAATGACAATCACAGACATGCTATAGTTGTTTATTTTGCCCCCACCCCACCTGCAGCGATCATGCCTATTTTGATAGAAGTTCACTGGGATGTTATTTTATTTGAAAACTATTTTGATAGATACTCGCCTATCCTCCACCCTCACCCCGCCCCACACACATCTGCCTGTTTGCTATATCATAATTTTGCAGAGTGCTAATCCCAATCAAGTTACTTAAGGTTACTTTGATACCTACCGCCCCCTTCCCGCCCTCATGTTTGATATATAAATTGACAGAGAATGAAATCAACGTCATGTTATTAGTTGAACAGTATTTTGATACTTACCTCATCATCCACCCCATTACCCTACCATTCTTCAAGAAATAATAATTGTATAGGTGTACTTGAATCACTTTCTGGCCACGTAAGGATCACGGTTGCTCACGGATCATACAGAGAGAGAGATTCACAATTGGACCCCACTGTTGTCCGATGAAGTTATTCGGAATGCATACTAAAATCCACTTGGGGTCTCAGTGTTGTCCTAACAAGTATCTCGGGATTTCCCAGTTAGAATTTGAAACAAGAGAAGGCTATAGCACCACTGTCCTGCAAAACGTATACCCGTTTTCATTCATCTCGTCGTTGGTGCGGAAAGCTAGGACGATGGACACTATGTAATTTGTGCTCTATATGCTTGATAACCGGTATTCAAAATAATTTGTTTTAATTAATTGTATCCCAATTACTACATGTCATTCAAAGAACCATTGTATTTCATTTTGCAATCCAAGATGCTTGGAAATTTAAAAGATAATGCCATTCAGAGAACTTTTTTTTATTTCATTTTGGAATAAAGAAAAATATAGAAGATTCCGAGAGATTTAAAAGATGACTTGACTGAAATTATAATCAGAAGCGGGTCGATTTAAAAGATAAGTTGATGGACTACTAAAGTATAAAATCATTAGCTATTCTGGTATTAGGTCTTACAGATACCCAATTGTACAACCTTTTGATAAATGGAGGTTTACAAAACAGATCTTAAACCGTAATTTAACGACTGTAGCTGTCACTGTTTAAATCACTTAATCAATTATTAAACAAAACCATTTCTTTTAATGGTGCTGTAAAATTAAGCTTTAGAACTAAAACTCGACCATTATTGTACTCCTGGGTATTTTAAGATGGCGGTAGCAAGTACTAATGGCCGAAACCTGCTAATTGTCGTTTGTCGTTTACTATATATGGCAGACCGGAACTCGTTTTAAAATAGAATGAGTGATTGAACATAATACTTTCTCGAACATTAAAACATCCATAATACGTTCGTTGGAATCTGGTATTCCAGTATTGTGTTCCTGACTGTCTGTTTTCGTTGTTTCAAATTGAATAAAATACCGTTTAACGTACTACGTTGTTGCTCCAACTCGGATAACGAAGATAAACACGCGCCAAAATAGGTTAACGAGGACATGCACGCGCCAAACCGGCAAACGAGACGTGCATGCACCAAGCAGTGTGCAATGAGGGAAGTGTGCATTCAGATCAAAAGAGAATTAAGACACGAATGTAACTAGACATTCATTACATGCCCAGAAAAGTACAGCGGAGTGGACACTTACGACTTGCTTCCAGACCCATTCCATTGATATTGCTTACAATGTCTGTGTAGTTTGTGTCATGTCCGCAGGTTTGTCAAATAGCTTTTAATTGTGTGCAGCGCCGTCCTTCTGTAATTAATCGTAACATCATCTGAATATGTGGCTTTCAGATGGTGTGAAAAGAGTCAAAATAAATTTATCAGATAATCTATAAAAAGATTCCTAGACCAGCTCTTGAGATTGGATACATACATAAAATTGAAAAGCTGTGAAATGCATTTTAGTTTCATTGGAATAGAACATATAATCAATGTTCTTTCTCGTCTTACTCGCCCGGTTGTGGAAATAGGTGTGTTAATTTCCTCCACTTCCCGTATTTCTAAATTTATAAAATTACATGTCACTCGATCCAGACAGCAGACATTAGAATGTATTTCACTAGGGTTTAAACTAACATTAATAGTTTATCTTACAGTGAGAAGTTGACGGCATTTTAGATAAAAATCAAACCAACTTCAGACGGTAGATTGAAGATTAAATATTTGTTACAAATAGCATTTCACAATACGTCATGATGAATACGTGATATACATGTTATTTATATCTGTATCCACAAGGAAAATTAATATTATTCCAAACTACATGTATTCATATTCGTTTAAAAAATAACCATATAAATTCCAAAAAAATATTATGTATATAAATTCGCCCCCCCCCCCCCCCCCCAAAAAAAAAACCCCAACAAAACCAAACAAACAAGACAACCGTACAAGAACCATCACGCACAAACCAAAAACACAAAGAATAATCAATGGTGGTTAATATGTATCCCAGGGGACACGAGACATATCATTTCTCTCCATGTATACCGTCCTTGCATGTGGACCCGGTCTAAGAGACAAGAATTAACATTAGAGTCAATGGGGAAAGAATTAGTGACCTGTGGCCATGTATACATTTTAACTAAGGGAGACATCCCTCACAGCACCGGCCAAGGTGAATTGACAAAATCTCGCGTTCATAAACGAGATAGTGGTATATTTTTAGCGACACTGACAGACACCGCGTGCTAGGGTTACGGTTAGCGTCGGGTTTTGTCCGAACATTCTGACTTCATGTGCAATTCAAAGTGATTGAACCCGCGAGGAATGCCTCCCCTGCGACCAAGCTATCATGTATAACATCCGCCATTAGTAATTTAGAACTATAGTAGTAAACATTGATATAATGGTAACTTCCGGGAAATGGTCATTAGTGACGTCATCAGTCGAGTGATTATTCAATACAACACATTTCAATTCGAGAAGACGAATAACCAGTCTCTTGGATGGCACGTGATTTATATTCAAATATAATGGCAGATGAAATTATTGTTTGAAATAGGTCATCCCTGTCTTTACAAACATATTATATTATATGGCCTAATAATTCTCGATGACGGCATTAAGGTTCAATAATGAATGAGAGTGAAATGAAAAAAAAACCTCTAAAAAGATGGATTTCTATAGAGATAAAAAAAAACAAATAAGTATTCAAAAGCTGACCCTGTTTTACCCTTTTATAATTTCTTTATAGGCAATTATGCAAATTATATTTCTATCGCAATCTATAATGCCTATAATTTGTCGTAATGTATGAAATCTAATGGAAAGCAATTGAGATAAAAACATATTTGACACATTACATTATCTATTGAAATCTGAACTTAAATATCAAAATCCCGAAGCGCGCAAATTGCGCTATATTCACTGTAATTTTCAGACTAACATAATATGAACTGTTCAATGATCAAGGAGCATATTTATAATGAAAATTAAAGACCGTGCAACCTTTTGTGTTCTAACATTAACGATAATTTGCAAACTTGTGTGCACATCATTAATTTTGATGTTCTTTCGTGGAGCCAACCCTGAACACATAAATCCTAATCAAATATTTACAAGTCTGATAGCGTCAAAAAGGCATTGTGGAATTAATAGAGAAATAGTTTCATTCATTAACATGGATATCGGTATTTTAATGGTGATGGTGGAACAGTCAGTAACATTATATAATGCCTCTAATTACGGGGTTTTGTTGTGCGAATTACCACCCTTTTTAAAATTCCGTTTTCAGATATCCGTTGCCCATGCCCTAACAAACGATTTAGTTTAACGTCCTACTGTTTTGCTTCGACTGAGCTAATGAAGACGGATTGAGGCCATACAGTACGCCACGAAGGACATTTTGCTATGGCCTATTCTTATATCGAATTACAACTGTCCTGGTTTATTTTATGTGCTTATGTTAAAGCTAATTTGTACATGGGGTTTCGTCCCATCCGAACAGAAAAAAAGCCTATGAAATGTTTCGGCCAGAACAAGGATAGACCACGGGAACTCCAGGTCACCCACCTCGACTCCGCTTTTAGCATCGCGATAACTGTTTGGTAAATTGAATTTGACCTAACGAGGTGTGACACAGACACCGTGAATAGAACGACTGTCACATCTATTCTAACATTATTAAATCGCGAGACACATTAATCACGATTTACTGGTAGAAATTCTTAACAAAAGAGGCCCTATACGTTCATAAGACGAATCTCTGATCCATAGAAATTGGAAACGAAATTAAATTGTTGCTACTGGATTAAGATTTAAGTAAAATAAAGCTCTTGCTTTGGGCTACACATGACGGTGATATGGAATCGAGAATCACATGGTGTCATCCTAGTACCCCCTACCAGGGCCTTCAAAGGGGGCGGCCTAAAATTAATGGAAAAGATCTCTCGGGGCAAGAATAGGGCAATAATAGAGCAATTGGATTTATTTGTAATGTCTATGTAGTTTGTCCTGTACGCAGGTATTGTTTGACGTTTAGTGCACTTATTATACTATGGAATAGGTTAATGATTTGGGGGTGAATTTTTAATAATGTATTTCATATAAACAGGCGTTATGCAAAAGCTGAATCTGTCTATTGCAGGTCTTTCGTTAGATCTTTTAAAATTGTTATATAGGACGTTAAACCTCATTTTATTGCTATGGGTGAAAGAGTAGTTATCTTTTATTATTCTTTGTCTAAATATTTTGGCTGTTGTTATTTCATTGATACGCATTGAAGATATGGCGAGAGAAAACCCTTTCTATCAACATCATTAAGCAGGTTTCGCTCAATAAAAATGTCTCAATTGGTGCTTAAGAGGAAATGGTATTACATTACACGGTTCCACTATGACACAGTTCAAATTATGTGTATTCATATGCTGCGTCAATTAGATTGCTTATTATCAAGATTGTTTATTGTCAAAACACATTTATTGAATTGAGTACTATACACGTTTTTCAAGACACGCCAGTTTGAAGGACTGTAAGTATGGAAGCCCATACAAAGTCAATAATATGGACCCCGTATACTATTACGTATTGTAAGTGATGTGGGTGGGTACATGTTGTGTTTGTTGCTGTAAGTTTATTGTTAGAATTAAAATGCTTACATTTGAAGGGTTGTGATACGGTTGTGATATATCTCAATACAAGGGCGTGGATTGTTTATTGTGATATCTCAATGTGACTCAGTAAGACGCTGGCTCACGAACCTGAAGGTAATACTTGTTTGGGATATTGAATGACATACGTCATGCAGTGTGCAAAGAGGGAAATTTGCTCGGACAACGGTGGTACTGCCTACTCTTATTTTGTTTCGAATTCAATTACCAAGGGTTGTTTTACGTGCACGCAAATGTGTACACGGGACCTCGTACGATTATACCTTTGCATTGCTCTCCGCCCTGAACCACTGACAAGAGGGAACCACACACGGATCGAAACCGAGCCACCGTGGTTCCTGTAAGTAAAAAGAGTATACATGATGTAAATGGTTAATTTACTATAAGATGAAACCGATCTGATTTAAACACAGGTTCTATTTCGTTTCGTTTTGATAGTTCAAAATTTAGTTTTACTTGTCTTTACTACAGTAGGATCTTGAAAAGTTGTTATCATTGGTGTGTTCTGGGTGATGTGAGGGATTAGCTTATGAAATGTCTGTTACGGCGAGTTCTTGGCACTAGAAACGTCAACGTCCTAGGGTCAAATGCCTCCCGTTTGACCCCTGATGTGAACTCCCACTTAATTTGCCAGATCTTCATGTAGTGTAGGCCGTCGAAAGTATAAAAAAACGAAACGAAATACAGATTTGTTTTAACTTTATTATGACAAAGGGAGAAGGTGACGCCCTCTCTTCACGACAGCGAATTTATTACTGTGCTTTAAGTAAGTTTTGGTACCCGAGTATCTTTTTGTTTTGTGTTTTAAAAATTTTCAAGTGTAAATAATTTAATAAATAAATCTATCAACCTGTCCATAATATCATATTCATTGTATTGGACGTTAAATTTGTAATAAACTTTAACAACAACAGAAACTGACTCCCTAATACCAGTTTATTAAGGACGATTTAAGTAGTAAGTAGTTTTATTTTCCAAAATTTGATCGGGACTGGCCCTTTAAGTGTAAATAATGTAATGAAATCGACCTATCATATTGATTGTATTGGAAGTTAAATCTGTAATAAACAACAACACCAACATACAGATCTGTATTTGAATCAGATGGAGATGAAACCATCTGACAATCAAGCTTGGACATCGTATCTTGTACATCAGGCGACTTGTGTGTGCAGTCATGAACAGGCGCAACTTTTCTACTAAATCAAACCCATAAAAATATCTCAGAGAAAAATTGAAGGTTTTTTCTCCCAACACATGAGATTAAATTGGTAACTACCGATATTATTGTACAATTTAATTGAACAAAAAATGAGTTTTCAAAATTGATCGTCACGATTAAATTTTGTAGAATGATGATTGTCTACCCCAATGAATTTTGAGAGCTGAAATTGATTTTATTTGGTGGATTTCCGTCAAATTAATTTCCAGAAATTCTAAGCGATCCTTTAAATAAAATGTGTCTGGACCTATAATGATTTTCTCAACGTCTGCTTGCTCCCTCATCTGGTATTCATTAAATTTTATAATGCAACAAAAACGTTTTGATAACCTTTATTGACATGAACTTTGACCCGAGTTGGCCTGTGAATGGAAACTTTAATTCCAGGAATTAAATTGGTTGAAATATATTCATGGCTTGTTCTAACACAGACATGGAATTCCGTTCCGTCATCATGCTTTACAATTTACATGAAATTGTAAATAACATTGCAACCATGACAGTGAATGGACATTTAACCAAAGTCGCTGGAATTTAATTGAAGCACGTCCATTGTTACTATAAATACCACTGCACTCAAACGCTTGCTACATTCGGCAAACCTCGACAGATTCCGGTACTCTCCGTAACCTTCATCAAGACTCGGATGTATGATAGTCATTGATATGTACCTACGACCATACATTTGCGATGCGGCTTATCGACTACCGATTTACTCTAACAGGAAAACGTTCCGCTTTTACAAAAAAGTCCCAAAATCTGGTTAAGCTGCCCACACCCGTTGGTGGAGTCGTCCACACGACTTAGTATAATTTCTTGACACATAATGTATTTGTAAATAGTATAGTTTTTCTGCGTGGTCACCCTTTCTCTCGGTAAATAAACAACAAAGTAAAAAATTTCTGGATATTGTAATTGTAATACTTTTTTTGGAGTCGTCCACACGATGCATTTTTAATTAGTATAGTTTTTTCTGCGTGGTCACCCTTTCTCCCGGCAAATAAACAACAAAGTAAATCGTTTTATTCCATAAATAACAAATTCATTAACAAATTCATAAACATATTTAGTTGTGGACGACATCACTAATAGTTGTTGACGACATCACCAATGCCTTGTGGACGACTCCACCAACGGTTGTGGACGACTTCGCTTGTGGACGACTTGACTGGCACCCATCTCCTGGGGGCAACCTTGTTTATCCGGGTCCTTTAAAATAGTTCCAAAATGGCGGACTTCATTATACAGCCGAGTCTAGATATAGGGCACCGGAATCTGTCGAGGTTTGCCGAATGACGCTTGCTAATCTGTGAAAGATGCCGTATATAAGAAATGAAGACCTGGCCCCAAGTTCACAAGACATTCTCAGACTTAAGTTGAGAATTTAATTAACTTTCAATCACTCTTTATGAGAAATACAAAACTTTGCACATATCGGTGAATTTTTAAGATCAAAACAACAAAAGTTTAATAAAGGGCTATATTTTTGTTAAAATAAGGCGAACAATTTTGAGTAAATTCTCAACTTAAGACTCGGGGCCAGGTCATTCTTGCTATAATCATTTTTAAAAAAAAGATAATGAATAATGAATACACTGTATATTGAATATTTCAGTAAAATGAACTTATTCTCTATTATCCATTTTCAAGTTAAATGGCGATTGTGTTTCAATTCATTAAAAATGACGACCATCCGATGGCATCTGCATGGTTATGTTTGTAGAACAGATTTTCTATTGTTCTTTAATCTGTTTTCTAATTTAAATGTTTTCTGTTGAAAGAAAGCATGTTTTTTAACAACGTGGAAATCAAAATAAACGAGGTGTTAAGAGTCAGTGTTGGCTATGTTTAAAGTACAAATAAAGATATATCGTTTGTTCTACTTGAATAAAATTTAATTTGAAACATTAGCGCGTATTTCTTAATAGATTTTAAATGTCGCCATAAACTACAATTAAATGTGTTTCGTACCCTAGCCAGGCTTGACAACTGTATTGCATTTACTCAGCAGAGACGTCACATCCGCTCAAGGCTCGGGAAAAGTGATTGGGGGAAAGACAGGGGCGTGGAGATCGTCTTAGTACTTCTTGACTTTCACTTCGCTTGACTCGTAACATGACCACATGTCTGCCAGCTAAATTGAGTTTATACTTTAGAGGATCAGGCACCATTTTTTGAATTTAAAGCCTCTGAATACGATGCAAGGGATCAATACAATTTTAAAATTGTTACTTCCCTCCCCCACCCCCTATAGTGTTTTATGGCGGGATAGAGATTTGACTTGAAGAAGGAGTCCATATGTTTCAACTCCGTATATTATATTCATTATTTGATTTAAAAATATATTTAGAAAGGCAGAACGTTCAATTACCAAATAAGGACACGGATTGTGACATCCATCATTGAGGCAACTGCCTGTCAGTCACTGTTTATACACAAATCACGTGATTGTGCTATAATAATGACTCCCCGTCTTTTATTTTGAATCGAATACAAAAATAACACGTGATGTTAGACACTCGATTTTGGCATCATCCACACATGATAAGATTCCTCGGCGCCGTACGAACGATATATTGTTGTTGTTTCCAGCCCCAACGGAAAACAGTAACAAAGCCCCTGTCTTAATGAGAGGTGGGGTGGCAGAATGGGTAGCACTTGCGTGCTGTATCCTACGTGACAAGGAGAAGTGTCGCCTGTCGAACCTCGTGGGTTTTCTCTGGGTCCTCCGGTTTTCTCCCACTACTTAAGACCCCTACGCGGAAGTGAATTATTGAAAATAAAAAATTAAACCATATTATGCTAGTCCCGAAATGACCTAGTTTGTGTCGAGTGGACGTTAAACCTCATCTCTCTCTCTCTCTCTCTCTCTCTCTCTTTCTCTCTCTCTCAAAGCACCAATACCACTCTTGTTGTAACTGAATAATATGTCCTAATCTTTATTCTGGTCAAGATTTTGTAGTATTCTACAATATTTCAATTATAAATGATACAAATTTCATCTTAACACACCTTATTTTAAAATTGAAAAAGTCAACTACATGCCGTTACATGGTTTGAAAAGCTTTACGTAAACACTTTCAAATGCAACTTGGATTTATACATATTTCCGAACCCTAGGCTGTAAGATAGGCTGTATTGGATAATTTACACAACAGGTAGGACACTTAAACATCTTGTAGTTAGAATAAGGCTATTTTTTTGCTGAACCTGTCAAGCCAGCAAGGGTGTTATTGTTCCTTTAACGGTTGCATTTCTCCTTTAAACGTAATTGAGTTCAATAGAGATTTTTTGTACTTTAACCCTCGCCATATCGGGTATCATTAGCCATCGTTTACCGTGTTTAAAACACCATTAGTGACGAACTCGTTTCAGTAATGGGTGATTGGCATGTCATCACGAACGCGGCCAAACACACAAGAAACTAGTTGACATAAGCGAAACATCCATTTATTTCAGGCTCAGACAAATTAACAAAACCACGAATTCCAGACTTCAACAACCATTCACATTCTGATCTGTTATTTACAAATATAACGAAATCGGATTTGATTGGCATCATTTGAAGGAATATTGCCAAATGTAATGTTACGATGTTTTATTTCATACGATTGTTTAGCCGAATTCATTATTTAGTCACTTGTACCTTGCAGCATCGACTTAAAGAAGTTAAGTATAGTTGATGCCTAACTTGATTTGACGCGATGACTCCCTCCAAAGACTGATTTACGGTTCGATGTATGCCATCATTTGGACCAATTATATCAATAACAGTCATACAAGGGTTGAGTCTAAAATAGCGGGGAGTGAAATTTGGTGTGACAAACTGAAAGACCAGACAGTATCAAATTAAAATCGGCGAACCAGAAATAAAGTTTTCAAAATGATGACGCCATTGTTCTTCCTGACGTCAACCTTCAAACGTGACCTTTAAAAAATCAGGAACATGTAGTTAAACCCATGTAAATCAAGTTGGCCAACATGCGATCATATCCGGTATGGAATCTTTTTATAGGAAGATAATTTCCTATCAGTGTTAAAGTAATGACTCCTTTATAAAATAAGAGAGATTTGATTTCGTGGGTTAAAAGCCCACTGTGTTGCATGATGCATGTTATAAATATCTTCTTGTATTAAAACTTCTGATCATTTTCTCATAGGGGCGCCTTCTCAGCCTCGTGGGTTTCCCCCGGGTACTCCGGTTTCCTCCCACTGCTAAAGACCCCTACGCGCAAGCGAATTATTGAAATAACATTAAAACCATATGTTAGTCCAAAAATGACCTAGTTGTGTTGAGTGGACGTTAAACCCGATTTCTCTCTCTCATTTTCTCATACGATAGAGAAAAAATAACCTTTGGAAATATCTCAGATTTGCGTTGTCCATATCATGGAAGTTGAAATGAAATGAAATGGGGTTTAATCTAGGGGGGGGGGGGTACAAATGTCTCGGGCTCCCCACAATTCTGGATCATACTAATACTGGAGTAAACTCTTTACTGACATTCATTGCTGATCGGGGTTTAATGTTTTATTTTACCTAAGATAATTTCACTAAAAAAAAGTAAATGAAAACATCATAAGAGAAATATTCTGTTTAAAATACTCAAATTGACGACGAATTGTAAACGTCAATGAAATCGCTGCCTCAATTATCTCAGGTGCACTGAAATTAATCCTAATTTTAAAAAAATCGTGGAGGAAAACAAACCAGGCACTCAAGGGGGCGAAGTACATACTAGTATAATCCGTGATCAGTACGAACAATTTGAACAAACAACAATGGGCCCCCCACAAGGTTAATCCGTCATTGGGTTTAATGATATAATTTTCCGTGTTAGAACACATGCACAACTGGTTAAAATACTCTTAAAGCCCCAATACCACTCTTGTTGTAACTGAATAATATGTTCCAATCTTTATTCTGGTCAACAATTTGTACTATTTTACAATATTTCAATTAAGAAATGATACAAATTTCATCTTAACACACCGAATTTTAAAAATTGGAAAAATTCAACTACATGCCGTAACATGGTCTGAAAAGCCTTACGTAAGCACTTTCAAATGCAACTTGGATTTAAACATATTTTCGAACCCTCTGGACAAGTAAGATAGGTTGTAATGGATAATTTACACAACAGGTAGGACACTTAAACATCTTGTTGTTAGAATAAGGCTAATTTTTCTTTTCTGGACCTGTCACGCCAGCAAGAGTGTTATTGTCCCTTTAAAACAAAATGAAAATATAATGGAATATTTTTAATACATTTTGACTCAAGCATAACCCCTCGCTCTCTCTTTCTCTCTGAATGTATTTCTCTCCTGCGAACTGTGATTCCAATATGCATCTGTAACATTTTGTTGTCTTGGAATCGGTGACAATGATCTGGGAACAAACACAGGAGCTTAACTTTAAAACATAATGGACCCACAATTATTGGTTGTATACGATATCAAAACCCGGATAAAGCGATAAAGATCGCCGTTAAAGTTTAATAGATGATCGTGAATGATGTTCCTTTAGACGAAACATAAAAGTTTTTAGAAATAAAACTGCCAGAGATGTGATGAAAGTGGTGAACGTAATCAGATTTTATATTGTATATAGGTTGCACGACTAACAAATAAATGATAATAGACTTTTTTAACATGTGGAACTTTATACAATATAAGCCGATATGTGTGTAATAACGTTATAATACTGTCAGATAACTCTGTGTTTAACGACATCGCCTCATATTTTGAATATTAATTCTCATCTCTTTGCATGACTTTAACTGTAGGTTTTCCAGACTACTTTCTATCACAAATAGAGCAACATGTATTGTATATAGATAGTAGTAGTAGTAGTTGTTTATTAACGTCTCACCAGTTATAAATACATCACATTCATAAATTAAAATATGCTAAAAACTGCCATTCATTAAGAATTATGAGAGACGAGATGAACATTACATAGACACAAATAAATAATCATAGTAAAATACAAATAACAGAAAAAACATACATACGGAGGAAATTTTAAAATTCATATCTACAATAGGCTAAAAATAATAACCCATTCATGAACATGGATATAAAGTTTGCCTCCGCCTTTTTAAAATATCACAGCAGGTTTTGGCACTAAACTTAACTACTTCGTCACTGGACAGAATAAAAGACATTTTATCAGATTTATTAAAAGACGCAAAGTTTGGACACACAGTTTGTATTAACGTGGATAAAACATTCCTAAAATCGCTATACAGCTCGCATTCTAAAAGACAATGTTCTTCATTTTCGACTTGATCGGTACAATAAAAACATAGGCGGTTCTCAACTGGGATTCCTTCATATCGCCCAGTTTCTATACGAAGCGGGGCTACTCCACATCTAAATTTAGCCAGAGCACTGCGATGGGAGGGAATAAGATTGCCCGTTACATATTTCTCGGGTCCATACACAGACTTGAACAAACGATATGACCGGAGCTTATTATGACCTTGGCCGACTTTAGCTCTAACATGGGTAACATCCTTAAACCATTTCTCTAGATACAAATGAGAGTTTCTTTCGAAAACATCACAAACCAGTTTTCGGGTATTTACATGACTAGTCAAATCTATATTGATATCCAGTTTCTTTAGGTGATTATTAACTCTAAAATTCCAGTTTTTGGTTCTTTTTGCCTTTAAGTTACTCCAGTTAAAAATAATCTTAGTTAGACGACTATCTGTCAAATTGCATAATCTACCATAGTGTCTGATCACACTGTCCCATTGTCGAACATGTATAGGCACCCACCCCATGTCCCCGTTAACAGCAGCATTTGGGGTGTATCTGCCTACTCCAAGGAAATATCTGCACGCTCTATTCTGTACAGCCGTTACACAACTATATTCCCGGTCACCCCAGATTGCTGCACCATAACTAATAATAGGATAAATTAAATTATTATACAGTTTAGTAAACGTACTATAAGGCAGCCCACCCATACACTTTGATTTGGCAATCAGCAAACCTAGGGCTCGGGCTGCAGACTTGGCTACATGTTTGGCCATACAAGCATAATCTAGATTCTCGGTTAGAAACAACCCTAAATATACATAATTACTTTGTGTGGAAATGCTAGTTGTGCCACAGGTAAACTTAAATAAAGTCTGTGGAATTGATGTTGTACGAAAGTGTACAATGCACGATTTGTTTATATTAATAACCATCTTATTTTTTGTTGACCAAGCATATAAAGTATCTAATAATAACTGTAGGTCATTTTCGCTTTCCGCTAACAGAACTAGGTCATCTGCATATAATAAAACACATAATTTTTCGCCATTTAAATCTATCCCAACTCCTAATATATTTAAAGTTTCTACAATATCATTTATATAGAGATTAAACAACAAGGGAGATAACAAACAGCCCTGTTTCAGACCACACTTAATATCAAACCACTCTGTAGTAAGACCATTTAGTCGAACACATGACTTAACATTCTTATATAAAGACTCAATTGATAGATAAAAACGCCCACATACCCCAAATGTTTTAAGTTTGGCTAGTAAAATATCCCTATCTACTCTATCATAAGCCTGTTTAAAATCAATGAAGGCAGAAAAGGTTGACTGGCGTTGTTTTTTCCTAGTTTCAATAATCGAGGTCAGAGCTGAGACATGATCTATCGTGGAGCGTTTTCTCCTAAAACCGTTTTGATTATCTGCTAAGATATTGGTATCATTTGAAAACTTCGAAAGACGCTCATTTAGTACTGAACAGTAAAGCTTATAAGTAGCAGGGGCTAGAGTAATTCCCCTATATCCCATGGGGTCTCGTGGGTCCTTTGTCGAAGATTTAGGAATTGGGCTTATGATTCCACGCCTCCACATATCAGGGACTAAACCCGCACTAAAACAGGCGTTAAATAATTTAAGAAGTATATTTGCCACAACACAGTTTTTTAGTACTACCACTGGTATGTCATCACATCCAGGGGCCTTCCCCGATTTTGCACGCCTGAGCGCATCCTCCACTTCACATAAAGTTATGTCGTCGTTCAGTTTTATCGCATCAATAGACCGATTATTTGACGCGGTATCTATTCGTATTTCAAATGGTGCTTGATCCGATTTGTTTGTATTGTCCGAAGGATTATGAAGGTTTTCAAAATCAGTTTTCCACTTCCCAAAAACATCAGCTGCATTATGACTAACAGTTCCATCCGGCATAAGAACTTCCATCGGTATACCTTTTCTGTCGCGTCCTACACCTATTTTCCCTATTTCTCTCCAGAACTCTGAGGGATTATTAGAAATAAGTTGGTCAATTTCGCACTGTTTTTTAAACAAATATTCACGCTTACACTTTTGCACATATCTATCAAACTTTTTACGTTTATACACGAATGTAGAGTGCAACACCGAACGTCCATGCCCCTTTGATTTAAGCCATATTTTCTCTGCTAAACACATATCATTCCACATCTCACTCAGGCTCTCATTCCACCACGACTTTTTGGACCGCCGTTTTTTATTACTCACTCCACTATGAAGCTGTATTACTCTCGGGGATAACTTCGAATCCATTTCTTCTTTTAAGGCAGACACAAACTTAGAATACACACTATCCACTTTGTTTTGGGAAAGGGACGATAACTCAAGTTTTTCAATAGCATGCAATACATTTTGGAGCACACAATTGTCTTGCGCAAAATCACTGTCAATGTTTTCTAATTTATATTTCACGGGCCTACTAACTCCCTCGGGTAGAATTGTAAAGGTTTTTACATAGTCTAGTTCGAACAGCCAAGTCAAAACCGAATGATCTGGAATTTTTGATCCCGAACCGATTTTGTCAACACATTGTGACTCTGTCATTAACTCTGTGACATTCAATACCGTAAAGCAAGTGAATCTATTAATATCTTCGTACGGGACTAGAGCGTAGTCCACCACTGACCGACCAATGCTAGATATAAATGTGAAATCGTTTTTATTGCAATTCCGTCCGTTCAATATACAGCAATTCACATTTATTAAAAAATCAGTTAAGAGATCACCATATTTGTTCACCTTGAAATCAATGATATCTCGCTCAGGTAAAATGTCAACACCGCTTATAAAATCGTCATGGTCGCCACATCTCGCGTTAAAGTCTCCGCAAATGTAAAACTTTCCCACTTTCTGGTAGGTGTAGATTTGGGACGTCAAGGTATCAAAAAAGTCGTTAACATCCACCTGCCTGGATGAGTTTTCTGGGGGAAGGTAACAAACACATACCATAAAACTATACCCAGTACCTTTATCAGATAGACGTACCCATAGAATACCTTCAAAGTCACTATTTTCAACCGTAATCTTGAAATTGTCCACTATTTGGTTTTTAATTAGGAATCCAATCCCGCCAGAACCTACTTTGGCCCGCCTATGTAACGATTTTCTGTTCTGCCCGTACCATTGATATCCGGGTATGTTTATCGTATTTTTACCAATTAGGTGTGTTTCGCTCACCCCTAAAATGTCAACATCAATGTGATTCACGCACATTGTCCGCAAAACATAATTATCTGATAAAATGTCTGTATTCCACCCTCTAACATTCCAAAACCCGCATGATACCTAGTGTACATTACGGTTACTTCCTCTTTGTGGTCTGTATCCAGTGTTATTAGGGGTAAAATATCTATTATTCCTCCCGTAGGCGTTTTCCACACACCTACTGTTATCAAAGTCATTTACAAAATTTGGTTCCTGTATTCTTACCCGCGCATTTCTTTCACGAGTTTCCCTATTCCCGCGATAAACAAGTCGACCTCGATTCACAGTTAATGAATCACCTTTACCGATAGCCTTAATAATAGTCATCATGTTCGACTCATTTAGCCTCTGCTCATAAGGGACATCGTGTTGAATATAAACCTTAGAGTATTGCTCCACGTGAAATAATTTGCTTTTAGCCTCCATTATAGCGACTTTTTGTTCAATAGTCTCAAGGCTAGCTACTATTGGACCTGGGTTTTTACCGCGAGTTTGCTTACGGATGACTTTTGTCAAATTAAAATCCCGGATTCTCAACCCTTCTTCTAGCAATCTCCTTACTTTATCCATAGTTACCCTGTTGTCGAGTTTCTCTCGCTCACTTTCCTCTAAACACCTAATCACTATGTTTAGACTCTTGTCTACTGGAGTACTACTCATAGAGCTACCCGCCTGACTGATTTGCACTTTGATCGAGTCAATTTGACCTTCGATATCACCCCTAAAAACATCTATCTCTCTTCTTACACAGTTACTTACTTTCTCGTCTATTGATCTGGCTATTCTTTCAGAAATCTTCTCTTCAATATGTAATTCTAAATCGTCAATTTTATTGGTTAATGTCTGACACATAGACTGCATATTGCGAGACAGAACTTCAACAACATCTGTTAACCTTCCTATATCGTCTGAACGTTTTACACCTGTCGCGGAACTAGGCCATGTATGAACCCCACGATTTTCAATCTCGAATTCTTGTTCATCTTGATCATATCGATGTTTTTTCGTGTCCACTTCTATCGTATTTATATAAGGGCTCACCTCTTTCCTTTTGACACTAACATTCAATGGTGTAGATGGTGTGTTGTGGACATCAACTGCGACTGAATGTAGCCCATTTGAACTTGGCGCCATAACTTCATTCACAAATAATTCTGAGTCTGTCACTTCATTTTCAAATCTACCGTCTGAATTCTGTCGATTCGCCATTTGAAATAGTTTACGGCTACTAAACTATCCGCGCCTGTGGCTTATTCTTTAAAAAAAAGGACTAAATACACTTAAAACATCTATTAAAAACTAAAAATATTATCACATTCAGGAGAGCGCTTTCCTCTTGCGTCCATTAATCACGCATGCGCTGTATACCCTAGATTGTACGACGAACAATAAACGACAACAGAGAACGGTTTTAACGATTTAGCCACGTGTTTTCCCCATTGATTTTAATGTTAACTCTCTCCTCTTTGCGATAACGTCTTCCCCTATATCATGTATGAGACTGACCATAAAAAATCTTAAAATATACAAACTGGAAACATATAATTCTTAGGCCAGTTTTTCATGTACTCGGTTCCGCGCTCACGAATATTCAGCAAATGGGGAAGAAAATATAAATATATATAGAGAGAAAAAATGGGGTTTAACGTCCACTCAACACAAGTATGTCATTTCGGGACTAACATATGCTTTAATTTCAATTCAATAATTCGCTTGCGCGTAGGGGTCTTTTAGCAGTGGGAGGAAACCGGAGTGCCAGGAGGAAACCCATCAGGTTGAGAAGGCGCCCCTATCTCCATGCCACATACGCTCACACCAGGCTCGAAACCACAGCCACAAACAAGAGGTGGCCGGCCAGCGCACTCTAGACCACTAGGCCATTCCAAGCCCCCAGAAAATATATAATTTCAACCCGTTTATTATTCTCCGGTGAAAAAAGTCGACAACAATCGTTATGCAACAGCGAATACATAGAATGTACTACTATATTTACATTGGAAAAGGGGGGTTTGTGTGGCCGAATGGTTTGTACATGCGCGCTGTATCAGATTGAATTAATCTGGTTGCAATTTTCAAAAAATAATCCTATTCATTGTATATTTTCAAACTGTTAGAGCGAGAATTGTCACTGCGTTATCTAAAACTGACATAATGCATCTTTAACCGATATATCAAGTATTAACGTCTATAATCATCATTTACAATTTTCGGAAAATATCAAATTTTCAGGTCTTGATTCGTCCTAAAGTTGACTATTTAGCATTAAATTAGGAAAACAAAATCAAAATACCAAAGGTAGATATATAACCTGACTTGGATTAGTGTAACACTAGTAGTGTAAAACAGAAGATCGGTCTAGTAAATATAGGATTTATTTACAACAGGTATCTAAAACACCTTCGGTTACATACATTCAACATGAATACAACAGCAATACGTAATACTGGAACTATTACTACTACGGGAACTAGTCTTCTACAGGAACACATCTACATAATACAACATTTACTATTCTGCCCCTCTGCCAAGGCTACACTCGTCCAAGCCTTTTTTCTCCTCGCTTACTGTTAGTGAACTACTACTATATATCAACGGGATACAGATAACTTATCTGAGATAAGGCACGTAGTCATATCTGCAATTGTTTCTTTTATCTCGTCACGGCATGTGCATAAACATTTGAAGTCGTGTGGATCTTGTACACAGATCATGTATAGAGTAATGGACATATTGAATTAATTAGATTTAATAAGATCGTGCCATGACAACAGTTTATATAGAGGTGAAAGTCAAAATCATCTATTGTCAAAACTAGCGGATTTCATCTAGTTCTATGCACCTAAATCATATCTCTTTGTTTCATAAATCGTATAACAAAAAAGAGGTTCATGAAATTGAGAACATATGAATTTAATAAAAGCATTCTACGCAGTTACAAGGAATATGGCGTTTTTTGTCAATTACTTAAATCAGTTGAATCTTGTGTCATACGAAACTGGGGCTTTACTGCACAATGTACGCCTGCGGAGGACTTCCGGCACAATTAGATATATATTGCTCAGTATATATTGCAACAATTACAGAACTAATATAATGGTGTCAGAATCAACTTTAGACATAAAGATCTATCTGTCGATATAAATGGAACAAAAACTTCTAGAAATTCACGAAACCGATTAAATCGAAACTGGTACCTAAACGGCGCATGACTCTATTTTCTGGAACTTAAAAATACACGAAATGGGTCTTAAGCACGCATTACCCAATTTGAAAAAAAACAAATTGTAAAATTTTTATAATCAATTATGCCTGCTTTGTTCATTGTCTGGTACTACATGTATATGTTTTCTTTGATCATTACAAATGCCGCCCGAGACCATAGCCTACACGACTCGTGTTTGGATTTTAAAATATTGATTATGTCTTTAAGATTGGATATTGGGTCCCTATCTTTTCACGACAAGGTAAGAACACCAACATCGATATTGATTGAAATTGACCAATATTGAATTCTAATTCGTTTTTTTTTAATTTTGAATATTATGGTAAATATTGAGTTAGAGATTTTAGTCTGGTGAGAATATCCAGAGAATTGTATAAACAAAATATTTTTTTTACAATTTCATTTTATATCTTAAGACTAAAGCTTACTCAATACGTCTTCAATTGTATTGCTGAAACGTTATAAACACGTTAGTTATCACACCATATCTTTTTGATTCCAGTTTCATCAGACTCGACATTAAATGCAACCGTCGTTTAGCAAGTGTCGTGTATGAAGCAGGGTACGCTTTATCTTCTATGAATAGCTTGTAATTACCGAAATCTGCCCGTAGTAGCAGAACCGTGGGACGTTGAACCACATTTCATTTCATTTTTATTAAAATCTACCGGCGTAAATATCAATCTAAATCATGTCCATACTATGATTGGGTGTCATCAAAACAATTACAACTGTCTGTTTATTCATTAGTGTTTAAGTCGAGTACGGTTTATCTCGATATATAGATACTGTCACTTTCTCTTTAACCCTTTCACCTCCCATTGATCAGATCTTAGTTGGTCTTCCTAACCTTCGATCTCATATGGTCATCCTTGTCTTATAAACTTGATTTGGTCTGACATGAAAACAATCTGACCGATTCTTCCTACCGTTAATAACATAATCCAATCACGAAACTAGGTTAGTATAACGGATATTTCACGGTTGAATGATTTAAAATAACCGCAAGTACTCGGGGTTGTATTTTGTAACAATGGGCGGTCTTAGACGCTTGAGCTACGGCTACTTTTGTAATGATGGTAGGAAAGGAAAACGATACCGCCACAGTAGCTTAGAAATAAATGTAACACGTAAATCAGATCAGATCAGCTAAATACGTCACGACCGGTCACGTCATTTTGTCTTTCTTGTCAATTGGTGTTTTCTTTTTCACTTTGAGTGAAGCATGCGTCATTGCAGGCCCGAGACTGTACATTGCATTAAACGCTTGCGGCTGACCGCCGAATCCATTCACTTGATTTGATATGTGTTGTTTATTGCTTGCAATATTTGTGTAATATATGTCTTTTTAGCAGGTTTGTCTTCTCAGCTCTGTTGCATGTAGTGTGGTCTTCCTGTACATGCTATTAAGATAAAGAAAGCGAAAGTTGCCTATGGAATATTATTAAAGATAACAATTGAGAAATGTTCCAAGAATAGCAATGTCTTTTCTCTCTATACGTTGTCACAGTTCCTTCATCCAGTAAAGATGTCAAATAAAAGCATGTTTTTTAAAATACTGGTTGAAAAGCATCAATTCAGGGAGGTGTTTGTCCTCAACTGTGAGGTTTTATGGTTATATTTGCTCCATGTTTTGTGGCTCTAACCGTGAAAGTTAATTATTCAATTTCCGCAGAACCTGACTATACTTGTATTTTATTACATTATGTCACTTTTCCTGTCGCTGGGTGTCGGAAGTGAAATAAAATAGACAGATAGAAGACATGTTTAATGAAGTCGTCGTTTCGTACACTGTAAATATCAAACAGCTCGACCTTTAAATAGAATGAACTAAACTTGCTATTGCTAGTTCTTTTAATAGAAGCATATTTATCAAAGACGCCGTTTCGTAACTTTTAAAAATTAAACATTTTTATTGAGACCGCGGTTTCGTATACTGTAAATATCAAACAATTGAAGGCTGACTCGCTCGACATTTTAATAGAATGAACTAAAGTGGCTATTGATTATTCTTTTGATTCTTGTAGTAAAGTGCAGCATAAAAGACACATTTATAAAGAATATTTATTATAGTCGCCGCTTCGTTCATTTTAAAAATTCAACATGTTTGTGTTTATTGACCCCATAGTTTCGTACACAGTATTCAGCAGTTGAAGACATCATCGCTCGACATTAAAATGGTTTGTTCTTTTGATTCTTTTGTCGAAGTCAAATATATAAAGGAGGCATATGTATTTAAGTCGCCGATCAAAAATTAAACATTGAAGTCGTTACCTTGTGATGTTCACCACAATGAGTGTTATTCTTGTCAGTCCGTGATTCATTTTTACACGGTCCCCCCTTGTAAATGATGCAGCGTGACAGGGGCAGTGCCTAATCCGTGTCCCGTGTAGACGTTGGCGTGCACGTAAAAGAACCCGTCATAGTCGGAATCCTGTTACTGTCCGGACAAACCCCATTACTCGTATCCAATAGAGAGACCATTTACTCTGGAAGGATCGAGATTATTAGCCGTGTCACATTATTAATAAGTGTCCGAGATCGATAATTGTGACGCGTGAAATAAAAACATAATTGCAATCTCTAGTTGTGGTACGCATTCGCTTTAAAACACACTTCCGACAGTGCAGATAACATGCCCGCTGTAACATATAATGTTGCGTGATTATTATACAGCGGCATGCTACGTGATAATAACATAATGAGTTGACTAAGCTTCACATAAAATTATATGTCAATTTAAAATATAGTTGTGACGTCATCATTTGAGGTTGGCTTATCAATATTTCAAATAGTGGTACGGGCAATATGTCAAGCGTACATTATTTATACTAGTTAACATTTTGGATCCATGCAAAGCACATGTGAGTGTCTGTATTTTAAGTTGTTTAATGGTCTCGAGGTTAAGACATTGCGTAATATATTGAAACAACAACTCGTGACTAATGTCACTCGTGTTGTTTCAATATATTACCTAATGTTGTGATCGTTGCGATGACGTCAGTCCCAAGGAGATAAATGTTCCCAGTTAACTGAATCAACCCGTGTTGACATGCAGATGATTTTCGCACTATTGGCCCCTATGCGCTTCCATAGTACGAATGACTTAATATATCGAAGTTTATTTGGTTTACTAATAATCATACAGGCAAGGACAAGGAAAGTATTACCATGGATGCAACGGAAGAGACAGAGATTATTTGTTTAGTTAAAATGTGTAGAAATTAACGATTATGAAGCCACAATGTCATGAAAATGTACATACTTTAAATCTAGACACTCTAAATCTATGCACTTTAAATCAGGCATCTGCAATTAATTGCATTTTTATCGAATAAATGTCAGTTTTACTGCACGAAATGAAAGATTTTAAATGATGTCGACGCCATTTTGTTGATACGCTGACAGCTAAGCACGTTAATCGTTATACAAAGGTTTAAGTTCTAGATGAGGTATGATTAATGCTGACCGTCCTGACGTTTTCCATGTTGCCCTCTCTCTCCCGAAGAAATAACTTTTAAAATTACCAAGATTTAATGAATCTTTGTCATATTTTTTAGACAATATTTAAATCCCTGTAAAAATGACGGAAAAGGATATTATTGGAGTGAAAATGACATTTGTTTCATTGTCTCCTAGCTTAAGAAAAGACAAAAACGTAACAAAAACAACTCGGACCATTATACATAAATCTCTAAAAAAAAAAAATATGTCCAAATCCACAAAATTTATACAAATTCTTTCAAAGGTATTTTGTAATTGATAGGGTTAGAGAGAGAAGTGGGGTTTAACGTGCAATCGACACAAACTATGTCATTTCGGGACCAACATATTGATTAATTTCATTTCAATAATTCGCTTGCGCGTAGGGGTCTTTAGCAGTGGGAGGACACCGGAGGACCTAGAGAAAACACAAAAGGTTGGACAGGCGACCCTTCTCCTTTCTTCTCCTTTCCACGTACAAGCGGGGATTCGAAACCACGACAGTTGACTCAATGACAGGCTATATCCAAACCCCCTATTTTGTAATTGAAAATACGCGGAGGTATCCTTACATATGTATCTAAGACACCTTATAACAACAATGTGAATAGTTGGGTGTACAGCAAATTGAAATGTTATTATCTTTGTGAAACATACATTATGCAAGAGCTATATTTGCCAATTGCACCTCTTTCTTTAGGCCCGAAATGTTATGTAAATTATTAATTAGACATTAACTGACAAATCCAGACCATAATCAACTCTCAGTTTCTATCGATATGTACTGAATGGTTCAAGGCTCTGTTTCTTGAAATCTTAAAATCCAAATTTTAGTAGATACTTCAATTTTGATTGGCTAAGCACTAAAATCAATCTAATATTATTCAATCAAATTACTAAAATTTGGATTTTATCTTAGTAAAAATTTCGTAAACAGGCCCCTGATATGCTGTTCCAGCGTATTTCCTTCATGTTGTTGACAATATCCCGTGTACTATAGCGGGATGTACTAATTACAAATTATTGTTAATTATACAGCAAGACTCATTATACTGTGCAATATTAATAATATTCAATACATATTATAGTATAGCTTGTAAACTAATCTACTCAATATAATTACACATAGTGTTGATAGCTCATTAGTTTCGGTTAATCTAACACCTTGAGTAGGATTCTCAATGTTTCCAATGCAAATTGGGTTGCGCTACAGCTACAATGTCTAAGGGTCGAAGCCAGGGGTTGTCCCGTAAACCCATCCCTGACTTTAGAATATAAAGTGTCTAATTTAACACCGTTAGTATGATTCTCAATGTTCCCAATGCAAATTTGATTCCGTTTATACTTCCAAGTGTCCGATAATATACAGCAAAGGTGTTATGGGGTACAAATACGAGTGTTGTTCTAGAAAAACCTCCAGCGACTTTAGCATCCTGGTTTCCACGGGCCATGGGTGTCCAATGCTTCGAGTGATACAAAAACGGAGGTTTCTTGTACATATTGCAGTGAATGCAAAAGATTGCTTAACAATTGAGATCTAGAGACGCATTGTACATGTACTCATTGAAATGAACATTACGATATGCCAGTCGCAATATCACCGTGTCGTTAGTACGCATTCCGTTCCATCTATTGGCAATTGGGATTGGAAAAGGGCTATTTGGAAACGCAAGGGTCATAACCACTCTCTTCAATTAGCTTTGGCCATAGAAATAATAATGACTATTATAGTGTTTGCGAGATGTTAAACCCCATACCATTGTTCGGCAATTCGGAATAGGAAGAGACTATACGGAAACCCCATTATTTTAAGACAATTTTCTTCAATTTGCTTTAATCAGAATTGATGAGGCATTAAACACCGTTCCCTTCTTTAGAAAAATTTCAAAGGTCTTTAAGAGATTGTGCTTGGTTTAAATTGAGTTAATCTATAATTAGACATGAAAGGGGGACGACTTCTTTTGGAAAGTGTTTTCGATATTGTAAATGCTTTGATGGATAGTCTGTACTTCGTCATAATTTTAATCAGTACTAAAGAAAGAAATACAAGCATAAGCCACAAAATCAATAGTAAGGTTTTATTTCCCCATAACGCATGAACAGATTAAAGGATATCTGAAAATACAACTGAGATTATTAGTTAAATTTGAAATGAAATGGGGTTTAACGTCCTACTGTTCTGCTCCTAACTTGGGCTAATGAAGGAAATTTTGCCTCTTATATTGAATTTCAACTGCCAAGTTGTTCTTCCCATCCGAACGACTAGACAGCTGTTGTTGTCAGGCCTTTATCCTGCATCACTGACAAGGGGAAACCACGCCAGTTAAATATAAATGTTGGATATTTATAAATATAAAATTATTAGTTAGATATAAGATGTTCTGGATATATATTTATAGATACTACTAAGATTATTAGTATTAGTTAAACATAGAATTTATAATTTGTCATAGTGCAGCTAATAACCGACGAGGATTCTCTTGAAAACATTGCCCGACATGGGAATATAATGTTTATAGATATGAATATTATGTATATTCAAAATTTAACTGTGAAAAAGTTATGGATAAGAGAAATGTTGATAAAGACAAACACAGAACTCTTTGGCCGACGGGCTTGAACTATGGCTCTGACCGACGTAGAGAAACTATAGCTACACCGACCGACAGGGATGGACTTTAGCTACACCGACATATGGGAAAAACTATAGTTACAGTTACCGACAGAATTATGACTACACTGACTGACATAGAGTAACTATAGCTACACTGGCCGTCGGAGGGTAACTACAGCTACACTTGCCGATGGGAAGAAGTATAGCTACACTGGCTGACAGAGATGAACTTTAGCTACACCGACCGATGGGAAGAACTATAGTTACACTGGTCGACGGGGATGAACTTTAGCTACACCGACCGAAGGGGAGAACTATAGTTACACTGGTCGACGGGGATGAACTTTAGCTACACCGACCGATGGGAAGAACTATAGTTACACTGGTCGACGGGGATGAACTTTAGCTACACCGACCGAAGGGGAGAACTATAGCTACACTGGCTGACAGGGATGAACTTTAGCAACACCGACATATGGGAAGAACTATAGCTACGTTGGCCGACGGGGGTGAACTTTAGCTACACCGACCGATTGGAAGAACTATAGTTACACTGGTCGACGGGGATGAACTTTAACTACACCGACCGAAGGGGAGAACTATAGTTACACTGGTCGACGGGGATGAACTTTAGCTACACCGACCGAAGGGGAGAACTATAGCTACACTGGCTGACAGGGATTAACTTTAGCAACACCGACATATGGGAAGAACTATAGCTACGTTGGCCGACGGGGGTGAACTTTAGCTACACCGACCGATTGGAAGAACTATAGCTACACTGACAGTCGGAGAGGAACTATATAGCTACAATGAGCGATGGGGAATACCTATAGCTACACTGAGCGATGGGGAATAACTATCGCTACACCGACCGATGGGAATAACTATAGCCACACCGACCGATGGGAAGAACAATAGCTACACTGACTGACCGACGGGGAATAACTATAGCTGCAATGACCGACCGACGGGAAAAACAGTAGCTGCACTGGCCGATAGGGAAGAAGTATGGCTTTGAAATACTTTGGGTGCGATGCACTGACAAAAAGATCCGCTCTTATCGAATCTTGTAGATTTAAGGTTTTATATTCAAAATAGTGTGGTTTGATATTGATTTTAAGAGCTTTTACTTTGGGAGAGAGAGGGAGAGAGATAGAGCGAGAGAGATAGAGAGAAATGGGGTTTAACGGCCACTCAACACAACTAGGTCATTTCGGGACTAACATATGGTTTATTTTATGTCAATAATTCGCTTGCGTGTAGGGGTCTTTAGCAGTGGGAGGAAACCGGAGTACCCGGAGGAAACCCACGAGGTTGAGAAGGCGCCCATATCTCCATGCCGCATACGCTAATACCAGTGCTCGAAACCACAGCCGCAAGCTAGAGGTGGCCGGCCAGCTAGAAGTCGAAGCGCGGCACTCTAGACCACTCGGCCATCCCAACCCCCCAATGTTTCGTCCTATAAAGATTTAGTATTCTTGACCTAAAATCATCTCATGCCTCTTCTTTCTTCAGTGTGACAAATGTTGTGCAATAATTCGAGGACCAAAGGTCATTCTTCATCGGTAAATCTGTGTTGATGGATTATACAAATTGTTAATAACAAGTAACTAAAACAGAGAAAAGATGGCGGTGTTAAGAACAAAAGACATCAATCAAGTTTAATTAAATTTTTTCAAGTAAACGTGATCCTTTGTTATACTAGAGTGTTTTGATAAATGACTTTTATGACACAAATTCGTCTATTGTTGAAAAAGATGCGCGTGAAATCCCAATGTCTATCTTTTCACGGCTTGAACGTGATAAGGAGAAGGGTCGACCGACCAACCTCGTGGGTTTCCACCGGTTTACTCCTATACGCGCAAACACATTTTTTTTAAATCACATGTTATTCCCGGAATGGCCTAGTTCATGTCAAGTGAACTCTCCCCCCTCCCTCTCTCTCTCTCTCTCTCTCTCTTTATCTCTCTCTCTCCGTGAAGTGGGCAGTTAAGCTGCACTTTATATTAACCATTATATTACGAGGAACCATCGAGTTCTGATTCTATATATAAAAAGATGTATTTAAGGTCGAGATTACGAAGATCACTATAAAAAGCAACAGCAAACAATTGGAATTTCTCGGCATGTATTTTTTCTTATATTGATCAACATCGCGGCTCATGTAATGGATGTTACAAAAAATTTAAGGAATCTTTTTTTTATGCAGAGATCGCGAAGGCTTTTTCGTGCTTTATGTCAAAATCAATTTTGCAAATGCAGAGAATATTGCAGAGTGGGAACCGACCTTTGAAAAGTGGATTTTGTTTTAAATTATATAAAAAGGACATCTTGTAACTGTCATTATAAAGAGTCAATATGCAGCTGAAATTGACGTGTAGAAAGTTATCGAGAATGGTGTAATGTTTTCTATTTTCTCAATGCATGTCTTGAATTCGTAATTTCCTTTTTAGATCCTGGAGAATCAACTTTAAATAGGGGACATCTCACTGTGCCCCCTGCTATTGTTCTCATGGGGGGATTAATCAAGCAAGGGGATTATCGAATACAATGGTGTTAAAAGTATAGTCCGTTTTTTTAAAACTACTAGGTTTAAACTAATTAACAACTTTATTCACAATAAATTACATACAATTAACAACAAATATATGTATCAAACATAAATCATAACCCTACTAAATGTGATATGGTATCAGTATATTCAATTTGCACCTTTTACCCCATTAAACAGTTCGATTTTTAGCTCATTAATAGATTCTTCTATTTTCGCCTTCTAGGGGGCAATCGTCCCCCGTTTTCCAATTGAACTATTGTATTTTCAGTAAAAGTCTGCTTTTTCGACACATTATTTATGAATTTAAATGTATTTGGGAGGCTTGTTCCGGTATTTTTCATTTTACTGTGCTATCCCTTAACGTGATTAGTTGTTCAAACTTCCATCAGTTTCTACCCATTGTTCAGTAACATAATCTGCAAATTTTAAAATATTGTCAGCTTCTTTTAAGGCATTCAACCAAATGTTGTCTATATCAAATAATTTCAAAAATGGGAGGGCGGAAGCCCGACGCACAAGTAAATTTACAGCTTGACTTTTGGCGAAAGATCTCTATAGTCCAAAATTATCTGTGTTTCGCAAAATTGCTAGGCGAAAATAAAACCGACAACCTTTCAGCTCACACTGGAATTTCTCAGTAGCTGCGTTTTGTGCTGCTATTTCAAAATCCGTAAAGATGGTCACATCCACACACAGGTGTTAAATAAATATTTCTATCTGCTTCTTTTTGCTTAAAAACTTGAAAAAAAGATCTGTATGTGGCCTGCTTCTTGTCTGGTAACACACAAACCAAAGGAAATATTTTTTTGTCGATAAAGGCATGCATTTTGTACTTAATTCTTAACTAGTTGAACAGTACTAATAAGGATACAGTCTATAATCCTTTGTTCACTTAAATTTTCACACCACTAGCCTATAACACCAGTTGATTGGGGGGCACAGTGAGATTAAACCTTTAAATATTCACACTGGTTTCCAATTATGTACAATCATCAAAGACCATTTAGTTAATTGGAGGTTTGATGTACCTTATTTTCTGGACTTAATCATATTAATTTATTCCCCGCTGTTCTATTCATTAAATCTGTTTACAGAAAGAGGGGGGGGGGTCTGTAATTATTAGAGCCTTCATATTGTTTAAAAGTATGCAATTAGCAACGAATCCGACTTTGGATTTAACGTCCACGCTCCACTCGACAGCACGTCTAAAAATAACACCAAAAACTTTCCAAATTGAGATTTGGCCGAGAAAGTCATCCATATTTGTTTTAGCTTGGTTCACCCTCGTCAGTAATGCAGGACCAAGGAACTGACAAGTACAGCTGTCTAGTCGTTCGGTTGGCACAAAAAACCAATGGTCACGTATATACATTGACGTGTACGTAAAAGATCCCTTCACAGTTGGAATTCGATATAAGAGTAGGCCGTAGTGCCTCTCTCTGTCCGGACAAAATTTCCTCCACAGCACACTGTATGGCATATGCCCGTCTTCAATTAGCTCAGGTTAAGTGCATAAGAGAAGGACGTTGAACTCAATATAATTTGCCGTGGAAATGCATCTTGAACCAATGTAAATGGTTTTAAGACTGGCTTATCTGATCTCTGTATGTGTGTACAGCGTGATTAAATATGGGCTTTTGCCTGGTGGTACTTATATATAAATTACAATAAAACTAATCATAGATAATTCTTCTAGGTTCACCAGAATTCTCTTTTAATGATTCAGTAGATGTCTTATTTAAATCCATTGTGTTATCTTAAAATCATCAATGAATCAGTTTGTTTCAGGTCAGCTACTTATTACTAGTACAATTCTTAAAGATGCATTTTGCAAAAAGCTAAATCTACTACATAGACATTTATGCACATTACAAGCCCGACAGGATGGCTGAGATTAAAACGGATTACAACGTTTAAAAGATTTACACGATTACCGATAAAATGTATAACCTCGATTGTCAGGTACCTTTACTACGATAATAAACAAACTACGCTTATCTTACACAAGAATTATTGTTACTCCCAAAATGCCCCCCCCCGTTGCTCCCACTGCTAAAGACCCCTACGACTAAGCCAATTATTGAAATACAATTGAATCGGTCTGTATCGACTAGACGTTAACACACCCCTCTCTCTCCCTCTCCCTCTCTCTCTCTCTCTCTCTCTCTCTCTCTCGTGGTCTCGGTCACCCAGAACCCCCTAGTTTTCAATATTCGTAGTTTCGTAGAATATTTGTCTGGATTATACTGACTATCTCTCTCGCACCCTCTATCTCTCTATCTCTCTATCTGGCTCTGGCCAAATATTCAAGACGTGTGCGGTGGTGGATGTTTCATGTTTTACATAATTATTCCCTGAATTGACATAAACTGTTGTAAGGCTAATATCCCTAGAGATGTAATTATCTGGATAAGTATTAACTACTTGAAATACCTAGCCTCAGAGATTATTACTTGTTCCCGAGGGAGGGTAATATAATAGTCGTGACATATACTTGCTTCTCGAACTCTACTAAAGAAACCCCATTTTGTTTCCTTCAATTTTGTTTAATATTAATCCATGTACTTATTCCTGATGTGAGTAATAATAATATACTGGTCTTGATAAAACGGCTTCTTAAACTCTTCAGAAACCGTATTTTCTTAGTCTTCAATTTGTTTTCATTTTTCATATTATTACTTTTTTCTGGGGCATGTAATATGCTGGCCTTAATAACATTGATATATACATGTACTGATTTCTTCAACTACAGAAACTACATTTATTTCAATTTTGTTTAATATATTTTATGTACTTATTCCTGAGGCGGGTAAGGGGGTTGGGATGGCCTAGTGGTCTAGAGTGTCGCGCTTCGACCTTAAGCTGGCCGGCTACCTCTGGCTTGCGGCAGTGGTTTCGAGCTCTGGTGTGAGCGTATGTGACATGTAGATAGGGGTGCCTTCTCAACCTCGTGTGTTTCCTCCGGGCACTCCGGTTTCCTCACAGCTAAAGACCCCTACGCGCAAGCGAATTATTGAAATAAAAATAAACCATATGTTAGTCCCGAAGTGACCTAGTTATGTTGAGTGGACGTTAAACCACATTTCTCTCTCTCTCTCTGCGGCGGGTAATATTCTGGGGTCTGTTTCAGATAAAGATAAAATCCAGCTTTAAGTAATTTGATTGGCTAATATCAGATTGATTTTAGTGCTTAGCCAATCAAAATTGAGGTATCTACTAAAATTTGGATTTTATCTGTAGTTAAGATTTTGAGAAACAGGGCCCTGGTTTTGATATACTGGCTTCTTAAACAAACTATACAAATCGCATTTTCTAGACCTTCAATTTTCTCCCCTTTTTCATAATATAATTAATATTTATTCCTGGTTCGGTTAATACGAGGGTCTTCATATACAGGCTTTTTCTTGGCTTTCAATTTCTTTTTCTTTTGAGGTACTTTGATTTATTCATACATAACAGTTCTGTCAATTGTGGTACTTTTCTTTCTTCGCGAAGAAATTAAAGCGTGTTATTTATTGCACAGATGTAATTTGGAAAATTAAAAATATCGGATTCAGAAATCAGAGTTTCCTCGAATTGGAAATAACACATAAGAAGATGCTCGTTATTTGTGAATTAAATGTAATCTTTGAAGATATTTATCAATACACAAAAATGTCAGAGCATATTATTTATCGCAGAGACGTGATTTCGTATATTAAAAAATCGTAGATTCAGGACGTATAATATCGCCGTTAATGTAGGTAAAGGAAACGTCATGCTGCTGGTAGAACCGATAAATCATTGCTACACCCACAGAATAAAAGGACTTTCTGTGCGATAAATTGTCTCCTTGTTCAAGCACAGTCCTGGGGATATTTCAAGCTGGAGCAGAGCCTACTTTAGACCCATGCAGATCAATGGCTTTCCTAACCAAATAAAGAGCCACGATGGCTCAGTGAGTAAGATGTTGGCTCGCTAGCCTGGAGGTCCATGTGTTCGATCTCTGCGTTGGCCGAAAAAGTTCACTGGGGTTTTCCGGCGTGGTTCCTCCATGCTAGTCGTACAGAATCGTCCTGGCAAGAGACAACGTATAGTCTTTCGGATCGGTAGTAAAATCAAGGTTCCGTTTTATATTGTCGTGTACGTAAAAGATCCGCTGGCAGTTGGAATCCGATATAAGAGTAGACCTTAGAGCCGCGGTCCTGCCAAAATTTCCCCTCGATCAGGACAACGGGGCGTTAAAGCCCATCTCACTTCATTTCACGAAATACATGCATGTTAATGTTAAAGGGATTAAGACAATTGTCGAACAATTAGGTGTAACAGTACCCCTCTATGTCTAATCTAGACTAAGAACAATGCTACCATTGTACTTAATTAAACTGGGTCCAAAGAAGACGCTGGAGTTGATCTTATAAAACATATACGTTAGCCAAGATTTAAATTAATTAGATTTTTTGTTCTTGTATGGCATTTAAAATGGAGACCTTAAAAAGATTCAATTTTCTACGTATTATACTATCAATGTCGATGGTTTTTGTAAATGAATTGAAATGGGATTTAATGACCTACTGTTCCGCACCGACTAAGCTAATGAAGATGGTCTTACGCAATACGGTGTTCTGTAAAGAATTTTGACCGGACAGCAGCACCATTACGGCCTACTGTTATTTGGATTATACTGTAGAAACCCATCTGTCAACATTCACCAGTAACAATAACAAAGGGAAAGCCCCTGTGAATTCCTAGAAGCCTGGGACCTCCTAGTTTGGTTCGCCAGCATTTTATTGACTGGGCTCCTACAGATATAAAGAATGAAGTGATTGAAGTTACTATTGCTATGTTCACACCTAATGCGCTTTCAAAGCGCTTTTCGTAAAACGCCCTACGGAAGGCGCTTTCGTTACCACGGGTGGCGTCACACTACAAATTAAACCGCTTTCGATTCGCATTAAAACACGTCACACCAAATGCGCATTAACAGCTTTCCCCATGCGATAAAACGGAAGTACTGCACTGCGCAAGCGCTGTTCGATCTCAACGCTGTAATGCGCATCAGTTATATCGCTTCAGCCAATGCGCATTAGAAATGCGGTTTCGCTAAAGCGGCTTAGTTTTGGTTTAATGCGCATTGAGTGTGACGCGTTTTAGCGACTTAAGGCTTTAATGCGCATTCGATGTGCATTAAAAGGCTAGTGTGAACACAGCAAAAGTTACAACGGTTGGGGTGGGATGGCTTAGTGGTTTAAAGTGTTGCGTTTCGAGTTTTACCTGTCCCATCTGGCTTGTGCCTTCTTAACCCAGTGGGTTTACTCCAGGTATTCCGGTTTCTTTAGCATAAAATGATAAGTGTCGCGCTTTGACTTTTAGCTGACCGGTCACCTCTGACTTGCCGCTTCTTAACCTAGTGGGTTTACTCCGAGTATTCCGATTTTCTTAGCGTGTCCCGACAGCTTATCTGCGATATCTCCGTCGGTGGACGCGGACGTTAATAGATGAAGAAGAAGTCACAATGGTATTGATTAAGAAGATGATATGATGCCACCTACTGAATGCATACCGTTCTAGCGGGGGAGAAATCTAACAATTCCTCTTAATGATTGCTCTCTTAGTATTGGTCACGCGTAGATCCAGTCAAATATCTCCCAGCGATTAATGACGGTGGGTCTGTATGATTATATTATACTAGTTGGTTGTTTCACAAGAACTATAATCCACGAACGTCAATGAACATGTGTTCGCGATTTTTGTTTCACGTATTTAAGCCAGTCGTTTGTGTCTAATGTGATTTATCTGCGATATCACTTTGAGTGAAAGCGGACGTTAGGTCTCAATGGACTTTATTTAAAGGATTCTTGGACGGCCGGATATATGGAAACAACTGACAGGAAATTGTTTTTGCAAACAAATTCTTTTACTTCTTGTAAGGATCCGAAAAAAAAGATTCATTAGATTTCAGATATAACCGATTTATTTTTTTATTCTCGCCGAATTTAAAACCTTAACTCATGTAAAACCATGCGGGTCGATTAAATTGACGTGATAAAAAGATAATAGATTATTCCGAACGAGAAAAACTTTTCTATGTGTTTTATGCTAATTTAAGGAACATAAAGAGTGTAACTGAAAGATTACGGGCACTACGTTTCAAGTCACGTGTCAAGTAGGATGGACGTGAATTTTATGCTGTTAAAACTCTGTCAATTATAGGCATTCGCTCAATCTTGGATTAACTATTGTTCCCGGTAGAGAGCTCTAGACATGGTGGTGGCGATCACAGATTTTATATTTTATTTAATAAGGTAAGACTACTGTCAGTTTGCTAGAGTGTCTTTGGTGGGCTGCTCTTTAGATCATTGGGTCTGTTTCGGTCACCTATCCAGCATCGTGGGTTTTCTCCGAGCCACGCTGTTATAGCTTATTCCCGACACCCCCCTCACTCTATCTATCTCTCTCTCTCTCTCTCTCTATGTGTCGACACATAAAAAGATTTATAAAACATGTCCGAATTTAGGTGAACCCAGAATATGATTTTGATCATTTGTGTTTGAAAATTCCAATTGCATCATTTGACTTAGTAATCAATCATGGTACTACTGGAATTTGATATAAGAGTAGGTCGTAGCGCCGCTTTCGAGGCAAAATTCCCTTCATATTACATTGTATGGCATATACTCGTCTTCATTAACCAAGTCGGAGCAGAACAGTGGGACGTTAAACCCCATTTAATTTCATTTTCCAATAATACTTATATTTTCAAGCACTAAAGCATCCTGAAACCATTAACGCACAGAGGGTTGGTCCACGACCATGGTGTTACAGTATAGGTCTTTGAATCAGGTTCCTGACGGCAACACTAGTTTAACTTCATATGATACTCTTATTCTTCTTCAAACATTTCATGTACAAATCTTAAAGCCCCAATACCACTCTTGTTGTAACTGAATAATATGTCCCAATCTTTATTCTGGTCAACAAATTGTACTTTTTAACAAAATTCCAATTAATAAATGATACAAATTTCATCTTAACACACCTAATTTTAAAAAATGGAAAAAATCAACTATATGCCGTAACATGGTTTGAAAAGCTTTACGTAAACACTTTCAAATGCAACTTGGATTTAAACATATTTCGAACCCTCTAGACAAGTAAGAAAGGTTGTAATGGATAGTTTACACAACAGGTAGGACAATTAAACATCTAGTAGTTAAAATAAGGCTAATTTTTTTTCCGGTCCTGTCAAGCTATCAAGAGTGTTATTGTCCCTTTAAGACCCCTTAATTAGCTTGAGTGCCAACTCCCAACTAACTTACATGGCCCATGTCCCGTCTTAACCCAGACGCTCTCGCCCTAACTGAATAATCTCAGTCTGATTTTCTGCTTATAACCTCACTTCTAGACAAAGGATGACGGAAGAGAATATGCAGAAGCCTATATTGCATTATAACCCACACCAGGGGCAATGTCAGACCAGGCCCACGATCTGTGGGTCATAATCTGATATGGTGTTAGGTGACATGTTCCTGAATCATGCCAATTGTGTAGCTAACAATTGTCTGGTACTGTGAATGATAAAATGGAAAAGAATATAAACACACAAAAAAGATGAAATAAACATTTTATCTAAATTTAATAATGAAATCAGCCACACTAATCAAGTTCGGTGATACAAATGAGATCTCCTGTCAAAAAATACTTGAAGTATTCGTCGTACTTACTGGCTGTGGACTCTGGTCGCATTACTAAAACACAGATCCACGCCAACTTGTTGTGGAGAAATTGAGAGAAATGCAGTTTAATCCCACTATGCCCAAACTAAGTCTTATCAAGAGTAACATAAAAATTATGGTACAATTTTATTTCAATAATTCGCTTGCGCTTAAAAGTCTTTAACAGTCGAGTGAAACCAGGGAACCTGGAAAAAACTTATGAGATTAAAATCACATCACTTGACAGAAGAAATTGGAGGACCAGGAGAAAACCCACGAGGTTGTACATGCGACCCTATTCCTTGTCAAGTACAGGCGTTGGTTCGAAAATCGAAACAACGCCACCTGACTTAGTAGCATAGATTTTGATCTAGAGCATATCCTGTCGAACCTTCTATTCCGTACCTTAGCGGTTGACATTTTCTAACTGGTCCCATATCACACAAATTAGTAATGAAGCTGTCATTTATATTCAGATGGACCATTAATGTTTTTTTCAATTTGTTTTTTTATCATATTTCTGTGTTATTAGTTTTATTGTAGTGACGTATGCCAATAATAAAAGTGATGATACGTCGGCGTTGTTAAACAGAATATTAGAAGGATATGATAAACGTCTCCGACCAGGATTCGGGGGTATGTACTATCTATAACTATTGAAAGGGGCATTATGCAAATAAAATTTGTTTGGTTAGTTTAGTTGTTTGTGTGGGACGCACGTAAAAAGTCCCTTGTCGTTCTTCGGAGCAGAACAATAGAACGCCAAATCCCATTCATCTCATTTTATTTGGGAAGTACCTTTTTTTGAAAGACTGCGAACTCCAAATTCATACAATTCGAAATATACCCCGCTGTTCTGTGTTCTGTCTTTAGTTGGTCTCCGTCTTTGCATTGGTGTATTTCTATATGCGTTCTTGTGGAACTGCAAGTATAGGGGTTCGCGTGTTTTAAATAATCTAGCAAAGATTAAGCGACGAGTAGTTTAGGTGACAAGAAAAACCGAGTTTCATACGCGTGCGCGATGACAATTAGATGAAAATACTGGTGAAATTACAATAGGGATTCGATAACTTTTTTGTACTACAAAGGAAAACTTAATGAATGAATAAATGAATAATTGGGTTAACGAAGACGGGACACAGTGTAATATGAGGGACATATTTCCTGGACAGCATTTGAATTCAAACAGTCAAGTGATTTTTTACGTGCACACCAACGTGCACACGGGGCCTTGGTGTGTTGTTCCATCCTAAAGACTAGAGGCTGTTCGTTGTCAAGTATTTGTTAGGGAAAAAACACGCGCCTGGCAAACTACAGCATATAGTCATTTGAATGGGAAGAATACCCAGGGTCCAGTGTACACACATATCATCCACGTCAAAGAATTGTCCGAGCGACGTGTATCCAAAAGCGGTTTGGCGTATGCCGTCTTCATTAGCCTATTTGGAGTAGAACAGTAGGACTTTGTACCCATTTTATTTCATTTTACTTGAAAGCGCCAACAACAAACAATGAATAATATCTTAATTACCACTTCATAGAGAAGACATATTGCTCAACCACATGGAACAATTAATCAATACTAAGAGTATTTTAGGACTTTTATAGTTATCCTGGAATTAGAAACCAATATTATAATAGTTATCCTAATGTTGGTTTGTAGCAGACATATCATCACCTTCGTTCCCAGACAGGATTAAATAACATGGTTTATGGTCTAACTTTCCTTGTTTTGACCTTATCTTAATTCAAGTATCTATAACTACATACTGTTAGCTCATGGAGACCATTAAGTCGGTACCTATAAGTGCATTATAAAAGCTATATATGTATCTAACACTCGTCTGGACAATTTTCTTAATGTCATTAAGTCTGCGAAAATCTGCTAGATTCATTCGCTAGTAAAACAATTATGAGGAATTGGTTAGCCGTGTGTCATGTCACACAACCCGGGTTACGCCGTCTCAATAAGTCGCATATATATATCAAATTGAAGGCGTCTAGTCTAATATCAAATCACTTGTACATAAAATTGTCATCGAATCTTTAATTCGAACTTAGATCTTCTAACACATCTAAATAATTCACAAATAACTTACCTGTTGGAAATCTGTCAATGGATTTAATATTCTGTTGACGCAACGATAATTATATTTTTATTTATCATCATCTGATGGAGTCTTGTCTAGTCGTGTTTTTCATCATATCTATATAAATCTCGCATGCTACATTAAAGTTGGGTTTACCAGTGTATTAAGAATGAATTAACCTTAATCCTCTACAAATTAATATGAAAGCCAGTCTAGTCTCAAAGGTAAATATTTATCGAGGGATCACGTGGCTAAGTGAGTAAGACGCTGGCTCGCTAGCCTGGAGGTCGCGTGTTCGATCCCTGCACTGGCCGAGAAAGTTCATCTAGATTTCCCATCGTGGTTTCTCTTGTCAGTGATGCAGGACGGAAGGTCTGACAAGACAGCTGTCTAGTCCTTCGAATGGGACGAACAATCGAGAGCCCCGTGTACATTATTGGTGTGCACATAAAAGATCCTTTAGCAGTAGGAATTCGATATATGGGTAGGCCGTAGCAGCGCTGCCCGGAGAAAATTTCCCTCATAGCACACTGTATGGCGTATGCCCGTCTTCATTAGTCCGGTTTAGGAGCAAAACAGTAGGACGTTAAACCCCATTTCATTTCACTTCACAAATATTTATCGTGAGAAGTTTGTCGATATTCGTATATATTTTTACTTACAGGTCTTCCGACAACTGTTAAGACAGATATTATGGTAAGATCAATGGGGCCTATATCGGAAAAGAAAATGGTAGGTTTTCATCCTCATATTCAATTTTTCTAATATAAACAATAAAGGGCATTTAACCCCATATTGAATATTTCTAATATAAACAATGAAGGGTATCCAACCCCATATTGAATATCAGTGATATGTAAACAACGAAAGCCAACCACGGACATTTGTTTTTTTCAATATGCAATTTGTTGCGTATAGAAATTCCTTTCGTGATCGCCGACACGCGAACATTGATGAAAAAACATAAAATTGGTAGTTGATATACGCTTACAAATGAAATTAAAGTAGCTTAGAGACCCTAAGATCCATCTGCTTTTAATGGGCGTGAATCCCAAATGATCTTATTTACAATTGATACCCAAACTAAACATATAATTTTTGTTAGAATAATGGCGTGTCTATTCCGAATTTGCATTTCCCTGTGAACCTTAAAGATCATTGTCTGTAGAACTATAAACGAACCCAGATTAAAAAAAGCAAACTCGGCTTTAAGCATTTAAAGATACATTAGTTAAGAGCTAAATCTGCCTATAGCAGGTCTTTCTTTGGGCCTGAAGTGTTTCCTAAAGTATTAATTAGACATTGATTAATCTAGGCCTTAATCAACTCTGGATGGCATCAGATTTCTCCGATATTAAACAGATTAAAACGTTTCAGCGATACTCTGATTTAATCAAATATGGCGGACCCAGACGGACCCATACTTAGCTTCGATCAATTAGGACCGTGGTTAAAATTATTGCACACGTCTGCCATACTTTCAAATGCCAATATCTTCGCTTGCAATAGAGTAATTTGAATGACATTTTCAAATTATTCATATTACATCATCTACTTTCGAACTATTATAGCAAGAATGGCTAGTTCTTTATCTATATCTTGAATAATGTAACTTTAATGGAGATGACGAACTTTTCCATTTGTATCATAGTCTGTTGAACAACAGTGCTAGATTATATTTGTAAACATAACTAAGACCTCAGCATGGAACATTTAAAGGAAAATTCTCGTCTATCAAAATATATTTTTGTCTGTAGAACCATAGTCCTAAATTATATTATTTATTAACCCCGGTTTAAATAATTTAAAGGAGAATTGTAGTCTGTTTCCTTATTTCAAGAACACTAAATCCTATTACGAAATATTCGAATAATTTTTTTTAAAAAAATTAGCAGCAGCCCCCACTCATGAAACATCCGAATGCTCTGGGTGCTCCGTTTTAATATTTAACCCCGATTTACGCAATAGACAGCCGGCATTTTTAAAAGATAAGTTTACATGTATTTAAGTGGTAGATTCGGTGTGGTCATTTAGTCAGTTGGCGTTGTTCCCATTCAAAGCTTTGTAGGGGACAAGGAGTAAGATCGTCTACCCGATCACGTGGGTTTTCTCAGGTTTCCTCACAGTACCAAGGAACCCTAGGGAAAAGATAATTATTGCAATACAAGCTTACAATCTATTAGTTTCGAAATGAACTACATGTAGTTGTGTCTGTCTCCAGCTACACTCGTGGTCGATCTATTTTTAGAATCTAGAAACTAATGAACTTCTCCTTTAATGGTCCAATAGATCAGCAAATGATTTATCTTTTGTGATGTAAATCAAAAAATAATACTTGCGTTCGATTCCACTTCACGGCCATCCCTTCCTTAAAAGGATCACGCGTAGCCAATTAAACGTTGTTTGTTATCGTTAGGGAATTATCAAATGTCATTTCTTAATCGCTTGTTCTTCGTGTTTGTAACAAGAGTGGCTTGTTTCAAACAGTTGGAGATAAACCAGTGTTGATGATGTGTAAAACTCTTATTGGTAAATTGGCTTTCAGACACTACTGAGTACAGCTTCAGACTAAAGGTTAAGAACGATTTAGGTTGAGCCTCGTAATTAGTCTATGTTTTATGGTGTATCTGGGTCTTTGCGACATGTCTGTCAATATTAACACGGGAGCCGCGGTGGTCAGTCAGTTCCATCCTCTGCTTAAGCTGCTGAAGACCGCTACGCACTTAAATGCCCCCCCCCCCCTCTCTATCTCTCGCCTTAAAGTACAGATACATAACGAGCTACCTGGGTGTACTTTCGCGTGCATTAGAGACAGCTAGGACTGCAACAATTCATCGATGAATTGCGATGTTTTAAAAATCAACGATGCACGATATAAAGAATAACCGTATCGCAATTCGTTATCCAAAAAATAATTTCACAAAAACAGATTGACATTCCTTTAAATGCGTAAATGATAAATATCTCATGAGCAAAATAACCTTTTTTGCTTCAGCAAATATTTTGGCGTTTTCGACACATGAAGTGGCTAATAATAGCTATTTCGTCAAGATTAAAATATCAGTCTGGTTAAACATACATTATTCAAGAGCTAAATCTGCCTATTGCAGATCTTGTTTTTGGGCCTGAAGTATTGATTAGACATTAATTAACTGATCCAGGCCTTAATTAACTGATCCAGGCCCTAATCAACTCTGGATGGCATCAGATTTCTCCGATATTAAACAGATTTAAACTATTCAGCGATATTTTGATTTAATCAATATGGCGGAACCCAGGCGGGCCGAGACCGAGACCGTGGTTAAAATTATTGCACACGTCTGTCAAACCTTCAAAGGCCAATATCTTTGCTTGCAATAGAGTAATTTAAATGAAATTTTCAAATTATTCATTTTACATCATCTACTTTTGAACTATTATAGCATAAATGACTAGATCTTTATCTATATCTTACATATTGCCCCTTTAAGCAAGTCGTGCTGGAAATTAAGTTGCGTTCAAATTGCACACTTGAATAATATGTGGAAAAAATAGCATATTAATATACGTCCGTAATATGCGATTTACGATAATATTACTATATAATAGATACCGCATCAGTACATATTTAATATTAAAATCTTCGTAACGTTATTTTCTTGGCTGTTCCGTAATCTATGATTGGCCTGAAAACGAGAAGCTTTTCATTGGCTGAAATTGTTTTGGCAATACAAGGCAGCCAGTTTAAATATTTGTTTAAAAATGAAATCACCAAATTCAAGTCGCACGATCGACAAAAGCAATATTGAGATCGATATCCCCATAAAGTCACAAGAAAAGTATGAGAGTTTTTAGGATTTCCCGTTAAGCATGACAGCAAAGAAATCCGCTGAGTTGACCTAGTTAGAAAACACCACATTTAAAGTAAATCATAAAAGCAGGCCTTCGTATTTTCACAGTGAAAGACTCAAGATTTTATTTTCTTTTGGTTGTCTTTACTACACTTGGATCTGGAAGACTTGTTAATTACCTCGTGTTCTGCTTGAAATGAGAGGTCAGCCAATCAAATGGTCTGTCGAATCGAGCGTTTGCTCTTTTTTGTGTGGAGCTGTGGGTAGACATTACGAGCGATAGAAAACAAAACAAAGCAAAAGTAGATAAAAAAAAAACATGGCGGTCGCTAAGTGGTTAATCGAATGATTGAAGGCACCTGACGTCATAGAACGTCAACACCCACTGTAACTTGTTAGACCTACATAGTGTAGTCCATCGAAAGTATAAAAAACGAAAAGAAATATAGATCTATATTTTAATTAGATTGAATCTCAAGGGACAAGTGACAAACCAAACAATTCAAGTGACTCATCAATTTGTGATTACTTAATATAAAACATAAATATTTTTTTTTCAGAGTCTTGCTTAATAATTTGAACAGTTACATTATTATAGACAAACTAATTGGAATGATTAAGAATTTTATTAAATTCCATAAAAGAAAATACGGTTAATTAACTATACTTTCAAACTATTTTTTAAGTCATACAGTGAAAATATCAGTTTTTTTCATCATTAATACGGTTAATTAACTAAACTTTCAATTCATTTTTTAAGTCATACAGTAAAACTATCAGTTTTTTTCACCATTGTTCATCACTTGAAAATTTGCCTTATATATTAAAATGTGTTTTATATATTATTTATATAGTCATAAAGTAATGGGCAATGGTAATTTATTACATTGCTAAAAATGAGAAAGTAATTGTAATGATTACATTTAAAAAGTATGACGTATCGTTGCAGCCCTAGAACGTTGCAGCCCTAGAAACAACCCATAACAAATAGAGTTCCGTAGCTCTTCACTTGATACCGCCATAAAAATAATTAACCATAGATTAGTTCTGTTTATGCGTGGTGCGGTCTTCCTGTACTTACTAGTTTTATAGGAAGTTACATTACATGTATGGGTAACTCTGTACACGGAGGGAGCAGGTTTATATTAATATGTATAGAAAAACTGTATCACGCTACTGAACACCATTCATTCCAGGTGATTTAACACCTGCATTAGATGGCTATTAACATTTATATAAAGATCAAATATACCCAGAAGAGCAAGATGTTCTTGTGTTTCAAATATTATGTCAAACACCTTGTTTGCAGCTGTAGGGTATTGGTTTATATACAAGTTAGTCGTGCAGACAGGAGGCATCTATTGGGACAAAAAACCAAAAAATGGGACCCCGTTTACACAATTTTTAAGACGAATTATCGTAGATCACTTTTGAAAATTGTTCGAATCGCGGTTGGACCGAATTAAACGTATTAAATGGTCCTTCATCTGACGTCGCTCCATTGATTAATATGTAAGGTCGACTGTCCCACAATGGGATTAAACGTTTAACTTTTAGACACTAACCGGCGTACCTCTAGTCATCTGCTATAAGGCAAGGTTTGGCATGACTGCGACGGTGCGGTCTGTTCTTTTTTTTCGAATTCCATCTATCAATTTGTCTTTCTTTTACATGCATGTGGAGTTGTACACGGGGCCACCCGAACGACATACACTGATTCATACCTGGTCATCCATCCTTTAAAAGGGAAAACCAGAACAGAAAATTCGGTGGGACTTTATCAGCCAACACCAGAATTGAACTAAGATCTCTTGATTAACAAACTAGCGCCTTGCTCACTATATGTACAATATTATTATTTCCCTTTGAATAGTGTTGACGGCCAACACGATATATTCGTATTTGTTTCCCAAGTCTATTAAAGTAATAGCGAGTCTACAATTTATCCAAATTTAATTGTAAATAGGTTATCCTACAAAATTGTCTATTCGGCAATTTTGTACGCAACAGTGGCTATGCACTTAAATTAATATAAGATGACAGTAAACGCACTAAGACTATGTAACCTAGTCAATAAAATGTGTGGATTCCTTTTAGAAAAATTTACACTTCGTCACTTAATTCCCAAAGGCTAAGATCTCGACACTCGATCACTCGTTCGCTAGTTGCATCTTATAAAAGATATTGGTGCGAAACCTTCTGAGCTCAGTTTGTAATTACATATTACGTTAAAGGAACCGACCCTATCATAGAAATGGTTTGCACTGGTGGTAATCTATATGGGGTGTGTGTGCGGAAGGAGGGGGGGGGGGTCTAATGTATATACTGTAGGTCAATAAGGTCTGTCATTGAGTTAAGTGGTGGGGTTTTGATTCCTACTTATAATGTGTGCGGAGGGGTGGGGGGCTAATGTATATGTTGTAGGTCAAAAAGATCTCCATTTATTTAAGTCGTGGTTTCTATTCCTACTTATAAACTTCTGAAATCAACACAATATTCACCTATACGCATTCATACTTTAGATCACCTTGTACGTCTTGTCATTTAGGTTTACTTGGAAAGTTCTCCTAATATTATTTTAGTTGTTATTGTATATAAATATGGGCTGACGAGTTTTCAACGGTTCTTGGTTGTTGCTTTTGCTTGACGTTTGGATAATATTTGAAATAGTCAGCAAGAGGAATCAGTCTTATTACAATATTTAATTTTATGCCAATCAAATAGTTTCACGTATTTATAATTTTTGAATTATTTTTCAGTATGTGTTATTACATAATATTGTTACTGTATAAACCCCATTGTCCGTCTTACCATTTCCTCGAATCCCCGGCTGTACGTGGCAAGGAGGAGGATCGCCTATCCAGCCTCGTTGGTTTTCTCCGGGTCCTCCGGTTACCTCCCACTAAAGACTCCTACGGGCAAGCGAATTATTGAAAGAAGATTAAACCATATGTTAGTCCCAAAATGACCTTGTTTGTGTCGAGTGGACGTTAAACCCCATTTCTCTCTCTCTCTCTTTCTCTCTCCCTCTCTCTCTCTCTCTCTCTCTCTCTCTCTCTCTCTCTCTAACCATTTCCTAATGAGTTGGTCTTCGCTGTTTTTACATATATATAAAAAAAGTTCCCCGTCTCACTTTTCTATACCCTAAACTTTATTCTGGGGTTTTCGGGCATACAATCATGCAGTTGGCTCCGGACGTCCCCAAACCCCTATACGCCACTTAAGGCAACCCTAATCCTGAATTGGAAATCCGAATAGATAAATGTTTATATATAGACGACATTGTACTTATATCACTTTAACCCTTATAAATAAAATCCGAATTCGCAAGTTGCTTATAATTCATAGCGTCCAACAAAGACAATCGGTTCTACCAGCAGTTGAGTAGCAAAATTTAAAGAAGTAAAACAATCATTAACTGGGTATCCATTAAAAAGTGTGTGCTTAAGGATATCATTAAATTTTGAGTTGGCTGGAACGCTGACGTCAACAGCCCTTCACACAATCTTATTTTTGGCAAATTGCTCTCAATAAAATTTTGTCACGTTTCTAAAGTTAGCTTTATATCAACGAGAATCGTCAGCTCCCGGGACAATTCAAGTTCGGACATCAAATTTTTATTCCTGCTCCTGTTCAAAGTAATGGCAAAAAACAAATTTGAATTGTAATGAAAACTAGTCACAAATTTCCTCGGAGCAACAGAATTCTTAATCGATTTTTGGTTGCATTCTGAAGTAAACAAGTTATTTCAAGTACTTGCAATTGATAATTATTGAGAACCCGAAGATATAGAATGGACAACGATTGTAGCCAAAACATTCCAAGAGATTGACATTATCTGGTAGTTTTTTCTCTCCAAATTTGGAGAGCTGCAGCAATTGCACAGGGTTATAAATATATAGTTAGTCTTGGTTGTATTCGTGTTCTATGGCCAGACGATAAGAAAAACGCAATTCATACTGTCAAGCGAACGTCATTTGTTATAAGCGGTTTAAATCTAAGCGAATTTTACATAACTTCATTTGAAGAGTAAGGTGGCCGATTGGATAGCGCGCGTTGCATCATTGGGTCTGTCATTGACTAAAATGGCGTGGTTTCAATTCCCCGCTTGTACGTAACAAGGAGTAGGGTCGCTGGTGAAACATTGTGGTTTTTCTCCGCGTTCTCCGGTTTCCTCCCACTTCTAAAGACCCCTACACGCATTTGAATTGATCCACGTGTTGGTCCCACAGAAACCTACGAGCATGTAAACTAATGAAATAAAATTATCTATATGTTAGTTTTGAAATGACCTAGTTTGTGCCAAGTGAGTGTTAAGACCCATTTCTCCCTTCATTTAAAGTCAGCGATGGTCGTTTGATTTAATTTAAATCCCGTATTGTGAACGTCGAATCTCTGAACGGTATGTCAGTCCAAATAATGGCTCAATTCCTTTCAGTATTGACAAAGATGTGATGAATTGAAACATTTTAAACATTCAGCGTGCACTGTAGACGATATTATCAAAACAAGCCAGAGGCGCCTTAATTCTCGGCTAATGTCTTTTGATGGGCCTGTATTAGCCCGATTGAATCCCAGCCAAGAGTCTACTTCCATTGATATTTTGAATTTGTTAAAGTTGTCTATTCTTGGTCCATATTTAGCGTGGAATACGGTGGCTTTAACCCTTTTTCGGAAAGGACCAAAAAATCAGCTTGCTTGCCACATTTTGTGACAAGGCGGTTAAATAGTTGACAATATTGGAATATTCCCTCCATTAAATGCACCTGTACATCTGATTGGCTTCGTTTACGCGGACCTGAATAAACACAACCGAGTAACATAATAGAGTAAAACAAGGGTGGGATTTAACGTCCAATCGACACAATGTAGTCACTTTAGAACTAACTTTTGGTACAATTTTATTTAAAATAAAATTTTCTTGTACGTAGGTGCCAGTAGCCGTTGGGGCGGGGTGAGGGACATAGAGAAAACTCTCGATGGATAAGAAATCGTAAATATCCAAAGGTCACATCCATTGACGCATGCGACACTTCCAAGTAACCATTCACCCTTTCTATTGCTATTTGCATGTTCGATGGATTGTTATTTGCATGAGCAATTAAAATGTTGCAGGTTCCCTTAAGCTGCCACTCTACGGTTAGCTCCTCCACAGTTAGGTCCTCTACGGTTAGCTTCATCTGGGAACAAACTCTAAGCTAGTTGACCGACATTTTAAGTCCTAAATCTACCTTTTTAGTATAGTTCGATAATTAAAAAGGTTTATGTGATCTTTATTATATGTTTGACAGATGTAAAACGGACTAAAACCGCATTACAAAATAGGACACTAATTGTGTTTTTTTATTATATGGCGGCCATTCAGAGCACAGATCTATTCTCGACGTAGATGGATCTCTGTTTGTAGAATGTCTAAGAGGTCTAGCGATTTCAATTGTACCATTCACCATTTTTCTTTCTAGATATATTCGATGGATTGCTATTTTAGACAATATTGGATTGATAAAAGATTATCCTTTAATGCTAGTGTTGAACCCATAAATCAAGTGACGTTAAACGTTAAAATGCTGAACAAGATTTGGTCTCCAGACACGGTCTTTCTTAATGGCGGACATTCTTACGTGCACATGATTACGTCACCAAATAAATTCGTCCGCTTATCTGCTAATGGCAGTGTTTATCTATCTCAAAGGTAACATATTTAAAAGTCTTATTACATATTTACATTAAAATTATGGATGAAACTGCTTAATGGCCCCAAATGGTAATACTTAATCTATACTTCAAAGCATAATGTAATAATATTAAGTATGATGGAGTCTCGCACAGATTAGAAAATAAATGCAAGCAAGCAACAATCATATTTTATCTGAAAATTTTGCCTTTGTCAAGTGATATATGTTTCTTTGATAACAGGCTAACAATTAAAGCAACATGCCCAATGCACCTGGAGAAATTTCCAATGGACTCACAGAAATGTCCCCTGTTTGTAGCTAGTTGTAAGTTTTCATTTTTTTATATTTTTCAGTAAAAGGTATTATATTAGTTGATCATCATTACACAGATTCCCTTGTAAACGACACCATTGTGAAAAATTGTTTTAATGTCATTTAGTAATTGAATGGTACATATAGGTCACAATTCTATCGAATACAGTTACTGTAGTACTATTAAGGGGGGTTGGGATGGCCTAGTGGTCTAGAGTGCCGCGCTTCGACCTCTAGCTGGCCGGTCATCTCTGGCTTGCTGCTGTGGTTTCGAGCACTAATGTGAGCGTTTCCGCCGGGCACTCCGGGCACTCCGATTTCCTCCCACTGCTACAGACCCCTATGCGCAAGCGAGTACTCTTTAGCAAGTACTCTTTTCTTCAGGTTATTGCGGGCGCTCGACCCTAGCCTATAGGGACTTACTATGGAAGCCCCCCCCCCCAATCAAAAATTGCTTCCGCCGGCCCTGCCACTTGCAAGCAGCAAATAGAAATCAGTGATTTGATGTAAGAATATTTACTGTTTATCGTTCATATTTGAAGAACTTGAGATAATATCTGAAATATCCATTTAACGAAACCATGTGTTCCTCGGTACCTTAGGAGCGACTTCGCAATCATTTCATCAGACTATCCGAAACTTCTTAATCATCTTCGCTACACGTTATATACAGGGAGTATGAGACGTGGACATGTTCTGAGATCTGATATCTAGCCAAACTTTTATAACTATGGGTCTGTGCAAGAATTATGATAATTTCGCCAAATAAAATATTGTCTAAATCCACATAAGTCAGTACCGTTTTTTAACATAAATCTCCAACAATTGAATTTACCTAAAATTTCACAATTAATAACCATGGTTCTATGTTAAAGATGGTATTAATATAGTACCATTTTGAATGCTTGTTATTTCTGGTGCGAGTTGCCTATGGTTCCGATGATGTAACATAAGTCCCCCAACAATTGAATTTAACTAACATTTCTCAATTAGTAATCGTTGTGATCTATGTTAAAGATGATATTTTGAATGCTTGTTATTTCTGGTGTAATTATTGTGATCTATGTTAAGACGATATTTTGACTTCTTGTTATTTCTGGTGTCAAGTTGCCTATGGTTCTGATGACGTATCGTATAAATGGCGGTATGGAGATCTGAAAGCTGTGTCTATAGCAGGTGGTATGACCATGTCACAGTTTGACCTGATTAATATAGAAGCCAGCCATTTTACAGAATCCTTTAAAGGAGGTAATATACAAACGACGAGATCTTCTGTTGTACGAGGGTTCAATCCCAGCTCAGGGCAAGAACTTTATCGTTGTAAGTGAGAGGGATATTCGGTCTCCCGTCCGATCAGGCAGGTTTCCCCCCGAATTCTTAGGTTTTTTCCTGCACTAATGATCGAAATCATTCGCACGATCTGTGCCAAATTGAAAATAAGCCTCCGGCTTAATTTGCTACCCTTGTAAAATGACGAGATTATTATTATTATTATTATTATTATTATTAACGAACTAAGAGTAGTAATTATCTCCCCTGGATTGGTTACCCAATTGATTGCAATTATTTCTTTTTCCCCATTTGCCCCTTTTACACATTTTCCATGACACATTTTCTTGACTTTTTGTCATAGAATCGGCAAAATTTAGGATTTACATTTTCTGCCAGGTGCTGGGAATATTGACGGAAGGTTCAAGAATCAATAAGACGTAGAATATGGGAATAACCACCAAATGATGCCTCAGCCCGTAACGTCATTGATAACATTTCGACGTATTTACGTCACACCATTCAGTTAGCAGACGACTGCCTCCCGAGGCGGTATACATTTTCTTTGCTTCATTGTGTTGGGTTGTTTGTGCGTTTCCTTGTACGAGTCAATATGTTCAATCTTGAGTGAAGTCTGAGTTGCTTCAGACCCGGGACTGTACAGCGCAGTGGACGCTTACGGCTAGCCCCCGGATCCATTCACTCTTTTTTGAATTGTTGTTTTATTGTTTGTTTCGTTTGCTGTTTCGGAGTATGATGTCTTGTCGTTGTATTTGTCCTTTTTGTAAATCATATGTGGCGCAGTCCCCCTGCACTAACTATTTAATCAGGTCTAGAATTATACGGGACGGTCCACCGCGCCCCTTAATATTTCTGTCAGATTAATTTTACAGTCTTGACTGGGTTCTTTATTGTCGCGAAAAATCGTTTCATGGCCACTGCAATTTTGTGGCTGATTCAGGGGAAGTAACACCCATTATAGGAAGCAGTTGTTTCCCTTAGGTTATTGCCGATTATCCTGTAGTTCTCCAGGAGGGTTGGAATTGGTTAGTGGTCTAGAGTGCCGCGCTTCGACCTTATTGAAATAAAAATTGAAAACCATACGTTAGTCTTAAAATGACCTAGTTTTTGTCGAGAGGACGTTAAACCCCATTTCTATCTCTCTCTCTGTAGTTCTCCTAATTGAAAGTCAAATTTAATGATATTCATTTCAGTTCCACATTCCATCGTGTCAGTAAACTTTCATCTAAGAAGACATACTGGTTATTTTTTAATCCAAGTCTATGTACCTTGTTGTTTATTGGTTATACTATCGTGGGTATCATTCTGGATCAACAGGGAGGCCACGGCCGATCGAATAGCTTTAGGTAAGTCTGTTAAGTTTAAAAGTAGCACCTGCAATATGCTTAAACCTGTCACACAGCGTGATGTGCGGTAACAAGAAATATTTCGTGCAGTAAACAGGGCAAGCTAAATAGCGTGTGGTCTTTGGAAATCTTATCTGCATTTTGTTGTGCCACAAGATCAGCGGTGACAACCACAGAATCGTCACCTGCAAATTACGAGTAACATAGCTGAAGCTGCGGTCGCCTGTACGTGTTGGTGTGCAGCACCAAAAGCACAGCGATTGACAGTTGGCAATCGAAAGAGTCGGCTGTAGCGCTGTGCCTGAAAATTATCCATCACAGTACACAGCATGGTGTATTCACTTCTTCATTAGCCCGGATGGAAACGATAAACCCGATTTCACTTTATGTTTTCAGGAACAACAACAGTATTGACAATGACATTCTTGGCACTGGATAGTCGAGATGATCTACCACGCGTTTCTTATAGTACAGCTCTGGATGTTTATGTTGCAATGTGTTTTCTCTTTGTGTTCGCGTCTATAGTCCAGTTCGCTGGAGTACATCATTTTACCAAATATGGAATAGCAGAAAAACAAGAAGGATTTGCAGCCAGCGATGATAGTGATGATGATAGTGAGGTAATCACATAGCTCCAGACTCGGCTAAGTTTAGTTTCGAGCCTTCTCCAATCATTGTGGTTCGGTGATTATGGTGCTTAATAGACACACAATCTGAGCATTGGTGTATGTCGATCGGTTAGATCGATTTCATAAGATCAACTTCAAGTTTGGTCAAACAGAGTTATGCTAATCCGACCATAACTCCGGACCTAGCCCTAACGCTTACCCCAACCCTAACCTGCCATCTGAGCGACCTTGACGAAATCTTGAGTTGGTCTTAACAAATAGATCTAACCGGTGTATGCCCGTCACCATTAGTCTGGTTTGTGCGCAGGCGGATGAAACGCCAAACCCCATTTCAAGCCAATAATAATGATAATACATGTTCCCAGGGCACATATCTATAATGTGAATTAATAATCCATAAACTATAATATTAAGACATTTAGGTTTTGTCGGGGGTTTGTTTGCCCCCTTCTCCAATAGGATTCCACCAATGTGTATGTACTTAGACATATAGTTTTAAAGTGACCAGCAACTGTGACTACAATTACCCATTCTTTTATTTCAGGAGGAACGCTACATACATGAAGAACGTATGCACATACAGCGTACAGACTCTGTTGCGAAACATGGATTTTGTCACATGTGTGTTCAGTGTTTAGGAAAATTCTTAAAATGTTTATTACATTCTAGAAATAATAAATTCAAAAGACACGTGCGGAACGCGCTTGGCCTAAATAGTGTGAGTAAGATAGACAAGGTGTCGAGAGTTCTCTTCCCCATGGCCTTCACCACGTTAAATATTGTTTACTGGGTTTCTTATCTTACGCATTAAATATCCCGAGTTATTATATTTTTCATATAAATCTTTAAGTACGCGAAGTTATAATTTATACATCAATAACCCAAACTCATTATTCAGTTTTGTAGCGAACTGATTTCTACAGGGATAACGAATCAAGGACCTCACCGTTGCAACATGCACCAGCGTCTGTCTCTTGTACAGACAATACGTATGCCCGCATCAATAGCTTAAACTCGTTTGCGAATATCTGTAACATGCTTTATTGGGTTTTGTGGCTTGCACGATATGGGTGCGATAGATGGATATTATAATATTCAATTTCAAGCAAGTTCAGTAAGAATAATCCCATCTCAGAATTGTATTCAAAGATATCGTACTTGGTTTGTGACCAGGCAATCAATTCATTCATAGTCCGTAAATACGAAATAGAGAAACTAGTGTAATAGTACGTGGACGCCATCTAGGCACCATGCCAAAGCAGCTGGCATTGCTTGCTATTGCGACACGTGTAATGAAAACCAATCGACGTGGGTGCGTTTAAAACTACTTTTCGGATTTCACAACAGTTTGTAGTTAGCTGCAAACAGATTTTACCTTTTCATCCATGGCTGTCATGTTTTAACTTATGCCGAGCTAGCTGGAAAACTGACTCGATCGTGAAATGGGAAACCCATCATGACTGATGTTACTAGGCGACCGCATCGCTGACAACGCGAGCACAGTTACGATTCCGATCAACTAGTTTTATCTGTTACTAGCAAATGACCCGGCGTTCCACAGGTTGAAAGTAGTGTAACATCTAGCCAATGTTACTCCCCGATCAGAGCTACCCCCATACACCAAATTACAGCCCCAGGACAGTTGTAGAAGTACGTAGCCGCAAATACTGAACAGACAGACAAATAACAGTCACCAATATTAATACCTAACTGTCCCCGGTCGCAAGTGACATCCGTTAGCAGTTTGTACAGATTTTTGAATTATGTAAATTTTCTGAACAATGATAACTAAGCCACCATTAGACAATCGTAGAAGGAATGTTGAATATTGTTCTTTCAATCTATAACCGTTCCATCTCGTATTTCTTTAATACACATTCTTCATCGTAGTCTCAAATTTGCCCAAGAAAAGTGTTGTTGATGGGTCCTTTCATTCATATCATCCTTGTAGCTCAGTGTTGCCAAATCTTATTTTTTGATCGGTGTTTAAATATGTATAAGTATGTTTTCGGAGGTTTCGTGAGAACGAAACTGGGTGTCCCGTTGTCAGTGTTACAGGAGGGAGGGCCTGGAGAGGACTGTGTCTTGGATGGGACGAAAAACCAAGGTCGCGTTTACACTTGACGTGCACGTAAAAGAGTCCATGTCCGTCGTTATTCAAACTACGATTAGGCCGTTCTCCGGCCAAATTAACCTTAGGCTAAGAGTACACTGTATGGGGTAGACTCGTCTCCATCATCACAGTCGGTACAGAAAAGAAGAGCAATAAACCCCATTTCATTTCAAGTGATCCGTACATTAATTGAATACTATATGAAGCATATTATTTAATTGCATATGTAATGACCAGCCTAATTTTTAAAACATCGAATAAAAGTATAAAAGATGTTGTGTATGTTTATTTGTAATTATTAAAATATTGAAATGTATTGATAGATAGCCGACGGGCAGTTTTATTAGCCTGGGATGCGTGGTATTCACTCACATCTTAACCATTGAAACGAATAATTTCACTATTAAAGTCTTTTTTTTAAAATAAGGACAGTCACACCTTTCCTTGCGGGAAGCACGCATTTTTCATTTTAATTACTCGATCCACAGCGAAAAAATGTAAGGTTAAAACCAAAGGCTTCTTATTTAGAGTACATAAAGCTGGATGCAGAATGCAGATTCTCAATATTTTACATATATCAAGTAAATCGTATATCTTTCTAATCAGCTCAAGAGGTAAATCTCTCTATTGCTTTTCTTTAGGCCTAAAATGTTATATAAATTTTTAATAATATGCCCATTTATTTAGCGCATACAACAACTACACAAAAGTCTTTTGGCTCTTAAGTGTTTTTTTGGTCAATTTCTGGAGAGAATTTGGAAAATATGATTTTTAAGTCGAGATTTGAAGATTGACAAAGAAATCACCAAACAGGGTTCAACTGGTAGTTAATTCCATCTTTCAGCGGCAGCAGCACAAACGCACTTTGTCCAAAGTTAGCAAGTTTTAACTTTGGTATCACTAGCTGATTGATATTGTTTAGACGCAACTGCCTCTTTGGAATATATACTGTTGAATTAATTTTCAGAGGTAATCAGGAGCTTCTCCAGTGACACACTGATAACTGAAACTTTCGGGATTGATCCTACACAGACCGGTGGAGCTTTGTAGAATTTAATTTTAAAAAATGTATGGGTTAGATATGGGGGGGGGGGCATAAATTATAGTGAGAAATGTCAGCTCTTTATCTAATCTTTCATAGTGTATTTTTAATAGCAGGTGTGAATAATCTTTAGACTATGACCAAAGCATAAACTGTTGCAAACTGGCTTCTCTGGGATCACTTGGTTAAACATTGTTAATTCAGGATCGCTAATTTGTCATATCGCAAAGGATAGGAAAACTATAAAACTAAAATTTTGATAAAGATAAAAAGGTTAAGCATTAGCCACAAAGCGGCCATCTTGAAAAATGGCGACAATTTTTAATTTACCTTTATTTTGTTTTGAAGTCCCATTGTAAACATGTATCGACAAACATACACACAAGCCCATTACAAGCTATAAACGCACTAATTGTCATTGATAATAACATGGAAAACTACAAGACGTTAATGTTAGCTATGTAATTAGAGAAAATGGAATAATTATGTTGTCGTCAAAAACATATTGATCAATGATATTAGACATAATTGCTGTTAAAGATACAGTATACAAGATTCAGATAACAGTTAAAAAATACGCTTTGAGACATGAATATTAAATATTTCAGTCTAAATTACTTTATTCGGATCTAAGTTATGGGTGTTTGAAATACCGCTGCTACGGTAATTAAAAAAGACTCGATTAATAATTTTAATCTTAAATTATTATATGGCGCAATTCATTTAATATCTCGACTATCCAATGGACTCGAGAATAGGTTATAGACTTTTCTATATAATAATTTTTAATCTCAAATTGTTAAATGGCGCGAGTGTTTTAATTCATTTAATATCTCGGCTATCCGATGGACTCCAGAATTGGTTATAGACTTTTCTATGTAATGATTTGAAAATAGAAAATGACCTACAATTGGCAAATTAGGCTCTAGCATTATTCACCTTTAACGTAATGTATGACAGAATGACGTGGGCTGTAACAAGAATGTTATTAACATGTAATAATTATTCTGTTTATTAAACAAGACATCATGATGCAGATAATAACAAGTGTGCTATAAATACAGTAAATTATAAAACAAATTGATCTGCCTTGTGTAACAAAGGGATATCATTTATGATTTAGGTGCATTTAACTTATTGAACTCTGCTAGTTTTGACCATAGATGATTTTGACTTTCACCTCATATTAAACTGTTGTCCAGTCACGATCTTATTAAATCTAATTAATTCAATATGTCCATTACAAGCTATACATGATCTGTGTACAAGATCCACACGACTTTAAATGTTTATGCACATGCCGTGACGAGATAAAAGAGGCAATTGCAGATATGACCATGTGTACAACGGGTGTATTTTGAGGTGTTCCCTGACAGTTAGAAAGAGAGGAGCCGGATGAGAAGAAAGGCTGGGACGAGTGTATTGACTCACCCGAGTCCAGCCGCTGCCTTGGCAGAGGGGCAGAATTGTAAATGTTGTATTATGTAGATGTGTTCCTGTAGAAGACTAGTAGATTTATATTATGTAGATGTGTTAGTGTCGTAGTAGTAATAGTTCCAGTATAATGTATTGCTGTTGTATTCATGTTGAATGTATGTAACCGAAGCTGTTTTAGATACCTGATGTAAATATCTGTTATCACTACGAAAGTGTTACACTTGTTGACGAAACCTAACGATTATCACATTTCTATCACAACACCTACCACAGCATTCCTAAACAATTGAACAATATTCAACATCCATAGAGCAAAACGTTTGATAATTTGAAATTAACCCGATCTATTTCATAGCCACAGTGCATAATAGTAGGACGTTAAACCCCATTTTATTCATTCATAACTCGGTTGTACCCTCCAGAATCTGTGTTACTGATTGATAATACAAACTTGTGGCTGGCTTATACACTATTTATATAGACAAAAACAAGATCATTCATATTATTTGGGATACCCAGATGTGGTGTGATATTTTATTTTTTTGTAATATAATTGATATTAAAATTTATAACTTCGTTCAAATCAAAAGCATGCGTTTAACCATTGCATTAAATTCGAATGGAAAACACCAAACATTGGCCATGTACTTACATTGGATCCTAAGGTCTGTCAATGAGGGTAATGGGTGACCGAATGGTTAGCAAGTGCGCGCTGTATCATAAAGTATGTCATTGATTGCCTGCTTGTATGTGACAAGGAGTAGGGTTGCCTGCCCAACCTAGTGGGTTTCCACGATGTCCTCCTTCTGCTAAAAACCCTTACGCGCAAGCGAATTATTTAAATAAAATTTAACCGAAATGACCTATTTTGTGTCGAGTGAACGTTAAACCCTCTCCCACACTCTCTCCCGAGTGCACGTTTTACCTTATTTACCCCGCCCCCCTTCCCCGCGAATAGTCAATGAAGAACGAAGCTGGATGCTCTTCTGAACTAGGAAAATATCGCCATTTTGGTTCTTGAAAGGAATAAATTGCGTCAGTAAGTTTGGCATAGGGCGTAGATAGAGGCTTTTTGTCTGGTATACGATATAGCTATCTGGTGCTATATGCTCATTACCCCTGCTATACCCACATCGTAGGAGAGATCTTGATTCATCGCTGGAAACCAATGAAATGGGGTTTAGCGTCTTACTGTTTTGCTTGGACATGGTTAATGAAGATGGATCCCTGGAAACAAAAGCTCTCAATCGCTGTCGAAGCCGTCTGCGATCGATGCTAACTGCACCATCAGGGCCGAAATCAACAGTGCAAACAGTGGGTTCGTTTTGCCTAATTATCAACAAATGCAAGAACAGCCAAATGCTCAAAATGATTCACTTTGAATGAATAAAAGCTTCGTTTCAAATAACAAATTATGTACGTCCTGATTTACTGGAAAGAAATATAATTTATTCTATACCTACAAGATAATAATAATATATGGTTTACCAACTAACGCAATTTGGCAAAACTAACCTAAAAGATTGCATGTGTCACGACATAGCTATAAAACGTGGATATTTCCACGAGATCGTATTCCTTCTTTGGTTAAAAGATTCCTAAAGATTTGGGAAGTTGGTGGGTGATGGGCTCCTGCTTATTACTATACGTACAAACTCAGCAAGTTCGCAAATGAAATTGACGTCCACTCAACACAACTAGGTAATTTTTTTTTCAATTATTCGCTTGCGCGTAGGGGTCTTTAGCAGTGGGTAGAAACCGGTGTGCCACATACGCCACATACGCTCACATATGCTCACGCCAGGGCTCGAAACCACAGGCGCAAGCCAGAGGTGGCCGACCAGCTAGAGATCGAAGCACTGTAGACCACTAGCCTATCCCAACCCCAAGAGATACGTGAATAGGTAACAGATTTTGTTTAAAGAGAAAAGAACATTTACCGTTTTCTAAGGTCTAATCGACTGATTGTAGTTTTGAATAGTTACACTCTAAACAAATGTTCAGAATTGACGTGATAACTAATTACATCTTTACACTCTAAACCAATGTTCAGTATTGCCGTGATAACTAATTACATCTTTGTCATTAACTGATAATTGAATACGAAACTACAAGTAAAAACTGTGAGCTATGTCAACTTTCTAAATGAAAAAATGTCAGATTAATTCACTTAGTATGTTTATATACTATGTAGTTGATAGAATTAAATTAATAGTTTTTCTTCTATAGTCGTACAACAAGGCCAACCTAATTTAATGTTTTGTTTTTTTAATAATTTTAAACCTGAAAATGTGGTTTAAAAAAAAAGGTAATCCATTTGTGGGCTTAAATAAACATTTGACACCAAGAAGTGGGACAGGTTTAACGTCTTTCTGTTCTGCTCCGACGATGGGCATGCATCATGCAGGGTGCCATGAGGGATATTTTGCCTGGACAGCGGTGCTATGGCCTAATCTTTTATCAAATTCCAATTGCCAAGTGTTCTTTTATAAAGTGTACCTATTACGTTAGACCATGCCCGAAATTCCAAATGAACTTTCCCTATCAATGCAAGGATCGAGCACGGGATCTTTAGATTAGCGAGCCAACGCCTTACTCACTAGGCCACCACGGTTCCCCCCAGAAGTAGGACATACAACTGTAATAGGTGTCCCCCATTTAATAAAATAAAGACCAAGTACGAACAATCCAAACCATTAGACAGAATTCGAAGTCTTACAAAAACGGTAAAGGCAAAATAGTGTAATCAGTATATGGACTGTTCCCCAAGAACAAAGGTTCAAATCAGTGCTGCCAAACATTTAGTAATCACGATATATCATATTATTCGTCGCACAGTGATAATATCATTAATTGATTAAGTAATGTATAAAATAACGAATCTATCCTATAACCGTGGTGTGTTTAAACGTCGAGTAATAGATTGGTGCGTGTACTTGATCTTCATCTTTATGTGTTTGTTGATAATATATAAAAGAAATAGCTTTTATTTGATTATAATTTAATGAAGAGTGCTACTGTTCTTCTATTTTATCCGCTTATTGATAATTAAAGAAAAAAAGATAGTTTTTATTAAAATATTGATAATGTACAAATAAAAATGGATATGCTTTATCTTTTGAAAGTGCGGGTGCGTAGGAACGAATAGATTGTCGTGTTTTTTTAAATGATTTATACAAATTATTCATAATATAATTTTAAAATACATGATAAATATATTTGGGTTGTTATGGTAGATTGTCACCGTTTTACTTCCAGCAAAGGAAACGAAATGTGACATTTCCTGTCCTTTGATTTCCCAAGAATTTGCTTATTTTGCTGCTTGATGGTTAATCAACGAAAACCCATACCGATTCCTCGAGCATCAGGGAGTCGTTTACTCTTGTCTACTCTTGGGTAGATCGCTCAAAACTTTTACAACCCATTGGATCCTCGAACATCAGAGAGTAGTTTATTCTTTTCTACTGTTAGGAATACAGGTAGATCGGTCAAAACTGTTACAACCCATTGGATATTGAATTTAAAATATGTCTGAGCTTCGTAGGTAAATCCAAACCATACCCTACTGTTCTGCTACGGTATATTTGGAATTGTTCTCTTTTTATCCATTCGTGGGCTTTAAATCAATTTTGGTGACCTTGTTGTCAGATTTGCCGCAAAGTTTGCGAAATAGATGAAGGACCACCATTATTAAGAATTCGCCAATTTCTCCAACTCTAAGAATACTGGCACCCATCCAGAGTCCCATATGACCACCAAGACTACCTGTGAACAAACCATAAATACGTTTTAATAGATTAATATTGAATCTACTTATGATTTTAAAGGTGCAGCAGGCACGATGGTTTAAATATAATGCAGCATTTTCGAATACTGTTTTATTAATAAAATAATGCAAAAGTTGAGACTGCCTTTATGAAGAAAGCACATCTGACTTTAGTACCAAACACTATCTCTGCGCAAGATACCACATATATCTAGATTATTGATCCATAAAGCACTTTACTTCAAATTAAACCTCGTGATTTTATGAATATTTCGTTTTTTGAATTTGTATGTAAATAAAAGCGAAAAGCTGGGCTTTTTGTAGTTATAGTTTCACGACTTCAATTATATTTTGACCGATATTTTAGAAATAAAATTGTATGGCTTAAAAGAAATAAATTAATAAAGGATTGTGACAAAAGATTAGACCTTTTCATCCATGGCTGTCATGTTTTAAATTATGCCGAGCTAGCTGGAAAACTGACTCGATCGTGAAATGGGAAAACCATCATGACTGATGTTACTAGGCGACCGCATCGCTGACAACGCGAGCACAGTTACGATTCCGATCAACTAGTTTTATCTGTTACTAGCAAATGACCCGGCGTTCCACAAGTTGAAAGTAGTGTAACATCTAGCCAATGTTACTCCCCGATCAGAGCTACCCCCATACACCAAATTACAGCCCCAGGACAGTTGTAGAAGTACGCAGCCGCAAATACTGAACAGACAGACAAATAACAGTCACCAATATTAATACCTAACTGTCCCCGGTCGCAAGTGACATCCGTTAGCAGTTTGTACAGATTTTTGAATTATGTAAATTTTCTGAACAATGATAACTAAGCCACCATTAGACAATCGCAGAAGGAATGTTGAATATTGTTCTTTCAATCTATAACCGTTCCATCTCGTATTTCTTTAATACACATTCTTCATCGCAGTCTCAAATATGCCCAAGACAAGTGTTGTTGATGGTTCCTTTCATTCATATCATCCTTGTAGCTGAGTGTTGCCAAATCTTATTTTTTGATCGGTGTTTAAATATGTATAAGTATGTTTTCGGAGGTTTCGTGAGTACGACACTGGGTGTCCCGTTGTCAGTGTTACAGGAGGGAGGGCCTGGAGAGGACTGTGTCTTGGATGGGACGAAAAACCAAGGTAGCGTTTACACTTGACGTGCACGTAAAAGAGTCCATATCCGTCGTTATTCAAACTACGATTAGGCCGTTGCGCCGTTCTCCGGCAAAATTAACCTTAGGCTAAGAGTACACTGTATGGGGTAGACTCGTCTCCATTATCCCAGTCCAGGCCCGTAGCCAGGGGGTGGCACGGGGGGGGGCAACTGCCCTCCTAATACTGAGTCTTGCCCCCCCCCCCAATATCACAAGAAAATTGGCCTTTACCGCAAAATTCATGCAGATGCCCATGCTAGTTGGCCCTCCCGAAAACATCTTTGCCCCCCAAAAAACAACTTCCTGGCTACGGGCCTGTCCCAGTCGGTACAGAAAAAAAGAGCAATAAACCCCATTTCATTTCAAGTGATCCGTACATTAATTGAATACTATATGAAGCATATTATTTAATTGAATATGTAATGACCAGCCTAATTTTTTAAACATCGAAAAAAGGTATAAAAGATGTTGTGTATGTTTATTTGTAATTATTAAAATATTGAAATGTATTGATAGATAGCCGACGGGCAGTTTTATTAGCCTGAGTTGCATGGTATTCAGTCACATCTTAACCATTGAAACGAATAATTTCACTATTAAAGTCTTTTTTTAAAATAAGGACAGTCACACCTTTCCTTGCGGGAAGCACGCATTTTTCATTTTAATTACTCGATCCACAGCGAAAAAATGTAAGGTTAAAACCAAAGGCTTCTTATTGATATGAAGTGTAGTGATTTGAGCGTGTAGGCTGCTCATCACTGGCTCCTGATATTTTTAAGTGTCTTAGTCAACATAATTATTTTTACTCTGTGAATGTTTGTGTGTCGTTTTATAACAGTAATGCGTATCTTATTTTGTGGTCCTGAATGTGGAATATGTTTCTAATTTCAAGATAGACGTATGTAACTTTTTGTCATATCATTTTAAACAACTTTATAGTGCCCAATCAAGCATGACAGTGCTTGACTGTCTATTTGTATACATGGTCATGTTAACCAAGAGTTCATCTGAACACAACTCTATGAGTGTCAACGTACTTAGATACACTAGAAGTGAACTGATCCACCTGTCTAATAATATTGTCACCTCTGATAATATCCGAACATATAAAGAAATTAAATCTGTTTTAAAGTGTATTTTAAAACATAAACCAACAAGAAGAAAGAAATATTCTAAGATAAATCTAGCAAATAGTAATAGCCTACCTCATTCAGATCAACCCAACTCATGTAATGAGAACTTGATACAAATTCACACATCTAACAATATCAGCTCTATTAACGAAAGGACCCGCGTGTGTCTACTAAATTGTAGATCTGTGAATAACAAAACTACAGTCATAAATGATTTTATCTGCGACGAAGACCTTGATATTTGTGCTCTGACTGAAACATGGCTTAACAATAATTCCTCGGATGTAACACTATCTGCATTAATTCCCAATGGTTATTCAATTAAACATAAAAACAGATCTGCCGGCACCGGTGGCGGAGTAGCTTTATTATACAAGAGCTCAATCGAAGTCGTGCTGAATAATCAATTGACTTTTGAATCCTTTGAGTACCTCGACTGTACGCTTCTCCTCCCCCGTAAACAAATACGCATCATTATCGTATATCGTCCACCGAAACAAAAACTCTTCGTCAAATTTTTAGAAGAGTTTTCCTCCCTTATCGGTCACCTATCTGCCTGCAAAAAAGAGCTCCTAATTTTAGGGGACTTTAACTGTCATATTGATAACAAGAAAGATCCATCTACTGTAAAACTTATTGACACTCTGTATGGACATTCGTTCCAACAACATGTCTCCACCCCGACTCACATTCGTGGTCATACACTAGATTTAGTTTTGACGAGAAGTGACCAACTGTCTGTTACTGATGTGACAACAGATGACCAACTTATCTCCGACCATTTCCCTGTGTGCTTTAACCTCAATATCATAAAACCCAAAGTATATTCGAAAGATATCAAATATCGAAAATATAAATCTTTGTGTATTGATCAGTTTAAAGACAACATACTTAATTCGAACCTATGTCTAATCTATTCTTTGGAATCAGTCGATGAAAAAGCACGACATTACAATGATTGTCTTGAATCTTTATTAAACTCTAATCTACCACTGCAGTCCAAATCCATTCGAATTAGGCCAGGTACCCGGTGGTTTAATGACGAAATTAGAGTTGCTAAACAAGAACGTAAGAGTGAAGAGAATCTATGGAGAAAAACCAAGCATCACGTCCACCGGGACATTTACAGTTCGGCCAGAAACAAAGTATACAACTCGCCTTATTGAAAAATCAAAAAAGGAATACTATACCGAAAAGATTGAAGGCAGTGAAAACAGCCAGAAAGAACTATTTAATATTGCTAATTCTTTACTTGACAATAATCACGGCATATCTATTCTCCCCACCCATACTGATAGTCAAGAATTAGCTGAGCGTTTCTCGAAATTCTTCAACAATAAAATTTCAGTAATACGAGACAGCTTGCACCGTGCCGATGTAAATGATAGCATTTGTCCAGAAAATCAAGTCATAACACCTTTGTTTAGTAGCTTCAAATCTGTAAGTGAAGAATATGTTTTTGAGATCGTCAAATCGTCCGCTACAAAATCCTGTTCGCTTGATCCACTGCCTACTTGGCTACTTAAAGAATGCCAGACTGAACTCAACCCTATTATTCACCACCTAGTAAACTCAGCTATAAACGAATCAACATTTCCGTCAATTTTTAAGGCTGCTAACGTTACTCCAATTATAAAAAAGCCCAACCTAAACCCTAACGATCTAAAGTCATTTAGACCTGTCTCGAATCTAAATTTTGTTTCGAAAATAATAGAAAAGTGTATAGCTAAGCAAATAACTGCACATGTTGGCGATAATAATTTACTGGAGTTATTTCAGAGCGCCTACAGGAGGTACCATAGTACGGAAACTGCTTTACTTCGGGTTCATAATGACATCATGCTATCCATCGACTCTCAGAAATGTGTCATCCTTATACTGTTGGACTTGTCGGCAGCGTTTGACACTGTTGATCACAGCATCCTCTTGAAACACCTGTCTTCACGTTTTGGCATTGTAGATAGCGCTCTTGAACTGCTCAGATCCTACCTAACTGGGCGTCGGCAGTGTGTCTCTGTTAATGGTTACTCGTCCAATGTAACCACTCTTGAGTATGGAGTTCCGCAAGGGTCAGTTCTAGGACCCATACTCTTTAGTTTGTATACTTCCCCTTTGGGCGATCTAGTAAGGAAACATGGTGTTGAATTTCATCTCTACGCTGACGACACGCAGTTATACTTATCATTTAAACCGTCAACTGGTGCAGCTGTTACCAAGGCCCATGTCGAATTATGTATAGGAGAAATTCATACATGGATGTCCACAAACTTTCTAAAACTGAACGCTGATAAAACCGAGTATTTGCTTTTGGGATCTGATAATTTGCTATCACAAATTAATGATTCATTTGATAAGGAAATGAGAATAGCTGAATATAATGTGTCCCCTTCTCTTTCTGCTCGCAATATAGGTGTAGTATTTGATTTTAAGATGTCCATGGAACAACAAGTTAATAATATTTGTAAATCATGTTATTTCCACATCAGAAACATCAGCCGCATTCGTAAAAACATTTCCAATGAAGCTACAAAGACTTTAATTCATTCTATGGTCACTTCTAGACTTGATAACTGTAATTCTCTTTTAATCGGCCTTCCCAGCAGATTGATAGATAAACTTCAAAAGGTGCAGAATAGTGCTGCTAGACTTATAAGTAGAACCAGTTTTAATGACCACATCACTCCGGTTTTATACCATTTACACTGGCTCCCTGTTCGTTTTAGAATCCGTTTTAAAATACTTTTATTAACCTATCAATGTCTTAATCACATGGCACCTTCTTATTTGAGCAACCTTTTAGAATTATATATTCCTAGTCGTACTTTACGGTCATCCTCTGGTAATCTCTTAATTAAAAGACCTGTTCGACCTGTGAGCTATGGCGAACGATCGTTTGCCTTCCAGGGTCCTTACTTGTGGAACAACCTACCCCTGAATGTTCGTAATTCACCGTCCTTGTCTACATTTAAATCACGTCTTAAAACGCAGCTTTTTAATGAAGCATTTCAATAATTTATTGTATTGCACCAAATATAAATTATAGCTGTGATAATTATCTTTTATTTATAGTCATCCCTGTGTTTTACTAATTACCTTACTTTAATTATATTTATATTTATTCTATACACTTTTATGGTGATGTTTTTAAGAATTTTAATTGTATGTGATTTCTTATTATATGTCGTACTTTACCTGTATAACCTTTTATGTATTTATGTTTTCTATTTGCTTTTTATCTATATTGTAAAGCGCACTGGAACACATTACTGTGGAAGTGGCGCTATATAAATCCATAATAATAATAATAATAATAGAGTACATAAAGCTGGATGCAGAATGCAGATTCTCAATATTTTACATATATCAAGTAAATCGTATATCTGTCTAATCAGCACAAGAGGTAAATCTCTCTATTTCTTCTCTTTAGGCCTAAAATGTGATATAAACTTATAATAATATGTCCATTTATTTAGCGCATACAACAAATACACAAAAGTCTTTTGGATCTTAAGGGGTTTTTTGTCAATTTTTGTAGAGAATTAATTGGAAAATATGATTTTTAAGTCGAGATTTGAAGATTGACAAAGAAATCACCAAACAGGGTTCAACTGATAGTTAATTCCATCTTTCAGCGGCAGCAGCACAGACGCACTTTGTCCAAAGTTAGCAAGTTTTAACTTTGGTATCACTAGCTGATTGATATTGTTTAGACGCAACTTCCTCTTTGGAATATATACTGTTGAATTAATTTTCAGAGGTAATCAGGAGCTTCTCCAGTGACACACTGATAACTGAAACTTTCGGGACTGATCCTACACAGACTGGTGGAGCTTTGTAGAATTTAATTTAAAAACATGTATGGGTTAGATGTGGGGGGGGGCATAAATTATAGTGAGAAATGTCAGCTCTTTATCTAATCTTTCATAATGTATTTTTAATAGCAGGTGTGAATAATCTTTAGACTATGACCAAAGCATAAACTGTTGCAAACTGGCTTCTCTGGGATCACTTGGTTAAACATTGTTAATTCAGGATCGCTAATTTGTCATATCGCAAAAGATAGGATAACTATAAAACTAAACTTTCGATAAAGACAAAAAGTTTTTAAACTAAGCATTAGCCACAAAGCGGCCATCTTGAAAAATGGCGACCATCTTTAATTTACCTTTATTTTGTTTTGAAGTCCCATTGTAAACATGTATCGACAAACATACACACAAGCCCATTACAAGCTATAAACGCACTAATTGTCATCGATAATTATATGGAAAACTACAAGACGTTAATGTTAGCTATGTAATTAGAGAAAATGGAATAATTATGTTGTCGTCAAAAACATATTGATCAATGACATTTCACATAATTGCTGTTAAAGGTACCTTCTACAAGATTCAGATAACAGTTAAAAAATACGCTTTGAGACATGAATATTAAATATTTCAGTCTAAATTACTTTATTCGGATCTAAGTTATGGGTGGTAATAAACAAAGACTCGATTATCCATTTTAATCTTAAATTATTAAATGGCGCGAGTGTTTAAATTCATTTAATATGTCGGCTATGCGATAGAATCAAGAATACGTTATAGACTTTTCTATATAATAATTTTTAATCGCAAATCATTAAATGGCGCGAGTGTTTTACTTCATTTAATATCTCGGCTATCCGATGGACTCCAGAAATGGTTATAGACTTGTCTAAATAATGATTTGAAAATGGAAACATTGCCTACAATTGGCAGATTAAGCTCTAGCATTATACACCTTTAACTTAATGTTTGACAGAATAGTGTGGGCTGTAACAAGAATGTTATTTACATATAATAATTATTTTGTTTATTAAACAAGACATAATGATTTAGATAATAACACGTGTGCCATAAATACAGTAAATTATAAAACAAATTGATCTGCCTTGTGTAACAAAGGGATATCATTTATGATTTAGGTGCATTGAACTTATTGAACTCTGCTAGTTTTGACCATAGATGATTTTGACTTTCACCTCATATTAAACTGTTGTCCAGTCACGATCTTATTAAATCTAATTAATTCAACATGTCCATTACACGCTATACATGATCTGTGAACAAGATCCACACGAATTCAAATGTTTATGCACATGCCGTGACGAGATAAAAGAGACAATTGCAGATATGACTATGTGCCTTATCTGTGTCCTGTTTATATAATAATTGAGTTGTTCACTGACAGTTAGTAAGCGAAGAGCCGGGGTGAGAAGAAAGGCTTGGGCGAGTGTAAGGACTCACCCGAGTCCAGTCGCTGCCTTGACAGAGGGGCAGAATAGTAGATGTTGTATTATGTAGATGTGTTCCTGCAGAAGACTAGTTGATTTAATATTATATAGATGTGTTCCTGTAGATGTGTTCCCGTAGTAGTAATAGTTCCAGTATTATGTATTGCTGTTGTATTCATGTTGAATGTATGTAACCGAAGCTGTTTTAGATACCCGATGTAATAAATCCTTTATCTACAAACCTCTTATCTGTTATCACTACGTTAGTGTTTAGATATTAGTTATTGGTGCTATCGACCTACAAGACCCCTGGATGTGTTCCCGTGATAACGAAGAAAATCCCGCGTGGCAGGCAAAAGAGGTTTTACCGCTAGACATCAGATGATCATGAGTTGGTAAAAAAAAAGAATTAAAAACAATGCAGGACTGAAACGTTTTTTTTTTGTGAAACCATGGGTGGTAGGCGCGGTTTCGATGATATGAAAATTCATAATTCAAGGATGGAAATGGAGTAAATCAACAAGCACTGAGACAGACAATCAATGGCGACGGAACAGCAAGGAACAGAAATTGTGTGTGATTGTTGTTTTACGGTGAGTCATTTTGTTCTTAAAAGAATATAAATTATAATTGTTTGTTTTTGAACACATATTTTGGTTTTTAAATCTAGTCGTAACAAAGTATTAAGAGGTTTATGTTGAAAGTAAAATATTTTGTGATTGTTTGGCTGGAATTGAGTTAAGTTCCTAATTAGGAAATTCTTGAAAAGACGGTTGAATAGATTTTTCGTCGTCCATCGCTATATTTGCGGTGAAGATATTAACTCACAAACAATCACATAATAGGCATATTCACGGGTTTATCTCCTATATTGTTTTGTGTGTGTTTTATTATACCCGGCGTAACGGGAATCTTTTTAAAGAGTTTTTTGCCTCGTAAATTCGAGATTTGTGTGTATTTTTGCCTCGTAAATTCGAGAGTTTTGTGTATTCCTATTAAGAGGAATCGGTTTTTTATACCCTCAAGGAAGAAGGGTCGCGCTTAGGTTAAAAGCGTATATATGTGGTGTTTTGTTTTGTTTAAGAAAAAGAGAGATAAACGGTGGTTAATTTTGATAAGTTCTTTGAAAAATATCTTATTTAAGATTGGTAAAATGTGTTCAAATCATTCATTATCATTTATTTCAAGTAAAAAACAATATGACAGAATCCTATGTTAATTTTTTTCTATATATGTACCTCTTCTATTTTATAAAATATTTGCTATTTTTTTTCTTCAAATTATATTTTGATTGTATAAATGTCCTTTTTGTAATGTTTAGAAATGACGTTTATATTGTGTGTGTTATGATATCATGTGTGATGTTACTTGATTGCGTATATTACATTACCATTTAATATATTTGAAGCCAGTGTCCCACATGTGAGAATGGTGTTACTAATGTTAGTTTGTTATTTACTTAGTAAAAAACTTGTGGGAAGGGTAGGAAATGTAACAAAGGGATATCATTTATGATTTAGGTGCATTGAACTTATTGATGATTTTGACTTTCATCTCATATTAAACTGTTGTCTAGTCACGATCTTATTAAATCTAATTAATTCAATATGTCCATTACAAGCTATACATGATCTGTGTACAAGATCCACACGACTTCAAATGTTTATGCACATGCCGTGACGAGATAAAAGAGACAATTGCAGATATGACCATGTGTACAACGGGTATATATTGAGGAGTTCCCTGACAGTTAGAAAGAGAGGAGCCGGATGAGAAGAAAGGCTGGGACGAGTGCCTTGGCAGAGGGGCAGAATTGTAAATGTTGTATTATGTAGATGTGTTCCTGTAGAAGACTATAGTAGATTTTATATTATGTAAATGTGTTAGTGTCGTAGTAGAACTAGTTCCAGTATAATGTATAGCTGTTGTATTCATGTTGAATGTATGTAACCGAAGCTGTTTTAGATACCTGATGTAAATAAATCCTTCATCTACAAAACTCTTATCTGTTATCACTACGAAAGTGTTACACTTGTTGCCGAAACCTACCGATTATCACATTTGTATCCCAACACCTACCACAGCATTCCTAAACAATTGAACAATATTCAACAACCATAGAACAAAATGTTTGATAATTTGAAATTAACCCGATCTATTTCATAGCCACAGTGCATAAAAGTAGGACGTTAAACCCCATTTTATTCATTCATAGCCACAGATAACTCGGTTGTTCCCTCCAGAATCTGTGTTACTGTTTGATAATACAAACTAGTGGCTGGTTTATACACTATTTATATAGACAAAAAACAAGATCATTCATATTATTTGGGATACCCAGATGTGGTGTGATATTTTATTTTTTTGTAATATAATTGATATTAACAATTTTAACTTCGTTCAAATCAATAGCATGCGTTTAACCGTTGCATTAAATTCGAATGGAAAACACCAAACATTGGCCATGTACTTACATTGGATCCTAAGGTCTGTCAATGAGGGTGATGGGTGACCGAATGGTTAGCAAGTGCGCGCTGTATCATAAAGTATGTCATTGATTCCCTGCTTGTATGTGACAAGGAGTAGGGTTGCCTGCCCAACCTAGTGGGTATCCACGATGTCCTCCTACTGCTAAAAACCCTTACCCGCAAGCGAATTATTGAAATTAAATGTAACCGAAATGACCTAGTTTGTGTCGAGTGAACGTTAAACCCTCTCTCACACTCTCTCCCGAGTGCACGTTTTACCTTATTGACCCCGCCCCCCTTCCCCGCGAATAGTCAATGAAGAACGAAGCTGGATGTTCTTCTGAACTAGGAAAATATCGCCATAATGGTTCTTGAAAGGAATGAATTGCGTCAGTAAGTTTGGCATAGGGAGTAGATAGAGGCTTTTTGTCTGGTATACGATATAGCTATCTGGTGCTATATGCTCATTACCCCTGCTATACCACATCGTATGAGAGATCTTGATTCATCGCTGGAAACCAATGAAATGGCGTTTAACGTCTTACTGTTTTGCTTGGACAAGGTTAATGAAGATGGATCCCTGGACACAAAAGCTCTCAATCGCTGTCGAAGCCGTCTGCGATCGATGCTAACTGCACCATCAGGTCCGAAATCAACAGTGCAAACAGTGGGTTCGTTTTGCCCAATTGTCAACAAAGCCATATGTCAAATTGTATGCCTAATTTTGGTCGCGATTTAAGGCTTCGTTTTAACAAATGCAAGAACAGCCAAATGCTCAAAATGATTCACTTTGAATGATTAAAAGCTTCGTTTCAAATAACAAATTATGTACGTCCTGATTTACTGGAAAGAAATATAATTTATTCTATACCTACAAGATAATAATAATATATGGTTTACCAACTAATGCAATTTGGCAAAACTAACCTAAAAGAGTGCACGTGTCACGACATAGCTATAAAACTTGGATATTTCCACGAGATCGTATTTCTTCTTTGGTTAAAAGATTTGGGATGTTGGTGGGTGATGGGCAGCTGCTTATTACTATACGTACAAACTCAGCAAGTTCGCAAATGAAATTGACGTCCACTCAACGCAACTAGGTAATTTTTTTTAATAATTCGCTTGCACGTAGGGGTCTTTAGCAGTGGGCGGAAACCGGTGTGCCACATACGCTCACATATGCTCACGCCAGGGCTCGAAACCACAGGCGCAAGCCAGAGGTGGCCGGCCAGCTCGAAGTCGAAGCACTCTAGACCACTAGCCTATCCCAACCCCCAGAGATACATGAATAGTTAACTTATTTTGTTTAAAGAGAAAAGACCATTTACCGTTTTCTATGATCTAATCGACTGATTGTATTTTTAAATAGTTACACTCTAAACAAATGTTCAGCATTGACGTGATAACTAATGACATCTTTACACTCTAAACCAATCAATGTTCAGTATTGGCGTGATAACTAATTACATCTTTATCATAAACTAACAATTGAATACGAAACTACAGGTAAAAACTGTGAGCTATGTCAAATTTCTAAATGAATAAATGTCAGATTAATTCACTAAGTATTTTCATATACTATGTGGTTGATAGAATTAAATGTATTATTAATAGTTATTCTTCTATAGTCGTGCAACAATTAAATGTTTTGTTATTCGGGTTTTGTTGGGGTAATTTTATTTTAAAGTCACTTGAGTCCTATAAACATGTTTTATTGATAATTTTAAACTTGAAAATGTGGTACTAAAAGCTTGGCAAACCATTTGTGGGTTTAAATAGATTTAACGTCCCACTGTACTGCTCCGACGATGGACATGCGCCATGCCGTGTGACACGAGGGATATTTTGCCCGGGCAGCGGCGCTATGGCCTAATCTTTTATCAAATTCCAATTGCCTAGTGTTATTTTATGTGTACGCCGATTTGTACATAAAGTGAACCTATTACGTTGGACCATGCTAGAAATTCCCAATTAACTTTCCCTATCAATGCAAGGATAGAGCACGGGATCTTCAGATTACCGAGCCAACGTCTTACTCACTAAGCCACCACGGTTCCCCCAAGGAGTAGGACATACAACTGTAATAGGTGTCCCCCATTTAATAAAAAAAAGACCAAGTACGAACAATCCAAACCATTAGACAGAATTCGAAGTCCTAAAAAAACGGTAAAGGCAAAATAGTGTAATCTAGCGAAATAGTGTAATCAGCATATGGACTGTTCCCCCAAAACAAAAGTTCAAATCAGTGCTGCCAAACATTTAGTAATCACGATATATCATATTATTGGTCGAATGGTGATAATATCATTAATTGATTAAGTAATGTATAAAATAACGAATCTATCCTATAACCTTGGGTGTTTAAACGTCGATTAATAGATTGGTGCGTGTACTTGATCTTCATCTTTATGTGTTTGTTGATAATATATAAAAGAAATAGCTTTTATTTGATTATAATTTAATGAAGAGTGCTATTGTTCTTCTCTTTTTATCCGCTTATTAATAATTTATGAAAGTAAAAGAAAATAGCTTTTATTTGATTATAATTTAATGTAGAGTGCTATTGTTCTTCTCTTTTATTTGCTTATTGATAATTTTTAGAGGAAAAAAAGATAGTTTTTATTAGATTATTGATGATGTACAAATAAAAATAGATATGCTTTATCTTTTGAAAGTGCGGGTGCGTAGGAACGAATAGATTGTCGTGTTTTTTTAAATGATTTATACAAATTATTCATAATATAGTTTTAAAATACATGATAAATATATTTGGGTTGTTATAGTAGATTGTCATCGTTTTACTTCCAGCAAAGGAAACGAAATGTGACATTTCCTGTCCTTTGATTTCCCAAGAATTTGCTTATTTTGCTGCTTGATGGTTAATCAATGAAAACCCATACCGATTCCTCGAACATCAGGGGGTCGTTTACTCTTGTCTACTCTTGGGACTCCAGGTAGATCGGTCAAAAACTGTTACAACCCATTGGATATTGAATTTAAAATATGTCTGAGCTTCGTAGGTAAATCCAAACCATACCCTACTGTTCTGCTACGGTATATTTGGAATTGTTCTCTTTTTATCCATTCGTGGACTTTAAATCAATTTTGGTGACCTTGTTGTCAGATTTGCCGCAAAGTTTGCGAAATAGATGAAGGACCACCATTATTAAGAATTCGCCAATTTCTCCAACTGTAAGAATACTGGCACCCATCCAGAGTCCCATATGACCACCAAGACTACCTGTGAACAAACCATAAATACGTTTTAATAGATTAGTATTGAATCTACTTATGATTTTAAAGGTGCAGCAAGCACGATGGTTCAAATATAATGCAGCATTTTCGAATACTGTTTTATTAATAAAATAATGCAAAAGTTGAGACTGCTTTTATGAAGAAAGCACATCTGACTTTAGTACCAAACACTATCTCTGCGCAAGATACCACATATATATAGATTATTGATCCATAAAGCACTTTACTTCAAATTAAACCTCGTGATTTTATGAAAATTTCGTTTTTTGAATTTGTATGTAAATAAAAGCGAAAAGCTGGGCTGTTTGTAGTTATAGTTTCACGACTTCAATTATATTTTGACCGAATTTTTAGAAATAAATTTGTATGGCTTAAAAGAAATAAATCAATAAAGGATTGTGACAAAGATTAGACAAATTGCAATGTCTGGTGCTAAATCATTAATATAATACCATTTGGAGTTAACAATGGTCCATCCTCTTTCTGATGTTTGACTAATCATACTGTGATAAGTTATAAACATGTATTGCAAGAGCAATTCCAGACAAATTTAAATGATATTAGTTAATGTGTTTGACGAAAGGAATACAATCAAATATAAACACTATTAGTAAATGTTTGACAAAAGGGATATAATAAATGAAAACAGTGGTAAAACAAATGAATAATATATGGTTACCTAGAATTGTTTCTGGCGTGTAAACAGGGCTTTGTTCTATAACTTGCACTAAAAGGTCTTCATAATAAACCCTCAGACTTAGAAAATTCTTTCTGTAAAAGCAATCATAAAACAGGCATTTAGATAATTTTATAAAGGCTATGGAATTACTGTTCATATTACATGTATTGTTTGATTAAAAATAATAAAATAAAACCAAGTGCGAACAATTCAAACCATTAGACAAAATTCGAAGTCCTAAAAAACAGCCGAAAGATGTAATCAGGCAAAATAGTGTAATTATATTATGTTAGATTTAAATAATAGTGTCAAAAAAGATAATAAAAATGAATGTAAGGAAATATAATTCAAATTATTTTATTTGAAGTTTTGACAGGATGTTGCGCGGATTATTTATTCGCATAGCTATGGCACTCGACAAGTCCTGATTATCGCTTGCATACATTGACGTACACGTAAAAGACTCCTTGGCAGTTTGAAATCGATATGAGTAGGCCGTAGCGCCTATATGAGTAGGTCATGTGCCCTCATATCTGTATGACCACTACGCCCGTATTCATTAGCCTTCATTAACCTAGTCGGAGCAGACGAGTAGGGCGTTAAATCCCACTTCATTTCTTGTCAAAGACCAAATCTATCAATGGAAGCATCCATTACTCATTTCAAATACATGTTGCCCATGGTAGATGCCCAATGTCGTTTCACGATACCTTTTGCCCATTCTAGATACCCATAAATACTACCCATTCTACATACCCATTACCCATTCTAGATGTCTATAGTCTATTCTAGCTACCAATTATCCAGTCTAGATATCTATTACCCATGCTTTATACCCATTTAATCCAATCTAGATACCCATGCATTTCATCTAGATACCTATTACCCATTAAGTCTATAACCACCGATTGTTAGGCCTACCTAATATAATCTGTACTGTTCAGGTTCCATTTTTCTTTAACATAATCTAGATATAGATCAGATAGATAGGTAGTCGCCGATACTTTAGTTGTATACCTGTCAAACTCACATGGCATATAACAATCACAGGATTCTCTGATTGTCTGGTTTAAATATATCGCATCTGCAATTACATTAGCCTATGTTACAAAAAGTTTATAATAATAAGCTAAATATCTGATCACAAAACCTTCAACCAATAAGCCATACTCTCAAGAAACCAACGTGTATTTGTTGCAATAATATATTGTAGCTAAGTTTTTGAATCAGCTTCTAGATGTATCAAAACCACCCTGGGACGCGTTAAAATGGACAATGTGTTGCTAATATCTGTGCTAACATTTGTGACTGGCGTTTGCTTGCCTGTCTATATTGTCCTTCTGTTCAGGGTTGGCGACTACACTAGGGTTGTCCAGGTGCTGAAATTTGGTAGCTCGGACAGGGAAGTTACATAGGCCGGGTAAACCGGTTGCGATGTTAGAACCGTGCATCGCCTAGTAAACCACTAATTATGTTATAAAAATATGATATCAATAACACTTTAGAGAAAATATAGCGATTGACCTGTAAAAAAAAGTATAATCAAATGCGTTCGTTTTTCAATAAATTCATAAAAAAATAATCATGAAATTGATCCTTTACCAATGAAGAAGCAATTATAAAGTGATAAATGAACAAAAAAGTGACATCTACTGTCTAAACTATCTTATTTTATAAACGGATTTCTTCGATTATGAACAAACTGTTTAACTTTGGTTATTAGAGACTTACCTGTGTGTTTGAAACCAATTCCGGTAAAATAAAATCCATTGCACAATTAAACACCACAACTAATTTACTTGATTCTCTCGTGAAAAACTTGACGTGTTTACTATTTTTTTCTTCTAAGTCGAACACAAAATGGCTGCCGTCACGTGTTGGACCAAACCATTAAAGTTGTTGTGGGGGTGTATAGTTTTGACAGCGGTGTCACAACCATGTGTTCCTATGAAAACAATTGTTGTTAATAACCTGCCCCCCCCCCCCTTTATACGAAATGGTATTTCCCAAAGAGGATGTAAACAGACTCCATTTTAGTTTTCAACCTGTCTTTAAAGTTTGTTGAGCTCAATTTTCACGAGAGAACCTATTTAATTAGTTGTGGTATTTAATTGTGCATTGGATTTTATTTAACCGGAGTTGATTTCAAACACGCATGTAAGTTTCTAATAACCAAAGTTAAATAGTTTGTTCATAATCGAAGTAATCCTTTTATGAAATAAGATAGTTTAGACAGTAATTACATCTTGAAAACTCAAGAAGTCTGGTATTAAAATTCATAAATTGATAATATCTTACTATAATAATACTTACAATATTCAGGCAAATAACAACTTTCTTTTAGCTTAAGAGAACAATAGGGGCCTGAAACTACAGTTAAAATTATTTAAGTATATAATTATTTTAGCTGAAACAACAATCGACTATGGCCCAAAATAATACTTCTTTAGAAAATAAAAGAACAAAGAGTCATGTAGATCAATTTCCTTTTGGTCTGTTTCATAATTGATTTCTATACAGATAGGTTACTCGAATGGGGTGATGGTTTCTACAGCTAATGTTTTTATTCTCTTGGTTGCATATTTATAAAACTCATCTCAAAAAGATTTAAACAAAGCTTATTTTTCATACAAAGGCCCGGGCCCGGACATTATACGTTTTTAAAAATAAAGTCAGTGCGTTTCAATCGATCATCCAGTCGGAATTAAGGATTTTTTGACATGTACATGCATGTGTTTAAAGTTGATGCTCGAACGACACGGGGTGGGGGTAGCACGTGTGTGCTGTATCATAAGGCCTGTCATTGAGTCAACTGGCGTGGTTTCGAATCCCAGGTTTTACGTGACAAGGAGTATGGTCGCCTGTCCAACCTCGTTGGTTTTCTCCACTTCCTCCGGTTTCCTCCCACTGCTAAAGTCCCCAACGCGCAAGTGAATTATTGAAAAAAATTAAACCGGATGCAACGATTGACCAGTTCGATTGCAATGGGCTAGCATTACATGCGTAGATGACATTGATGTTATAACTAATAATTATGAGAGACTGTTCCAAGCTTTACCCAAATCCAATCACGGGACATAATGGTATTGCGTTAGCTGAAGAAAAGGTCGGTGCCAATTTTTTGAACCCCCTGTACTTAATAGTGTCCGTGCCTTTAATCTAGTTGATGTGTATAGCATTAAATATCCGTAAGTAAAAGTCCTAAAAGCCAATTCTTTTTACTAAAAAAATGTTTCTAGAATATACTGTATACAACAGTATACCTCTACAGCTTTATTAAAGGTAAAAAAAATCTTACTTGAGTCAGATAAGCCAAAGCAACCACATTTCTTGTACAGATGTTTAGCTCGGCATTCACTCATACATTTCTCGAATGTATACGAATCGTTTTTATGTTCTAAAGGATTCACAAAGCCTTTAGCATCCGTTTCAACACATGGACGATCACCAAAGGCAATAAAGGGCTCCGGCAGAAATTTGTACTGAAATATAAAATATAAGCATCTAAGCCTAAGTTTAAACTACACGTATGTGCATATAATTTTACACCCGTACAATCTTAAAGCCCAAATACCACTCTTGTTGTAACTGAATAATATGCCCCATCATCATTCTGGTCAACAAATTGTACTATTTTACAATATTCCAATTAATTGATGATACAAATTACATCTTAACACACCGAATTTAAAAAAAAAATGGAAAAATTCAACTACATGGTAACACCATGGTTTGAAATGCTTTACGTAAACAATTTCAAATGCAGCTTGGATTTAAACATATTTTCGAACCCTCTGAAAAGTAAAATAGGATGTAATGGATAATTTACACAACAGATAAGACACTTAAACATCTAGTAGTTAGAATAAGGCTAATTTTTTTTCTGGACCTGTCAAGCCAGTAAGAGTGGTATTGTCCCTTTAATTTAAAACCTATATAAATTAAAGAAGCTAAATCGCTAACATTTGGGACCTAGCAATTGACAAAAGTGGGTCGCAACGCATATGAAAATGTAATATGAATGTATATAATCTGATTTACACTCAATGGTTTCCGTTTTTAAATCCAATTTCAAATCAGTTATGTTCGGCGAAATAAGCCATGCAGTCTCAATCGAGTGCAGATTTCTAGCGTCTGGTTATTCCAGTCTATATATGCCGTTTGATTTGGTGCAATATGCCTAGCCTCGTCCCTCGAGTCTGTTATTACAACTAGGGCTGGAGCGCATTAATCGTGTACTAATGTTTAAAAAAATGTTTTATCTTAAATAACGGATATCTGAAGCTCATCTTTTCCCAGAAAATTTACATCATCAATGTTGATTTAAATTGACCAATAATTCGTGTTTTCGATGTCAAACATTTTGACGTTTTTTAGTTACGGACTTAAGTCCTTTAAGAATGTTTTTAACACGAAAACAAATCTAGTAACAAGCTGATCACGTCGATGCCAAATAATTAAAGCTGATTCTCAAGCGTCGAAGGGTCGCCTGTCAAATCTCCTGGTGTTTTCCGGGTTACCAGCCCCCCCCCCCTTACCGCTGTTAAAAAAGCGAATTATTGACCTAGTTTATGTCAAGTGGCATTAAACCCTTTAACTCCCCCTCTGGTCTGTTGTCAACATTTTATACTATTTTTGGGACTTAGGTCAGTAGGCTAGCGGGCCCACAAATGCTAATATAGTCTTGGTATTGTTGTCCCTTCGATTTTTCATATGACGCCACAATTTTAAGTGTGTTTTGATGACGGCATAGTTGGTTCCTGGTCCATATGGACTAATGGAGGGAATCTTTTAAGTGCATGTCAAAGTGTACCCGGGACTTCGGGACTTCGGTTCTTAATATATTAAATAGATCAGGTAATCAAATGACGATGAACCCGGCCACTAAGATACCAATAATGTATAATAATCGTTAGTGATCAATTGTCATTATAGCCAGTTATTTACTGACTAAACGACAATTAATAATATTCCATTAACGATACATCGTTGGTAGGATTGAATTAATCACGGGAGTTTTTCTAATTAATCTAGTGTAATGGCAAGTGAAGGTTGACTGCACCCCACACAAATACACAACTCTAACGGACACCACACAAACAACAGATGTACATATCAGACACTATAAATACATTAAATTTTTAGGTTATTTGATTTTTTACCCTATGATATTATGTGTAATGTTCCAGTAATCCTCAAATTTAAGGTGATGCTACGTCGTCTAGTCGGTGTACACGTCGACAAGCATGTAAATTAACTTGAGAGAATTTGAAGTAAGGTGAAGCAGTTAGAGTAAAATGTAACACACTGCATGGCACATTTCCTCCTGCATTAGCCCCGTTGGTGAAGAAAACTAGGACATTTAACCCCATTTCATTGCATTTCACAAGAACATGTTCATAAAATTTTTACTTTACCTGTGTTTTGCGGATACCAATATGAGTTGTCATTCCATCACCTGCCAAGACGCTTGGCGAATCTGCACTGGGTATTATGTGAGGATCGTGAACTATGACCTTAACACCTGCTTCCATATTCGGGCTATACATATAATTTTTCTGATCCAAAAATATCTGCATGTTCAGGTTTGCTTCGGCGCCCCATAACTTGGTTTTTCTGGTGTGCTGGTGTTTCGAGTTGAACACAAAGCAGACGTTATTATCCAGGATCACGGGTTTGAAGTAATTTCGGCATGGTTGAGAAACTCCGTCAAATTTACACGTTTCCAACATCACATCTAAATCTACAGATACATTCATTAGCCATTCCTTAGTAAGATTTTGGCTATAAAATGGACCAAAATTCGGATCGCTCCAATTCGATTTTCCACCTTCAGCTTGTAGGTAAGATAACTTGGCAAAGAAACTTCTCATGGTAGAATCAGGGTTCAAACGGGTCATGTTAAATGGACTGAAGTTGCAGATGGTAATTGCGGGAAATGGTTCGTCTTTGGATCCCCTAACATTCACATTGGTGAGGGTTGTTCTCTTGTAGTATATTTCTAGTTCTATATACAGGTTATAGGCAAGTACAGTGAACATTACAGTTATAGCCAAAAACCACCAAATCCTGTTAGATAAAAGATAAAAAACAGAATAAGTGTAATGGCTAGAGAGAGAGAGAGAAAAAGAGAGAGAAAGAGAGAGAGACAGACAGAGAGAGACACACACAGAGATAAGGGGGTGTAACATCTACTCAATACAAACTAGGGTCATTTGAGGACTAATTTATGTGTTAATTTTTATGTCAGAAATTTGTTTGCGCGTAGGCGTATTTAGCAGTGGAGTGGGGGCGGAGGTCCCAGAGAAAATCCACCAGGTTGGACAGGCGACCTTACTCCTTGTCACGTACAACATGGGAATCTAAACCACACCAGCTGACTCAATGACATACATTATGATACAACGCACAGGCGGTAACCATTTAAATCATTCACAAATAAACAAGTATGGTAATTAGTTCAGAAAGATAACTTTTAAAATTCATATTTAACGTAGATGGAAAATACAATATATTAAAAATAAAAGTTTTTGGCGAATAATGATGTCTCAAGTATAATTGTCTACATTATATAAAACCTGAAATCAAAACTTTCAATAAACTAAGGGAAATGTCTAAGATATTGGACAAAATGGCATTATCAGTTAATTGTGTACTAAAAAAAATAGGTTGAGAAATCTGGAAGTTAAAGACAACATTACAAACCCTTGACTAGACCCTGATTTTTTGTTTGTATGGATCCGATATATTTATTTCTTAATATTTGATTCCTGGAGTATCGGAATATTATAATAAACAGCCGGGAAATCGTGAAACAATTCAAAATCATTATAATGCAACAATTCGGGTTAGTTATTTACTTTAAATTTATATTAAAACATGTACACTTTACACACATGTAGACCATAGTATTTAAATCAGAATAGCAACATAGTGTACGAGTATTGAAATGGGGTTCAACGTCCTACTGTTCTGCTCCTAAACTTGGCTAATGAAGATGGACATACGAAATTTACCCTGGGCAGCGGCAATACGGCCTACTCTTATATCGCATTCCAACTGCCGAGGGATTTTTACGTGCACTCCAATGCGTACACGGGACGTCGGTTTTCGTCCATCCGAACGACAAGACAGCTGTCCTTGTAATTTTATGATTATACCGTTAAGATTAATATTGCATAAAACAACTTACCATCTCAATTTACTTCGTTTTCTAATAGGCAATTTATTAAAGGCATGGAAACCAGTATTCTCTGCAAAGTCATTCCATAAATGGGATATGGCATCTTTTTTTTCGCCGGCATTCGTTGAAAACTGCGTCATATTACCAATTACTATTGTAACACCGCAGAAAACTGTGGATTCAATAGTTTGACAATCCTCATCCGTTCTAAAGTATGCTTTTAAACATTACCTTTCCAAGCTGTTGATGGTTTTTATTTAAAACGCTAGAACCCCCGATAATGTATCATTAGTGCCGCATTCGTTGATTTGCCCCGAGGCTCAATACGTTACAGAAAGCATTTGAAACTGAATTCTAGAGCAACGATTATTATGTTTATCGCTTAGAACTTTGCATATAATATACTTCAAACATCATATCGGTTATTTGATTAATAACAAAAACATTCAATGAAAGTAAGTAAGCCTGTCACAAATTGATTGACATCAATTATTTATAGAGAAACAACAGTATCGATTTGCAATTAAAGAAGAATCATCCAATCGCGACGCCGAGGGATTATGCGAGCTGATTTCAAAGCTTCCCATTTGTTCCTCAATAGCTCCAGCCAAAGAAAGAATATCCATTCCCATCACATTAAAAACACAAAAGCACCTTTCGTGTTCATTAAGATTAAATAAATATTGTGATGGATTGTATAGCCAAATTCCATTAGTTATGCGTCCCATGTGTCATGTGTTTTCAACACACCAATTGTTCGGATCATTAATTAAAGACCGTGAGCGTGATTTTATTAGTAGTATACAATCGCTTGTAATATCGTGAAAGTCGAACATGCATGGATATCAGTCCAAAAAGGTTCAATTCCCTTCAATATTTACACAGACAATCGTTTCTGTTTTACTGTAATTTCTAATCTGTTGTGTTCTCCGAAATACGCGAAGAATCCGAATTGAATGGCAGTCTTTGGCGTTTGGTTATTCCAGTCTGTACCGGTAAAATTTTCCCGTGGTGTATGTTTAGCCTCGTTCACCTAGTCGCTTCATTTCAAAGCGATTGTTACAATTTCTTTCTTTTTTTAAAATTTTGTCTTAAATTTTGGTTATCAAAAGCCCATCTTTTTACGCAAGATAACAACAATGCTGATTTAAATTGATCAGGATCCACGGTGGCTGAGTGTGTGAGATAGCTATCTAGTCGTTCGGGTGGGATCAAAACCGAGGTCCAGTGTATACATTGGCATACTCGTACAAGATTCCTTGGCAGTTGACATACGAATGGGGCACTTTGCCATTGCCGAGCAAAATTGCCATCATAGCACACTGTAATAGCGTATTAGACCAGTTGAAGCAGAACAGAAGGACGTAAAACCCCATTGCATTTCATTTTAGTTAAATTGACCTCAAATTTAATCACTAATATCTCCGTTCAGAATGGACAAATTCGACTGAAATTTTCATTATCTATGTGGGTATTATTTTAAATACAATTAAAGCGAGAACTGTCAGCCCTTTTTCTCATCTCCAATAATGACGCCTCTGTGCTGAACAAAGATGGTCATACACCATTTAATGTGATATGAGAGAACGTTTCAATTCCAACTGCCAGTGATTCTTTTCGTGCATGCCGACCTCGAATTTTCCTTAGTCGGACACATCGAACATACTTTGTTCTGGACCGCCACCCGGCCCCTCCTGCAATACTGAAAATATGGGACCCATTTATTAGTCGACATGTGCCCAACATACCGAGCAACATTAAACGCAAACCAATTGGTTCAAGTATATCAACTCCTATTGTTTGTTGTACAATACTCCAAATTCTATCGATGCAAACAAATCCTAATAGAATGGACAAGATCGTAATGATCTACATTCTTATTTAGATCGACTAAATTAAATCTTAAATCTGTAATGAACGAAACCGACGTGGTTGTAAAATCCAATCTCTTACACAATCGCATTGCTCATTACTATTTTGATGAATGTGTTAGAATAGGACAATAGCGCATAATTTGTACAAGATTAACTGTCGATGCAAACCATTGTATTGCCCCCCCCCCCCCATATCGATAACGATAGAATAAAATCAAATTTGAGAGTTCCGTGATAAGGTCCGACTCGGCTAATGGAATGGAATTGGGTTTAACGTCCTACTGGTCTACACTTGTTGTGCTAATGACGACGAGCATACGCCAAACTGTGTGCTATAAGGGAGCAATGCCACGGCATATTCTTATTTCGAATTTCAGCTGCCAATGAGTCTTTTACGTGAACGCTTATGTTAAGCCTACATTGGACGTCATTTGCCCACCTACCTTGGCTAACGAAGACGGGCGTAAGCCATACAGTGTGCTATATGGAAAATTGTGACCGGACAGGGTTTACAATCTACTCATATTTCGAATTCCAACTGCCAAGGGATCTTCTACGTAAATGTCAGTGTGTACGCGGAGACCTTTTTTCGTCTCATCAGAATGACTATACATGCACCCTTTTGAGACCACCTGTCCCACACTATTGACAAGTTTGAGCCACGCCGGAAAAATCCCGATGAACTTTCTTACTCGGTGAGGACTATACATTCACCCTTTCGAGACACCCCCCCCCCCCCGTCCTACACTATTGACAAGTTTTAGCCACACCGGAAAAATCCCGATAAAACTTCTTACTAACTGAGCGACCCCGATACGGGCTATAAAAATCCTTGCAATCTCTCTCTCTCTCTCTCTCTCTCTCTCTCTCAATGTATTGAAATTTGTTTATGATTGTTGCGGCAAATAGGTTGTTATTATCTGGATGACATCGCGCCTGGTACGTTCGTGCATTTTTTATGCGCGAACTCTTAGTTTTTCTATTACTGGCACGCGCACGGGCACTATTATTTTTGTTTTACATGTACCAAAATCTGGGATTTCGCGCGGAGGTACTTTTGAGGTATTAGGTCTGTTAAGCATAACACTTGCCACGGTACCTGTGTATCGCTAATTATAAACCGAATGTTTGAAGACCGTTCATATTTATTACGCACAGAATTTTCAGTACAGTGTTGATTCATGCTCAAATTGTTGCTAAGCAAACCAACGGGATTATTTTCTCAACAGTGTATGAACTTATTCATAGCGATAATATCCTTACACCGAGAGAAAGTATCTAGTCTCGGTGAATAGAACCATGGTTGTCTTGTAGAAAATTACTTTTGTATTTTTTGGAACGGTAAACAGTGTTTGTAGAAGCAAACTAACCTGCCGCACATGACGAAGTCATTTATATAATAATAAAAAGGCGAGAACTCTTTTTGCAGCGGAGGCTTATCACTGAGTAATAGGTCAAGGTTAAAGGGACAATAACACTCTTGCTGGCTTGACAGATACAGAATTTTTTTTTAGCCTTATTCTAACTAAAAGATGTTTAAGTGTCCTACCTGTTGTGTAAATTATCCATTACAACCTATCTTACTTGTCCAGAGGGTTCGAAATTATGTTTAAATCCAAGTTGCATTTGAAAGTGCTTACGTAAGGCTTTTCAAACCATGTTACGGCATGTAGTTGAATTTTTCCAATTTTTAAAATTAGGTGTGTTAAGATGAAATTTGTATTATTTATTGTTTGGAATATTGTAAAATAGTACAATTTGTTGACCAGAATAATGATTGGAACATATTATTCAGTTACAACAAGAGTGGTATTGGGGCTTTAAAACATACAGTACGCGCATCGAGGAGGTTTGATGAAACACGATATTACCGTGTTTTTTATCGTGGAATTCCGTGAATTACCGAGTGAATATCGAGTGACATGATACGACTGACAGAGCAGCCCGGAGTCGAACAATCGCCGCCCGAGCTGTCTTCGTCAGCTAGTTTCAAAATGGCGTACAACCAGTGCAAGTGGGAAAAGACGACAATAAAATCAGAAATATGTTATTTATTATTGTCGGACTTATTACATCACTTCTGTCTAACAAATCATAAAGCTGTGGTGTTACGGTGGCGGCATAGTATTTCATCGTAACACCACAGCCACTCTAACCATTCATAATACATCTCACTATCACTCCCTACACATTTCCCCTCGTCTACTTTCCCAAACGTCAACAACACATCTCATTCATCCGTTTCGCTGATTAACCCTTGTACCATGTCTACTGGATACAAGAAATGTAGAAAAAAAAGTAATGTTGGGTTTTTTTTAAATCCGGACTTGCAGATATCAAACAAAACTATCTGTATTTAATCAGAATAAAACGTCGTGCAAATGTTAAAAATAGGTATCAAGGACAATTAATAACGGCTCGTGTATATATATATTTTAGTTCTAAGTGGGTAATAACGTCTCGTGTATATATTTTAGTTCTAAATGGGTAATAGCGTCTCGTGTATATATTTTAGTTCTAAATGGGTAATAGCGTCTCGTGTATATATTTTAGTTCTAAATGGGTAATAACGTCTCGTGTATATATCTTAGTTCTAAGCGGGGAATAACGTCTCGTGTATATATTTTAGTTATAAATGGGTAATAGCGTCTCGTGTATATATTTTAGTTCTAAATGGGAAATAGCGTCTCGTGTATACATGTTGTTCCATGGGGGTAATAACGTCTCGTGTATATATTTTTGTTCCAGGGGGGGGGGGGGGGATAACGTCTCGTGTATATATTTTAGTTCTAAGCGGGTAATAACGCCTCGTGTATATTTTGTATATTTCTAACCATAAACATATTTTAAATTGTTTTAATGTAATTTAGTAATTGAATTGGACTATAAAGATCACAAAATTTTATGGAATACAATTACAGCTTATTTATGAACGAGGTTTCGACTAGGACTCTATAATAACTATCAAGAAATGATAAAATATGGAAATAATTAATTATGTTTTTCACAATTGACCGATGAGTTTGATTGCCGCATATTCATACTAGGTTGGGTTCATATCCAAAAAGGTTACATTCAAGGTAATTAGAAGGGTGTCTCTGGTTGGTCAGCAATAATCAGGTACGTACATGAATTCTATTATTTTCATATTTAGGCATTGTGTAAATTATACAGGTAACGTGTCCGATATATATTATTAGACATATGTCTTTCTATTTTTTTGGTGTATATGTATATATTATAAAGGTAATATGTGTATATGTTATAGAGGTAATATATCTATGTATATGTTATAGAGCTAACTTTTCAGGGTTTATAGCAGAAAAGTGTTAGGAATATATTTTGATCTGATATTTTGATCTCAGGAATATATTTTGATATCAGGAATATATTTTGATATCAGGAATATATTTTGACCTCAGGAATACGTTTGGGTATCAGGAATATATTTTGATCTCAGGAATATGTTTTGACCTCAGGAATATATTTTGATCTGTATACAGTGACGTTTCATGTGTATAATGTACGCATATCATATATGTTTCCATTTAAAAATAAAATAACTTTGTCAGTTTTCAGCCTCCAGCACCCAGCACCGGTAAGTTTATTAAATCATATAAGAAATAGATAAAAAGTTGTCCGTCCTTGCTATAAAAGTTTAAAAACAAATAAATGAGAAGTAAGTGCGAAGTTACAATGTTTGGAGTTTTGACAAAATGTACGATATATTTTTTAATTATCTAACAGCGATACCTGACATTAAAGACCAATGGTCGTTGTGTTCTAATCTACAGTGTATTTACTTTAATCGGAGCCATTCCCTGGTTTATATCGTTGGTAATGGACTTGTCATGTTAATAAATGTTTAGATAATAATTGATGTAAGATTTGAAACCAGACAAAAATACTTTCAATAGGCAGATTTAGCTCTTACAAAATACATCTTTAACGTGACAATGTTTTCTAATAATGTGTGTTGTTTTATCTGGAAATAACTCGCCGTTTAATTTTTAATAAAAACAAGTATATCGTTTCCATTTTGATGTTTGAATTGCTCTCTTAAATCCGCAAGGTATGCCATGTGAAATATGGTTACAGTTTGGGCCAAAGTGCACAACATGGCGTTTTCCCATCTGCATTAGCTCGATTGGTGAAGAAAAGTAGAATATTAAACACCACTCTATTCCATTTCATTTTCTCAGTTGAACTATTTATCATTAATATATGTCAAGTTAATGTTTGTGGAGCTAAATTAGAAAACTGTATAGAAATACATGAGGTTTAACGTCTACTCGGTAACTTTTTGTCACATTATCTTGCGCATACGTATCTTTTGGCAGTGACGTGAAGCTGAAATATCCGGGTAAAAAAAACACGGGGTTGAACCGCGACGACCCTTTTCCTTGAATGTACCAGTGTGTGAATGGAATGAAATAAAGTCGTATCGCACAACAACAAACCCTATAATAAAACTCGCACAAGTTAGACAATTTGAACTCCATCCCACCCCACCCACTCCAGACAGCTGTATTGGTTACGTATGAATATTACAAATTGCTGTCCGGGCAAACTTTCTCCGTCTCGCACATTGCATGGCACCCGCCTGTCTCAATTAGCCCAGTCGGTGCAGAACAGTAGGATATTTCATTTATACTTATGTTACGTCTATCTTCAGATGGATGTCCAGCACCAGTAGATCCAACCCTTGCATTATATGCTCAAAATTCTACAGATTCATGTCAAACTGATGATGACTGCTCTATTGGAATGACATGTTGTCCTGGAACCTGTGGTGCATTCTGTCACCAGAAAAAGACCCAAACACAACCGGTTAAGATAAAATTTCCTTTCAAAAATTTGTTCAAAATGCTGTTTTCACCATCTGTAGGCCTACACTGATAATTACTGGTGCTAAAGCTGGTTTCAACAACTTTGGACCTTCTACGATAATAAACAGTTTGAATACCTTTCTTATTATTTTGTTCGGTTAACTCCTCCTCCCCCTCCCTCGTTAATCACGAACTTCCATAATAGGATTGCAGAACATTTAGAATTTAAAATGTTTTGTTTGTCCGATATGGGGAACAGTGGAGGCACAATGAGTGAGCACTTGCTCTTTAATTAGGTCACGGGTTTACTTCCGGTGTTGGCCGAGGAAGATTTTCCGACAGGATAACCCCCGTTGTGAAGGAAGAAGGCATGACATAGACAGTATCGAGTCATTCGGATCGGACGAAGATCTGAAATTCCGTATATACATTGGCATTCACATAAAAGAAAGCTTGGCAGTTGGAATTAGAACCAAGGGTCGTTGTGCATCTGTCGGGAAACAATTTCCATGGATAAAAGGTTATCTTAAAAATGTATCGACTCGAAATATAGAGACTGGGATAAATAGTGTGTAACCTTCTCTCGACCAACAAATCTAGGTTATTTCGGAACAAGATTCCAATAACGCAGTCTGAGGGGCTTTAAATACATTGGGTGAAACCCGACTAGATTGGACATGACACTCTTGACTAGCATCAACTGAAGGGAGGTAGTCCGTCTTTTTATATTGGTTTTAGTGATTTAAAGCGGGCGCGGTAATCATACAGATCTGAAATTTTGTCAAGTGGCGTTTGTTGCGATTCCGTACCTGTACGTGACAAATCAAGAAGTGAGGTCGACTATAATTGACGGAGCCTTAGGCTTTTTCGAAGAGAGTCACCCTAATAAAATAATTTTATGTAACAAAATAATCGTTTGATTGTACTCAATACATTTCGTTTGACTGTCTTCACGACATTTCGGTTGACTACATTTCGTTTGACTATTTTCACAACATTTGGTTTTTTCGTTTGACTGTCATCTCCACATTTCGTTTGACTACATTTCGTATGACTGTCTACACTACATTTCTTTGGTCTGTCATCAATACATTTCGTGTTACTTACATAACTAAATTTCATCAGTACTTGTAGAGGGGGGGGGGGGCATTTAATGAAACGAAACGAAACAGTCATTTATCGTGACGGTACTAACATAAAAATACAATCTAGTTAGACAATTTAACGCATGAGCCGAACAAACAAGGCATATTTATTAACTATTTGAAACCATCCTTCAGATGTTACAAAAACATGAAATGATTCTTCAATCTGTATAATAAATTACGCCCTAAAACATCATATCTACATACTTTAAAGGACCTAAGTCCGTAACTCAAAATCCTCCAAAATCTTCGACATCGAAAACACGAATTATTGGTCAATTTAAATCAACATTGATGGTGTAAACTTACCGGGAAAAGATGAGCTTCTTATATCCTATATTTAAGATAAAAATATTTTTTTAACATTGGTACACAAAACGTGTGCAATAATGCGCTTCAGCCCCAGTTGTAGTGAGAGACTCGGGGAACGAGGCTAGACACATTGCACTAAACCAAACGGAGTAATGTAGACTGGAATAACTAAACACTAGAAATGTGCACTTGATTGCGATTTTTGGCTTATTTCGTCGAACGTAACTGATTTGAAATTGGAGTAAAAACGGAAACCATTGAATATAAATCAGTTTATATATATTCATATTACAGTATTAAATGCGTTGCGACCAACTTTTTGTGAATTTCTAGGTCCCAAATATTAGCGAATTAGCTCCTTTAATATTAGAAATTAACGAACTCGAATCTAATTTATCGTTATATAAATAATATACCCAACCTATACATATATTTAAAGAGCTATTATGATATCACTCCGTCTAAATTATCTAGCTTGAAGCAGGACCGTGATGCGCTAAATCACATTTTATTAATTCATTCATTATTATGATATTTGTAAATCTCAACGTTCTAGGTTGGACGTTATACGTTGTCTGTGCAAAAACTATGCAACAAACAGAAGGAGGGAATGAATGATGCGATTGATTATTGTGTTGAGACGAACGTCTGCGAAATGCAGGATCAAAATATTATGTCTCTATATTGCCAATCAATAGAACAATCTGCGATAAGAAGTTTCGACCGCAGAGGGATAACTATTCTATTATGCTGTATTCACCAGGGATTGAACAAGGACTAATTGATATAGGGAAAATGGATAATTTAAAAGTCTAAATAAATTTATTATACAAGAACACATATAAATACAGGTACTAGATCACATACTGGGGTAAGACCCAGAGATTTTGAAACCGGGATATAGGAAGACACGTATTGCATAGTTATACAGGGAAACAAACAGGGTTTATATTGCATAGTTATACAGACACATGTTTATAAAGACACACGTCCATACTTATACAGTCAGGCAGGGTTGAACAAGACACGTGTTCTATGGTTATAAAGACAAACAGGGTTTATATAGACACACGTTCCATAGTTATACAAGCAGACAGGGATTATAAAGACACGTGTTCTATAGTTATACAGGTGAACAGGGATTATAAAGACACGTGTTCCAAAGTTATACAGGCAAACAGGGTTTATAAAGACACGTGTTACATAGTTATGCAGGCACCCGGTGTTTTTAAAGACACGTGTTTCATAGTTATACAGGCAAAGAGGATTTATAAAGGCACGTGTTCCGTAGTTATGCAGGCAACCGGGGTTTATAAAGACACGTGTTTCATAGTTATACAGGCAAAGAGGATTTATAAAGACACGTGTTCCATAGTTATACAGACAAACATGGTTTATAAAGACACGTGTTCCATAGTTATACAGCTAGACATGGTTTATAAAGACACGTGTTTCATAGTTATACAGCTAGACATGGTTTATAAAGACACGTGTTCCAATAGTATACAGAGAAACAGGGTTTATAGAGACACGTTTTCCATAGTTATACAGACAAAGAGGGTTTATAGAGACATGTGTTACATAGCCAACAGGATTTTTAAAGACACACGTTCCATAGTTATACAGACCAACAGGGTTTATAAAGGCACGTGTTACATAGATTGGACGCTTTTGGACAGGTATAGGTACGTATTTTTACTGCTGTCTTCGATTTACATCAATGTTTGGATTAAAAAATTATGTTTCGTTTGCTACTATTAAACTCTTGGGTTTGCAAATAATATTAACAAAGTTATTATTGTATAAAGATAAATGTTGAAACGTTTAACAGGAAATTCGACAGAATTGTAATGTTTTTGCCAAAAAGAGTGATATACTGGGTCTGTGCAAGATCTCTGTGCAAAACAGCACTTCGTATGTTTCAAAAAAGGCGATTCGTTTTATAACTGTAAACACATATCGGCTAAGAGTCTAAACTACGTGTATATAAAAATTAAAGAATTGGTCATTTAATATAATTAAAAATATATAAAAGTTTCGTTTCGTATATTTTTTGTCGAATTTTACAAAAGAGAGCAGCCTCAAGATAAACGGAACGAAATATAAAAACTAAGCAAAGAAACCATACAACATCATAAAGACTAACAACAATATAACAGCATTTATATCTAAGACATAATTCCAAGGTTTTTCTATTCTCTGTGAGAAGGGAGCTAAATTATCCGGTGGTGCATTTTCATTACTCTCGGCATCTCCATCACCATCCTTCGTTCGCTCAATAGATTTATTTTCTGGAGAGAGAGAGAGTTAAAAAAAAATACGTTAAAGACGGTATGAATAGTTGTCCATATCTTAACATTCTAGACCCCAGGCCATTGTCCTTATGACAAGATCTTAAAGACTAATTCGTAGATTAAGTTCAGAAGCAAGGTTTTGATAAATACACACTCGTAAGTGTTCTGGTGTATCAAAGATATAATTTCAGAAACTTTCTCAGGCTAGTTGACCTGAATGAACCATTAAATCTATAAATGTATTGGCCGTAACCTTTGAAAGAGTCTGCAATATCTCCTAGGTGGAAGCGGACGTTAAAGATGCTATTTAACACACCTTTGAAGGCATTGGTCTTGCCCTTTAATTACTGATAGATGTTCTTGACCGTTAACAAATATTGTTCCTAAATTTTAAAATATATTGGCCTTCCTTCTAACCTTTAAATAGTATTTGACTTAACCTTTATAATATACTGTCCCTGCCTTTTAACAGATGTTGGCTTTTACCCTTGAAAGGACCCAAGAGGTTTTACTCTTTAAAAAAATAGGTTATTACCCTTTAAAAGACATTGGCCCCTACCTTTTAAAAGACAATGGTTCTTACCTTTGAAAAGACAATGGTTCTTACCCTTCAAAAGACATTGATCCTTACCTTTTAAAGATATTTGTCCTAACCTTTTAAAGATTTTGGTTCTTACCTTTTAAAAATATTGGTCCTTACCTTTTAAAGATATTGGTCCTTAACATGTAAAGGATATTGGTCCTTAATCTTTTAAAGATATTGGTCCTTACCTTTAAAATATATTGGTCTTTCCCTTTAAAAGACATTGATCCTTACCTTTTAAAGATATTGGTCCTTACCTTTTAAAGATATTGGTCCTTACCTTTTAAAGATATTGGCTCTTACCTTTTAAATAACATTGGTCCTTACTCTTTAAAAGAGGTGATTCTTTATTTTGACCATTCGTTGCATTTCTGTCTTCTTCTTCTGCCATTTTTCTTACACTCCAAAATGTTAATCCTTTTATCTGTGAATTAACATAAACATATTTCATATAATTCGGTAATCCCAACAGTTGGTTTTGGTTATTATCCAATGAATGTTAAAAAAACACAGAAATGTTTTGATTATCTTTTCTAGAACATATTAACAAGTGTTGCTAGTAGTCTTTCTGATAATACGGAACCGGGGGTTCCTTGGTACCTTTAAAGAATGTTAAAGACGCTCTGGCATATGGAAATCGAAATAAGAGTAGACCGTAGGACCGCTGTCAAGGTAAAATTGCTCTCATAGCACAGTAAATAGCGTATGACAATCGTTCCCAGAACATTATGACATCAAACCCTATTTAATTTTACCTTTTGTAAACCGTGGAACTGTAACATATCTCAGTTACGTCAATATGGAATGTCTTGGCCTCAATTCACAATCCACCCCACCCAACCAAAGAGACAATATGCTGTTAAACTTTTTGCAGACAGCGGCCGACTTCTTGGGATTGTCTCTGATATTCATTCAGCCAACCCGTTATGCATCCTAATGTAAGGCATTTAATAAAAATGTCGATATTTTTCCGTTTTCTTTAAACAGATAAATAAAGGGGGGTTGGGATGGCCTAGTGGTCTAGAGTGCCGCGCTTCGACCTGTAGCTGACCGGCCACCTCTGGTTTGCGGCTGTTGTTTCGAGCCCTGGTGTGAGCGTATGTGGCATGGGGATAGGGGCGACTTCTCAACCTCGTGGGTTTCCTCCGGGCACTCCGGTTTCCTCCCACTGCTAAAGACCCCTACGCACAAGCGAATTATTGAAATAAAATATGTTAGTCCCGAAATGACCTAGTTGTGTTGAGTGGACGTTATACCCTATTTCTCTCTCTCTTAAACAAATACAAAAAATGGCATACCTGTTCTTGCGGTTGTGCTTCCGTACAATAACTAACAATTAATGTAACCGTTGTTGTAATAATGATTATTATCCCTGAGAAATAAGTGAAGTGGACTTTAGATACAATAAGTGGTCGCGTGTCCTCCTCGTCACAACCGGGAGCAGGGTACACAAAGTCTAGAACAAGTCGAGTTACTCCGGCTATTTGTCCACATAAAACACCCCAAAAAGCACCCTGAAAAGAAAATATCAAATATTCGATTGTTCTTGTAATGTTCCACTGAAAGTTTTGACACGTTCCCTTTTAGGGATACTCTCACCTTTATATATTAAGTTTTGTATTTCTGGGAAACTACTCGATAAATAAGTTATGTTACAATGCTGAGTGAGATGCAATATTGCAAAATGCTGAAAAACTAGATTATAAAACAAGTAACAACTTACGGCTTCATTTGTTCTAGGAACAAAAATGGCCAGAATAAAAATAGCACAGATAGGTGGCGCTATGTATCCTGTTATTGCCTGGATGTAAATAAACAGTTGACCACCTTCGTAATTGAGAATTAGAGGAATCCAGCAAAGACTCACTGCCACCAATACAAGCACTGATATTCTAATAAATAAAACAACAAAGCGTGAATGTGAAAAGGTGAAAAAAGATCTGAGGAGAGATGGGGCTAAATTCTAAATTACTGACTGGTCCTCATAATTAGAAACGACTAAGGCCTCTCTTCGTCTAGGTCATACTCTGATCATGGCCAATAACGGTTTCGTCACCATGGCTCCCAACCATATAGGCTTTTTTAAAGCACAAACTGTAAACGAATGAATCTCAGCTACGAATTAGAAGACATTTTAGAGCACACAATCATGCCTGAGAGTTAGCACCTATAATTTTTATAATAATATTCGTTGAAAACTGAATTAATTTCCGTATAGACTGTATGAATATATAGTTACCTTCCAGCAATAAGAAGTTGTTTTTCTGATGCTTGTGGTTTTACACGTCTCCATATATCCATAGTAAATATAGTAGCAGCACTGTTAAATATAGACGTTAAAGAACTCATTAAAGCTGCTATCATCACCGCCATCAGTAGACCCCTCATTCCTAGAAAATAATACCATGCAAGAAAAACAAAATATTTTAAGGAAAGTTTTGCGTTATAAACAACAGAATACCTTCCACTAAACATATTTTTTGGCGAACGGATTAACAGGTCTACCAAACTATAATACTTGCTACATTACATTTTCGTCGTGTCAAATACACTAAATCGGCTTGGGAAAATAAAATGAAATAGTGTTTTTCCACCAACATCATCGGTCCTTATGAAGACGGTTTCTGGATGGTTTGTCCTTGCCAATGGTGCAGAACCGAGGTCCTGACAAGGGATAACGTATAGTCGTTTAGATGGAGCGTAGAACCGAGATCCCGTGTATACATAAGGGTGCACGTAAAAGATCCCTTGGCAGTCTGATTTCGATATAAGAGTAGGTTGTAGCGCCACTATCCGGGCTGAATTTCCCAAAACGAATTCCGATTGTCGAGTTTTCTATGTGCACTCATCCAACATCCATGAGAATGGGAAATTCCAAGCTAAAAAAATCCAACACATAAACTATAATGATGTGCTTTCAATTGGAGCTAAATTGGCCTATTGTCACCTGTTCTGATCACTGTTTCGAACCAGTTCTTTCTCTTAATTGTGTTCCGTATTCGAGTCATACTCAATTTTTTTTATAAATCCCGTTGTTTAAAATAGCATCAATATAATGTATTTGGTTTTTGCTATATTATATCAGCTTAAAGGAGCTAAATCTCTAATACTTGGGACCTAGAAATTGACACAATTTAACGAATATACATGTAATAAACACAGTGTATAGTTATTCCAGTCTACAAAGGTAGTATTTATTGCGATTTCCGGATAAGAATACGGCGTCGCCGTTTTCATGACTTGTCGAATATATCTAGCCTCTTTCTTCGAGTCCATTACAGATGTCGTTGAAACGCTTTTTCGTAAACGATTCCGGTAACAATGGTAAAATGTTTCTTCTGTCTTAAATATTGGATATCAGAGGTCCATATTTTCCCGGTAAGATCAGAACATCAATGTTGATTTGAATTGACAAATAATTCGTGTTTTCAATATCGAGTTAAAGACTTTGCTACTTTAATTTCATGTTTTGTGTGGTATATGTGCTGAATGAGCTACAAATTTCAATGATTCGTAAGTTGGGTCTAAAACGAACGTATTATGGTCATATTGCCGATAGACCCTAGCCAATGCACCATCAAGTTAATTTCATTAAGGTAAATATATTATTCTCAAATATTTTATTAGAACTCACCAATAGGAGCAAGACCTAATACTAGAGTTGGGTAGGCTACGTTAGAGCATCCAGCTGCATTCCCACAAACTTCTAAACATGTAGCAGCATCAGCACAGGCCACCTCCTCTAAAATAAAGGTAAACACATGTCATTGTATGGAAACGCTACATGTTTTAGTGTAAATGGTTGTTTAATTATAAGTCCCATTTTTTAGAAATTGTTAAGGACTTTTCTACAGTTGAAGTTGAACGTCCACTCGACATATGCCAGGTTCTTTTGAGACTAACACATGATTCTGTTTTATTTCTATATCTATCAGTGGGCGGAAACGTGACAGGTAACCATACTCCTTGAAACGTTCACGTCATTGGTGTGGAAACCACGCAATTGGACTCAATTAAAAGACCGTATGTGACCCTCCAGTTCAAAACAATACATTTGGGTCAGATGAAAGAGTATAAAAACTCCCATATCTCTGCCAATTTTTGTCCGATTCTTAGAATTCAGGTACCAATGAAAAGAGGTTATTATACTCTTTCATTTGACACCATTATCTCCATTTCTTCAATTTGACCCAAGTGTATTGTTTTGTACTGGAGGGTCACGTATGATCTATAGCGCACATATTAGACCTGTCGACCACCCAACCCCCTATCTGGAAAGGTACCTTTGGATAACTAAAGATTAGTCTAATTGATCACCCCTTGATGACTATATTAGTCCTCACCTGTAAATAAAATACGACTAATCATTCCAGGCATGATAATAATAAACAATGGTATAAACTTCAGGTAGCCAGTAAGAATTGTCGCCCCTTTGGCATGCGCCATATTTTTGGAAGCAAGGGCTCTTTGAACAATAACCTGAAAGAAAATAAAGAAGCTATGGTATTACAAATAGAAGAAACAACGTCGATACAATTATTTTATTTTAATTTAGCAGGTAGTCGAAGTGGTACAGAGGATCTAGGGTTCGATTATGGTGTCGACCGGGAAGGTTCTTAGTGTTTTCAGGTGTGGTTTTTCAATGTCAGTGATGAAGGACGGAGGGTCTGGCAAGACACAGAGTCTCTACGTTCGGTTGAACAAAAAGCCGGTCACAGAGCCGCTGTCCGGGGAAATGTCCACCAAAGAACATTGCGCAGCTTAATATGTATGCCTGTCTTCACCAGCCCAGTCGGTGCAAATGGATAGAGCGTTAAGCTGATTTCATGTATTATAGCAAACGAATTTACAGTCAACCCTACTCACTTGATCAGCACACCAGTTCCAGAGGGATGCTATGGTCGATCTGATGATGACCCCTGGCCAGGGAAGGTCCGAGTCAATGGGATCACGTAAAATATGGAAGGCATCTTCACGAGGTAGACCACAAGTTGTATTAAGTGTTCCGTTTTTGATAATTTCCGGTATAGCCTCCATATATTTATAATAAAGTCCAGGAAAACCACCAACGTCCACAAAAGCTAAAGGGTAAAATGAAGAAAGTGGTTTTATAGTACCGGTATCTCAAATATTAAAGATACAATATTAAGAAAAAGACAAATATTTAACACAGGACATATAACGTAAAATTGGAATTCGATATAAGAAAACATTTTTTATCATTGAGAGAGAGAGAGAGAGAGAGAGAGAGAGGGGAGAGAAATGGGGTTTTACGTCCACTTAACACAACTAGGTCATTTCGGGACTAACATATGGTTTTCGTTTCAATAATTCGCTTGCGCGTGGAGCTCTTTAGCTGTGAGTAAACCGGAGTACCGGAGTGTCCGGAAGAAACCCACGAGGTTTAGAAGGCGCACCTATATGGTAGCCACATACGCTCACACTAGGGCTCGAAACCACAGCCGCAAGCCGGAGGTGACCGACCAGCTAGAGGTCGAAGCGCCACACTCTAGACCACTAGGCCATGCCAACCCCCTAGTACCTTACAATCTAGATTAATCTGTCAGAATAATATCAAAACCTTACATAGTGCATCTTTAATGGTTTTATTCGTACATTGTGCGGGTATGGCGCGCCAGGCAGGGTAAGCTTACTCTTCCGGACACCTGTTACCACTGTTTGTCTTGTATTTTGTACACGGTGAGCAGTTCATATGCTGATTACACTATTTTGCCATATTACACTATATTGCCTATACCGTTTTTTAGGACTTAGAATTTTGTCTAATGGTTTGGATTGTTCGTACTTGGTTTTATTTTATTGTGAGCACTTAGCTCAAATTGTAGCAGTTTGACTGAAATTTTCAATTTATTCAAGTACTTGTTCTTTATTTAAATCTTACATAATGTATGTTAAAACCACCTTACCGATAATAGCTAATATAATGGCACCGACTAACATAACAACAGTCTGTAGAGTATCAGTGAACACTACAGCAGCTAAACCACCTACAATAATAATAATAATAATAGTTAAGGTCAGATTCTCGTGCTATTCTTCAACCATATTAAACAGCTGTCTAGTCGTTCGGGTGGGACGAAAAACCAAGGTCCCGTGTACACACTTGCGTGCACGGGGACTATCTTTTCGCAGTTGGAATTCGATATAAAAATAGACAGTTGCTCCGCTGTTCGGGCAAAATTTCATAGCACACTGTATGGCGTGTGTCCGCTTTCATTAGCCCTGTCGGGGTAGAACAGTTGAATGTTAATACCAACAAAAGACAAAATATTATCAATGACGTGTTTTGAGGGAGTTAGGGGGGGGGGGGGTCTTTCAAATCCCAATACTCAGCAGGGCAATAATACAGAGCAGAATCACATCATTTTGAAATGCATACATAGTGTTAATCGACGCATGCTTATCAAGAGTTATATCCCTTCTACTACACAACAGTTTCGGGACAGCAGACTGGAGAATAATTGAATTGAAGAATGTGGAATCCGAGCCTTCGACAAATAAAATGAAATGGGGTTTAACGTCCTACTATGATGCACCTAACCTGGGCTAATGGAAGACGTGAATACGCCATACAGTATGCTATGAGGAAAATTTTGCCCGGGCAGCGGCGCTACGGCCTACTCTTAGATTAATTGACAGTAAGGTGTATTTTTAGCAATTAGGTTAGTGTTTGACAGCGACACATTTCTTTCGACAATGCAACGAGGATTTTATTTTCTCATCTAATCATGAATGTGCCAGGGAATAACTCAGATAAAAAGAAACATACTTTCTGGTGTCCTCTCCCCCTCTCTCTCTCTCTCTCTCTCTCTCTCTCTCTTGCAATGCCCCGCCTTTATTAGCCTAGTTCTAAGCAGAACAGTAGGTCGTTAAACCCACCCGTGATACGTAACAGTTCTAGAAGTGTGTATTAAGACAGGTATTTTTACTTTAATTAACCCCATCCCCGTCATTTAATAGAGCGTGTTTACCACCCGACGTTCTTCTTGGTATGCAAATATGATGTGCGATGCGACAGTATATTATTCACGTATTCCAAAAGGACATTGAACGTGCTTGTCTGTTATAGGTAATATGATTTTTCTTTTTTTTTAATTTCGTATTAAGACCCGTATTTTAACATTGAATACCCCACCACACACACACACACACACATCCACACGCACACACACACACATTTGCATATCAAAGATGGTGATGTCGTAAGATGCGATGCGACAGAGAGAAAATGTAATATGTAATGAGTGAAATGTAAAATGTTGACGCTTACAAAAAACAGCATTTTCCATTATAACATTTGACGTTTTACATTTAACTGTGGTGTTAGAGGTATTTTGACTTTATAATTATCGGTATTAGGACTATGTGCATTGTACAATCGAAAAGACATTTTAGCAGAGCGTTTAATATTGGCACCGATGCCCTTCCATACAAGAAAAGGTCAATATTGTTTTTCAGTTAATAATCCGAAGCCGCCTTCGAAGGTATTCATTATCCAGTACATCAATAGTTTCACCGACAAACAAATTGTTTTGCCTTTAATTGACCGATTAAAACATGGTCTTGAACCCAGGGGTCAAATAGACGGCCATATTTATCTGAGGCAACGTGTTTACAGAGAACAAGACTGCGCTTGGCGTACCATGTACGGCTGATTTGTTTTATTACAATAGATGTACTCTCAGAATATGTAGGTTTGTCATTGAGTCAACTGACGTGGTTTCGATTCCGCGGTCGTACGTGACAATGTGTAGGGCCGCCTTCCAACCTCGTAGGTTTGCCCCGGGTCATCCGGTCTCCTCCAACTGCTAAAGATCCCTACGCTCAAGGGAGTAATTGAAATAAAATTGAACCATATGTTAGTCCAGAAATGACTAAGTTTGCGTCGCGTGGACGTTACCCCCTCTCTATCTCTCCCTTCCCTCTCTCTCCCTCTCTCTCTCTCTCTTAATTACGGTAGCTGATTGCTTGGTATCTGGTCGTGATGTCGTGGTGTCGCCCTTCATAAGGCGACAACACAACAACCCGACATCACGACATTACGATCTCAGGAAATCGGATTTTACTGTCCTTATAAGTAGGGAAATGGAACACTACAAACTATCTGCTGTGGAATAAGTCAGGCGGAAATATCCTATTATCACGAGAAGACTTTACGTCGTCATCCTTATAGTGGCAACAAGCAATAATGAAGGTTACCATGACATCCTGCAATTATATGGACCCCAATGAGAATGGAAGCTTACGGTTCATTCAAGGATTTTCACCAGATTAAATTTATTGTGTCGCTGGAGGTAACGCGTGTGCGTCGGATCAGAAGGTCTGTCATTGAGTCAAGTGGCGTGGTATCGATTCATCGCTTGTACTTGACAAGGAGTATGGTCGCCTGTCCAATCTCGTGGGGTTTCTCCGGGTCACCCAGGAGCGGACTGGCCCGCCTGCTTGCACAGGCGGACCCCCAATTCCCAAAAAAACCAAAACAAGATGAAAAATAATTAAATGTAAAAGTTAACATAAAAGGTTTAAAAGCGTGTCAAGGGGTGGTTGCACCCCCTATGATTTTTGTGACAAGGCTTTCGTGCCCCAGTTGCCTCAACTTGGGGGCCCCATCCCCATGTCAGCTAGCTTTGTCCCTCCAATTTCCCTCCACTTGGGCCCCATATTTGACGTAAGCTGGGTCCCACTCTACATGTAAGTAGTCTACATGTGGCCAAGGGGCCCCATTTTCCTCAAAAGGGGCCAATTTTGGCCTAAAAACTCAAAAATACATCTAAATTCAGTAAAGATAGTGATTATTTTTGTCAAAATTGGGGGCCCATAGTCAATAGTAGGGGCCTACTTGCCATTGGTAATGGGCCTCTATTCGGTGACCATTGGGCCCCCATTTTCCTCAAGAGGGGCCCAATTTTGGCTTTAAAACTCAAATTGGTAATGCAGTGAGTTTGATCTGTAACAGTCGTAACGCGTTATTATAACGGCTCACAAATACATATTATAAATAAAATAAAACCAAGTACGAAAAATCCAAACCATTAGACAAAATTCGAAGTCCTAAAAACGGTATAGGCAAAAATGTGTAAAAACGCAAAATAGTGTAATCAGCATATGGACTGATGACATATTTAGTGTGGGTGGGAACTCGTGATATTTGCCCTCGGGCACTTTCGGGGCAGCACCATTCAGCTGAAATAGCATTTTTCCCGCTTCTGCCATCTGGCGGTATTTTTCGGACATGGAATTCAGTTCCAGTAGTATCCAGTCTTATGTCATGTAATACTTGTAAGTTTAAACTACTAATTTAGTAATTTGTACGTTTACCAGTTTAATATAAATAGTCTATTATCTATAATTCATTATAAGTTGATATATATGTCGAAGTCTTGTTTATTATCACTGGCCGACAGTATTACTTTTAAGTAATTTTATTAATTTATTAAGTAATTTTATTTTTTTAAGTATTTGTTTTTGAAATTCGGCAGATTTACTTTTTCCAAAATTGATCCCCAGATGCTTGAAAAATGATACAATCCCAGAGAAATTCCTCGCCAAAATGGAGTTTTACTTTTTCCGAAATAGATCCCCAGATGCTTGGAAAACCGGTTTCCGGCTGGCGAATTTCAAAAAGATTCTAGGGGGAGAATTCCCCCCCCAGACCCCCCTAAAAAAATCGCGCCTTCGGCGCTCGGGGACGTCGGGTTTTCACCACCGCAGTTGTTCGTGGTGTTTGACTCTAAAGGGCCCCTTCAGTCCGCCCCTGGGGTCACCCGGTTACCTCTATGACCCGTAGTTCCTTTATGAACTGTCTCTGAGCGAACGATGTCTCGCTAACAGTTCCTCACGGGCCTTATGATCAACTAATATGAAAATAAGGCTTTTCTCAATCTCAGTTCTAAGGCTTTTTTAGATCCTTACCGTCTACTTTGCACCGTGATTCTTCTTTGATCGCCAAAAGAAAACATTTCCTGACACAACCGACACAAATTTATAATAATTCAACACTATTTTCATGTAGAATTCGAGGTTAGAAAAAGATAAACAAAATCGTTCAAATCTGGCCGCCATGTTTGTTAACTGACGTCAGCGCAGATCGGTCTTTTTCTAACATCGAATTCTACACGAAAATAGTGTTGGTTTATTATAAATTTGTCTCGGTTGTGTCAGGAAATGATTTCTTTTGGTGATCAAAAACGTTTCACGGTGCAAAATAGACGGTAAGGATCTAAAATAGCCTTAGAACCGAGATGGGGTAAAGCTTTATTTTCATACTAGTTGATAATAAGGCCCGTGAGGAACTGTTAGCGAGACATCGTTCGCTCAGAGACAGTTCATAAAGGAACTTTATAACCCGTACCCTCATACCCTCAAGAGAGTTATTGAAAAAACCCTGAACCATATGTGAGTCCCGAAATATCCTAATTTGTGTCGAGTGGATGTTACGAGTTTGTATTTTCAGTGGGTTTAACAACCCGGTACATAGAGCTATTCTATTATTTCCATATGATAGCGATTCAACAGGTTTGAAGCTAAATTGCCATCACGAAGCCCAGGACACTAGTAGACTTTTTAATTCCCTTGCTATTAATTAACTTCAACTAGTAACCTGGTCTACAAACGGCGTAATAATTTGACCTTTGCCTGGTATTTGGAACGCATAAATAAACACAATTAAAGAATTTGATTAAAGATAGTTATATTGTCTATATAGTTATTGAAACGACTAACATAAATGTCTATCTGGATTTTAAATCTATTGTGAATGGCTAGGAATTCAAAAAATGGAACATGGCCGATATTTAAAAAAAAACCTAATTTAAAATCGACTGACATAAATGTATATCTGCATTTTTAATCTTTTCATGAATGGCTAGGAATTCCAAAAATGGAAAATGGCCGACATAAAAAAATCGAAATTAAAATCGAAAAATCGTCCAAGGCCAATTAACATAACAAATAGCTCAAAGTACTGCAGATATAACTAGAACAGAGAGAGAGAGAAATTGGGTTTCACGTCCACTCGACACAAACTAGGCCATTTCGAGATTAACACATGGTTTAATTGTATTTCAATAATTCGCTTGTTCGTAGAGGCCTTTGGCAGTGGGGGGAACCGGGGGACCGGTAGAAAACCAATAAACGTGGACAGGCGACCCTATTCCTTGCCACGTACAACCGAGGATTCGAAACCACACCAGTTGACTCAATGACAGGCTTTATGATACAGCGCCGCGCACGCTAACCATTCAGCCACCCCCCCCCCCCCCTGAACAAAAACGATAATGTCACTGGCTGTCATATGTTTTGTTTTTTGGGTTTTTTTTAATGTAACTAAATTGATTTTTAAAGATGCGTTATGTCAGATTTCGACAAAGAGCTGGCTAATCTTGCATCATAAGATTTGTCACTGAGTCAAGTGGCCTGGTTTCGGTTCCACGCTTGTACATGGCATGGAGTAGGGTCGCCTGTACAACTTCGTCGGTTTTCCCCGGGTCCTCGCGTCTCCCTCTCTCTCTTTCTCTCTCTCTCTCTCTCTCTCTCTCAAAAGGACAGCTGTCTAGTCGTTCGCATGTGACGAAAAACCGCGGTCCCGTGTATACATTGACGTGCATGTAAAATATCCCTTTTCCCCGGGCAAATTTTTTCTCATAGCACACTATATGGCGTTTCAGTGGAAGCAATGTACATTGGTTGCTCTATTCAACGTAACCCTGACAAAGTTGAGACTTTTCATCGACCGAATCTTCTTTCAGAATATTATCTTCAAGGTGGATAATTAATGCGCTGTGCGTTTTATTTCGTTCTTTCGTGGGGTTTTAGGTCCGCTTCCACCTTGTGTGATGCCGCTGACACTGCGTTTCTATCTTACTTGAATATAAATGTAGAATGAGTGTACGGCTCTATTCTCTGTAATATTGAAATGGACGAAAATGGGTATAAATCACATAATAATGTAATATGAATATATATAAAGAAAAGATTTATATTCAATTTTTTGAAAACAGCATTGTAATCCTTATAAGACATATAGAAATTGTAATATCTAATTAATTATGTTCGATGAAATATGTAAACCTTCCTAATTTCCTATTTTCGACTTTCGCCTTTCGACTTCTTACTGACATCAATAAATACAAAAATATGACGAAAAAAGTCAAGCCAAAAAACAAGTTGAAAATAAGAAATTAGGAAAAAAATTTTTTTTCTTAATTTCCTATTTTCGCGTTGATTTTGGCTTGTATACCGTCTTGGCGACTTTCGACTTTCTACTTTTCGACTTTCTTCTTTTCGACTTTTCGACTTTCGTGTTTTGAAGGGGCGAAAAATAGAAATTATGAATGGTAGTTATAGGCTTCCATAGAGGAATGCATCAGAGAATGAAGAAGAGATGGATCGACAATCTAATCACTGTGACCATACATACCAATAGCAGGCAGATCTCGAAAGTTTAAAGGTATTCGCTTACTCTCATAAATTAAGTCCAGAGACAGTGTCGATCTTATGTGAGGAAGGATTCACATCCACTGAAGCTCTTTGTCTACTACAAGAGGCTGATTTAGCCCACACCAAAATTAAAAGGGGGCAGTTAAAATTATGTCTTCTAGCAGTTAAAGAGGCTATAGCAAGATATCCTGATAGGGTCCCGACGATGTCTACCAATAGCTTTGATTGTAACGATTCGCATCACGGGTCTGATACCCAACAAGCTGCTGACAAATATTCTACAGTCAAACACCTATTAGATGGATTGGCGGCCCATAAAGCGGCTCTCACACATTCTCAACAGCCAAATGATCCCGGTTGTGAAGTTTCCTGGCAAGACCCTCACATCCATCTCAAGTCACGCCCACTCGGAAAGAAATCATCGCATCTCGACATTGTAGATTTTATACCTAGACCTAATATATACGACACTGAAGAGCACGTGGTATTGAAATCAAATTGTGGACAGGACATAGTGTTCAGATCAGGAGCTTCAAAACAAAAGTTAGAGTCGATATCTCTGGTACAGTGGTCCCTCGCCAATTAGAGTCGATATCTCTGGTACAGTGGTCCCTCGCCAATTAGAGTCGATTTCTCTGGCACAGTGGTCCCTCGCCAATATCGCAATACTCAACTGTCTTCTGGAAAAAGGGGAGATGACCATTGGTGAGATCAGAGATTATTTGGCCTATACAACTCGCACGCTGGAACTTTTCACGCGATACGAACATGTGTCTGTACTCTATTATGACAGGGAATACCGCAGTCTGTGACGCACTTGCAAACGATCCATCTTATGCCAAAATACGATCGACAAGGACAATACACCCAATCAACGTATAGGAACTCATTTCAACCATCGACGCCGTACCCAGCAACAAACACCGGCCAGGTCATCTGTAAATTGCTCAATTCCACGCGGGGTTGTCATTTTTACAACTGTAAATTTAAACACGTTTGTTCAACAGTGGGGCATGGTTCATATCAAAAAAACTAGTAAAGGGCCCCAACCCATCTTTGGGCTTAAAATATTCGGCTTGGGAGTACCTTCTAAAAAATGACAAAGACAGGGATTTTATTTTAAACGGTATTTCAAATGAATTTGATATAATTGAGCCAAAATCGAGTCCAAAATTTTCTGAAAGTGAAAATCATAAATCTGCCTGCGTTTGTAGTGAATACTACGAACAAGCAACAAAAGAAATCACAAACGAAATAATTAATGGGAATTATTTGCCAGTTTTTTGTAAACCCCTTATTACTAGTCCCATCGGCATTATACCAAATCCAACGGCGGCATTAGGCTTATTCGCGACTGCAGCTATCCTCCGGGTAAAGCTGTAAACGATTATGTAAGTGATATAGATAAGCATCGGTATCAGACAGTGGATGATGCCACTAGGCTTGTACAGAGGGGGTACTTCATGGCCAAGGTAGATCTGAATTCGGCGTATCGGTCTGTACAAATTAGTAAACATAGTCAAACTGTAACGGGTTTACGGTGGAATTTTAACGGTGTATGGAGGCACCTTATTGACACAAAGCTCCCATTCGGTTCTTAACTCGCACCTGAAATTTTCCATAGACTAACCCAGGCCGTTCGCCGGATGATGATGCGCCAAGGCTAAAAAAAATACTGATGTCTATCTTGATGATTTTTTCCTTTGTTATCCCACCATGGAGCAATGCTCAGCAGCATTACTTAAGCTTATTGAGGTTTTACGTTATCTAGGATTTGCCATTAACTGGTCTAAGGTAACCGACCCTTGCCAACGCATAACATTCCTTGGCATCGAAATTGACTTAAATGCTATGTCGCAATGCTTGCCTTCGGAAAAATTCAAATCTTTAAAGTTTGAAATTAAGTCGTGTTTAAATAAAAAGCGCTTATCGAAGAAACAATTGCAGTCGCTGGCTGGCATGTTAAATTGGGCACCAGGCGTAGTTCGTGGCGGGCATGTATTCATCCGACGAATAACTTACCCGCTATGGTATATAGAGCAGTAATTATTAACAGTGGAATAACTTACCCGTTATGGTATATAGAGTAGTAATTATTAAAAGAAGTAAATTACCCGCTATGGTATATAGAGCAGTAATAATTAATAGTGGAATAACTTACCCACTATGGTATATAGAGTAGTAATAATTAATAGTGAAAAAACTTACCCACTATGGTATATACACAGTATTTATTATTAGTGGAATAACTTACCCGCTATGGTATATAGAGTAGTAATTGTTAACAGTGGTGGTATAGAACAGTGATTAATAATAGGGGATAACTTTCCCGCTATGGTATATACACAGTATTTATTATTAGTGGAATAACTTAACCGCTATGGTATATAGAGCAGTAATTATTAACGGTGGAATAACTTACCCGCTATGGTATATAGAGTTGTAATTATTAACAGTGGAATAACTTACCCGCTATGGTATATAGAGCAGTAATAATTAACAGTGGTATAACGGAGAGATATAGATTTAAGCCTATTGCTTGTTGTATAAATACAGCTCCAGCATATATATCTACCTAAAACAAACACATAAATCAAACATCTTCTTACATAATACTAAATTATCCCTTTAAAAAATGAAATAGCTACTTAATTGTACTTGAAATTACCACTGTTTGCCGTGTTTTTGTACACGGTGAACAGTCCATATGCTGATAACACTATTTTGCCTATACCGTTTTTTTAGGACTTCGAATTTTGTCTAATGGTTAGGATTGTTCGTACTTGGTTTTTATTTTATTTAACGTCTTATTTTTTTGCACCTACCAGTTAAATTGAAGACGGGCATGCGCGATACCATACAATGTGCCACGAGGGACATTTTGCTCAAACACAGCCTACTCTAATTCCAATTGTCAATACTTATTTTAAGTGCTAGCCAACGTGTAAACGGGACCTCGGGGTTTTTGTACTGGAGAGCTTATATTTTAAAGTCAACTAACCACCATCTCGTCTCGTAAACATTGTGTACTTAAAGACCCCAAGGCTCATTTATGTACAGTATTTACTAGAATATTTGGTCAACAATATTTCGCTTCCAATCCGAACAAACTACCGACATTAATCTCGTTTGCTTTTTCTGTGTTAATGGATTCGACCATTAATAACTGTGATAGTACAGACGATTGAAGAGGACATGAAGGAAGAAACACGCTTTTGTATGTGGTCATCAAATTAATAGATAAAAGACTTTCTCTTTTGTATTTAGCGGAGATTTTCCATTGACTTTAATATTAATTCTCGTCCCTTATACCGGCTCTAACGAACATTTTAGGAAAACGTTAGAGCCGGTCTAAGAGACGAGAATTAATTTAACATTAAAGGCAATGGTAAGATCGTTAGTGATCGGTGGCCAATTAAGATCATCGTGGTGAACGTAAACAATGACGCTAATAATGGAGTGTAGAATGAAGCTACGATCAACGGCAGATAATTTGAATTCGTGACAACCCACCTAAACCCAGAGTTAATGGGGTAGAGAGAGAGAGTGAAATGAGGTTTAGCGTCCACTCAACAAAAACTAGGTCATTTTGGGATAAACGTATGCTTTTTTAATATTTTTATTAATATTTCGCTTGCGCGTAGGGGTCTTTAGCAGTGGGAGAAAACCTGAGTTCCCGGAGGAAACCCACGAGGTTGAGAAGGCGCCGCTTTCTCCATGTCACATACGCTCACACTAGGGTTCGAAACCACAGCCGCAAGCCAGAGGTGACCGGCCAGCTAGAGGTCGAAGCGCGGCACTCTAGACCACTAGGCCATTCCAACCCCCCAATAATTGTGTGTAGAATGAAGCTACGATCAACGGCAGATAATTTGAATTCGTGACAGGGACGATACCACAGGGGATACTGGGATTGAGAAAGCAGATCCATTCACTTGATTTGATATTTGTTGTTTATTTCTTGTCCGCAGGTTGTCTACAAAAATATACAAGATAAATTTCAGTGAATGGATCGGGGGGGGGGGGGGGCAGTCGTAAGCGTAACATACAGTGGTCGTCTCTTCAATGACGATAGTGCTGGCAGTTGACGTTATCACAGCCTTTCCCCTACTCCACATCCTTTTTAAGGTGCTTCAGTTGCTGAGTGAGTAAGACTAGGCTATTCTGTTGGTTTTAAACATCCTTTTATGTGTCAATCCATCCCTCATTCATTTGAGAGCATTAGATATGACTTCTTCTATACACAATGTGTGTATGTGAACCCAATATTTAGAGTTAATGATGGTCACAAAGGCAATAGCACTACACAGTGTCTGATCGTCATAGGCGTACGGGACCGAACTTGTTCGGGGGGGGGGGGCAGCATATTTTCCCGCAGGCGCGAAGCACTCGACGGGGGGTTTAAGGGGGCTCCCCCAGAAAATTTTGAAAACCAGACGGCCGTAGACGCGTTTTCCAGGCATTTCGAATACTTTCTAGTAATTTGGAGTGGGTAGTAAATTATGTCAGTTGCGGCATAAAAACTGGTGAAAAATCATCTTTCAAGTACAAACTATATTACTACGATAACATGAACAAGTCGAGCCCAGAAAATATTGAAAACCAGACGGCCGTAGACGCGTTTTCCAGGCATTTCGAATACTTTCTAGTAATTCGGAGTGGGTAGTAAATTATGTCAGTTGCAGCATAAAAACTGGAGAAAAATCATCTTTGAAATACAAACTCTATTACTAGGAAAACATGAACAAGTCGAGTGCGAAGCACTCGACGGGGGGTTTGGGGGGCCTCCCCCAGAAAATTTTGAAAACCAGACGGCCGTAGACGCGTTTTCCAGGCATTTCGAATACTTTCTAGTAATTTGGAGTGGGTAGTAAATTATGTCAGTTGCGGCATAAAAACTAGTGAAAAATCATCTTTAGAATACAAACTCTATTACTACGAAAAATGAACAAGTCGAACGATTTACTTTTGCCACATTTTTCATTTTATGAGACTCAGATCAGATGTATAGAAGACTTGTATATACTGGATCTACTTTTAAAATATGAATGACCATTGTAAAAGAGTTCAAATTTACACGTTTTTCATTATATGACAGTTCACATTTTTTATCCATATCTAAGATAGATAGAACTAGAATAAAGATAGCAGACTTTTTGAACTTGTAAAATTTATATACTTTTAATATGTAAATGACCATTTTAGTTCAAGTTTAGTTACATCTAGTAATATTATACCACAAGAAGAACAAGTCAACGATTATCAGTAGATGCGCTATCAGTAGAATCGTTATCCGGATTTTGCTGTTTCGTAGCAGAAAATAATGACGATAACGTTTTCTGATTACTCTCTAATATCCTAGTGAATTTAATGTCAGATGTGTTGTGACCATCCTTTCTCTTGCAATGCAATTTAAAGTGTCCTTTGTCCATTATCTGTTGGCAGGACGTACATTGTAGTTTGCCGCCATGATCTTTCTTTCGGTTATTTGACTGTGACTCCATAGTAGATACGTTCCCTTCAAATTTCACGGCAGTACTGCAGAACATTTTCAAATCTTCAATACCGATTTAAGTACTGCTAAAGCATTAGTAATCTTCTATATGCTAGCAGTACTTAAATCAGTACTGAAAATAGTTTTGATTTTTTTTTTATCGAATTGATATTAAATATCAGCAATAGAAAGTGTACACTCATATCATTGGAGCTATATAATCGGTGCGTCCGCCTCTACAACAAATTAAATATGGATTTTACTTCGTTCAATCCCAACAGTTTTGACAACAAACAGTTTTTTTTACAAATTCAGACAGTTTTCTCACCAAGTGTCCCCTAATTGTATAAACACGATACCGCACACAACTTACTTGACAAAAAACGCGCGAGAACTTAATTCATAGAAATTGATAAGTTTAACAAAGTCATAGAAAATTGAAAATGAGATTAATGGGTTACTATAAGACGATGGGCAAAATTTACAATTATCTTGTACTGTAACCGAATCCATTAATCAATCGACGACACTTTTTTAAGTTTGTCATCCAATATACCCTGGGGCACAGTACTCGAGAACTGAGAAAGGTCATGTGTACGTGCTAGTTTTATTCAGATGGCGTACGTGTTCTTCATTGACTAGCCTGCTTTCTTTACGCTTCCATATTATTAAAAATATTCAAAACCCGACAGACGGCGCGACGCTTCCTGACAAACTGAGCATTCATTCCCGACAAGACCATAGCCTTCCCCGACAAGGCCATACCTCTACCCCACCTCACTTTCAAAAACTCCTCGAATAATGACCGATCTCACAATTCTGAGCTCTTTTTAGATTTCTATTTTTTTTTTCATGAAAATATTTGGGGGGTGAAATAAGGTGGACACGTGCTGTTGTTTTTAAATAAGATTTTTTTTTTTTAAAAAGTACATTATAGCAGATTTCCTAACAGCTTGGGAAATGGCCGCCTTATTGCACTAGCATTCTCAATTGTTAGGCACAGTTGAGTTTACGGCTGGAGGCCTCGTATATTCACTTGATTTGATGTCTCTTGTTTATTTCTTGCACAGATTGTCAACATTTTATATCATTTCATTTGCCCCCCCCCCCCGCTCCCGAATATATATTTCACGGCTACGCCTCTGAAAGGTATAGATACATAGATATGGCGATGACTTTTGTCAGGCAGATATGTTTTTATCAGTATTCACGACAACGATTATTGTCAATGTAAGTATAAGCTTTGGTGTCATATCGAAATTAGATCTGAGATGTCATAACCCAGCCTACTCAGCATATCCTGAGATTTCCTACAATTTTCTTAATCTCTTTAAAGATGGGTTGCCAGAAAAGTATTTATCGGGTGGTTATTTCCAATAAAGGTAGGGCAATGTTGGTATATATGGAAAGTAGAGATATCCAATCGTCCTAGAAAAATACATGAAGAAAATGTAAGGGTTCCCCTAATCAAAAGCCCGAAGATAAGGAATTTCTGCACGCGTGATGTCAAAGATCAGACGCGAACATTGTACAAGTTAATAAACTTTTTGAAGAGCTAGACGTATACAACACTTTCTGAGATAAGAATGACGGAAAAAATACAGGCAGTGGATAATCCGAGATTTAAATAGAATTCGATATTTGTAATAAATAGTAAGCGATTAAAAACAACATCGACCCATGTATGCAATGAATTCTCCTCTGACTTCCGAGGGGGTGAAGACACGTGACATAAACATGACCAAACTGATCCCGCAGTGAATATTCGCTTGGCCGCTAGTATCACTGATAAAGATGACATCTATGCGTCTTAATTCGGCAAAATATTAACTTTTTTCCTTCGACAAAATAAATTCTAAAACATTTTTTTGAAGTATAAGAAAAATAAATAAATACGTTTGAAGTATCTGTAGCTAAAAAATATTTCCTATTTAGGCATCATTTTGCCCGAAGCAGTTAGGTGTTATGTAAACAACGGACGAGCCGTTGAGCCAATGACTGACGCCAATGCACGTGTTCAAGACAGTCATCTGTGACAGAGATAATTCGTAAGTAATTCTCTGTAAAACAGATTGAAACATAACCTTGTTTGATCGAATTTTTAGAGCAGGGCATTCCTTGGCAATTTCAATATTTGAGAAGGATTTTTAGTCCATATATACCATTAAACCACCCAGTTTGTGCGTGGGAATGTAATTTTAACCCACCAAAATAAAATAAAATAAAATGGGATCTAACTAACGTCCTACTGTTAAGGGATCTTCTACGTGCACACCAATGTGTACACTAGGGGGAACCACGCCGGAAAATTTGGATGAACTTTTTCAGTCAGCCAATGCAGGGATCAAACAGACGACCTCCCGTCTAGCGAGTCAGCGTCTTACCCACTAAGCCACCTGACCCCTTCTCTACCAAAAGCAGTGACTTTTTATGTGTTTTGGGCTTTTTTTAGAGCTTAATCAAATTTGGTGGCATGTAACTGAAACCCCTCAGATATTTATGTACTATACTGTTTGTATGAATGTATTTAGTTGTCTATCTATGTAATATGTATAATTAAATGTATATGACTATGTCTAACTGTATATGTATGCAGCTGTTCTACAATAGACGTTTTGATGCAATAAACATCTCATCTTAACAACCCATTTACCCACCTAGAGGATGACGAAGGGGTATTAAATCGGGAGGTAGAGAGAGACAGGGAGAAATGGGGTTTAACGTCCACTCAACACAAACTAGGTTATTTCGGGACTAACATATGAGTTAATTTTATTTCAGTAATTCGCTTGCTTGCAGGGGTATTTAGCGGTGGGATGAAACCGGAGAAAACACACGGGGTTGGCCAGGCGACCCTACTCCTTGCCATGCACCAACGGGGAATCGAAACCATGCCAATTGACTCAATGACAAACTAGGCCCCGAGTGCACAAATCATTCTCAGACTTAAGTTAAGAATTTTAAGTAAAAAAATATCCCTTTATAAAACTTTCGTTGTTATAATGTATCAAATACATCAAAAAGATACTATGTGCAAAGTTCTGGGTTTCTTGATCAAAGATATTTCTCATAAACAGTGATTGAAAGTTGAGTAAATTCTTAACTTAAGTCTAAGTTGCTTTGTGAACTCGGGACCTAATGATACAGTGCACACGAATTAAGAACTAAGGATTAAGAATGAAGAATAAAGAATAATTTGGTCTTCCACACTTATGAGTAGCGAAATATCTCAGATGGTCAATGTCCTTTATAACGTCATAAATTTGTGATTGAAACCATATACTGTCTGTTCTGTTAAAACTGACAATATCTGCGTGCTTTGTTGTTAATATTTGTGACAGAATAAGTCTGGGCAAATGACAAGTTTAATAGACATCAGTTAAAGTACAGTTAAGTCATCTGAGAAACAGCTATGGAGAGAGGGAATAAATATATAGAGGAAGAGAGAGAGATAGAGAGGGGAAGTCACGTCCACTCGACACAAACTAGGTCATTTCTGAGCTAACATGTGGTTAAATTTTATTTCAATAATGCGCTTACGGGTAGGGGTTTTTAACAGTAGGGGGGAACCGGAGGAACCGGAGAAAGCACACGAGGTTGGACAGGCGACCCTTGTCTGCGATATTATCCTAGGTGTAAAGCTTGGGTAAACAAACCATGCCCGGTCTGATTTGCTGAACTGGGTTACATGGCTCTATAAAATAAATCAATTATTCAATTGTTAGTGTGAGCGGACAATCGCGACGATCAGCCATTCTCACAAATGACGACAGGCTTTTTAGGTGCCATTTTGGATCAGCATGGTTCCACCTTTATCTGGCGGCTGTACAACTATGCGACAGTCGACCATCTTTGATGATATAGTGCCAATGTTTTCCAGGTATAGTAGAGGAACTGCTATTATTATCGCCGTCACTTAGGATCTTTGGATCAGCAATAATCAACGGTATCATAATTTTGTTTTCTTTTAAATCCTATTTACTGAAAAGGTCGGTTGTGAATGATAAAGGAACGGATACTATTGGATTAACATAGATCCCTTTTTAACGATGCCTTAAATTGAATATAGCATTTATACAGCTAATGTATTCCGACAGCTAATCTTTTAAAAGCAATGTCTGACTTTTGTGGTTATTCCTGGGAAATCTAACAATAGTTGTTTATTACTCTGCTTTATTCCCGCGATTAAAAGGAAGATACACTCTTACTGTCTTGTTCCGTATAGAAATGAAATGAAATGGAGAACATGTGCTCTGAGAGACATTTTGCCTGGAAAGCAGCACTAGGGTTTAGTCTGATATCGAATAAATCTGTCAATGGTTCATTTAAGCGAGAGAGAGAGGAATGAAGAGAGATAGAGAGAGAGGGGGGGAGTAAACGTCCATAAACTAGGGCATTTCAATTTTATTTCATTAATTCACTAGTCCGTGTGAGAAAACCGAAGGACCCGGAGAAAAGCCACGAGGATAGAGAGTCGACCCTACTCTTTGTCACGTACAAATCGAAACCACGGCATTTGACTCAACGACAGACCTAATTATACAACGCGCACACGCTTACCATTCGAACCCCTTGCTGTAAAGAACTCACTGGTCTCATTCGGGTTTTGTCCATCCTAATTACTAGAAATTTTGGTTAACAAGCCAGCGCCCTAATAACTTGCTCCGACAGTAGCTGGGCTATCACCTTTAACCGATAATTACACTAGATACAAGTAGATTACTGTTTAATGCGAGTTTTATCTGGTATTCACAATTTAAGCCTATTTTCATTTATTACACGTAATCTAGTTTAGGTGGTTTTGTGGCTTTTTAAGCACTTCGCTAAAAGGTTTTGGTGTTTGTGAACAACGATTAGTGAATATCACAGCTACCACATCTAAGCTATAAACCACACTCTTTATTTATTACCAATTGACATAATAAATCCTTTAAAGGGCGCACCCTAAAATCTCCCCGTTATATCAAGGCAGTGTGAAGTTAGCTTGATTTTCGTTTTTCGTTATTCGACATTGGTGAATATCGAAAAACGAGCTACTCGTTTTTCGATATTGACGAATAACGAAAAACAACTAGCTCGTTTTTCGATATTGGCGAATGTCGAAAAACGAGCTACTCGTTTTTCGTTATTCAAATTTGAATATCAAAAAAGCAGATTTGATGGATGTATATCTACATAATGTCTCCAAAACACATTTGATTAAATCAGTTATCTAACATGAACTAAAGATATCATAAATGAGGATGCCTGAGCAGTGGATTCACAAAAAAAACTGTTCTTTCTCGTTGTTTTTGATATTGGCGAATCTCGAAAAAACAAGCTACTCGTTTTTCGTTATTCAAACTTGAATATCAAAAAAGCAGATTTGATGGATGTATATCTGCAGAATGTCTCCAAAACACATTTTATGCAATCATTTTTGTAAAACGAACTAAATATGTCATTAATCAGGATGCCTGAGCAGTGGATTAACATAAAAACTGTTCAATCTCGTTGTTTTTTGATATTGGCGAATCTCGAAAAACGAGCTACTCGTTTTTCGTTATTCAAACTTGAATATCAAAAAAGGAGATTTGATTAAATCAGTTTTGTAAAATGAACTAAAGATATCATAAATGATGATGCTTGAGCAGTGGGTTCAAATAAAAACTGCTATTTCTCGTTGTTTTTTGATATTGGCGAATGTCATAAAACGAGCTACTCGTTTTTCGTTATTCAAACTTGATTATCAAAAAAGCAGTTTTGATGGATGTATATCTACATATTGTCTCCAAAACACATTTGAATTAATCAGTTATCTAAAATTAACTAAATATATCAGAAATGAGGATGCCTGAGCAGTGGATTCACATAAAAACTGTTCTTTCTCGTTGTTTTTTGATATTGGCGAATCTCGAAAAACGAGCTACTCGTTTTTCGTTATTCAAACTTGAATATCAAAAAACCACATTTTATGGATTTATATCTGCAGAATGTCCCCAAAACACATTAAATTAAATCAGTTTTGTTAAACAAACTAAAGATATCATAAATGATGATGCCTGAGCAGTGGGTTAAAAAAAACTGCTATTTCTCGTTGTTTTTTGATATTGGCGAATGTCGAAAAACGAGCTACTCGTTTTTCGTTATTCAAACTTGATTATCAAAAAAGCAGATTTGATGGATGTTTATCTACATATTGTCTCCAAAACACATTTGAATTAATCAGTTATCTAAAATTAACTAAATATATCAGAAATGAGGAAGCCTGGGCAGTGGATTCACATAAAAACTGTTCTTTCTCGTTGTTTTTTGATATTGGCGAATCTCGAAAAACGAGCTACTCGTTTTTCGTTATTCAAACTTGAATATCAAAAAAGCAGATTTTATGGATTTATATCTGCAGAATGTCCCCAAAACACATTAAATTAAATCAGTTTCGAAAACAAACTAAAGACATCATAAATGATGATGCCTGAGCAGTGAGTTAAAAAAAACCCTGCTATTTCTCGTTGTTTTTTGATATTGGCGAATGTCGAAAAACAAGCTACTCGTTTTTCGTTATTCAAACTTGAATATCAAAAAAGCAGATTTGATGGATGTATATCTACATATTGTCTCCCTAAACACATTCGAATAACTCAGTTATCTAAAATTAACTAAATATATCAGAAATGAGGAAGCCTGGGCAGTGGATTCACATAAAAACTGTTCTTTCTCGTTGTTTTTTGATATTGGCGAATCTCGAAAAACGAGCTACTCGTTTTTCGTTATTCAAACTTGAATATCAAAAAAGCAGATTTTATGGATTTATATCTGCAGAATGTCCCCAAAACACATTAAATTAAATCAGTTTCGAAAACAAACTAAAGATATCATAAATGATGATGCCTGAGCAGTGGGTTAAAAAAAAAACTGCTATTTCTCGTTGTTTTTTTGATATTGGCGAATGTCGAAAAACAAGCTACTCGTTTTTCGTTATATACATCCATCAAATCTGCTGTTTTGATATTCAAGTTTGAATAACGAAAAACGAGTAGCTTGTTTTTCGAGATTCGCCAATATCAAAAACAAGAAGAAATAGCAATTTTTATTTGAATCCACTGCTCAGGCAACATCATTTATGATATCTTTAGTTTGTTTTATAAAACTGATTTAATAAAATGTGTTTTGGGGAAATTCTGCAGATATAAATCCATCAAATCTGCTTTTGTGATATTCAAGTTTAAATAACGAAAAACGAGTAGCTCGTTTTTCGAGATTCGCCAATATCAAAAAACAACGAGAAGAAACAGTTGTTATGTGAATCCACTGCTCAGGCATCCTCATTTCTGATATATTTAGTTAATTTTAGATAACTGAGTTATTTGAATGTGTTTAGGGAGACAATATGTAGATATACATCCATCAAATCTGCTTTTTTGATATTCAAGTTTGAATAACGAAAAACGAGTGGCTTGTTTTTCGACATTCGCCAATATCAAAAAACAACGAGAAATAGCAGTTTTTATTTGAACCCACTGCTCAGGCATCATCATTTATGATATCTTTAGTTTGTTTTACAAAACTGATTTAATTTAATGTGTTTTGGGGACATTCTGCAGATATAAATCCATAAAATCTGCTTTTTTGATATTCAAGTTTGAGATTCGCCAATATCAAAAAACAACGAGATTGAACAGTTTTTATGTTAATCCACTGCTCAGGCATCCTGATTAATGACATATTTAGTTCGTATTACAAAACTGATTACATAAAATGTGTTTTGGAGACATTCTGCAGAAATACATCCATCAAATCTGCTTTTTTGATATTCAAGTTTGAATAACGAAAAACGAGTAGCTTGTTTTTCGAGATTCGCCAATATCAAAAACAAGGAGAAATAGCAGTTTTTATTTAAATCCACTGCTCAGGCATCATCATTTAAGATATCGTTAGTTTGTTTTACAAAACTGTTTTAATAAATTGTGTTTTGGGGACATTCTGCAGATATAAATCCATCAAATCTGCTTTTTTGATATTCAAGTTTGAATAACGAAAAACGAGTAGCTCGTTTTTCGAGATTCGCCAATATCAAAAAACAACGAGAAGAAACAGTTGTTATGTGAATCCACTGCTCAGGCATCCTCATTTCTGATATATTTAGTTAATTTTAGATAACTGCGTTATTTAAATGTGTTTTGGAGACAATATGTAGATATACATCCATCAAATCTGCTTTTTTGATATTCAAGTTTGAATAACGAAAAACGAGTAGCTTGTTTTTCGACATTCGCCAATATCAAAATACACCGAGAAATAGCAGTTTTTATTTGAACCCACTGCTCAGGCATCATCATTTATGATATCTTTAGTTTGTTTTACAAAACTGATTTAATAAAATGTGTTTTGGGGACATTCTGAAGATATAAATCCATCAAATCTGCTTTTTTGATATTCAAGTTTGAATAACGAAAAACGAGTAGCTCGTTTTTCGAGATTCGCCAATATCAAAAAACAACAAGAAGAAACAGTTGTTATGTGAATCCACTGCTCAGGCATCCTCATTTCTGATATATTTAGTTAATTTTAGATAACTGAGTTATTTGAATGTGTTTAGGGAGACAATATGTAGATATACATCCATCAAATCTGCTTTTTTGATATTCAAGTTTGAATAACGAAAAACGAGTAGCTTGTTTTTCGACATTCGCCAATATAAAAAAAACAGCGAGCAATAGCAGTTTTTATTTGAACCTACTGCTCAGGCATCATCATTTATGATATCTTTAGTTTGATTTACAAAACTGATTTAATTTAATGTGTTTTGGGGACATTCTGCAGATATAAATCCATCAAATCTGCTTTTTTGATATTCAAGTTTGAATAACGAAAAACGAGTAGCTCGTTTTTCGACATTCGCCAATATCGAAAAACGAGCTAGTTGTTTTTCGTTATTCGCCAATATCGAAAAACGAGTAGCTCGTTTTTCGATATTCACCAATGTCGAATAACGAAAAACGAAAATCATGCTAACTTCACACTGCCTTATATCAAGTGGTATATTCTGTATTTATTCTGTATGTTTCTCTGATGAGCCCGAAACCAGTTTATGATAAAAGTACAACGCCCGACATTTTGCAACCCATCCCCACTTCCGAACTTCGGTCTAATATTAATTTTCTAATAGTTTCATCTGCATGTTGTTTTGTCTTGTCTTGGTTTGTGTTGCGGTTCTCCTTTATTTAGTATGTAAGTACGGAAAGGGTAGAGATGGCGTAAACTGGTTCTATTCGGTGAAACGACAGTTTTTAAGGTCGAAACAATTTGAATTGATGTTCAGGGTGTCACGATGGCCAAGTGGGAAATGCAAAAAGAACCCTGGCTCGCTCAGGCTCGCTAGTCTGGATGTCGGGTGTTCGATCCCTGCGTTGGCCGAGAACGTTCATCCATATATTCCGGCGTGGTTCCCCCTTGTCAGTAATGTAGGACGGAAAATCCCAGGTCCCGTGTACACATTGGCATGCCCGTAAAATATCTCCTGTCAGTTGTAATTCGATATAAGAGTAGGCCGTAGTGCCGTTAAACCCCATTTCATTTCATGTCTTCGAGAACACATGTTCAAAAACTAAAAGACTGATGAAACCTGTTAAATCTTATTAAATAAAATATACTTAGTGTTTCACTAAAATCGTCGATTTAGAGCTTAAAATGTCGGTCAACTAGCTTTTTGTTTTTTTTACATAACCGGAGTTGATTATAGACAGGCAAGAGCATTCGGTATTCATGCACCGAAAGTTTAGAATTCATTACCTTTTAACATCAGAAACTCTACAACTATTACAATTTTTTAAGAAAAATATTAAAACTCATCTTTTAAAGAAGCTTTTAATTTATAATTAAAGTATTTTTAGAAGAAAGTGTATTTTAATCCAGATCGTGATATATATATATTCTTATTTTCTATTCAATAGTTTTCTGATATTATATTATTTACAGTTTTATGTGTAGGTTTATTAAACTTAATGTTAGTTTATTTTATTTCTGAATTATGCAGTGTACTTTGTGTGTTGTATATGGTTTTTTACTACGTACTTTGTAAAGCGCATTTGAGCACTATGTAAATTGTGTGCTATATAAATGTTCTTAATAATAATAAAGAAGTTAAGTATGCGTTTTTTATTAGTCAAACCCCACAAAAAAACTAAAAATTACATTGTTTTAGCCTAATACGGGATATTTATCACCAGACGCTCACAAATGGAATACATCAACTAAGATTATTCACTGCTCCGTGGAGAATTATATATTCTACTTTACACATAACGGAATTGTTATGTGGTATAAAATGTGACTTTGAAGGAAAGCATTAATAAAGAACAGGCTAGAGGCTTAACTTAAAGCTACAATTTCAAATTATTAAGCTATATTTTTAAAATTCATTTGAAAAAAGCCTTAAAATAGATGGTATCCATAAACAGTCATACCTTGTTAAATAATAAGCCTATTAATCCTATAATTCACTTTTGCCAGCTGAGAAATTGGCAATAGTATCATTTTCAACTTCAAATTTCAACGTTTGAAGGAAGCTAATGCATGAAGGCGATGGGACAACAAGGTAATTGTGTTATTAATTCCTGTGTCAATGATTTTTAAGGGTGAGAAATGATGCCCATGGTCGTAAAATAGTGATTGATAACCTATTGAGCAAAAGACATAGAAATAATTACCTTTTGACTTTCTTAGAAAATATGACATTTTCGCTTTAAGAATATACTCAACTTTCAGTCACTATTTATGCGAAATATAATCCAATTCGTCCAGAACACAAAATTGTACATAGCTTTTTTCGGGGGGGGGGGTATTTCATAGATTAAACAACAAAGCTTTATAAAGTGCTACATTGTGGTTAAAATAAGGCGAACAATTTTGAGTAAAGTCTTAAAGATACATTATGGGAGATTAGATAAAGAGCAGCCAGTTCTCAATATAATAGTTAAAAACCAGATAATGTAAACGGAATTTACTGAAAATTTCCGTCAAATGGATCCAAAGTAGGTGTGATAAAATAACATAGTCGCGATTACCCATTTCATGATTAAATCATGAATGAAAGCTGAGCAGAAAATCGGCTCGTAATCTAGTAAATATCGGACATTGAAAGTTGATTATGGTCTGGAGAATTTAATTAATGTCTAACAGTAAGTGCAGGAGGACCGCACTACACGCAAAACAAAAATACACAGGATAAACCTGTTGACAAGACAGAAAATAGGCATTGCAAAAAAAAACAATTATCAAATCAAGTGAATGGATCCGAGGGCCAGCCGTAAGAGTCCACTGCGCTGTACAGTCCCGGGCTTTAGAAATTATTTTGCAGGCACAAAGAACGACCTGCAATAGGCATAGTTAGCTCTTGCATAATGAATTTTGATCATGTTTTGTGAACTCGGAGTCCGAGCTATAATACGTGAACACCCTTACAGGGAACATGTCAGAAAGACGACCATCTACAATGGCCTTACGCCGCTAGGGTGTGGAAAACGTACACATGATTTCGCCTATTTTAAACAGGTTTACTTAAGAGATTCGCGAGATTAAGATAAAGAGCTGCCCGGTCTGGCAAAAATAGCTCTAAAATAGGTAATGTAATACGAATATTTTGAAAATTTCATACAAATTACTTTTTTTATTCTGAGCGCAGTTATGAGTGTTTGAAGTTTTGACAAGATATCATCGATTTTGAAGTACCATTGCTATTGCTATGATAATAAACAAAGTCCCGTTTATCCATTTAACATCAGTGTTTTAATCCATCCAATGACTAAGCCATGTGATAGTTTAGAGAGTTACTGGCTTGTGAATAAAAATACACATTTTTAAAACAGTTCAACACAAAAAAAGACCTGCAATAGGCAGATTTAGCTTTTACATAATGCATCTTTAAATAGTTTACCTATCGTTGTATTGGAGTATTTAAGAAGGAAATGTAGATCCATAAAGAAAAATAACGAGGTGGCGACCTTGAAATAATTCTGCTTATATGGCTAAATCAAAGAAGGTCAACGAATTTAATCGTTGCTTGTGATGTCACTATTTGATTTTGCCGTAACAATAGTTCAAATTATGCACGGACAACGTGTCAAACGCACATTAAATAAACTACATGTAGATGAAATAATGGACTCGTGTGACGATTTCATTGAAATGCACGCGCGTGATATGTCTAGAGCCAATCTGATTAAAACACAGATCCAATTTCGTTTCGTTTTTTATAGATCATAATTTTGTTTAACTTGTCTTTACTACACTTTAGGATCTGGGAGTTTTGTTATTTAACTCGTGTTCAGCTTTAAATGAGGGGTCAGCCAATCGAATTTTCTGTCGAATAGGGGATTTGACCTCTCTTGCACGGAACTGTGGGTAGACATGAACTCTGACAGATATCAAAACAAAGCAAAAATAGTTCAAAAATATAGCCACTTGCAACAACGATTCTGATTGGTTAATCAAATGACTGAGCTTATGGGGTCAAATGTCATTTTCTACGTCATAGAACGTGATCTCCCACTATAAGTTGTTAGATCTACATGTAGTGTAGGCCATCGAAAGTATAAAAAACGAAACGAAATATAGATCTGTATTTTAATTAGATTGGTCTAGAGCGAGACATCACGTAATATATTGATACAACACTCGGGCTAACGTCCTCCTCCAGAATCAATACATTACTTAATACCCCGCTCTCGATCCTTGAACCATGAATAAATATTGGTTACCTACCGAGATCTTAGTTAATATATACAGAAGTAGAGCTATTAGACTTAGGTATGTTCTCATTCGATTCCCGCCAAATCTTCTTCCAAGGTACTCTGGCATTGTATATACCTGTAATAAATATTTAATGGAATTATCTAATCGGAAATCAGAGAGAGAGAGAGAGAGAAATGGGGTATAACGTCCACTCAACACAACTAGGTCATTTCGGGACTAACACAATCAATAATTCGCTTGTGCGTAGGGGTCTTTAGCAGTGGGAAGAAACCGGTGTGTCCAGAGGAAACGCACGAGGTTTAGAAGGCGCCCCCATCCCCATGCCACATTCGCTCACACCAGGGCTCGAAACCACAGCCGCAAGCCAGAGGTGGCCGGTCAGCTAGAGGTCGAAGCGCTGCACTATAGACAACTAGGCTATCCCAACCGCCAATCGGAAATCAACACATAGAAACACAAAAATAAAAATGTTACAAAACATAAAGTGTCGGCTCTAAATCAAAATTAGAGGGCGAATCCGAAACAGTTAGTTCCAGGAAATTAAATGAAATTGGGTTTAACGTCCAGGATAATGATAACCAGCATATGTAATAGAATGTGCACGGACAGGATTAGAACTAATTATTAAGTTCACCTTCAGATGTTGCCAAAGTTAAAGAGGCGTAAACCAGACTAGCGCTAATCCTTACGCTACCCAAGGAGCTTTAAAGCTCCTTGACGCTACCCCTTGACCCATCCCTAGCCTTGACCGACAATGACGCCAACAAACACTTGCCTTAACCCTATCTACATCTCGAAGACCTTGACCAAATCTGCAGGTGATCTTAATAATTAGATCTAGTCCACGAACAGCTGCTCTACGACGTACTCTTATCGCCCCGTTTTTTATGTGCACGTCGACGCGGTAACTTATCAGAACCCTGACCAGAACCCAAGTTCTGCACCACTGAAAAGGCAACACCACGCCGGGATGAGACTATCGGGATTAGCGAGACGGCACATTACCCACCGAGACACCGCGGCACTCGTCCCTTACAGGAACTGGCCTACTACATAGCAATAATCTTAATAAACCTGACTAGTTCAAGACACATGATCTGTTATGATGTCCGCTGCCCGCTGGGTGTCATTGACACGCTTCCTTGTTAGACTTAGATGTGTTGACATGCGATGTCCTTCCTTGTGTATAATAAACTAGTTGTTGCTGTCCCATACCAGGAACGGATTCAACTATACATAAAAAAAGTTAATGCCTTGCATCGATACAATTGAATCACAATGTGATCCTATATATCATTATTAAAATTAACGTCTAACGGGTTGTTGTATTTCTCTCTTTTTAAAGCTCAATGTGTATGTATGCCCATTAGTAAGTGGAGGAGGACTGCACTACACGCAAAACAAAAATATACAAGATAAACCTGCGGACAAGACAGAAAATAGACATTGCAAAAAATAAACAATTATGCCTATGTAATATAGAGATGATGATGGCGTCATGCATTGTCAACTGTCAGATTTTCTTAACAGGAGTCTGGAAAACCCCCTCCTGCAAAAATTCCTTGACCCGCCCCTGCATATAACTGTTCTAGTTTTCTTGTGTTTCCCATCGCTAAATGCCACTAAAGGTTTATGTCTCTTATGAAAAACAGTATATAAAATATGGATAAAATAATGCATATTTAATGGATATTTTTTTTTATAATTGACGCAAGTTTAAATCCTGACATCTCAAGAGAGTTCGTTTAAGATTATATATTCTCGAGTAATTCTCAAAAAAAGATAAAATTGGGGTTTTGTATTTAGTAACTAATGCGGAGATGTAAAAGAAACGGGGTGGTTTTATTTTATGACGTAGATATGACGTAGGTGGCCTACTTTTTTTATTTATTTTCAAATATAATTGCAATAACGTTTTAAACAGTGCAGTTATTTTTCATTGTGCCAAATATATGCGTGCTTAGCTACAATTTCTTTAATGGTGCAACTTAAATACTTGACTTTGATTGAACGATTCGATGATAATAGCGAACAATCGAAAAGTAACTGATGGGCGACCCATCCTTGTAAGTAGTCAAACAATCCCGGCGAACCGTTCGTCATTAAACAAAACTAACTATTCTAATGCAAGGTTTTGACGACAAGGGCAAAAACTATTCGGGTAACTTATGCTCTTTTTCTTGTAAAACAATCCCTGTGCTTTAAAGAGGGTGGGGCCAGGGTGGCTAAGTGGGTAAGACACTGGCTCGCGTGCACGTAAAAGATCTCTTGACAGTTGGAATTCGATATAAGAGTAGGCCGTAGTGCATCTGCCCGGGCAAAATTTCCTTTAGCACACTGTATGGCGTGTTCGGAGAAGACGGTTGGACGTTAAACCCCATTTCATTTAAAGCGTGTATAGATTAAATGAAAACGAAATGACCCAAAAAAACTTTAATACCCCCCCCCTCACCCAACTTTAGATTGTTTATAAGCAGATGGACGGTCCGACGACCACATAGCAGTTAATGAACGATTATGTGAGATTTGGTTCAAGTTCAGTCAAACTACTTTATTCGGGTGAAGTAAAGTCGAGTGTCCGAAGTTTTAACAATATAGCCTGGGTTGTCTAGTTCTAGTATTACGGGAATAAACCAAGCCTAATTATTATTACAGTGAAATCATTAGATAAAGAGGCGACAGTTCTCGCTATAATACTTAAAAGTAGATAATGAAAAGGGAAAATGTTGAAAATTACAGTCAAATTACTCCAAGTTGAGCCGAGCTATCACTGAGTTATCGCCTCGATTGTAATTGCTACCGTTGCTACGATAATAAGCAAAGCCTCGATAATCCATCCTTACGTTAAATCACCAACCCAAAGTCGTATTTAAATTGATTGAGCTTTTGCATAATGCCTGTTTAAATGGTGATCGTGTTTTAATTAATTCAAAATCCCATCCAATCAATGTTCTAGAAAGTTGATTATGGGCTTGTCATCTGAATTAATACCTAATTAATAGTTTATATAAAATTTTAAGCCAAAAGAAGACATACCATGTACAGATTTATCTCTAGCATATTGCATCTTTAAGTACGCCGTATTTGATTAACAAAGGGAAGAAACCTACCCCTGACGTAAGATATATTGGTAGAAACACCCATCCTAGTAGTAGCAGCAATATCACAGCCTGTTAAATATAATAAAAAAACGTATATAGATTATTAAACATAGATACCAATACAACAAAATATTTAACATAGATACCGTTACAACATATTAAGAGAAGGAAAAAAACAAGAACATTATTTAAAGGATAATATTTCAGATAAATGTCATTGCATATAATACACAGAATAACATTGACTCTCCTAAATATCTACAAGAAATTATTACACCGTACACTCTTTCGCGTTCACTTCGCTCACAGAATGAAAACCTTCTCGTATGTCCTCCAGTAAAAACTAAAAGTGGTGAGAGAACTTTCGCCCATAGTGGCCCAACATTATGAAATAGACTATCAAAAAAGACTAAAAACTCTAAAAACATGACATCTTTTAAGAAATCTCTTAAGACTGAACTCTTCGACTCTGTTTACCCTTAGTGTTAATAACTGTTTTGTTTGTGGTAATTTTTTACCTTTTCAGACTTTCATTCTGTTCATTCCTTCAATGTGTTTAAATGTTCATCGTATCATGGTTTATTTAATCTCATGTATATAGCGCTCTTGAGCAACTAATTAGTTGGATATTCAGCGCTTTATAAATAGATTATTATTATTATTATTATTATTATTATTAAACCGTACAAAGAAGAAAGGGATGATGGGAGCGAGATAGAGACACAGAGAAAGAGAGGCATATATAGATAGATAGATAGATAGATAGATAGATAGATAGACAGACAGACAGACAGACAGACAGATAGATAGACAGACAGGAGTTCTTTAGAAGTAGGAAGATACCGGTGGAGGGCCCGGCAAAACCCACGAGGTTGGACAGGCGAGTATACAAACCTCGCAGTTGCACAATGTCAGACACTATGATTCAACGCATACTTTAGAGGTGTAAATCCTGTCTTCGGATATGACAGACTTCGAGAGATTCTTCGATTCTTTAATATACCGGAACATAAATATACATATACTCAGCCAAATTAAAAAAAAATTGACACTGATGAATTGCAACAATATTTTTTAGATTTGCTGATGGCGGGGTCCAAGTGTACCGCAGACGAGGTGAACGTTACGCTCAAGTATGCGTCAGAGAAATTGACCGATTTGGTGGCGACATCGTCATGACCTGAAGTTCTTTTTGTGTACATGGACGTTCTCCTCGTGTTATGGTCCAAGGGAACTTAAATGCTGTCCAGTACAGGGATCATATTTTGCAACCTGTTCTTCTTCGGTTTATGCAGAGACATGGGCCTGGACTAACTGACGTTGAAGGACCCTCAACATGCTCTATAGTAATAATAATAATAATAATAATAATCTCGTCATTTTACAAGGGTAGCAAATTAAGCCTGAGGCTTGTTTTCAATTTGGCTCTTGGTACAGGTCGTGCGAATGATTTCGATCATTACTGCAGGAAGAAACCGAAGAACTCGGGGGAAACCTTGCTGAGCAGAGGCGATGTCTTCCTCGGGTAGTGTTTACTAATGTTCTTAGTTCGGGAAGACGTTGTGTGGCAGTATGAGACGCTAGAAGAGGCCACAGCCGTTACTAAACACTTTATTCCGATTGTTGTCCAATTCTGTGAATTTGATTTTGGGGGTACTGTGACATCACGAACGTTATCAATGTCAAGGAATTTCGGCGAGACGTATTCTTGCTTTCTGGGTTTTTTTAAACAATATTTTATTCAGGTTGTCTGAATGGGATTGGGGAACAGGCTTAGCCTATGAAATACCGCTCTCCCTACTTTCTGTTGATGTAAAGGTAGTCTGTGCACAACATAACACTAAAATAGTTGCCTTAAACCTAATAATAAAAATCTAGTCCCAAAAATCCCGAGTGTCAAGTTTTTAATTTGGCTGAGTATATATTGTCATACAGTACTGACAGGCCAGTTACTGCACTAAGTAAGGGACCCTAACTAGTGACTGCCTCCAATGTACAATGTTTTTAATATTTAAGGAAAATCAGATAAAAAGATAAAATTAAATGTTGTAATTAAAACTGATATGTCGATATACAAGCAATGCACACAAACAATGGATGAGATTCAAGCCCCGTTTTTTACAGAGCGCGAACCCGAACCCGAACCCGAACGCGAACGCGAACGAACGCGGCTTTTCGTCCTGGAATGCTTTGGTTACTATTAGAGGACCCGTTCATACAGAGCGCGAACCCTAAAGTCCTGTTTATACGGAGTCCGAATCTGAACGCGTCCATCGCGAACCCGAACGCGAACACGACTTTTGAGCAATTTCACCGTTCAAATAGGGCGCGAATCCGATCGCGGAAAACCGTCGACGGTCTTCGGGATGGCTTGTCTTTTTCTAGCCGAGAGATAACTTTTGTCACTTGTCACTTCATTCAGTTATATAGAGGATGACTCGTAGCAATGATCTATGTGTTAAAATTATATTTGGAACGTGTTTAATTAGTTCTATCGCATATGTGATAATGAAATGATACCAATTTTGTCAATTAATTTCAACCAAACGCCTGTCAATCCGATTTTTTGTCCAATTAAATTCCATATGACTCTCTTTTTGGCGATATCTTTTTTTATAATCGTTGTTTGCTTTGTCATATGATATCGCATTCAATTCAATTTCAATGGCCATTTCTTCTGTCTTGTCCATTGTGCTTTTACAAGTAGACTGTGAATATTGCACACTAGTGGCATCACCCTAGCGGTTTCTATTCGTGGAAATGATGTCATGGGAAGTGCCCCCTGATTGGTTCATTGGTAAAAAGTTCGCGCGAACTTCTGAAAATTTCGCTCTGGAGGCAATCAAGGCGGTCGTTCGAAAAGTGGTGACCGGTTAACGACTTACTAGGAAGTTGACCTTAAAGTGGTTAATTTGAGAAACATTAATTATGTTAGCGATAGCAGATTATCACACCATTATAATACGCGCTAACCATTATAAATTATCACATCATTAAAGGGTCAATCCCGATAATGTTTTTGAGAATAGAACTCTTTAATTTTGTGTTAAAATCAATTAAGATTCTCTACCTTAGGGCCGAGCAACTAACTCAATATATGTGATTCGTTTTCAAATAACTTAAACCCAAAGTCTTCATCTTGAAATGGAGTTTGGTGTCCCAAGCTGTATTATGCGGTGATTTGATAAAACCAGACTTTTATTTTATAAAAATAATGTGTCGGTGAAATTTACCTTTTGTTATCAAGTACAGCACATGGACCATTCACTGTGTAGACCCATAAAGGAACGGGAATCGATTATCGGGTCACCCAACGAAAGAATTGACCCGAAAACTTTGAGAATAAAACTCTTTAATTTTGTGTTAAAATCCATTAAGATTCTCTACCTTAGGGCCGAGCAACTAACTCAATATATGTGATTCGTTTTCAAACAACTTAAACCCAAAGCCTTCATCTTGAAATGGTGTCCGGTGTCCCAAGCTGTATTATGCGGTTATTTGATAAAACCAGACTTTTATTTTATAAAAATAATGTGTCGGTGAAATTTACCTTTTGTTATCAAGTACAGCACATGAACCATTCACCGTGTAGACCCCTAAAGGAACGGGAATCGATTATCGGGTCACCCAACGAAAGAATTGACCCGAAATCTTAAAAGGGTTACGTGTCCGGATAAGCTGTTTTAACGCTCACGTCCAAACGACTTAATATTTTGAGCTGAAATTTTGAGTCAGGGTATATAGACCATTTTTCTATATTTTGGATTTTAAATTTCGTACAGACTCGGACATTTATTTTTGAGACTCTGTTCTATTCGGGACAGTCCCTTCAAACCTCTCATACGACAAGTTAAGTCCAAACATTTGACGTCCATTTTATTTTTTCTGATCGTTACAAATATCATACATATTTAACCTACAAAGCTATTAACAACTCTGCTCCATCCTAGATCAAAAATCTCATCCTCACATATATTCCAGGAAAACGTCTACGATCTTCTTCCAAACATCTCTTAATAGTACCATCCACGAGCTTAGAAATGACCAAACGTTCATTCCAGTACTCTTCAGCTCATTTGTGGAATTCACTACCCCTTCATAAAAAAAACAAAGTCCGTCTGCATTTTTAAAACAAGACTGAAAACGCACCTGTTCATACAACACTATGAATGAAATGGAACCAAATTGTCGAACTTTGCGAGCGCATTTGAAACTCTTTTACGAGTATTTATTGCGCTACATAAATTTGGATGTTATGTTATGTTATGTTATGTTATATTTAGCAATATGTGAATTGAATGAGGGATACTGAACAAGGTGGGCATATCTAAAACGACGAATATACACCATGAGCCGATTTGGCCTCCTTTGAAAATGACAATAAAATGTATGTAGTTCTTGCTGAAAATTGATTATGAGAGGCCATTGACCATCAATTCAGCAAACGTTCTCATATTTTCTGTCAAGGCTCGGTATTGATTTTAAAGTAGCCGTCATTTTAACAGGTTTAAATAAACTTGTTAGTGTTTTTATATAAGAACTATATTCAAATGGCCTCCATATCTAAAAATTAGTATCCTGTATTGTCATGCAGTTCTACTACGTTTCGGACTCACAAATTATAAATAAACAATTTCAATTTTATTAAATGTAAAAGCAGTAAGTATTTCTCAAAATCCTTGAATTATTGTTAATGTCTACTACTTAGATTATTATGTCGGCAAACTAGCTTAGTATCTGTTTTCAACGATGTCTTACAAGTCTATTGCTGTTATTTGTTTGGGGAGACATGGCGGCTAAGTGAGAGAGACCATGGTACGACTAGTCGTTCGGATGAAAAAAGAAAACTAGGCCCCGTGTGCACATTAGCGTGTACGTAAAAGATCCCTTGGCAGTTGGAATTCAATATAAGAGTAGGACCGGACAAAACGTCCCTCATAGCAACACTGTGTGACGTGTGCCCTTCTTCATTATCCCAACCAGAGCAGAACTGAAGGACGTCAAATGCCGTTTCATTGTTTGGACCATCACTTTACACGCGAATCCTTGTAAGTATAAATGTTAGTCTGGTTGTTCAAACATTTCAAAGTTCTTTGGGGTCAGTATAGACATGCAAATAGAAAAATACGTCATAAGATATTTTTTTAAGAAAATGAAAGTAAAGAAACAAGTTATTTTTTGGATTTAAGTAAATGGACAGCGTCACCAAATGCTTATTTACTGCATGGGAAAATACCGTATAAGGGAGCTGTTAAGAAGAGTCTTGAGGAATCGGTAAAAATGAAAAAATAAGAAATGAGAAGATTTTATTTTCAAAATATGGCGTGACTTCCGGGTTGTGCGAAATCAGCATAGTCTCGTGTTTCAACTGTGGCGCCGTTATTAGAAAATAAAGTAAGACTAAGAAATCAGTAAAAATAAAAGAATAGGGGGCTCAATTGTGGATTCTCTAATGTGCATGTGTTTGAATAGCAAACGGCGGATTCAGGACAATAATCGTGTCAGCCATTACCACATATGTAATGGAACTAGTAAAACACATTCCAAGAGAAAACGAGAAAAAAAAAGAAAACACCCGTATATTCCCCTGTTACTAAATAATAAATATGGTAATTTTTTTGGTTTTCTCTTATCTAGTGACAGTCATTAACAGAACAGAGTTTTTATTGGAATCAATCACTGATCTCGCTGTTTGTAGTTTTGACAAGATGTGTGCATTGAATGTTTATTATCGTAAATACAGTACTGGTATAATCGAGACTAAACCTAGCTTATCAACTTAAAGTAATGATTAAAAGACTTGATGGTGGTCTTGGCATGTTAATAAATGTCTAATTAATAGTTTATATAAAGTTTAAGGCCAAAAAGAAAGACGTGTAATAGGCAAATTTAGCTTTTGAATAATGTATCTGGTATAGCGTACGCCCCGGCATTCATTATCCCAATCGATGTTAAACTGGAAGACGTTAAACCTCATTTCATTTCAGAATTGTTTTAAAAAATATTAAAAAATTGTGTATTTCTGCTGGCTCTTTCTTTTCTTTCAGGTAACTTTTTATCTGTGGAGAGCCGTGCGCAAGTAAAACTCTACAACTTTTAAGCTTTGAAGTCTTGAACCCTTTTTTTTTTTTTTTTTAAATGGAACTTATCGGACGAACAATTTTAACATGCAATTAATCAACGGGTCGAGCTATGTGGTTTTTACTTCGAGCACTTAGCTTTTCCATATAAAGCTAGCGGATTCTTTTCCCCACGGTTTATTTTCTATCCACTCTGATGACGCCAAACATCAGTCAGTTGAACCTCCTGTTTTACCTTTATTATGACAAAGGGAGAATATGATCCGCCCTCTTACAAATGTGCTTCAAGGAACTATGTTGTGTTTTTAACAGGGGGTGGGTGGCCTAGTTGTCTAGAGTGCCGCGCTCCGTCCTATAGCGGGCCGCTGGCCGGTCACCTCTGGCTTGCGGCTGTGGTTTCGAGCCCTAGTGTGAGCGTATGTGACATGGAGATAGGGGCGCCTTCTCAACCTCGTGGGTTTCCTCTGAGCAGTCCGGTTTTCTCCTACTTCTAAAGACCCCTACGCGCAAGCGATATATTGGAAATGACCTAGTTTGTGTCGAATGGACGTTAAACCCCTTTTCTCTCTCTCTCTCTCTCTGTTTTTAACAAATTTCAACTATAAATAATTTAATCAAATCAACCTGTCCATAATATCATAGCTATTGCATTGGACTTTAAATCTGTAATAAACTTCAACAACAACAGGAACTGAGTCCTTAACAAGAGTTTATTAAGGACGATTTAATTAAAGCTTTCTTGCAGCAATTATTTTGTGGGTGGTGTAGGCGATATGCAGCCCTTGGAAAGCACTACCAAACTGTTAATTATTAAACAAAAAGAATAATAACAGTGTTATATACATAAATGTATTTGAAAGAGAATGAATGAAATTAATAGGGTTTAACGTCATACTATTATGCACCTAACCTGGGCTAATGGAAGACGGTATTTGAAGGAGAACATATTATTGGCATGTCAGTGTACAGTATAGACTAATGACAGCGTTTAGACACCTACTGGAATAGCTCAGAGATAAATTAGTATTTACGTAAATAAATTCGTTAAAATAATTCATAGGTGCGTTATTCCTGCGCTATAATCTTTTCTTTTCTTTCTCATCAAAATGACGTGTTATTGAAGAGAGTGATTATGTGTTATCATCTAGATAAAGTGTGCTGGGATCACGGTGGCTAAGTTGATAAGGCGCTGGTTCGCTAGCCTGGAGGTTGAGTGTTCGATCCCTGCATTGGCCGAGAAAGTTCATCTCGATTTTCCGACGTGAATTCCCCTTGTCAGTGATGCAGAAGGAGGTCCTGACAAGGACAGCTGCCTAGTCGTTCGGATGGGACGAAAAACCGAGGACCCGTGTACACATTGGAGTGCACGCAAAAGATCCCTTGGCAGCTGGAATTCGATATAAGAGTAGGCCGTAGCGCCGCTGCCCGGGCAAAATTTCCCTCATAGCACACTGTATGGCGTATGCCCGTCTTCAATTAGCTCAGGTTAAGTGCATAACAGTAGGACGTTAAACCCCATTTCATTCATTCATTAGATAATGGGCAAATGTACGATGTTTTATAGTGGGGTTGAACTTAGTGCGTCTGGGGTCAGATAGGCCGAAGTCAACTGCAGTTCAAAATCAAATGAAATGAAATATGATTTAATGTCCTGTTCTTCAGCCCCGAATCAACTAATGAACATTACATACGCCATACAGTGTGCTAGGAGGGACATTTTGCCTGGACATCGGTACTACGGCCTACTCTTCTCTTTGAATTACAGCTGCCATGGGGTCTTCACGTGCACGCCAATGTGTATCCGGGACTTCAGTTTTCCGTTCCACCCGAACGACCATACGTTTTCCCTCTTCAGGCCCTACGTCCTGCTTCATGGTTTACTTGTCTCCGCCAATTAGGCTATTGAAGACGAGCTTATTGCATCCATGTGCTGAAACGAGACCGTAACGTGCACCTAATGATATGCGTGGGTTTACGTCCTATCCGAACGACTAGACGTGTTCCCCAGTTGGTGGGTAAACTTGTAGGTTTCAAAAAAAAAAAAAATTGGTGTATTCGAACAATATATCGCTAGAAATAACAGGTGTCGTTCACAATATAGGGCTTCCCCTTACTGATTTCTGGACTGAAATCTGTTTGAATCAAATTGAATTTTCTTGTTGATTCTGGCTCACGATTTCTTTTGATTTTTGCGTGTATTAATTTAAGTTACCGCCCGTATATGTCATGCATTTAATTACCAAGTATTAAACAAGTGTCCTACTATGCGACATTGTATAACAATCTCTGAATAGGCGGCAGTGAGTTATATTTCAAGGAACTACACTTATTTTAACCAGTGAGTAAGACGTTGACTCGCTAATCCGAAGGTCCCATAGTTAAGCCCCGCGTACATATTTGTATGCACGCAAAAGACCCTTAAAAGTTGGATTTCGATATAAGAGTAGGTTGTCGTGCCGTTGTCCGGGCAATGTGCCCGTCGTCATTAGTCCAGTCGTGGCAGAACAATAGGACGTTAAACTTCATTTCTTACAGAATTGCGGACTTCAAGTTAGTTCAAACGTGGACAGGGTTGTCATTTAGACTAATCAGTTGATAAGTGGCAAAGCCCAACTTAGACATAGGCCTGAGGGGCCCGGGGACAAGACCCTGCGGTTTAGGGGACCACGCGGTTCACTGCAAAAAGAGAAAAAAAATCAAAAAAATTGCAGATGAAAGTTTCACGGTAATCACCGTTATATGCCATTTCTGCGCATTGTATACCATTCAGAACTGAATTATAGAAGAGTATCGCTGCAAATATCAAATGCTCTGCTAAAATGTGATTTCCATTGATTATATTTATGTAAAAAGTACAATGTACAAGGTCCTAATACAAGGTAATGATAAAGTCAAAATACCTCTACGGCAAAAGTTAACTTTAAAACGTCAAAGCCGGGTTTCCGTATATGTAAATAAGTCAGGTGATGTCCTACATTTCCATATCGAGTTGACGCTCTGTGAAAGAAGCTATGCAGAAAGCGTGAAGCACAAAGCGTGATGTAGCATAGCGCAAATGTAAAATGTAATGAGAGAAATGTAAAATGTAGACACGTCAAAAATCAGCATTTTCCATCAAAACATTTGTCAGTTAATACTTAACATTTGACGTTTTACATTTAACTTTTGCCTTAGTGGTATTTTGAATTTATCTTTACCGGTATTAGGACTTTGTACATTGTACTTTTTACATATAATCAGAGGAAAGGACATTTTAGCAGAGCATTTAATATTGGCAGCGATACCCTTCAATACTGAATAGATATCGTATGCGATCAAATATTATGTAATTATTCTTGTATTGCAGACCGTTAATTGTGTGTTACGCATGCGTGCCCTTCAACGGGATATGAAATAATCTTTTCGTCGCGTTAGGGGCCCCGCGACTCTGATCAGTCACGGGGCCCTGTTACAACCCCTATTGTAATAACAACCCCTATTGTAATAACAACCCCTATTGTAATAAATGCAATAAATGTAATAAAATTTCAATCAACCCCTATTGTAATATCAACCCCTATTGTAATAAATGTATATAACCATACAATAATTTCGACATCTAAATGAAAAAGTATATGAAATTTGATAACCATCTGAGTATCAATATCTAGAAGTAATGGCATGTGTTTACACTGCATATATATATTATTAAACACCACAACCGAAAACATGATTAAAGGCCGGAGAATTATTAAAATGGAATGTCCAACCCCTACCCCTATTGCAATTAATGATATTTAAATAAACGTAAAGTTGACACTCAATTTGATTAACTCTCCAAACGGCTGGCTTTGAGACATGATTTCAGTGGGGTTTTTTTTATCATAATATTCTATACAGTATAAAGATATACCAGTACTCTTACATATTGATACGGATATGGTGATCAAAATCAATCGACATTTAAAGTTAGGTGTCGATTTTATTGACATGGCAAAACATATTTATTACAATAGTGGTTGACAGAAATTGTATTACAATAGGAGTTATGCCGTGTAACCACTATTGTAATATCAACCCCTATTGTAATAAATAAGTCTAAGTGTAGAGAAGGATTTTAAAAATGCTATAGGAGGGTTGTTCTATCTGATATGCACACGGAAAAGATGTTCAAAGTTCCCAGACGACAGATACTTCAGAGAAAATACTTAACGTGTATTTAAATACCATTGATTACAACAGGGGTTGACATTCCATTTTAGTAATGCTCCAGACGGCTTCAAAACATGTTTCGGTGGTTTTGTTTCATAATATTCTATGCAGTATTAAGCATAATATTACCTTATATATTGATACGCTAATGGTGATGAAAATCTATCGACTTTTACAGTTAGGTGTCGATTTTATTGGCATGACAAATACATTTATTGCATTTATTACAATAGGGGTTGACAGAAATTTTATTACAATAGGGGTTACGTCGTGTAACCCCTATTGTAATATCAACCCCTATTGTAATAAATGTGGCTAAGTGTAGATAAGGATTTAAAAAATGCTATAAGGAGAATAATTTAATCCGATCTGCATACGGATTATTTTTCTGATGTGAACATGGAAAATTTTTTTAATATCCTCAGACGACAGAATTTCCAGATATCATACTTTACGTTTTTTCAAATATCAATGATTACAATAGGGGTTGAAATTTCATTTGACTAATTCTCCAAACAGTTTTAAGATATGTTTTCGGTTGTTTAGTTTCATAATAATCTATACAGTATTAATGCATACCATTATCGTAGATACTGGTGCGGAAATGGTGATCAAAACCATAGAATTTTAAAGTTAGGTGTCGATTTTATTGACATGGCAAAACACATTTATTACAAATATTACAATAGGGGTTGACAGAAATTTTATTACAATAGGGGTTATACCGCGTAACCCCTATTGTAATAACTGTATTAAACTAAATATGAGAATTTACAAAATGCAATTAGGTCTATTATTTTATCTGATATGCATACCAAAAATATGTTCAAAATCCCAAGACGACCGATCTTTTAGAGAATATACATTCCATTTGATTAATTCTCCAAATTGTTTTGAGACACGATTTCGGTGTGGGGTCATAATATTCTATACAGTATAGATTACAATAGGGATTGACATTACATTTTAATAATCCTGAAAACTGCTTCAAAACATGTTTTCGGTGGTGTTATTTCATAATATTTTATACGGTGTAAAGGCATACCAGTACTCATATATATTTATACGGAAATGGTGATCAAAATCCATAGACCTTTAAAGCCCCAATATCACGCTTGTTGTAAATGAATAATTTGTCCCAATCTTCATTCTGGTCACCAAATTGTACTACTTTACAATATTCCAATTAATAAATGATACAAATTTCATCTTAACACACCTAATTATAAAATTGAAAAATTTCAACTACACGCCGTAACATGGTTTGAAAATCCTTAAGTAAGCCTTTTCAAATGCAACCTGGATTTAAACATATTTTCGAACCCTCTGGACAAGTAAGATAGGTTATAATGGATAATTTACACAACGGGTAGGACACTGAAACATCTAGTAGTTAGAATAAAGCTACGTTCACACTACATGCGCATTGGATGCGAATTCCGGAGACCGGCCTTCGGAATTCGGATTGGTTTTTCCCGCATTAAAAGTGGTGCGTCACATTACAGTTTTTTCGGATTGAATTCACGTCATTGAGTACACGGAAAATCTGTCTTTCGTCCAATCTGAACGACTACAGCCATCAGCCCCCCCCCGCCTTGCAACAGCAACACTGGTATGGGAAACCACGCTAGAAAATCACGTTGACTGCGAATAAACCGTTCAAAATAATTGTTCCGTGTTGAATTCGGAAAAATATACGGATTCGTTAATTCAGATTCAGTTCGGTTTTTATCGAATTCAGTGTGGCGCCAAAGTCAGGAATAAGACTTTATTCTGAATTCAATGCAGGTTAAAGCCTTAGTGTGAACGCAGCTTAAAGGCTATTTTTTTCGGAACCTGTCAAGCCAGCAAGAGTATTATTGTCCCTTTAAAGTTAGATGTCGATTTTATTGGCATGGCAAAACATATTTATTACAATAGGGGTTGACAGAAATTTTATTACAATAGGGGTTACGTCGTGTAACCCATATTGTAATATCAACCCCTATTGTAATAAATATGTCTAAGTGTAGAGAGGGATTTTAAAAAATGCTATAAAGTGAATTATTTTATCCGATATGCATACGGAACATATGATAAAAATCCCCTGACGACCGATTTTTCAAAGATCATACTTTAAGTTTATATAAATATCATTGATTGCAATAGGGAATGGACCTTCCATATTAATAATTTCCCCAAACTCCTTAACGGCTTTTAGTCATGTTTTCGGTTGTGGTGTTTCATAATATTTTATGCAGTGTAAACGCATGCCATAATTTTTAAATATTGATATTCAGATGGTTATCGAATTTCATATACTTTTGATTTAGATGTCAAATTTATTGTATGGGAATATACATTTATTACAATTATTACAATAGGGGTTGATTTTACAATAGAGGTTAAGTAAAATTGTATTACAATTATTACATTTATTACAATAGGGGTTGATATTACAATAGGGGTTGACTGAATGTTATTACAATTATTACATTTATTACAATAGGGGGTGTTATTACAATAGGGGTTGTAACAGGTCCCTGCTCCGGTTGAGCTGGGCTTTGATCAGAGGCGGTATTCACTAAACCAACGCCTCTCAATTGATTATATGCGATCACAAATATTAAAAATTTTAACAACATGGACGGTTCTGCCCTAACTAATGATTGTTGCTTCAACAAGCGGAAAACAACTGGCTTAATATCTGACAGGTGATAATAATGTCTACAGAGCTGTCATTCCACTACAGGTTTTAAAATAGCCGACATAGGCATTAAATATGTATGAAATTGACGTTCAAAGATAACAGGCTTTTGCTCCTTAAAAATCTATTAACGGCCAATAAACTCTTCAGACCTGAAAGCTTGAAAGTTTGAAAATAGACATAAGTATAGGGCGTCGCGTATCAACACGGCATTTACGTCACGGATTCCTCTTTAGAAATGTCATATTTACGCGTGATGTGTTAAAGAGCTTCATTCCGGTTAAATATAGAATAAAAAAAAGTTACTTGGTCAATAACCCAAGCAATCGTGAGGAATGGGGTTTAACGTCCAACTTTTCTGCATCAACCGGGAAAATTGAGACGGGCATACGTCATACGATGTGCTATAAGGGAGAGTTTGCCCGGACTATGGAACTACGGCCTACTCTTTATTTCAGATTACAACTACCAAGGTTATCTTTTTTACGTACAAGTTAGTGTGGAGGCTATAACGCGTACGGGTCCTCTGTTTTTTCGTCCCATCAAAACGACTAGACACTCCACTTGTCAGGCCCACCACCCTGAACCACCGCCAAGGGGAAGCTGCGCCAGTAGAAAACGTTTTCGACCAATACCGGGCGCTTCTGGTTAGCGAGTAAGCGTCCTATTTATTGAATCACTGCGGTCCCCACCACATCGTAATACAAAACAGATGAATCACTGAACAATTTCTTCTATTTCCTGTTATGGATTATACTGCTGCCAGTAAGAAGATATGACAAGATGCGTGTGTCAGTATTTTTAAAAAAAAAAATAACCCGGATTATTCACTGATGTCTAGATGGAACAAAAACTTTGATCGTCTGAAACGATATCAACTCCCTGTGTAAACTACTTTGACGCTTCGGCGAACTAGGGACCAGTGGGCTTCTATCTATCACCCCCAGACTACATACCTTAAGTTTCTAGCGTGTTGGAATATTACCAATTTATCAAAAACGACGTAAATTCAAAAGGTCTTTAAGAGCCCCCGGTGAGCCAACCATAATCGCAGTCTCTCTCTCGAAGCCCACCCATGCATTGACTGACATGTTAGGGGAGCCCTAGCAGTTAGAATTCACAGAAACACAAACTATCCCGGATCAATAGATAAATAACTCATTTGGAAAACAATGTGGATTCTGGAAGATCTTTTGGTCAACTTACGAGGAGCGACCATTGCTTTGCATGGGATTTCTCTGACCAAATTTCGTAAAACGCAGATTTTACGTTAATTTTAGTTATGGGGGATATTTCATATAATGTGATAGAGACACAAATGATTAATGCACTTAAATTAACGTAAAATCGGCGTTTTTCGAAATTTGGTCGCAAAGCAATGGTCGCTTCTCGTAAGTCACAATTTTAATTCGATTTTGATGAAACTTGAAATGTATGGCTATAACCAACAGGTCTTGGTTCCTTTCGATATTTGCGCATATCGGATCGTAACTTCCTGAATTATGGCCCCTGATTGTACGCAAAATTGCCTCTTTTATTAGCTTGTGGTCCCTTTGTAGGTCACAATTATTTTCCGATTTTAAAAAAAAACCCGTTTGATTATAACACCGTTACACCATAAGGAAGGTTTGAGTTCGAATTTCGGGAAAATCGGACCAAAATTGACAGACAAAATGGCCGCCGTTTGTACGCGAATACTGTTAAAAAATGGTATATCAATGGTTGTGGACCCTGTATAGGTCACAATTTTAATTCGATTTTGATGAACATTGAGATGCATGGTTATAACCCAAAGATCTTGGTTCCTTTGGTTATTTGCGCATATCGGATTGTAACTTCCTGAATTATGGCCCCTGATTGTCCGAAACATCGCCTATGGTCCCTCTGGAGGTCACAGATATTATCCGCTTTAAAAAAAAAACGTTTGACTCTATCACCGTCTACGGAAGGTTGTGTTCGAATTTTGAGAAAAAAGGACCATAATTGCCAAAGAAAATGGCCGCCGTTTTACGCGAATAGTGTCAAAATATGGTATATCAAAGTTGTGGACCCTGTAGAGGTCACAATCTTAATTCGATTTTGATGAAACTTGAAAAGCATGTTTATAACACAAAGACGTTGATTCTTTTAGATATCTGCGCATATCAAATTGTAACTTAATGAATGATGGCCTTCGATTTTGATGAAACTTGAAATGCATGTTTATGATCTAAATACCTTGGTTCTTTTCGATATTTGCGCATATCAAATAGTAGCTTAATGAATTATGGCCTTTGATTGTAGGAAAAATCACTTTCGGTATTGCTTGTTCTTTATCTATCTCTTGAAAATGTGGGCGTATGTATCCTGTCTGGCATTGTCAGCTTACTATCTTTTTTTTAATTTCTGGGCTTTTATTGTATTTTACCCGGTTTAAAAAAATAATAAAAACATTCAAGCAAAAACAAAAACTTCCCAAAACAAGCTCAGATTTAATTAATAACCGATGATTTTTTTCCCTAAATGTCATCATGGTAATCGAAGACATAAGATGAGATTGATTTTAAAAAATAAATGAAGTCTGGCTTCTATTTATTTGAAAACAACAGAAACATTAAACGTGTAAACGACGCTATACAAACAAATTAGTTTTTATCGAGTTCTTTTTAATGTCTAATTAAAACCACGATTTCCTATTATATCCTGGTTGGTTTTGTTAAAATAAAACTAAATTAGGTCGGAAGTAGGCGGATTTTGGTTGGACGCAGGCTTATTTAGTTGGACGAAGCCCGATTTAGTTGGGCGAAGCCTGATTTGGTTGCACGAAGCCCGATTTTGTTGGACGAAGCTCGATTTGGTCGCAAGTAGCACAACTTGATTTTGGTAGTGTTTGTATACTTTTCGTTCGTCCGGTCGTTCCTGGAGTTTTACGTCTACTTCCACAAAGGTTGATATCGTAAAAAATAGTGTACTGTGTAGTAAATCTAGATTTGACCTTTCCGTCAGTCTCCTCGGAGAGCAAAAAAGGAACACAAAACCTTTAAAATGTAATGAAATGAGGTTTAATGCCCTACAGTTCTGCCCCGAACTGGGCTAACGAAGACAGGCATACCCCATACAGTGTGCTGTGAGGAAAATTTTGTACGGACAGCGGCATTACGGCCAATAGAATTCCAACATTTAAGGAATATTTAACTTGCACGCCAATGTGTACATATCTCGGTATTTCGTCCCATCCACAAAACCTTTATTTTAGGTCAAAATTTGGATAGGTGTTAATCGATCAAGTTCTGAACAGTTAGATAGTTCGCTTTTGACATAAACTGTCCACGAAAGACCGACGACGGGCATACACCATACAGGGGGTTATGGTGGCTATTTTGCTCCGACAGCAGCACTGCGTCCTGTTATTATTTCAAAGTCCAATTGAGGGATCACGATGGCTAAGTGGATAAGGCGCTGGTTCGCACGTAAAAGATCCCTTGGCAGTAGGAATTCGATATAAGAGTAGGCCGTAGCGCCGCTGCCCGGGCAAAATTTCCCTCAAAGCACACTGTATGGCGTATGTCCATCTTCTATTAGCCCAGGTAAGGTGCATAATAGTAGGGCGTTAGACCCCCATTTCATTTATTCATTCAAAGTCCAATTGTCAATGTGTGCACGGGACCTCGGTTTTTCGTCCAATCGGAACGAGTATACACTGTAACAAAAATATCCGTGAAAAACGTAGAAAATTCGGAAACAAAAGCTACCATGACAATTTTATCAGGATTTTCCTGTAATTCACACAAATTCATTCAATTAACATAAATTCCATTTTCAAATATAGAAAAAGAAATCGCGATAATTTTTCTTTCCTGGGCATGAATTAATAATTAACCGACTCAATACGCTTGCGTGAAATAGCCTTAATTAACACCCCCGTTCAACCGAATGGAATAAAACATTTTATCCCTAAATGCGGAATATTCCACAGAAATACATTAAACACTTAATTTGAAGAAATAATTCACACTTTTAACACAATTTCTCCAAAAAGCCATCAATTAACCGAAAAAAGGTGTTTAACCACGGAATTCGGCCACATAAACGTTTAGTGTTTTCTTAAAGTGTACATTGTCTCTTGTCAGGCCCTTTGCCCAGTACCACTGATAGTAATTAGCGGGAACCACGCCAGGAAATCCCGATGAACTTTCTAGGCCAAGAACATGATCCACTGCGGGACCTCTAGTTTACCGAATTAAGGTCTTACTCACTGAGCCACTGTAGCTCCCTGTCTGACAAGAAAATCACTGGTCACATTCTTTGTAATACATAACTACATTTACAGTTGGTACATTAAAGATGCATTATAAAATTTAGATGAAGGGCGCACATTTTTCGACGTAATAATTCCAAAATAAATAATTATAAATGAATACGTTGCAAATTTCAGTTAAATTTTAATTTGTTTTAGTTTGAAGTTTTGACAAGATTAGCGTAGTGTAGATTCTCGATATAATAAACGTTAACCGATTAAATGGTTCGGTAGGTAAAATCAACTTATACCCAAGCCATCCGTCTGTAGTGAGCCGATTCTTGGCTTGTCTTAACAATGTTTTTTTTTAAAATTTGACGCCAGAAGGTCTAACCCACTTAATACTCAAGTCACCCGATGAGTTGATTACTGCTTGTCTAAATATTAATTCAAACAACATTTTGAATACCTGTAATAGACAGATTTCATTCTTACATGATAATTTAAAACTTACACCCCATTCAAAGGCAACAACAGCTATCCCAGAAGCAGCACCACTTCCAGCCAAACCTATAAAATGTTCGCTACCTATATTACTGGCAAACATGGAGGCCCCAATCTGAAAACAGTAATACAATCATAAACAATAATATTAACAATATCTTTGGGGCGGGGGGGAGTATATACAATGTCTTTGAGTTAGCTAGGATGCATAGCGCTGGCTCCCTGACAGAGGAGGTACCAAGTCCATAATATTTCCGCTAGATGTTCGGGCCTGGTATCCCCCTTCATATTGGTCCTATACGTGTGGCGGGGGCAAAGGCGTCTACTTGTTACGATGGGATCGAAAAACCGAGGCCTTGTTAACACATTGGCCATCATGACCACCACCACCCTTCCACTGGAGAAGGCACATCCATTGAAAGAAGATACATGTATATAGGCTGAGAAATGGTGTTTAACGTTCTAACGATCCACAGTCAAACGATGTGGATTTTTATATTTAATAAGGGGGAGAACTGCCCATTAACCAATCCGTGGCCTAAGGCCGCAAACGGAAACATTGAAATCATATTCTAAAGTACCCAGGTAGGAGCTTAGTCTCCTCTAGATCTTGTCTGCGGCATCACGCTTCTCAAAGCAGACGTTACAGAACCTAGGTAGTAGTAGTCGGGACTAAATGTCAAATCGACACAAACTACAACATTTCGGGTCTAACATATATATAGTTCCATTTTAGTTCAAAAATTTGTTCCCTGCAAAGATAAGCCCATTAAAGATAATTGACTAACGTTTACACGCTTGACCCGTCGTTCTGACTCGGGTGTTCAAGTTACTGATTAAGAGCGAGTTCGCGATAGCACCAGGCAGGGGGTGATAAGGTGCTAGTCAGGGATTTCGACCAAAATTTACATGTTGGTTGAGGGTGGTGCCCTAAGCAGGCATGTACCATATCTCGGACATCCTTGCACCCTTGGCTGAGAAAATGGGAAAAACGTGTTTTCGACATCGAAATGGTCGATTTTCACCGATTTTTCAACGTAAAGTTTGTAATACGCTCACGGAGATACTAGACGGCAGCCAGCCACCAAATTTGGCAGTATATTAGAGGGGACCATGCTCCCATGCCATGACGAGTTTCATGTCGATCGGACCTCGGTAACTCTATAAACCGACATCATTGAAATAGCACTAGCGAAACTCGTTTCAGGGACGAGGTTCATTCGTAGACGCGTAGCAAGTTCTTTCCATGGATCAGGGAAACCGGTTTATACTACATTGGAAGCACATACCCTCCACCACACAATAGAAAAATAAAAATGACTGGAATCCAACTGGAAGTGTCCCTACTGATCAAATGAAAAATTACCAAATTTCGATATTTTCGTTTTTTATATAATTTTGAAATGTTTTATCATGCTTCATAATATTGTTGCACAGGGCATCAAATCAAATATTTTAGGCACATTTACTCTGGTTTAAGATTTCAGTTGCATAGCAGTCAAAAAAATCTCAATGTTCCATTCTGATCTAATGAAAAATTACCAAATTCGAGATTTTCGGTTATTTATACAATATGGACATTTAAATTTATCATTATACATCAAATATTGTCAGATAGCATCAAATCAAGTATTCCAGGCAGGCTGACTTTGGTATAAAATTTCAGTTGCATACCAAACTCAAAAATCTCGATTTCTCTGAGTTTACAACAGTACGAGTACGAGTTTGCTGTAGTATCACCAGGCTGGATAAATTTAAATTTAAAATTGATTTGATTTGAGATTTGATTTGATTTGATTTGAGATTTGATTTGAGATTTGATTTGAGATTTGATTTGAGATTTGATTTGAGATTTGATTTGAGATTTGATTTGAGATTTGATTTGATTTTTGATTTGATTTTTGATTTGATTTGAGATTTGATTTGATTTGATTTGAGATTTGATTTGATTTGAGATTTGATTTGAGATTTGATTTGAGATTTGATTTGAGATTTGATTTGAGATTTGATTTGAGATTTGATTTGATTTGATTTGATTTGATTTGAGATTTGATTTGATTTGAGATTTGATTTGATTTGATTTGATTTGAGATTTGATTTGATTTGAGATTTGATTTGATTTGAGATTTGATTTGATTTGAGATTTGATTTGATTTGAGATTTGATTTGATTTGAGATTTGATTTGATTTGATTTGATTTGATTTGAGATTTGATTTGATTTGATTTGATTTGAGATTTGATTTGATTTGAGATTTGATTTGATTTGATTTGAGATTTGATTTGATTTGAGATTTGATTTGAGATTTGATTTGAGATTTGATTTGAGATTTGATTTGAGATTTGATTTGAGATTTGATTTGATTTGAGATTTGATTTGATTTGAGATTTGATTTGAGATTTGATTTGAGATTTGATTTGAGATTTGATTTGATTTGAGATTTGATTTGATTTGATTTGATTTGAGATTTGATTTGATTTGAGATTTGATTTGATTTGAGATTTGATTTGAGATTTGATTTGAGATTTGATTTGATTTGAGATTTGATTTGAGATTTGATTTGAGATTTGATTTGATTTTTGATTTGATTTTTGATTTGATTTGAGATGATTTTTGATTTGATTTGAGATGATTTGAGATTTGATTTGATTTGATTTGAGATTTGATTTGATTTGAGATTTGATTTGAGATTTGATTTGAGATTTGATTTGATTTGAAAGATTTGATTTGAGATTTGATTTTTGAGATGATTTGAGATGATTTTTGATTTGATTTGAGATGATTTGAGATTTGATTTGATTTGATTTGAGATTTGATTTGAGATTTGATTTGAGATTTGATTTGATTTGAGATTTGATTTGATTTGATTTGATTTGAGATTTGATTTGATTTGAGATTTGATTTGAGATTTGATTTGATTTGAGATTTGATTTTTGATTTGATTTGAGATGATTTTTGATTTGATTTGAGATTTGATTTGATTTGAGATTTGATTTGGGATTTGATTTGAGATTTGATTTGAGATTTGATTTGAGATTTGATTTGAGATTTGATTTGAGATTTGATTTGAGATTTGATTTGAGATGATTTTTGATTTGATTTGAGATGATTTGAGATTTGATTTGATTTGATTTGAGATTTGATTTGATTTGAGATTTGATTTGATTTGAGATTTGATTTGAGATTTGATTTGATTTGAGATTTGATTTGAGATTTGATTTGATTTGAGATTTGATTTGAGATTTGATTTGAGATTTGATTTTTGATTTGATTTGAGATGATTTTTGAGATGATTTTTGATTTGAGATTTGATTTGATTTGATTTGAGATTTGATTTGAGATTTGATTTGATTTGAGATTTGATTTGATTTGAGATTTGATTTGATTTGAGATTTGATTTGAGATTTGATTTGAGATTTGATTTGATTTGAGAAATTTGAGTTTTGATTTGAGATTTGATTTGAGATTTGATTTGATTTGATTTGAGATTTGATTTGAGATTTGATTTGATTTGAGATTTGATTTGAGATTTGATTTGATTTGAGATTTGATTTGAGATTTGAGATTTGATTTGAGATTTGAGATTTGATTTGAGATTTGAGATTTGTTTTGAGATTTGATATGAGATTTGAGATTTGATTTGAGATTTGAGATTTGAGATTTGAGATTTGAGATTTGATTTGAGATTTAAGATTTGATTTGATTTGAGATTTAAGATTTGAGATTTAAGATTTGAGATTTGAGATTTGAGACTTGAGATTTGAGATTTAAGATGGCAAAAAGCGAGTCTTGCGGGCGGTCTTGCGAACGATGATGACACCGACCAGTTTCACGATTCACCGGGGTCACCTAACTAAGTTATGTGCGTTATAAGTCCCTTTACCGCAAAAATGCTGAAAAATATGGTATAAAATACACATTTTTGACCATCTCACAGCGCAACTAAGGCTTGGATTCCAGTCATTTTTATTTTTGCATTTCAAGCAACCATTACCACCCTTCAAAACCACATGACCCAAACCGACCAATTATACGGAAAGAAGGAGCTATCGAGCTTGTTACATGTGTCTGTATTTCAGTGTGCCGTTGGGTGTCGTCGAAAATCCGTTATATCTCACAATATTTAAGGTATTTGGAGGATCATGCATGCTCATTCGAGAGACCACGGTCCACTTACCTTTCACCCAAGAAGTCATTATCACTCGACTTCCCTACGCTCAGAGAAGCTTTCCCAAAGTTAGGCCAAAATTGAGGTGAAAATCATGCCATTTTGACGTGAAAAATGACACTTTTAGTTCTCCTATTCAGGGAGTGATTCGGGGGAAATCGTTTTGCCACGTGAGTCCTGACCCCAATGGGGGACCATAACCAAAGTATGGTTGGGAAATTCCTACCTGCCACCTTATCACTTTTTCCCGATTTTGCCCGGTGCTCTCGCAAACCCGCTCTTAACCTGTTGTAGCACGTGCACAGGTGATCATTATAGGAAAAGCAGATGTTCATATAGATGAACACCCAAACTTACAAACCCGGTGATTGTCAAAACAGACCATGCTTTTCGTGCGTGCACTGTACATGTGTATTTAAAACAATAAATAAATATATTTTCAATGTACATTGTGAAATAGCATCATTAGCTAGAAAACGCATCCAATAATATAAGGAACAAATACACAAAACTTCGCGAACTGGGATAAATGTCTGTTTGGCCATGTTTTAGATAATTGTATACCTTTCCTACATCATCGTACTATTTGTTTTCACACATGGTTAGTTTGTTCGGTGGCTGACAAATCCTGAATGTAAAACGTATTCCAGTCAATGCGGCATACACCAAATACAGATTACATTATTCATTGTCCTGTTGTGTATTTTAAAGATAGATTGCCAGGTAACAAAACATACACCCACAGAAGTCAATAAGGGGTGTGGCATATTTTGTCGGTAAAAAGAGAGAAATGGGGGGTTGAACGTCCACTGGACACAAACTATGTCATTTTAGGACAAACATGCTTCAATTTAATTTCAATAATTCGCTTGTGCGTAGGGGTCTTTAGCTTTACAACTAAAGGTAATATAAATTCGAGACATAATTCGGGTGAAACATTGGAACAGTTAGTGCACCTACTCAATCTTTATCACTTTTAGTCTCAGTAGCTCTGTCAATTTGTCATAAATGTGCTTCAACGATTTTTGTCCCATTTGATGTGAATAATTTGGGACCAGGACGTGATATACCCTATTGATTAACACTTTTAAAATATAAAGGTATATCCTGTTGAAAAGGCAAAAGCTTAAATTCGAAATAATTAGAATCTCGGCATTACTTTTGTACTAATAACCCGTCAATTCAGAAAAGGTGTAGATATACATTGGGAGTGTACTTACCGGAAGCCAAATCATATTGCGACCAGCGAGAAAATATCCTTTCACACTCTCTCTATTCTTTCTGCACATCGACTATTATCATGAAAAATAAAAAAAATAATGAATATAGAAATACATTGTTATAAAATACATACATAAAGTTAGTTTAATTAAAGTTCATTAGTGATGGACGAGCTTGGTCGCGAGGTCTTGAAAATAAGAGCAGAGAAAGTCTATGGCTTGCTTAATTGGAATTCCCGCTCAAGAAATTCTATTTAAAGACGGTCAACTCTGTGCTCATATTCTAGGGGATGAACTCTCCCTAATCTTTAAATTGATGAATTTTATGAAAACATGATTACACTTGAATATAATATGAATAGTGTTAATCACGCATTACACTGTCTTTATAAAGACACACAGAAGTCATTCTGCCCTATTCCATAATGGCAAACGTTCAAGTAGACATCCAGTACTGGCAGTACATCCCCGATTCTCAGGGCGGAGAAAACTTAGTCTATGAAGGATAAAAATTTCGAGTGAAGAAAGGGAAGGCAGAACGAGTATACTTATACAATAATATACCTACTATCAAATAATCCGCTTAATTCTTTTCAAAAGTGGGCACAATGGGGGCACACTACTTAGATGGCCCCAGCTTCGGGGCTTAATTGTCCGTATTTTTTAAAAATTTAATCCTTTAGTTCTAACAGATGGCTGACAGATCCGATCCGACACTGCCGTGAGTAACTGTCACACTTCTTGATTGACATCTACGCTAGTATGTCTTTTTTTAAAATATACTGTTGAAATACGAGTCGTGCCCGTGGAAAGCTATAATAGTTGTATTATGAATGGGAAGGTAACTGGAAATGGAGATCAAAGTATCTTGCCTGTAGATAGTACTATTTCTCGTTTGTGTATTTTGTTAATCCTTGATTGGGACTGCCAACCTAATAAACTCAATATTTAATGTCATCTTTTTATTTACCTGTTTCCATAATTCAACAAAGTAATATAACATAAGGTACAATTTAATGGATACACAATTACTGAGTTTGATACTACGCGACGTTTCGGCGAGGATACTCTCGTCTTTATCAAGCAAATGATGAAGACGAGAGTATCCTCGTCGAAACGTCGCTTAGTATTAACCTTAGTAATTGTGTATCCATAAAATTGTACCTTGTATTATTATGTTCAATTACTAAATGCCAATCAAAGAAGAAAGTAATATATCATTTCGTTCATGTCGTGCATTAAGACGCAGGGACTCATCTTTTCTAAAAACAGAGGAAATTGTAATAGTGTGATAATCTTAGCCACAGTCAGTTTTCGTGTTCGGCTCAAATTGTTTCTCTCTTGCTCCAATATAATATTATTGTTTTTCATAATTCAACAAATAATATATCATTTATTTCGTATCGTTAATTAAGACTTAGGGACGCGTCTTTTCTTAAACATAGGAATTTATAATGATGTGATAATCTGCTATCGCTTACATCATTAATGCTTCTTAAATTAACCGCTTTTAGGTCAACTTCCTAGTAAGTCGTTAACCTGTCGTCAGATTTCAAGCCGTTATTAGTAACGACGTTAATCGAATCTATTGTTTTTATTGATTTATTAAATTGTTTAATCTTCTATGCATTGTTCATCTATCGACATGTTAGTTTTAATTACAACATTTACTTTTGTCTTTTTATCTGATTTTCCTTAAATATTACAAAATTTGAACATTAAAGGCGGTCAATAGTTAGGATCCCTTACTAAGTGCAGTAACTGGCCTGTCAGTACTGTATGACAATATATGTACATGTATATTTATGTTCCGGTATATTAAAGAATTGAAGAATCATTCGGAGCAGAACAGTAGGACGTTTAACCCCATTTCATTTCGTTTCATGTTGTAGACACAGTAATTTAGTGTGAATATAGTGGTGCTCTTAAGCGGACATAATTTGCTGATTCAATAATTTAAGTGTTCAGTTTTGTTTTTTTTTGACATAGCCAAGGAGATGTAACATACAGCCTTTGAATACAGATTTAAAGGGACACACTTAATTCAGTCGAGAAAATTAAGTATTTTTACTCAACTTTAAGAAAACCTTTGAATACAAGCCCAGATCTTTGGGATAAAACTCGTATTTAAATTTTCATCAAAATCGGATAATAATTGTGACATACGGGTCACAAGCTAAAAACGCAACCTTTCGTACAATCAGGGGTCATGATTCAGGAAGTTACGATCCGATATGGTTTTTCGTACAGGGGTCTTAATCCACGACGTTACGGTTCGATGCATGCCAATATCGAAAGGAACCGAGATCTTGTGCAGATAAACCTATATTTCAAGTTTCGTCCAAATCGGATAAAAATTTTGAGCTGGAGTACACCTTGACAACAAAATCCCTCATATTGCAGTGCAGAAAAGTAGGAATTAACCCCATGTCATTCCATTTTGCCTTTTTATAAAGATCATAAATGTCGATGGACAATACCGGTTAAAGCGTTTATATAATATAGTACTTCGTTGTCTCTAACGTTATCCGTAAACCAATTACTCCATTTATTAAAATCCCCAAAGAGATAATTACGACTGAGTTCATTGTCGAGCAACTAGTGTTTGTGCGTGATAACGCGCCCAAGACCTATTTTCACCGAAAGATAAAGTTTAGAGAGAGACAGAGAGCGAGAGAGAGAGGTGGGGCTTAACGTCCACTCAACACAAACTAGGTCATTTTGGGACTAACATATGGTTTAATTTTTATTTCAATAATTCGCTTGCGCGTAGGGGTCTTTAGCAGTAGTAGGAAACCGGAAGACCCGGAGAAAACTCACGAGGTTGGACAGGCCACCCTACTCCTTGCCACGTACAACCGGGGATTCGAAACCATACCAGTTGACTCAATGACAGGCTTTATGATACAGAGCGCTTACGCTAATCATCCAGCCATCCATCCCCCTAAAGTCTAGAGTGTGGTGGATTAGTTATCAATCTCGGGTTTTTTTGATGTACGGAACACTAGATTACATATAAGTTGGCTTATTAATATTTTATCTATAGAATCCTTTATCGATCCTAGTTAGGTTTTTTTTCCCATGCAGAATATAATTAAAATTTCGGTATTTTTTGATTTTTTCGGCATTTAGTATAGCCGATATATTTTAGCAATTCAAACTTCCTTCGGTTATTAGATTATATTAACATTGTCCCTAAGGATCTGAAGTTATTGGATTATATTTACGTTGTCCCTACAGGTCTGAATGTTTTGATGTTATTTTCCAGCTTGGTGTGAGTGTTCGACTTGTCACAAGATAAACGTCTGTAGAATCGATGTTTTGTTCATCAAATTTATGACATTTAGTATCCAATCTTTTCAAACTTTATAATACGCCCACACGTATTATGCCGTCGCCCCTGTCCGTCCGTCCGCCTACAATTTGTTTGTGGCACTCTACAGGTCACAATTTTAATCGATTTTGACGAAACTTTAAATATAGGTCTATTCCTATCGATCTCGGTTCCTATCGCTATTGGCATGTATCGGACCATAACGTCATGGATTATGTCCCCTGATTGGTGCCAAAATCGTTTTTATTGGCCACAAGTTTTAGCCGATTTTTAAAACCGTTAAAAAAATCACCGTTGCATCAGAATGATGGTTGAGTTTAAATTTCGTATGCATTATTTAAATCAGTAAAACAAATAATCATATTGAATTTCAGTTACAACAGAATGATGGTTGAGTTAGAACTTCGTATGCATTATTTAAATCAGTAAAACAAATACTCATATTGAATTACAGCTTGTAATTCTTAGAGTTACGACATTTGTTGAATCCGTGAACACTATGATGAATACAGTTATCGTTTAATCTGTAATAATAAATATGCATTACGTAACCTAGTACAACGATGACGCCGTTTGAATTTCAGCCATTTCTGTTATAGGTTCTAGAGTTATGGCTTTTGTTTTGTTTGTTAAACCCTGTGAACACGCTACCAACATCAGGTATCTTCCTATCTGTATTAAATTTATATTCATTATTTAACTATAAGCCAACAAAAACTTTATTAAATTTCTATGCATTATTTAAATAAGTAAACCGAAGAAGCTTATAAAATTTCAACAATATCCATTCATTATTTCTAGAGTTTTACTTTGTTTAACCCCTTGGGAACTTCTCTAGTTACATAAGTTATCGTATTAAATTATTACCCGTGACTTGCAAAATCTCCCATGGGCCACGGAAGAATAAATCTGTTGTTGACTGCCCGGGAGGTTTATTCCCTGTTGGCGTATGTTCGTTGCCTAAGCAACTTATCATATTTCTAGTGACAAGCCTTACAAACTCAGCAATACCATGCGCAATAATCTCAGCGTCGGATTAATAGGACATCAGATTAATTCCTGTAGAATTATATTGAGCGATACCGGATCTTTATTTACTGATTCTTTATTGCCAATTGAACAATCTCGTCGTCAAGTAGTATATTAATCAAAGACAATAATATTAATACAAGTCATAATCAAATAGCATACACAAAAACAAGTCTTAATCAAATAGTGGCATTTTAGAAATCTCCGAGGACAACCCACGTTTTATTCAATAAGCTCAATCAGGTTTCCCATAATAAGTGCGTTAACATGGCAATGTCAGAGGGACATTTTAGAGTCTCTGAGGACAACCTACACGTTTTTGTTTTACAAATTCGGTCAGATTCCTAATTTTAGGGGGGAAAGGGGGTGTCACCACTTTTCACATAAATCGTTGTCCAGTCAGATTTCCCATCAAATAAAGCAAGGAACGAATTTAGTCATATTCTTTAGACCCTTTAAAAGAAAGAAGTAGGTCCAAAAAAACATACCAATGTATGTAAACTGAGTTGCATTCATTTTTTAAAATCGTATTGTGAGCAATCATGAACCATTGTATTACGATAAAAGTTGAACGCCAGTCGTTCTTTTATCTTTATCCAGTATAAAACGGCGATGAAAACCATAACCATCAAGTACACGACGACGTGTACTAATTATAAATGTTCAATATGTATTAAATATTGGGATATTTGGATGCCACATTCCTTCGGTAACAACGTCAATTTATTGAAATTAACCAATATTAAATTACATTTCGTGCTTTCGAATAGTATGCATAATATTTAAGTTCGATGTTTATATCCTTTACCAGCCATTGTGATCAAACAAGGCATCCGCGGTGGCTCATAGAGTAACACGTTAACCTTAGGGTTGTGGGTTCGATCCCTGTGTTGACCGAAAAAACGTCCACCATGGTTCTGCCTTGTCAGCGATGCAGGACAAAGAATCCGACAAGGGACATCACACAGTTATTCAGTCGGACGAAAAACCGAGGTCCCATGTACAGTCTGGAGTGCACCTTGGCAGATATCCCCCATTGCACAGTGTATGCAGTATGCCCGTCTTCAATAGCCATGTTTGAGCAGAGACGTAGGGCGTTTAACCTCATTGCATTTTATGTCATGTACTTTAACAGTCATTCTGATCGAATCTCAACTAATAACAAGATGATTGCTGTTGATAAAATAAACATTTACTTGTATTTTATGTAATTGGCATTTATAGAACGTGTTGTAATGGGCCAGCTGAGGTAATTATTACTCGCTCCATACTCGCAATAAATGTCACAAAAATGTACTGCTCTGAGAGTAATTGTTGAACTTCGGCTATATTAAAATTGCTTTAATCAAATCTATCCTGCGAAATAATTGCCGCTCGAGAATCATCGTTTTGTAGTAAGCAAAATAGCCAGAATGATTGTCTTCTCCGTTTCGTCGGTTACGTGTGCACTACTGATATATACATAATCCATCGCGCCGATAATGAGAGAGAGAGAGGGGGGGGGGTATGGTTTATTTTGGGGACTAACATGATCGATAATTCGCCTATTCTGCCTACATACATAAGGCGATACATGTTTTCGATTCTGTTATGGTTAGATCCCTCTGGTCATTTTATGTCGTGGGGATGTACGATGAACCTCGGGAACAGGTTCCCCCGCGTCGCCAGCCATGTAGAGCCATTGAAGGCCTCATACAGGAGAACTGCGAAAAGTTTCAATTCAAAACATGAACAGTAGGAACTATATAGGTATAAGCGCCAACGATATACTCAACAGTAAACTACAGTTCTCGTATTCGATTTGTCCTGATTTATTTGAGGTTTATATGCGTGTTTGATTATACCGACACTTGATGTAATCACGGCTTATGTTTAGCTTATGTAGGAAATACACAATTTCGTATGACGTTGGTGGGAAATATTAGTACGCGGGACATCATCAAATATTGCCATCGGTTCTACCAGAATGATTTTCGGGGCTGGATGGTCGAATGGTTAGCGCGTGCGCGTTGTGTCATAAGGTCATTAAGTGACCTCGCGTGGTTTCGATTCATCGGTTTGTAAGTGACAAGGATATGCAACCTCGTTGATTTTCTCTAGTCCTACGGTCTCCTCCCACTGTTGGAGAACCCTACGCGCTACCGAATTATTGTAATAAAATTGAACCATAGGTTACTCCAGAAATGACCTAGTTTCTCTTTCTCTCTCTCTCTCCCCCTCTCTCTCTTGTCTCTCTCCCTCCCTCGTCTCTCTCTCTCTCTCTCTCTCTCTCTCTGACACTCCAGTCAGATTGTCGCCGACAGCCAGTAATCCGTTGGTGTGACAGACCTTTAAGTCAAGGGTTGACACAAACACGAGGACTTCTCTCTGATCATACTTTGCGAGCGGTAAAAAAAAATCAAAGATTACCCGATTCCCGAAGACAGGCAGTCAATTATAAAACCCACGGATTATTCTTAAGTTTGTCTCTGTGGATGTTTGTGAATAGGTCTATTCCTATCGATCTCGGTTCCTATCGCTATTGGTATGTATCGGACCATAACGTCATTGATTATGTCCCCTGATTGTTACCAAAGTCGTGTTTATTGGCATGTGGACCCTCTATAGGGTTAAATAAAATCACCGTTGCATCAGAATGATGGTTGAGTTTAAATTTCGTATGCATTATTTAAATCAGTAAAACAAATAATCATATTGAATTTAAGTTACACCAGAATGATGGTTGAGTTTGAACTTCGTATGCATTATTTAAATCAGTAAAACAAATAATCATATTGAATTTCAGCTAGTAATTTTAAGAGTCATGACCCCTTTTTCAATTTGTTGAATCCGTGAACACTCTAACGAATAAAGTTATCGCTCAATCTGTAATGATAAATATGCATTACGTAACATAGTACAACGATGACGAAGTTCAAATTTCAGCCATTTCTGTTAATAAGTTCTAGGTTCACGGCTTTTGTTTACTTTGTTAAACCCTATAAACACCCCACCGACAACAGGTATCTTCCTACCTTTATTAAATTTATATTCATTATTTAACTTAGCAAACAACATCTTTATTAAATTTCTATGCATGTTTCGTGGCTAAGCAACTTATCATATTTCTAATGACAAGCCTTACAAACTCAGCAGGGGGGTTTGGATGGCCTAGTGGTCTAGAGTGCCGCTCGTCGACCTCTAGCTGGACGGCCACCTCTGGCTTGCGGCTGTGGTTTCGAGCCCTGGTGTGAGCGTATGTGGCATGGAGATAGGGGTGCCTTCTCAAACCTCGAGGGTTTCCTCCGGGCACTCCGGTTTCCCCCTACTGCTAAAGACCCCTACGCGCAGGCAAATTATTGAAATAAAATTAAACCATATGTCGGTCCCGAAATGACCTAGTTGTGTTGAGTGGACGTTAAACCCCATTTCTCTCTCTCTCTCTACAAACTCAGCAATACCCTGCGCAATAATCTCAGCGTCGGATTAATAGGGCATCAGATTAATTCCTGTAGAATTATTGAGCGATACTGGATCTTTATTTACTGATTCTTTATTGCCAATTGAACAATATCGTCGTCAAGTAGTATATTAATCAAAGACAATAATATTAATACAAGTCATAATCAAATAGCACACACAAAAACAAGTCTTAATCAAATAATAGCATTTTAGAAATCTCCGAGGACAACCCACGTTTTATTCAATAAGCTCAATCAGGTTTCCCGTAATAAGTGCATTAACATGGCAATGTCAGAGGGACATTTTAGAGTCTCTGAGGACAACCTACGTGTTTTTGTTTCACAAATTCGGTCAGATTCCTAATTTTAGAGGGGAAAAGGGGGTGTCACCACTTTTCACTTAAATCGTTGTCCAGTCAGATTTCCCATGAAATAAAGCAAGGAACGAATTTAATCATATTCTTTAGACCCTTTAAAAGAAAGAAGTAGGTCCAAAAAAACGTACCAATGTATCAGGCCTAATTTGCTACCCTTGTAAAATGACGTGATTATTATTATTATTATGTAAACTGAGTTGCATTCATTTTTTAAAATCGTATTGTGAGCAATCATGAACCATTGTGTTACGATAAAAGTTGAACGCCAGCCGTTCTTTTATCTTTATCCAGTACAAAACGGCCGTGAAAACCATAACCACCGAGTACACGACGGCGTGTACTAATTATAAATGTTCAATATGTATTAAATATTGGGATATTTGGATGCCACATTTTCACGGTAATTAACCAATATTCTATTACAGTTCGTGCTTTCAATTTCGAATAGCATGCATAATATTTAAGTTCGATGTTTATATCCTTTACCGGCCATTGTGATTAAACCAGGCATCCGCGGTGGCAAATAGTGTAAGACGTTAACCTTAGAGTTCTGGGTTCGATCCCTGTATTGATCGAAAAAACGTCCACCATGGTTCTACGTTGTCAGTGGTGCAGGACAAAGAATCCGACAAGGGACACAACACAGTTATCCGGACGGACGGAAAACCGAGGTCCCATGTACAGCCTGGAGTGCACCTTGGCAGGAAACTCCCCCATTGCACAGTGTATAGAGTATGCCCGTCTTCAATAGCCATGTTTGAGCAGAGACGTAGGGCGTTTAACCTCATTGCATTTTATGTCATGTACTTTAACAGTCATTCTGATCAAATCTAATAACAAGATGATTGCTGTTGATAAAATAAACATTAACTTTTATTTTATGTAATTGGCATTTATAGAACATGTTGTAATGGGCCAGCTGAGGTAATTATTACTCGCTCCATACTCGCAATAAATGTCACAAAAATGTACTGCTCTGAGAGTAATTGTTGAACTTAGGCTATATTAAAATTGCTTTAATCAAATCTATTCTGCGAAATAATTGCCGCTCGAGAATCATCGTTTTGTAGTAAGCAAAATAGCCAGAATGATTGTCGTCTCCGTTTAGTCGGTTACGTGTGCACAACTGATATATACGATATATACATAATCCATCGCGCCGATAATGAGAGAGAGAGAGAGAGAGGGGGGGTCAATCTAATTAAAATACAGATCTATATTTCGTTTAGTTTTTTATACTTTCGATGGCCTACACTACATGTAGATCTAACAACTTATAGTGGGAGATCACGTTCTATGACGTAGAAAACGACATTTGACCCCATAAGGTCAGTCATTCGATTAACCAATCAAAATCGTTGTTGCAAGTGGCTATGTTTTTGATCTACTTTTGCTTGGTTTCGATATCTGTCAGAGTTCATGTCTACCCACAGTTCCGTGCAAGAGAGGTCAAACCACCTATTCGACAGACAATTTGATTGGCTGACCCCTCATTTGAAGCTGAACACGACTTAAATAACAAAACTTCCAGATCCTAAAGTGTAGTAAAGACAAGTAAAACAAAATTATGAACTATAAAAAACGAAACGAAATTGGATCTGTGTTTGAATCAGATTGGGGGGGGGGGGTTATGGTTTATTTTGGGGACTAACATGATCGATAATTCGCCTGTTCTGCCTATATACATAAGGCGATACATGTTTTCGATTCTGTTATGGTTAGATCCCTCTGGTCATTTTGTGTCGTGGGGATGTACGATGAGCCTCGGGAACAGGTTCCCCCGCGTCGCCAGCCATGTAGAGCCATTGAAGGCCTCATACAGGAGAACTGCGAAAAGTTTCAATTCAAAAAAGGAACAGTAGGAACTAGGTATAGGCGCCGTCGATACGCTCAACACTAAACTGCAGTTCTCGTATTCGATTATTCCTGATTTATTTGGGGTTTATATGGTAATATTATTGATATTTTCAGTCAAATTACTCTATTCTGCGAGGCGTTGTGACTGTTTAAAGTTTTAATAATAACAACGTATTCTCGATTTTCACTGTTACAATTGATACGAGCGAGAGAGAGAGAGAGAGAGAGAGAAAGAGAGAAGAGAGAGAGAGAGAGAGAGAGATTATACCGACACTTGATGTAATCACGGCTTATTTTTAGCTTATGTAGGAAATACACAATTTCGTATGACGTTGGCGGGAATATTAGTACGCGGGACATCATCGTGGTCGAAATCTAGAGAAATTAGCAACAAACATTCCCATCGGTTCTACCAGAATGATTTTCGGGGGCTGGATGGTCGATTGGTTAGCGTGGGCGCGTTGTGTCATAAGGTCATTGATTGAACTGGCGTGGTTTCGATTCATCGGTTTGTAAGTGACAAGGAGTAGGGTTGTCTATGCAACCTCTTGGGTACTCTCTTGTCCTATGGTCTCCTCCAACTGTTGGAAAACCCTACGCGCTAGCGAATTATTATTGAAATAAAATTGAACCATATGTTACTAGTTTCTCTCTCTCCTCTCTTTGTCTCTATCCCTCTCTAGTCTCTCTCTCTGTCTCTCCAGTCAGATTGTCGCCGACAGCCAGTAATCCGTTGGTGTGTGCAGACCTTTAAGTCAAGAGTTGACACAAACACGAGGACTTCTATCTGATCATACTTTGCGAGCGGTAAAAAAAAATCAAAGATTAACCCGATTCCCGAAGAAAGCAGTCAATTATAAAACCCACGGATTATTCTTAAGTTTGTCTCTGTGGATGTTTGTGAATTGTCGGGCATCGATTTTTAGTTCTTTGGGAGTTTTTGTTGAGTTTTATGAATTCTGCATACATGCACACGAGGCAATAAACAACGCCATATTATATTCTAGTCAGGTCATCTGTAATATTTGATTATTTGTGCAAAGAATCGTAGTACTGTAGGATTATGTCTTCATACAATTCCTTAGAGATGCATTATGTAAGATTCAGATAAAGAACTAACCCGTCTTGCTATTAATAACCAATGAAAAGATGATGACATGGTAATATTATTGATATTTTCAGTCAAATTACTCTATTCTGCGAGGCGTTGTGACTGTTTAAAGTTTTAATAATAACAACGTATTCTCGATTTTCAGAGAGAGAGAGAGAGACAGAGACAGAGAGAGAGAGAGAGAGAGAGAGAAATGGGATTTAACATCCACTCGACACAAACTAGGTCATTTCGGGACTAACATATAGTTTAATTTTATTTCAATAATTCGCTTGCTCGTATGGGTCTTTAGCAGAGGAAGGAAACCGGAGGACCCGGAGAAAACCCACGAGGTTGGACACTACTCCTTGTCACGTACAAGCGGCGATTCGAAACCACGCGAGTTGACTCAATGACAGGCTTTACGATACAGCGCGCACATGCTAACCATTTGGCCATCAACCCCCACAATTTATACGATAATAATCGACGTCTTGATTAACCAGCTATAAATGGCGATCATGTTTCAATCAATTGGAAACCACGACCAACTGATTCTCCAGAGAGTTGATTATGGGCTTGTCATGTGAATATTTGTTTTATAAATAGATTTAAGACCAAAAGAAAAGACCTGGCTCCGGTTTCACAAATCATTCGCCTTATTTTAACTGAAAAATAACCCCATTATAAAACTGTTATTGTTGAAATATATCGAATACATCAATTAAAAAATCTACGTGATTTTTTTTTTCTTGATCAAAGATATTTCCCATAAACAGTGGGTGAGGGTTTAGTAATTTCTTAACTTAAGTCTTGGGATGCTTTGTGAAATCGGGACCCGCAATAGGCAGATTTAGCTCTTAGGCCTAATAGTCCGTTATGAGAGAAAATTCAGACACCGCCGCTACAGTCTACTGTCAGTTTGTTTGATTTCCAACTAGCTTGATGTCTTTAAAGTGGTGCCCATGGTAGATCTGTTCTTTCATTCTGTGTGAACGAATCGATGCATTTTATTGCGAGATCAAACGATCAGCACGAGAGCTGGGAAACGTTGAGGAACATTCTTGTCCAGCACCGGAAGGTCCTGGTTACTGAGCCGGGGCATTACTCACGTGTAGATGCATTACGTATGACGTATGTCCGTCTTCAATAACCCGGTTCGTGCAGGAAGTGTGGTAATATAAAGCCCATTTCCATTTATTTCCTGTGTTCTGGTCTGTATCCGCATCATCTTAATCTTGTTGACCTGGGCGATACAGATGTAGGTTATCACATCTAATGGCTGAACTTGACATTGACCTAGAACTGTTAATCAGATGGACAATAGTGACCAACAGTGACCACCAGCAGGGCAACCGATTATAAAATTATGGAAATATGACCGTCTAATTGATTCTATTGTGGCCTGTTGATCTACGACTTAATGGACTTAATCGTCGGCTGTATGAATATTGAAACTGTTAACACGAGTGCTACAATAACAGAACATTGAGATCAATACAAGCACTATTTTATGGAAATAAAATGTGTTTTAACGTTTTACGTTTTATTTTCTTACATCAATCTGGGTTATTGCGACGGACATATGCCATCCGGATAGCTACGTTATGGCCTGTCGTTATCTTGCTGGGAGTCACAGTGGCTCAGTGTGTAGGGTGCTAGATCACTAGTCTGGAGTTTGCGCGTTCGCTCCTGTGTGGTTCCACCATGTCAGTGGTGCAGGGCGGTGGGACTGGCAAAGACAGCTGTCATGTGTGGAATTTGACGTATCCGGGCAAAATTTCACCCATAACACACTGAATAGCGTATATCCGTCTTCTATGGCCCAGTTGGGGCAGAGTAATAGGACGCTAAATCCCATCCCATTGTATTTCTTTAACGTGCTACCAGTGGTATACACATTGGAGCTACAGCCAACTCTGATTTCAATTTCTAACTGTCAATGGCTCTTTTACGTGCACGTTTACATGTAAAAGGGACCCCGGGTTTCCGTACCATCCGGACGGCTATACATTATTCCTTGCCAGACACCCGGTCCTTTACCACTTTCATCTTGCAGCCACAGCGGAAAATAACGACGAACACCTGGATCGAATCCGGGACACCACGGTTAGCGAACCTGCGCCCTACCGCTGGGCCACCTGGACACCCGTAGATATATAATAATGAATATATAATTTAATATACATGTATAGTTTAATTTGTATGTCCGCATTAAATGTTCAGTTCAAGTATACGACCCAATGTGATAACGAGACAATTAATCTGTGTAAATGTAGTACGTAGCATGTTAAAGCACCGAAGTCCGTAACTCAAAATCCTCCGAAACCTTAGACATCGAAAACACGAATTATTGGTCAATTTAAATCAACATTGATGATGTAAACTTACCGGGAAAAGATAGGCTTCTGATATCCGATATTTAAGATAAAAAAATGTTTTTAAGTTGTATTGACAGACTCGATGAACGAGGATAAACACATTGCACCAAACCAAACGGTGTTATGTTAACTGAAATAACTAGACGCTAGAAATTTGCACCGACTGTGATTGCTGGCTTAGTTCACCGAACATAACTGATTTGAAATTGGAGTAAAACGGAAACCATTGAATGTAAATCAGTTTATATACATTTATATTACAGTATTATATGTGTCGCGACCCACTTTTGTGAACTTCTAGGTCCAAAATGTTAGCGGTTTAGCTCCTTTAAAGGTTAATACACCAGACGAATATTCATTTATTTCAGCTGATAGTGGGATAGGGTTTGTAACATAATTCCCATCCGTCGGCTTTTCGGGTAGAAATCATGGAATAAGCTTTATTTTGTAGGTTTTAATGTTTGATTACAAAAAACAAATGTTGACATTTTTTCTGAGTAGGTCTTCATAGTATGGCGGGCCATTATTTGACGGTGCCATTTTGCGATAATATTCCAACTTATGTTTTTATTTTCACCTTATTTATAATGTTATCGACATATCAACTGTGATTTGAAAATGTAGTAATATTGGCAGGGTTCATGACTATACTTTAGATTGTTTTCAATCATTTCATGATGATATTTCCAAGATGGCGACCATTTTTGTCGGGAAAATCGGTCAATGTGTTGATTTCGATTAAGTAGTAGTGTTTGGTGTCTATATATATGTTTTCGGGGTCACAGATTCAATTCCTGGCATTTACAAACTTGTAAAATGATCACATGTTCATATATTTAGCATATTTCCAAGATGGCGGTCATGTTTGGCGGCAAAATAAGACGATCTGCTAATATTGATTACGTAGTCGTCGTTGGTATCAATATATATGTTTTCAAGGGCACATAATCCATGTAGGTCGGTAACAACTGTGTAAAATGATTATAAGTTCACTTATTTTGAAAATGTACAATATGACGGCCATTTTGGGCGGTAAAACGGAACGATGAGCGAATATTGATTAAGTAGTCGTTTATGGTACCAGGATATATTTTTCGGGGAGCAGATTTCATTTTTGCCGTTAATAACTGTGTAAAAATATCACAGATTTGCATATTTAGCATATTTCCAATACGGCTTTCATGTCTGGGCGGAAAATCGGACGATGTGCTGAGTTTAATTACGTAGTCTTGTTTTTGTGTCAATATTTGTTATTGTGTCAATATTTGGTATAAGAAACCTTTACAGCATGGGTTATATTATCAACTGACCCCAAGATGCGTTTGGAAGGAATCGTTCAGAGCCCCCAAAATGGAAACATCAAGTAAACTATGAAATGTTCTTTATTGCTTGACTTTGGTTGTTCTCTGCTTGGAAAGTGACTGGGGACGGGTGAGCATGACACAGTCTCTATAGGCCTGGTAAGCACGTCACTGGAGTGCGGTGAGAACGTATCCCGGTCTGACTGGTAACCGCTAGATCATGGTGGGAACACTTTTCGCGCACAGCCAGATCTTGGCCATGAGCGTAGCAAGATCGTGTAGTAAGCGCTTGGCGTGGTCGTGACAGACACATGATGGGCATGTGAAGTAAGCACCATGCAGCCGCTATACTCTCTTTGTCTTTGTGTCAGGATTGGGCTTTGCATTCCCAGGAAAATCGATGATAAATAAATAATAATAATGTGTGCAGAAAACGTTCCACCATCTTGGAAATATGCTAAATTGGTGAACATACGACCATTTTACGTAGTTGAATATGACAGAAATCGAACCTACCTCCCCGAAAACATATATATTGTCACCAAAGACAACTACTTAATCGAAATCAACCCATCGTCAGATTTTCCCGCCACCAGTGGCAACAATATTGCAAATGTACTAAATATGTAAACATGTGATCATTTTACATGGTTGTTAATGTCAGAAACTGATTCTGCACCTTCGTAAACATATATATAGACACCAAACACTACCACTTAATCAAAATCTGCACATCGTCTCGTTTTCCCGCCAAAAATACCCGCCATCTTGGTAATATGCTAAGTATATGCATATTTGCTTATTTTACAAGGTTGTAAATGCTAGGAATGGAATCTGTGACCCCAAAAACATGTATGTTGACACCAAACACTACTACTTAATCGAAATCAGCACATCGATCGATTTTCCCGCTAAAAATGGTCGCCATCTTGGAAATATCATCCTGAAATGTTGGGAAACAATCTGAAATATAGTTATAAACCCTGCCAATGTTATTGCATTGACAAATCACAGTTGATATGTCGATAACATTATAAATAAGGTGAAAATATAAACATAATTTGGAATATTATCACAAAATGGCTACCCTCAAATAATGGCCTCCCATACTATGAAGACCTACTCAGAAAAAATGTCAACATTGGTTTTTTGTTATCAAACATCAAAACCTACAAAATAAAGCTTATTCCATGATTTCTACCCGAAAAGCCGACGGATTTACATTAAACATCCCACTATGAATGGATCATATGACCTGTCATTGAGCAAGTGATTGTACGTGACAAGCAGTACGATCCCCTGTCCTACCTCGTGGTTTCTCTTCGGGGTTAACGTCCACTTAACATAAACTAGGTCATTCGGGACTAACATATGGTTAAATTTTATTTCAATAATTCGCTTGCGCTTAGGGGTCTTTAGCAGTGGAGAATCCGAATGTGAGGCAGACAACCCTACACATAATCATACACAAGCGTGTGCCCCAAACCACGCCAGTTGACTCAAAAACAGTTTTTTGCGATAACGCCCATTCCGCCTCTTTGTTCACCGATGAACGGTGGGATATTTAAACCATCAATAAGAAACCCCGCCAGTAGTGATCTAAATCGCATGCGTTAGACACCCCCCCCCCCACACACACGCTCGTTTACGAAGGAACTATCAAAGTTATGTTTCTGAATCAACGAGAGAGGGGAGAAATGGTGTTTAAGGTCAACTCGACACCCACTAGGTCATTTCGGGACTAACGTATGGTTTTGAATTAATTTCAATAATTCGCTTGTGCGTAGGGGTCTTTAGTGGTGGGAAGAAACGGGATGACCCGGAGAAAACCCACGAGGTTGGACAGGGGACCATACTTCTTGTCACGTACAACCGAGGAATCGTTTCTGATTCAGAGATTTACTCCTAAACAGTGAACTCTTAACTTAAATCTGAGAATGCTTTGTTAATTAGGGGCATGTTCTTTCGAATAGTAAGAAAATACGTCATCCGTAGACATTAATAGTGCACATGTGAGATTCATTGGCAGTTGGATTTCCAACTGATCTGCTTTTAGGAATTGGGTATTTCATGAAAATCGAATTTAGGCCTTTGAGTAAATCGAGGAGAAAAGAAATCCGCTGTTTCTAAAAGAAAGGGTTAGGCTGCTTAGCCAACTACTGTTAGTGGGGCTCATTGTGATGCTTGAGTGACGTTGGTCCTTATTATATTCAATGTATTGTAATACTCTTCATATTTTGAGGATCAAAAAAGATATTAACTATACCAGGAAGACTATGTAGATTAATGTCACGTTATGTACTATATACTTTTAAACCTTTGTTGTATGTTACTTAATATTATTTATAATCCATTGTCATGGAAATCTATTGTTCTAAGAATGTTTATATATATGTATCGTATTTGAATATTTTATATGCATTATTAATATCTGAAGACGCCTATAGAGGGCAGATAGCTAGCTTATATGACTTAATGTATGTCGGAATGAAGTAAAGTGGGGAATTTTTTACCTGGACGTATTTTTTTTTTTTTATATGCATTTATCTACCGTAAACAAAGAAGTACTTGTACTTTATCTACTTTAAGATATATATATATATATATATATATAAGTAATTGATCCTAATTGATTAAGAGCCGTACATCCGCTTCAGATCATTTTAGCTAATTACAATGTAATTCAATATTTTATATTGGTTTTTGATGTGTTATTTTCCGTGTTTGTTACAGGTTTTTCTCCCTACGCTAATTGTTCTAACTATTGGTGATTCACGTTCACATATATAAATAATAACCGTTTTTATTATTTTAAATTCTAGAAAAATATATTTTTATTCTTTGGGTTATATTCTATGCCTGGAATAACTTTTATCACCCAATAATACATTTGACAGTAGATATCGCTTGTGTGATAAATTACATAATCTACTGTGATATATACACAGTGGTGATATCGCTTTACAAAAATTTGATTGGTCAATCAAAAAGGAACTACTTTCTTTTATTTTAAAGAAACCACTTTGTTTAAGTAAAGAGTGACTTTTTTATAAAAAAAAAGGAAACTGCTATTATTTATGGGACTATACAATAGCTAAATTGCTTTCAAAAAATGATGTATCACTACGCTGTAATGTAATTAGATTCTGTAAAAGTGAAATCTATACCAAAGAATTGTATTTATTTATTTGTGCATGTAAGAAAGGATTGGGTGATCATGATAAATAAAATCTCCAACTCGTGTTTTTTGATACCAAAAAATATCAAAAAACACTCATGTAACAGGGGAATTTGGGGTTATTCTTCTGAAGGTTTTTCTTCAAACCTGTATCACTTTATTCTTCCATGGAAGGTTTTATTATCCACAAGAAACGTGGTATAAGAATTTTCTTGCAAGAATACTGGGATATTCTCATTTTGCCTAAATGTAAACATACTGCCGGCCTCGGTTTATCGTTTTCTAGGGTTATTTTCTTCAGCCTTTCTTTCCACATCATAACCGAAATCTAATAAAATACTAATTTTACTTTTCTTTTAATTAATATCGCAAATCTGTACTCTACTTTGTGCGACATCTTTTGTACAGCGATTATTATTTGTAAATGCAGTTGCAGCAATCTGCATGGATGGTTGGAATTCAGGTCAGCATAGAGTGGGACTTTGGTTGCCAAGCCATTGGAAAACCTTGAGGTTGCTTAACTCACGGGCTAGAATAGCAGAAAAACGCATTTTGTCGGGAAGAGCGAGGGTCTCATACACCGCAAACAACGGTTTCGCCGATCGCGACTCAATGACCTTAATGATTGATTGGTTGTTTGGAATTCAAGTGATCCATCGTAAACTGATCAAAATTTGCTCCCGACTGATTGGAATTCATGTCAGACTTCTAAGTTATGTTATATTTTAATAGCAGAAACATATGTTTAAGCGACCGTCAAATTCCCCAAAATGTCTTTGGGAGACCCCTACGGGGTTAGCTCCGTGTAAACATGTATTTTTCGGGCATTTCAGTTCTGCTCCACTAACCCATCGGGTCCCTGTGCCTATGAACTAATTACCGGTAACCGACATTTTAATTCCTAAATCCACGATATTTATTGAAAACATCAAGCGTACTTCCGAAAAAAAAATTATGTTTTTATAACGCTAACATCTAAAAGAAATTAGAAATGTTTGCCTAGTCTACAAGTATGAAATGGTTCAAACGGAGTAAAACCGCATTACAAATTCGTATACTAATGTTATAATATGGTGGTCATGGAGGGCAGATATCTTTTATCAAAGTAGACCGTTCTCTGCGTGCAAAATGATCATTATATATCAATTTACAAAGTCGCGATTCCACAGCACGTGTCCATATGCCACTTATCCTTATCAAAGGTCAAGTGTAATACTGATTTCTGGAACTGATCGATACGTTGTGTCAATACATATGTAAAAATACTAACAGCCTGCTCTAAACACCTTAATTAAGGGGAAGGTACGAAGATTGTGTTGACTGGTATCCATATCTTCCCAGCATAGTTCGAGTCTTGGCGTTGTCCGAGAGACAGATGATGAGGAATTGACCGCATTTAAAGCTAATGAAGACGGACATATGCCATGCAGTGGGTATGGGGAGGGGGTGCCCGGACAGCGGCGCTATTACCTACTGTTTTGTTATATTTCCGACTTTTAAGGGTTATTTTACGTGCACGGCGATATATACACGGGACCTCGGTTTTATTCACATTAAATGCACTAGCCCTCTTTGCCTTCAATAGTGAATCAATATCTAACTTGTTTTAATCAAATCCTAAAGCAATAAAGAAATAAAATGGGGTTTAACGTCCCGCTTTGCTGTACCGACTGGTCTCTGAAAAAAAACCTATTCCTTACTGTTTTGCCGGGAAGCACGTATCATCCAGTCCCACATTGTTGGTTTTTCTGGCTCACCCCGTTCGGTAATAATGGTTGCAATTAGTGTCTTACACGAGGCATGCCGTAACTATTTCTAGAACACCCCATATCACTTATTTTTGAGGACATAGCCCTGTACCGATTTAATAAAAACATTCACTTACCATGATGCCAACGGCAGCCACAAAAGCAAAATACACACATATAACCGTAATATCCACCCAATGCGTTATCCGAGTGACCGCCATCTTGATTCGTTGTTCTCAAACCGTTTATGTCCAACAACGACCGAACCTTCCTTCTGAAAAATCGGTTATTAAAATACAATTGAATAACTGTCTATAGTTAAAACATGTTGTAAATTATTCAGTAATATTCATAACCACTTGAGTTGTTTGAGAAGATCCGTAGATAAAACAAACACATTATGATATGGTGACCGAGTGGGGCCATGCACAATCACGCATTTTTAATCGTATCAGTAATAGGACGACGACACGACACATAACCTTGCCATATCATCGCTTGTTATCCGTGTTTCACATTTTGCATTTTGCCAACACTTTAAAGGAACAACATGCGAACCGAGAGATGAGGAACTATGGCATTGCTGTGCACAACGAAATGAAATGACACGGAATTAAAGTCTCACTGTTCTGCTCCGACAAGGCATACGCCATGCAGTGTGCTATGGGGGAAATTTTGCCTACTCTTATATGTTTTACATGGTCACTACCAGCCTCCATACAATGAATGTTTATCTTATCAGAATCTGAATTAAAACTGACCCTTAGTCATCGCATCTTGTCGTATCAGATTATATAATTATGTATGAGAGTGTATTAGGTATCATATATTACATACGAAATGTTTATTATTTTGTATGAGAAGCAGTATTGAGTATAATATTAAACCCCACAGACACAAACTAGGTCACTTCGAGACTAATATATGGCGGATAAACTGTTTAAAACATCCGCCATATGTTGTTTCCAATTACCGTGTAAACACTGCATCACGCACTAATGCTTCGTTTAGATGTTCATCATCATTCATCAAGCACGTGCTGATAGTGATCACGTCATTGTATTCAAATGGCTAGAATTATACTGCGTGACTGAATGCAAATATTTATTTTATTTAATAAGAAATTAATAAACATTAATTTGCTTCTGCTTAGCCGTTACAACTATCATCCCAACTCCCCAACCCCCAAATTTGCGGGATTGCTGTGTGAATATACCAACTCAAGGGTTACTGGAATTAAGATTAAAAGAGCTAAATTTCTAACTTAAATACAGATTTATATTTTGTTTCGGTTTTTTTTTTATTTTGGATGGTCTACTCTACATGAAGACATGAAAAGATAAAATGGGAGTTCACCTCAGGGGTCAAACAAGCGGCTTCTGGTTCTATGACGTCAGACATTGATTAATCAATCGGCGTTGACATTTCTAGTGGTTTACCCACTGTTCCGTGCATCAATTGACCAAGAACTCGCCATAACAGACCGTTTCATTGGCTAATCCCTCACACCATCCAGAACATGTCAATGATAACAACTCTTCCAGAAGACAAGTAAAACGAAATTTTTAACTATAAAAACGTAACGAAATAGGATCTGTGTTTTAATCAGAATGTAAAAGTAGGAATTGGAATTCAATGTTGGTCAATTTCAATCAATAGTGCAGCTGTTCTCTTATCGTGAAAATATGGGATCAAGACACAGTGGCTTTATTAACAGTACGCAAGTCCTGTATTCTATGGTTTCGAATGCCGGTCGTTTGTAAAGAACAAAAACAACAACAAAAATTTATAACAAAACGTGTAGAAGAGAATAAGCAGTCATGACCGACTGTCGTTAAATTTGGACAGTTCATGTATTTCACTAAGCAAAATTGATTAGAAATTACATTAATGTTATTGTCATTTTTCAAAGTTGAATAAAACCACTTTATATGGATTCTTATTGCATTAATATGGAGAGAACTTAAATAGGCCTTTGCCTGTTGTTCAATTAATTTCAGTTTATTGAATAAACTAATTTGTGCTTTTATAACCGTTTTTGTGTATCGTACTGCAGTTCCAATAATAGAGCTATATGCATTTAAATGGCTTACTTTCCTGCATCAACTGAGATTATAGACGTGCATATAATGCTATACAGTCTGCTTCCCTTCGTTCAATTCCATCCGTCGGGGGTTATTTTATGTTCCCACCAATATGTATACGGGACCTTGACCATTCTTACTGTCCGACCAACTAGATGACATTCCTTGTCTGGGCCCCATCCGAAACCACTGACAAATGAATGAAATGGAGTTTAACGTCCTACTGTTATGCATCTAACCTAAGCTAATTGAAGACGGGCATACGCCATACAGTGTGCTATGAGAGAAATTTTGCCCAGGCAACTGCCAAGGGATCTTTTACGTGCACTCCAGTGTGTACACGGGACCTCGGTTTTTCGTCCCATCCGAACGACTAGGCAGCTGTCCTTGTCAGGCCCTCCTTCTGCATCACTGACAAGGGGAAATCACGTCGGAAAATGGAACCACTGACAGAGGGAGAAAAGTTGAAAAATTTCAATTTCTCAGCAATCACCAAGTGAGAACTACGAATCTCCCAATTAGAAATCAGCGCCTTATTCACTGAGCCTCGGTGGCTATATCTGAATATTGTCAAACAGAATTTTCGCATAGTTTTCTCCAAAAATTCATCGCAGACTAGAAAGCATTAGAAATAAAATTGACATTACCTCAACTTACTGTATAGATATATTCAGCGTTACTTGTTACCGAGGTTCAACCCTCTTGAAGACAAGTCTATTGACATTCTATGTTATATGTAGCGGTATTCAAACAATAGCCTTTAACTTCAGATTAATGCCTTGGCCTACATTTTCTTAATCGTGTTTGCACTTTGGAATAACCTGATCTTATTTTATTGAAAATATTCTATAGCCCTTTTATATACCCAACAGAAAACATCGATATACAAAGGGACATTTTAAAACATTATCGCGACGTGTTGTGCATACCATACCGTGCACATTTATGTAGGGCTTTGCTACACTAATCCGCAGTAAACATTCGATTCGGCAAACCTCTGCAGATTCTACGCAGATAGATGTAGGGTATCGAAATCTGCCGAGGTTTGCCGAGTGGTGCATGCCGTGCACATTTATGTAGGGCTTTGATAAACTAATCCGCAGTAAATATTCGATTGGCGGCTACTACCACTAATGTACAATACACGTCTTGTGACGTCAACCTTTGATGTTGGCGTACCATTACTTTATATAATCGTACGGGCAACTTGCCAATCGTACCTTGTGTAATATTAGACTCGCGTGACGTATTTCACTATAAACGCACGCGCGGAGTGTCTGTATTTTAAGCTGTTTAAAATGTCCTCGAGCTTAAGACATTACGTTATATATTGTAAAACCATATTACTTAATGTCTCACTGTCAACCATTAATACTAGCTAAACTCTTCTCAAAACCTAACTAAACTCGCTCGGCGACTTTGCTGTTAGGAGTTCTTACTTGTTCCTACTTCTGCAATCAAATGTTGTCTGGCGAATTTCCACCAGTACCCTGATTTTATATCAGCTAGATTTGGATATTCAGTTGGTCAAATATGATGTAAATAATTATAGAGATTGGTCAAACACGCCGGATGATGTCGACACCCACACCCCTTGTATGGTAGAATGGAAATTCACTAGAAATCATTCCCATGAAATATCCCTTAACATGTTGTTGACAATATAACCAGTTATGTTAACATATAGAATCAGTTCTGTACTCTTTTGTATACATCAATATGTCAATTTACTCTAAGTTGATCTCAGTACACACTAGATATTATACTAATATGTGTGAAACATATAGTCCCCACGACTATATTGCTACACTGATCCCTTTTAACCCCAGCTTTGGAAACACGGTTCTCAAACACAATGTCATATTTTTGTAATTTACTTGTTGTAACTGGTCCCTTTCGTCAATAATAACCAAAAAAAATCTTTAATCAATGATTTTATGGAATCAATGATTAAAATGTTTGAATTACATTCAAATTTTAAACTGAATCTTAATCGTTAACGAAGATATTCTAGTCTTTGATTAGTTGATCTGACTTTGAGAATGCCAAACTTAGTCAACTGTTAATCTCGAATTAGCTATAGTTACTGATAAGGCCTAATCACAGATTATTTTAGACACTGTTCGAAAATATAAGTCTGGGTGGTATTATCTTTGTCAGACATCAAGTTTCCCCGTTTGGAAGATTTAAGTGGAATATAGGTAATGCTTGGGTCCCACGCCGAATTGCAAAAGGTTCCACTAGGGGAAACCACGCTGGAAATTTCGCGGTCAACACCGAGATCCACTTCTTTTATGTTTCGACATTTCAGACAATCTAAAGAAACAGTGCTTACAATATAATTACTAAAAAAGCTATCAAATATTCAAACGATCGGAAAGGTGTCTATAATTGCTCTCTTGGTTTAAGTAAATATTAGATTTGGAAGACAAACAGAAGCCAACAGATTCTTGTTTGAGATTAATTTCATGTCCATCTCTGAATTAAGCCATAAAAGGGTATTCCGCAGTGAATATTCGCTGGCGGCTACCTACAATCACTGAGAGGGATGACCTAGGTGCGAGTTCTAAAACATTTCTTCAGACATGAATTATTCAAGAGCTAAATCTGCCTAGTGTGGGTCTTTATTTGGGCATGAAATGTTTTCTAAAGTATTAATTAGACATTAATTAACTGATCCAGGCCTTAATCAACTGTGGATGGCATCAGATTGCTCCGATATTAAACAGATTAAAACGTTTCAGTGATAAATCAAATATGGCGCGCCCACACGCTTCGAGTCTAAGCTTTGATCAACCAGGACCGTGGTTGAAATTATTGCACAGGTCGGCCAAATCTTTAAATGCCAATATCTTCGCTTGCAATAGAGTAATTTGAATGAAATTTTAAAATTATTCATTTTACACCATCTACTTTCGAACTAGTATAGCAACAATGGCTAGTTCTTATCTATAACTTGAATAATGTAACTTTAAGTATAGAACATAATGAATGAAATGGTGTTTTACGTCCTACTATTATGCACCTAACCTGTGCTAATTGAAGACGGGTATACGCCATACAGTGTGCTATGAAGGAAATTTTGCCCGGGTAGCGGCGCTACGGCCTACTCTTATATCGAATTCCAACTGCCAGGGGATCTTTTACGTGCACTCCAATGTGTACATGGGACCTCGGTTTTTCGTTCCATCCGAACGACTAGGCAGCTGTCCTTGTCAGACCCCCCCCCCTTCTGCATCACTCACAAGGGTAAATCACGCCGAAAAATCGAGATGAACTTTCTCGGCCAATGCAGGGATCGAACACCCGACCTCCAGGCTAGCAAACCCGCGCCTTATCTACTTAGCCACCGTGTAAAGGTGTTTGAATGAAGTGTATCGGGATAACAGGACACTATTCTGCCCAGATCAGTTTAGGTTTCACGTAGAATACATTTTAATTTATAATGGTCCGTCATCTTACACAGAGTTAGAAGAAGGTTTTCTCATTACGTCTCTGAAATATATTGGGATGTCCCGTTTATAACTAGTGACGTTACATCAAACATGGATGCCTGCGATATCACTTAAGTGGAAGCAGACGTTAAACACCAAAAGAAGAAGAAGATCAAACATGGATGCCTGTCTCTTCTTTTCAAAAGAAGAGTGATGTATTAGTATTATGTGTAGGATAAAGCATGAGACTTGGGTTATGCTGGGGAAAACCAGACAGACGAAAATGACCCGAGAAAAAGCAAAACCCATGCCGGCAGGTCGACGTTTTTCATTCTAGGTATGTTTCTGAGGTCTTTCTTCCCAGCATAACCAAATTGAAGTCGAGGATTTTATTTTGCTAATAAACCGTTCTATGTTTATTTGTACGTAAAATGAGAATATCCCAGAACTCCAGTAAGAAAAACCTTGTCTTGTTTTCTTATGGGAATAAAGTACCCTGGAAGAGTAACTAGATGCAGGTTCAGAGATAAACTTTCAGAAGAATAACCCCGAAGTCCTCTCTATATATTCAGACCGCAAGTTATTCCGGACATGGGTGGTGGGGGATGATGGCCGATAGGTTAGCATGTGCGCGTTGTATCATAAAGCGTGTCATTGAGTCAACTGGCGTGGTTTCGAATACCCGGTTGTACGTGACAAGGAGTAGGCTCATCTGTCTAACCTCGTGGGTTATCTCCGGGTTCTCCCCCACTGTTAAAGACCATACGCGCAAGCGAATAATTGAAATAAAATTCAACCATGTTGGCCCTGAAATGATCTTGTTTGTGTCGAGTGGACGTTAAACCCCACCTCCCCCTCTCTCTCTCTCTCTATTCCGGACATAGAATATACCCTAAAGATTAAAGAGATTTACCGTTATAGGTTTATAAAGCAGAATACCCTGGCCACTTAATTGGAAGAATATCAACGTCATTACCAGGTGATGTTATTGTTTACGAAGAGGAAAATAATTAGCAATTAATCAATGCGTATATAAATAATACTTAGAATAATACCATACACGAACATTAATTTCCGGAAACTAGTTTGTGGACATCCATAAAAGGTATATCATCATCTAATGATTTAAACAGCACGTCACTGTTGTTATTATAATAATATAATTAATACTATAATTAGACAATGATAACATTACAATAATATTCTGAAGGTTGGTGCAAGGTCAGGGTTCTATGACGTATGTATAATTGTATTTATTATGCACTAAACTTCATTGCTTTGTTTACGGCTGCATGGCCGGAAGTCGTGCCGGAGTCTCGATCCGATCCACTATTCGGGTTATGTATAGGTAAAGCCGAGGTATAGTTAGAAACCCTATTGATTGTATTTGTACTGTATTTGTGTTTTTATCAGTTTCTCTCCTACATTAATGCATCTTGTTTAACCCTGTGGTTGTGGGGGGGGATGGGTGAGGTGTAAATTTGTCTTGCTCCGGTTAAAACAATTGCGATATTGTCTGATCAGAAGGCACACGCAGTGGCGGATTAAGCTTCACCAAGGCCTGAGGCGGCAGTTGCTGGAGGGCCTGTTTAAAATGGCGTCGGCCTAATTAATTTCGGGTCAGGGCCTATTTTGATTCCTGTTGGGCCTAAACCCTACCCCCTAACATTCATTGTCTATGTGTTTTTAATCGTATCAGACAAGTATAACAAATTTTGTTTACAAAATCTTTGGGGCCTGAGGCTGCAGCCTCATCAGCCTCAATGATAATCCGCTACTGGGCACACAGTAAGGCAGCGTTTATTGGTCTAACTAAAATACGACCCGTTATTTAAAATGAAGGCGAATACTAATAAGTTGATGAAGTATATATATATCCAATATATTCAATATACATTATGCAAGAACTAATTCTGCTTATTGCAGGTCTTATATGGGCCTGAAATGTTATCTAATTAAGCATTATTTAATTTATATAAGCCATATTCAATTATTGATGTAATCGCTAGCCTGCAATATTTAACGGATTGGAATATATTTTTTTAAAAAATAATTAAATGGATAATCGAGAATTTGTTTGTAGTCGTACCGATTTTAGTAATGATTATAGAGGCTAGCCTAAAATTCCAAATCTAATATCTCGGTTCAGAGTGGAGCAATTTGACTGAAATTTAAAGCATATTCAATTTACGTTATCTATTTTTTTATCACTATTATAGCGAGAACAGCCAACTCTTTATCTAATCTCCCATCATGCCTTTTTAAAACAAACTATTAACAATAAAATATAAAAAAAATTTTTTTAGTTTCGGATCATGCTTGGATCAAATTCGGGCAGTGAAAGAACTGTTGGGCTTATGAAGACAGGCGTACAGTGTGCTATGGGGGAAACTTTTCCTTGACAGCGGCTTACGACCTACTTTTTTTCCCAATTCCAATAGTTTAATTAAGTGATGTCGACGTGTAACCGATGATGAGTGATGTCGACGTATAACCTCTCGATAACTCCTTTGATAAACTTCTAATTATTCTTTTATTATTAATAAGCTACATATGGACAGTAGCTATAACTTCAAAGAGAATGTGTTGATCTATACCTTGACCCGACAGTGACACTTAGAGAAATATGTAGTGTAATTACAAACACCACAAATTAAGAATAAACAATACAATATATGATTATCATCTCAGCTAATTGTTGAAGCTATATAAGCAGGAGTTCACTGAAACTAAATCAGACCTGAAATAGGGTTCCTGGCCGATGTATGTCTTATTTCATGTACTAAATAAAGGTCTTATATACACTACGCTGAAAGTCTGTTATATGTAAGATTTTGTTACAGAAGACAAGATGTAACACTATCTTAAAATAATTTGGATTGGTTTGTTGATAAAGCCTTTAATAGAGCTTTCGGAAAAGGCAGAAACTTAATGGCCAATTACTCTCAAGATGCTAGATGGATCATAAAACGTCGTAATGCCGACTTCTAATTTTTGATAAAGAAAAATTTCAAAAAAGAATAATACATTTTCTCATTGACAATGCCATATTTGAGGTTGGGGATCAGATAATACAGCAAACTATTGGTTTACCAATGGGAACTGACACTGCCCAATTTATGGCAAATGCACATTTACATAAATATGAATTCCACTTTCAGAACAATAAAAGACTGAACTAATATTAAATAAAGAAATTCCGGCACCCAAAAACATCTTGTCTTGACCTCTGGACATCAATATAATTAATAAATTTAATGTTGGTATTTTCGACAAAACGGACAAATTCGGTTTTGAAGTAGTAAAATATCCGTCAATTTATAGTAACATACCAGATACTACTGCTACATAATGTTTTCTATTTACAAGCATTACGATTTTGACCATATATAACAATAAAGAACTATTCCTTTCCCGAACAAAATCTCTGTTTTTTAAATGCACTGCCAAAGGCGGTACACAATTACGCATATTTAAAGAAATTTCGAAACGTCCGTTTCTTCAACATACCAAGTTTAACATTTCTTATAACCGAGTACATATTGGATAATGATCCAATTTAATTTAATTTTATAATTTATATAGTTACGTAATCCTGTCTGGATTATCGCCCTTATTATTATTATTTTATGCCTTTATAAATACACTTACATAGTTCGATTTCTTCGGTATTCCTGTTTTGCATAGCTTGTATGGGGTATTAAGTATTATGTTGTGTGCAATTAATTAACTTAAAAATTCCGATTGGTTGGTTAAACTTATAGTTTTTGGCATTATTTCATCTTGATTATCGCCCTTTTTGTTACGATATTCTAGAAACCTCTAACTCTGACGTCAATGATAACAGTACGACGTTTTTACGTCACACCCTTCAGTCAGCAGACGGCTTCTTTCTGAGGCAGTCTACATTTCCTTTGCTTCTTTGTATTCGGTTTTGTTTGTGCGTTTTCTTGTGACGGGTGAAATATGTTCCCTCAATACATTTACTATACATCTATTTAATTTATATTTAAGCACTTCTTGAGTGTTTTTAGACAACCTTTTTAAACCTTTTTATACATTTCACCGATGTGATGCTTGTTTAAACGAATTAATTATTTCGTTTCAACGAATTAATCCACTTACGATTGAACACTTCGACTAATTACTTCAATGCCCCAGACACCAAATTTGAAGATACAAGTATGTTTTAAAAAAAACAATCGTAGCCTCTATGGTTATCGATTTGTGGTCGGGCTTGAGGCGGTAACCCTGGAACAATAAAACACTACGCAATTACCTATTTAATCACAATAAAAACAATTTTTTTATGGAATATAATCACTGGTAGAACAGTAATAACAGTATTATAGCCCTCCTCCAGTCCCCTCTCTCTACTCGTACACAACCACTATCAGAAGAAAAATGTAAACGATCGATAAAATTAACCATATATGTATTGTACTGGTACTTCCAGCACGGATACTATACGGTAAAGATTAATCATGACAGACAATTACCTATTTAATCACAATAAAAACAATTTTTATGGAATATAATCACTGGTAGGACAGTTATAACAGTATTATAGCCCTCCCCCAGTCCCCGTTCTCTACTCGTACACAACCACTATCAGAAGAAAAATGTAAACGATCGATAAAATTAACCATATATGTATTGTACTGGTACTTCCAACACGGATACTATACGGTAAAGATTAATCATGACAGACATTTAAACGATATATCTAGAGCCTTAAAAAACACAAAAATTTCAGCATCCCAATATACAATGAACATAGATTGGCATTGGGGTATGTTCGTGTGGCAACGTCCCAGCGTACCATTGTGTTGCGGCCACCCTGGTCACTAGATTGTCAAACATGTTCGTGTGGCCCCTGGCAACTTTCCAGCGTATCATTGGGACTGCGGTGACTCATTAACACGTCGGCCTCCTTTCCTGGGAGCCTAACGTCCGATCCCGGTGTTGGTCAGACAATTCGCACCTATTATTGATTCAGAACAAAGAGACTAGCAAGGGACAAAAAATCGAAACGTAAAATGTCCCGTAGCAGTTTGAATTCGATATAAGTGTATGCCGTCTCACCGCTGCCATAACACGCTGTATGGCCATCTTCATTAGCAAAGTTGGGGCAGAACTAGAGGAAGTTCCACTATACCTGATTTGTAAATATTACCTGCCTCGTTCGGCTATTTTTCTACTCCCTCTATTACTACTTTTCATCATGTACATTATGCCAATTTACAGTCCATTTGCTGATTGCACTATTTTACCGAGATTTCGTCTTAATTATTATGGTGGGTGTCGCACCAGGCAGGGTAAGCTTACTCTTCCGGGCATTGGTGACCAGTCTATTTGTTGATTATACTATTTTGCCGATACTGTTTTTGTCTAATGGTTTGGATGGTTCGTACTTGGTTTTATGTCACTCCATGTCATACAGAGTACGCCATTTAAAATAGTATACTCTTATAGTTTTCCAGCACAAATTAATTTTCTAAAGAAACATGTGGGAGTATAGCGAATGACGGGAGTATGGCTATTGTCGTGTCTTCAATTCAATAATTCTGTCTGTTCTTATACAATATAGATGTAAATGTCTTTTCTTTGGCTGATATACATCTAATCTCGTACGTATATCCAGTATTAGAATGACCTCTATTAGAATTCATTTACATAAAGCCATTTGTCAAACCACGCAAAACGCAATCACAATTTCCAATCTGTCAATGCTAAGCTATTTCCTAACCATTATTAAAAATATTTATAACGGGAACAATTACGACGTTAACGTATCTTGTCGGGCATTTGTCACGTGCATGTTAAATCACGTTTCTTCAAGGCTAAGCTATTTCCCAACTATTAATAACAGAATTTATAACAGAAACAATTACGACGTGAACTTATTTTGAACATTTATCACGTGCATGTTAAATCACGTGTCTTTTATTTCCCTACTTGTTAGAATTATTTTCCACGTGCGAATTAGACAGACATACAATGGAATCGGATTTATAATTCCTTTTTTTCTACATTAAACGGGGTAAAGAAGACTGACAAACACCATTCAGTGTGCTATGGAGGAAGACAAGGAGCATGGTCGCCTGTCCAACCTCGTGTTTTTTCTCCCACTGCTAAAGACCCCCACGCGCAAGCGATGTATTGAAATAAAATTGAACCATATGTTAGTCCCCGAATGACCTAGTTTGTGTCAAGGGGGCGTTAGAATGATGTCCACTGTATTTACGAACTTAATCCCCCCCCTCCCCCATTCCGATCTGCTATCATGAGCTCTAAATGGAGTTCGGGTGGGGTTATAGATCAGTAAAAAACACTTTGACTGCGTTATGTATTTCCAGGGGAAAATATCAAAAGTTCCTCGGTTTAATCCACCTACAAATGTACTTTAATATATTATTCAACATTTAATTATTGAAAGGAAACGAAAATATCAACGTGAGATAATCTCCCGGTCCGGATTCAATCGAATTAAATGATTCTAGCTACAATCATAGCTGGCTGTCACTGTCCACATCTTCAATAGAAGGCTTGATCTCGCCTTAACTACATACAGCTTATCAAGCCCTTCACTCAACACTCTACATTTTTCGGCACTAAATTTGATTGGGTACCGGCCCCAACCGTGATCCGATCAGATTCCTTCGTTAAATGAGTTACTAAAAATAAGACTACTTTCAATTTATTTTATTAATCCTTCCTTAAAAAAAATCGTCACGATTATCAAGTCTCGCGCTTCTAAATAAAATGTCTATGTGACAATCGAGATGCAAAGGTCAAGGTTTGATTAATGTCAAGGTCCTAAAACTGCTTCAATTGCCTTTTTTTGGTTTTCTGTGAGTTTCTTGTCTCGTTCTTTTTCTGTGGAGGCTGCCATATTTGTTTACTACAGTCACGTGCTACAATGTGAGTGTGTTATGTTCCACGACCTCTGATTGGACAATGATTTGAATGCTAATTAGTCACGTGTAAACACAACCAGCGTAAAATGTTAGGAATAGCCAAGTGTTGAAGCAAGGGTTAGATGTTGTTAAACTCGCGGCCGTTGCTTCAGGAAGATGCACTGTCCACTGTCCAGTGTTGACTATGTAAATGAAATGAAATGGGGTTTAACGTCCTACTGTTCTGCTCCGAACTGGGCTAAAAAAAAGAGACGGGCATACGCCATACAGTGTGTCGTATGAGGGAAATTTTGCCTGAGCAGCGACACTACGATCTACCCTTATATCGAATTCCAACTGCCAAGGGATCATTCACGGGAACGCATATGTGAACAAGCGACCTCGGCTTTTCGTACTATCTTAACGACTAGACAGCTGTCCTGCATCCCTGACAAGGGGAAACACGACGGAAAATACAGGGATCGAACACCCGACCTCCAGGCTAGCGAGCCGAATATCGATTAATTTAAATGCGAATGTCGACAAATTTTTTCATGTCCTAACATTAACGCCACCTCGAGATATCATCAGGGTTTCGAGATGTAAACAGAGCAAGAACATGTGATTGATGAACAGGATTGTGAAGTTGGCCTTTATATCTAGATTTGTAATTACTGATATTCCTTTTATAGTTCCGTGCTTGACAATATGACAGTTGGTGAACAATGACTTTAATATAAGTTCGATTAGGTAAGTAATTGATGAACACGAATGATGGATCTCACGTGTCTTAAGCCAACCTATTGTCTATGTCTTATACATGTAATAAGTTTTTCAATTACTGAAGGGAGTTGAATAGTTCACAACTGACAGAAATGTGATCAGTTAATACAAAAGATCCAATCAACTGTCACGTATATACAAGGTGATTAATCCGTGCAAGAAAACTTTTTCAAGTTCAAGTTTATTTCTTTGAGTCATACGACTCATCAGATAGACATATATACAATATAAATACATAAATATTTTACACAATAAGAAACAAATTAGGTTATGTACAAAATTTTACATATGTATAGTATGGAGAGACGGCGACTTGAAAAATTTTAATGTACAACATTCAATAAATTATTCCTTCTTTTATTACAGTAATATAAAAATAATGCAAGATTATTTAATTCTTTAATATTATGAACACTTAACAGTTGAGTCAATTTATGAACACTAGGATTTCGAATATAATAATTCTTTATATATTTTTTACGAAGATCGGAGAATACAGGACAAATTACAATATAGTGGTATTCGTCTTCAATATCATTTGATTTACAAAAGTTGCAGACTCTGGCTTGACGGGGTGTATTTTTAAAACGACCAGATTCGATGGGTAAATAATGTGCGGATAGTCTTATTCTAGAGATATATGTGATATAATTACAATTTGAAGGTTTCGAAAGATAATATTGAAGTTCGAAGGTAGATATGAGATGCTGATATAATATACCTTTAGGAGATGTACATATAGATTCATAGCATTGTTGTTTAAAGACATCAAATATTCTATTTTTAAAAATAATATAATCCAATTTAGTTAAGTTTTGATAATTATCCCACATATAACCCAATCCCAAAGAACATAATTCATTTTTAAAATTTAAAATCCATGGATCTGAGTTGTTAATTATATCAAATAAACAACACTTTAAAACAACATTATCGGTAGAACATAATTTTATAAAATATTTGAAAATTCGAAGTTTTCGTGTTATTGATAAAGGGTATCTCCCTAGCTCATGATACACCATGGAACTGTTTGTAGTTTGCCGAACTCGTAAAATCCGTTTACAAAAATATAAATGGATTTTTTTCTATATCTAGTCCTTTGTGGAATCCCCAGATTTCAGAACCATAGCATAAAATGCTATTTACATAGGTATCAAATACAGATAATTAGGTTTCAACATTAAAATAATTTTCATCACAAACTTTGAAGACAGAAAATGATGCTTTCCTACCCTGTTCAGACAGATGTTTTTGTATTTTTAAAAATTTACCATTATAGTGTAATAAAAGGCCTAAATAATTGAATTCATTTACAATTTCGAAATTAAAATTAAGATATCGCCAAACTTGATTCATGGGTATCTTACCCCCGTTTATGAAGACAACAACTTTCGTTTTGGCAGTGTTTACCGTTAAATTCCATTTGTTTGCATTTGTTTGCATATGTGTGCAAGGGGTCTAATAAAGTTTGTAAACCAAAAGCTGTTTCAGAGATAAGGACTTTGTCATCGGCATACATTAAAGAGAATACATTTAGCCACATTAACGGAATTGATGGACAATTTGAATCTTTAAAATGTGTTTCAACATCATTAATATAAATAGAGAATAGAAGCGGTGATAACATTTCACCTTGAAAAAGACCAGTTGCACATTCAAAAATATCAGATACATCATTATTTAGTTTCACACAACATTGAACTTTATCATAGAGAGATCGGATAACAGTTAGTATTTTACCATCAATACCATTTTTTATCAATTTATACCATAAGTTGCACCTGTTGACCAGATCAAAAGCCTTTGTGTAATCGACGAAGCAACAGTACAGTTTTTTCTTGTCTCTGAGGTAACGATTTATGAGAGATTGTAACACAAATATGGCATCAGTAGTCGACAGATTCTTGCGGAATCCAAATTGTGTCGGGGTAATAAATTCATTTTGTTTTTCAAATTCTAAAAGCCTATTATTAAGTACAGAAGTAAACAGTTTACAACTCAGTATGGTTATGCCTCTATAATTATTTGGGTCATCCTTAATACCTTTCTTAAAAACTGGAGTGATTCTGCCAATACACCAATTAGATGGGAAACACCCAGAGTTTAAAATATTGTTAAAAAATTCAGTTAAACAAGGAACAAGATTAAAACTAGAATGTATAAAATATTCATTAAGCATATTATCAGTACTACAGGCTTTATTATATTTTAGATTTTTAATCGCAATCATAATTTCATTACCGGTAATTGGTCCATCAAGAGACTCATTAATATTAATATTAGCGTTGTCATATTCAATATAGTCATTTAAAGTGCCTGTCCTGCTGTTAAAATCACCTGTAACCACAACCAAGTTACTATCTATCATATGCTTACTAAGTGATTGTTCAAGGGCTTCAAATAAATTGACGTCATTATGTTGATAGAAGACACTATTGTATGGGGGGATATAACATGCAAATATTACCAAATTAGTATAAGTTAAAATGTTTAAATGCACATTGAGAACAATTATACAATCATTAATTGATTCATCTATTTTACATATATTGGATATTTCGTTACGTACACAGATAACAATACCCCCACCTTTCCTTGTCTGCCTAGGAAAACTATATACGTGATAGCCGTCTAATTTTACATCGTCATCATCCTGGATCCAACAGTCATACAGGAGTATAATATCATATTTACAAATACAACTTACAAAATCGTCACTTTTCAATTTTTTACACAGTCCTTTATTAACATCCCAAGATATTACACACAGTCAACTCTCCGAAATGTCCTACGCGTAGAGTCTTTCTTGGGGTGATTCGTCGTTGGAACTGGAACTAAAGTGTGCAGGCTGTTTAGCAGGGGGTGTCCTTCCTTCCCATGGTCTACTGTAGTACATGGGTCTGTCTCCGAAAGTTTTGGGTATATCCACTCCACTATGAGTTTCCGCATTATATGGTTCATTGTTAACAAAAAGATAACAAAAACTTATCTACGATGGTATACTAACGAAATGCAAGAAAACGTTATGGGCGCGATAAAATATAGTTTAAACTATATTATAATAATAATAATCTCGTCATTTCACAAGGGTGGCAAATTAGGCCTGAGGCCTGTTTTCAATTTGGCCCTTGGTACAGATCGTGCGTATGCTTTCGATCATTACTGCAGGAAGAAACCGAAGAACTCGGGGGAAACCTTCCTGATCGGACGGGAGACCGAATATCTCTCTTACTTACAACGTTAAGTTCTTGCCCTGAGCTGGGATGGAACCCTCGATGCATTGGTGAGAAGCCGCCTCTCTATCGCCACGGCTATCCGACCAGCCTATTGTTCCTTTATAGGCACACCAATTTGTGCATCTCAATTTTGTGTCCATGCCCTCTCCGTGCAGCATCACACTGACAAAGACAAACTTAGCTGGAAAATCCCGCAAAATTTTTTCTCTGCCAACACCAGAATCGAACTTAGGACCTCATGGTTGTGAGTCAACGCTTTACACACTGAGCCACCGAGGTAAATAGTAAATACATGTAGTTTTGAAATCAACTGGCTATGCTGGTTTTTGTAAAACCTATATTTATCGTATTGGGTATAGCTGCTCTTGACCCCCTTTTGAAACAGTTCATTTTTCTGGAAGATTTGACATTAAACTATCTTTACATAATGGGGGAGAGGGGCGAATGGTTAGCACGTGCATGTTCTATCATACAGCCTTTCGGTGAGTCAACTGGCGTGGTTTCGAATCACCGGTTGTAGGGTCACCTGTCAAACCTCTTGGGTTTTCTCCGGGTCCTCTGGTTTCTTCCCACTTCTAAAGACCCCTACGCGCAAGCGAATTATTGAAATACAATTGAACCATATGTTAGTCCCGAAATGACCTAGTTTGTGTCGAGTGGACGTTAAACCCAATCTCTCTCTCCCCCTCTCTCTCTCTCTCACCTTTATATAATCAGACTTTAATCACCGAAACAACCTCCTATGGAATGTGAAACGCCAATTGAACAATAAAAAGACAATACATAGAGGCATCCATCCGGACAGTCATCATGACGGGCCAGGTTAAAGTTCTACAACTTAATGTTAATGGACTGGCCCCCAGATGTGCTGAGCTGAGAAAATACATCACACGCAACCCCAGGGATGTAATTTGCCTCCAAGAAACCAAGTTACTACCAACCTCGAAAGACATCTACATACCCGGATACACTTGTGAGAGAAGGGACAGACCAGGAAGTACGACACGTGGCGGCGGCATTGCCATCTATATCCGTGATAACCTTAATTATATTTCTGTTTCACTGGACGTAGAAGGACCTCTAGAAGCAATGGGCATAGCCATCACATTGAGCAATAATACGAATTTGACAATAGTGAATGTCTATGTACCCCCAGATGTCACGAAAAAAACAGTTGACTTCCAGTCACTTCTCGATCAACTTCCACAGGGCGAATCAGTGTTCTGCGGGGATTTCAACGCAAAACACGTCCTGTGGGGGTCGCCGAGGAATGACTGCCGGGGGACTAGCCTATGCTCAATAATAGAAGCAAACGCCCTATGCATGCTGAACGATGAGAGCCCTACTTTTGTCGGAGGAAATGCCCCACCTTCGCACCTAGATCTCACGTTCTGTACGCTTGGTCTGGCAAACCGCTGCGACTGGCAAGTACACGAAGACGAAACACTTGGCAGTGACCATCTCCTGATAGAATTCTGCATTCAGGCCGAAGCAACCAGGGAAGTCTATAACGGGAGATTGGGTTAAATTCCGTGTAGGCTGCCTTGAGTGGAAGGAAGAAGATATCATCGATACCAACATCGACGTGTACGCTACCAACATTACGAGCTCTATTATAGGTGGTGCTAACGACTCCATTCCAAAGACTTCTGATGGCAAACCAAGGACTAGAAAACCATGGTGGTCACCGGAATGTCAGAAGGCGGTCAACGACAGAAGGAAGGCCCTCCGCCTACGGTAACGCTACTACAATGAAGCCAACCACCAAAATTACCTTAAGTTGAAATACGCTGCAAGAGACACCATAAAAAAGGCACAAAGTGGGCACTGGATGACATTCTGTAATGCGTTGAATAAAAACACGCACACGGGTGCCGTCTGGAAGAAGCTGAATGCCATGAGCGGGAAACGCAGATCATTCAACATACCAAACCTTGAAGATGGAGATAAGTACGTTACGAACGGCAAGGAAAAGGTAGACCTACTAGCAAAAACTTTTGCTGACGCAAGCAAAGACGAAAACCAATCACCAGAGTTTCTGAAGAGGAAGGAAATCTTTTACTCGCAGCACCCTTCATTAGTAATTGAATCTAATGAAGTGGCTGAACCAATCAACCTACCCTTCTCTGAGGGAGAGTTAAATAAGGCTCTTTCCCTCAAGAAGGATAGTGCGGCTGGGGAGGACAAAGTAAAGTACTCCATGCTCAAACATCTACCAAGAAACGCCAAAACGATACTTCTAAACTTCTTCAACACATCTTGGCTGTCAGGAGAGGTACCTAAAGAATGGCGAAAAGCAAACGTCATCCCTCTACTGAAAGCTGGGAAAGAGAAGAACAAGGCAGAGTCATATCGACCAGTAAGTTTGACATCCACACTATGCAAAACCTTGGAAACAATGGTTAATATCCGATTACAGTTCTATCTGGAGAGCAACCGATTGATCGACGAAAATCAAAGTGGGTTCAGGAAAGGACGATCAACAATGGACCACTTGGTTAGGCTACAGCAAGTCATGTCGCAGGCACTTCTCTCGGGAAACCTGTTATGTGCCGTGTTCGTAGATCTGACCAAGGCTTTCGATCTAGTTTGGTTAGACGGACTGCTCTTCAAGTTAGGACGTATCGGTATAACGGGCATACTGTTTCGGTGGATTAAAAGCTTTCTGAGCGATAGAAGGATACAGGTGAATGTTGGCAGATTCCTGAGTGCCGAGCAAACATTAGAAAATGGCACGCCTCAGGGGTCTGTTATCAGTCCCACTCTATTCAACATCACGATCAATGACTTTCACAAATCGTCCTACCTCGATTCCAGAACTGACTTGGCTAAATTTGCCGATGACAGTACCATATGGAGAAATGGGACGAGCTTCTTTGAACTACAAAAGAATATGCAAAAAGCCTTAGACAAATTCATGACATGGGCAAACGATTGGGGATTTAAAGTCTCGGAGAAGAAAACAGTCGGCATGCTTGTGAGCAGGGATAGAGGGATAAACAGAATGACTCTGTGTATGAACGGGAAAACCATCGAGTTTAAAGACCAAACCAAGTTCCTTGGCGTAATCTTTGACCGACGGTTGACCTGGAAACCGCACATTGACTGGGCTGTAGATAGATGCTCCAAAATCCTAAACTTAATGAGAGAATTAACGGGCAGTACGTGGGGCGCCAATAGAGTTGGTATATGATGGTATATCGTGCTCTAATACGTTCTGTATTAGACTACGGCTCTTTGGCCTTCATGAACTGCGCGCCAAAACTCTTAAGCAAGCTTGACACCATTCAATACAAAGCTCTGTGTATTGCGACTGGCGTAGGGCTCGGGACTAGGCGAGAGGCACTACTACAAGAAGTCGGGGAGTTGCCCCTATCCCTAAGAAGAAAAGAACTGGCGACAAGGTATTGGGTCAAGATATCACAACTAGGTGAAAGATCCCCAACATTTGTCAGTCTACAAAAGACAAAATATGTAAGAGATCCCAAAAAGAAAACCTTCAGCCAGGGTATCAGAGAAACGATCAAGGAACTACGACTGGGGGAGCTCGTGATAAATAAACACGACCCCCCAGCTGTCGCCCCTTGGACGCTCCCTATACCGCTGGTCAATCTAGATTTACTACAGAAAACCGACAAGAAAAATAACCCCAGTGCTGCACGTGCTTTCTCTCTAGAACATTTGGAAGACAACTGGCCGTCTGATGACTGGGACCATGTGTACACGGATGGCTCACGCAATCCTGAAAGGGGCACCAGCTCGTTTGGAATATACCTGCCAAACGGGGAACAGGGAATAAGCAGGAAACTGCCCAATAACTGTTCGGTGTACACTGCAGAGCTTGTTGCCATTCGTGACGCTATTTCATGGATCTCCCATCAAAAGACCGGCAAGTTCGTCATTCCAAGCGATTCTCTGAGCAGTCTGATTTCAATCCAAAATGACAACTCGGAATCAAGACCAGAAGTCATTTTGGAAATCAGGCAGCTATATCAGAGGGTCCTAGAGAAGGGAAGCAAATTAGAGCTCGTGTGGATTCCATCACATGTCAACATTAAAGGAAACGAGGAGGCAGACCGACTCGCCAACGAGGGTCTCAAGGACACAGCTACACCCCGCCTCATAGACTACAGCACCACGGAAATCTACAGTATGGTCAAAAGACAGGTCAATTCAATCTGGGAATTAAATCTCGTTGAACTTGACACATACAGATTCCGACTGGATGACGAGATCTACACCAAGACAGCGACCAATCACCCTAGACGAGATATATGCAGACTCATATCGAAACTAAGGGTGAAAGAGCGGCTGCGAGACTACAAACACCAAGTCATCGTCTGTGAGTGCGGAGAAGAGTGTACCACCAACCATGTCCTGGTAGACTGCGAGGTTTACAAGGAAGAGAGACAGGACTTAGTGAGAATGATGGAGACCAATAACATACCATTCAACACTAAGAACCTACTCTTCCCTAGACCAGATCTGAAGCTACAAATCTTCGAAGAAATCCACACCCTAATGGACACAGTTGGACTAAGTAAATTAGTGAAATAAGAAAGGGTCACGGCTAGATAAAATCTCCATACAACGTAGGATGGTTGAGTAAAAACGTCCTCACGAAGGAATCCCAACCATCCTATACATTTATTTTAATTTATTCATTTTACTTTATCTTTACTTTACTTTTACTTAAATTTATTTTATTTTTATTTATTACCTTCAATTTATTTTTTATTTTTTCTACTTATTTTTTATCTTAACTTTTTTTTTATACGACGTAGGGTGGGGAAGTAAAAACGTCCTCTCGAAGGAAGCCCAACCACTCTACAACTTTATTTTAATTTATTCATTTAACTTTATCTTTACTTTATTTTATTTTATCTTTACTTTATTTTATTTTATTTTATTTTATTTTATTTTATTTTATTTTATTTTATTTTATTTTATTTTATTTTATTTTATTTTATTTTATTTTTTTTATTTTATTTTATTTTTTTTTATTTTTTTTTTATTTTATTTTATTTTATTTTTTTTTTTTTTTATTTTAATTTATTCATTTTACTTTATCTTTACTTTATTTTATTTTATTTTATTTTATTTTATTTTATTTTATTTTTTATTTTATTTTATTTTATTTTATTTTATTTTATTATTTTATTTTATTTTATTTTATTTTATTTTTATTTATTACCTTTAATTTAATTAACTAATAAATTTTAATTAATTCATTTTACTTTATCTTTACTTTACTTTTACTTTAATTTACTTTATTTTATTACCTTTAATTTATTTGACTACAACTTTATTATACCCTCTTTATTTATTTAATTTTATATTAGTTTAATTTACTACTAACATCTACTAAACTGGCGGGATAGTGGAGTAAGAGGGAGTCATGATCAGAGCCCCGGCATCTAAACACTATTCTGCCAAAACAAATACCAGTGGGATAGTGGAGTAAGGGGGGACCACGAGAAGACAGGTCTGGCACCTAAAAACACAAAACCCACAAAGAAGACATCTACCAATCCAGAAACAGAAGAGATCGTCTACCAACGATGTGTTTTTATTAAATAAAGGGAAGAACTTCCCACTAAAACCTAATCCATGGCCTAAGGCCAAAATGGAAAGATTGCAAAATCATATTCTAAAAATCAGGAAGCAGCTTCGGCTCTCCTATGTCTTGTCTGTGATATCACTTAAGTGGAAGCAGACGTTAAACACCAAAAGAAGAAGACCGAAACAACAATTAAGCGTTCACCGTTAAATGAAGTTCAAATGAAATAGGGTTTAACGTTTTTAACTGTTCTGCTCCGACTGAGCTAATGGAGACGGCCATGCGCCATGTAGCATTATAGCTAAGACGGGAAGGTTACCCGGATACCGGCGCTATAATAAGGCTTACTTTTATATCGAATTATATTTGTTATGGTTTATATCATCCCAAACTTAGGCTGCCTATCTACTGCTAGCTTCGGCTGAGAAGAGGCCCTAACCTAATTAACCGACATTTTAATTCCTACATCGACGATTTTAGTTGATAACACCGAGTATGCTTTTAGAAGTTTTGAGAAGTATTTATTTCTCTTCTATTGTCATATTGAATGAAATTAAATATGTTTATTTAGCCGTTGTGTGTATGAAAGATGTCAAACTAATCAAGAGCCGAATCACAAAATAGTCCCCTAATTATTCAATATGGTGGCGCCTATGGCTGTTAACTTCACAGGCGGTTTTGTTTGCGAAAACAAATTTAGGGCCTTGTTTTGAAAGATAAACACATTGAAACTTTAAAGACAGTTTACAATGGTAAAGAATGTATTGCAATATTACCCATAGCACATATTATATATCGTTTTTTAGCCGAGTGGCAGAACTTGAAATTTGACTTTGTGTTTACAAAAAAACATGTGCTTCGGTCTATTTTCACTCTGTTGTGTAAACACATGTGACGTGTGTTCGATAAGTCCCGCCCACACCTCCATGGTCCCGCCCCATTATGATTTAGCACAGTGTCTCATTCTGGTATGACGTAGGTGGGACGCTGTGTGCAGTATGGGTTTCTTTTACAAGCACGGTTCTTATGCGCCCTAGATCACTGACAAGAGGGAGCCACGACGGAAATGTGCGATGAACTCTCTCGGTCAACGCAGATATAGAACACGAGACCTCCAGGTTAACGAGTCAACGTCCTACTCACTGAGTTACTGTGACTCGTCAATGAGTCTACAAACATGCGTACTCCCCAATATATTTACATTAACTGTGCTAATATTTAAACTGTTCAATTAGCCAAGATTTTAACCTGGATAAAAGCTCCCTTAGTACCATGAGGTGATAGGTCGATAAATAGTTCTGACGAGGTTGACCCAGGCTTTCACTTCAACAATGGCGATGTAGACAGTTTATAGCTTGATCCGTAAAGGCATTATAGGGGTATATTGTCTTATTTTAAAACTCCGGTTATTGGACAACGTCTTCTGTAATAGTATTAATTTAACCAGACTTGGATACAATAACCGTATTTAAATCAGGAAAAAGGATGTATTCAAACATGACTGTACAAGTGGTAATCCTTTATAATTAGTGGCATTTAACGATTAGGCAAAGGTACTTTATGGTCTTCTTCATGCACAGTGTTCGATCCATGGCTGAGAAAGTTCATCCGGATTTCCCGGCTTGTTCCTCCTTGTCAGTGATGCAGAACTGAGGGCCTGCCAAGGACAGTTGTCTATTCCTTCGGGTGGGACGAAAACCTGAGGGCCCGTGTAGACATTAGCGTGCGCGTAAACGATCCGTTGACAGTTGGAATTCGATATCAGAGTAGTCCGTAAAGTCGCTCCCCGGACAAAATGTCCCTCATCGCACACTGTATTGTGTATGCTCGTTTTCATAAGCCTACTTCGGAGCAGAACATTAGGACGTTAAACTCCATTTCATTTCATTTCATGGAAACGATAAGAGAATTCTTGTCGAAACAAGATGGTATCAATCCTGAATTTAAAATTCAATAATCATGACGACCCTAAGAAGCTAATTGTCACAGGAGTGGGTTGAATCCAGAAACTGAACTGCCAGCTCTATGTAATTTATAATGACACTAATATATGCATTTGTCAACAATCCGACATGATTGTTTATCATGCCTTAATTAAATACCCAGAATGATAATTCGTTATATAATGCTGAAGAAATCAATGTTCTTTATAGTCTTAACTGATACGATTTCATTATGACAAATAAACAGTTACTTGTATGAAATTAGAAATTGTAATCCGATATAAATGTGCTGTTTTTTTATAATACCGCTAGAAAGGTAGACTTAAAGATACTTACTCGCTAATATTTGAGACCTAGAAATTGAAACTAATGGGTCGCAACGCATATGATAATGTAATATAAATCGTTTCCGTTCTACTCCCTGAAATCGCAATCGACTGGCTATCTGTCGCGTCCGGTTATTCCAGTCGAAACCGATAGTATTTATTGTGCATGCTCTCCAGATAAAAAATTTGCTGTCACCATTTGACATGCATGACTTGTGGAATATGTCTTTGCAACGTTCTTTGAGTCCCTTGTTACAATTGGCGCTGAAACGCATTATGGCACACGATCCGTGTACCATTGGTAAAATGTTTATTTTGTCTTAAATATTGGATATTAGAATCCCATCTTTTCCCGGTAAGTTCACAATATCATTGTTGATTTAAAGTGACAAATAATACGTGTTTTCAATGTCGACGATTTTGAATGATATCGAGTTAGAGACTACGCCACTTTAAGGCTGCTGTCCAGATCATGCAACCACCGAAGAATAAAACAATGAACGAATGCATATATAATAAAAGATGTAGCTGAAGAGTTATAAGTCATAAGTTCTAGGCTAACCTAGATTAGACAACGTTGGAAAAATGAACAATCTAGGGATGACAACATTGCCATGACTTGACAACTGTTTTAGGTGCTTCACAAGCCTCACGCAAGAGCTAAATCTGCCAATTGAAGTCTTTCTTTAGGCCCGAAATGTAATATCTGTCTACTACATCGTTAACCCTGTTGATCACGTGTATTTTGCATACCTATAGTTCATTGGCCAATCACGCTATTTTACCGAGATTTCGCCTAATAGTTTGGATGCAGCTATGGCGGATGTGGCGCGCCAGGCAGGGTAAGCTTACTCTTCCGGACACATGTTACCACTGTTTGTCGTGTATGTTGTAAACGCTGAACACTCCATATGCTGATTACACTATTTTGCCTGATTACACTATTTTGCCTATACCGTTTTTCTATGACTTCGAATTGTTTGGATTGTTCGTACTTGGTTTTATTTTATGTTATCTAAATTATAAATTAGATATTAATTAACCGTCAAAGACCATTATCAACTCTCGGTGACATCGGATGCCTGGGATATTTAATAGATACGTTTTGTGGTGGATGAAATAACCGTAGAAATGGATAATCAACACTTTGTTTATTATAATTATAACGGTGGTAATGACAATCTAAGCTAGTCTATATTTGAATCGCTAATATCTTGGTCCATAGTGAAGTCATGTGACTGATATTTTCAGCATATTCTCATTTCATTATCTATGTGTTAACTATCATAGCGAGAACTGTCAGTGACAGAGTATGTCGTAGATGTAATGTTAGTAATGTAGGTGTGATAACCGAAGCTATTGATGGTATCTCGATGGTAGTTACATGATTTCTTGGCTGAGAAGGTTTTTTTTAATAGTAGAAGAATAATATGAACCCCAACAGCCTATCAATATAACAGTCATTACTTTATCTAATCTTCCTTAATGCCGCTTTAAGTTAAACATACATTATGCAAGGGCTCAATCTCCCATAATGTATCTTTAAACTGGTTGTCAATACCGGCGATCATTCAACTAGTTTAACTTTGTCTTCTGAATGCAAAGATGGTGGAAAACATTTTTGATCTACCACCTCTCTGTCTTCGAGGAGCTGGTTTTCGAAAGCTGGCCAATCTTTGTCTTAAAAACGTCGCCCCTGCTCCCTTTGGACATGCGTAGTAAGTCATCTTCCTGGCAGAGTGATGACGCGTAATTAACTTTATGTATATACGGGGTGCTGACAACAAACCTATTAGACATGTATGGCTGATATGTTTGCACTCTATGAAACCCCGTTATGAAATATTTTTACGAGAGAACAATAATTATGTATGAGCTTCGGTAAATAAAAAACATTCTTGATACCCAAATCACTTCCTTCTTTCGCCATCGGTAATTAAAAAGCTGTACGGAGCGCAAAATCATTTCCTTCTCCCATTCTTATTTGAACACATAATATAGAAAATGATCTAGGAAATATCATCAAGACCAAAACAGAAGGCTTTTTTTATAATAAAAAAATGAAATGAAATGGGGTTTCAATAGCCACTATAAAAGCTAAATATGCCTATTAAATGTTTTTTTCTAAATGCCTTATAAACTATTAATTAGAAATTTTTTAACTTGACAAACCATAATAAACCCTCGGTGTCATCGGATAGCTCCAATTGTAAGTATTATTAGAAATGTTAGACAATTAATGACTTAATTTAAAATTAAGAATTTAGGCTAATTGCGACTAATCAGAACAGTGGTGACGATAATAATATACGATCAATGTACATCTTTTCAAAACTGCAAACAATGATAACGTGGCTCAGAATAACGCAATTTGATTGAAGTATTAAATATATTAATTTAGCAATAACTATTAACGGTCAGTTCGTTATCGAAATCTTACATAATGTACCTTTAATGTCCTACTGTTCGGCACCGACTTGGGTAATGAATAAGGACATACGCCATATGGGTGAACCTGTGCCCGAACAGCGACACTTCTGCATACGCTTATTTCCAATTCCAACTGTTGAGACTGCCAATGTTTCGTTTGTATGCACTCGAATGTGTACGTGGGCCCTTTGTATTCTGTACCACCCAAGCGACCAGACACTGTATTTGCCAGCCCTGACAAAGGGAAACCCCGAGGAACTTTCTCTGCCAAAACTGGGAACAAACCCAAGCCCTCCAGAGCGTCTTTTCACTGACCCAACGCGACTGAAATATATTGAAAAGGAATGAGGTTGCATGGACTTGTTCTAACTGGTATCAGGAAGACGTATTAGTTTACGGAAACATGTCAACAATTTGTCTCGTCGCCTAGGGATTGGTAAAACTATATCAGCGACATTAAAACTATGATAAGAAGGAAGCACTGGTGGCAAGCAATTTGTACTAGACGCATAACATTTGTTCCTGTGTCATATTTCCACTGGACGATTGCAGACGTTTTAAAATACAGAATCGTGAGTCCTGCGTGTCATACATACATGAATGTTTTATTTATTATCGGATTATTGAGACTAAACATTATAACACAAAGAAATAATTCTATGAATTTTGTATAAAATACTCCAGATAATTTTCGATGACAGGAGTTATTGACAATTTGGGTATTTGTTTTTAGTGTTAATTAAACTTTAATAAGAAGTTATTTTATACTAAACGTATATTCTTAGGTATTGAAGTACAACACATCAGATATATTTATGGGTGACAAGAGTTGATGCCCTTCAAGAAATTGTTATTTTAATACTAATAAGAATTTAAACATACATTAGGCAAGAGCTAAATCTTCCTATTGCAGATCGTTCTTTAGATCCGAAATGTTATATAAAATATTAATTAAACATTCATTAACAAAATCAACCCTCGATGACATCGGATACTCGAGACTTTAACTAGATTAGAACGGTTCGCCATTCAAAAAATTAAATTGAAAATACCAGTGCCGTGGATAACCACAACACATCTTGTCAAAACTATAAACAGTGAAAACTTGACTCAGAATCAAGTAATTTAAATGACATTTTTAATATTGTCATTATACATTATCTATTGTTGAAATATTTTAGCAAGGACGGTATAATCGCGTCATTTTACAAGGGTAGCAAATTAGGCCTGGGCCCTTTTTCCAATTTGGCCCTTGGCACAGATCGGTCAGCTTTTTATCTAAATCTTACATAATTATGTATCTTTGATACGAACTTTCAGTATCTTATACTTAACCAATATTGCTTTGTATTACAGTACCACACATTTGGGAAGGATACGGGTGGTATAAAGCTAAAACAAACAGTGCAGAAGAGAAACGGGAATGGGTAATTGCAAATCCTAACATTTAGATAGTTAGCATATACAGTATGGATACAGACTATGAATGAAAAACATAAAACAAGACAAAGGGGTGTTAGCAGATACTAGAATCTAAAATGTGAATCTGAAATAAGGATTTTAACATACCTATTAGGTGCATAAAACAAACAGTGCAAATAAAAACGGGATGGGGGGGTATTTCCAAATGTTTACATCCAAAATTTTAACTCGAATGAAGACTTTAGGGTATCTATCCGGTGTAGATATGGGGTATCTACAAATTTAATCCTAACATCCGCATTACCCTCATATTCCTGACGTAATGGCCCGAGGAATCCCTTCTCTGCCCATTGTTGGATTGGCTTCTGATACTTGGGCTTTTGAGGGAGTGTGTCTTCTCTTCCCTTGCAATCAAATCTATTCCGCGTACAGCAACATGGCAGCTCTTCGCTTAATCTGGGACCTTCCCTAAAACTTTCAGGGATAAAAACGGTGACAGTCTTATAATTGTTCGTCTCCATACAGTATTGTTTACATTGTATTTGTGTTGATGGCCTTGTTTGTCACGCAATTAGTTTTTTTCTGAAATATTCTGCTATGCACTGATTAATTGGGCAGAATAAAATCGTGAGTCATTTGATCCAATTTGGAGCTTTGTTCAAAGCGTACTCATATTGTAACGCAGTTCGCTATTGGTTGTTCATCGGACTATTGACCAGTCATAATTTGCAACAGGAATTTGCTAACGTTACATCAGTGATTGGGTGGGATTAGCTATAATAAAAACAGTAATATCGAAGCGATAAATTTCTTAATCGCCCCCCCTCCCCTCCCCGTATCCAAATCATACAGGACGTGCCCTTTGCATGCGACTTGTTCCTCTCCAAGTGTCCTCGGATACATTCGTGTGCGATATCAAGCTAGACATCTTTAATGTTAACGTCAATTCAGATTGTACCTATCAGGTGTTGGTGTCTCTTTAATACATAAAGCATCATGGTATATTATTATAATTACAACTGATATTTGTTTTTACTGTTATATATACACGTGTATATAATACCTGACTCATCGTATAATATTACAAACTGTCCGGCTTATAAGCAGATTACTAAGATCAGAATTAATCATCACATGTTATCAATTTAATAGTCATTATGATTCAGACAGAGATAATGATGTATCTAGATGTTATTTATCAGAATACGAGAGCTGGCTAAAATGCTCAAAGCCCATCTGTGAACGACCAGAACAATGAGGCCTAGGTAAGTAAGGTGGATAGTCAAAGAGTTCGAAGCGATAATCATGGACCGCTGACATGACAATTACCGAGTTATGAAACGGAGAAGTCAAGAGCTTTGACATCTATCTTGGCGATAATGAGCTCAATCCTGTCATAAGAGATGGCCACACCAAGTCATGGAATCGGGTAATGTATTCTCGCATGGTTCCGGGATGCGGTTCATCATCACAGCTCTCTATCACGCTTACAATTACACAAATTCACTTCTTTACTGTAGAAAAGGAAGGGCCATCATCCCTAACGTGAAAAGCATGTCGGCAAATATTTGTTGGGGTTCATTTTTCAGATCAGATGCGGGTCCAATAATAGCGAATTTTGTTCATTTCGGATCGTTTCAATGGGTAGGTTCACAAGATGATCTTGCATGAAGACAATTAAAACACCAAAGTTGCAGTTTTTATGTCTAGGATTCATTCATTGATTGTTCTTGTTCGTGGCAAGGACAGTGTCTAGTCATTTGGATGGGGAGAAAACATGATCCTATGTACACGATTCATCTCACGTAAAGGAGCCCTGGAAGTTGGAGTTCTATATGAGAGAAGGTCGTAACGCCGCTGTCCGGGCATTATTTCCTCATTTTCATTCAGCTCTCACAATATTGTACTTTATGAGAGATTCCACGTACAACCTTTCCTCGATAATTTAATATTCCAATTTATATTCTTTGATTGAGAAATAACCTAATTGAATTTAATCTGTGAATAATAGCGTGGGCTGGAGACGATATTCAGCCTACATCTTTTTAGTCAAAATAAATGTAATTCTTCAATTAAGGCTTAATATCGTATAATTTGGTGTCTTAAATAGAATTTGATATATATATATATATATTCAGCCTATTAGACCGGTATATCGACCTTTTGTCTGAGGCAATGGTTTAACTACATTCTAATATCGCCGATAGCTTTATGATCTGAATCAACTCCCTTCTAATATATGTAATAATATCTGTAACCGTTTTGTACTAGGATTTATCAAAAATGTACTTCAAAGGCATGTACGACTAATGACAATTACGTACTATTTTTGTTACGCTTTTGTCTTTTAGACAACTTTGACACCACTCTATAAAAACACTTTCGCTGCCTGTCTGTCTACAATTAGACACGAAATTGGTTAACTGACATGTTAATTCCTAATTTGACGAATTTAGTCGAAAAATCTTAGTATGCTCCGAGAACAGAGACGAATTTATTCCGCTTACGGGGGTTCAAACGCTGGCTCGCTAGCCTGGAGGTCGCGTGTTTGATCACTGCATCGGACGAAAAAGTTCATTCAGTTTTTCCGGCGTAATTGCCCCTTGTCAGTGATGCAGGACAGAGGGGCTGATAGAGACAGCTGTCTAGTCGTTCGGATGGTACCAAAAAAACGAGTTCCAATGTACACATTGGCGTAAACGTAAAATATTCCTTGTGACAGTTCGGAGCAGAAAGTAGGCGTAAACTTCATTTCATTTCATTTACTTCGCTGATATTTTATGGAATCGAAACTATCTTTTTGTGTATAAAAGATGTGAAACGGATTAGAACCGCATAAAAAATAATACACTAATATTTGAATATGGCGACCATTTAAGACAGAGATCTATTCGCAAATACCAAGTCTCACGCTTTCCAGCTAAGATGTACAAGTTCAAGGTTCGTTCTATGTCAAGATTTCCGTGGAGTTGGCCATGTTTGATTTGAGTATGTAAAACTGAGCCCCAGGCATTAATTATCCTGTTGTTCTTGTGGGAATGGCTGTTCGAAAAAAAAGGCTCCGTCAATTCAAGTGCGATCAACATGAAACTTGGCGTGTCTGTTCCTTGGGGAATCGCGCATCGATTGACGGATTAAATTTGTAATATGACTTTATATTTCCAAGATGGCGGCGATGACATCTTGCTCAACTAATTATTACAGTTAAGATGACCAGATTATGAAAGTCTTCCAAATAAAAGATGACTACTTTCGACAGGCGCGTGCATTGTGTACATAAGACCTGTCAGAATGCTGCATTTTACTCATTTTAAAACCAATTTACACAAAATAGGAAATAAGTGTTACCTACAAATACTTCAAACTGTATACGACTATCTTTATTATCCCAGTCGGTACAGAACAGTAGGGCATTAACCCTCATGTCAGATCATTAATTTTGAACAATGTAGCCCCTGAAAAGTATATAATTCCGATATATTTCAGTCCGGATAACAAATACATTATAACCAATTATCCAATCTTACTGTGATCGATCGCTAATAACTCTACTGTAACATTTGTTTTAGATCCCCACAAATCGGTCATCAGCATTAGATTGTTCCATTAAGCTGTAATGTCCAATATTTCTTATATTAAATGTTCCTATTAAATCCCTATTAACGATGATAATTGAATAAAAAAAAAATTACAGCTATTATAGCACAAAAATAGTTTCATAATCAACTAGAACTGACCCAGTTTCTCGTTCACACAATCAATATATCTGATTTTTTTTAAAAAGGCCTTTGATCAAATGCAAATATTGAAATAGTGGCCTCGTATATCTCTTTTACCTCTCTAACATGTTATGAGAAACGATTCCTTCAAAAACACATGTTATTCGTTAGTTGAGCCTTCGGAAAATGATAAATTACCTAATTATCGAAGACCATTAGCAACTTAAAACCACTTCAGTTGTGTAGGAATGACACCTCCTTGGAAACTATATTGAATATTTGCTTATAGTATGTTATTGATTGACAAAAATCAATTGAGCAGTAAACTGTTATAACTTCTATAAGGTAATGACTTCATATTTCACGTTGGAAGGTTACTTTATTGAGAACAAAATCAAACAAGCCGTCATGCTGAGACCAAGCGGAGGTCAAATAACAAAACGGAAGTGAGAAATAAGGTTACGTTTGGTCGTTAATTTTTTTCACATATTGCCACATCCCCCTTTGTAGGAATTTAAAGGGACAATCCAGAATTAAACAGAGGCTCAAAAATAAAAGTCTGAGAATGTATGAAAATAAAACGCCAAAATAAAGGGGAATGGTGTATTTACCTTGTCTCAAAATTTCAACTCAAAATATTGAGTCGTTTGGACGTATAAACGCCAAAACCGCTTATCCGGATAACCCTTTTAAGATTTCGGGTCAATTGTTTCGTTGGGTGACCTTATAACCGATTACGGTTACTTAAGAGGGTTATGCAGTGAATAACCCATGCGTCGTACTTGATAAAGAAAGGCAAATTTCAACTACACATTATTATTTTTTTTAAAAATGTTTGGTTTTATCCAGATACCACAAAGTACACCTTGGGGTACCGGTCTCAAATTCCAGATGAAGACTGACGGATTTAAGTCGTTTGAAAACGTATCATAAATACTGAAGTAGTTGCCCGAGCAATATTTTAAGGGATTTTAACACAAAATTAAGCAGTTTTATTCCCAAAACAAATATCGGGATTAACCCTTTAAAAGTACTTAAGAACTAAATATTAAAAAAGTCAATTGTTGACCTAATTGAGTCGCGATTACTTATCTGAAACACTGAAGCAGAATATACAATATACACAGAATATAAGTTCACGTTATAAACTAAGTTTGTCTGGAGGTTTTGATACACGTCAACTCCTAGTCTGTGAATACTGGTTATCGACGTCTTGTGGATTTGTCTGCGAGTAGTTTGGGTTAGTTTTTTAGTTCGGGTAGGGGAAATCATTTTTGAGACGCCCTCAATTCTGCGTGGATAGGGTCTCGGATCACACCATTCCTACTGTACAGCATTCCGAAGAATTGGATTTATGTTGTACCGATCACACATTTCGACAAATTAAATACAAGTCCATAGTCATTTGCTACGCTAAACAGATTGTTCAACCTCTCATTGTGCTCGTCGACAGTTTTGCTATAAACACATATTTCTAACAATTCGTCCATTCTCGCCCGAAACACATGTGTGAAACATTGAGTCCGTATGGGAGCCTCAAGAAACGAAAACGGGCAAAAGGGGTATTGAAAGTGGTGAGCCACGAGGAAGCCTGATCCAGTACTACGCTCCAATAACCTGACTTGGCGTCTAATTTTGAAAACATAGTTGCGCCACTAAACTTGTGTGTTGTTTCCTCCAGATTCGGCGTCTTGTGGAAGGTCCGCTTGATGGCACGATAGCGAGGTCCTTAGGATCGAGACAAACTCTAAGGGATCCGTCAGCTTTTCACTGAACGCCAAGCTGAAAACCCAGTCAGTGGGAGTTCCACCATCAATTTTCGCGATAATACCGTTCTCAACCATCGATTTTAACTCCTTGTGCAGTTTGTCTTTGAGATGAATAGCTTACTTTCATGGTGCGTTTGTGACAGGGGGTACAGTTGGATCAATTACAACGTGGTATTCACCTGGAAAACGTCCAATTATATCAAAGCGGTCATGATGTTCAGCCTTTAGAGATTCAATACTGAGGATACCCTTTATTTTTTGACCATTATTTGACGTTGCTGAGTCATATTTGATTTCAATCTGTAATCCTAAAATGGCAGGACCAGGTGTATTGGCAATGAAAAACTCAACATCAATAAATTGATCGTCTTTACTATACGTCGCTGGTAGTTTGAAACATCCATACTGTTCAATTTCGGTGCCATTATATGCAGTGAGTCTAACGTTACTCCTATGTACCATTGCCCATAGTTTTGGATATCCCTCTGTGTCCAATTCGCGAGGAAACATTCGTCTGAACGTTGTAAGAGGCAATATATCAAAGTCTGAACCAACGTCTACTTTAGCCGTGAGAGTCGCTAGGCCTCCTGGTATATGATCCATGCGTATTATCCCTTTGGTCTGTACACTTTCTCGAATTGTGTGTACATCAACAGTTTTCCGAGTCATACCAAAGGAAAACCTATAAAAATCTTCTGCAAGTTTGTCTTCTTGAGAATGTTTCATTAACGGAACGACTGTCATCTCGTCTTCCTGATTGACAACGCCTGGAATAATAACGACGTCTTGACTTGGTTCGTGATGGTCTTGGTCATTTGGGCCACGAACACGACCATCTCGACTTGAACATATACGTGAATAATGGCCTATCGCACCACACTTGCGACACTCGGCCTCGGCAGCAGGACACTGTCGTTGACGACCCATATGACTGTCCGTATCCACACTTGGGGCATCCGATTTGTCCTCTGACCGCATCTACACGTGCAGATGTCTCACCTTTGAAACTTGACAATTTCTTTATGCAACCGATATTGGATTCATGGATCCGAACCCTCTTGACAGCATCTGCCACGGTTAATACATCTTGGTTTAACAGCCCCTTTTTGGCATCAACCATTTTAGTTCCAAGAATAATCTGTTCTATAACACGTTCCCTCTGTATTAGCGTCATTTGTGAATTTACATTTTGCCGCTTGATGCTGACAGCGTAACACGAAATCATCCCTAGTCTCCTTGTCTCATGTATTGGAGCTCATAGCGTTCTAGTCTCCAACTGCGGCCAGCATTAAAACAGGTCTGAAATTCGTCCGACACAGTTTCAGCATCATCTTACTGTTTAGCCGTTAGAGTCCACTTGTCAAAATCTGTATTTCCTCGTCACCCATGCTCAGTAGAATTTCAGAAACTCGCTTAAACTCGTCTGTTTTCTTCACTTGGAAATCGATCTCTATTTTCCGCCGGAACAATTCAAAACTCGACGACCGATCGCCGGTGTCCCAATTCATTACTGACTTATCGTGGAGCATTGTGGAAGTTATCAATAAGAGGTGGAGAATAATAATCAGAATGGTTTTTGACGATATGTCGTTTCACTTTTCGCCACCATCCAGAAAATTCTTCATAAGAATGGATTCGTCCAAATCGCACCTGTTCTATAGAAAAATCATTTTTACGGCACCATATTCCATTGTCACGCCTTCTCGTTTAAATAAAAAACACACCGGGGGTATCCAGAAGTTTACTCCTGTCACCATGTTCAGGCCCGTTGGAACAATATTGATATTGGGGGGGGGGGGCTGCGAGCGTGGTTTATTGCCCGTGAACGGAATAGATCCCGTTAATTATAGTTTACATATTGTCACATAAACGTTTTTACAACAAAGAAATCGTTGTTATTTTTAAGCGCCCATATTCATCTTGAAAAGACCATTCACGAACGGTATTCAAGGCGTATTCTTTTTCTTTTAACTCAAATAACTTAATAGGCTGCCAAACAACAAAACATCTAACCCCTATAAATTTCACACATATTAGGTGATCATTGGAGCTAACAAGAATTAAGTATCAAATGGGAATAGAAAGTCATCCACGAAAATAAAAAGGAGTCTACTATTTGAGTGCTAATAAGGTTTGTTCGTGTTAATGAGATACACAAGTCATACCAATACCGATACAGGCAATATCGTTACTTCCGGGGTTCAAACTAGAAATGGTAACGACAGACCGACAAACAATATTTGACCGCATTAAAAAATCTAAATTTTTCAATGCATAATTTCCTAAGAAAATGACCATGCAATCCTAAATTTTTCAATGCATAATTTCCTAAGAAAATGACCATGCAATCCTGTTTATTTTAATATATATGCTTAATTGTCAGTCGACATACCTAAGCATAGGACAGTGCCTCGAGAAACATCGATTTTTAGCATATCTGACCCACGAAGGTTTGACACGGTAGTCTTCATAGCCCAGTTTAGGAGCAGAACAGTAGGACGTTAAACCCCATAGGAATACTTAAAGTCACTCGAATTTTAGAATGGGGGATACTATTTGAGAAGGTGGGGCACTATTTCAGAAGGTAGGGCACTATTTCAAAAGGGAGGGCCCTTTTAGGGAGGGCGGACACATCCGATATACCATTGATGGAAATCTCATTAAACATTTCTGGTTACCTTTGTTTCTTGCACCTACCCCTGTCTACCTGCACAGTACGCCCCTGTGCTGTGGGGATCAGCCGTAAGGGTCCACTGCCCTTTACGGTCCCTGACCTGTAGTGATACAGACTCAAAATGAAAAACTATCTAATAATAAGTAATTTTCCATGGAATTGTAACCTAAAAAACATGACTAAATATCGATAACCTTCAAATGAATTCATATTGGTTATAAGGTTGGTGGACAAACAGAAATAGATTACCTCTAACAATACGGGGTTTGTTTTGTTTCGCTATTGTCGCGCCATACAGGATGGCCATGGGCCAATGCGGTCGTTTTTAGCCATGAAATGCTACAAGCGTATGATAGAGGCCACGATGAAAAAATAGCCCGCTTCCTGCAAAAAGTTATTCTATGGTCAGATTCTGTTTAACATTTATATAAGACACGTGTCACATAAATGTCAGATTCTAAAATATGAACGCACAATTCACAATGACTCAGCACCGAAATTAGTCGACTTTAGGGGTATTCCTGTTCAGAAAGTTTACGTTTAGGTCAATTATGGATAGGTTTCAACTAACTTATAACCATGGGTTGCATCCATTTCTGCTAAGAGCTATCACATAGTTTTTTGATCGGCAAGTTTTATCAAATTCGCAGACATATTGCAATACGCTATCATCATCATATAAAAGATTTTTGAGCTACCAATCAAATACCTAGACATCGCTTAGACCTTAGACAGATATTTTTTTGTGATAATACGGATAATTTTTACAGTGTAGGGAATACTTTGTTTTCATAACACTAATGACAGCTAAACTACTATTATATTTAAAGACTATTATATTATATTTGATGTTGTTGGTCGATTATTTCAAATAATTATACGGCAGCGTGCCGATCGTACATTATTAATACTAGATGCAATATTGAACTTGCGTGCCGATTTCGTTAAAATTCACGTAATGGAAAGTGTCTGTATTGTAAGTTGTTTAATGGTCTTGTGTAAGACATTGAATATATAGATGATATAGCCCTTGGACTTCCATTCTCGTACAATATCAATTAATGTCTCGCCCTCGATCATTAAACCCGAACTACACACGACTTCTATAGTGTATATATACTGTTCATTTCTGGTGACGTTTCGGTGGGGGTTCTCTCATCTTTATCAAACAATTTGGTGGTAAAATACCAAACGGTCAATTAGAGAGTGAGAGAGAAATGGCGTTTAACGTCCACTCGAAACAAACTAGGTCGTTTCGGGACTAACATGTTGGTTTTTTTTAAAAATTATTTCCATAATTCGTTTGCGCGTAGGGGTTTTTAGCAGTGGGAGGAAACCGGAGAAACCCACGAGGTTGGACAGGCGACCCAATCCTTGTCACGTACATCCGGGGATTCGACACCACGCCAGTTGACTCAATGACAGGTTTTATGATACAGCGTGTGCACGCTTTTTTTTTCTTGTAAAACAACGTGCGCACGCTAACCATTCGGCCATCCAACCTTCCCCGGTCAATTAGAGGATGTTAGCCTACAATGTGTTCTTCAATGAGTAAGTATATCCTGTCTCTTACATGCCGCCGTTACTTTTTATTGCAATAGATGAATGTCCCAACCTAGTACTATCTATTTCCGATAGAACATCTTTATAAAAGCATGAAAGTTCAGTGCTTGCTCTTTCGTACTCTTTAAGAAATCACCTTTAGAATTAGCAGCTATTCATCAGTTAATGATTTTTAAAAGGGGGGAACGTTGCCTCTTGTGATACGGTAATGCCACATAGACTTTATAAAAAATGTTCAAAATTAACAACCATTCATAAAATGTCTCTTTACAATACTTAATAAAACAGTCCCCGGCTACTAAGATATAGCGTTCTGTCTTAAAGATCCATTCCCACGAGAGTATTTATAGGATAGTTATTTCTAGTAAATGTAAGGCAATACTAGACAAATACTGGATTTCCTGAAAAACACCCATTGGGGGGCACGGTGTCCGGTTGTCTAGGCCCCCTCCACCCCCACCACAAAAAGAAAAGTTGACGCAAACCCGTTTCCTTCCTATAATAGCCTAATGTGGTTTCTGAAATAGCCTAACTTAGGTGGCGGCATTACACCAATTCCAATCGCCCATATGTGTTTTTCTCATATTCTAGCCCATCAGATAAGTAACTTCAAAGTTTCCAATCGTTTTGTAACCGAAACCCCACTCTATGCCGACTGTTGCAGCTGCATTCACAAATAATAATCGATGCCCGAAAAATGTCGCACAAAGTGGAGTGGTGCCAGACAAAATGCTTTAATCCATAGTCATTTCAGTACATATTCGTGTTATTCAATTAATACTTTTATTCTTCTTCTAAAATATTATGTACAAACATCGTATATTAAAGACAACCAGAACTAACTTGTATTGAAGGAGCCATGCCCTAGTTTGGCTAGGAGACGCTCTCCCTTATTCCCTCTCGTCTCCGTTCTGTCCTGACCAGACCCATTTGACTATGCCGTTTCCATTTTGGGTTTTAAAAACCTTCCTAAGACAAAGGATCTTATTAGGCACCTGGCTAATATATCATGTATCATATCAGGTTTAACATTCAGTACAGATAATCAGACAAGGAAGATAAATAAGACATGCCATCAACAAGTTAAAGTTACATAATGACGTAACGTCGGTGAAGTTGCAAAAGGTTGTAACTCCTTTTTTCCTAATTTTAGAGGAGAGACTAAAAACTACAATTATTGAAAACAATTTAGACGTTCAAAACAAAATATCGTTTCTCTCTTTAAGCAGACTTTTATGAGAATTTTCTGCAGATACGACATTTTACACTCATAAAAATGTTCTCCAATGATCATACGACAATTTGACACATGATCATACAAAACTATTCGATTGGACTAGGGATACGATTATTAGATAAAAAGATGCGCCATACGATGAGGAAATCAGAAATGCCAAAAAACATTTTTCATCAAAAACCCAAGATACGACCTTTTGCAACTTCACCGACGATAAGGAATTCAAGTGATCGGTCAGATTTATACATGTATGCTGATATAAAAATCACGTTCATATGTCAAGATGGCATTGAGCATAACATCTGTCATTATGTAACAAATCTCTCATAATGTATCTGTAAGATAACAACAGCAATATTGATTAAAATGGACCATTATTGAATTCTAATTCATGTTCAGGAATATAATATATTGAGTTAGCGGTTTAGTACCTTTAAGTTGTAACCTGTTTGTTCAACCGTAGAACAGTAAACCATACGAATGTATTATATATGAAATAAATAAATAATGATCAAAACATGTTTTTACGTAAATGATGTTTGAGACGCTCACGAACCAATGAAACAATTAACTAAATTCCAGGGATTTGTTCTAGCGGTAATTCCCAAGGATACAAAGCCAAAACTACCTATTTTTTTGTTTCAAAACATGGTACTCCCTCGACACGGGGTAAATTATAAAAGTTATTCATAAAACATCATTTACATTATTGGGATTGTGGTGAAACGTTAATCATGAAATTACTGAGAGAGAGAGAGAGAGAGAGAGAGAGAGAGGGGGGTTTAACGTAATTTTATTTCAATAATTCGCTTGCGCGTAGGGGTCCTCTAAGCAGTGGTAGGATACCGGAAGACCCGGACAAAACCCATGAGGTTGGACAGGCGAGCCAACTCCTTGCCAGGTACAACAGGGGAATCAAAACCACGCCAATTGACTCAATGACATGGTAAAGAAGAACCATGCCGTTAGGGGAAATTGATCTGACTTGAAATAATAAACATGAGATTAATTGAAATAAAATATGACCTTTCATACATCAAACCAAACGACGAAAGACAAACATAAAGATCCACGGCCTGGTATTAACTAGAGTACCTGGGTACGTTTTATGTTATTTATTTACCTAGAAGACTTTCTTTACTCTTGTATTGAACAGGATAGACATGGCAAGGTTTTTATTTTGCTGGAATAATAATAGTATATCCTATTATCTTGGAAGATGTTGGGTAAATACAGGTCCACCATATATATTTGTTCAAAAATTCTTATCAGACTCGCTATATGCCTGTGTGGTACAACATTCCACAATTTTTTGAAAATCTCAAATTTGGCATCTAAAAAACCCGAAATTCTGTAGTAACCTTTTTACCATAATTATGCCTTTTAAGCGCACGTGCTTATTTTTCTTAATGGATAATCCAGCACTGGTGGTAATTTAGACGACTAAAACTTAAATAAAACAATTTTTGCTTCGTTGTTTGCAGACCTTGAATGGGGTATGTATGGTTCAGGTGTTGACAAACAGTAAGGTGAAATGAATAAAAAGTAAATATTATGGATGTTAGGGTAACTATAACTCTCAATGAATTAACTGTTAGCACAATATCCCCACTATTATATACATAAAAGGATTATTTTATATGATTTGAAAGTCTATGAGTTGCCGATGTTTTTGAACACGGACCGTATTTGAGACGTCTAAAATACGATCTATGGTTTGGAAATGAAATGAAATGAAATTGGGTTTAGCGTCCTACTGTTGTGCTCCTAAACTGGGCTAATGAAATTGAGAAATTGTGCCCGGGGAGCGGTGCTGCGGCATACTCTTTTATCGAATTCCAACTGCTCAAGGGATCCTTTTCGTGCACACTAATGTGAACACGGGACCTCGGTTTTTCCTGCCATCTGCATGAACTTCCTCGACCAATGCAGGGATCGAACACCCGACCTCCAGGCTATCGAGTCAGCGTTTTAAGGTTTTACCCACTTACCCACGTGATCCCCCTCAATGAATTTGAGGTTTCAGATGATTAAAATATAAATTAGGCTCAGCACGACTCTCCATTGACAGAAAGTCAAAATTTAGGGGGGGGGGGGGTCAAGATAATCAAATGCTATAAAACGGGGTCTAAGGCCCTATTTTTCTGCACCAATCGGATATACACGATGGAGAACTAACCATGCTAACAAAACTTCATTGTGAGAAACGGTTAAAATTTCTGGAGCAAATATCTCCCAAAGAACTAGATCGAATCAATGAGCTCCAGGTTAGAGAGTCGACCTTGGCTACCGCCATGACATAATTCACCACCCCCTGTCCTCAGTTTAAATGCACGTACACACTATTTAATATGTAGCAACGAAACATCAAATAGTTTAAGTTAAAAATTTCCTATTTACACAAATAGCTTAAAGGGTCAATCCCGATAATCTTTTGAGAATAAAACTCTTTAGTTTTGTGTTAAAATCCATTAAGATCCCCTACCTTAGGGCCGAACAACTAACTCAATATATGTGATACGTTTTCAAACAACTTAAACCCACAGTCTTCATCTTGAAATGGAGTCCGGTGTCCCAAACTGTATTATGCGGTCATTTGATTAAACCAGAGTTTTTTTTCATAAAAATAATATGTCGGTGAAATTTACCTTTTGTTATCAAGTACAGCACATGGACTATTCACCGTGTATACCTCTAAAGGAACAGGAATCGATTACCGGGTCACCCAACGGAAGAATTGACCCGAAATCTTGAAAGGGTTACGTGTCCGGATAAGCTGTTTTAACGCTTACGTCCAAACGACTCAATATTTTGAGCTGAAATTTTGAGTCAGAGTATATACACCAGTCTTCTATATTTTGGCGTTTAAATTTTTTATACGTATTCGGACTTTTATTTTTGTGCTCTGTTCTATTCGGGACAGTCCCTTTATGTGCGTCTAAGTGCGACTTTCTTAAAAGATCTAACCATACAAACATCCCCCTTGTTGTAGGAAACGACCTAGGGTCGGTTGCTCAAAGCTATGTTATCTTTTAACGATCCGTTAACTTTAACGGGGGAAAAGAATGTTGCTTGGAATAAAGGCCCCGTAAATTCTGTGGTGCAAATTTTTACTACAGATTTATGCATATATAAAAAAAAGTATTCTATAGTGTTTTCTGTAGTACATTTGATGGGAAGTTAACAAACAACACGTTACCAAGATATGTCCGTTAAAGTTAACGGATCGTTAAAGATAACAGAGCTTTGAGCAACCGGCCCCTGGTTTATAATATCGATTTGGCATACACAATCTGCCTTGTCCTGGATAATAGGCCCTCGCCAATATAATTATACATATATTTACTGTCAACATGTTCTTGTCTACAACATGTTTACATTTCGACGATCGATCAACGACATAACAAAGCTTATTTACGTAATGCGCCGCCATCTCTAATTTATTAGGACAAAACACTACCATTATTGTTAGCAACAATGCGTCTACAGAGCCATGCTCAAAGATAAAAGCTTTTTGATGACTAACTACAGTTTAATCAAATGAATTCCTATGTCATTGTATTTTATATTCAATAGATTAAATAGGTTTCGATTAAAGAACACAGTCGTTGTTCGTTATCAGTGGCACTTCGTGGAATAACATCTACACAGCAATTGGGTCAATGTGCACAAGTAATCGATTTCACTATAAGGTATAGTTGGGAAATTTGCTTCTGCGGATGGCTCAAACATCAATGGTTTCCCCTGGTCGGTGACGCAGCCGTTAGGATTGCACGAAAAACCAAGATCCCGTCTACACATTAGCGTGGATGTAAATAAAATCCCTTGGCAGTTATAATTCGATATAAGAGTAAAGGTTGTAGCGCCACTATCCGAGCGAAATTTCCCTCATACCACCTTGTAGGGCGTATGTCCACCTTCATTAGCTCAGTCGAAACAGAACAGTAGGACGTTAAACCCCATTTCTTTTCATTTCATTTCTGAAAGATTAAAACACTTCATGACATTGCCATAGATTATATTCTAATTAAACCCCTACGTCATTCCATTTCATATTCTATAGGATTCGTGTATTATTGTCGCATATTAGCTAGACATAATGGAATGGGATATATAAAGCAATTGGGTCATCGTGCATAAACCATTGCTGTGTCATTACTAGATGTAGTTGGGGGGTTGGGATGGCTAGTGGTCTAGAGTGCCGCGCTTCGACCTCTAGCTGGCCGGTCACCTCTGGTTTCAAGCCCTTATGTGAGCGTATGTGACATGGAGATAGGGGCGCCTTCTCAACCTCATTGGTTCCCTCTGCGCACCCCGGTTTACTCCCACTGCTAAAGACCCCTTCGCGCAAGCGAAGTATTGAAATAAAAATTGAAAACCATACGTTAGTCCCAAAATGACCTAGTTTGTGTCGAGTGGACGTTAACCCCATCTCTCTCTCTCTCGCTTTCTCTCTTTCACATATTTATTTTTCTCTTTCACTAGATGTAGTTATACATTTTGTTTTTATAGCCACTGTAACAGCAGTCGTTTAAACGTTGTTGCATATCGACATAATTTCCCTTTAAACGTAATTTCCCTTTAAATTCCACATGTCACGTGACTAACAGTTCGACTAGGAGTTCGCCATTTTTCGAGTGTGCAAACGCACATGGTAGCCGAATAATACTTTGTGTAGGCGCATGGAGGTACGTTTCTATAGTTTATTAACCCGAATTGCATTTGGTACATTCACTAACGTTCGATAATCATTTCTGTGTATGTATTAGATATTAAGTAGCTTTTTCGTTCGTATATTTTCAGTTTTCACGTCTGTGACAGTATGTGAGAAAGAGACTACGCATAATCAACGTCTGCAATATGACACGTCCGATTCCATTATGCATTGACTTGTAATAAATGTATTGTTGTTGACTACGTCCGTATTTTTGTCAAGAATAATAAACATTTAACCTGTCACAGTTAGTCGAGACTTCCATGTTTTGTTCGTTCGATAAACCCCCCTAATGACAGTCGCTGTCTGCCTGCTACCATGGTCACTTTCGATTCGTTTGGCAGTGGCTGCCGTTACAGTGAAAACTCCGAGCTTGTTCGTATAGATTTTATGATTTAGTTGGGAATTAATAAACTCTTATTAAAATGACCGAGTCAAACGTAGATGACCCAGATTTACATCAGGAAACTGAAGAAGATGTCGATTCTCAGCGTGAAAGAAAATTAACCCCTAAAGGCCTTGAATATCAGATACAACAAAAACAGCATGGTTTTCGCAGAGCTGTATCCAAGTGGCGTCAACAAGCTAACACAATAGGAAAACTGTTATCAGATTCAAGGGACATTCCGCTTATTCGTAATGAAAGAGACACTTTAGAAAATGTCATCGGTGAAATTTCTTACATTTTATCGGAGTTAAATGAACTATGTGAGGAAGGAAGTGAAATCGAAACTTATAACCAACGTTATGACATTATTGAAGAAGATCATTGTAATATTTTGAAGAAAGTCTCGTCATATTTGCATGACTTTTTATCGGATCGTGGTTCTCTAACGTCTTCTAAAAGTAAAAAATCTTCGAAGTCTTCCGTCTCAAAAAAGGCTGATATATTAGTAGAAGCTGCAGAACTTAAAGCTAAGTTAAAATACGTTGAGATTGAAGCTCGCAAGAAAGCGGAACTTGAAAAGCTGCGCATAGAAAAAGATTTACACATCGCTGAATCTAAAGTGAATGCAATCGTCAAAGCTGAAGAAGAAGATAGATATGAATTACCAGAAGAAACAGTTACAAATTTCGTAGAAAATTTTGTCATATCCTCGACTGATCAATTACCTTCTACAGAAGTACCATATATTAACCCTTTAACCCCCGCGTCAACTTCATCGAGTAGTTTGAATCCGAACGTTTCTGAATTTCAATCTGTATACACGTCGTCATCATCACACACTACACATGTGTCTCCTTCTCACTTCGATACTCAACCAATTGCATCATTGTCATCAAACATGGTTTCAGATAACCCTCCTCCGGTTAATTATCCGTACAGATCTAATGTTAACGATTCGCACAGTGACTTGTTAGCTTTATCAAAATTACTAACTGAGCAATCGCATTTAAACCGTTTGCCACCTCCCGAGCCAAGTGTGTTCAATGGAGATCCATTGAAGTATCCGAGTTGGAAATGTGCGTTCGAAACATTGATTGAAAATAGAAATATTCCAGTCGCGCAACGAATGCATTATCTTTGGAAATATTTAAGTGGGCCAGCCCGAGACGCAGTTGAAAGTTACTTTTTATTAAACACCGACGGTGCCTTTCAAGATGCGAAAAATCTCCTTGAAGAAAGATTTGGTCATCCATTCGTTATAGCGAACGCCTTTCGTAATAAGTTAGATTTGTGGCCTAAAATTCCGCCCAGGGATGGTATTGAACTTCGTAAATTTGCTGATTTTTTAAGACAATGTGAAATTGCAATGACAACAATTAGTAGCTTGCAGATATTAAATGACAGTCACGAAAATAAGAAACTACTGAGTAAAATTCCTGAATGGTTAGTTTCGCGTTGGGCCCGAATGGTTTATGATTGGCAAGAAGAAAAGAATACGTTTCCGCCTTTTAGTCTTTTCGTTAGATTTATTGCCAAAGAAGCAGATATAGCGTGTGATCCAGTCACCACGTTACCAACGTTTCGGAAAGATTCGAATCCTTACAAGTCAAGCACTTATAATAGATACATGTATAATCCGAACAAAGCAAGTAGAGCTATTAGTCTTGCGACGGAAGTTAAAGAGAATCAGTTAGACGTTAAAGAGAATCAGTTAGAGTCAACTCCGTCAAGGTTATGGAAGAAACAAGAATGTTTTCTGTGTAAAGGTCCGCATAATATTGACGTCTGTAAGTCATTTCTAGACAAATCATTACCTGAACGTAAAGAGTACTCTGCTCTGAATGGACTATGTTTCGGCTGTCTTAATTTAGGACATAGATCTAAGTTTTGTCGTTCTAGATTAGTTTGCAACCGGTGCCTTAAAGGACATCCCACTTCGTTACATGGTGATAGTGGAAGGCCAGTATCATATCCCGAAGCTGAAAATACGAAACCGAAATCTGTCATAGCTCATAATATTGGTATTACAGAAAGTGTGAGTAAAAGTTCGACCACAGTGTTAGTATGGTTATCACATCGTGACAATCCGGAGATCGAAATTCTGACATATGCTATGCTGGACACTCAGTCAGATTCAACATGGGCTACAAACAATTCATGTAATAACCTAAATGTTGACTCACATGGTGTTGTTTTATCGCTTTCTACGATGCTTGCAAATGACAAAGTCGTTAACAGTCGTAAAGTCAGTGGTTTGATGGTTCGTGGTTATGATAATTTATTAAAAATCCCTCTTCCATCGGTCTATACCAGAGAGTTTATACCGGTAAATCGTTCGCATATTCCAACACCGGATATGGCCCGAAGATGGCCACACTTAGACAAAATCGCGGATAAACTCTTACCTTTAAACGATGTTGAAGTAGGTCTTTTAATTGGATACGATTGTGCCCGTGCTTTAGCACCGCGTGAAGTCATTCCACCAGTTGGAAATGGTCCCTTTGCACAGCGAACAGATTTAGGTTGGGGAATAGTTGGTGTGATTGATCCCAGTCCGTCCGATATTGATTCTATTGGTTTTAGTCACAGAACACTTGCATACCCTGTACAGCATACTACAACTTATTGTCCTACGTTGGATCATATTTATATTTCACTACGTTCAGAAGTGAACGAGCTTATTAACTTAAACAATCTTCAGAAAATGTTCGAGATAGACTTCATAGAAAACAAATCTGACCAGATTGCGTATTCGCGAGAAGAGAAGAAGTTTCTCGATTTGATGTCGGATAAAATTCACGTAACGGCCGATGGACATTACGAGATGCCGTTGCCCTTTAAAAATAATGAACCTGTGTTACCGAACAATAAAGCTTTCGCTTTGAATCGCTTAGGTCAGCTTAAGAATCGCCTAAGGAACAATCCACAGCATCTACAGGACTACATCAATTTTATGAAAAATCTTACTGATAAGGGATACGCAGAAATCGTTCCGGATAACGAACAGCAAGGTGATCGTTCGAATATATGGTATATACCCCACCATGCTGTGTACAACCCTAATAAACCTGGACAGGTGCGAGTTGTGTTTGGTTGTAACGCTGACTTTCGAGGTCATTCCTTGAACGGTTATTTAATGAAAGGTCCGGATCTTACAAATACATTGATTGGCGTACTTTGTCGTTTCAGACTAGATCGTATAGCTTTTATGTGCGACATTGAGAAAATGTTCTATCAGTTTCGAGTTAACGTAGAACATCGTGACTATTTGCGATTTTTGTGATGGAATAATGGGGACTACGATACTACGCCTTTGGAATTCCGCATGACTGTCCATTTGTTTGGAGCCGGTTCCTCCCCAGGATGTTCCAATTTCGGATTGAAACAAGCGGCGAATGATCATCAGTTGGAGTTCGGTGTTGCTGTTTCAGACTTTATTCGCAATGATTTTTACGTCGATGACGGACTTAAATCAGTAGGTACGGAGAAAGAAGCAATCGATTTAATCGATAATAGTCGGAAGCTATTATCTAAATGTGGGTTACGTTTACACAAGTTTATTTCAAACTCGAAAACAGTCATCGAATCTGTACCACTTGAAGATCGAGCTAAAGGAATAAAAGACCTTGACCTTTTTGTTGAAGACCTTCCGATAGAACGTGCTCTCGGCGTTCAGTGGTGCGTCGAATCGGACGAGTTTCAGTTCCACATCACACTGAAAGATAAGCCTCTTACGAGACGGGGCATCCTTTCGACGGTTAGCTCAATTTACGATCCGTTAGGATTTGTCGCCCCTTTCCTGTTAATTGGTAAACAGATCCTCCAAGAAATGTGTCGCAGTAATACTGATTGGGATAGCGAATTACCTGACAGTCTACGACCTCGTTGGGAGCATTGGAGAAACGATATTTTCAAGCTGGAATCCCTTAAGATAAACAGATGTTATAAGCCGAAAAATTTTGGTGATGTTGTTACCGCAGAAATCCATCACTTCGCAGACGCCAGTACATCTGGTTACGGTCAGTGCTCTTACCTTCGCTTAGTGGATAACAAGGAACTTGTCCACTGCTCATTAGTCTTAGGAAAATCTCGTGTTGTACCGCTTCGTCCTATTACAATTCCAAGGTTAGAGTTAACTGCTGCGTTAGTATCCGTTCGAGTTAGCATACTTTTAAAGAAGGAACTGAATATCACTGGAATAAATGAAACATTTTGGACAGACAGTAATGTCGTGCTTGGATACATCAATAATGACGTTCGTAGATTCCACACTTTTGTAGCGAACCGCGTCCAGAAAATTCGTGACAACACCGAGACACATCAATGGAGACATGTCAAGACTTTAGATAATCCAGCTGACATAGCTTCGCGCGGATTATACGCCGAAGAACTTGTTAACCATTCCATGTGGTTCACTGGACCCGAGTACCTGTGGGGAAAAGACATACCTACCTATGGAGTAGAACAACATGAACTCGTACAAAACGACCCTGAAATAAAGAAGCAACTTACCTTATTAACCGTTATATCCAGTTCATCGTCTTCCTTTGAGTTGGAACGCCTAGAAAGATTTTCAACATGGTTTCAAGTCAAACGGGCTGTCGCTAATTGCCTGAAGTTGAAGAGTTTACTTTTGAATCGTATTAGGAAAAATATTAATATGTCTTCGTCTGAATCTACTGTTTTTGATTTGCAGGACGCAGAAACCCAGATACTCAAATTAGTACAATCAGAGACATTTGCAGATGAATTGAAAGTCTTACGTTCCCTACAGCAAAAAGATATACCTGAAAGAATTCGTCATAAAACTCTTAAGAAATCCTCTTCGTTATTTCGTCTTGACCCATTCATCGATTCTGATGGCATTTTAAGAGTCGGTGGACGACTTCGTAGATCTAATCTTCGTGCTGGTGAAAAGTACCCGGCTGTTCTACCTCGAAATCATTTCATCACTGAATTGATTATACGTCATTTTCATGAATTATCCGAACATCAGGGCAGAGGAATTACCACCAACGAGATCCGTTCGAATGGGTTTTGGATCATAGGATGCAGTTCCGCTGTGTATAATTTTATCAATAAGTGCGTGAAATGTCGTAAGTTCAGAGGACGTCTGCAAGAACAAAAAATGTCTGATCTGCCAGAGGATCGTCTCGAGCCGACACCCCCCTTTACATATTGTGGTGTAGACTGTTTCGGACCTTGGATAATAAAGGAAGGCCGTAAGGAGATGAAACGATACGGCATATTGTTTACTTGTATGAGCTGTCGCGCAATCCATATCGAGACCGCAAATATGTTGTCAACAGACTCATTTATAAATGGACTTCGTCGTTTTCTGTCTATTCGTGGTCCTATAAGGCAACTACGCTGTGATAACGGTACCAATTTCATAGGAGCTCAAAGAGAATTGAGAGAAGCTTATGAACTCATGGATCATGATCGAATTCGCCAGTATCTTCTTGAAAGAAATTGTGACTATTTTGAGTTTAAAATGAATGTACCTTACGCTAGCCACATGGGTGGCGTCTGGGAGCGCCAGATAAGGTCAGTCCGCAATGTGCTTTCGTCTTTAATGCATCAATCTGGCACACAACTTGATGATGAAGCTCTGAGAACTTTCATGTGCGAAGCAGCAGCTATTGTTAATAGCCGCCCCTTAACCGTAGATAATCTGAATGACATTACTTCATTAGATCCGCTAACGCCTAATAATCTACTTACTCTGAAATCGAGAGTGATACTTCCGCCTCCAGGTGAATTTCAGAGAGCCGATATTTACTCAACTAAAAGATGGCGTCGCGTACAATATTTAGCGAATGAATTCTGGACTCGCTGGAAAGTAGAATTCTTGCAAAATCTTCAGCTACGTCAGAAGTGGAACAAGTCTATTCGTGATATTAAAGTCAATGATATCGTTTTGATGAAAGATGAAAACCTTCCGCGAAATAACTGGCATTTGTGTCGCGTTATTGAACTCATTCCAGATGAACTTAATTGTGTTCGAAAAGTCAAGCTTATTGTTGGAGATCGCTATCTAAATCCTAAAGGAAAACGAATTCATCCTGTGTCGCGATTAGAGCGCCCAATTCACAAATTAGTTTTGCTATTTAATGAATAATGGGACTTGTTTGGAGACCATTGGTACTTCCCCATCGAGGAGCCAGTGTATATAGTTAGACATTTAAATTTATGAACATTTAGAGTTAATGTGATTCATATTTGAATTTTGTCCATCCATTTGTTTATATCTTGTATCAGTATGTATGTTTACATGTCGTTCGTTCGAATAGGTATATACTTATATTTACTTTGCCATGGTTTCGATGCTTTTCGGTTCGTACATTTTGAAAATTTGAGCATCAATTTTGAGGAGCCATGTAACAGCAGTCGTTTAAACGTTGTTGCATATCGACATAATTTCCCTTTAAACGTAATTTCCCTTTAAATTCCACATGTCACGTGACTAACAGTTCGACTAGGAGTTCGCCATTTTTCGAGTGTGCAAACGCACATGGTAGCCGAATAATACTTTGTGTAGGCGCATGGAGGTACGTTTCTATAGTTTATTAACCCGAATTGCATTTGGTACATTCACTAACGTTCGATAATCATTTCTGTGTATGTATTAGATATTAAGTAGCTTTTTCGTTCGTATATTTTCAGTTTTCACGTCTGTGACAGTATGTGAGAAAGAGACTACGCATAATCAACGTCTGCAATATGACACGTCCGATTCCATTATGCATTGACTTGTAATAAATGTATTGTTGTTGACTACGTCCGTATTTTTGTCAAGAATAATAAACATTTAACCTGTCACAGTTAGTCGAGACTTCCATGTTTTGTTCGTTCGATAAACCCCCCTAATGACAGTCGCTGTCTGCCTGCTACCATGGTCACTTTCGATTCGTTTGGCAGTGGCTGCCGTTACAGCCACTCTTTAAATGTCTACGGGGCGGGGGTCTAGTGGTTTAACGGGTGCGCGTGAAACCATAAGGTCTATCATTGAGTGGTTTTGATTCACAGCGTGTACGGGTACTCTAGTTTCCTCCCGCTGCTAAACCCCCGCGCCCATGCATTGAAATCATAATTCAACCATGTTTGGTTCCAAACTGACATAGTACGTAGCATCGTCTTCTCATTCGGATACACATTGGCGTTTTCAGAATTTAAAGAAGCTAAGTCGCTATTATTTAACATCTAGCCATGGACTGTATGGACACAAATGGATCGCAACGCATATGTATCTGAACTTTTAGAATTATATACCCCAGACAGAACCCTACGTTTATCTGATAAATTACTTTTAAAGCAAAAAATTGTAAACCTTTCTAGTTATGGGGAAGGTTCTTTTAGTTATTAAGCTCCTATTCTATGGAATCAGTTAGCTTTAACTATTCGAATTTCATCATCAGTATAGTTACTTTAAAAAAACAGACTAAAACTTTCTTATTTTTTTAAAGGCTTATAACACATTTTAACACCTAATATTTTGTCTATCGTAGTTCTTTTATGGTTTTTTTTAGAAATAATTGCTTATTTAAAGCATTTTAACACTCTTGATGTTGTTTACTTTTTGAATGTCCATGTATGTTTTTTTTATTTGTAATAATAGATAATAATAATATATATATAATAATGCAATATGAAGGTATATAAACTGATTTACATTCAATCGTTTCTGTTTTTACTGTTCGGCGAAATACGCGAAGTGTCTGAATTGAACGGCATTCTTTGGCGTCTTCACCGGTAGTATTCCGCCACATGTGAAATGTTAACCCTCGTTCCCCGAGTCACTTCACATAATTAGCGCTCAAAAGAATTCTGCCATATGATCCGTGTGCAGATTTTAACATTTTCATATATTTTTTTTAAATATTGGATATCAGAAGCCCAACTTTTCGCAACAACATGAATGTTGATGTAAATTGACCAATAAGTCATTATTTCCAATGTCGAATACTGGGGATGATATTTAGTTAAAAGACTTGGCTCCTTTAATAGTGTCTGCTCGTTAGAGAATCTTGTCAGGACCTGGGTACCAAGGTCAGCTTTAGCAAGTCGTTTGTTATTGTGGAATAATAAGAGCAATTTCAGCAGGAATCAAAACAAATAGCTAAAATATTAAAAGTGATTTGGGAATATAACAATATTGACTATCTACTCTACTATGTTTGATCGGCTTATCACGGTAATGGGGTTGTTAATACTACAATAGGTTTGTCTTTACCGTGTACAATTTAACCATCAGTCATGTCTGTCATAATAATAAGAGGGAGAGAGAGAGAAGAGGGAGAGAGAGAGAGAGAGTGAGGGGGGGATAGAGAAATGGGGTTAAACGTCCACTCGACACATACTAGGTTATTTCGAGACAAACATATCGTTCTTTTTATTATTTTACTAATTGGCTTGCGCGTAGGGGTCCCTAGAAGTGGAAGGAAACCAGAGAACCCCCCCAAAAAACAGGTTGGAAACAAAATACGAAATCCTAAAATGAAGGGTGTAGGCTAAATAGTGTAGTCAGCAAATACTACAGAGAGTGTTCGAATTCAAGGCAAAACCTAGTAACTCACTTTTTATCCGAATCGAGCTAGGGCCAAATTTGTAGTAACTATAAGGATATGTGCTTCCTGTTGTTGTACTAGATCTTCCAATCTTTTGATTTTGTTAGCAGTTACACCCATGACACAAACTAACAACTTCCTTCATTTGCCTAGAATACCACAGCACAGCAAACCCAAGTAACTCTATTGTCAAATCAATGGATGAGCTGGAGTTTAATATGCATTCATTACGTTTTCCTTTGTTTTCTCAAAATAAGAAAAAGGTGAGTTATTAAGTTCTGTCTTTTGACTGGAGAGTCGCCATTCTGCGCATTATTATCTTGTGTTGTTCTATACTCCACACAAAGACAATCTGATTAAAATACAGATCTATATTTCGCTTTCTTTTTTTATACTTCCGATGGCCTTCACAACATTAAGATCTTGAATGTCTTGAAGTATACTTGGTGTTTTCTACTAAAATTATCGATTTGGGACTTAAAATGTCGGTCAACCTGTTTAGCGTGTGTCTGGTCTCAAGCGGGAATAATTGAAGACAGAAAACAAGTTCCGTACGCTTAGACGAAGAAGGTTGTTTTGTATTCGGACTCTGTAATGTTCGGTAAATAGAGAAGTGAAATGAATTGAAATGAGGTTTAACGTCCTACTGTTCTGCTTTGAACTGGGTTAATGAAGACGGACATACGCCATACAGTGTGCAATTGGAGAAATGTTGCCCGGACAGCGGCACTACGACCTACTCTTATCACGAATTCCAACTGTCAAAGGAGCGTTTACGTGCACGACAAAATGTACCTTGGTTTTTCGTCCCAGCTGTCCTCCAGGTTAGACGAAAGGGGGTGTTTTGTATTCTGATTGTCAAGGAACTTTTACGTGCACGCCAATATGTACACGGGACCTCCGTTTTTCGTCCCAACCAAACGACTAGACAGCTGTTCTCCAGGTTAGACGAAGGGGAGTGTTTTGTATTTGGACAGGTGGCGGAGTAGTGTCACATTTCAGGGGATATGACACTCCTTGTGTATGGGAGACGTTTGCTCTTGACTCTCCCTTAAATATTTATGAATGCAGTTGCTATGGTAGCATCGATTCCATAACAGCATTGATATAAATTTTGTCGCCATGGAGAAATAAAATACACAAATTAAAAATTGATCAATTATTTTATAACAAGAGTTAATAGAATATAAAACATTAACAACAATAAATGCTTCAAACAAAACACTTAAACGAATTTTAACTCAATGGATTAAAATAACAAATATAACAAAGAGCAACAGGAAGGCAAAATAGAAATAAAACTCGATTTTCAACGAGTAAATTGTGTACATATTTTGATATGTCAGCATATACGTGATATGTTTTTCGTATCTTTGACAGGCAAGAATATAATTAAAATACTCATTTCCTCACGGGAAGTTCTGTGGTTTCATGTTTTTCGCACCCAAGTGAAAACATCAAATGTCTCCATGGTCATAATAAACCGTCTCTACATGCTTCTAACCACAAAGTGTGCACAATAACAGAACCAAAAAGCCATTTCATTTCGACTCGGACCCGAATGTCTGCGATATCACATTCAGTGGAAGAGGATGTTAACCCCGATATCGAGTCCAGATTAGGGCCCATCGGACTACGAGCATATAGCGATCTGATTTATCAGGTTTCAGATTTCCTATTGTTTTGGTGCGTTTGCTTAGAATACAAGTAACGGTTCAGCCGACCTGGTCACTTTTCTGGGTTACACCCCCGAACTCACTCCGGGAATATCCGGAAAAGACGAAAATTGTGATTCGTGCATAAAGGCATAAAGTGAGTTTTCTTCCCTTACCATATTTCGAATGGTGAATGCATCAATTCACATTACAACACAACAAATAGCATGTACATATAACATATTTGAATTATTCTCTCCCTATTAGAAGGCACATTTTTGGGGAGATATGTTTAACCATAATATAAAAATTGTTTTAACATTAAAGTTAAGCCTCATAGTTTAATATTTTGTTTGGGAGTTGTCTCCACTCAAACAGCTATCAAGATAGTCACGTCAATATAAGGCATATAGTTTGTTTGTACATCACCACGTTGTCCAGTAGCCAAAAGGAATGTGTTCAATGTTCACATTATCAACAACCGCTCCACGACAAACATTACACGTGCTAGGAAATGTAGGAGCGACGACCTTAGACTGGCACCGTGCAGCAATTTTAGTTCCACCACACCAAATTCGTCAATCGAAATATTCAATCGTCTTCTTCTTCGTCGTCCTCGTCTGTTTCCGTTAACGTCTGCATTATAGGCGACCTGGGAATCATCGGGGATAAGGTGGGAGATATTGGTATCTTACAGGGAGAGCTCGGCGCGGAAACAGATCTCATAATATTCATCCATTCCTTTCTAGATGCCTCGTCTTTAGCAGCAAGGGTGATAAAGTTGCCCTCGAAGTTGTTCTGCATGACTCGAATATGCGTTGTGGTGTCTTCCACGGCGGTGACCACACAGTTTTTCAAATTTAAGAAGGTGCTGTGAGTTTTGAATAGCTGGTCTTTGCTAATAACCGCATAATGTTCGAAACAGCTTCGGATCACTTTCACAAACATTGGAGTTTGTCTATATTTCTTTCCGACCTTTTGGACCAGTGACATGTGTCCGGAATGAATGTCCGTCAGTCCAGTAACATCCAAATGATTGGTGTCGGTATTCAGATTCCTCGGTTTGCACGACATGTTGTCCAATTTCTCACACAAAGACTGCATTTTTCTTCTAGTGCCTTAGGATATTTTTCTTCGTTGTGGTCTACAAATCCTTTTGGATCCCTAGAATAAATCTGTTGATCGGTAGAGTTAATGTAATATCCTTTGTATTTAGCGACTTAATACTGAACCCCGCAACCTCGTCTATCAGTAGCAGGTGTTCACTAAAAGTCGTCTGTTTGCAGCTAAAATCAACTATCCCCGCTACGGAACGACTACTCTAAGCTGCTGTGTCGATCTGAAATGACAAAGATTAACCATTAATGACGATAAGTTATCCTCTGGGAAATATACATACAATAAACAATTACCTTTTGAGCAGGAATCGGCACGTAATATCCTTCATATAATATCGATTAGTTACCTTTTAATGGAGTTGCATACTCGGATATCGATAACAATAACACGGTGTGACCCATTTCACGTTTGCACGACAATCAGTTGGGGGTTATCCAAAGATGTACACCAGATATATATATATATATATATATATATTGGATGACCTAGAGGCCTAAAGGGTTGCTTTGTTATCTTACATTCTTGACTAATAACCACGTGATTAATCGGTGTTAGCAGGGTTTTTTTTCAGCGTTTTTTTAAAATTTATCTCAAAGATCAAGGGAGTGAAAGGTTTAATTCTGTTTTATATCCCAGTTCGATATCGTCATATAGTATTTAGAATAGTTCAATGAAATGTCGTTCATTTTTTTACAGCTTTAAGGGGTTCAAATGAAGTTAGTTAGATATTTGCTTTCATTAAAAAAAATGAAATCTAAAAAGCTATATCGATTTAATGTTTCATTTAATTCATTTTTTCTAATTAAACGAATGTAAGAATCCAGAATAATAAACCATAGAAGGATATTTGAATTTAATGCTTCATCTGATTCATTTTTTAACAGACCCAACTTTAGAATCGGTGCATGTCATTGAGAGTAATACAATATAAGTAAACCTTCAATATTAATACAATATTAGTAAACATTACAATATGCAATATTTCGTTTCGGTTTGGGATTAGAGACACCAACTATTGGTTCCAGAAGGTATTGAATAGAAGACTTTAAACATTAGGACCAAGAAATTAATCAATCGTGGAAAATGTTCAATTTTATTTCAAGTCGTGACAGAGTTTAATATTTTGTGTTTAAGAAATAAGACTAAGATTTGAATCTACCGTTGAATTTTTTAAATTTTATTCAAATCATGACAGAGTTTAATATTTCGTGTTCCGGAATCGTTATACAGACACCGAGTTTCTCTTTAACTGGATTATTATCATTGTGCAAAATTGTGTTATCATTAACTGCACGAATAACAGTGAACATATACACGGGCAACGCTCGTAACGATTTATCTTTTATTACAAAAAAAACCTTATTAATGCTGGATTTTATGCAGTTAAAAAAAAGCTGGTTCAGATGGAAATAACAGATTAATACAAATAGTCGCAATAACAGAACAAAATTCCTCAGTACAATCAGAAGAGAGGGGGGTTAACGTCCACTCGACACAACTAGATCATGCGGCACTAACATGGTTTTAATTTCATTTCAATAATTCGCTTGTGCATAGGGGTCTTTAGCAGCGGGGAGAAACCGGAGGACCCGGAGAAAACCCACGAGGTTGGAAAGGCGACAAAGCATCAATTATTATTATAGAATGAAATGAAATGGGGTTTAACGGTACTACTGATCGGCTGCGACTGGGCTAATGAAGACGGGTATTAGCCATACAGTGGGCCATACAGGACAATTTCGCCCGTACAGCGGCACTACGGTCTAACTTTTAAGGGATCTTTTACCTGCACGCTAATGTGTACATACACGGGACCTCGCTACTACCCTTTGATATACTTAAACGTTATAAATATAATAGAATGACAATCTCTATGAGGGGTCTAAGACTGTTCCCCAATCCAAATCAGAAACTCTGAATAAAAATACGGTTTTAAAAACAAAAGAAAGTTACTGGGGGAAGACAAACTTCGTTTACTGTTCGTCAAAGTAAAATCATAGACGGGTGTTGTTATCGAATTGAAAGAAAGATATAAGAAGAACGTAAGGAATACTTACAACAGTCTCTTTGTTCCACTTGACAATCAGAAATCCCGTTATTTCTCTAGGAGTATTATTCTAAATCTACGTCTAAACCTCTTTCAGTTACAGCATTCAATGTTTTCAGCTAATTGTCCGTGCTATGCGAACGACCTAATGATTTTTCCTCCGATGTTTACAACTCGAGCAAAGGCATCGATTATTTAGCTGCTTCAGGATTCTCCGTCTTTAAATACTTCCTGGCAGTTGAAGAACCAGCCTTCTTTTTCGCGTCACGGCAAACGTCACAGAAAGGCGGTTATCGTCTCTTATCGGTGCCGCCAGAGCCTGCGGCAATATTACACCGCGATATTCCTGGAGAAAAACACTATCTGGAAACGAACCAAGACAACGTAGTAGACCAAACGTTGTAATCTTATCCCAAAATACTACCAGTTAATGCAGTGTCTATGACGTACCAAAAGTAAAAGAAATACGATCGAATCGTGTAAATTGGTGGTCTTTTCACTTAAAATGGTAAAGGTTACAGATCGCCATCTCTGAGCTTAGCGTCCATAGTATCTCCTTCGACGTGACGACAATTTGGTTTAATTTTATTATGTTGGGTAATTGGAAGTGGGGAGTGGGAAAAACGAACCAAGGTTATTAAGTATTATATTAACTCCATCATTACAGATAATATCCGTTGTTTTGCGTTAATTATGTCTTTGTTTTTGGCGTTTTTTATATATCAATTAGAGGGGTAATTTACGTTTCTCTGCTTGGCGACTAATAAGTTCGGTTTTTATCAAGAATTGTCACTTAGGTTTGAATGTGTTTTTGTAGTTCGACTGTTGATGACATTTAATGGCAGTCAACGTCCTACTTATTGGTCTTGTTGGAAGACGAAATGAAATGGGGATCTACACCGACTGCACTAATGAAGAAGTGTGTACGCCATATAGTGTGCAAGTGGGTGGGGTTGATTTTTCCCGGACAGTGGTAAAACGGCTACTCTATTTTTCGAATTCGAAGCCAGGCTGAGTAGCTATAGTGTAGAGGTCGCGTACTCGATCTCTTTTTTGGCCGAGGGTTTTTCGACATGGTTCCCTTGTCAGTGGTGCAAGTCGAAGGGCCGGACTAGGACAACTATCTAGTCTCTCTGATTGCATGGGCGAAATCCGAGGTCCTATATACACATTAGCTTGCGCGTAACAGATCCCTTGGCAGTTGGAAGTGTCCAGCAAAATCTCACCCCTACGTGCTGTATAGCGTTTTCACGTCTTCGTCAGTGGGTATGAACACCGGTTCTTAATTAAGTTTAAGTTTATTACATTTAATATAACGTCCATTTCTGCATTTGATGGCACTTTACAAATAAAATAAATATTTTAGTTTGTACATGAAAATAGATTAATAATTATTAAATTGTGAACGTTCTTTGGAAAAGATATGTTTTAAGTGATTTCTTAAAACTATCCAGGAAGTTAGAATTTTTTTAGCTGTCGGGTAAATTATTCCATAGCCGTGCACCGGCAACACTGAAAGACCTGTCCGCAAATGTTTTTCTTTTTGTAGCTGGGGCGTATATAGGCTGGCTGTTTGAACTTTGTGTCGAATATCGGTTTAGGTTGGGTTTCAGTAATTCTATGAAGTGCTGGGGAGTAAGGTTATTTAAGCACTTAAATACCAAAAGCAATAGTTTATATTCTGCACGAGGATGTATAGGCAAAAAATGAAGTTCTTTCAGAGCATCTGCTGAACTTAAATATTTAGACTGTCCGAGAATCATTTTTGCTGTGAGGTTTTGTATTCTTTAAAGCGGTAACAATGTATTTTTTGGCAGATTGGCATAGGTGCTATTGCAGTATTCCAGAATGACAAAAAACAAGAGAATTAGCAAGTTTTAATCGAGAATTTCTGTCCAGGTAGCGGTTTATTTCCTTAATATTAAATTGTGATGTTGCAGCGGTTCGAGATTTTATTGCGATATGTTTTTTTTGAGATTGAGGTTTTCTTCCATCGAGACACCGAGAATATTAACCAGGTTTGATCGTGTAACAGACACATCTCCAACTTTGATCTCTGTTATTGTACATTTTTGGAGAATTTTTTACTACCAAAAACTATAATTTCTCATCATTCATTTTAAGCCGATTGCTGAGCATCCAATGTTTAATGTCATCCATCGTAGAAGACAACAGCGAGATTGTTTCAAATTCCGATGAGATATCACCAGCAATGAAACTGCCGTAGATGTTATGATCGTCGGCATACCCAACGAGATTTAGGTCCTCCTTAACACCGTACTACAGTAGCCCCACTCGGAAAAGCCCCATTTTATTTCATTTCAATTTCGTCTCAGATTTAGATGGTCCTTTTAGAATAGAACAACCCAAGGTGAAACTAACGGCAAATATCGGTCATGGCAAATTCATCGATTTTTTCATTTTTCTTGATTAGTCTTGTCTATGAAAGCATGTATCTTTTATCCATTGCATTAGTTTGCTTCTATTAGTGTGGCAATTTTTTATTCCTATCGAAGTCAACAGTATCAATGACTTCGTCTCGGATTTCTCAGAATTCGAATTGATGGAACTAGCTTTAAAGTGGCTAAATCTCTAACTCAATATGATCAAAGTCTTAGACATTAAAAACCCGAATTATTTGTCATTTTAAATCAACATTGATGTTGTGATCTTACCGGAACAAGATGGGCTTCTGATATCCAATATTTATGACAAAATAAATATTTGACCATTGGTACACGAATCGCCATTTATTTGTAAGAAGGTACTCGAAGAACGATGCTAGACATATTCCACGAGTCATGTCAAACGGTGACATCATATTCTTATCGAAAAAACAGTCGTTATTAATACTATCGGTGTAGACTTGAATAACCAGACGCTAGAGAGTGTCATTTGATTGAGTAACTGATTTGAAATAAGAGTAAAAACGGAACGACTGAATGTAAATCAGTTTATATACAACCATATTACATTATTATATGCGTTGCGACCCATTTGTGTCAATTTCCAGGTCCCAAATGTTTGCTATTTAGCTCCTTTAACTGTGCAAATACAAATGCAAGTAAATACCCTAGTTACTGCAACAAAATTATGTTTCGGAAAAGGTACATTGTTTTTCAGTGAGCATTATAAATGAACACAAACATATTGCACCTGTGTATTAAAGGAGCTAAATCGCTAACACCCGGGACCTAGAAATTCACAAAAATGGGTCGCAACGCATATAATACTGTAATATAAATGTATATAAACTGATTTACATTCTATGGTTTCCGTTTTTACTCCAATTTCAGGTCAGTTATGTTCGACGAAATACGCCAGCAGTCGCAATCAAGTGCACATTTATAGCGTCTAGTTATTCCAGTTTACATAACTACGTTTGGTTGGATGCAGTGTGTTTAGCCTCGTCACTCAATACAACTGGGACTGAAGCGCATTACGATACACGACTCGTGTACCAATGTTAAAAAAATTATTTTATCTTAAATATGGGATTTTAGAAGCTCACCTTTTCCCGGTAAGTTTACATCATCATTGTTGATTTAAATTGACCAATAATTCGTGTTTACGATGTCGAAGATTTTGGAGGATTTTAAGTTACGGACTTAGGTCCTTTAAATTACAGGATATACGTGACTTTAGTTTAAACAATATTTTATTTAAAAAAACTGAAATGGATTGAACAACAGGCAAAGGCCTGTATACGTGACTTTCTGCAGCATCCTGTTGTCAGCTCGTGAAAAGCTTACACCTCCACAAATCACACGTGAAACATCTTTGTTTCAAGTTTATGTTTAGAATCTGAGAGAGAGAGAGGGAGAGAGAGAGAGAGAGGAGTGGAGTTTAACATCCACTCGACACAAACAAGGTCATTTCGGGACTACACTATCGTTATAATTTGATCCAATAATTCACTTGCGCATAGGGGTCCTTAGCGATGGGAGAAAAACGGAGGAATGGATGATTGAAATGGGGTTTAACGCCCTACGCTTCTGCACCTAACCTGGGCTAATTGAAGACGGGCATGCACCATACAGTGTGCTATTAGGGAAATTTTTGTCCGGGAAGCAACCGAATTCCAACTGCCAAGGGATCTTTTACGTGCACGCCAATGTGTCAGGGACCTCGGTTGTTCGTCCAATCTGAACGACTAGGCAGCTGTCCTTGTCAGGCCGTCCGCCTGCATCACTGACAAGGGGGGAACACGCCGGAAAATCGAGATGAACTTTCTAAGACAATGCAACGATCAAACACCCGTCCTCCAGGCTAGCGTGCCAGTACCTTACCCACTTAGCCACGTGCTCCAATCCGTGGAAAACCAAGCAGGTTGGACATGCAACCCTACTGCTTGTCACGTACAGCCGGAGAATCGAACAACGCAAGTTGACGCATGCGCTAACCACTCGGTCATCAAACCCCCTAGTTGGTCATATTCCGTTTTGAAGAAACAAACATGAAAACTATCAGGTACGTATCAAATGACTTATATACAGTTTATTTCTCGAATCGGCTGCATATCGATACCATCGTCGTCACAAAAAACACCTATTAGCATATCATCGGCGTCCTATCGAATAAGAAGCATATCGATTATGTTAATCATCTAATAAAAATCAGATATCTGTAATCGGTCTAGGGTGCCGCGCTTCGACCTCTAGCTGGCCGGCTATCTCTGGCTTGCGGCTGTGGTTTCGAGCCCTGGTGTGAGCGTATGTGGCATTGAAATAGGGGCGCCTTCTCAACCTCGTGGGTTTCCAACGGGCACTCCGTTTTTCTCCCACTGCTAAAGACCCCTACGCGCAAGCGAATTATTGAAATAAAATTAAAAACCATATGTTAGTCCCGAAATGACCTAGTTGTGTTGAGTGGACGTTAAACCCCATCTCTCACCTTCAATATCATACACGCGCCATTATAGCCATATAAAGGAAATGAGATGAATTAATGAGGTAAACGTCCTCGTTTTTTTCTGCATTAAATAGGCTAATACAGTTTATGTCTCAGATCGGCTACGTGTCGGTCGATGTTTTGGCTCTAGTATTGGTTCAAGATGGTCGCCTGACAGGCTGCACCTTAGTGAGCTCTCACTTTTTAGCAGTTTTTTTTGACTGCTTTGGTATTATTAGTGTTTTTCAAACTTTGTATATGTGTTAATAACAGTCTCAGGATTATATTAAGTTATTTTCAAGTCAATTTGGGTCATATTTAACAATGTAGCAGATCTTCAATGTTTTGGGATATTTGTTTCAAGTTTACTCTGGCTAGTATGGTCTATTTTTAGACCTTGTGTTTTTGTTAGATTATCAACAGCTTAATGTTGAGGTATTAAATCTACTCACTGGTAACAAGATTTTCATTAGGTCAGCAGAATCATGGTATGATCACCTACTCACTTCAACAACTTCTCAGTTACAATGTGCTCAGAAATAAACTTTCATTTAAAATTTGTTCTACACTCAAGAGCTTTGATATTCTTAAACGTTTCCGTGGAAATCGAGCTGGCCGACGAAAGAAAGTAAGAGTTCAAATCCCTTCAGACACAAGTGTAGATACTGGAAATTTAGTTCAGGTTCATCCCAAATCTCTTTCGAAAAACTTAAAAGTTTCACTACTTAACCGTCCTTCTTGTCGAAATAAAACTCTTGATTTAGCTGATTTGATAATTGAAGAACAGTTAGATATTTTGTTTCTCACGGAAACATGGTTAAAGCAACATGGCGATGAGGCCAATATTTCTGAATTAACGCCAAACGGTTATTCAATTTACAACATTCCAAGACCTAATCGTTCGGACGGAGGAATAGCTATAATCTTTCACAGTTCTCTTAATGTTGAATTCTTGAAGCAGTTTGATACCTATCAAACTTTTGAGTCACTCAATCTGAAAGTCAGTGCAATAAATATATGTGTTCACGTAGTGTGTATTTACCGTCCACCGCCATCAAAAAAGAATAAAACAACAATTACTGATTTTCTTAATGAATTTGAGACCCTACTAACTAATCACAAAACAAATACAGTGTTTCTGGGAGACTTCAACATTCACTTTGATGACCCCAAAAAACTAGCTTCCAAAAAGACTATTAGATTGTTAAAGACTCATAGTTTCACACAACACATAATTACTTCAACTCATAAATCGGGCCATATTTTGGACTGGGTTATTACTCCAGATAGCTGTAATCTGATTGAAAATTTCTCAGTATACGACATACAAATATCTGACCACTTTCTCATTACTATGTTATGGAATATTGCAAAACCCAAATGTGAAGGTGTTCTTCAATTGTGCCGGAACTTAAAGAACATCAATAGAGAACAGTTTTTGAATGATCTCAAGTCCTCTGATCTGATTTGTACCCCCCCCCCCCTGATGACCCCAATGATCTAACCGAGTTATATAATGTGACTCTATCTGGTATCCTGGACAAACATGCACCACTTGTCACAAGAAAAGTCGTCACTCGATCAGGTACATCATGGTACAATGAGGAGATACATTTGGCGAAGAGAGAACGCAGACAAGCTGAAAGACAGTGGCGGAAATCTAACCTTGAGGTTCATGGTCAGATTTATAAGTCTGCTCGAAACCATACCAATCAGGTCATTCGAGCTGTAAAAATCCGTTATTGTACAGCAAAACTAGCTATTTGTCAAAATAATCTCGTCCAATACCATCGTTTTATGAAATCACTTTTAGGCAAGAAATCCGTATCAAAATTGCCGGACTCGGATAACAACTTTCAACTTTCAAATAAACTCTCAGATTTTTTCATTGATAAAATTTTTCAAATTCGGAATCAACTTGACCAGAATTCTCAGACAGAAACTCTTATAAATATTGTAGAACCGGCGTGTGAATCATTATCACGCTTTGATCCATTTAGTGAAAATGATATCAAGAATATCATCAAATCATCAAAAAAAACACACATGTTCTTTAGACCCAGTTCCGACCAGACATCTGCTTGAATACTTGGATGTTTTAATTCCCATAATAACGTCACTTATAAATTCTAGTTTGAGAACCGGAGTATTTCCTGACATACTGAAACAAGCTATCGTAAAGCCACTACTTAAAAAGGAATCACTTGATCCTAACGTGCTCAAAAACTATCTTCCAGTCTCAAACTTGTCCTTCTTATCGAAAATTGTGGAGAAAGCAGTTAATATTAGATTGCGTTCTTTCCTTTCAACACATGATCTCCTTGACAAGTTTCAGTCTGCATATCGACCCAATCATAGCACATAAACTACACTTCTTAGGGTAGTAAACGATCTGCGATGTGCTGTTGATAATGGTAAAACAGCTTCTTTAATCCCCCTTGACCTATCAGCAGCTTTTGATACTGTTGATCATAAAATTCTTTTGAATCACCTGCACATAAATTTTAATATATCCGGTACATCTCTAGCCTAGTTTTCGTCATATCTGAGAAATAGAACCAAGACTGTTCTGGTCAACAAAGAAAAATCAGATGACGTCACTTTGTCCTGTGGGGTGCCACAGGGATCAGTGCTTGGTCCTGTATTATTTGTATTATACACTACACCCCTTGGTATAATTACTGACCAACATTGTATCCAACATTATTCCTACGCCGATGATACACAGCTAGTTGAAGTTTTCAACCCCACTCAAATAAAAGATTCCTTAAATCGTACAGCAGCATTTTCGCAGTCTATTAAGTCCTTGATGACAAACAACAGCCTAAAATTAAATGATGAAAAAACCGAAGCTAATGTTAGTTGGAACCTCTAAAAAATTACGGACAATAACAGAAAAGAATACAACAATTGGTAATTCAACGATCGATTCTCTGTCAGTCTATAAACCCTTGGGGTGTTCCTAGAGTCAACACTTTCTATGGAGACTCACGTTGACGAATTGTGTCGTATGTGTTACTATCATATACATTGCATCAGAAACATTCGCCACCTGATCACGACTGATGCTGCTAAAACACTAGTTCATGCGCTAATACTGTCCCGTATTGACTATGCAAACAGTCTGCTCTTTGGACTCTCTCGAATGCTAACAAATATATTACAGAGAATCCGGAACACCGCTGCCAGGATTGTAACAAGAACTTCAAAATATTCATCCATAACTTCAGTTTTAAAGTCCCTGGTTGCCTGTCGAATCCCTGATTCAGTATAAAGTTTTGTCATTAGTGTATCAATGTCAAAATAATCTTGCTCCATTATATTTGGCGGAACTTTTAACAGACTATAAACCCAAACGTGCGCTAAGGTCACATGGCAAAAATATACTTGCTGTTCCCAAAACAAAACTAAAACAATTTGGTGATAAAAGTTTCAGTGCTGCTGCACCTTGCCTTTGGAATCAGTTACCAGTAAACATTAAAGAATCTCAGACTTTCACATTCTTTAAGTCACAACTAAAAACTCATTTGTTTAAACTCTATTATCCAGATAAGAAACAGATTGTTTATGTGTGTTTTTAATAGTGAGAGACTCGTGAATATGTTGCGCTTTGAGCATGCTTATATGGATGGATTATTAAGCGCATTACAAATATACATTATTATTATTATTATTATTAGTATCATAATTTCAGCTCCATATAAACGCTTAAACCGTTACGAAGTGGTCACAAATCACACACGTAAACAGCTTCCAAAGGACTAAAATTATGACGGGTTCGGAGAGCCCCTCGCAAAGACCTGTTCAGTTTCATTGGCTAACAAATATTTGGAGTGTGGGGGTGGGTGGGTCAAACCGTTTCCAGCTAACGCGACGTTACAATAATATATTGTGAAGAAACGACCCGGGACAGGAATGTATAGTGTAGTGGACGCTTTGTGGACCCTGGATCATTTAAATTTATATTAATTTGTTGTTTATATCTTGCAGGGGTTGGATGGCCGAATGGTTAGCACGTGCGTGGTTTTGAATCTCCGGTTGTACGTGACAAGGAGTGGGGTCGCCTGTCCAACCTCGTCGGTTTTCTCCGTGTCCTCCGTTTTCCTCTCTCTCTCTCTCCCCTCTCTCTCTCTCTCTCTCTCTCTCTCTCTCTTTTATATCTTGCAATATCTGTGTAGTTTGTCTTGTCTGTTTTGTATTTCATGTAGTTTTTTATATTCAGATTCCTTCTAGCCATCTTGACGCCACACTAATGTAACAAAGTATCTTATGATTCCTGTATTATTCTCGTGTTACGTATCACAATATTAAAATCGTGCTTTTAAATCATTATCGTGGATTAAAGAGGTCTATAAATTCAGATCACAAGAAACACTAGATTAGTATTACAATAGTGCTTACAGACATTAATTACAAGTATGGCGTCTAATTATCAAACATAATAAACATAAACAAAACTTATTGAATACACGTGGAGCTCACATTCCGGACAAGTATGGCGTCTAATTATAAGCACAGGTTTTTTACATAATAAACATAAACAAAACTTGAATACACGTGGAGCCCACATTCTGGACATCTGAAACACGCTACCTGCGGATAGTATCTCAGACACAGCCAATAGCCATGATATACATATCACAGGTCATGACATCAAGAGAGAGAGAGAGAGTGTGGGGAAGAGAGAGGGAGAGAGGTGGGGTTTAACGTCCACTCGAAACCAACAAGGTCATTTTAGGACTAACATATTTTTAAAAAAATTTATTTCAATAATACACTTGTGCTTAGGAGTCTTTAGCTGTGGGAGGAAACCGGGGGGGCCGAGAAAACCCACCAGGTTGGACAAGCGACCCTACTCCTTGGCATGTGCGCCCGGGGAATCGAAACCACGCCAGTTTACTAAATGACAGACCTTAAAGCCCCAACACCACTCTTGTTGTAACTGAAAAATATGCCCCAATCATTATTCTGGTCAAAAAAATTGTACTATTTTACAATATTCCAATTAATTGATGATACAAATTTCATCTTAACACACTGAATGTAAAAAATTGGAAAATTCAACTACATGGTAACAACATGGTTTGAAAAGCTTTACGTAAACACTTTCAAATGCAACTTGGATTTAAACATATTTTCGAATCCTCTGGACAAGTGAAATAGGATGTAATGGATAATTTACACAACAGGTAGGACACTTAAACATCTAGTAATTAGAATAAGGCTGAAAATATTTTTTCGACCTGTCAAGCCAGCAAGAGTGGTATTGTCCCTTTAACATTCTGCCACCCAAACACCCACATCATTCATCGAGGTAATATCACAGCAGTCATATGAAATGGGGTTTGACTTCCTAGGTTTCTAATCCGACTGGGCTAGTATCAAATACATCAATAAGAAACTACCTTCAAAGTTATATTTTTCTGGTTCAAAGATTTTTTTCATAAACAGTGATTGAAAGTGGGGTAACTTTTTAACTTAAGTCTCGGAAGGCTTTGTGAAACTGGGGCCAGATGAACTATCTCAGCCAACACCAGTGTCGAACTGGGGACAACCAGGTTAACGAGCCAGCGTCTTACCTGCTCAGTCATCGGGACTTTCCAATTAACCCCCGTATCAAAGGAATCTATGTCGCGAAACACAAATTTATGCAGTGCACATACCCTAATTTTTTTTATAAAAATGTAATGAAAAAATAAACAGAACCGAATACTTTTGGCACTTTGATTTGACTCCTAGGTTATGCGGCCTACTTCAAAGTCCTAACCAATATGCCTGTGTGCTGACCTATGTTATATACTATAAATAAACTACCAAGTTTTGCAAATTGTACCAAATCTCTCCGAGTATGCACATCCGAGGCCTACCCTACAACTTCAATTTCTTCACCATGAAAACATCAAATAGATAGACGATACGGGTAAGTGTACGTGTTTCTCCCTCTTTTCCTAATCCTGCCTAGATCTAGATTTATATATTGATCTTCATAATATTGTCAAATTGTGCGAATTTATCGTTACTTCATAAAACAATTGCAATTTTTGTGCTTAAGGTGTGGTATATAGTCATTTGGTGAAATGAGTTCTCACCAATGCAACGAGGGTTCAATCCCAGCTCAGGGCAAGAACTTTATCGTTGTAAGTGAGAGGGATATTCGGTCTCCCGTCCGATCAGGCAGGTTTCCTCCGAGTTCTTCGGTTTCTTCCTGCAGTAATGATCGAAATCATTCGCACGATCTGTGCCAAGGGCCAAATTGGAAAAAGGCCTCAGGTCTAATTTGCTACCCTTGTAAAATGACGCGATTATTATTATTATTATTATTATAAGTGGGAATATTGTCAAATTGTGCGAATTTGTGGTTACTTCATAAAACAATTGCAATTTTTGTGCTTAAAGTGTGGTAGATAGGCATTTAGAACATTTGGTGAAATGAAGTGAGATTTGATGCAGTTTGGCCACAATTGACCACCCGGTTTGGTGAAATTCCACAATCTAGAGTGACAACGCTGGCAGGACATGACAATTGTGTATACATGTCAAAAATCCAAGGTGGCTTGGTGAGTTCGCCAAGAACATTCCTAAGGATTTTTACAGTCCGGTCTTCTATCGAAAGCGGTTCAGGACACGTCTAATAGTTCGAGAGGGCGAAAACCAGGCGTCCTGATTTGGATGGATTAAAAGAAGGACGTTAAACCCCCATTCTACCCATTCATTTAACGAACACATAAACAAAACCTTGGCAGTCGGTATTCCAAGAAGAGGTTGTAACATTTCCTCATGGTACGCCCCATGGTGATTGCCTGTCTTCATTATCTCGCCTCACGGTTGATGCGGAAAGTGAGTTGTCAAGGTGGTATATTCCTTCGGTGAGGCGAAAAATGGTAGTATAATTATTCGTTGTAGGAAGCGTCTGCGGAAATGGTGATCTCCGACGTTACCAATTCCACTCTCGGGCCTCGGGCGAATAGGGCATCCACGCCGCGCTGCATCTCCACGTGGTATCAGATTAACCAGCATGACTCCGAGAATGTTTTAGGCCGTCGAATTTTGGCCCAGGGCGCATTTTGGGAGCTGGATGAATTAGGCCCCTGACTTATGTGTCGCCTGGATGAATTAGGCCCCTCGTGAATTTTGGACCCGGGCGAATTTGAGTCTCACGCTCGTAGATTTCCTCCGGGCATCCGGGTTTTCCCCCACTGCTAAAGACCCTTACGCGCAAGCGAATTATTGAAATAAAATTGAAAACCAAACGTTAGTACTAAACTGACCTAGTTTGTGTCGAGTGGACGTTAAACCCTCTCTCTCTCTCTCTCTCTCTCTCTCTCTCTCACTCTCTCAATACTTCCCGTCTTCATTAACTCAGCAGAACAGTTGAGCGTTAAACCTCGACGAGTTTATTGTTTCCATTAAAACATTTTATCTGCACACTATTTTCTTATATTCTACACTCGATTTAACAACGACGTGAATTTTTCTGACAAGCGTTGTGACAGGCATTGTTATTAGTGTCAGTTTGTTTTGTATTGTTATGTTGTTGCATCAGTTATTTTTTTATTTCTACATCTACTTGAACTTTAACAGGTTAAAGATACAGTCCTGCAAATGTATTAAATAGGACAATTTTTTCCAATTAAAGTATGGCATATTTAGTATATGAAAGTAGAGGCACTTAAAGGGCTAATCCCGATATTTGTTTTGGGAATAAAACTGCTTAATTTTGTGTTAAAATACCTTAAAATATTCGAGTCAAGGGCCGAGCAACTACTTCAGTATTTATGATACGTTTTCAAACGACTTTAATCCGTCAGTCTTCATCTGGAATTTGAGACCGGTGCCCCAAGGTGTATTTTGTGGTATCTGGATTAAACCAAACATTTTTTTATAAAAATAATGTGTAGTTGAAATTTGCCTTTCTCTATCAAGTACGGCACATGGGTTATTCACTGCATAACCCTCTCAAGTAACCGTAATCGGTTATAAGGTCACCCAACGAAATAATTGACCCGAAATCTTAAAAGGGTTATGTGTCCGGATAAGCAATTTTGGCGTTCACGTCCAAACGACTCAATATTTTGAGTTGAAATTTTGAGACAAGGTAAATACCATTCCCCTATATTTTAGCATTTTATTTTCATACATTCTCAGACTTTTATTTTTGAGCCCTTGTTTTATTCGGGATAGTCCCTATAGGTGTGCGAGGCCGGACCCCCCCCCCCCCAAAAAAAAAACACTCATGAGACGCCCACGGGACAAAACTACCACACTGCCTCGTAAGGGGTCCTTCTTATGTGGTCATTTAATGGCAAAGGAGGTGGAAACACAGGCCCTTTCAATCGGCGCCGAAATTGCAGTCGAATAAGTTGATGCACAAGACGAATTCTCAAACCGATTCACAAGTCGATTGCATCGCCTTTTACGCCACATGATTAAACATGGCTTTAAACAATCATGCGACTTTTCGACATAAGTGGTGATTGGTTAATGAATTCGGCGAATTGGAATATAAATTCGGCCGAATGACACTGGGCACAATACGCGAATATTGGCGGCGATTGACTCGGTCCATCAATTAACGATTGAGGATTAAGCTTCGATACTTTTGGAAAATAGGCAGCGACTAACGACAAATACAACCTAAGAGATGGGTCTATCTCAATCAGATCACATGACAAACAGGGATTCTTAAAATAGATGCATGTGCCATGGGGTAGTTTTCTTCTAATTAAAATGCTTTCACAGGGATTATAAAGATACAATGTTCAATTATGGGATCTGGAAACCAGCCGGAGCTTATATAAATAAATATGGATTTCATGTAGCAAACTTAGTCGAAATATATCATTACATCGCCACACAGTTTTTACGTGAGGAGGCACCTTTAACATCAAATGAAATGAAATGGGCTTTAATGTACTACTGTTCTGCTCCTAAACTGGGCTAATGAAGACAGGTTTGAAATCAAAGTACACAAGACGACATTTCTGAAATAAACACCAGCGAACTAAATATAAGAAGTTTTATATCGATTTTTATCAGATTTACGTTAAGAATGTTGACATTACAAAAAAAAAGCTTGAACTTCAGTTACAAGTACACTGTTTTATTCCGCCTTAATAGTAAGTCAGTAAAATAATCTAGTGTGATTGTCCTATTTGTAACTATCTAAAGGAAGGAATAATAACAATATGACAAGCAAGGGAATATATTGTGGTGTTTGTCGTCTTAAGCCATTACTACATTAGATAAAAGACAATAACAAAAATGTCAAGGGAATTCTTAACTAAAGTACATTGTTGATATAATCTCGGATTTAAGCTCGGATGATTAAATTGTTTATTGCGTGATTTTTAAAAAATGAAGTTTGTAAAGAGAGGTTATTGGGACGAAAAAAATCTCAAAGATGCATTATATAAGAGTGAAAAAAAAACTGTTATTGCAAAGGGAAAAAAATCTCAAAGATGCATTATATAAGAGTAAAAAAAAAACTGTTATCGCGAAGGGAAAAAAATCTTCATATTATGATCTAAAATAGCTTTGTCCCTCGAAATACGTTTATTTGATGACTTTCTGTCTTGATGTTTTTGCCCAAAATCACTCAAATAAATCGATAACAAAGAACTTCCGCCATTTATGGTTTTGACACCCGTGTCTATAATTAGTAACACCTTCACGCTCTGTAAAAAGGTTTACGTCACCTTAACTAAACTATTTACATCAAATTTGTCGACTATGGTCGCCTGCTGCAGCGACCCGTCTTGCTGACTATATTGCCGCCTGTCGCAGCGAAAGAGTTAAGTACGAAATGAAATGGGGGTTAACGTCGACTGTTCTGCCTCGACTGGGTTGAAGTGCCATGGGGCAAATTTTGCTCGGCCTACTCTTATATCGAATTCCAACTGCCAAGGGATTTATTGCGTGTACGCCAATGTGTACACGGATGGTCGGTTTTTCGTCCAGCCGACAGGGGGACACCACGCCGGAAAATCCTGATAAACTTGATCGATACACGTGACCTCCAGACTGGCAAGCTAATGTCTTACTCAATTTGCCACCGTGGCTTAATCCCTGATCTTTCAGTTCACTAACTTAAAAAAAAATAGCTATTGCTGTCCCGATTTATTATAAATATTTTCTAAAAAGCATAATTTATTAATTAATCCAAGTGATTAGTGTCATTTTGTATTAAATTGTTATTTTGAAAGAAAGGCTGTTATATTTATAAATCGATTTTTTAAAAAACAAAAAACAACCCAGCTCAACTAAATAATTAGGAATGGTGATTACTGATTAGTAAGTATCTGGTTTACGAACATTAACGTAATAGACTTTGGGCATAATAATTAGAATATTGATTTTTTTTTCTTAAAGAGATTTTTTTCTATGTTCACGGCACGTGTGGTTTGATGAAGGTTTGTTAGTTGACACTAGGTCTAAATCTATTTTCAATGATGAAAGCATTGTTGAAAATCTCAACGCCTTACATGACAAGTATGTCATTGTACCAGCTGACAAAGCGTCCAATAACCTAGTGTTTATATGTAAACGGTATTATTATGACTGTCTGTTCAGAGAACTTAATTGCGGGAAACCAATTGACAGTGCTACGTATAAACGCGCTACTCTAAGTAAGGATGAAATTATATCCAATCACAGAAATGTACTCACTACATTTGGTACGCCAGTGGTGATACCTATAAAGATCTGCCGCTGTTATCTTGGATACCTAAACTACATAAAAATCCTTACAAGCAACGTTTTATAGCAGGTTCATCCCGTTGTTCAACAAAACCACTTTCAAAAGTATTGACATCTATACTAACGGCAGTGAAAGAGGGTATTCAAAACTACTGCGTCAAAATATACCCTCGTAGTGGTATTAATCAAATGTGAATATTAAAAAATTCCAAAGAATTACTTGATGGTTTGCAATCTAGATCACTTGCTTTAGTCGCATCTATACCAACGTTCGACTTTTCTACCTTGTACACTAAAATTACCCATAGTAAATTAAAAGCTCGGTTAAAAGGCATTATTTACAGTGTCTTTTCATCTAAATCGGGACATGTTAGATACCAATATTAGATACCACAGCCATCAAGATAATTCAGATGCTGGATTTTTTAATTGATAATATCTTTGTTGAATTTGGAGGGGAACTTTTCAGCAAGTGGTAGGTATCCCCATGGGTACCAACTGTGCACCTTTGCTTGCTGATTTGTTTCTCTATTCCTACGAAGAGTGGCGCTCTTAAAATCCAATAAACGATTAGTTAGACATTTTAATTTCACTTTGATTTTCTATCACTGAATAATTCAAACTTCAGTGATCATATAGAATTCATATATCCTGATGAGCTCGAAATTAAATACACTACTGACAGTGACAATTACGCTTCCTACTTGGATCTGCGTCTCGATTTTTACAATTGCCATAAACTAAGTGTTAAACTGTACGATAAACGTCGTGGCTTTGACTTTCCGATTGTTAACTTTCCATTTATTAGTACCAACACTTCAATATCACCAGCTTATAAAGTGTTTGTGTCTCAGCTAATTCGTTACGCGAGAGCTTATTCGTTACGCGAGCGCTTATTCGTTCTATTCTGATTTTTTAAGTAGATCGAGGCATTTGTCATGTAAGCTTCAACTACAGGGATACTTGCGAACTAAACTTATTAAAACCTTTTAAAAGTTTTATGGCCTTCATATTGACATGTCTCTCTCGACTATTACTCTAGACATATTTAATTGACAGGTATACTATATCCCTGATAATATATGTCTACTATATCGTTAACACTGTTCATCACGTGCATTTTGCATACCGATAGTTTATGGCCAATCACGCTATTCTACCCAGATTTCGCTTAATAGATTGGATGCAGCAGGGTAAGCTTACTCTTCCGGACACCTGTTACGACTGTTTGTCGTGTATTTTGTGCACGGTGAACACTCCATATGCTGATTACACCATTTTTCCAGATTACACTATTTTGCCTATACTTCGAATTTTGTCTAATGGTTTGGATTGTTCGTACTTGTTTTTTATTTATTTCGCATCTACACAGAACACACTAGTACATACATGGGATCGCTCCTATCTGTTTTTGATTCCTCACTTCATGCTCATGGCGTGGGGTTGGGTGGCCGAATGGTTAGCACATGCGCGTTGTATCATAAGGTACGTAATTAAGTCAACTGGCGTGGTTTCGATTTCCCAGGTAGTATATGGCAAGGAGTTGGGTCGCCTGTCAACATCATGGGTTTTCCCTGGGTCCCCCGGTTTCTTACCACTGTTAAAGACCCCTACATACGCGCAAGTTAATTATTGAAATAAAATTGAACCATGTCCGGAAATGGCCTAGTTTGTGTCGAGTGGACGTTAACCCGCTTTCTCTCTCACTCGATACTAAAGCCGTGTCTTTGCACAGCCAAACAAATTAGTCCGTAAACAAAACTCCTCAAGAGATTTCCCTGAATTGTGTTTTCCTCTTTTTTGAGATTTGTAGGTTAATTTCGTGTCGACCAAGCACAAGCTTTGCATTTCTGAAAATTGTAATTATTCTTATCACTTGGCCCGATTATTGTAATTGATTTAAAGCGTCACGTTATGCGTGAAGTAAATGAAATGGTATAGGGTTTAACGTCCTACTGATTGTCTAAAACCTGGTGAATGGCATGGAGTTTAGCATACTAGTGGTCTGCATCAACCCGGAGACTGACACGAGGTTTAAAGGACAATATTGATGTCAGTCAGTATCATAATATGTGACCGTACACGGCAAAATGAGTCGGAACGTGTGCGATCCAAAAATGAGATAAAGACATAATAAGTGAAACTATTGATTTTGATCGAAATTGAGATTTTCGCAAAAATGAGCCTATAAATATAAAGATCAAAATACCAATACAGCATTTTAAAACACCTTTATTTAGACGTTTTGTAAAAGTACCGTAATTTTAAATATGTCTTTTTATGAATATTCTCAGCGAAATTAGATATTTTTCTCAAACCGCAGCGGGACGACCGATCACTCCTTTTAAAAAATGCTTGGCATCGTTTTAAAGCGGAGAATCTCTTATTTATATATATGACCAAAGTATTGCCGTTGGGCTCATTTTGATGGAATACAAAGGGGTTTTAAAACCCCTAAAAATGTAAATAAACTCCGTTTGTTGCTATGCTGCCAACATGTAAGCATTTCATACTAATGGAATTGGGATCTCTAATCTTATATGGACTCATATTTTGCCACCGTTACGGTACATAAAAATAACAATGTACCTATTGTACACGCAAAATCTTAATTCAGTCGTACAGCTGTGGCGGCTTCTTTGATGATTAAAATAAACTACTTAACTCGATTACCCAATCAACAACCTTAATCTTCTGACCACTGGCACCAAGGTGCTAATTAATTGACGAGATTACAGATTGTTGTATAGATTGTTCTAATGTCAGTGCATTCAATTCATTTGAACTAACCGAGATCTCCCACGACCGCTCTTTACCATTCTCGAACGCTAACCAATCACCCATGCCCGATGAATTAATAAATTAAATTCTCGTAATGCAATTATATCCAGTGTAAATAGCGTTTGTTAACAGTTATCCATACAATGGTATCGTAACCGTGCCATACGAAAACCTACATAGGATATACAATGGCCATAATAACTACTTTTGATTAAGGTGTATTTAATATGAAAATTGATAAAACCACGTTTTTCGTATTCAACGCCCCTGAAAACATCTAAAATGACATATTACACGATAGGGTATCAAGTATAAAAACTCCAATAGTGGCCATTTTGGTGGCCATTTTGAAAAAATACAGTCCGGTCGACCCCTGATGCTACAACGTTCGTTTTAAGTGCCTAATAAAACATATATAATGACACTGTACCAGACGTTACAAATATACGGTGAAAACCCCCCAGAATTGTCGTTTCGAATCGATCGTCATTTTAATAAAACAAAATGGCCGATATTGTCGGATAAAATTGTCCTACTTAATGCAAAACAATTCACTGTCTAAAAAGCAGATATTGGTGTACGTGAATTGCTGTAAATTGAAATGGCGGCGACTTCCTGGTCGAAGTTTCATGGACTTCAGAAAGTCCCGTTGTGTGCATGTAGTGAATTAAGCGGGTATAATTATAATACACCTGGAGCAAACTGCAATATAAATAATTTCTTTGGGAAGTGTATGTGTGTGGTCTCTTTAGTACTTCCATGACAAAAGCGGCCATTATCGGTCTTGGGGAAATTTGCATAATTAACATAAATCCAAGATGGCCGCCAGTGGAAAAGAAAATAGCGTAAATCTCCGAATCCGTTGACTTCAATGCAAATAAAATTTTAATGTATTAACGATCTATAGAAAATGGATACTCGCGAGTTCAAAAAATGTAGACATTTTAACCTACTTTCCTATTATGACGTCGTAACGTCATTTTGATTGCATTACGTCGTTCTCGTTGTGACGCCATTATTAAATTGTACTGTAACTGCGCTTGGGAAACTGTTTGAAAACATGAACCGCTGTAAAAGAATTTATCAAACTGAAACTCTACATCATGGTTCATCTATATCTCGGAGGTTCGGTGTTTAATCACTGCGTTGGCAGAGAAAGTTCATCGAGGTTTTACGGCGTGCTACCCCTTGTCAGTAGTGCAAAATACCTGGCAAGGAACAACGTATAGTCCTATGGGTGGGACGAGAAGCCGAGATTGGTATGCACGTTAATGTCCCCTTTACAGTTAGAATTCGGTATAAGAGTAGGCCGTATAGCCGCTGTCCTGGCACAATTTCCATCATAGCACACAGTATGGCGTATGTCAGTCTTCATTATCCCAGTCGAAACAGAACAGTAACACGTTAAACCCCACTTCATTTCATCTATAGCCATCTAATAAAAGCCGATAAGAAGTCTACCTACTAAGAATATGAAAACAGAGACATCGAAATCTACTTAATAGACATAGTTAAAAGTCAAAACTTACGAATTATCGCTGGACTCAACAGAACTAATCCGAATAGGCCAATGGAACAATAAAACAAGCTCACCTTGATGTTGGGAAATACGTTACACAATATGAACATAACATGATTCAACTGATATATATATATTAAAGTAGATAAAGTACTTCTTTGTTTAAGGTAGATAAATGCATAATTTATTTTTTCAAAATACCTCCAGGTAAAAAAATTCTCCACTTTACTTCATTCCCACATACATTAAGTCATATAAGTTAGCTGTCTGCCCTCTATATAATGTATATATATATTGTATAGACACCGAGGAGCTCAACGGAGCGAAAACGTTTTGTGAAGATAAATACGATGAACGCCGAAATCGCCAATTTTTTTTATGATTATCTTGTGATTTTAATATCTACATCCAAGTTAAACCAACTGTGTCTATATATTATTAAGTCTTATGCCGAGCTGAATAAACTAAATGATTACAACACATTGTCATTAAAACTACAATGGCTGGTTAACGGTATGTAATTAAAGACTATGATTGGATCTTTGCAGAAATACTTATATTAATTTATTTAAGGTGTCATACCGATGCACATACCTCCCGGGTAGATTCAAAGACATAATATAAACTAAGATAATAGTACATCATTTAATTACAATTCTCAGTGAGGTGTAACATTGTGATTATAATCGAAACAATTAATCTCGCCCTGTGCCACAAACACGTCATTGCAAGTAATACCTCCTATTGCCAGTATTTTAATGTACCTAGAATTTTCTACACCACCTCTATTGCATCCAGATATTTAAAGCATGTTAACAATATGTAATTTCGAGATTAACATACCGACCTTTACAAAACTATGGTTTATGCGAACTACACATGGTTTTGAAAATCTATCTGAACTACAAGGTACATCTTGGTTAAGAGACTACATGGTACATTATGGTTTAGAGACTATATACGCTACATGGTACATAGAAGTACAGGGTACATGATTGTCTAGAGAAACTAAACTACAGAATACATCATGGTTTAGAGACGCTATAAGAACTACAACGTGCATCATAGTTTGAAGACTCAATATGAACTACAAAATACATCATGGTTTGGAAACTAAATACAAAATATAGCGTACACCATAGCTTAAACTCGCTATCCGAAATACAGGATACATCGTGGTTTAGAGAAACACAACCCCCGGTACGTCCCTGGTGACATCAACACCGATAGTTACTGTGGGTTCGTTTGAAACAAAATGGTCGATATTGCCGGAAACGATTTTAATACTACGATTATCATTTCGGTCGCCATTTTGGGTATTATAGGATTGACTCAGCACATTCCAGTACTCTGCATCTAACCTCGGCTGTGTGAAGAAAGCCTACTCTTGCAAGATTAAAACTCGCGGTTTCGTGTACACGTTGGTTCACACGAGGATAGGCGGAAATAAACCCTACATATGACGTTAAACGGTAGCTCAGTGGATAAGACGTTACATCTCTGCCTTAGATATTCCGTGTTTAATCACCGTGATCATCTTGATTTCCGGCGTGGATCAAACATTCCCTTATATGGTTTAAACAATATTTTATTCATGGAGAACATTAGTATTTACAGTTAATCATTTAAGAGAATATAAGTGAATAGGATGCAGTAACAAGCAAGACCGCTTATATAAAACTGTTTCCATAATTATTATAATTATATATATACATGACGACTACAAAGATATATATCTGTAGGATTGTGTTATTTAAACCAAAGGTGTGGATAAAATATGTAAGTTCAAAGTTGGAAGCACGGAAGATGAAAATTAGTTAGTGGTGTAACATGATCATTTCATTTCGTGATTCCAACTTTGAATCAATCATCAGTTAACAATCTCCGGAAGGTCTCAATTTAATATATTATGGCGTGTTTGAAGCCTTGTTAATAAAGACACATTATTCAGTGATTTATTGTAAGAGTAATTACTTATTCGTCAGTACGTGTTAATTGAATGCGATACGAGTTTATCACAATTATTTAAAACGCTTGGTTAAAGGAGCTAAATCGCTAATATTAATTTGGGACCTAGAAATTGACAAAAGTGGGTCGCAACGCATATAATACTGTAATATGAATGTATATAAACTGATTTACATTCAATGATTTTCGTTTTTACTCCAATTTCAAATCAGTTATGTCCAGCGAAATAAGCCGTGCAGTCTTAATCTAGTGCAAATTTATAGCGCCTGGTTATTACAGACTACATTCTGCCGCTTGATACAACGCAATGTGTCTAGCCCCGTCCCTCGAGTCCCTCGATACAACCTGGGCTGAAGCGCATTATGGTACACGACTCGTGTACCAATGTTAAAAAAAATATTTTATCTTAAATATCGGGTATCAGAAGCTCATCTTTTCCCAGTAAGTTTACGTCATTAATGTTGATTTAAATTGACCAATAATTCGTGTTTTCCATGTCGAAGGTTTTGAAGAATATTGAGTTACGGACTTTGGTACTTTAATTCAATAAATTTAAAAACAATTCGGAAGTGATCTATGTTTCTTCATTACTTTTTTTTTTCGTTTCCATTTAGAAGAATTTTTGTATATTGTGAGTCTTAGTCCAATGTGTAGATTGTGGTTTGTCTTTGGGTCAAGTACAAAGGACGGGGTCCAGTGTTCACATTTATTAGCGTGGACATAACAGAACCATAAAAGACAGTTGAAATTCGACACAAGCTTAGGTCTTAGTTCCGCCGTCCGGGCAAAATATTCCCGTCATCATTAGCCCATTTTATTTTATTTTGTTTTATTTATAAATTCATTGTACAAAATCTGAAATAACCTCTTGATGAGTTTGTAAACCTTTAAGTTGTTACCGAGTTGTCCAATTTAAATACTAGTAGTGTGCTTTATTAACGTAATAAGTATTATTTTACGTCGTAAAACGTCAGAACTTCGGGATTGAATTCCCACATCAACGTAAACGATAGCGTCGTATAGAAAAAAACATTTTATACATCATTAATTAATGAAAGTATGGTATCAGAGTGTATTTGTCCTTTAAAAAAAGTAACATAAATTTGGTTTCCAGTGCTCATTTTATTATAACAGACAGCTTTATGGATAACATTCACTAGTTTTAAAAATCCAAATGTGACATCAGTCGTATCATTATTTCAAATAATGGCATGGCATCTTGTCGTATTGTTTGTAATTTAATTTGTTTAATCGTCTCCGGCAAGACATTGTGTAATATATAATCGAGCTCGTGTAATTTCAATAGATTATTACTTAATGTCACGCGGGATCATGTGGCTAAGTGGGTAAGGCGCTGGCTCGCTAGCCTGGAGGTCGGGTGTTCGATGCCTGCATTGGCCGAGAAAGTTCATCCAGTTTTTCCGGTGTGGTTTCCCCTTGTCGGTGATGCAGATCCTGACAAGGACAGCTGTCTAGTCGTTCGGATGGGACAAAAAACCGAGGTCGATATAAGAGTAGGCCGCAAAATTTCCCCCATAGCACACTGTATGGCGTATGCCCGTCTTTCATTGGCTTAGGTTAGATGCAGAAGAGTTGGACTTTAATCCCCATTTCATTTCATTTACTTAATGTCACGCTCTCGGCGAATACACCATACTTATTAATTGCAACGTTTCAATGACGGTACTCTCATCGTTATCACGTAATGGTTGTCTCCCTTGTGCAAGACGTGATCATCGCCATCTTTAAATTTGCCGTCATTCAAGATGTAGCTGTCTTATCAAATCGAAAAACATTTTCTATGAACTAGTAAAATCCCCAAAAGTGCTTTGTCTCCCTAATTTATCGATCGGTGAAAGTAAATTGGTCAAAACTGTACGTAATATCAGCAAAACACAAATATTCATATTGTAAAAGAAAAATGTCCATTGAATAATGTTCATATCGTTAAGGAAATAAGGCAATCCGTTTTATTTTTCTAGGTTAAACTTACGCTGTCTATCTACAATTAGCACCGCTTGTGAATAGACACGACATAAGTTGACAGACATTTTAAAAACTGACATTTTAATAACTCTCTATGTACACGGTAAACAGTCCATATGCTGATTACACTATAATTTTTCCATATTACACTATTCTTCCTATACCGTTTTTTAGGACTTCGAATTTTGTCCAATGGTTCGGATTGTTCATTTAATTTTATTGTCACCCGAGTTAAAGATACATTCGGTTATTTTAGTTTCAAATGTTATGTAAACTATTAAAGATACATTAGTTAAGAGTTTAATCCAGAGTTCATCATTCTTGTTATAATAGTTCGAAAATAGATAATTTAAAATGAATAATTTGAAAATTTCATTCAAATTATTCTGTTGTAAGCGAAGATATAAGCCTTAGACGGTTTGAAAAGACGTGTGCAATAATTGCAACTACCGTACTGGTTGTTCTAAGCTGAGTCTCGCTCCTCCATTTTTAACTTAATCAAGATATAGATGAACCCGTTCTAATCTATTTAAAATCGGAGAAAAATACAATGCCATCAAGAGTTGATTGTGGTCGGATCAGTTAATTAATGTTTTTTTAATTAATAATTTAGATAACATTCCATGACTAAAGAAAGTCCTACAATGGACAGATTTAGCTCTTGCATAATGTAGGTTTAAATATTTAGACACATATTAACATGACGCACATAAACAACTCTCTAGAACATCGGGTGGCTTAGAGATATAATTGGATTAGAACAACCGCAAGATTTAAAACATGAAGGATACTTAATCTCGTTTGCCAAGCACTGTTGCTACCGAATAAACCATGTACACTACACCTCCCAACTTCTATAACTTCACACAGAATAATGTCATTTGAAAGAAATTTCTAATATTATGGTCATTTCTCATTATCTTTGTTTGAACTGTTATAGCGAGTAAGGCCACCTCTTTATCTAAATCTTACTTATTTATTACTTATGTTAAGAAGGTCGGGTCCTTTAACCAATTTTTAAAAATAAACTCACCTGTCTCTCTTGATATAAGTCAATCGTTACCGGTCTTAACAGCCAAAAGACGAGTATTTTACACATACCAAATATATAGAGACAAATGTGCCTATATAAATGTTATATGACGATATATAGTACTGTTCATGGATAAGAATCATTTTGCGGTATGCTTTTTGATTTTTTGGATGTTGAGCAAAGCAGCATATATAATTGTGATAATAACATACAAATTTATCGCCGACAGTTAACGCTTGAATTCAATCGGTAAAATTAATGTGTCTCGCCGACTGCCCGTGGTACACATCAACCCGTCCATCTGTTGTAAACAAGTAGGTTGGCTGTTATGGAAGCCGATAGTATCCCTTCGCTCCGTATTACCTTCGCATTAACTAAGTTTAAAGCTGAAACCAAGACGTCGAGGCAAATGGCGCTGTTCATTTCCTGACTGCGAGCAGTTACCCACAGATTTTTACCTTAGCTGCGCTCTGAGTATGAAAGAAAGTCCCCAAAAATGTTGAATCTTAAACCAAAAGGAGTGCGCATGACATATATAGACCGGGGTGCTGATTGGAATCACTTAGTTCACTTGCCTTCGCCTTGCGGTTATAGAATCAAAGTGAAGAAAATGCAAGAGAGAGAGAAATGGGGTTGAACGTCCACTCGACACAAGGTAGGTCATTTTGGGACTAACGTATGGTTTTCATTTTTTTTTTAAATAATTCGCTTGCGCGTAGGGGTCTTTAGCAGTGGGAGGAAACAGGAGTGCCCGGAGGAAACCCACGAGGTCGAAGCGCTACACTCTAGACCACTAGGCAATCCCAACCACCACCCACCCCCAGAGAATGCAAGAGGGAGGAAATGAACATGACGTTAACCATTACGAAGTAACTCCACTTTTTAGCGTCGCTCTGGTGAATGCCTGTAGAGAGGCGCTTGTGGGCTTTCATAATATAATAAATCGTAAATGTCAGTATATTATGTCGATATGCCTTATTGTTTATTTCTGCAGATCATAAGGCCTTGAAATAATCATTATGGAACTTTATCGAAGCATGGATTGTGAACATTAAAATAAATTATCAGAATATAATATTATGTACATAATCTGACAACTTATCCACGATAGTTAAATTATGCTTCACGACATCTGTCGTAGTTATTATCCCATTTAATCGTTAAAAACTTTGACATTTGTATTTAACTTTATTATTTTTTATTTCGAAATCGTCCTACATAGGTTTAATGCATTTTGTAGTCAAATCTGCGATTTAAGATTTCGTCCCATTACCTTAAAGAAACGATTCGACATTGGCATTTGTCGCTAAAATATCAAATTTTTCATGGCCTAATCTACGCTAATATAATACTCGAATCGACTATTTAACATTTAAAGGACCAAAGTCCGTAACTTAAAATCCTCCAAAATCGTCGACATCGAAAACACGAATTATTGGTCAATTTAAGTCAACATTGCTGATGTAAACTTACCGGGAAAAGATGAGCTTCTGATATCCGATATTTAAGAAAAAATATTTTTTTAACATTGGTACACGAATCGTGTACCATAATGCGCTTCAGCTCCAGTTGTATTGAGAGACTCGAGGGACGAGGCTAGACACATTGCAATAAGTCAGACGGAGTTAGTAGACTGGAATAACTAGACGCTCGACTTTTGCACATGATTGACGTTGCTGGCTTATTTCGCCAAACATAACTGATTTGAAATTGGAGTAAACACGGAAACCATTGAATGTAAATCAGTTTATACACATTCATATTACAGTATTATATGCGTTGCGAACCACTTTTATGAATTTCTAGGCTTCAAATGTTAGCGATTTAGCTCCTTTAATTATGAGTTTGATAGCGACTTGATTTGGGCTCCAAGTGCGTGGAAAACGCGTTTTTGCCGCAGTCTTGTTTTCAAAATTTTGTCAGACCCCCACAACCACCGCCGCGCTATCGCCTGCTTCATCAGTCGCCGCTCCGCGCTGAATAACTCAGGCATTATTTTGGCACCCGATTTTTAAAATCCTACATACGGCCCTGCTTTGGTAATAAACGGACCTTTTCCCCACATAACCAGCGCGAAATCGGTATCAGTTAAAAATGGCAGTCAAAATGGACCCGAAAAGACGGATTCGTTTATTCCTGTTAGATATGCCCTGTATCATGAATTTCGAGAATCCATGATGGCAAAAACTACAAAATGGACGCAAAAATTATATCTAAAATGGCGCAATAAAATGTCATTTTCCCCATATAACCATGATATGACTTGTAGTGTGGCATTTACGTGGTTGTCGATGACGCTGTATTCAATTCTTATCTGAAATATCAATTTCGAGAATTCATGACGGCAATTTATGTGTCTTATGTAAGGGTTTTGAGTTTGCTGAGTTCAGGTAATATCTAAACGCATAGCCAAGATGGTGTTAATTTAAAATAACAATCAAAATAGAATTCAAAATTATGAGTTTGATAGCGACTTGATTTGGGCTCCAAGTGCGTGGAAAACGCGTTTTTGCCGCAGTCTTGTTTTCAAAATTTTGTCAGACCCCCACAACCACCGCCGCGCTATCGCCTGCTTCATCGGTCGCCGCTCCGCGCTGAATAACTCAGGCATTATTTTGGCACCCGATTTTTAAAATCCTACATACGGCCCTGCTTTGGTAATAAACGGACCTTTTCCCCACATAACCAGCGCGAAATCGGTATCAGTTAAAAATGGCAGTCAAAATGGACCCGAAAAGACGGATTCGTTTATTCCTGTTAGATATGCCCTGTATCATGAATTTCGAGAATCCATGATGGCAAAAACTACAAAATGGACGCAAAAATTATATCTAAAATGGCGCAATAAAATGTCATTTTCCCCATATAACCATGATATGACTTGTAGTGTGGCATTTACGTGGTTGTCGATGACGCTGTATTCAATTCTTATCTGAAATATCAATTTCGAGAATTCATGACGGCAATTTATGTGTCTTATGTAAGGGTTTTGAGTTTGCTGAGTTCAGGTAATATCTAAACGCATAGCCAAGATGGTGTTAATTTAAAATAACAATCAAAATAGAATTCAAAATTTTTGTTCGTGTGGATATTGCTTGTAAACAAACGTTTTCGGGATTACAGAATTCAATATCAAATTTATTGAAAATATAAATTACAGTCTTTTTTTTTTTGGCGTCGGGGAGGAGAGAACAACACAGGACCCCAATAGAGAGGGAATCCCTCGCGAGGCTAGGTTCAGGAACCTTTCGGCCTCCAGTCTGTCCCTGGTAGATTCAAATCTGTCTGTTATTTATTTCACAAGTCTGTGCAATTGCCACGGTGACACTGTTTTCGCAAGCAATGGACATTAGGGGAGAACGACAGGGTTATCACCAACCCGACTCGGAAGTTATTTTTTTTTCTTTAAAAACGACTGTAAAATGTGCTGTCTGGAGTATATCTTGGTGTTTTTAGCATTTGTATATACGTATATATCTATATATCTTAAAAATCCATCAAACACGACGCAAGTTCATCACTACGCAAGGGAACTCTGAAACTACCATACTCCCTTTCAGTCCATCAATGAAACGGGGGGGGGGGTGGAGGGACGTTAAATTATGTTGCAAATTTAAACTATGCCGTATAAAATGATCATGCCTGTATTATTATACAGTTATAAAACCAAATATTCTGTTAAGTTGTGTAGAAAGATAATGTGTTAAAACGTGTTGCCAATTTCCGTATTACACGGTAGACTTTAACTTTTAATATAAACAATTCGTGTATTATTTTACAGGTATACAAAATGTTTCCGTTTTATTCAATAAACAATGTATTGCTAATTCGCGTGGGTAGACCAAGGGGAGAAGGGGGGAGTATTATCAGAAAGGTGGGCAATAAGCGTGAGTTGACTTTTCTAGAAGCATTTTTCCTCAGGAATCCGAAAATGATGGGTCATCAGTGAGGCGAGGGAGCGTTCAGGAGTGATCGAGGTCAAAAGGTCACCAGAGGGTAAAAGGAGAAGGGGGTATAATCCGAAAGGGGTCAAAAAGCGGGAGTTGACTTTTCTAGAAGGCCATATTGTGTCTTTGAAAAATTGTTGCTTTACTCTTTCTATATAGAGTCAAATCATGCACGTTCTGGAAGCAGTTTTATATAAGCATTAAGTTGCTTATTACTGTATCCAATTTATTATATTATTCCATTCATCGTTGTATAAAAGAACTCTGAATCAATACATTTTAAATCAAATCATGCACGTAATGAACGTGAATATATAGTTATATACATGTACATAAAAAAACCGGTAATATTTTGGTAAAATCATTAATTGGCCTATGTTTCCTCCTCTAGTTTTTCTAATGTTGGACGTTCAGAAATTAGGGGGTAATAAAACCTCGAGGGTGTAGAGCGATATTGACCAGAGCTCACCTCGAAATTCCAAGCAGCTATTATCTATTGAGAACGATGAATCTTCAAAGTTAATCCAACCCAGCAATAAAAGTATAGACACTATTTGTTCTGTAATGTTATTACGATCACCCCATTTCTTGGTCAGCGCCTACCCCACGTGCCATGACATAAGAGGGTTCGTTTATTATCCACATGGCCTTATTAGTGTTGACTAATTCTAGTCAAAATGGTAGAGACTTTGATTGCGGTTCCAAGAGCGTGCAAAACACATTTTTGGCGCAGTCGAATTTTCAAAACAAAATACGGGGGGGGGGGGGGTATGTCAGTACAAATTTTAATATAAAGACTATTGTGTAATCAATCTTATCCAAGTGTCGGTGTTACCCGAGAAATTGTTTAGAGAGATGACATTTGTAGGCCGGCTGGGGGGTTTCGGGAATTTGGGGGATATTGATATGGAACTTAGGTTGGGGTTTGTACTGGGTTTTCTTTGCTGGAAATAAATTTCAAAGGTATTATGTCCCGATTCAATATTCATCAAACTATAGAAATATATAACTATGTCTGTGATCAAACCTAGTATTCTTGACACAAGTTATCATTCGTGACAATACTAACCATCTCTAAAAAAAAAAAAATTTTAACGAGAAAGAGACGTATATGCGGCAGTATGCGCATTTCATTATATAAACAGGGTGTTATTATTTATGCGCTAGTCGTAAAGATAAGAATATCTGTACAAACTCCACATTTGTTCAAGACAAGTGCAATTCTTGTGTATCTTTCTGGATTTTTCGCTGTTAATGAGATACATACAGAACCCTTGTTGGTTGTAAATATTACTATATATTCTTTTGGTTAACAATTAATCAAGATAAATTAGAGCAGACAATTAATGTAACAATTATTGGTTCAATGCTTAATAGTAGATAGAGAGAGAGAGAGAGAAATGGGGTTTAACGTCCACTCAACACAACTAGGTCATTTCGGAACTAACGCTTGCGCGTAGGGGTCTTTAGCAGTGGGAGGAAACCGGAGTGCCCGGAGGAAACCCAAGAGGTTGAGAAGGCGCCCCTATCTACATGCCACATACGCTCACACCAGAGCTCGAAACCACAGCCGCAAGCCAGAGGTGGCCGGCCGGCTAGCGATCGAAGCGCGGCACTCTAGACCACTAGGCCACCCCAACCCCACCTAAAAAAAACTGGGGTTTAAAGTCCACTCAACACAACTAGGTCATTTCGGAACTAACATATGGTTTAATTTTATTTCAATAATTCGCTTGCGCGTAGGGGTCTTTAGCAGTGGGAGGAAACCGGAGTGCCCGGAGGAAACCCAAGAGGTTGAGAAGGCGCCCCTATCTACATGTCACATACGCTCACACCAGAGCTCGAAACCACAGCCGCAAGCCAGAGGTGGCCGGCCAGCTAGTGATCGAAGCGCCATCCAACCCCCTAGTAGTAGATAAGCTCCAATATGGATATGAGAATTGACATGAACTTGTGTCTCCTGATATAATCCAACTACAGGTAAATAAGGTTTGTCCTTAGGAATTTGATTTTAGTTGATCTCCTGACAGGTTGGTAGAATCGTTCTCTCTAATTCTGCCACTTGTGTCTATATATCCCGATGCACGGATATTAATCCTATATACCTATCGTCTCTACAAACAATATACCCTGGTAATTAAACGCTATAGCCCGTAGATATCAATTATAATTTATAAGCTCAACAAAGAATACTGGAGACAGGTGATTAAGGAACTATATAAGACAATAACGAGGGGTGGGGGGTAATTAGAGTGAAATAAGATTCATTATAGTTCACTGTAATAAGTAATACTGCGCGTACAATGTATAATCACGATGTATTAAACATGTACTATTGAGTCCAAAATTACACTACAATACCGGATAGGACGTAATTAATGTAAAACTAATTGGACGGCAATGAGAACTAACATTACGGAAGGTTTCCCATTGCGAATCACAGCGGAAATAAGAGAAATACAATATTAGATTCATTATATAGCAATAGGATACTCGTAACAGTTGTATGGAAAAGTTACGGGTATTCTAATACAATAAACGCATGTATATTGCTATTTAATGAATCTAACATTTGTATGGAACAGGGGGGGGGGTACATGGCCGAATTTTTAGCACGTGGGTGTTGTATCATAAAGCCTGTCATTGAGTCAACTGGCGTAGTTTCGAATTATCGTGTGTACGTGGCAAGGGGCAGGGTCGCCTGCCCAACCTCATGGGTTTTCTCCGGGTCCTCTGATTTCCTCCCACTGCTAAAGACCCCTACCCGCAAGCGAATTATTGAAATAAAATTAAACCATATTATGTTAGTCCCGAAATGACCTAGTTTGTGTCGAGTGGACGTTAACACACACCCTCTCTCTCTCTCTCTCTCTCTCTCTCTCTCTCTCTGTATGGAACAGCTAATATGAGGATTTAATCTTAGTATAACATCTATTCAATTATAATATGCGCAACTGGATACCATGTCTAAAATGTTTAACATGCGTGTGAGAAATTTCCCGATACACAGGTGTTGTTCGATCCGCTAAAACAAACCTAAAGTTTCTAGTATTCATTCTAAACGACATTAAAAAAAAGCCATTTTGTTTTCAGTTCTGATTAACGGCTTTAAAACAACCGTCCATTCGAAATGTTGGGCCCTGTTTCTTGAAATCTTAACTAAAGATAACATCCAAATTCGGGTAGAAACTTCCATCTTGATTGGCTTAGCATTAACACCAGTATTATCCAATTTAATTACTAAAATTTAAATTTTATCTTAGTTTAAATTTTGTGAAACAGGCCCCTGGATTTTACGATGGCGAACCACTGTACACACGAAAATGTTTTCTTTTTCAAATTTAATTGTTGATAATCATATTTTTTTCTATTCATATACTCATATCCCCTGTAGTCTTTATAACATTATATGGACTATCAGTAAGGTCAGGGGGGGGGGGGATCTGTCTAACACAAAATTTTACAAGACAAATCTACGGGCAAGACAAAATATGCAGAATTCACAAACAAAAATGTACGTATCAGATTAAGGGGATGTTAAATCTCAATGTCTTTTTGTTTGATAGATTGGTAAAAGAGCTAAAGCTCTAACTCAATATTTTCCATAATATTCAATGTTAAAAAAACGAGTATGAATTCAATATTTCAAAGAACATAACTGATTTGAAATTACAATAATTATAATAAACATTGAATATCAATCACTTCATATACTAATTTAATATGTGTTTTAGATCCAGTTTTGTCTCTTTCATTTCAAAATGACGCTCGCTTGATTTCGTCTAATAGTTTGGATGCAGCTGTTGCACCAGGCAGGGCAAACTTATACTTCCGGACACCTGTTATGTATTATTATTATTACAAATTTTATAAAGCGCTCCTTTCACAGGCGTGTCCAAGGGCACTTTACAGTGTAACAAAAACATACATTAAAAAAGTAAATAACATCAATAATGTTATAAATAAATTAAAATACATTAAATAAGAAATTATTTCTATAAAAAAAATACATAAACGAACTACAATAGACCAAAAAATAGGTGTTAAAATTTGTCATAAGCCTTTAAAAATAAGAAAGTTTTCGTCTGTTTTTTTTAATGTAACTAGTGATGATGAAATTCGAATATTAAAAGGTAATTGATTCCACAAAAAAGGCGATTGACAACTAAAAGAACGTGCCCCGTAACTAGAAAGGTCTACAATTTTTTGTTTTAAAAGTAATTTATCAGATGAACGTAGGGTTCTGTCAGGGATACATAATTCTAAAAGTTCAGATAAATACTTTGGTGCTAAATTATGAAGGCATTTGAAAATTAAAAGTAAAATCTTAAAATATATTCCATATATTAAATGGACAACTAGTGCAGCTGAAAGAGAACAGAAGTTATTCTTATATTTTTATTGCTAAAGGTTATTAATCTTAGATTCGTTGGAGTTTGTCAGTGAGTTAAAGGGGTTAGCCAGCTAATAGAGGGTTGAAATTATTGAGTCTGAACGTCACAATGGAGTTAATAAAGAGTTTTTGTTGCATCTCTTGATAAAAAAAAATTCGTATTTTACCAATATTACGAATATTAAAATAACAAACATTAGATAAATGATTAACTTGTGCTTTCATATTCATAAAATTATCAAACATCGCACCAATATTTCGACTAAAAGCAGTAGGGTTATACTCAAAACCACCAATAACAATTGATAAGATAGAATGTATATGTTTATTTAATTGATTTTTAGATCTCAAAAGACGAAATTCTGTTTTATCGTCGTTTAATTTAAGGAAATTCATAGACACCCATAGTCTTAATTCACAAATACAGTCTTTAGGGTTAAAAGGAGGTGGATATTTGGGGTTAAAAGAATTATGTAACTGAGTATTATCAGCATATAAGTGAAATTTAAGGTTATATATATCAACAATATTGCTAATAGGTGATGAGTATAATAAAAAAATATATATATCGGGCCTTAAACTGACCCTTGTGGAACACCAACAGATAAAACAGTTTCTTTTGATAATTTGCCATCTAATAAAATAGACTGTGTCCTACCCACTAAAGAACTTTCTAACAGTTCCAATGTATCACTTTGTATACCAAATCTAAAACGTAATCTATAAAGAAGAATAGAATCGTAGACAGTGTCAAATGCTGCAGAGTGCAAATGGGTCCAATAAAAGAAAAAAACACACACTTCTTATCATCTAATTCAAGAAGTATATCATTGGATACCCTTGGTAAGGCAATTTCAGTACTATGGAATTGCTTATAATATGCACTTTGAAATGGTTCATCCAGGCAGTTGCCTTCTATATGGCTCTTTAGTTGGATTGCAATTAATTTTTCAGGTAATTTTGAAATGAACTAAGGTTCGAAACTGGTCTATAATTTTCAAAGATGACATATGCTAACTTGGAAACATCAGGAATAGTCTGTAATATAAGAAGAATTGCTAAGAAATCGCCTACGTCATAAGTTTCGACCTATGACAGGAAAGTTGAGGGATTGCAGACTTACCCAGTTTCCGCCCATTCACCAAGTGGAACTTCATAGAGAATGTCGCGGGATATCCCAGTCTCCACCCTCGCGCCGCTAGATCGATTACCGTGAAACTTCCATCTTTTTGACATGAACCGCGGGGCCATGGACCTGTGGCCAGCAGACCCATGCCTTAGCTGGGCCTTGAGTATTATCCTACATCATCGAATGGTTTCATACTAATAGCGACCAAAAGCATTCTGGCACACCAATCGTGTGCCAATTTTAAATGTTCTTTTTGCCTTAAATATTAAATATCGAAAGTTCATCTTTTCACGGTAATATAACAACTTTAATGTTGATCATTTGAATTTACCAATAAGTCGTGTTTGCAATGTCAAAGACTGTGGATGATAGTGATGCGAAGACTTGGTTCCTTTAAACAACATTTAATTATGTCCTACCAGCTGTAGCACTTTCCTTTTAAATTTTGTATTCGAATTTTTGATTAAACGTACATTTTCTTGTAGCTGTAAAATGCTAGACTAATTAACCAAATGTTTATTTGTAACACGTTTAACACCATTATCTCCCCAGGCGAGTTAACAATTAATTGTTTATTGAATAAAACAGAAACATTTTGTATACCTCTAAAATAATATACCAATTGTTTATATTAAAAGTTAAAGTCTACCGTGTAATACGGAAATTTGTAACACGTTTTAACACATTATCTTTCTACACAACTTTTAAGACGATATATTGCACATTGGACAAAACAGAATATTTCATTTTATAACTGTAAAATAATATACGAATGATCATTTTATACGGCATACTTTTTTTCAAAGTTTGTCATGGGCAGTCTAGAAAGAAGAAAAAGGAGAAGAAACCGACAGAGTGGATATAGGTGTACTGTTCTTGAGTTTCAAATATATTAAACACTGAGAGTGAGAATGCATATTTAGACACCATTTTATGACAAACATTCAAAAAATTGTAAAAGACTCCCCACCTCTAGCAGCTCACGCCAGCAGCGTTCGGTTATATAGTCAGTCCTTTTGATAATAGTCGCGCGCGCATGGACTGTCCCCGCCACTATTTTTTGGCGATCTGTAGATACCGTCTCGTCGTTGTAAAAAGGCGTATTTTACGTCCGCTTTCACCGAAGTGATATCGCAGACAATTACGTGTTATATATATATATATATATATATTCGAAATAAAGATGTTTTAGGAAAGAAAACTAGTCTTTTTTGCGAGTACTTTCTGCTTTATTAAGCTTCATCAGACAAATTTTACCAACCTTTTTTGCGAGTACTTTCTGCTTTATTAATTGTTGGTAAAATTTGTCTGATGAAGCTTAATAAAGCAGAAAGTACTCGCAAAAAAGACTAGTTTTCTTTCCTAAAACATCTTTATTTCGAATATCTACCACCTAAGAGTAGCTTTAACTATAACCTTTTACTATATATATATATATATATAAAAGTTGTGGTAACAGCTCTCAGGTAATATATATAAAAATAAGATGTTTGAAAAGAAAACAAACTACATTTTACAACTTGAAATATGTAGTTTGTTTTCTTTTCAAACATCTTATTTTTATATATATATATATATATGTAATATATATATATATACCAAAAAATACTAAATTTGGATGGAATAATCTATATTTAAATAACTTTTACATTAGTGCCAAGATCTTTCGGCCTTTCGGCTTCTTCAGGGCTAAGAAGCCGAAAGGCCGAAAGATCTTGGCACTAATGTAAAAGTTATTTAAATATAGATTATTCCATCCAAATTTAGTATTTTTTGGTATATTTATCTGAGAGTTTGTTATTTTAAATCGTTTAATTATCCAAAATTATTAGCACAGCCGCAAAGTTGTACTACTTTGTTTCACGGTAAATGATGAATAGATAAAAAGGTATGCCGACACAAACTGATTTCAACACTGGTTTAATAACATTTTAACATTTTAAAGTACTTTTCGTCCGTCTTGGGACTATTCATAAAATAATGTCATAACATATAGATGGACAATATAGTGTATTTATACATATTTATATTTACAAAGTAACACTGTGGTTTTAAGTGGCAATAGTTACCATTGTCTATGGTTACATAGTATATAGGTAACAAGCAGAAACATGTATACACGCGTGTTAATCGGTTGCTTATTGGGTACAATACGATTTAGAAACAATGAATGATAGATATTAACGGGATAGATTAAGACTATTAATAAATGAAATTAATGGTCAATTGTTACTTAATGACTATTAAGTCGAGGAGCGTATTTTTTAATAAAATGGTTCTCCATTGATTTCCTTTTCGTGGTGTCATCGACTTTCATTTTATAAAAAGGGAAAATTTGAAATTTAACTTGTAAGTGTTTCGCACATTTAAAGATGTGTCGATTTACAAATAAGGGCCCATATTCAATATTACAATCCCGCCGATGGTTGCGAACCCTATCCCGTAGATGATTGGATGTCTCCCCAATATAAAAAACCCCACAACCCTTGCAAGTCAAGACATATATGAGATTATTTGTGTCACAATTCATATTGTCATTGACGCTAAAGGTAGTGTTATGAAAATTATATTTGTTATTTGGTTTGTTATTAAGTCGAGGAGCGTATTTTTTAATAAAATGGTTCTCCATTGATTTCCTTTTCGTGGTGTCATCGACTTTCATTTTATAAAAAGGGAAAATTTGAAATTTAACTTGTAAGTGTTTCGCACATTTAAAGATGTGTCGATTTACAAATAAGGGCCCATATTCAATATTACAATCCCGCCGATGGTTGCGAACCCTATCCCGTAGATGATTGGATGTCTCCCCAATATAAAAAAAACCCACAACCCTTGCAAGTCAAGACATAATTCGTGTCACAATTCATATTGTCATTGACGCTAAAGGTAGAGTTATGAAAATTATATTTGTTATTTGGTGTTATATGGTCGCAACATTTGCATCGAAGATCCGCGCATTTCGATACATAAAAGCCGGTCCTTGTGATAGATGAATTGAAGTTTGCTTTAGTTAAAAGACGTTTCAGATTAGGTGGCTGTCTTTGTGATTTAATGAATTGTACATTGTTAAACTTCATTCTGAGGTTGTCGTTTGATGCCAGGATTGTCCTGCTCTCGTACATTCTTTTAAGAGAAGATGGGATGTTGAGGGTTGTGAGTAGAGACAAAAGTAATGATGTTATCCGAACTGTCTTTCACTTTAGTAGTCCTCAACATTTGGATATCAATTGCCAACGCCTTATTTATCCCAACTTCTATTACCTCAAGGGGGTAATGTTGCTTCAATAAATTTCTTTTTAGCTCACCTAATCTGATAATCCGCAGGTCTTCATCTATCACAATTGTGCATATTTTTCTAGCTAAGGAGAAGGGTATATTATTTATATATTTTTTTTTTTTTTTTTTTTTTTTTTTTTAGTTCTCTATTTCTACAATGGTGTGATTTTTTGGATCAAAACTGATGTCTTCACGTGGAGGTGGGTTGTGGAATATACTGTTGTTTAAGTAAATGATGAAACAGTTGTCGCAGATTACTGCTTTTTACTGGTTTCTTTTCTGCTGGAACTGGCGGCTTTACTACTGTTTCTTTTTCTTTTCTGGGCCTCGAAGAGGACACTCTTTTCGAGAGTGGCCAATCTTCTCGCAACTAAAGCATGGAGAAGGTTGGCCTAGGGTTGTAACTCTTACACGGGCATCTCCGTATTCTGATTTCAATAGTATTACTTGTGGTATGTCTTTTAAATTCTCATTCTTTATTTCTACATCTCTTATTCTTTTGTGGACGTTGGTGCACGGGAGTTGTTGATCTTTGAAGTCTCGGACATAGCCAATATCACCCATGATTCCTAAAAAGTAATCATCTGAGTATGATACAGGGAAGTCGTATACAGTGAGTGTAACTACTTTACTGAAGCGTTTGTGGAATTGATAAGTTGTTCCCATGTATGTGTGATTTTCTGTATCTAGGATTGTGTGTTTTACTTCTTGGGTTCTTACATGGACGTGCCATTCTACGTCTTTAAGATAGATGGTTACTATATCGTTCGGCTTGCCGAGTAGGTCGGTCAGGCACTTTAAGATTCCCCTGTCGGTTAATCTCTCCGTTCTGCTGACACTCGCCAAAATACACCATGGATTCCACGTATTATATAATATGTAATTATAAAATACCTACGGGAGCAGTTTTTATATTTTGATCCCGATATTAAAAGAAGAGGGGGCGGGGGGTAATAGATATTCAGTGGCAGATAGTAGAAGAGCGGATCAATTTTTCAAAATTGCCGAGGAAAAACATATTGCACTATAAATGATAAGATATTTGATGCTTGGGACAAATATACGGAGCGATCAATCACAGCAAGTGCTTTTCTAAAATTACCAGGAAATTTATACGGGCATAGATGTACTATAATAAATACATAAATGGAAGCAAAGTTACTATTCGAAGAGTATTATTAAAAGCGCCTTGAAATATTGTTATTAATCTATGAAGTGGGGTGAAACGACCTGCTCCCCTTGAAAACCTGGAAAAGGTTAAAAAAAATGTAATCATGACTTTGTCGGTGTTTGTGTCTCTATGAGTAATATATTATGCAAAGTCATTCTGCAAAGTCATTCTGCTGTTCAATTTGTAAATGTATAATTTTCATCAACGAATTTATTATTGTTATACCATTGTAATTAGTTTTAAAGTGTAATTTTATATATATATATTTTAGAGCTTTTTTTCTTGTTGACACTTGGGTATGAGTTTTTGTGAAAAATAAATACAAGTTTAATAATAAATATATTTTTCAAGACAGCTTCATTCTGCTCTTTATTTCATAGTCACTGACAGAAAACATTAGCACGTAGGGTAAATATTAGGAAACATACCACGTTAAGGGTGTCCACCAAAGTCCAAAATACTTACAAAGACACCTACTAAACATTTCTTTAAAAAAATATTCTCCCTTATCAAACTTTCCTACAGAACCATTGTCAGATCCATGACTATATAGGGTTTTAAACTAAAATCGTCAATTTAGGAGCAAAAATATCGATCAAATAGCTTATGTCTGTTCTCAGGCGGGTCTAATATACAGAGAGAGATGGGTATATTTTTTAATGAAATGAACTCATCCACTTGAACGTGAGTACGACCGGTTACTACCTCCCAGTGCTCAAGATCCCTAGGCACTAGATGACCTTCTTCACCGTCACCATCCCTCTCTATCTCTCTCTCAGTCCCCCTATCTCTCTCAAGCATAATTATTTCTATGTCCTTTACTCAATAGGTCATCAACTCACTATTATACGACCCTGGGCATTATTTCCCACCCGCAAAAATCATTGACACAGGAAATAATCACACAATTACCTCCCTTGTTTTCCCATTGCTTCCCATGCATTAGCCATCTCCTGACGTTGGAATTTGAAGTTGATAATGATTTTTGCCAATTTCTCAGCTGGCAATAGTGAATTTATAGGATTAATAGGTTTATTCTTTAACAAGGTAGGACTGTTTATGGGTACCATTTAATCAATTTTAAAAATATAACTTAAAAAAATGAAATTGTAGCTTTAAAGAAAATATTTCAGAAGAATAACCCTAAATTCCTTTCTATATATTCAGACCGCAAGTTATTCAGTACAAAATATACCCTAAAGATTAAAGAGATTTGCCGTAATAGGTTTATAAAGAATTGGAAGAATATCAACGTCATTACCAGGTGAGGTTATTGTTTACGAAGACGGAAATAACCAGCAATTAATCAATGTGTATATAAATAATACTTATAATACCATACGTCATAAATATTACTATTTTTGGAAACTAATTGAATTGATGAACATCCATATAAGCTAATGATCTATTTTAATACATTTTAAAAAAAAATAACTTGAAAATTTGAAATTTGAACTTTAAACTATATTTTTCGGTGCCCATGTACCATTATATATAGATGGGGGGATGGGGTTTAACGTCCACTCAACACAACTAGGTCATTTCGGGACTAACATATGGTTTTAATTTTATTTCAATAATTCGCTTGCGCGTAGGGGTCTTTAGCAGTGGGAGGAAACCGGAGTGTCATGAGGAAACCCACGAGGTTGAAAAGGCGCCCTATCGCCATGCCACATACGCTCACACCAGGCCTCGAAACAACAGCCGCAATCCAGAGGTGGCCGGTCAGCTAGAGGTCGAAGCACAGCACTCTAGACCACTAGGCCACCCCAACCCCCATTATATATAGGCCTAGCCTGTTTCTCAATCCTTTTCTGTGAATAAAATATTGTTGATACAAAACAAAATTTATAATTTGTGCTTTCGTTTGTTTTATTTAAATAGACACGGTCCAAGGCCATGGACATATCCATCAAAATTATCTGATATCAAAAGGTAATGTAGCGTCCCCACTTTCAACGCATGATGAGATACATGTCATATTAATACCAATAATATATGCAGTCGATAAATAAGTTTAATTACAAATTCGTTTCTAATAAATATAATTTACAGTTGAATGAGCAGGAAGCGACAACCATCAATTATGAATTGGAACAGTGGGTTACTCTCCTCCTGGTATAAATAACGGGAGGATTACAGATAGATTCGTCGAGCGCCAAAAGAAAAACTAACGGTGAGTGTGCATCAATGTCAGCATAGTTTGTTTTGTTGTTGGTTAATACGTTTCTTGCAGGAGGGTGATGGCCGAATGCTTAGCGCGTCCGCGTTGTATCATAAATTCTGTTTAAGAGTCCACTGGCGTGGTTTCGATTCCCAGGTTGTAAGGTTTAGAGTCGTCTGTCCAACCTCGTGCTTGTTCTCCGGTTTACTCCTACTGCAAGCGAATTATTGAAATAAAATTGAAACATATGCGATTCTCCAAATGACCTATTTTTTTTTTCGTATGGCCGTCCCCCCCTCTCTCTCTCTTTCTCTCTCTTTCTCTCTCTCTCTCTCTCGTTTTAATACCATAACTATTGGCTATTACTACTTACACAAATATTTATTTTAAGATTGTCTTTTTTAAAGCTATTTTAGACGATACTTCTATGGGGAATAATATGTATAAAAGGCTGCTATTACGCGTTTATAAATCAGATTGAGGTCGCATGGGTCTCGTTGACTCATATATTTTTACCATGCATGTCACGATGTTACTGTTTATAGTAACAGATCAAATCAAAAAATGTCCCGAAACGTGAGGTTTTCAATTTTTATTTCAATAATTCGCTTGCGCGTAGGGGTCTTTAGCAGTGGGAAGAAACCGGAGTGCCCGGAGGAAACCCACGAGGTTGAGAAGGCGCCCCTATCTCCATGTCACCCACGCTCACACTGGGTCTCGAAACCACAGCCGCAAGCCAGAGGTGACCAGCCATCTAGAGGTCGAAGCGCGGCAGGACAACAGTATAAGCCCTTACTATATGTAACTTTGTGTAAAACTAATGCAAAAAGGGTTCAAATGCGCCGAAATAATCTTTTCTTAATCTACACAGGCACATATCCATTTCGACGAGTTTTTAGCGACCCTTTAAAGAGCGTCCTCATCGTTTTATACCCAAATAAAATGTGTGGTACATAGTAATGAAGATGTTTTGTAAATTAATCACCAAGTAGAAAATGTGACCATTGCGGGGACTAATGTATGCTTATTTAAATATATGTATACAGTATATCTTCATTTTTCTCAACCAGAGTGCCGCTAGATCTTCCTAATGTGCCGTGAAATTTTCAACGACACATTAAGAAAATATGAAAACCCACGTGATCCCAATTGATTATTCACTGGTGTCTACTTGTAAGTTCGTAGCTGTGTTTTTCTCTATTTAGTGGGGGTTGGGATGGCCTAGTGGTGTAGAGTGCCGCGCTTCGGCCTCTAGCTGGCCAGTCACCTCTGGCTTGCGGCTGTGGTTTCGAACCCTGGTGTGAGCGTATGTGACATGGAGATAGGGGCGCCTTCTCAACCTCGTGGGTTTCCTCTGGGCACTCTGGTTGCCTCCCACGGCTAAAGCCCCTACGTTAAGCAAATTATTGAAATAAAATTAAACCACATGTTAGTCCCAAAATGACCTAGTTGTGTTGAGTGGACGTCAAACCCCATTTCCCTGTCTCTCTTTATTTAGTTTGAGTCATTCCATGTGACTATGACTAGTCTCTGTCTACCGTTGTATGCCGTCTATCACTTGCCATGTTTTTGCAAAATTCAAATTTTTTCCACATGTTTAGCCATGTGTTCATAGGTGTGTCGTTGGTAAAATAAAAGGTTGAGAATCACTGCCCTAAAATGTTGTCTGGTGAATCTCTATTAGGGCTTTTCAATATTCCAATTGTCCAACATTCGAATGCAAATAATTTCTCAAGGCCGTATACGAACTGGCTTTTTACATATTATTTCTTTTCATATCAATTAAAAATAATTTGATTTGGTCTGCCTTTTAACAAAATGATAACCATTATGTGTTTGCAATTGGTAAGTGAAAAGTTTAACCATTGTATGGTTTTAAACATTGGAATCGGTAACCAAATCGAGATTACATTTCTAGAAGGATCCTAGATCCTTATTAAATTTGTTCAACATCTAAGTTTTTCTTTATATTTTTTACCATTGTTTATCATAAAATTATACATTGCAGCTGTGCTAATTAGTTTTAATGATTTCCATAATGTTACGAGATAATATATATTGTGCGCAATAGAATTAGCAGAACCGCCCATATTGAAGGTCGGCTGTGTCGTATGGAAGACCAAATAGCTCTTTATTTAGTGTTCTTAATTCTTAGTTCTTAATTCATAGTCCTTAATTCTTATTTCTTCATTTGTTGTCGTATTTCGACATTTGTAGACAAAAACCAGCATTTGTAGACTAGTAAAACCAACATTTGTATCTTAACATCAATATCTGTTTTACAAATCAGACATTTACAAATCTTGAACAACAAATCTCCAAATACAAATCTCGAAATACATTTCATTTCTCGAAATACATTTCTTGAAACACATTTCTCGAAAAACATTTCTCAAAAAACATTTCTTGAAATACATTTTTCGAAAAACATCTAACCGGAACGCTCTGGGTGGGCTGACAACATAGAGTTATCTAGAGTCCGCACTGATCAGGTGAGAACGTGCCGACATGGGGCCTTGTCTGCCGTGTTAGTTCCGGGGATTATAATCATAAATACCCGGATGTTCACTATGTTATCGCACCAATCAATCTGTGTCAAACTGTTTTAAAACGTGCACAAATATTAAATCTTTAAATTTTCTCTCCCAAATATTTATTATTTAATAAAAAGGGGACCCCGTGGCTAAGTGGGTAAGGTGCTGACTCGGTAGCCTGGAGGTCGGGTGTTCGATCCCTGCATTGGCCGAGAAAGTTCATCTCGATTTTCAAGCGTGGTTTCCCCTTGTCAGTGATGCAAACGCAGGGCCTTCGGATGGGACGAAAAACCGAGGTCCCGTGTACACATTGGATGGAATTCAGTTGCTGCCCAGGCAAACATTTCCCTCATAGCACACTGTATGGCGTATGCCCGTCTTTAATTCGCCCAGGCTAGGTACAGAAGCGTAGGACGTTAAACCTCATTTCATTCATTCATATCTCTGGGCCCCTCTTTCCACGTAAAGGTTATTATAGAGGCACATTCACACGATACTAGATCTTGTTAATCTGAGAAATATCTTTCCGTGTTTATAGCCACAATTCTAACCCTAACCCTTCAGAATAGTATTAGATAAACCAGAACCCTTACCCCAGGGAAAGATATTTCTCAGATAAACAAGATCTAGTATTGTGCATTATAGAAAACAATTTAATTTGAAATGTCAGCGATCTCGACTGCTGTGTCTCTACGTCTAGGCCTACTTACTTTATATTCACTTTCTCATTTAATTTTTATTTTTTATTAAAATATTGATCTTTGGGTCAAGGTCATGAATCTCTATACTCTGCTTCCATAGAAATATAATTCTTCTATTTGAATCCTAAATAGATTTATATATTTCTATGTCTGCTTCACCCATTGATGTCATATATAGATATGACGTCAATAGCTTCAACTTTGTCAGCCCACCACGAGCATTCTGGTTGGATGCATTTTGAGAAATGTATTTCAAGAAATGTTTTTCGAGAAATGTATTTCAAGAAATGTTTTTCGAGAAATGTTTTTCGAGAAATGTATTTCAAAAAATGTTTTTAGAGAAATGTAGTCTACAAATGTTAATTTTAGTCTACAAATGTTAATTTTAGTCTACAAATGTTAATTTTAGTCTACAAATGTTAATTTTAGTCTACAAATGTCGAAACACGACAACAAATGAAGAAATAAGAATTAAGGACTATGAATTAAGAACTAAGAATTAAGAACACTGAATAAAGAGCTGTTTGGTCTTCCATAGTGTCGTTCATACTGTTGTGATAGAAAAGGTTTAACAGACTGCAAATATAAGATGGCTAGGTTCCAACTATCAGGATTCGAGCTACGAACGAAATCGGGGTTTTAATCGTGGTAATCCTGTCAGGTCTTATCACACATTGAGATCAATCGTAGAAACCGTTTTGATCGTATCCAAGCGTATCCGAACGTATCTGCACGTACCAGATCGTGGACGCCATGGGGACTATTCTTTCATAAAGCATCGCACGGCAGTAGGTGCCTAGTATCGAAGCGTATTCGAACGTATCTGCAGGTACCAGATCGTGGACACCATAAGGACTATTCTATCGTAACGCATCGCACGGTAGTAGGTGTTTAGCATTAGTTAATGTAGATTCTATCGTAACGCATCGCACGGCAGTAGATACCTAGCATTAGTTAGTTGAGATTCTATCGTAACGCATCGCACGGCAGTAGATACCTAGCATTAGTTAGTGTAGATTATATCGTAACGCATCGCACGGCAATAGATACCTAGCATTAGTTAGTGTAGATTCTATCGTAACGCATCGCACGGCAATAGGTACCTAGCATTAGTTAGTGTAGATTCTATCGTAACACATCGCACGGCAGTAGGAACCTAGCATTAGTTAGTGTAGATTCTATCCCGGTGTTAACCGGCAAAGGTCCCCGGCATTGTAGAAGCGTGGTCTCCTCCCTCTTGTTAGTGGTGTAGGCTTGACAAGGACCCCGTGTATTCGTCGGTTTACACGGCAGTTGGAATTCGTAAAAAGAGTAGACCGAAATGCCGCAGTCCGGGCAAAAGTGTCCGCCTTAATTAGCCCAGTCGGTGCATAATAGTAGGCCGTTAAACCCGATTTCATTTTCTATCAGGCTGGTTAACGAGACATACCCACAGTGAACGAGGCCCAGGTTATCGGGAAATTCGATGATAATGAGGTGAGTGTGTGTTGAACGTCATGACCAGTTTCATTTAGTCCATGGGAGCCAATGTGACTCACTGACTCATTGGTTCGTTAATCGGGATGTCATGTGTTCGATCCCAGTGTTGGCTGAGAAATTTTATCTCGGTGTGGGCACCCTTGTCGGCGGTGTAAGACTGATGGTACAAAACGACGTGTACACATTAGCCTGCACGTAAAAGAACCCTTCACACCTGGGATTCGAATCTTATTGCAGCTGTCCGTGTATAATTGCCCTCTTCGAGTATACTAGACTTCATTCGGCACAACCCAGTCTGACGTTAAACCATAAACCATTCCATTTGGTCTACAGATCGTGGAACACTTGTCAGTGATGCGGGGTGGAGAGCCTGGCAAGGACAGCTGTCTAGTTGTTCGGATGGGACGAAAAACCGAGGTCCCGTGAACACATTGGTATGTCGTAAAAGGTCCTTTGACTGTTGGAATTCGATATCAGAGTAGGCCATAGTGCCGCTGTCTGAACAATATGCCCGGCTTCATAAGCCCAGTAGGACGTTAAACCCCATTTTATTTCTTCATGTCATTTTCATTGCACTAAAATCTTCCAGTTGGTATTTTCAAATGTACGTTCAGTTGGTTCGTGTCGGTCTATTTCATGGGAGACATGAAACGTCCCGAGTATTTACACCGATCGACCGGCTCAGTCACGACACCCACCTAACCAACATCTACACCAAATAAAGTTACCAATGGCCTGAGCTTAAAAAAGCATCTCATTATTGAACTCATTCAAGGCATTCGCCTAAATGAAAAATTACATCCATTCTAGCGCAAAGTTATTGTGTCCGAAAGAGTGTGGCTGACAGTAAATAAACTTTTTTACGGGCAGGCGAACGAGGCTATTGTAACATGCCTCTACATTCTCCCAATCTAATTAAAATATAAATCTATATTTCGTTTCGTTTTTTTATGCTTTCGGTGGCCTACACTACATGGTGGATCTAACAAGTTATATGACGTCAGGTATCAAGCACGCGACATTTAGCCCGATAACGCCAGTCATTCGGTTAGCCAATTAGCGACCGCCATACTTTTAAAAATCTTCTTTCGTTTTGTGTTGATTTTATATCCGTTGGTGTTAGTATATACGTCATTGGCTGGTATATGGCTTTGGTAATGTCTACCCACAGTTCCGCGCTTGAAAAGGTCAAACGGTCGATTCGACAGACCATCTGATTGGCTGACCCCTCATTTCAAGCCGAACACAAGTTAAATAACAAGTCTTCCAGATCCAAGAGTAGTTAAAGGGAGAACGCTAGATCGAAGACGGTCCTTAGCATTTTATGACGTCATATCTTTGGATTGTGGGTTAGGATAAGGGTTAGGGTAAGGGCTAGGACCTGCAGATTTTGTCAAAGTCTCTAGATGTAGACTGGGCTAACCCTAACCCCAACCCCAGGTCAATCCTAACCCTTACCCTAACCCTTAGTCCTCATAATAATATGACGTCATAAAATGCTAAGGACCGTCTTCGATCTTGCGTTCTCCGTAGTAAAGACAATTAAAAACGAAATTTTGACCTATAAAACGAAACCAAAATGGATCTATGTTTTAATGGGATTGACATTCTTCGAAAGGTTAGCGACAACAATAAAGTCGTATTAGTCACAATTCTCATCTCACTGTAAGGGCCAATAGAAATATCATTATGTACAAAATTATTTTAACGCCTTTCATATTAGCAAGCTGTGAACAACACTGTTTTTATTAATAATTAATAATGTAGTCTAGATACTGGTACTGATAGCAATCACTATAAATACAATGACTAAAACATACGGCCTTATTCTGTTGGTAAAACAAATTAGAGAAGGTAAGTACATTTGTCTATTGATGATCGGTTAGGTTCGACCCTGGAGTTGGTCCAGACAGTTCTCAGGGAGTCTCCGGTCTTATTCCCCTTGTCAAGAAGTGTAGCAGGTTATTAATGCTAATTATGATAGGAGCCATGGTGGTTCTGTTAGTATAGCACTGACTCGCAAGACGACCAGGGTTCGATCTTGTTGTTGGGAGGGACAGTTCTTTGGGACAGAAAACCGTGTACTTGTAGACGAGCACTTGAATGAAGCATGCATTATGAATACAATATGGGTTAATATGGTACTAGTCTGCACTGATTGGACATATCCCATATAGGGAGCTGGGGAAATACCCAGACATCATTAAATTTAATCCTTGAGTGGCATTTAGTGATTGAGCACATTAAAAAAAACACAACACAATTTATATGGAAAACAATACACATATAGCACGACGTTTCGACAAGTATTCGCTTTTCGTTATCAAATACAAATGATAAATTAATAAACTAAACAGTAATATTTATAGGAATGAAAGAAGAAGCCATTAGACCATACGTTGTTACAATACAAAGTGATTGGTACAATTCAAAACAAAACTTTAACACATAAACAATTAGTAGTGTAATTAATAAGGGATTAACATATGTTCAAAGCTAATTAAAAAAAATAATGTCATTTAATTCCTATAAATATTACCTTTTAGTTTATTAATTTATCATTTGTACTTGATAGCGATAAGAGAATACTTGTCGAAACGTTGTGCTATTTGTGTATAAACCAGTGATTGTTTTCCATATAAATTGTGTTGTGTTTATCAATTAACTTATCAAGGTTTTTTTGGACGTTCACGCCGACTTGAAAATGCAAAATATGCCTCATGGCAAGTTGTGTCTTCGATTAAAGGGGATGGATCTGTACAGATTATAATTAGCGGTTTACTACCACTCATTTTGTTTTTGTTGACTGGGCGTGAAATGACATTAAAGAGAGAGAGAAATGATGTTAACATCCACCCAACACAACTAGGTCATTTCGGGACTTACATAAGTTTAATTTTATTTCAATAATTCGCTTGCGCGTAGGCGTCTTTAGCAGTGGGAGGAATTAAATGGGGTTTAACGTTCTACGAATCTGCTGACTTGACGTAACCTAATATGCCTCTAAAATAAAAGCATTTTTAAATGATAAGTTCGGCAAGAATAAGGTTAACAATAAATACGTGAAAAGAAATATTATCCTTACTTTAGTACAAGTAAATCATTTCATAAACAAATTCAATAATTTAATATAACCCACACCTGTCGTGCTAACTGTGTAATACATTATTAATATATATTAATGTTTTATACCATCTATGTATTTATTGTAATATAGAAACGAGAACGGATGTTGTTGGCCTATATTTTCTTTAATAAAAAATGTCAGTGAAATATCTGTTTTATTAATCTTAAAGAGGCATTTAGAAACTGGATGGTTTGATAAAGTTGAGAGAATACTCTTCTAAACGTCGCTCCAAAAAATTGAAATGAATTGAAATCGGGTTTAAGATCCTACTGTTCTGCCAATGACTGTGCTTATTAAGACTGGTATACGCCATACACTGTGCTACGAGGGCAATTTTGTCTGAGCAGTGGCACTATGGTCTATACTCTTATATCGAATTCCAACTGCCAAGGGATCGTTTATGTGCACGCGAATAAGTACACGGGACCTCGATTTTTCGTGTCATCCGAACGACTAGACATCCGTCCTTTCAGACCCTCCGTCTTGCACCACTGACAAGGGGAAACCACGTCGGAAAATTCCGATGAAATTTCTCGGCCAGCGCAGGTATCGAACGCACGATTTCCAAACTAGCGAGCCCAAATTACTAAATTTATTGACCTTTTTTTTGTTGTTAAGCGCAGCACCAAAATGAAATCAAATGAAAAGAAATGGGTCTTAGTGTCCTACTTTTCTGGTTCAATTATATTTGATCCCTTTCCATAACTCTATGATCATAAAATAATTTTATGTGTGGTCCTGTGCTGGGATAGTTGTTGCCTGTTAGTAACATAACACAGTGAGGATATAATATTTTTTAACACGTTTGTCGAGAATAATAGCGGCCATATGTGATTGCCGTATAGTAGGAAACAGCTAGTATGACATATCGGTTTCTACTGTTCTGCTCCCAAACTAAGCTAATGAAGACAGGCATGCGACATACAGTGTGCTATGAGGGTATTTTGCCCGGACAGGGGCGCTACGGCCTACTCTTATTTCGAATTCCAACTGTCAATTGTTATTTTACGTGCATGTCAATGTGCGGCGCTTCGACCTCTCGTTTGCCGGCCACCTCTGGCTTGCGGCTGCGGTTTCGAGCCCTGGTGTGAGCGTATGTGCTAAAGACCCCTACGCGCAAGCGAATTATTGAAATGACCTAGTTGTGTTGAGTGGACGTTAAACCCAATTTCTCTCTCTCGCTCTTTCTCTCTCTCTCTCTGCGCCACTGACGAGTGGAAAATTCCGAGAAACCTTCTCGGATAACACCAGTATTCAATCGTAAAGTGTCTTACTCCCTGAGACGCCGTGGTTCAGGAAAGGAAAAAGAATGGAATGATGTTAAACGTCTCTTCATCACAATACTTCGGTCATTTTGAAACTGACTCATGGTTTGTTTTTTATATGGTTTTAACCCATTAAAATGACAGAACAGAGTCCCGAAATGACCTAGTTTGTGTCGAGTAGACGTTAAGTCCGATTTCTCTCCGAAATCATTTACATGGTTGGTCAATGCCTTTGATGTTGGCCGATAAATTGCCTTGGGGTTTTCTGGTCTGATTTCCCCTAGTCAGTGGTATAGAACTAGGGTCATGCCACGGAATAGCGTCATTCGGCAAACCTCGACAGATGCCGGTGCCCTACATCTAGACTCGGCTGTATGATGAAGTCCGCCATTTTGGAACTATTTTAAAGGACCCGGATAAACATGGTTGCCCCCAGGAGATGGGTACCAGTCAAGTCGTCCACAGGCGAAGTCGTCCACAACTGTTGGTGGAGTCGTCCACAAGGCATTGGTGATGTCGTCAACAACTAAATTTGTTTATGAATTTGTTAATGAATTTGTTATTTATGAAATAAAACGATTTACTTTGTTGTTTATTTGCCGGGAGAAAGGGTGACCACCCAGAAAAAAACTATACTAATTAAAAATACATCGTGTGGACGACTCCAAAAAACATATTACAATATCCAGAAATTATTTACTTTGTTGTTTATTTACCGAGAGAAAGGGTGACCACGCAGAAAAACTATACTATTTACAAATACATTATGTGTCCGTAAATTATACTAAGTCGTGTGGACGACTCCACCAACGGGTGTGGACAGCTTAACCAGATTTTGGGACTTTTTTGTAAAAGCGGAACGTTTTCCTGGTAGAGTAAATCGGTAGTCGACAAGCCGCATCGCAAATGTATGGTCGTAGGTACATATCAATGACTATCATACATCCGAGTCTAGATGTAGGTTACGGAGAGTACCGGAATCTGTCGAGGTTTGCCGAATGGGAATAGCGTCTATTGTCTATTCGTTCTGCTGGTATGAAAAATATTTATTGATCGAGGTCTCGTGTTCACATTAGCGCGCAAGTAACCGATCCATTGACAGTTTGAATTCGATATAAATATTGGCTCTGTCCTAACAAAATTTCACCCATGGCATACCGCATACCACATTGTCGTCATTAGCTGATTATACACAAAAGTAGGACAATAAACTCAATTTCATTTTGTTTATATAAATTCCATTTTTTCCTTTGATGCGAGTTTTAAATATATCGTTAGTGAGACCAGGGTTGTTCTACGTCCTTAATTAGAACTCAAAAAGATCTATATGTCAGAAGGTGGTATATCGGTCTTCAATGGCTGTTATCTTTCAATTTATTACAACTGGTTTTTTTTTTCGGAATCCTTGGTTGAAGGTGGGGAAGGGGGTGGAATGATATCGTGCCGTAAACTAAATGTAAGGGAACTAGATTGTCTCGAGTTCGAGTTCCGGGATGGGGGGGGGGGACGCCACGGTAATATTATTGAAATGGAAATACACTGTAATACTATTCATGTTTCCCTCATGTTGGCCGAGAAAGGTCATAGTGATTATCCGGCGTGGTTTCCCCTTGTGAGTGGTGCAGGACAGACAGTTGTCTAGTCTAGGTCCCATAATCTGCGTGCACGTAAAATATCCCTCGGCAGATGGAATCCCATATAAGAGTAGGCCACAGCGCCGCTGTCCGGGCAAAATATTACTCATATCAAGCTGTATAGCGTCAAAACCCATTTTATTTTCTTTATATCAAGCTATATTTGTGAAGCCATGTCTGGACTTGTCGGTAATAGTATTCGTGGAGCTGACGAAGAACGATGGGACGAAAAACCAACGTCCACCCGTGTAGACGTTAACCGAATTGTTAGGAAAACTTGGTAACAGGAATTCGATGAACTGCAGCTGGACTTAAAAAAGCTGTGTCTTCCCCGACAGTTTATTTTTTACGTTACTTTTATAGCGACCAATATGTTGTGTAAGCGAAACGTTAAACGCAAAAAATAACTTTTCCTGAAGGTGGTTGAGAAAGAATCAGAGAGAGAGGCAGAGGGGGAGAGAGAGAGAGAGAGAGAGAGGGGGGGATTGGGTTTAATGTCTTCCCCGACAGTTTATTTTTTACGTTACTTTTATAGCGACCAATATGTTGTGTAAGCGAAACGTTAAACGCAAAAAATAACTTTTCCCGAAGGTGGTTGAGAAAGAATCAGAGGGAGAGGCAGAGGGGGAGAGAGAGAGAGAGAGAGAGAGGGGGGGATTGGGTTTAACGTCCACTCGACACAAACTAGGTCATTTCGGGACTAATACATGGTTCAATTTATTTCAATAATTCGCTTGCGCGTTGGGGTCTTTAGCAGTGGGAGGAAACTGAAGGACCCGGAGAAAACCCACGAGGCTGGACAGGCGACCTTATTCCTTGTCACGTACAACCGCGGATTCGAAACCACGCCAGTTGACTCAAAGTATCAGTTGTGAACGACTTTCTAAGGGCGGCTGTAGAAAATTTGTTCCTGACCGGCGTCTAGAACTCGAAGGGGACCATGTAGAAAAATAAATGTAAATCATCGACTTTCACGGATAGGCTGAGAACTCTTAAGCCAGTCTTTGTACCTTATGGTGTAGAACGCAAACGTTAGTCCACTCAAGCACTCACCAACCCCATAACACAAAACCCCATAACACAACCAAGCCCACCCATAACAAAACCCACTTCTCCCATAACCCACCCCACCCATAACACAACCTATCCCACCCAAAACATAACCCACGACCCCATAATACAACCAAGCCCACCCATAACACAACCCACTTCTCCCATAACCCACCCCACCCATAAAACAACCCATCCCAAACACAACCCACGACCCCATAACACAACCCACCCCACCCACGACCCCATAATACAACCAAGCCCACCCATAACACAACCCACTTCTCCCATAACCCACCCCACCCATAAAACAACCCATCCCAAACACAACCAACGACCCCATAACACAACCCATCCCACCCACTACATAACCCACGACCCCATAACAAACCAAACCCATCCACAATACAACCTACGACACCCACCCCACCCACAACACAACCTACGACACCTGGATGTGATCGGCATTATCATGTACGTGGGCGATATTAAACCATTTAATCCATTTCTTGTTGTTTTCAGACTAAATCTATCTAATCCAACATGGCACCACTCAAGTTTCTTATCGTCGTCATCCTTTATCTTGCAGTCGCTGATGGTAAGTAGTAAAATCTTTCTCAGATGGGGAAGATTGTAGCCAGTCAGGCTAATCGAAATTAATTTATCACCTCCAGCTTCCTCCCAATACTACTGAATACCCCTACAAGCTTCTGAATTATTGAAACTTTATTCAACCACACGTCGGTGTCTCCCTCTCTCTCTCTCGGGGATTCGACTTTTGCACTGATAATTATTTTTTTAATGGTGTAAATGGTTTCTGATCGAATAGCCTAACGCTTGCTCTTTGGGTCATACCGTGTCGGTTCCCTGTCCAACCTCGTCGAACGTCACCGGGTATTCCGGATTCTGTCCACTGTTAAAGAACCCTAAGTACAAGCAAATTATCGATATCGTTGAATCATGTATTTTTTTTCGAAATTACCTTCTAACTGGTCCCCCCCACTGCTAAAGACCCATACGCGCAAGCAAATTATCGAAATAAATTAATACCATAAGTTAGTCCCTAGTATTTCTTCTTTTCTTGCACGCTAAAGACAATGTATCATCCTTCGTAAGGTGCAGAAAACGAGAACCCGTTGGCGTGTAGTTGGTATTCAATATAAGAGTAGGTCATAGTGTCGCTGCCAAGGTAAAATGTCCCTCATAGCACATTGTATGGCGCATGTTCGTCTTCACTAGCCCATCAGAGGGTCTTACAAGCACAGCTGTTTAGTCGTTCGGATGGGACGGAAAACCGAGGTACCGCGTACACATTGTTGTTCATGTAACAGATCCCTTGGCAGATGAAATTTGACATGAGAGTAGGCCATAGTGCCGCTGTCCGGGCAAATTTTCCCTCCCTCATCATAGCACACTGTATGGCATAGCCCAGTTGGAGCAAAAGATAGGACGTTAAATCCCATTTCATGTATTTTCCTGTACCTAGAAAGCATCAATTAAATCGAATTACATACATTGTATTTACAGCTCGTTATTACGCTCGATTATTTATATCCGAGTCTACATCCGTTGGAAGTGGTAACAACCGGGTACCGTATGATACAGAAGACGCTAATTACGGTAATGTGTATGATAGTTCCACAAAGAAACTCACCATTCCCGAGACGGGAAGGTATGTACATTTCACTATTTATCACAGGGCTAAACTCTTCCTGAATACAGGAGTGACAATTGCTCACTAGGTAGGCATTTGTTTCCACCCACTGGAGCCAGGTGGTATGGCGTCATTTGTGGATTGTGGGTTAGGATAAGGGCTAGGGTAAGAGTTGTGGCCTGCAGATTTCGTCAGAGTCTCGGGAAGTAGACATGGCTAACCCCAACCCCAACCCCAACCCTCGGCCAAGCCGAACCCTTATCCTAAGCCACAATCCACACATGAAGTCATAACACCTGGCTCCAGAGGATGGACACATATGCTTACCCGCTCACTAAGTAAGCAATTGGCTCGCTGACCTCGAGGTTCCGTGATCGATCCCGGTGTTGCCCGAGATTGTTCATCGGAACTTTCCATGGTAGAGGACAGAGGACCTGGCAGGGGACAGCGTGTGGTCAATCAGCGCATGTCCGTCTTCATTTGCACATTCCTAACAGTAGAACGTTACACCCAACTACATTTCATTGATTTCTTCATCGAACACTGTCTTTGTGGATTAGTCGATTATCTCTGTTCAAGTCAGAACGGTCGCTCGTCCAAACTCGTGGGTGTTCTCTGGAACCCCTGGTTTTTATCACTGCGAAAGACGACTGCGAATAATTGAATTAAAATTGTTCCTTATGTCTGTAACCCTAACCCTAACCCACGCCTCACATATAACGTCATACGCGTCAGACCGTCTCCGATCTTGCGTTATCCAACTGACTTTAAGGTCATCGCAGCCGTTTTGGAATGTGAAGTCATACCAAAATACGTACACGATATGGGGAAGTCTTAGGCTTTTGTTTGGATATTGTCGCCTCCAAGCGTCCGGGGGGGACAAGCACTTGATCCAAACATATACATACACCGACTCCGTCGCGTCCCTTTTATTGAATAAAAGTAAAACATAATTTAATACAGACAGACAGACAGATATTGGGTTTAACGTCCACTCTACACAAATTTGGTCATTTCGGGACTATAATTTAATACACGTCGGAAATAAGAGACGCAGATGGTGACAGAAACCTTAATCAATTTCTTCTTAACAACTTGGAAGAACATCAACTGATAAACACGGATAAGTCGTTTGTTTTTTGTCTTCAAATTTATTTTTTGAATTAGACAGAAAAGGAGTTTTACATCCACTCAACACATTTCCCGAATAACATTTTTCAATAATTTACGTGACACATAGGCCACTTTTTTCCGCGGGTGAAAACCAAAGGACGCAGAGAAACGTTTGAATGAAAGATGACCTGTAGAAGCCTTGAGCAAAGCTCTTTTCCGGTAACACAGGAGCGTGAATGAAAATGTCACTTGATTTAAAAAAAGTTCAGACCGGAACTGGATACACTGGGCAAAACTTGCAATGCGCATGCCAACTTACCAAATCTCGCGGCTGGCGAGATTACGCGTCTCTTAGAACTATTTATATGACACGTTCAATAAATGACGTCATATATTTTTTGCGCTTTTTTAAAACAAAACTATAAAGGTTTTATATTTGTCATCAGCTTCGCTCTACTCTGGGGTGGGGGCGCTTTTCTTCTTTTGAGTTGATATTTTCATTAAAAATTCCATCTTCATTTTTATCCGAAGACTTAATTGAAACCGAGATGTCTCATTAAAGTATTTTTGTCTCAAAACCCGTAGGCGTGACATCCTGTTAATTTCAATTAAACATGGCAATCAGACTTCCCGTTCAAATAATTATATTAAAAGTTAGTACTGTTGTTCAAAGCTTAGACAGCGATATTTCCTTTTATCAAAACAGCAGGCCAAAATAAAAAAAAATTGGAGTTCAGCGTCCTATTATTCTGATCCAACTCTGCTGTGAGGTACACTTTGCCCGGACAGCGGCACTACGGTCTGTTCTTATATCAAATTCAAACTGTCAGAGGTTCTTTTACAAGACCATGGCTTTTCGTCCAAATTCGAACGACTTTCATTTTTTAAAAGGCGTTTCGTCATGCACCACTGACAGGGGTGTATCATGCGGGAAAATTCATTTGAGCTTTCTCGGTGAACTCAAGGAGCGAACACGGGATATTCAGGTTAACAAGTCAACGTCAAACTAACCGGACCCTGTTTGCGGTTGTCCGACGGACCTTGTTTGCTTTAACCACAATCAAAAACTCTAGACCTTTTTTTTTTCATTTCCCAGGTCCCATAACTCTAGACAAACCCAAAACTTTCAGTATTATTTTCAAGAACCATATTCAGTGATTGAGATGGAGGTGGTAGGAAATCGTAAAGCCATTCTTTCTTTTGCCAGGCCTTATAAATGACACTTTTCAGTAATGGCGGAAGGGTGTCAAATGGTTTAATTCGTGTGCTTGAGTCAGGTGGCGTGGTTTCGATTCCCTACTTGAACGTCATAAGGAGTAGAGTCGCCTATCCAACTTGCTAAAGATCCTTACGTGCAAGCAAATTTTTGAAATAAAATTGAAAGATGTGCTAGTCTCGAAATGACCTAGTTTGTCTCGTATTGTCTGTCTCCCTCTATCTCTTTATCTCCTTGTCGGTCACTTTTAGCAATACATAGGCACTCTTGGCACAGTATTGTTCTTGCCGGCGATTAGTGGGAAGGACGGATCGTACGCTATAGTGTCGTTCCCTAACTAAGTATTACTTTGTTGAAATATTGCGTTGTTCAATTAATAATTTATCGACACACCAAGTACATAATGACCTAATGCAGGCGTAGGCATGAGATAAATTAGAAAATGTACCAAGACAAATATACGATAACTATTGGTTGTGGCTACTTACACAAACATTTATTCGAAGATTGACATTTTTAAAAGCTATGGGGAATAATATGTAAAGCCTGTTATTACTGTGTCTCCCATTACGCGTTTATAAATCAGATTAAGGTCGCATGGGTCTCGTTGACTCATATATTATAACCATGTACGTCACATTGTTACTATTTATAGAAACTGTAACAGACTTAATAAAAAAAATGGAGAGCATCCTGTATCATTTGGCAACTTTATCTCAAGAGGCACGATTGCGACTTTAGCCAAGAAAATACAGGCGGTGAAATGGTCTGCTCGCTCCTCCATTTAACCCTATGTTGGTCGCGCATCTCATGTAAGGCAGGCTTGTACGATAAGTCACTTAGGAGACACGTGTCCGCGATATGACTCTAGTACCGCGTTTCTAAACCTGGGGTGAATTCACCCCCAAGGGGGGGAATGGTTCGCGTCCAGGGGGTGAATGACCACACCCCCAGTAACTTCAAAAATGATCATATAAGTAAGGAGTCCTAGTTGCATTTTAAAATTTTAGTTGTCAACTTTTTTGCTGGCTATTTCCAGTGTTATGCAGTTCGTTACAACATACCTTTGTGAATCTGGATTTTCAATGCTGGTTGTGATAAAAACTAAATACCGGAACAGACTGAATGTCCAAAATTACATGAGATTAGGACTCTCAAACACTGTCCCGAGAAAATAAATAAATCGTTTGTGACAATCACCAGAAGCAAATTTCGCACTGAACTGGAAACAACGTATTTTCATTAAAATATAAATTTGGTGATTATTGAATCTCAACTTCGGTCCGTGTTAATTCCATATTCAATGTCAATGTGGTCAGCGGTTGCGGGCCCGTGCAAGGATCTGTGGTTCATGTCAGGTGGCTTCTATAGAAAAAGACAATTTTTTATAGTTCCTCTGGAACGACTGGAAGAGTGCCTGAAATGGCTGAAAATCCTTGACGGGCTTCGCGCCTAGGTCGCTTGGGGTGACCCTCTTCGCCGGCCATGACGCGGCAGTCAGTAACCTCCTCAAAACTCTGGGGGTAAATGGGTTGGTTGAGAATTCATTTAGGGGTGAGCGGTGAGAAAAGGTTGAGAAACGTGGCTCTAGTGGGTGGAATGAGGAGAAGAAGAAATCAATGCTAATTTTTTAAAATACGAAGTGACTAAATGAATAGGATCTGTTTCAGCATTTACGATATTTCCTTACGCACTGGGCAATCGTGTATTACACTATTTGGTCTTTATATCAGGTTCAGATGACAAGACTAGTTTAACATCTTATAATACTTGTATTCTTCTTCTACCAGATTGCGTACAAAACTTAAGACTCCGTAATAAGCTTGTGTTGAGGAAGCCATGGTCCTAGCTTGGCTCGGCACGAGTGTGCCAACTCCCAACTAACTTACAATACATCTTCTTCTTCTTCTTCTTGGTGTTTAACGTCTGCTTCCACTTACGTGATATCACAGACAAGCCATAGGAGAGACGAAGCTGCTTCCTGACTTTTAGAATATGATTTTGCAATCTTTCCATTTTGGCCTTAGGCCATGGGTTAGTTTTTAATGGGAAGTTCTTCCCTTTATTTAATAAAAACACATCGTTTGGTAGATGATCTCTTCTGTTTCTGGATTGGTAGATGTCATCTTGGTGGGATTTGTGTTTAGGTGCATGGCTGTTGTCCGTTCTTAAATCCAGACCTGCGTGGCCTCAAGTTAACGTCTAGTCGCCCTATCCTGGCCTCCGACTGGCGATGTAGTGTGTGTGTGAAATAGCTTTATTATGTAGTTTCCATCCTGGGTTTATAAACGCTTCCACAGACAAAGGATCTTATTAGACACCTGGTTAATGTATCATATCATGTTTAGCATCCTATACATGCTTATCAGACAACTTGCTAATGTATCATATCATGTTTAGCATCCTATACATGCTTATCAGACAAAAAAAATATTAAAATAGTCCAGCTACAAGTTGATGTTACATAATCCTTGAGTGGCATTTAGCGATTGAACACATTAAAAAACACAACACAATTTATATGTTACATAATGACTAATGGATGACACCAGGACCACTAGGGGTGTCGATAGCCGACAGGTTGATTTACTTTCACATGTCAAGATGGCACGAAGCGTCTTTTACATCTGCCATTATGCAACACGTGATTGGTGAAGTTTCTAATAGACGTCAGTATAATTAGTTTACATCGTGTTTAAAAACCTTTTCACCATTGATCCTTTCTCAAATTGAATAAAACAAAAATAAGATATAATTAAAGATGGGAAGAAGCATAAAATCTGTAGAAAGTTAGAGGAAGTTTGGATGAATATAATCTCCGTTATGCTGAGTTCCCACTGTCCCTATGGAGTCCAGGAATCTTGCTAGTTGGAACCAAGCATTAGAATTGATCAATTTGAATAAGTTAAATCCGTTGGACTCCCATGATGTTTTAGGATGAACAAATTCTGACATATAAGCTTGATACGAACGTCCATCGATCCCTTAAAAATTAAAATTAAAGATTCATTATGTACAATTTAGATACAGAATTGGCCATACTTGTTGTAATAGTATATCATATATTAAAATTTTAATCGTATTACTAGATTGTCCAGATCGTTTATTATTGCGGCAATGTGTCTTTTAATGCCTCGCTTCTCCATTTTTAAATTTAATCATTAAATAGCGATCGTACAACTGCCATCGATAGTCTAATTGATTACCTGCTTGTTGTGTGAATAAATGTCTAAATAATAACTTAAATATAATTTGAAGCCAAGAAAGACCTGCAGTAGGACGATTAAGCTCTTACATAATGCATCTTTAAACTTCAAGAAGAGAGAGAGAGAGAGAGAGAGAGAGAGAGAGAGAGATGGGGTTTATCGATGATTCGACACAAACTTGGTCATTGCTGGACTAACATATGGTTTAATTTGTTTTCAATAATTCGCTTGCGCGTGGGGGTCTTCAGCAGTAAGAGGAAACCGAAGGGCCCGGGGAAAACCCACGTGGTTGGACAAGCGACCACACTCCTCGTCACGTACAACCGAGGATTCGAAACCAACTTCAAGTGGCTACCATTTTAAACGATTTCGTGACAACCAACTCAGATCATTAGTAAAATTGCAGGTTAATATTATGTGCATCCTTTGGCGATGTCATTATCAAACTGGACACTTCGTGTTACCCGGATATGTTCAACGTGGCTACTTCTTGTCAGTGGTGTAGAACGGAGGACGTGGCAAAGAACAGTTCCTTGTAGTTCCGACCGGCCAACAAATCGAGAACTAATGTACACGTTGATGTACACGGAACACAAACCCTTGACAGAAGTAATTAAATCGCTGTCCGGTTAAAAGTACTTCATAGGACACTGCATGGCGTCTGCCCGTCCGATTGGTAGAGAAAACTAGGAAGTCAATGAATCTTTTACGTACATGCAAATGTGTACATCTGATCTCGGGTTTCCATCCTATCCCAATGACTAGACATCTGTCCTTGTCGGGCCATCGGTCTTGCATCACTGACAAGAGAAAACCACGCCGGAAAAACCGAACTAACTTTCTCGGCCAACACTGGGAGCTCATCAACGTCCTACCCGCTTAGCCACCGCGGTTACCGTAGGACACTAAACCCCGAGTCCACTAACTGATGCATTCACATTTTTAAATTTCAAAATTCACATTCTTCTTTCAGGTCTTATTACGAAGTCCATGTAAAAGTCAGTGAAGTGAAAAATTCTCGGGTAGATGTTCTGGTAGAAAGCAATGGTGTCGAGACCCTGAGCGAAACCTGTCAATTTGATGCCCGTAATATGTGTAAAATTAGCAAGAAAACATCTTTTAAGCAAGGTGACGAGATCAACGTCAAGTTTACATCAGATGTTGCCACCACGATTGAGAAGGAAGGAACCTACATCTTCTTGTCCTCGAGGAGTTAATCAGTCTCTAAAGGCAGAATAAAATAAATTGTCAATTCACATTACATAAATATCTAGATGCGTGTGTTGTTAATTAAAGATGCATTATGTAAGATTTAGATTTAAAGAACTGTCCGATCTTGCAATAATAGTTCAATGTGTATATATTATAATAATAATAATAATAATAATAATAATCGTGTCATTTTACAAGGGTAGCAAATTAGGCCTGATATGAGGCCTCTTTCCAATTTGGCACTTGGCATAGATCGTGCGAATGATTTCAAAGATTTCTGGGCAGTTATGACTGTTTGAAGACGTGGCGTGGATCGTTTATTATCGTAGCAACGGTACGTGGCAAGGGTAAATTTAGTTTCGATTATCTATGCTATCGTGCATTTTTTAAATCTCGAAGGTATTCAAATCCATTTAAACCTTGGTCATCCAATGTTCTAGAGAGTCAATTACAGGTTTGCTCTGTGAGTAAATGTCTAAATGATTTAGCTCTTACATAATGCATCTTTAAAAAATGTCCAATAAGTCCAGAAGTTACATCAAGTCGTCTAAATCTTAAGGCCTATTACTGAGCTAAATGTCGTGGATTCTGTTCGAGGCTTGTATGTGACAAGGGGTTAGGTAGCTTTCCTGATCTAGGTTTTCTCCAGGTACCCTCAACAACCCGATGTGTTACCTATTTCTATCTCTCATTGTGATATGGTATATGGGATTTGCAACAAGGCATACAGAATCGTTTTAAGAAGAATTCTTTTATCCTGAATCAGATTCCGACAAGATATTTTATGACCTAGCACGGTTAGTCACAGCTTAATATTGAAAAGGAAATTACAAGTTACAGGCACCTGTGGGTATATCTGTCATATGGCGGTTTGTCTTGACAAAGGTCAATGATCGCCTCCGGTCTTGGTATTCTTGTACTGCTAAATGTTGAAGCTAACTTTAGGAAACAGACTGTGCCGATAAAAACCGACGCGTGTATATATAGATACGTGCACGTACACTCATACTATTCACCAAAATGCTTAAGGGTATGATTTTGTTTTCTTACTGAAAAGGGTATGCACGATCATCACCCCTCCTTGCAGATGTCCCGGATGATAGTCTATTATACTATATTCAGCGCATGCGCATGGTTGCTATTGTTTGGGAGGGGCCGGATTTTCCTGGAGTACACCAAGAAGGTGGAGAAGGTACCTCTATTTCCAAATCACATACGCTCACGCCTGCAAGCGATGGGTTAACTGCAGGTCAGGTCCTGGCTGATTGGCTTAACATCCGCTTTCACTTAGCGCGGTGTCGCAGAGACTCGTTACCTTGGTAATATGCGAAAGACTCGTCTAGCGTAGGTTGGAAATAGATCTGCCTTTTGAGTCACTAACCATAGTAACCATTCACAGGCTCCAACCAAAAAGGTGGTAGGCCTAGGACTAATATAGGGTATTTTCTTTAATTATATATATTAGCCATTGACCAGATGGGGTTACTGTTATGTTCAGGCTACGTTGGTGCTATAAATATCGGTGGTAATTGGTGCTAATATATAATGTAGGTGCTAATTCGTGTTTGGTGTTTAACGTCCGCTTCCACCGAAGGTTATATCGCAAACCACTTGTATTATTTTTTATTTTCATTATAATAGACCATGCGCAGGGGTCTTGCCTGTTGGACGAAGCTGGAGAAAACCTACGATGTTGAGAAAGCACCCCTATCTCCAAGCCACATACGCTAACACCAGAGATCTAAATTACGACCTCAAGTCAGAGCACGAAACTCTAGACCACTTAACCATCCAATTCCCCTCTATAGGTACTAATATCAGCTTATTTCCTCGTTTTTCTCATCTTCCCGTTTGTGGAAGCCGCGGTGACTCAGTGGGTTTTCCATTATCAGTGGAACGGGAAACGACAGTGTCTAGTCGTTGGGGTGGTCCCTGTGTACATTAGCGTGCACGTTAAGGAACCCTTGGCAGTTGGAATTGAAAATAGGAGCAGGCCGAAGCGCCACTGCCCGGGCAAATATTTTCTCATGTCACACTGTATGGTGTTTATCCGTTATAATTAGCTCAGTTGGTGCAGAAGAGTAGGACGTTAAGAATATAGATCCTATTTCGTTTCGTTTTTTATAGATAAAAATTCGTTTTACTTGTCTTTACTACACTAGGATCTGGAAGAGTTGTTATCATTGACGTGTTCTGATAATGTGAGGGATTAGTCATTGAAACGGTCTGTTACGGTGACCTTTAGGCGTGTTTTACACGGAAACGTTGGTAATCCACTAGACACATCAATGGTCTAACGTCATAGGGTCGAAAACTGCTCGTTTGACCTCTGACGCGATCTATCATTACCACCGGTCAGATCTTCATGTAGTGTAGGCCATCGAAAGTATAAAAAAACTAAATGAAATATAGATCTGTATTTGAATCAGATTGTTATTTCTATAAAAATTATGGCAAAAATGGTATAAATGGAAAGTATAGATAACCAATCTTAATAGCAAAATACAGGACTACCCGAAAAACACCCGTGGGACAGGCACTGGGTAAAAATGTCAGGGTATCACTATTTGGTAACCCGACTGTTGTCTGACAGTCTGCTAGTTTGACTGAAGGGGCGTTGGGAACATTTTGAAATGTCGTACACAAAAATCTGCAATTGAGCCCCTGAAAAACAAAGTTGACAGAAAATAATTAGCTTAGTGTCTGTTATCAAGCGGAGCTTACTGTAGTCAGACTTGGTATGGTGATATATTAGTGAATATTATACAATAAAAAAAACAAGTACGAACAATCCAAACCAATATTAAACAAAATCCGAAGTCCTAAAAAATGGTATAGGCAAAATAGTGTAATCTGGCAAATAGTGTAATCAGCTACGTCGTTAAGCCAACCCCATAAAAGTAATTATTAAGTAATCAATGTAAAAGTTTGATCTACTTTCGTGTATATACAACCACCTGGACAACTGTGTCAACACGTGGCACCCGCCATTGTTCAAGTTCGCAACCCGAGTAACTCATTATCTAGTGGATCAATATTTTATAACTCGCGTATGTAATAGCCTGTCAAGCACATAAATAAATAAAAAGATTTTTAACGTCTCTTTGACACTTTAACTACTTTAATACGCTCATTCATATTCTCTATTGGACAGCGGGGTACATACATGGGCTGAAGTGAGGGTTATCCAATGAAAGAGTGGAATTTAAAAAAAATGAAGAATGAAGTTAAGTTCTGGGTTTTTTTGTAATTTGAAATTTGTAGAATGTTGCGGGTTTTTTTTTAATTTGAAAGTTGAAGAATAGAGTGTGTTTTTTTTAATTTGTAATTTGAAGAATGGAGTGTGTTTTTTTAATTTGAAATTTGAAGAATCGAGTGTGTTTTTTTTTTTAAATTTGAAGAATCGAGTGTGTTTTTATTAATCTGAAAGTATAGCTGTTGTACAAGCTATCCTTCTTAATTTGAACAAACAGTTTATTTCTTACGTAATTACGTATTTAAATTCTTCTTGTACGTGAGTCTTAGGAGCATAGAATCACGGGGTGCGCGACCCGGGCATTACAAATAATATCTGCATGCCTCTGAATACATTCAACCCATATAATATGAACAATCGTTTCCAGTTTCTGTAGAACGATAAGTAGATACGTTTTGGGTAAAAACAAATACATCACCACTTAAAGCGGGTTGACAAGTTATGTTCTGACTGGTCGTTCTATGAAAACTCGAGTTCGATTTGTGTACAAATTGTTATGTACATAAAAGAAACCCTAAGATTTGAAATGTCAGGAAGATTGGACAGTAACGGAACATTCTTCTCCCTGCCATTTCGGAAGTGGCTATAGTAGATTGTATAACCTTAAAATATACGACAGCAAGAGCGACTGGGAGTTCAAGAATCGTTTGGACACACTCGGCAAACCACAGTAGATTCCAGTACCCTACATCTAGCCTCGGCTGTTTGACGAAGTCCGCCATTGGAACTACTTTTAAGTTTTTGAAGTCTGGGGCTGTTTTATCCGAATTTCTTTAGACAATAACAAGTTTGTGCTGACAATTCTACACCTTCTTCTATAATGACGCAATTGTGAGAACTTCTTTCTAAAAGTGGCAAGTTTACCTGAAAAGTAAACCGTTGCCGCATCGCAATGTATAGGTACAGGTACATAGCACTTGCCGTCCCCCATCCGAGGCTAAATGTAGGGTGCCGAAATTGGCCGTGGTTTGCCGAGTGGGTGGGACGTTGACCGCCATCCTCCGCGTATGCAAAATAGGACCGTGAGCAGTGTTTTGCTTCTGATCATCGACGTATTTTTGCGTCTTACAGGTAGCATTTTCCGCCATGACTTCAATAGTGTCTCTAAAGATGAACTATAACATTACGACCATGGTCCACCCGAATATGACCTGCCATATAACTGGAGGTTGAAACGGGCGTTAAGCTCAAAAACAACAATCGCCTGAACATTTTGTGTTAGTTCTTATGCATCCTTTCGTTTTATCTGTTTGGTGTATAGCGGGGGGGATGGGAGGATTTCGTTGGAGATTGTCTTTTTGGTATTGCTTTTTCTGTGAGTTCAAGTCTTAGTGCCCAACCTAATTCAGGAAAATTTATGCAGACGGATTGTCTTCGAAGATATCGAGGACTCACCATGGTATTCAAGAAAGCACGTTTTACACCTACGCCTTCAATTTGTTAAGTAGAGCATTCGAGACCTATTCATTATTAAACAATTCTGCATTTTTTACTCTCACGATTTCAGAATTACCGTTCCATTTTGAAATTGTCATTGGTTTACGAGGTTAATACGGATAATCTGTCCGGCTTCTTGTGAAGCAACCTCACGAAGCCCATGACATTTAATAAATATCTTTAGTATCTGTTCATCGTCTGCATATGTCTTTTATTTCTTGATTAATCAAAATATTTTATACACATAATGGAACGGATCAAGTGATTAACAACTGTTTGCAATCCACGTGATCTTAAATGTCAAAGGTCCGCTTATCACCACAAAAAATAGCGATTTTAAATATCTTATCATTTGTAAATATTTCCTAAAATGTAGGTTACGTGTCAATCAGAGTGCAGAGGCGACATGCGAAATTTCGCAATCTATCCCATAGTTCTGAAATAATTGACTAATCTCTGTACGTGATGTTTGCTAATTTATGTCACACGTGCGCCTGAATTAGGTCAGTGTTACACCGTGTGTAGAAAACGCATCAATTGAACTGCGCCTTATTTCAACAACAAGTTTATCTTGTAGATATTTATTTTGCGTGTAGTGCGGTCCTCCTGTACTTACTAATAGAGTACACTCTGTCCTTCCCATTAATCGCCAACAAGAACAATAATTATGTTACCAAGAGTGCCAATGTATTGCTAAAAGTGACCGACAAGGGCACATAGAGAGAGAGAGAGAGAGAGAGAGAGAGAGAGAGAGAGAGAGAGAGAGAGAGATTTAACGCTCACTAGGTGATTTCGTGACTCACGTGTGGTTTCAATTTTTTTCAATTGTTCGCTTGCGCGACGCGCGTAGGGGTCTTTAGCAGTGGAAAGAAACCAAGGACCCGGAGACAACCCACGAGGTTGGACAGTACACCTTACTCCCTGTTACGTACAATTGGGGGAATTGACACCACAACAACATACATTATGATACAACGCCTACGCGTTAACCATTTGGCTATCCACCACACCCTCTACCCACCCATCCTGAGACCTACCAGGGAAGACATGTTATAGATATTTATGTTTTACACGTCATATTCATAATTTAATTGAATTCAAACAACGGTACTTTTACTACTATTTCTCTTTTGTTAATAACGCCCTAAGTATGGTAATATGTGATCGACAATGCAAGTTATGTTATAGATATGTACATTCTACACTCAATTTAACGCAGTTAACAACAACGGAAAGCTGTCTTATGCAAACTATAAACGTTCTATGGTCGAGCTGTTTCCAACTAATTGTTATATTAACAATAAACCGAATTTATAATCATATAATCATTTCGCAAACAACTAATTTATGACCTCTGCATTTTATATTTAAATGAAATCACATATGAAAATCTGTTCATTTGGTTAGATATTATAATTGAACGGCAGACAAAATGGCGTCTTTGGTTAACGTACTGGTGGTGCTTGTTTTGGGATTATTCCAGCTTACATATGGTAAGTAGAGATCGTCATTTCGGGACTAACATATGGTTCAGTTTTATTTCAATAATTTGCTTTGAGTGTGAGGGTCTTAAGCAGTGGATGGAAACAGGAGAAGTCGGAAAATATCCACAATGTTGGAAAGCCGACCCTACGCCCTGTACAAGCGACAAATCAAAACCACGTAAGACTTAATGACATACCTTATGATCTGTTGTTTCCCACGAAAAGCTTGTGGGTTTTCTTTACACCCTGTTCACTCTCTCTGGGAAAGGCCGACATGACCCAAGAAAAAATATCGTTCAATCTTGCGTCCCCACCCAACCGGCCGATTGCTGGAAGCGCACGCAGTTCTCATTAAACCCCAAAATAAATCGGCCTCTTGTAAGAATTGAACCATCTTGTCAGTGTCGAAAAGGTAGGTACACTTAGTCGTACGGATGATACTAAATCATATTTCGCTGGTAGTGCGCACAGTGAAAAGAAAAATACGGTGACCTGACCAAAAATATGTCATGTTCGCGGATTGTATTGTATTGTTTTATTGAATACATAAACAAAATCCCGTCTTCAATTAGCTCAGGTTAAGTGCATAACAGAAGGACGTTAAGCCCCATTTCATTCATTCATACATAAACAAAATAAAATCATGGATTCAAAAAGGGGATGTAGGATGAAACAGACGTAAGTCGGTGTGTGTGTCCGTGTAGCGGAAGCCCCCCTGCTCGCGCAGATCATATTTTTTCTGCATTCATTAAAAGACATGAAGCACGCATTCGTGCAAAGAATTGACACCTTTTTGACCCAACTCCACTCTAATCCTACACATTGCATTGTGTTATGTTGTGTGGTGTTGTGGTAGGATGGCACCGTGTTATTGTATTGTGTTGTGTTGTGTTGTGTTGTGTTGCGTTGTGTTGTATTGTACATTGTATTGTACATTGTATTGTATTGTACATTGTATTGTATTTATATTTTTTGTAAGGAACATATACGAGAGAAAAGTTAACTGTTAATGTACCGTTAACGGCTGGTGATAAACTACGTGTACCATTTAATGAGCCCATATATGACAGTGAACATAACTTCCATCCCCAAACCAGAACTATTGATATCAACAAGAAATGGTTGTAAGTAAAAAATTATATATTTTGGCGGAGAACTATGTAATGGGGATGTAATGTGCTCCTGTCTAGATTCTATTTCATTATTATTACATCCCAATTACGAATAATAATATTGAGCGGAGTGTTAAGCAAGAGAACCATCATGAATTTTACAGAATCGGCAAACAACTGTGGTTCAGTGTGTAAGACGTTGGCTAGCTAACCCGATGGTACCGTTTTTGATCCCCCGCGTTGATATAAGAGTAGGTCCAGTCGTCATAATCCGCGTCAGTGCAGAACAGGGCGGTAAACTCCATTTCATTATAACTGAATTGAACACTGTGGCATTTTATCCATCAACACCTGAGAAGAATGCTGGACATCTTGGATATTGAACCGCGGCACCCTCGGCTTATTGATTCCCACACTCTAAAATATTCACAACTGATTTGAAACCAAAACTAAGTGAACGTTGGCAGGAAAGGGCAACTAACAAGGTTCTGTTGAAATGTGACAGCTCACTAGCCGGGATTTGTTCAATTAAACAATAATTGGTGGTTAAATGAAACATACATTTTCGTCCATTTTTGATTATAGGACAATGTTGGTGCCAGTCATTATTACATAATATGATAGGACTGGTTAAAACACATTCCACATAAACGTTTAACACACAGGTAATTGCTACGATAACGATGATTTGAATTAAGGGGGAAGGGCGCAAAACTGACTGGTTTGAAATGAAATGAGGTTTAGAATACAATTTCTCTGCATTGGCCATGTAGTGTGCAATGGGGGCAATTCAAAACTTCCATGGGTTCTTTTGCGTGTACGTCAAATAATCGACTATAAGATGATCCTTGCCAGACCCACGCCCTGCACCAGTGACAAGTGGGAACCACGCAGAAAAAGAACCACGAAAGGTCTTAGCCAACGTAGGGATCGAACACGAGCCCTCCATGTTAGCGAGCCAACGTCTTACCCACTTAGCCACCGTGGTTCCCAGCTACTGGTATTTAAGAATCTCCACATGTATTATTGTAAACCCCTTTAAATGGTTCTAAAATTAAAGATCTTATTTCTAAATTGATCCCAATATTGATACGAGCATTGGGACTACAATGAGAGTTTAACGACATTACGAACCATCCAATCTCGAATCTGTACCAAATATGTCTCTAAAGGATTCAGTAATTATGATAGATAGCCTTTATGCCAACAAGCACTTGTCAATTTATCCCCACCAATTCCGTATTAAGGCAAGACATTATCAAGATCGTTGCGGTTGTTATTGTCCAGAGAAGACTACTTGGTTTTAATAATAGAACAAATTGACACAAAAGATTGGCTAATTTTCTGTAAGCAGGTGTTACTTGTGAACACGTTAATAGTAATACCACCATCAATTTTAGAATCCGGAATAAAGGCACAAGACTGTGTACTTAGTAATTTTCTCATTAGTTCAATATATATAATGTCAGTCTTGTAAATTGTGATATTAATTTCATAGCCCATTAAGATGAAGCCCGGTAATAGATCATTACTACTAGAAAGGGAATGCCAGTGGGTTTTTTTTAGATCCTCAAACCAATTCTGACTTGGACTGCCGTCTTTCAAGTTTAAAACGTTCGGAACTCATTCATTTCCGATTGCATTAGCAACAACTTGGAACCGTCTCTTAAATTGTCTATATAGATGACAGTGGACAATAGATCATTACCAGAAGGGTTATACACGTGTCATTCCATATTTCCCCTTAGATCCCCAAACAAATTCCTACTTAAGATTATTGTCTTCCAATTTCAAACCAATCCCACGAGTTTTGACTTAGATATTAGGTCTAGACTGCGTGTGCTAAAGTATCGAAAGGCTTCATTATGGGCCTTATAATAGTAATAATAATTTATTTATAGGGAATATGTTCAGTTATTGTGTGAATCTAGTTTGTGAATCAATTCTACGCCAATTGGAAACCAACAACGACAGCGAGTTGTACGACATCAAGGCGTTGCTAGAATAGTTTTCAATTCCCCAACTTAAAACTACGTTATCACGCTTTAATGCCGACACGTTAACGATAGCATCCAATCAGAAGTTGTGACACAGACACACGCAAATCAAACATGGCGGCTTCCACGGGAACCTTGAAAATTAACATTAAACGAACCTTGAACTTTGCAACTCACAGGCGATGCATGGTATTCGCGAAAATCGAGGAATCTGTTAGGGTTCCCGGCTGGGTCATTTGCCAATCGACAATCGAAATTAATGCCGAAATATTGGGTAAGATGTACGGAGTTAAAGCGAGTTCAAGTCTTCTATGGAAGATGTGGTACTATTAAACATATCGTCTAAAATAAACGTGTCTTTATACAATCTGTGGATTACCAACAATTCCGTGCACCTCACGTCAAAAGCTTGCCGCAACAGACAGTTTCATTGGTTAAGCGCTCACATCATCGAGAACACGTCAATGATAAAAACGCTTCCAAATCCTAGTGTAGTAAAGACAAGTAAAACGAAATTTTGAACAATAAAAAACGAAACGAAATAGAATCTGTCTTTTAATCAGATTCGTCTTTGTGTATTTCAGTTACTATATCGAGGCGCATGCGTCGATCTCTGGATTAGAGCAAGGTAAAAATGCCGGGGTCAAGATCCAGCATGAAGATAAAAACGGAGTGACAAGAACACTTACAGAATGCCATACAAACGATAAAAAGGTCCGACGTAATGTGTGCAAGATGGATACTAAAACCTCTCTTGACGCTGGTGATAAAATTTATGTGGAGGTTCTCTCAGAAAGTGATGCCGAGATTACACCAACAGAAACCTATATTTTCTTGTCCGAGTTACACATGGATATATATGTCAACAAGTAAATGTATAACCCAGCCTAAATATTAAATAAAATGAAGTCTGAATAGTGTTAGTTGTCTTCTAATTTCCTATTCTAACCCAAAAACAATGGTTGGTGAGCATTATCAGCTAATTAAACTTTTGGCGTATTATATTCCGGGGGGTGTTGACCGCCATAAAACAACATTACATCTTCATTAAAGATGCATTATGTAAGATTTAGATAAAGAGTTGGTTGTTTTTGCTATAATAGTTTTTTTTTAAATAATAATGAAGTATATTGAAAATTACAGTCAAATTACTTTATTCTGAACGATGTAATAAATAACGATAATAAAATTAATCTATTTATTAAAGCCCCAATACCACTCTTGTTGTAACTGAATAATATGTTCTTATCTTTATTCTGGTCAACAATTTGTACTTTTTTACAATATTTCAATTAAAAAATGATACAAATTTCATTTTAACACACCTAATTTATAAAAATTGGAAAAATTCAACTACATGCTGTCACATGGTTTGGAAAGCCTTACGTAAGCACTTTCAAATGCAACTTGGATTTAAACATATTTTCGAACCCTCGGGACAAGTAAGATAGGTTGTAATGGATAATTTACACAACAGGTAGGTAGGACATTTATACATCTTGTAATTAGAATAAGGCGAATTTTTTTTCTGGACCTGTCAAGCCAGCAAGCGTGTTATGGTACCTTTAAGAGCTGAATATCCAAGAAACGAGTTGCATAACAAAAAAAATCTTTAAAATAACTATGACACGATAAACAGGAATAAATATAATAAATGTCTGAACTGATATGAATATTTGATTTTACAAGAATGGCGTAGTCTCGGTTATCATTATTGTGTTACTAAACGAAGTCTCAAATTCTATACAAAAGACTTCTAATGGGTATATTTAGTTAGCGCTTACATAACGCACCTTTAATCCTTGATATAACTGATAAACTGTCGACAAAATTAAGATGGACATATAGTTTGAAATGAGGGGAATTTTGGTAGGACACGGGTGATACAGCCTACTGTGATATCGATCGATCGATCGAGAGAGAGAGAAAGAGAGATGAGGTTTAACGTCCACTCGACACAAACTAGGTCATTTCGGGACTAGCATATGGTTTAATTTTATTTATATAATTCGCTTGCGTGTAGGGGTCTTTATAAGTGGGAGGAAACCGGAGGACCCGGCGAAAACCCATGAGGCTGGACAGGCGACCCTACTCTTTGTCACGTATTGAATTACAACTGTCAATGGTGCTTTAAAGGAACATCAATGTGTACACGGGACCTCGGGTTTTCGTCTATTTGAACGACTAAACGTTGGCCCTTGCCGACCAGGCACACTGTCCTGCATTATTTGATAGGTGAATGTTCTCGGCTTACATCGGGATCGAATACGTGACCGACGTCTACTCGCGGAGAATCGCGCACAGTAGGGTACGTTGCACCGTAAAAGCCCATGCACCGTTCCGCCACTGTAGCTATATTGTATTCACGCCGATTTAGATTTGAAAAGTGGCATTAACTTGGATTTTCGCCGACACCAACCCCAACTTCTACCCCCTCCCTAACCACCACACACACCGCACACAGAAGCGACCAATTTCAACAAATAAAAACAATTACTATCCAAAAGTGTTGAAATGTTAATGTTCTACTCTTCTGCATTAATGAAGACGGCAATATGCCTTACATTATGCTTTGTGGTAAATTTTGCTAAGAAAGAGGCTCTTATACTGTTCTTATTTTGAATTCCATTAGGCATGGTTACCTCTATGTGAACGTGGTTTCCCGTCCCAATCGAACGACGAGAGACTGTTTTCTTGTCATACCCTCCCTCCGCCTTACACCCGAAAGGAGGAACCAATAACACGCGAAAACAGAAATGTCTGAAATAATAGCAGCGAAAACCTCAATCGATAGTCCTTGGAAGAGCCATAATTATATCAAGAGACACTGACTTTCTGCTGTCACTGTCGGCATTTTGTTATTCAGTGTATAAAGTTTAAGAGAGGCACGGCGACTAAGTGGGTAAGACGCTGGCTCGCTAGCATGGAGGTTGTGAGTTCGATCCCTGCATTGACCGATAAAGTTCATCCAGATTTTCCGACTCGATTTTCCTTGTCAGTGATGCAGAACGGAGGGCCTGAGTGGGGCAGCTGTCTAGTCGTTCGGATGGGATGAAAATTAGAGGCGTGTACACATTGGCGTGCACGCAAAAGATCCTTTGGCAGTTCGAAATCGATATAAAAGTAGGCCGTAGCGCAACTGTCCCGTCACAATTTCCCTCATAGCACACTGTGTGATGTATGCCCGTCTTCGGACCAGAACAGTAGGACGCTAAACCCCATTTTATTTCCTTTCGCATAAGTTTAATAGACCATCATTAGAACACAACAAACATTAATAATAATGGAAACGGGACGAAATGAAAGATCCGGAAACAGTGTAATAATCAGTAATTGTATAGCACGAATAAGATTAGACAATATATATATGGGTCCAGTCCTTGCTGTGTAGCACGAACCACGCCAGCCCATTAAAGGAGAATGCTAAAGTAAAAGTTTAATTTCATCATTTACTTAGTTGATTATGTAACACATTTCAGATTTTTTTTTTTTTTTTAAAGTTTTAATAACAAATAACGTTAAAAAAACACTCTCGGATTTCCGCCATTACGGAAACACCCGACAATTAATGAGCTGAAGCTATATCACGTGACATGACGTAATAGTTGATCTACGATTAGCAGTCGATGTATACTATATATCAATAGGGTATCAGCAGAAAGTAACAGCTTGTAAGACATTGATTTCGCCCAGAGTGTTCTTCCCTATCAGGACCGGCGAATTAGAAATACGAGGAACAACGGTGACGGTGATGGTTCGGAACATTCTAGTTACAATTATGATAAATAAATAGGCACTAGAAATTACAAACAGCGTAGACACGCCTTCGCCTTCACTTGTCTTATCCTTCCTATCACTAGCCTATCTATCACTCAGTCCTTCGATTCGCAATGACTTTCGGCTTTATTGCGGCCCTGTTGGTGTTAACGCTTCATCGGAAAAAAAATATATCAGATAAAAACTAATAATTATGGTATTATATGCCCTATACTAGATACGAGAACGTCGCTAAAAATGGGTCACATCGTCATCATTAGACAGTGATAGGACCATGGTCCAGTAGTAGGGCCTTCGCTCACGCTAAACAAAAAGTAGTATCACGCTCATAATTTACAAAGTTACATCGGACGAACTTCTAACATGATTTAGTACTATTTATGATCGACTGCAAAATCATCGAAATAGGCCTACGGAAAACGCTTCAAAAGGGGGATAGTAATTAACAATAGTATTCAGGCTACCCTCTAGCGGTGTTTACATTTCGTTGCTATGGTTACATGAGAGGTTTCTAAAGATAGATTTTGAAAGCTTGCCGGTTTCGCCGTAGAATGCACACAGTTTTAACAGAAAGATAAAACAACGGTTATATCTTTATCGACATAATAAAGTTATTAAAATTGCACTGGTCCCGTTCATAAGCAGGTATAACTCTAAATTTTCCGAACAAGAATTTGAGAAAGAAGCGTGTTTTGTTGACATCGCCTCGTTGATCGCTGTGTCCCGACCCAGACCTTTTCTGCGCGTTGTCTCGCTTGGAAATTTTTAAAAAAATGACAGACGCTTCCCGATTTATTGTCGGTGCTATTCGTATATCCCCAAGCAAGGCAATTGTCTATGTGTATGCACCCAGTTAGTCAAATTGACGGCATGCCGTGCTCAGTTTCTATAGCCTTCTATAGGGAAATTCACAAAGTCGATCAACTATTACGTCATTCACGGAAAAAATCAAAACGAGGCTTCAGATATGCATAAAGGTCAATTGGGTGTTTTTTGGTATATTTTTCCTTTGTAAAAATATTTAGAGTGACTTTTAAAATTTCGCAGGGTCAAAAATATTCTAATATAAACGTTATTTTTCATATTAAAAGAACTTTTTGCATTAGTATTCTCCTTTAATAGTCGGTTGTCAACTATCAATTGAAGGCGACAAAAAATGGGGGTTAACGTCTTACTTTTTTGTTCCGACTGGGATAAAGATGACAGTCAGTGGGTGTTCCGTAACATGGAAAGACTTGGGTCTTTCAGTAAGTCAAGTGGCTGGGTTCCGAATCCCGCTACTACATGACAAGGGGTAGGGTATCATGTCCAACCTCGTGGGTTTTCTCTGAGTCCTCCGGCTCCCTCTCCCTGCATTGGCGGAGAAAGTGTATCTCAGTGATGCAGAACGAAGGGCCTGACAAGGACAGCTGTCTAGTCGTTCGGATGGCACAAAAACCCGAGGTCTCGTGTACACATTGGGGCTCATGAAAAAATCCCTTGAGTTGGAATTCGATATAAGAGTAGGCACACTGTATGGCGTACGCCCGTCTTCCATTACCCCAGGTTAGGTGCATAACAGTAGGACGTTAAACCCATTTCATTTCGCCTTAGCTCCGCTCTTTCTTGGATTGTTGGCAAATGTTATAGAAGGGACATAACTCTTGTGATATTCATCTATTTGAATCGCTGTGATCAGTACTTGGATGTAATACCCAGCTCAGTTTTAAAGGTTGTTTATAGTCGTGTATTTAGTATTTACGCGCTGCTTGTCATGCGTACTATGGACAATATCTACTTTGTGTTCATGGGTTAAGACATGCTCAAATTTAAGCAGTTTGATTATTTAACAATTAAAGATACATTATGGAAGAGCTGGTGATGATGAAAATGTCAGTCAAATTGCCGAGAAAACCTTATTTTATATTCACCGTAGCCTCAATTGCCAGTGTTACCGCTGTCACGATAATTAACAAAGGTCTCAATTATCCACATTTGAGTTTACTCATCAACGGACGGTGAACAGCAGGTTGGATTCACATCCAGTGAACACCTGGCCCATAAAGATGACATTGAGAATTGATTATGTTATTTTCATGATATTTAATGTCTAATTAAACGTTACATAAAATTTCAGGCCTAAAGAAAGACCTGCCATAGGCAGATATAGATCTTGCATAATGTATGTTTATATTATGTATAATATAGATCATAATGCAGTAAACATCGAAGGTGAGCGATGCCATCGAGAGTTGGTTATAGTCTGGATGAATTAATTAATGTCTTATTAGATAACATAAAATAAAACAAAGTACGAACAATCCAAACGATTAGACAAAAACGGTATAGGCGAAATAGTGTAATCGGGAAAAATAGCGTAATCAGTATATGGACTGATCACCGTGTACAAAATACACGACAAACAGTGGTAATAGGTGTCCAGAAGAGCAGGCTTACCCTGCCTGGCGCGCAAAAACCGCCATTTTAGGCCTGAAGAAAGACCATCAGTAGGCAGATTTAACTCTTGCATAATGCATGTTTAATACAACAAATATCAAAATATCAACGTCAGATAATCTCCGGGTATGGATTTAATTGGATTACACAGATTTCATCAAAGACTATAGGTGGCACTGGCTTGTTTTTACCAGATCTTATTGATACCGTCAACAGGGGCTGTCGATTATTCAATTAATAATATGGTTGTAAATGCTAAGCGAAATAATTCAAGGGTTTTTAGACTGATAGTCCTGTTACAGATTCATAGACCCGATTTTTAATTCATTAGTGGTGCGAATGTTTGTGGTTTTTATGAGTTCAACGAATGACTGTAATGTATATAATTTATGTAAGCTGGGTGTGGGAGAGAACAGAGAGGGAGAGAGAGAGAGAGGGGGTGTTTAACGGCCACTCGACATAAACTAAGTCATTTCGGGACTTACAACATATGGTTCAATTTTATTTCAATAATTCGCTTGCGCGTATAGGTCTTTAGCAGTGGGAGGCAACCTGAGGACCCGGAGAAACCCCACGAGGTTGGACAGGCGACCTTACTCCTTGTCACGTTCAGCCGAGGATTCGTTACCACGCCAGTTGACTCAATGACAGGCCTTATGATACAGCGCGCACATGCTAACTATTCGGCCATCTACCGCGAATAACGAACAACGAGCTGGTTTGTTGTTTGTTATTCACCAGATATGGAATTAATAACATGATAAAGGCACTTTTAGAGAGAATATGCCGGGAGTGGGTTTTTATGAGTCTAATTGGGTAATAAATCTTCAAAATCTTGGGAAAAAGATTTCTAACAGTCTGTTTTTCTACCCGAACAACTAGCAGTTTCATATTGGTGAATAACTAACAACGAGCTGGTTTGTTGTTTGTTATTGGCGAATAACGAACAACGAGCTGGTTCGTTGTTCGTTATTCACCAGATATGGAATTAATAACATAATAAAGGCACTTTTAGAGAGAATATGCCGGGAGTGAGTTTTTATGAGTCTAATTGGGAAATAAATCTTCAAAATCTTGGGAAAAAGATTTCTAACAGTCTGTTTTTCTACCCGAACAACTAGCAGTTTCATATTGGTGAAAAACGAACAACGAGCTGGTTTGTTGTTTGTTATTGGCGAATAACGAACAACGAGCTGGTTCGTTGTTCGTTATTCACCAGATATGGAATTAAAAAAAAAATAAAGGCACTTTTAGAGAGAATACGCCGGGGGTGGGTTTTATGAGTCTAATTGGTTAATAAATCTTCAAAATCTTGGGAAAAGATTCAAACAGTCTGTTTTTCTACCCGAACAACTAGCAGTTCCATATTGGTGAATAACGAACAACGAGCTGGTTCTTTGTTCGTTATTGACCAGATATGGAATTAATAACACAATAAAGGCACTTTTAGAGAGAATATGCCGGGAGTCGGTTTTTATGAGTCTAATAGGTTAATAAATCTTCAAAATCTTGGGAAAAATTTCTAACAGTCTGTTTTTCTACCCGAACATATAGCCTGATAGTAAGTTTAGCTTTATGTTATAGAAGACTGTATTAAAAATATGAATTAAAGATACGTGTTTAGTAGAGGATTTTATTGATAAATTAATAAGACAAACTATGTTCTATTGTTATGTGAAGACTGTGTTTAATTTTTGAAAAAAGTAAATTCGATTTAAAGAAAACGCTCCAGTAGAAGAGTGCGTAAATAAATTAATGAGATTTAGAGGAATGGAGAGAGATTTAGAGGAATGGGGAGAGCGAGAGAGAGAGAGAGAGAGAGAGAGACATATATTCGGGGGGGGGGTACAGCTTCGATAGGTTCATCAAAATTCGGTCCTGTGACGTATTTCCATGAAAAGTAAACCACGACAATTTACATTAGAACCATGGTATTGTGGCATTGCTATATTCTCTTTCACTCTGTCCTGAATATAATACAATGTAATACAAGTCTAAAAGGACCCCACACGCGACTTTCTTACAACCAACGCCCTGTCATTACCAGTAGCGGATTATCATTGAGGCGGATGGGGCTGCAGCCTCAGGCCCAAAGATTTTGTAAAAAAAACTTTTTTTTTTAGACTTGTCTGATACCATTACAAACGCATAGACAATCATTGTTAGGGGTGGGGTTTAGGCCCAACGGGAATCAACATAGGCCCTGGCCCGAAATTAATTAGGCCCACGCCATATGAAATAGGCCCTCTAGCAACTGCCGCCCTAGGCCTTGGTGGAGCTTAATCCGCCACTGGTCACTACCCAGTTAATACCCATCCCACTGGGTATCCAACCGTTAGGTACTACCCCTACCTTACTGAACACCGTTCGTCCATGTTTATTACAGCGATGACAGTCTACCAACCCATGAAATCTACCTACCAACCGAGCAACCATTCGTTCTGTTTAAATACACACGAGAATGTCAGCGTGTCCATCGTATGTCGGTGAGAGAAGAGTTCTTCGGCTGGGATGATACAAATTGGTTCAACAAAGATAAAGCAGGTGGCGCTCATCCTTACGATGATGGCGGTCGTCATGACCACAAACTACACTTCTGTTACTACCATAAGTCTGGCACCAAACTCATCGGATAAAATCAAATAGTGACATTTCACTGGACAGTAAAATTATGTACTTCACTTCTATTGGATAAATAAAATAACGTACCGTTATTGAACACTAAACTAATGTTTTTTCATTGGATGAAGAAATAAAACGGCGTCCTTTTATTGGATAGATAAATAAAAAAGAATTTAAACAGGGGGTTGGGAGCGTCGTGGTTTCCATCCCTGATGTGAGCGTATATGATATGGAGATAGGGACGCCTTCTCTTCCTCGTGGGTTTACCCCGGGTTCTCATGTTTCCTCTCACAGGAAAGACCCCACGCGCGAGCTCAAGGTATAATAAGTCATCTTTTATATCATCACCGGTGGCAGCGGACGTTAAACACTCCTAGAAGAAGAAAACCCAAATTAGGTGGCAGTGGATGTTAAACACTCCTAGAAGAATAAAACCCAAATTAGGTGGAAGCGGTCATTAAGCCTCGCCGAATGACGTGTTTTGTCTCGTACCGAAGATCTAAGATCAGGTTTACAAATCCAAATTGTGTCGAGCTCAGATAGCAATTAACCGAGTCAGTTTACTTCAGGCCCGAAGCCAGAAACCTAAATTTAGCCGACATAGGGGGGCGAGGAAGATAAATTTCCGACAACAAATAATCAATGAATGAAGGTCATCGCCGACTGCCGTAAGCAAGAAGAGGGGAGAGCACGAAAACTAGAAGCTGTGAAAGTGAATTTAAGCCTCTATGACACGCAGGTGGCGAATGTGTCGGAAAATTAAGAGTTTCCAGCCGACATTAACTATCTTTCGGCCGAATTGGAGGGGATATGTCGTACTAAAACTCTCTCCCGGCGAAAATGCGAGCATAGCTAACCAGCGATTTTTTTCCGACGCAGACAGAAAAAATTCCGATAGGAACGGCCATGGGGGTGGGGGGGCGACTAGCCTCGGGCCTGGTTTACTTTTACATGTTTTACACTTAAATACCACGTTTTGATCATTTGAAAATTGTCATTTCCTTGAAGCCAGGTGCGTGTTGATGACAACGGACTAGGTACATACGGAACTGTGTGATACAGTCAGTGCACGCTTTGGCGTTTTTAAAAATCTGCAAATGAAGTCCGCCATTTATGAAATTCAGTTTATTACTTACTGAATTCTGTTAATATCGGACGCATTTTCTGGGTCTACATCATATTCCTGAAGCAATTGCCCTAAGGTGGGTAGAGATAACAATATGAGACGGGGTACCTAGAACAAACAGCAACAGAAATCATTTCTATGGGAACTGTTCAGGTGTGGTCTCTAGTACTCCCATAACAAACGCGGCCATTATCGGTCTTTGGGAAATTTACATAATTAACAAAAATCCAAGATGGCCGCCAGTGAATCAGTTAATGGACGAAATCTTCGGAACGGTGCACTTTAGTGCAATTAAATGGATTACCGACCTATAGGAAATCGATACTCGCGTGTTAAAAAATGCCGACATTTTTATCCGCCGACCTAACCGTAACCTAAGCCCTGTATAGGGAAAGTTAAGATATCTCACACGGCTTTACGTACCGTAACATAACTAAACGTTGTATTTACTTCTTGCAGTATTATATATGTCGGAAGGGATAACGTTTTAACTTAAACAAATTGCAAAATAAACCAATGCAGTTTAGTTCAATGATAAATATGTCATACTGAAAAACGTTAAAATTCAAAATGTCCGGCAAAATTTAATCCAAAGTTGCGGATTTTGGTAATATATCTTATATATATATATAGGTATTGGGGTTGTTGGGTTCAACCCTGATCTCAAAAATAAACTTTGAGTATTCTTGATAGCAAAAATCCAAAATAACCGGTAAATTGAAATCCTAATAGGTGGAATTTGAACTAACTTTTGGATATGGCTTGTTATATATCTTATATATGGGCATCATTATTGTTTACTTCAATCTCTATCTAAAAAAATGTAATTACAGCCATTAAAACTGAAACCAAATTAACGATTTTTAGGGTAACTGAATTCAATATGGGGTTTAAAACTTATTTCAAATTGGATTGTCATCACACCAAATTTGTGAGAAAGTTAGAAACATCAGGAAAAGTTACAGACCTCAAATAATAGAGTGGGAATCCTCGCGAAGCCAAATGCAGAGACCCTCGGTCCCCTACTTGTGAAGAAATGTACTACTGAAATAAATAAAAGACATAAATGAATCCAGGGTAACTATCGGTCTTGATATGATGTTACCAGTGAGGGTCCGGGAGTCGAGTATCTCTAAAGCCTAGCGCACACTAGGCGACGAAATAGGCGATTTCGGTCGCCGACGATGAAAAATCAAAAAGAAATCGCCTAGTGTGCGCACTTGATCACAAGAGATTTTTCGTCGCCAGCGACCATCGCGGCGATGGTCGCCGATATCAAACATGTTTGATATGATCGTCCAAGTCGTCGTTTTGTCGGCGATGAATCGTGCAGTGTGCTCACCTCGGCGACGAGTTTGAAGACAGCCAAGGAACCCAAATCACCTATTAACCAATCATTTGGGGCTATGTGTATCATGTGACATAAACACAGTTTGGACAGATGGTAGATTAATAAACGCCCTGGGCTCGCCTCCTTAAAATAAAATCTCGTGTCCAGATGGTTCGTGTCACAGTACTATGTCCACTACGCCGACGCTTCATCATCATGTACGAAATCAACATTAATTGAAGTTTTCGACGTGCTGACAACGAAAATGCTGCTATTTTGAGGTGCCAAACTCGTCGCTACAGTTGTCGCATAGTCTGCGCCAGGCTTAAACCACGGTGTATCCTGTAGTTTGGATAGAAAGTCTAAACTATGATGAACCCTGCGTCTCTTAACCATGAAGTGTTCGGTAGTTCGTATAGCGTGTCTAAACCATGACGTAGCCTGTAGTTCGTATAGCGTGTCGGAACCATGATGTAGCCTGTAGTTCGTATAGCGTGTCGGAACTATGATGTAGCCTGTAGTTCGTATAGCGTGTCGGAATCATGATGTAGCCTGTAGTTCGTATAGCGTTTCTGAACCATGATGTAGCCTGTAGTTCGTATAGCGTTTCTGAACCATGATGTAGCCTGTAGTTCGTATAGCGTTTCTGAATCATGATGTAGCCTGTAGTTCGCATAAACCATCTTACACTAAAAGTTACTTATAAAACAAATAATCATGATATACTTGCGGCCGTGGTTTCGAGCCCTGGGCCCGATTCCTAGAAAATTCTTAAGCACGTTCTTATGCTTAGATTTTAGTCGACTTTGCATTTAAGTAAACTTACCTTATTTTGTGTTCCCAGAAAATTCTTAAGAACGGCCTTGTGCTTCGAATTAAAGTAGACTTCATTGTAAGCACAAGAACGTTATTATTCGTTCCAAGAAAAAACTTAAGCACAACTTCGTTCTTAAACATAGCCAGTCTAAGCACAAGTCCCAAGCAAGGTATAGGGCTTGCTTACCAACCTTTAGTCTGTTTCTGCTTCAAAAAGATGGCTGACCGTAGAGTTATTCGACGGCATTTCCGACACAGGGAAAATTCTTCTCATAAAGAAATTAAGAATGCTATAGAAAATTTTGCATCTAGGGCCTTATAGGCCTATCCTGAAACCAATTTATGTATTTGCCAATTAGTAAACAATAGGCTACAAACACACAGGCTGATCAGGCGCTCTCACAATTATTTAGTTAGTTTGAAGGCCTATGTGTCTGCGTTTTTTAAAAATATATTTTGGCACATTTTATAATTATGTAGGCCTATACAGGGGACATGTCAATCAAAATCAACCACAATGAAGCAGACGACAAATTTATGACGTAATTCGCATACCAAAGTTATTTTATAACGTTAAAGAGCATCGTAGTCTAAGTGTATGGTAAGCTTTACCAGTCACAATGTGCTTAGACTTGTACTTGACTTGTGCTTACGTAAGTATGGTCTTGAGAATTTTCTAGGGACGGTATTTTTATAAGATTCTTACGTAAGTAAAAGTGAAGTATGACTTTGTGCTTACTTTAAGAATTTTCTAGGAACCGGGCCCAGGTGTGAGCGTATGTGGCATGGAGATAGGGGCGCCTTCTCAACCTCATGGGCTTCTCCGGGTCCTCCGGTTTCCTCCCACAGCCAAGGGCCCCTACGCGCGGGAGAGTTATCGAAGTAAAGTTGAGCCATATGTTAGTCCCGAAATGACCTAGTTTGTGTTGAGTGGACATTAAACCACTTTTCTCTCTCTCTTTATTAAAAAAGTCCTAAAAAACGGTAAAGTAATCAGCATATGTACTACTCCTCGTGTACAAATACATTTTTTCAATTCACACTCGGCCATGCTGATAATCACCTAGAAATGATTCCACTACTGATGTCTTCCGCCCACTTTAGACTCAGTAGTGGTTTGTCGTACAGAGTTCCTTGGCGCAAGTTTTTTAGTCAAATGACTACAAAAAAGTTTCTGGCCTATAGCTCCCTTAATGTACACATTAACTGACCCAAAACAGTACTGCACATAGCTTAACATATAATAAATCAATTCCAATTGAAATAAAGGTGAAGCCTTACCGCATAATTATATGATTTGATGAAACCCAACTGCTACGCGTAATTTTAAATGGTGTAATGGCGGCTTATTTGCGTAATACGTCATTTCAAGAAACGTCGTTCATGCCAATGTAGAACGCATTTCCACAAAGAAAAATTGTTTGGTAACTTCTTTAGTGGTCCAGTCTTCACTATTTGTCATAGAATTACTAAACTGTAATGGCATGTGTTGATAATTTAGCCTATTTGAACTTGCGTAAAGGGTCTTAGACTGTATCAATTTTAAAAGTATTTTAACTGATAATTACCAACTAGAGAGTGTTCTTGTCAATACTGTCCATTGTATGGCAAAAACTGTTGAACAAAGAATGCATCTACATTTAATGAAATGGTGCGTCAGTGAACTGTTCACAAGGCGTCATTCATTTGATGGCGCTAGCAGGTAAAATTTTGGAATAATAATATATTCATTAAAGGGCGCATAATTAACTCATTAAAGGACAATATTGGCGCCAGTCATTATCACATATGTGGCAATCAGTTCTTTTTTTTTTATGAATTGTCAGATATCCTCTCACAGTCTCACACAACAACTTTTGGTCTTCGAAGGAATTATTAGTGAGCAGAAATTTAGCCGTGTATATGTTATCACTCGCCTCTTAAGTCAGTTATATAGAGGGATGACTCATCGTATTTTCCTTTTGCGTTCGTCCGTTCCGATTCAGGAGACCTATATTACACAGCTATCGTAGCAATGATCCCTGTGTTAAAATTATACTTGGAATTTGTTTAATTGGTTCTATCACATAAGTGATACTAACTGACACAAATATTGCCCTTTAAGATGGACGAAAATTGGTCTTTCAAGCCGAAATTAATGTAATATGGGCGTATATATTTACCAGGTTTTAAAAATTGTAATTGCAATTTTTACGAATAACATTCGGTAAAATACGAAACGGTGCAAATTTAACGACAGTCGTTTTCACCAGCTTAATCGATTCTTTTGTCGAGTGTGCATCAACCATTTATACTATTACTGCGTTGACTTCTGGGATATGTGTCTTCTCTCTCCATCACAAATGGCGCTTGAAGTTATTTTCATTAAAGAGCGTATAAGTCTTTTCTTCTGAACCTTGTTGGCTTCACTTTCAATCACAAATGGCCCTTGAAGTTTTTTCCATTGAAGAGCGTATAACTCTTTTCTTTTGAACCTTGTTGGCTTCACTTTCCAGCACAAATGGCGCTTGAAACCATCATATCTATAGAATCCACGACTCGTGTAGTCATTTTGCCTGAACACTGTTTTAATTAGTGGTTATGAATATTTTTTTTTTCGCCCAAATTCAATTCTTATTCCAATATGGATAATCTTGAAATATTAATCTAAACCTAATTTTTTATGGATATTATAAGTAGAAGAATCTCATATTGTTACTTGTCGGTATACGACCTGTATATCTTCCTGGGGATCACGGTGGCTAAGTGGATAAGGCGCTGGTTCGCTAGCCTGGAGGTCGGGTGTTCGATCCCTACATTGGCCGAGAAAGTTCATCCCGATTTTCTGACGTGATTTCCCCTTGTCAGTGATGCCTAGTCGTTCGGATGGGACAAAAAACCGAGGTCCCGTGTACACATTGGAGTGCACGTAAAAGATCCCTTGGCACTTGGAATTCGATATAAGAGTAGGCCGTAGCGCCGCTGCCAGGGCCAAATTTCCCTCATAGCACTGTATGGCGTATGCCCGTCTTCAATTAGCTCAGGTTAAGTGCATAACAGTAGGACGTTAAACCCCATTTCATTCATTCAATCATTGCATATCTTCCTTAATTCTCTGTTAATCTATACGGTATCACAGAGTCTTGTCTATGGTTTGATAAATAGAAAGGCCGTGGTACGGATGTAAATAATGGAACGAATTAAAATGGATCATCTTGATGTCCTGTCTCTGGTTTTATAAATGTTTTATTCTGATATAAGAAACGAATTAAAATGAAATAAAATAAGATGTAACATGTCTACAGACGAAGCGGAACAAACTAGAAAAAAAACTTATACTACATCATTGGACCTTGGTTTATCTTTGTCCACCTACGGATTATAGGTTTCGTATAACATTCAAGGTCGGTATATTGGGTAATTCGTCCCACTTTATATAGTATAAAGCCCCATGTATATATAGGCCTACCATACAGACTATAGTACAACAGATATAACGGTCGATATTATACAAGATGATGAACGGGAAAATTATTTTATTATTGACACTGATTTATACTGCTGTAATTCAAGGTAAGATGACATCGATGGGTTTATTGTTTAATTAGTTCCATAGAGTAAAATGGGATTTAACGTCCTACTTTTCTTGAACGTCCGACTGGGGCAAACGACTAGGCAGTTTTCTTTTTCCAGTCTCATCGACAGCCCTGCCAGAAAACAACAGTAAGTATTTCGTTTAAAACGTAATAACTAATTCGTTTAAACGACAAAAAAACATTTCGTTATAATGATAAAATATTTCGCTTAAACAAATCATTTGCTTCCTGGCGTATTAGTCTCACTTTTTCCTAAAAAATTTGGCCATGAGCTTGTTACTATTTCTGGCTTCATACTGGTCGAATTTGGTTAATTGTGTAGTTTGCGTTTTTATCTTACTTGTCACGTACAACCGGGGATTCGAATCAATGACAGGCTTTATGATACAGCACGCACGTGCTTTTTTTAAATTTTTTTATTTTAGTGCTAACCATTCGGCCATCCACCACCCCCCTACTCAAATCTTACTTGAGATATAATCCAATATTATAACTAAACATACAAAATACTAGGACTAAATCTGTCTATTGCAGGTCTTTCTTTGAGTTTGAACTGTTATGTTAACTAATTCATACCCCTCCCAGAGTTTCCTATGATTACGGAGGATCGAAGTTAGGCCTAAAATTCAAAGGTTATTATCTCGGTTCAGAGTTGAGCATATTCCCTTTACATTATCTAGTGTTTAACTATTATGGTGGAATGTGTCAGCTCTTTATCTAATCTCCCATAAAGTATCTTTAATCTGTATTCTTCAAAAGGTAGATGTTGTAGTTTGAATTTGCTGAACACTGTTGATTTCGCTATTGTTCGCCTGTGTTTCATTCATGTTTTTAGTTCGGCCATTAGTTGTATTCCCAAATTTTGTGATAATCCCCCCCTCTCCTGCTTCGTTTGTTACTGGATGGTGTCTGTTTCTGTATCTGGTATTGTACAATTACACCCCTACTTGTATTGTTTTTACAATAATCGAAAAACTCTTCCTCACAATGTAGTTTTTATATCCATGATTACAACAGTTATAACATACATTTTCGGGACAGCGTTTCGCATTGTGTATAAACTTGATACAAAAATATAGATGGGTTGGGATGGCCTAGTGGTCTAGAATGCCGCGCTTCGATCTCTAGCTAGCCGGCCATCTCCTCCCTTCCCCTCCTGTCTATTTATCTCCTCTCTCTCCCCTCTCTCTCTTGAACACACTATACTAAAGTTGACATATATTTTCAGATGTCAAAGCTGCTAAACTGACAATAACACCAACCCAGAATCTACAAGCAGGTTCTACATCTTTAACTATACGATGTTCACCCGATTCTAATTCAAATTACACTAAAATACTCACTATGGCGATATACAAAAAACCCACAGCATCACCATTTATGCCACGTATGGTGGCAACCGGTTATTCGAGTACGATAACAACACGTTATTTGAGTGGGACGTCAACACGAGGATCTGGAATAACAGCACCTAAATATAATATAGATTTACATGTAGACATAATACCAACCAACAGCTTCCTACACGTTACTATAAATCATCCCGATTGTCACGATAGTGGTGAATATACGTGTGAAACAACTGGAGAAACAGCTACGTCATCATCTGACCTAGGTTATTTGGTAGACTCTAAAACTGTGACAGTTCAAAGTAAGTATCTATTATATAAAAAAAACCTTTAAAAGAGGGCGTGTCTTCAGTCACCACGCTTCAATGTAAGTATTTTATTTGTATAATGTTGGCCATTAAAGCGAGAATTTCATATTTTCTAAGAAAGTCAAAACATAATTTTTTCTGTCATTTGATCAATAGGTTATCAACTCATTATTATACGACCATTAAAAATCATTGACTCAGGACATAATAACACAATAACCCCCCATTGCCTCCATGCATTAGCCCCCTCCAAACGTTGAAATTTGAAGTTGTAAATGATATTTTTGCCAATTTCTCAGCTGACAATAGCGAATTATACGATCAATAGAATGAATGAAATGGGGTTTAACGTCCTACTATTATGCAACGATCAATAAGATTAATCTTTAACAAGGCAGGACTGTTTATAGATACCATCTATTTAAAGAATATTACTTAAAAAATATGAAATTGTAGCTTTAAACAATACGTAAGGTTGATAGCTCAGTACTGTAGACATTCGCTTTCTATGTATAAAAAAAAATATTTGTAAATCTCCTTTTATAAATTATATTTGCTTGAAATAGAGACGCAATAAATTTGAAATATTTGTATAAAATAAATTTGAAAAGAAGACGTGTCTTTAGTTAGCGGGGACGTGAAAGTAGCTCGTTGTTTGTTATTCGTTGTTCGTTATTGGCGAATAACGAACAACGAGCTGGTTTGTTGTTCGTTATTGGCGAATAACGAACAACGAGCTGGTTCGTTGTTCGTTATTCACCAGATATGGAATTAGTAACATAATAAAGGCACTTTTAGAGAGAATATGCCGGGAGTGGATTTTTATGAGTCTAATGTGTTAATAAATCTCAAAATCTTGGGGAAAAGATTCTAACAGTCTGTTTTTCTACGCGAACAACTAGCAGTTTCATATTGGTGAATAACGAACAACGAGCTGGTTTGTTGTTCGTTATTGGCGAATAACGAACAACGAGCTGGTTTGTTGTTCGTTATTCACAAGATATGGAATTATTAACATAATAAAGGCACTTTTAGAGAGAATATGCCGGGAGTGGGTTTTTACACGCCGAACTGGTTAATAAATCTTCAAAATCTTGGGGAAAAGATTCTAACAGTCTGTTTTTCTACCCGAACAACTAGTAGTTTCATATTGGTGATTAACGAACAACGAGCTGGTTTGTTGTTTGTTATTGGCGAATAACGAACAACGAACAACGAGCTGGTTCGTTGTTCGTTATTCACCAGATATGGAATTAGTAACATAATAAAGGCACGTTTAAAGAGAATAAGCCGGGAGTGGGTTTTTATGAGTCGAATTGGTTAATAAATCTTCAAAATCTTGGGAAAAAAATTCTAACAGTCTGTTTTTCTACCCGAACAACTAGTAGTTTCATATTGGTGAATAACGAACAACGAGCTGGTTCGTTGTTCGTTATTCACCAGATAAGGAATTAGTAACATAATAAAGGCACTTTTAGAGAGAATATGCCAGGAGTGGGTTTTTATGAGTCTAATTAGTTAATAAATCTTAAAATCTTGGGAAAAAGATTCTAACAGTCTGTTTTTCTACCCGACAACTAGCAGTTTTATGGAATTAGTAACATAATAAAGGCACTTTTAGAGAGAGTATGCCGAGAGTGGGTTTTTATGAGTCGAATTGGTTAATAAATCTTTAAAATCTTGGGAAAAAGATTCTAACAGTCTGTTTTTTCTACCCGAACAACTAGTAGTTTCATATTGGTGAATAACGAACAACGAGCTGGTTCGTTGTTCGTTATTCACCAGATATGGAATTAGTAACATAATAAAGACACTTTTAGAGAGAATATGCCGGGAGTGGGTTTTATGAGTCAAATTGGTTAATAAATCTTCAAAATCTTGGGAAAAAGATTCTAACGGTCTGTTTTTTCTACCCCAACAACTACCAGTTTCATATTGGTGAATAACGAACAACGAGCTGGTTTGTTGTTCGTTATTGGCGAATAACGAACAACGAGCTGGTTCGTTGTTTGTTATTCACCAGATATGGAATTAGTAACATAATGAAGGCATTTTTAGAGAGAAATGCCGTGAGTGGGTTTTTGTGAATCTAATGGTTAATAAATCTTAAAAATAAATCTATCAGAAAAACTAGCAGTTTCATATTAATGAATAACGAACAACGAGCTGATTCGTTGTTCGTTATTCACCAGATATGGAAATAATGACGCAATAAAGGCATCTTTAGAGAAAATATGACGGGGACGGGTTTTTATGAGTCTAATTGGTAAATAAATCTTCAAAATCTTGGGAAAAAGATTCTAACAGTCTGTTTTTCTACCCGAACAACTAGCAGTTTCATATTGGTGAATAACGAACAACGAGCTGGTTTGTTGTTCTTTATTCACCAGATATGGAATAAGTAACATAATGAAGGCACTTTTAGAGAGAAATGCCGGGAGCGGGTTTTTGCGAGTCTAATTGGTTAATAAATCTTTAAAATCTTGGGAAAAAGATTTTAACAGTCTGCTTTTCTATCCGAAAAACTAGCAGTTTCATATTGGCGAATAACGAACAACAAGCTGGTAACATAATGAAGGCACTTTTAGAGAAAAAATACCGGGAGTGGGTTTTTGTGAGTCTATTGGTTAATAAATCTTCAAAATCTTGGGAAAAAGATTTTAACAGTCTGTTTTTCTATCCGAAAAACTATCAGTTTCATATTGTTGAATAACGAACAACGAGCTGGTTCGTTGTTCGTTATTCACCAGATATGTAAATAATGACACAATTAAGGCATCTTTAGAGAGAATATGCCGGGAGTGGGTTTTTATGAGTCTAATTGGTAAATAAATTTTCAAAATCTTGGGAAAAAGATTCTAAGATTTTGAAGATTTATTAACCAATTAGACTCAAAAAACCTACTCCCGGCCTATTCTCTATAAAAGTGCATTTATTATGTTACTAATTCCATATCTGGTGAATAACGAACAACGAACCAGCTCGTTGTCCGTTATTCGCCAATAACGAACAACAAACCAGCTCGTTGTTCGTTATTCACCATTATGAAACTGCTAGTTGTCCGGGTAGAAAAACAGACTGTTAGAATCTTTTTCCCAAGATTTTGAAGATTTATTAACCAATTAGACTCATAAAAACCCACTTCCGGCATATTCTCTCTAAAAGTGACTTTATTATGTTACTAATTCCATATCTGGTGAATAACGAACAACAAACCAGCTCGTTGTTCGTTATTCACCAATGTGAAACTGCTAGTTGTTCGCGTAGAAAAACAAACTGTTAGAATCTTTTTCCCAAGATTTTGAGATTTATTAACCAATTAGACTTATAAAAACCCACTCCCGGCATATTCTCTCTAAAAGTGCCTTTATTATGTTACTAATTCCATATCTGGTGAATAACGAATAACGAACCAGCTCGTTGTTCGTTATTCGCCAATAACGAACAACAAACCAGCTCGTTGTTCGTTATTCGCCAATATTAAACTGCTAGTTGTTCGGGTAGAAAAACAAACTGTTAGAATCTTTTCTCCAAGATTTTGAAGATTTATTTACCAATTAGACTCATAAAAATCCACTCCCGGCATATTCTCTCTAAAAGTGCCTTTATTATGTTACTAATTCCATATCTGGTGAATAACGAACAACGAACCAGCTCGTTGTTCGTTATTCGCCAATAACGAACAACAAACCAGCTCGTTGTTCGTTATTCGCCAATAACGAACAACGAATAACGAACAACGAGCCAAATTCACGTCCCCCCATCTACCCCCCCGCTGGGTGAGATAAAGGCTAAGCCTCCCTCGACTGATCCGTTTAAGATTTCTGTGGGGATTATCACAGGGGATGATGCCTTGATTAACGGTGACATATTTATAGTGTTTGCCCTACACGAACATGCTTTAACAATTCAGCAAATGACAAACTAATATTTTAGAAGGGACATTTGTCCATTTATTAAAGAGGTTAAATCCTATGTTAAACAAAATATCAATTGCAAATCGAAATATTAATTTACTTATATGTAATGATCAGTTGAATTTACATCTCGTGTTATTGTCATGTGTAGATGAATTCTCGGTCTCTGTTCCCTAACGGGGAGCTACGGTGACTAAGTGCGTAAGACGCTGGATCGCTTGCCCGAGGGTTGAGTTTGCAGGGATGAGGGCTTGACAAGGAGAGCTGTCTAGTCGTTACAATGGGGAAAAAAACAAAGTCCCGAGGTTCAATGTATACATTCCCTTCTAGCATACAGTATGGCATATGCAGAACAGTAGAACGTTTAACCCCAATGTCATTTCTGTTTTCTAACTGCTATTGTTAATATTATGTTTCTGTGTTTGATAAAACGATCGACTAAAATAACGAGAGAGAGAGAGAGAGAGAGAGAGAAGGGGTTTAACGTCCACCCAATACAACTAGTTTATTTCGGGACTAACATATGATTTGATTTTATTTCAATAATTCGCTTGCGCGTTGGGGTCTTTAGCAGTGGGAGGAAACCGGATTGCCCGGAGGAAACCCACGAGGTTGAGAAGGCGCCCCTATCTCCATGCCACATACGCGCACACCCGGTCTCGAAACCACAGCCGCTAGCCAGAGGTGGCCGGCCAGCTAGAGGTCGAAGCGCGGCACTCTAGACCACTAGGCCACCCCACCCCCACCTAAAATAACGAGCTTTACAAGTCGATAATAATAATAAAATAATTATGTCGCATGCATTATTCTGTAGGAACCGTCGCTGTCTTTACATTCTTTACAATTTTTTTAAACACTTCGAAAAGGTTTGTCTTTAAGTAAACTGACGAAGATGAAAACCATTCGGTCTGCTACTTTATATATTCTATGGAAACCGCCACTATCTCGAGTACTAGAGGACCCGAATAACTTGATCAGTGGCTTATTTTATTTTTCTTGTTGACAGAATTGATAATTATTATCGTAACTTTCTTCCGTCAAAAAGATATATCATCTTTAAGATGGCATTGCGTGTAGCAATGTTACATTCGGCAAACCTCGACAGATTCCGGTGCCCTACATCTAGACTCGGCTGTATGATGTAGTCCGCCATTTTGGAACTATTTTAAAGGACCCGGATATACATGGTTTCCCTCAGGAGATGGGTGCCAGTCAAGTCGTCCACAAGCGAAGTCGTCCACAACCGTTGGTGGAGTCGTCCACAAGGCATTGGTGATGTCGTCAACAACCATTAGTGATGTCGTCCACAACTAAATTTGTTTATGAATTTGAATTTGTTATTTATGGAATAAAACGATTTACTTTGTTGTTTATTTGCCGGGAGAAAGGGTGACCACGCAGACAAAAACTATACTAATTAAAAATGCATCGTGTGGACGACTCCAAAAAACGTATTACAATATCCAGAAATTATTTACTTTGTTGTTTATTTACCGAGAGAAAGGGTGACAACCAGGGGCGGATTGGCCCATCGGGCGATCGGGCGATCCCCCGAAGGGCCGGTCGGACAAATAATGAAAAGGGCCGGTCGGGCAAAAAAAAAATTTTTTTTTGTTGTCCAATTCGTCTAAATAAAACCTTTTTCAGCTGAACACAACATGAGGGGGGGGGGGGGTATCGGGGCGATGGAGCGATGATGATCGTGTTGTATTTGGCCCGTGTCTTTAACGGCCGCCATGTCATCACTGAAGTCTGGAATGGGCTGGTATAATAGACTTTCTGGGCCGGGTGTCCTGGGCGTGGGCCAGAATTCGGAATCATGCAATGGGGATTCCGAATTTCATCCGAAAATGTCATCGGGTTCACCCGTCACTGTCGCTTGCAAATTTACTAATTATTAAGTCACCAGCACCCTGCTTGGTTCGTAACTCCCAAAAAATATTCAATTTCAGCAAAAATTGATCATAGCTGGTCTGCTGGCTGAATATAAGTGCAAGACGCTTTCCTGGAGTTTCCTGAGGCTGGTGTTAAACATAATTTTAATTAATACTGCATTTCCGCAACCAACCCTTTGCGGGGGGGGGGGGGGACAGGCCGCTGACTTTTCGGGCAAACGGGTAAAGCTAAAAGAAAAAATATTTCATCTACTTGGCAAAATAAAGTGCCCTAAATCTAATAAAACGTGAATTTTTCGGGCTTGAATAGCAGTAAAGGGCTTTTGGGACCGTCAAATTATGCCAAAATTTTCTTGGGGGGTCCATAGAAGGTCAGCTCCGCTTCTTCGCCTCTAGAAGAAAACCGGTGCCGCTGTCTGTAAACCTGAAATTTTTTCGGGCATTTCTAGTTTTGCCTCCCTAACTGACATCGAGCGCTAATAAAACACTAATTTTCCTTTTTTACCTGGGGAGTTGGATGGCTGAATGGTTATATACGCGTGCTGTATCATAAAGTCTGTCATTGAGTCAACTGCGTGGTTATGAATCCCCGGTTTTACGTGGTAGGGAGTAAGGTCGCCTGCCCAACCTCGTGGGTTTTCTCCGGGTCCTTCGGTTAGACCCCTACTCGCAAGAGAATTATTGAAATAAAATTAAACCATATGTTAGTCCCGAAATGACCTAGTTTGTGTTGAGTGGACGTTAAACCCCATTCCTTTCTCTGCCCTTTTTTAATTGAAGACCGCGAATTTATACTGAGCATTGATAATTATTGTTGAATGCAGCTGATTGGATGGTTGGAATTAAGAGTGGTGAACAGTCCATTTGCTGATTACACTATTTTGCCTGATTACACTATTTTGCCTTTACAGTTTTTTTTAAGAATTTTGTCTATTGGTTTCGACTGTTCTTACTTTTTTTTTTATTTCGGTTACAAAACCATTGAATACCTTTGGAGTTGCTTACACGGGCGTTTGCGGTGGTTAAGTTTTCAAAATTTTCGGGCATTTCGGGTTCTGCCACCCAGCGAAAGGACGTTATCACATCCCCGTCCCCATCAATCATATATGCCACCAAATCGCATGTTTGGGGGTTATTTTTCAAAATTTTCCCGGGGAAGAGCTACCGGCCCCCGTCAGTCCGAGCTTCGCGGTCAGAAAAGGGGCCCCCTCCGACACGGGAGCCCGGGCCGGTTCCCGGGCCCAATCCGCCCCTGGTGACGACGCAGAAAAACTATACTATTGACAAATACATTATGTGTCCAGAAATTATACTAAGTCGTGTGGACGACTCCACCAACGGGTGTGGACAGCTTGACCAGATTTTGGGACTTTTTTGTATATGCGGAACGTTTTCCTGTTAGAGTAAATCGGTAGCCGACAAGCCGCATCGCAAATGTATGGTCGTAGGTACATATCAATGACTATCATACATCCGAGTCTAGATGTAGGTTACGGAGAGTACCGGAATCTGTCGAGGTTTGCCGAATGGCAATGTTAATGTCATGACGTTATTCCCAAAGTTTCTTCGTCGAAAACGCAGTCATTGACATCGTCGCTACACACCACCCAAGTTCAGAATTATTTCACTTGATGCCCTTCTGGAAATAATACAGCAACCTCTAGGGCCACACCATATCCGTACTAAATTATATTCGATTCCACTTACTATTTTTAAATACTTAAATCTGAATGTTTGGACTCAAATCTTACTGACCCTGCACGATACCCCTCTACCCTGGTCTTGCTCTAAGTCGTCCTTCATTTACCAACCATGTAGTCACTGGTGATTTGAATATAGTTCAGAATAATAAGTCACGTGAGATTTTGTCTAAAGGACTTAAATATCGCAATCAGCAACCATTTTCATAAAATTTTTAAACTTATTATGGATGCCGTAGAGGACTACACTAGATCATGGGCCAAGAAGGAAGATGTTATCTCTGATACTCTCTCAGATTGGACTACGTCTATCAGTCGTTTACTTCAATAGAGAATTTATATGCAACGTTTGTTAGTTGATACTAGACCTAAATATATTTTCAATGATGTTAGCAGTGTTAAAAATTGCAACGCCTTGCATGACAAGTATGTCATTGTACCGGCTGACAAAACGTTCAATAACTAAGTGTTTATATGTAAACGATATTATGATAAATGTCTATTTAAAGAACTTAATTTCGGGAAATCAATTGACAGTGGTACGTATAATCGCTTTTCTCTATGTGAGGATGACATTATATCCAATCACAGATCTGTTCTCACTTCATTTGGTACGCCATGGAGGTACCTATAACAATCTGCCGATGTTTTTTTGGATAGCTAAACTACATAAAAATCCCTACAAGCAACGTTGTTTAGCAGGTTCAACCTGTTTTTCCACACAACCACTTTCAAAAGTATTGACATCTATACAAACGGCAGTGAAAGAGGGTATTCAAAATACTGTGACAAAATATACTCTCGTAGTTGTTTTAACCAAATCTGGATATTAAAAATTCCAAAAAACTACGTAATGGTTTGCAATCTAGATCACTTGCTTTAGTCTCATCTATACAAACGTTTGACTTTTCTACTTTGTACAATAAAATTCCCCATAGTAAATTAAAAGCTCGGTTAAAAGATCGGCAAATGTTAGATATCAATAATAAGTTAATTCCACATATTTTGTTAAGAACCATAGTGATTCCAATAATAAATTCACCGCCAACAAGATAATTCAGATGTTGGATTTAATTCATAATAGCTTTGTTGAATTTGGAGGGGAAATTTATCAGCAAGTGGTAGGTATCCCCATGGGTACCAACTGTGCACCTTTGCTTGCCGATTTGTTTCTCTTCTCCTACAAAGCCGATTACACACATACAGGCACTCGTAAAATATTAGTCAGATATTGTAATTTCACTAATCGATATATCGACGATGTTCCACCACTGAATTTAGTGATTATGTAGAATTCATATTTTATATCCTGATTAGCTCGAAATTAAAAAAAACTACTGGCAGTGACAATTACGCTTCCTACATCGAGTGTTTTTGTCTCAGCTCAATCGTTACGCGAGGGCTTGTTCATTTTATTCTGATTTTTTAAGTAGATCGAGGCATTTGTCATCTAAGCTTCAACTACAGGGATACTTGCGAACTAAACTTATTAAAACCTTGTACGGCCGTCAAATTGACTCGATCGGTAAATATAACATGTCTCTCTCAGCTATAAGTCCAGATATATTTAATTGGCGCGTATACTATCGCCCTGATAATGTCTGTCTACTACATCGTTAACACTGTTCATCACGTGCATTTTTCATACCAATAGTCCATTGGACAATCACGCTATTTTACCGAGATTTTGCCTAATAGTTGGGATGCAACTATGTCGGGTTTGGCGCCAGGCAGGGTAAGCTTACTCTTCCGGACACCTCTTACCACGTTATGTCGTGTATTTTGTACACGGTGAACAGTATACTTTCCTCTGAATTACCGTCTTGCCTATAGATGTAAGTAGTGGCTAAGTGGATAAGGCGCTGGTTCGCTAGCCTGGAGGTTGAGTGTTCGATCCCTGCATTGGCCGAGAAAGTTCATCTCGATTTTCCGGCGTGATTTCCCCTTGTCAGTGATGCAGAAGGAGGGCCTGACAAGGACAGCTGCCTAGTCGTTCGGATGGGACGAAAAACCGAGGTCCCGTGTACAAATTGGAGTACACGTAAAAGATCCCTTGGCAGATGGAATTCGATATAAGAGTAGGCCGTAGCGCCGCTGCCCGGGCAAAATTTCCCTCATTGCACACTGTGGCGTATGCCCGTCTTCAATTAGCCCAGGTTAGGTGCTTAAGCGAAGGACGTTAAACCCCATTTCATTGTAGGCACAGTGCTTCCACTGCGAGTCCTATAGGCAAAACAATATTTATTTATTTTTTTACCTTACTTAATGTGAGGGTTACACTACTGACAAATGACACAGCCCACCCCCTATTTGGCATTATCTTTCTAACTGTCATGTAGGCTACGTGGAAAGAGGGGTTATGATAATTCTTAAACAAGACTTTAACCCAATGCATTCTACTTGAGAGGCAGGCGGGCGACCTGATATGACTACTCGTGCCCTTCACATATACTGTCCTCCGGTGTTTCAGACAAAGTAACAGGCGAGACACTTCCCTCTTGTGGCAAGGGCCGATAATTCAGCGAATAGTATACTTTCCTCTGAATTACCGTCTTGCCTATAGATGTAAGTATTGTAGGCACAGTGCTTCCGTTCCGAAATCGTTTACGAATATCAAAACTAAGACAATGACAACAATACTAACTTTATTAACATTCAATACTAAGTCGACCCACAACACACTTCACTTTGCCCCATAGCACACTTCACTTAGCCCCTAACCCACTTCTTCCCATAACACACTTCACTTCACCCCGTAACACACTTCACCCCACCACATATTTTATTAATCCATTTTTGGTAATCCCGGTCAATTATTTCGTACGTAAAGGCCTTGAACTTTTATACATTCTGTTCCCATTGCGGAGTATCTTCGTTCATGAGTCTAGCTAAATTTTAACGCCGCAGATAAAAAGAAGGAGAGAAGGATATATGGCTATTATAGATGACAACCCAAAACGCTTTGCCCCTTTGATTCACACCGGTAATCCCCTACGTAAGCCATCTAAACTTTGCCAAATAAACTATGCTTCCACGGATGCAAGCCTCTTAATTTGCTTCACCACAGCTAAGAACATTGATTGGCTTCCACACATGCAAGCCCACTTACTTTGCTTCCAACACAGGCAAGCGTCTTAATTAGCTTCCACACAGGCAAGCCTCTTAATTTACTTCCACGCAGGTAAGTACCTTCACTTGCTTCCACACAGGTAAGCCCCATTTAATTTGCTTCTATCTAAGCTATGCTCCGACCAAAGTAAGCTCTCCAACTTTGCTTTCGCACATGTAAGCCCCCTTTAATTTTCTTCCACACAGGTAAGCCCCCTTAATTTGCTTCCACACAGATAAACCCCTTTAACTTTTTATTGCGCAGTGGTATGCGCATTAAGCCCTCTTATATATTCAAAAATGTTGACCTTGGCGTATGTTCCATGTTAGATTGTGGAATAACAAAGCTGACCCGTCTTACTTAAAATTATCAAAGAAAAGCATTCCCTTTACTACTTGCCAACACAGCAGAAATAAATAAAAACAACCTTAGTGTATATCCCATGTTAGATTGCGGAACAACAAGGCTGAGCAGGTTCACTCAAAATAATTTAAAGAAAACAATCACTTTGCTAATTGCCGACACAGTTGAAATAACAACCTTATTTTATGTTCCATGTTAGATCGTGGAACAACAAGGTTGAACACAGCTAGCTCAGATAAGTTATTAATGCAAACTCTCACTTTACTACTTTGTCGACACAGTGGACGTTCCATGTAATAATTACACTGCAGAACAACAATGCAGAACAGGATCCCCAAAAATTACTAATAAAGACAAACAGATATTTACTACCGTGGTAGAGTTGACAAAATGTCCTAATCAGTCGACCACGGTTAAACACAAGTCACGTAACCCATATCAACGTCTTCGTTCAATTACCGGCATACTCATTTAACATATGCTATTACTATACCTTCTAGATTCAGATCCAGATACTTTAATGTCTAACACTTTAATAGTAGCGAGAGCTAGTGTTAGATAATCTTTCATTCTAGCTTCTATATCAAAGATTTTCTCTGGCCTGATCATTCCCAAAATTTATGTCAGTCGCAAACCGTTTTCGATCTACATACATGTATTACATTCAAAGTTTCGATATTTGCACCAGGTACAATATTGGTCAATTTCTTCGAGGTGAACCATTTCCTTTAAACACCTCCAGAAATTAATCAATTAAAAGAGTTTACTTTCCCGTTCAAAGCTGTTTGTAAAATTTTAACGCAGATCGTGAACTTGACTTGACGACTCAAAGTGTTTCAGACAAAGTAACAGGTGAGACACTTCCCTCTTGTGGGAAGGGCCGATAATTCAGCGAATAGTCGATTTGCTGGTTACACTATTTTACCTGATTACACTCTTTTGCCTATACAGTTTGTTTTGGGATCACGACCGATGTGACTGTCATTGATAGTCCATTGGCTGGTGTGGCGCCAGGCATGGTAAGCTAACTCTTTCGGACACCTGTTACCACTATTCTAGCCGTGACTGTATAAGTGCTAAGTTGGCATCTTCCTGCAGGATAACTGGCAGTGACTGAGATTTCTTATGATGAATCCAAGCGTCGAGTTCGCTTTCTTGGTGATGTTGGGGATATGAGTCTTCCATGTCAGATCATCCGAGAATGTAACGCCGAGATAAGGGTTGTCTTGTACTTGTGGTAGTATTGTGGTCCCGATGGTGTAGAAATGACTGCTCTTATTTCTCGAGCTGAGTAGGTAGCACTTCTTAGCATTGAACTTCATTCCCTAGTCGTCTGCCCATGTGTGGAGGTTGTCAAGGTCTTCTTGTAAAATGTGATGGCCCTTGTTGTAGTATTGTGGTCCCGATGGTGTAGAAATGACTGCTCTTATTTCTCGAGCTGAGTAGGTAGCACTTCTTAGCATTGAACTTCATTCTCCAGGTTGTGGAGGTTGTTAAGGTCTTCTTGTAAAATGTGATGGCCCTTGGGTGATTTGATGGGTCGATAAATGAGGCAATCATCTGTGAAGAGCCGAAAATGAGACTGGACTTTGTCCGGAATGTCATTGATGTGGCATAAAAACAATAGAGGTCCTAGGACGGTACCTTGGGGGCACCTGATCCAACTTCAACGTAATGAGACTTCTCCCCTTCAATCACTACACACATTTCTCGTTGTGTCAGGAAGTTTGAAATCCAGCCGAGGCCACGTATACCGTAGTTGCCTAGCTTCTGTAGTAGACGCTTGTGGGGCACCGTGTCGAACGCCTTGCTAAAGTCGAGGATGATGGTGTCTACCTGGAGGTTCTTGTCATAGTAGTTAAGCAGATCGTGTGCCGTAACGACCGAAATCCGTGGTTGATGGATGTTAGGACGTTGTTGTTGTTGTCGAGATGGTTCAGCATGTGATGGCAGACGATGTGTTCTCCCGGGCATGACGATCTCCCTTCTTGAAAACTTGGGCTATGTTGGCTTTTGTTGATGTGGGTCCATTCTGCCTTCCCGAGGGTTCTTTTGCATTCTCGTTGGCATTGTCTGTAAAGTGTCCAGTTATTGGTCTTACGGGCTTGCTTGAAGAGTCTTGCCTTACGACGGAGTAATCTTTTGACGGGTCTGTTGATCCAAGGTGTTCGGTTGTTAGACGATTTCATTTTCGATGGGATATAGGTATCAATGGCAGTTGGGAGTTTGGCTTTGAAGGTGTCCCATAGTTCGTGTACACTATCAGATTCTAGACGACCCAATGGCTTTTAATCATCTTTATTAACGACATGCATCATCAACAACTATTCAAAGACTGACGTTCTGTTTTAGGCGCATTCAACAATTTCCCGCCCAAAACTATAGTCTATATCATATTGATGTACATCATATAAATATCACTGAACTTAATATTATTATAGTCTATTTCTTTAAAGTGTTCATACTTTACTTTCTCAACATCTCCCTCCTTTTGAAAAGCAAATAATTTTTAATACAATAATTTCGAACTCAACTGTTCATTCACTTCCTGTGTCCTTATTCATAGAAATTATGTTAAACTAAATTCACATGTCATTTACTTAATAACATCAAACACAATTAAACTGTTAACTTAATCACGATATCGTGCTGGTTTATCAATTATACGACTGGAACGACGAAGAGGTACATCTGGGTTTATATTAACACATTGTTGAGGTGGTTGATCTACACGGCCTTTATGTTGCTGACCCGGTTGTACGGTGTTAGGTAAATCTATCCACTGAAGTGGTTTATCATCGAACTCTTCATTAAATTCAACATTTTTAGCACGACGAAGATGTCTACGATTTCGTCGGTAAATACCAAATTTTGTTTTTTAATCATATACGATCTCGGCTGAGAACATTTACTAAGTACAATTCCTGGAGTTCCACATTTCTCCCAATCCAATTTAACATAGATTTGATCCCCGGGCAATAACTCTGTCAAATGTTGAGCAGAATTGTGTTTATCTAAATTAGATTTTGTAGAGTTTTTCATCTGCTTATCTCTTTCCCTTACTTGGTAAAGATTTGACCATTTAGGTCGAAGATTCTGTGCAAGTGTGGGTAATGTTGTTCTAAGTTGTCTTCCCATAAGTAACTGGGCAGGACTTGTACCTGTTGTTTGCAAGGGAGTAGTTCTATAAATAAGTAAGGCTAAAGATGGATCATCTTGTGTTAAAATCTTCTTGGCAGTTTGATCCGCTCTTTCTGCCTCCCCGTTTGCTTGAGGATAGTAAGGACTTGTTGTAATATGAGAGATACCATAATAACTGCAAAATTGAACAAAGTCTGCGGAAACAAACTGTGGCCCGTTATCTGTGGTTAACAATTCTGGAATACCGAAACGAGCAAAACAATCTTTAAATTTATTGATAGTACTTTGACTGGTAGTACTATGAAGATATATAATTTCAATATATCTCGAAAAATAGTCTACAATCACTAAATACTGTCTTTTTCGAAAAGTAAATAAGTCGGCGCCTAAGTGTTGCCAAGGACGATCCGGCAAAGATGTACAAATCAGAGGTTCTTTTCGCTGCGATGGTCGACTACTTTGACAAAATGAACAAGAAGAAACTTTATTTGTAATGTCTGGAACTATATTTGGCCACCAGATAGTCTGATTAACACGTTCACGACATTTTGTTATGCATTAATCCCATCTGTACAGCTTTTGAACGACTCAAAAGATTGTGATTCATATTTGAACTAACTACATAAATTTGAAAAATGTATCTCTGGCCTTTGTAAACTGTTTCTGTTGAAAAGCATCCTTTACAGATTAAATTTCCACCTGGACTGTTTAACAGAATATCAGTTGGTTGTAACATCGGTTTCTCTAAAAGTTTATTTAAAACTTGTTTCAGTCATCACTGAAATGTCTGCACCGGAGTCAATTTTAAATGTACAGATTGTCCCTTTAATTTCCAACTCAACATTCCAAGCTGGCTTACAATTATCATTACAGTAAACACTATTAACTGAACCTAGAAATCATTGAGCATTGTTATAATCACTGGGCATTATTGTCTTATAAACCCCGCTATCACAGGTGTGTGCGTCTATGCTTGAAACATTGTTGCTAGGTGACGGCAGACGTGCATTATAAGCATGTATTTCTCTTACATTAAAACTGTTTGATGTCCTTTTCGACATAATGCTCCCGCAGCTGGACATCCATCACATTGCCGGTGTCTTATATTGCATCGGGTACAGTTTTTATGAACGAAAGCGTTTCCATTATTTGACTCACGATAATATCCATTATTTTGTTGTGGAAATCTGTAAGATCTATTCGAAAATCCCCGATTAAACTGATTGATAGGTCTATTCTGTTTATAACTAGGCCTCCACTGTGGTCTCGTATTAAATGTACTCGAATCATAACTTCTATACATGTAATTATCATTTGGACGGTACTGTCTCTTTTCGTGACCCACAGCATCAAGTTCTCGTCTTATTTCTGTCGTATCAAATCTATCACTTAGGAGTGTATTTTGATTTTTCACAAGTTCATTATTTCTCGCCAGATCAACAGCCTTCGTTAAATTTAAATCCGCTTCCATCTGTAATTTCTGCAATACCGATTTATCTGACAAACCAATCACAAATTGATCGCCAATTCTTTCTTCTTTGTTATCAAATCCACAGTGTTCCGATAATTCATACAAATGACGTATAAATGATTCAACATTTTCTCCTGATTTCTGAATACACTGATGGAATACTGATCTCTCAAAGATAATGTTTCTCTTGGCTATCACATCTTCATAATATTCTCGATCTTCCTTCGCTTCAAATACAAAACTGCGGAAAATATTTTCAGCTTCGTTGCCCATGGCGTAAATCAAAGAACTAACCTGAACGGCGCCTTCTTCTCTGTGTAATTTTGTTGCTAACCTGTACCTTGAAAATCTCTGTTTCCACTCTGGCCATTCGTTAGGTTTGTCAAAATGAAAATTCTGTGGAGGTAAAAACTTTGCCATTTTCTGTCTTCTTAATTAATGTCTGGAGGGGGGGGGGGTCGACGTGTGTCACAATTCAATGTGCAACCATCAATATAATCATCACTACATCTAAGACTATTTAACTCCAGCTTCTGACACCATATCAGATTCTAGACGACCCAATGGCTTTTAATCATCTTTATTAACGACATGTATCATCAACAACTATTCAAAGACTGACGTTCTGTTTTAGGCGCATTCAACAATTTCCCGCCCAAAACTATAGTCTATATCATATTGATGTACATCATATAAATATCACTGAACTTAATATTATTATAGTCTATTTCTTTAAAGTGTTCATACTTTACTTCCTCAACATACACTTGCGCCGTTCCTATACAGTTGGACGATGTCGGTAGAGATGTAGCAGATGTTGGTCATGAGGTCTTGCCAGTTACATTTGGAAAAATGTAGGCTTTACGTGGTTTCCGCTTGGCGTAGTATGGTTTTGTGTCGGAGTCGGCAACGACGATATCATGATCGGATATACCAGGTGCGTTAGATGAAGACTTGATTAGAGAAGGGTTTGATGTGAAGACGAGGTCAAGTAGTTTGTATTCTCGTGTAGGTTTGTCATGGACTTGTATTAGGTTGTAATCAACTGTAAGGTCAAGTAGAGCCTGTTGGACATCTTTGTCTTGGGCGTCTTTACGTTCTGACTGGTTGGCCCAGTCTATGTCAGGGCAGTTGAAGTCGCCCATGATAACGGTGTGCCGGTCCTTCTTGCTCATGATAAGTTTAAGGGATCTTCGTAGTTCCTGGATGTCGGTCATATAAAGATGAGGCATGTAGAAGGAGGCTACAAAAAGGGGTTTGTTGCCTTTCAGCTTAACCTGAACCCATTCAAGTTCACATGTCGTGTATGTTGTACACGGTGAACAGTCCATATGCTAATCACACTATTTTGCCTGATTACGCTATTTTGTCTGTACTGTTTCTTTTTTTTGTCTAGTGGTTTGGATTGTTTGTACTTGGTTTTATTTTAATATGACATACCAGAGTTTATGGTGGTCTTAAGGATGTCAACTAAAGTATATAATCTAACAGGAATGTTAACACAGGTCGTTGGTACTTCCGTCGTACGATAAAACGACCGGTTAATACATTCATTAAAATAGCGTAACATGGGGAGAATCAACCTTGTTTGGTGCACCAATCTGTTCAGGTCAGATTACCAGATTATCTTCGAGGCTATCATGACATGCCTGGTAAAGGTAAATGTGGAAATCATTAAACAAGTTTATCTTTGAGGTGTTATATTACTTTTATTATTTATTATTTAAAATAGGCCCACATACATCCATTGATTTTCACACAAAACCATTATTAATCCTCCTCGTTTTGACGAATTCTACCTCTTCTGTCAATCGCGTTGATCTAAACATTCTCGACACAGTATCATGCGTTTCTCCTTTGCTTATAGTAGTTTGGCTGAATATTTTGAGACACATAGTCAGGTAGTTGAAGTGGTCTTGTATCTCTCCTCCCCCGTCTCAGAATTCATTAATAAAACCGAACAACTTCAACTTCAACTAAGTACATTCGTAAGTAATGAATGACTGGGAATGTTCGGTGGTCTGATCCCATAATATTTTAGCTATGGATAATGTGACATATTAATAATTTGTTAGTTAGTGTGTGATAAACAACCGGCTGCTTTTGGTGACACTTATTAATAGAGAGTAAACAGTGTGCACACATCAGATTAATAGTAACTCAATCAGGATGTACCGCCATGTGTATTCGGTAAACGGCTCGATAATGACGTTAACATTGAAGGAGCCTATAAGTCGGTAACTCAATATTATCCCATCTTCGACATTACAAAATTATTGGTCGACATCAAAAACACGAATTATTGGTCAATTTAAATCAACATTGATGATGTAAACTTACCGGGAAAAGATGAGCTTCTGATATCAGATATTAAATATAAAAAAACAATTTTTTTAACATTGGTACACGAATCGTGTACCATAATGCGCTTCAGTCCCAGTTGTATTGAGAGACTCGATGGACGAGACTAGACACATTGCACCAAGTCAAACGGAGCTATGTAGACTGGAATAACTAGACGCTCGACCTTTGCACATTGCTGGCTTATTTCGCCAAACATAACTGATTTGAAATTGGAGTAAAAACGGAAACAATTGAATGTAAATAAGTTTATATACATTCATATTACAGTATTATAGCGATTTAGCTCATTTAATGTTGTTATCTTATCATGAAAAGTTGGGCTTCTGATATCCAATATTTGAGACAAAATAAAATGCTTCCAGACGCCAGTAGCATGAAGGGACTCGATGAACGAGGCTAAAAATATCCCATATAGGAATAGCAGGATACTATAGATGTAGACTGGAATACCAAGACGCCAAGGATTCCCATTCAATTCAGACTCTTAGCGTATTTCGCAGAACATAACTGATTTGAAATTACAGTAAAACAGAAACCAATGGATGTTAAGTAGTTTTATATACATTCATATTACATTATCATGTGCGTTGCGACCCATGAGTTTCCTTTTTAATTATTAAGAAAACAACCGCTAACGTATGTTACCATAACACATGGAAAGATTGCACGGTTTTGTGGCAGCAGACTTAAAAGAACCAGGACACCACTAGATTTATAATAAACAACAACGAATAAAAGTCAGCATCAAATAAAATGGCCACTTTAAAGACTAGATTTTCGTCCTAATGTACGTCACTAATTGATCTAGGACGAACTCGGCAACTTACTATTAAAGCAACAAGGAATTCCACAAGTTCCATCAACGATAAAATACTGGCTCCGATAAATAATCCCATGTTACCACCTACATTACCTGTAATAAATACAATTATGGATTAGTTATCCCTATAATACATAAAAACTAGATAATTTAAAGGGCAAATGCTGAAAATTTCAGTTAAATTGCCCCACTCTAAACCGAGATATTAGCGTTTGAATTTTAGGCATAGCCTCGATCGTCATTATTAAAGTCGGTACGATAAAACTATAGTCTTGATTATCCATTTTGGATTAAATTATCAAAGAGCGTTGAGCAGCAAATCGGATTCAAATCCAGTGAAAATTCGACATATTAGATGACATCGAGGGTGATTAATGTCGTTTTATGTTAATAAATGTCTAGTTAATTATCTATCAAAGAGCGTTGAGCAGCAATCCGGATTCAAATCCCGTGAAAATTCGACATATTAGATGACATCGAGGGAGATTAAGGTCGTTTTATGTTAATAAATGTCTAGTTAATACTATATATCACATTTCAGGCCCAACGAAAGACCTGCAATATATGTTTGTTTAATTAGTTCAAAATGATCCGTGTTCAATAAGCATTCGGATAAGACGAAATAACCGAGGACCCTTGACGTAAACGAAAAGAACGCTTGAAAGTTTGAATTCAATTGTTGTCGGGACAAAATTCCTCTCAAAGTGATCGTTAGCCTGATCGATGCAAAAAGCTAGGACGTTAAACACTTCATTTCATTCATTAAGAGAACATTAAAGAAACTGAGCTGGTGGACTTTAATTATTGGACACGGATCATTCTAGGCTAAAATCTGAAATGAGGTTTAACTTCCTACTGTTATACACCTAACCTGGGCTAATGGAAGACGGGGGGCTAAAATCTGGATTATTGTGAGCACAGTTACAGACAAGACGAAACAAGTTCGGAAAATTAATATCTAATTTAAAAAAGATAAAATAAAATGCGTACCAAAAACAGTTTCTACAGTAACTTGTGCTTTTTGTTCAATGACTGTAACTGTCGAGGATTCATAATAAATTCTTAAATCAATAGCATTATCCCTATAAAAAATTTATATAGTTGACAGTTCTCGATATAATGGTTTTTAAAAAATAGACCATGGAAAGGGAATATGTTGAAAATTTCAATGAATATACTTCACTCTGATACTAGCTATCGGCGATAAGCGACATACTAACTGAGCCACCCGACCCCCTCACAGAGACCCCCCCCCAACACCCTTACTGCCCCCCCCTACTCGCCCCAAGTGGCCCCACGCCCTCACTAAGCCACCCACGCTATCACCGAGACGCCCTCCAATCCTTACTGAGCCCCCACCCAAGTCACCCCACAACTTCACTGAGCCAACCATACCCTCACTGGGCCACTACTCCAAGCCACCCACGCCCTCACTGAGTCACCCTCATACGTTCAAACTTTCGTTTTACTTTTCTTTACTACACTAGAATCGGTAAGAGCTGTTAGCATTGACGTCTTCTGAATGGTGTGAGGTATTAACCAGTGAAACGGTCTGTTACGGTGAGCTTTAGGCGTGTTTTGCACGGAACTGTGGGTAATCCTCTTGTAACATCAATGCTGATTGGTTAATCAAATGTCAGAGATCAAAAGCCGCTCTTATGTCCTCTGACGTGACCTATCACAACTTCCGATAAGAACTTCATGTAGTGTAGGCCATCGAAGGTATAAAAAATGAAACGAAATAATTATAGATCTGCATTTTAATCAGATTGGGTGTCACTAATAGCTTTAAGTTTTTGGAATGTAGTACCTGATATAAGATTCACTGGGTAGTATTTCTGCTGGATCCACAAGATAGGATTGCATAAATTTTGAAAAACCAGCAACGGATATTGCAAAAGGAAATTGTTCCTTGGTACACCGGCCTGGACAGTCACATTTTTCAAACACCGCTGAATAATTGGTTTCCGCTGGAAATTAAGAAAAGAATCTACAATATACTAAACTTAACTAAAACACCATTCCTCTATCATCCAATTTAGGCTCCCAGAGATAAGTTTAATCTGCCTTAAATCGGTTCCTAAGCTCCGCCCCAGTGGCTCCTGATTGGTTGGTTTTGTTTGAATGAAATACTGCCGATTTTTCTGCATCGGTCCATCGCACGAGTTATATATTAATGATCCTTGGAACATTGTTCACGTCTTGACATCAAACGTTTATTCGCAAAAAGCCGAATTGATGAATTACCCGAACTATTTGTAGCGCGTAATGTGAGTGATTTGGCTAAATACGGGACATATCTGACTTTGGGTAGCCTTTTTGGACCTTTGTCAAGCGACGGGTTGTCTGTCATCAGCATTTCCCGTCTCAATTGTGAATGAATGAATGAAATGGGGTTTAACGTCCTACTGTTATGCACTGAACCTGAGCTAATTGAAGACGGGCATACGCCATACAGTGTGCTATGAGGGGAATTTTTCCAGGGCAGCGGCGCTACGGCCTACTCTTAAATCAAATTCCAACTACCAAGGGATCTTTTACGCGCACTCCAATGTGTACACGGAACTTCGGTTTTTCGTCCCATCCGAACGACTAGGAAGCTTTCCTTGTCAGGCCCTCCTCCTGCATCACTGACAAGGTGAAATCACGTCGGAAAATCGAGATGAACTGTCTCAATTATGACAGAGAGCATGGACATAAATTGTGCATTACAAACAACTGGGACATGTGAGGGTGTGATTGACCACGGAGCCTTGGGAGAGGTATGCGATTTTCTCCCCAGAAAGTTTTGGAAGTTTCGTGCATCTGAGGCCATTTCTGTTTTAAATGTATAGAACAAATTGATACACTTAATTTATTAGTAATCAATAGATACCTTTTTTGGGAATGTAACATTCATTTAATTCTTGTAGTGAACAATATTTCTCGCTACCTGAAAACAGTATATTATATAGTTGGATCAAAGACCAATAAGCTCTTTTATAAATTACTTTAAACAATCAAATATGTAAGAATTCTACAATAGTCCATTTTTAACAATTTATTATAGCGTGTATATCTTCCATGTTTTTGTTCTTAACAATTGTACTATTTTAACTTTCCATTTATGTGGAGAGGGCATCGGTAAGTTTTCGTAACCTTTGTCGAAACTTATGGGGCTATATATAGCTATGTTGGGTTCAAATCAATACGTGCTGAATCTTGAGGGCTGTATTTATTCATCAGAGATAACATTTTATCAAAACGTCCTCCATAAATCGGTATTATCTATGCATACCGACAACCAATGACGTGAATATATATACGTCATTGACGACAACATTTACGGCAAACGTGTCACAATCCCAAATATTCTAAAAACAGGAAGCAGCTTCGGCTCTACTATGTATTGTCTGTGATATCACTTTTGTGGAAGCAGAGGTTAAAGCATCAAGATTCTAATACCACCCAAATCGGTTTGTGCTGTATTTATGCTCCGTAACACAATCTTCGGCATCGAAATCGTGAATTTGTGGTCAATTTAAATCAACTAGACGCTAGAAATGTGAACATTGTAATTGCTGGCGTATTTCGCCGAACATAACTGATTTGAAATTGGAGTAAAAACGGAAACCATTGAATGTAAATCAGTTTATATACATTCATATTACATTATTACATGCGTTGCGACCCACTTTTGTGAATTTCTAGATGTTAGCGATTTAGCTCCTTTAAACCAATAAGCTTTTACAAGAACATATAACAAATACAGTCGGTTCTAATCGATAGAACATAACAAAATCCGGGGAGAATTTCACAGTAATATCTGTTTCGGAACGGCCGAACATACTATGCATTATGTGCCATGCCCACCTGTGCTAGTAAGATTCAGATTTAAAACAACCATCCTCGAATATCTAATGGCAGCCATCACAAACAATAATAAGGTGACGACCGTAACATGTCTGAAATGGAGTGATGGCGGTCTAACGCATGCACTTTAGATCCTAAGATCTTTGTTTGGGTCAAATAGTTTCGATTTCAAGCTTGGGTATGATCGCCTGTCAAACCTCGTGGGTTTTTTACGGATCCTACAATTTCCTTTAACTTATTTAGACCCAATCGCGCTAAGGAATTATTTTTAAAATAATTGAACTATACGTTAATACCGAGATGAGTGGACTTTTAAGCCCCAATACCACTCTTGTTGTAACTTAATAATGTGTCCAAATCTTTATTCTGGTCAACAAGTTGTACTATCTTACAATATTCCAATTAATAAATAATACAAATTTCATCTTATCACATCAAATTTTAAAAATTAGAAAAATTCAACTACATTCCGTAACATGGTTTGAAAAGCTTTACGTAAACACTTTCAAATGCAACTTGGATTCAAACATATTTTTGAACCCTCTGGACAAGTAAGCTAGGTTGTAATGGATAATTACAACAGGTAGGACAATTAAACATCTAGTAGTTAGAATAAGGCTATTTTTTTCTGAATATGTCAAGCCAGCAAGAGTGTTATTGTCCCTTTAAACTTTCTCTCTATCTCTATCTCGCTCATAAGAAAAAAATTTAATGTAGGCTTGGTAGTTCTTACCCTTATCAAACATATTACGACAATTACAGTTTTTTACCAGATGATCCAGCAGACAATTCATTTCACAAGTATCTCGTGTATAGATATATTCCTTGTATCTCTCTAAGACTTTCTGATTAGAATCCAAACAATACTCTGAACCGAATGCTTTATAAGGGCTACCGAGACCAATTACCTTAAAAATACAACATGTTACATATCTTAAAGTACAAGGGTGCGAGATAAACCAGCTCGTTTATATCCTTGGAACTAAAGTTAACCGTGTGAGGGTGGTCGAGACAAAGGATGGGGGATTTAACGCACAGACACCCAGAAGTCCTTTTCTATCCTCATCCCCGAAAATGTTTAAAGATGGTGCATTTTGGTGTATATTCCGGAACAGTAGCAATAGAACTTTTGATCTTGTACATTTTTTCCACGTACGCCCCCCCCCCGCCTACATAACACATTATGATACATTATACATAATATATATACTGAAACCGTAACAGCAGCATCCACCCTTTTTGAAATAATTATATGGGTTAAAGGGCCATTATAGGAGATAAGATAAAGAGTTGACAGTTCTCGCTATAAAAGTTAAAAAATAGATAACGTAAATAGAATATGCTGAAAATGTCAGTCAAATTGCTTCACTCTGAGTTGTTATCATTGACATGTTCTGGATGATGTGAGGGATTAGCCAATGAAACGGTCTGTGGGTATTACACTAGAAACCTCAATGCTGATTGGTCAATCAAATGGCTGACACCATAGTGTCAAAAGCCGATCGCGGCCCGCGTGACTTCTGACTCGACCTTCATGTAGTAGAGGCCATCGAAAGTAAAAAAAAACCCGAAATGTAGATCTGTATTTTAATATCAGATTGAAATAAAAACATGCAATAGGCAGATTTAGCTATTTAAAAGTGTTTGTTAAAGATGCATTCCCGGGTACAAACTTTGTGATTTGACGATATATTTGTAATAAACACCTATTTAAAGCAACCAATCTATCAAAAATTTGCTTCAATTCCCTTTCAAAGCTCTGTTTTCGCCGGGGATACCTATAGCTGTAAGTAAGCTGTTGTTAAACGCAATGTCTGCCAACTTAACTTCATTGTGGGAGGGTCCATATTTCAAAATGTATCTATCATTACTTACTTTACATTTACCATATTATTGAGGCCTAAATAAATTTTAATTATTTCTGTCAAATTCTTTTTACACCTCTTAATTGCAGAGTATTTTGTACGTTGACAACCTGCAATGTTCCCAAAACCGCCTAACCATTTGAGCAAGAAATAACAACTGCTCCCTGACCTATGCTAGCAAACAAAAAGCCAGCAAATCCTGTCGGGTTGACAGTTTAGTGATTCCCTGACAATATTGCCCAGTCCTTGCCCCATTGGCGATTTTCGCGTAATCTAGTATTTTTCTAGTAAGATTGGGTGTCTATACCTTTCATAAATACCAAATTTGCCATACTTTTATAGGAAATAACCAACCGATAAATACTTTGCTGGGAACCCATCTTTAAGTCATGTTAATATGAAACTGGGAAACAATTTCAATGTAATCGATGTACTTTTATCAATTTCACCTTTATCTAAAAAAATCAGCAATAGCTGATGAAATGGAATGCAATATCGATTAGATGAAAAATAACAATAATATTGATGGGTTATAGATAAAAGGGATATTGATTGATGATAACAATAATACATTTAATACACCGACTTACTTTTTCTTTTCGTACATTAACTAATGTGGTTGATCCAGGCTCGACAACAAACCCATTAGAAGTCATCAGTGGAGCCGATCCTGGTTCGTGCAATAAAACCTGTAACATTAATCACATGATAGTAAATTACATGATAGAGCTTTAATAAAATATATAACCTTATTAAATTGTATCATACAAGTATCATAATAATAAAACAAAACATCTCTCCAACGCATACTACAATATTGTTTAAATGCACCCAGGGGACGACTTTGTAAAATAGGTGTTGAAGATATGTAATAAGATGAAATTGTTTTTCAAATCAGCAAAACATAACATGATATATAATATTAAAGGAGAGAGATAGGGGGGGGGGGGGTAACGTTCACTTGACAAAAACTAGATCATTTCGGGACTAACACATGGTTCAATTTTATTTCATTAATTCGCTGTAGGGGTCTTTATCAGTTTGAGGAAGCCGAGAAAATCCACGACGTTGGCCAGACGACCCTACTTCTTGTCACTATATACAACCAGGTACCAGTTGAAGCAATGGCACACTGCCGATTTTAAAGAGACAGTCCCGAATTAAACAGAGGCTCAAAAATAAAAGTCTGAGAATGTATGAAAATAAAACGCCAAAATATAGGGTAATGGTGTATTTAGCTTGTCTCAAAATTTAAACTCAAAATATTGAGTCGTTTGGACGTGAACGCCAAAACTGCTTATCCGGACATGTAACCCTTTTAAGATTTCGGGTCAATTGTTTCGTTTGGTGACCTTATAACCGATTACGGTTACTTGAGATGGTAATGCAGTGAATAACCCATGTGCCGTACTTGATAAAGAAAGGCAAATTTCAACTTCACATTATATTTATAAAAATAATGTTTGGTTTTATCCAGATACCACAAAATACACCTTGGGGCACCGGTCTCAAATTCCAGATGAAGGCTGACGGATTTAAGTCGTTTGAAAACGTATCATAAATACTGAAGTAGTTGCTCGGCCCTTGACTCGAATATTTTAAGGGATTTTAACACAAAATTAAGCAGTTTCATTCCCAAAACAAATATCGGGATTAGCCCTTTGAGGAGCGAATTAAACCTCTAACTCAATAATATCCATCATATTCGAAATTAAAAACCCGAATTAGAATTCAGTATTAGTCCATTTCAATCGATATCGTTGTTGTTATCTTATCGTATAATCAGTACACGACGTCATCGCTCTATGGTTTCGGGTGTCATTTGTAATGATCATCGAATAACGCGAAGGTAAATTATTAAAAATGGCTGATTCACAAATCAATATTTTTAAATTTTCTTAATTTCTAAAAAAAACAAACGTGTAGAATAGACTAAGCAGGGGCGCAAACGACCGCTGTTCCACTATCGAACATAAATTTCAAAACAAGCAATATAAATTAAATGTAATTCATTTTATATACATTTAAATTATGCAAATATGAAATTTTAGACACATTTTTGTCCATGTTAAAGGTTCCAAATAATAGAGCCATGCGTCTTTAAAACCAGTTGTCGCTTGGTTCTTTGTGTATTTGTAACCAGTTAAACCGCATCAGTTACTTGTTTTCCTGTTTGCATTCCTGGTCACAGGTTTGCTTTATGGTATATCTTCGTAAAAATACGTAAATCGGACGTCCACTAGTAATATGATATAAAACAATTTGGTGGGTTAACACCTGGGACGTCGTTTCAGATTACAATTGCACCAGAGCTTTCTAATAATAAGCCGCTTGATAATCGAAGTTATGGCGACGTATAATTTCAGTAGAGCGAGAAATGGGGTTTAACGTCCACTCAACACAACTAGGTCACTTCAGGACGAACATATGGTTTTATTTTATATCAATAATTCGCTTGCGTGTAGGGATCTTTTGCATGCAGTGGGAGGAAACCGGAGTGCCCAGAGAAAACCATCGAGGTTGAGAAGGCGCCCCTATCTCCATTCCATATACGCTCACATCAGGGCTCGAAATAACAGCCACAAGCCAGGGGTGGCCGGCCAGCTAGAAGTCGAAGCGCGGCACTCTAGACCACTAGGCCATCCCAACCCCCTATAATTTCAGTAGCAGCGACGGTCGAGTTTGTTACCATTTGTTTGCTGGGGGCATTATATTTTTAAAATACACTTACCTTAAGTCCTGCAAAAGTCATTGCTGAGAAGAAATACCCATCTTGTTCAACGGTTCCCATTATCCTTAATCCACTCATTGAATTTGAGCCATGTGACATCAACGGCGAAGACGTGTTGGCATTAAAACTAAAACAGACTCCTAAATCTGTGATCACCGTTTTAAAGTAGTCAGTGCAGTTGATCACTTCTCCCTCCCATATGCAAATTATGAACATATCTTCCAGTATGTGTGCAGCATTGAGGGCAATGTCGTGTAGATCATCTCCGGAATACGTCCATGTGTCATTAGTAGTCTCATCATTTGATGCAAGATCATCATTCGAGTCTAAACCCAAAAGACGAGCTTCACTAAGGCTAAACAGAAGTTGATGTAGTCGTGGATCTTTGGGTATTCTCTGACTGTGGAACTGGTTGGCATTACAGATGGTGACTGTGGGAAACTGTATCTGGGTATTGAATTCCAATCTTGTCTCTGTGTTGATGGGGTACTCATAATAATTAGAAACAGATTCGTAGATCAAAAACGCTAAGACAGCACCCATACCTAACACCATCAACGACCACAGCGGTCTGAAAAAAAGAAGCTCAAAACCATTGTATACGCCCTAGTGTCCGTCCATCATTAATTACAATGTCCGTCCAATGTCCGTACATATATGTTTGCTATGGGGCAAGGTTTAATATACGGACACAGTTCACCAAATATTACTACGCCGTTCGAAGGTCCAGGGCTATTTTTAGTCTTTCTCTCCCTTTTCCATCTTTTGCATGGCGTTGTTTGTTAACTTTGTTGGTGTAGAATCAAAGAAAGGGTTTGGAATACATTTTTTGCCAGGTTTTGGTGAATATTCATAATTGTGAGGCAGACGGATGCAAGAGTTGAGAGGTTGGTTACGTTGAAATGTAGGGCCTCTACTTCCAGCTTGTGTATCTCAAATTTTTTAATGTTTAATGAAGAACCCCATACGTTATTTTGGGCAAGAGGTCCCCACATGTGTTGCTTTTGAAAGCGTTCTACCCTACGAAAATTTGGTAAAACGTTAGAGACTGTCTAAGACACGAGAATTAACATTAAAGTCAAGGCGGAGAGGGTCATTAGTGATCTGTGGCCAAACCATGGCCTAATACAGCGATTGTTTGATATTATAAGTAAGTGAGTTTATTGCATAAAAACGCCCACGGGCAGCAGCATACAATTACAAGATGGAAGAAATATCACATTAGGATAAACATAGATAAAAGCTGCCTTGTTCACTGCTGATTCAAGTGTGGTCTGTAAAGATATTTGATGAAATCGGGAAGTTGGTTGATGTTTTATAATAAAACATATCTTAATACATAAATCCCCCATTTCGAAAAAATGGCGTCTCGCTGTGCATTGTCGGAGATCTGTGAGAAAACTTACTAGGAGGCGACCATTGCTTTGCATGCGATTTCTCTTAACAAATCGATCAGCTGATTGATACGAAGGTAAAGTTTTGACAGCTTTTTGTTTTGAAGTTTACAATTTACCTTTTTGCGATCTGTATACTTCAGAATGTGCTTTCTGGGGTATTCTTTACGTACGTACATCAACCATCTGTGTCTCTATCACATCATATGAAATATCCCATATCACTTAAATTAACGTAAAATCTTCGTTTTTCGAAATTTGGTCAGAGAAATCCCATGCAAAGCAATGGTCGCCTCCTCGTAAGTTTGCACACAGATCTCCGACAATGCACAGCGAGACGCCATTTTTTTTCGAAATGGGGGATTAATGTATAGAGCGATGGTTTGATATTAGATTCAATCTGGAAGTTGGTTCTTGTTTTATAATAACACAGTGATGACCTAATACAGCGATGGTTTGGATTCAGATAACATAGAAACAAATCGTGCTATCTGGAAGATTATGGTGTCTGGGAAATTGGTTTGCTTAATCCATGGTTGACGAAATAAAATGGGGTTTAACGTCCTTGCTTGCTGCTATGATTGGACAAATGAAGACGGACATAAGCCACACGCCAGTCAGCGAAGCTACGGCCTACTCTCATATCGAAAAGCAACTGGCAATGGTTCTTTTACGGGACCTCGGCAGCATCATGTGCAACACGGATTTTGTTTCCTACCTTCTAAAGGAATATAATTGTGGTTTGATCATCATGGGAACCCCGTGTATAGTAGTCGATTCTTCATACATATCAACCATCTTCCCAGGTCGTAATGGCAGCATGTTCTCAACGCTACCCCTTTTCTTTTGATCATCCATAATTGTGCACGTCTATTGTTCTAAGTTATTAATGAAATGAGAAGATAAATTTCAAACATATCATTTCTAATATTTAGTTAAAGAGAGTCGACCGTTATCGTTATAATATTTGAAAAATGGATAAGAGAGAGAGAGAGAGAGAGAAAGAGAGAGAGAAATGGGGTTTAACGTCCACTCGACACAAACTAGGGTCTTTAGCAGTGGGAGGAAACTGGAGTGCCCAGAGGAAACCCACAAGGTTGAGAAAAATGGATAAAGAAGAAAATAATATATTGAAAATTTCAACCGAATTACTTTGTTCTCCGTGAAGTTATGTAAGTTTGATGTTATGCAATATAGTCTTGATTGTTCTGTAACATGTCTACGATAATAAACACAGTCTCGGTTATTCGTTTTAACTTTAAATATAAATAACGCGGATGTTATAATCCATTCAAAATATATGCCATCCGCTGATCTCGAGATTTGGTTAGGAGCTTACCAAGTGAATAATGGCCAAATAATAATTTGTATAAGATGTTGAAGCCAGAAAAAAGACCCACATTGCCATGCTTAGCTCTTGCATAATGCATATTTAATATAGTAGATGTTTAAGTATCCTGAATTCAATACCCTAACATTTAAACATACACTATACAAGAGCTAAATCTGCCAATTTCAGGTCTTTCTTTAGACCTGAAATGTTATCTAAATTATTATTTAGACATTAATTAACTTATCCAGACCATAATCAACTCTTGATGCCATCGCTAACCTGCGATATTTACCGGATTGGAATATATTTTGTCAAGGATAATTAAACGTAAAACTGGAAAATCGTACCGACTTTATTAATGGTGATCGAGGCTTGCCTTAAATTTCAAACGCCACCTCTGGCTTGTGGTTGTGGTTTCGAGCCCTGGCGGTGAGCGTGTGTGGCATGGAGATAGGGCACCTTCTCAACCACGTGGGTTTCCTCCGGGCACTCCAGTTTCCTCCAACTGCTAAAGACCCCTACGCGCAAGCGAATTAATGAAATAAAATTAAAACCATATATTAGTCCCGAAATGACCTAGTTGTGTTCAGTGGAAGTTTAACCCCATCTCTCTCTCTCTCTCTCTCTCTCTCTCTTTATATAGGTTCAGAGTGGAGCAATCTGACTTACATTTTCTGCATATTCTATTTACGTTGTCTATGTTAAAGTATTATAGCGAGAACTGTCAACTCTTTATCTAATCTCCCACAATGTCCCTTTAACTTAAAACCCAATATTTCAATTTGACATTATGTTTCAATGTATTTTCTTTGTAGTTCATATAAACTAAACTAGCTCATCTGACCCAATCCTTACATTAATAGTGATTTAATAATATAAAAAAAACAAAAAACAATACCATACCATATCTCAACAAGGTTTAACCACAGTCCACCAATTATCAATAATATGTGACAACTGTTAGTCCATAAAACTTTCAGTCCCTTGCTTCCGTTTAATTTAACTGACTAGAAAATATCCCACTAAAACGACGTTCCAAAATAATTATGTGAGATTTTCTACCAAATGTTACTGACTTGAAAATATTCCATTATAACGACGTTCCTCAACAGAATGTGAAACCTGCTACCAAATGCTATAGTCCTTCAAACATTTAGCCCCATGTGTCCGTGTGACAGTAAAATGTCTCCTTTGAACGACGTCCCTCTGATTTTCAGTGTGATACTTGTTAGCATCTGTAAGTACATTTAACCCATTGTCACCGTCAAATGCTTAATGGATAGTAACTATTCCATATGTTTGTTATTTATACATCTCTTCAATAGACCCTAGTGATTTGTATTACAATGGCTAGAAACTATTCCATATGTTGTCTGTTATGCATACATCTCTTCAATAGACTCTACTAATTTTTATTACAAAGTGGTCGTGATTTGAAATAAAAAGTCGAACAGATCAATAAGTAATAATGGGTTCTCATGTTGATGTCAAGTAACAATTATTGTAAATCACGATGTCAAAATGTGTGTTAAAGGACCTTAGTCCGTAACTCAAACTCCTCCAAAATCTTTAACATCGAAAACACGAATTATTGGCCATTTTAAATCAACATTGATTTTTTTTTACATTTGTACACGAGTCGTGTACCATAATGTTCTTCAGCCCTAGTTTTAATAAGAGACTTAATGAGCGAGGCTAGACATATTGCACCATACCATACGGCGTATGTTGACTGGAATAACCAGACGCTAAAGAAATCTGCACTAGATTGACACTGCATGGCTTATTTTGCCGAACGTAACTGATTTAAAATTGGGGAAAAACGGAAACCATTGAATGTAAATCAGTTTATATACATTCATATTACAGTATTATAAGCGTTGCGACCCACTTTTGACAATTCCTAGATCCTAAATGTTAGCGATTTAGCACCTTTAATCGACCAAATTGCCAAATGAATCAAATCGTTTAGTCTCGTGTGCAATTCTAATGGATACAAAAAAACCCCACTGAACCGTTTATTATTTTAACAAGATATAAAAGCAATAAACTCTGACACATACTTATGGAAAACATCCACTTATTAATTGAAGCAACGTTTCGAAGAGTATTCTCTCAACGTTATCAAGCTCATACTCTTCGAATCCTCGGCCAAAATAAAAAGTAGCTGTTTCGGAATTGACCAACTAGGACTGTGAGTGGTTGTGTATGTAGGGTCGTCAGTACACTGCTTTGCCCGTGGGTTAAGACGGTCTTGATAATTCTAGTTAATCACAAAAGGCTAAGTGACATTTTCAAGTGCCGATAATGACCATTATTTATATTAGGAAAATGTATTTGTGGTCCGACTCGATAAGAAGACAGGGGAGATCACTCTAGCTTGACAAAAATCAACCTAGGTAAAACCACTATTTATTTCACAAAGGTATTACGAAGGCCTGTATCAATCTATTGATTTTCACACAAAATCGTTGTTAATCCTCCTCGTTTTGACCAATTCTACCTCTTCTGTCAATCGCGTTGATCTAAACATTCTCGACACAGTATCATGCGTTTCTACTAGCGTGGCTTAACATTTTGAGACACGTAATCAGGAAGTTGAGGTGACCTTTTGTCCCGAATCTCCCATTTCCCTGCCTCAATATTCACCGAAACCAGACATGACACAAACGGCATTAAAACAAAAGCCAGACGTGTTACAAATCAATGTGACTTTATTCGTAAGTAATGAATTGGTGGGAATGTTTGGTGGTCTGATCCCATACCATTTTAGCTATCGATAATGTGACATATTAATAATTTGTTATAAGTTAGCGGGTGATAAACGACCAGCGGCTATTGGTGACACGTATTAATAGAGAGTAAACAGTGTGCACAATTCAGATTAATGGTAACCCAATCAGGACTTCATCAATCAGGCGCGGATCCAGGGGGGGTGGGGGTTATCTGCTTTATGATTGATGATATAAACACGATTTTCGCATTGTCTATGCACAGGCAATGCGTCAAGGCTCTGGGGATTACACCAAACCACTAATGTATGCGGAACTCTAATGATTACCATTTTTTACAATGTATGCCCCCCCCCCCTCGAAAAACTCCTCCTGGATCCGGGCCTGTCTATGTGATTTACCGCCGTGTGTATTCGGTATACGGCTCGATATTGACGTTAACATTAAAGGGCTCTATATAGGCGGAGGACTAGGAAGTCCTAACTAGCTTAGTTTTCATAAGGCGTTGCAACTCACCCCTGGGGGAAGTTTTAATATTTATTTCTCGAGAAATAACACTAATATGTTGTAAACAGAACTACCACACTCCCATTTATGTGCCAGAAACGTTTTAAACAAATAATCTAAACGACAGCATTTTTTGTCCTCGCAATAATAAAGTAGTGAGACGGCGAGCTTTCAGTCAATGAAAATCTAGTAAATAGCGAATAACAGTAAATACACGTGACCGTAAGGGGAATTTAATAGATCCCGTCGTTTGTTTTGCTATAAAATAATCAGGTCGACTTTTTTTTATCCAAACTCGTTATAAATCATATTTCGAATGAAAAGAAAGTGCGCGCTATTAATACTGGTATTTGCCGATGTCGGCTAACATGTAATAAGTGCATAAATATGAAAGATTTAGGTCAGCTATGTCGTGTTTTCGGACGAACAGTTTTCCCTGATGCTAGACAAGCTTTATCCCTCTTACCCCCGTGAAGCCGCTGCCACAGCTCAGAGTGTTAAGATAATTTGCGAAGGGTTGAAATGTTGTTTGATAGCAATGATATTATAGGCCTATATATAATCGAATATAAATATAGATAATTGCCAAATATCAATCAAGGTGTGCGAAGCTATACTTTATCAGAGGCTCTCTTCCTACTGTATTTGTCTTTGCATGTGTAGACATATAGGCCTACTACTTCGCATTGTCGAGTTCACCCTAATATTCTGGTTAAAATAGACCCCCTAAATGGGAAGCCCACCTTTCCTCATCTCTAATAAAGTCGACACTGTGGCATCCATATAATATAACTATGCATGAATCAAATGCAAGGCCCAGCACCCCCCTCCCTCATACACTGCTTAATCCCCCACCCTCCATATAAGGTTGGAAATACCTTTTAATATCAATATACCCACAAAACGGAAATTCATAAAGCCCGACCACATCACACCATGGGCACCCTAATAGGGTTTGATAATGTAATAACAATTAACTGATATTTTGTGGACAGTTACATATATTTGTGTTTGCTAAATTATGACACTTTTGAAATTAATGCATAGGCTAAAATGACCCTTGTTTGCCAATTCCTTTATTTTAAAAAAATATATATATTGACTACTTGGTCTTGCTCAAAGAAGCGGTCTACGGGAGTTTTAAAAATACATTTTTTTCAAACTTTTTTTATTAAAGATAATTGGATTATAGAGCAGGCAACCCCACTCTACAAAAAAAATACGAACAGATATAAATATTACAATCAAAACATAATGAAATTACAATAATAAATCAAATGCATATATATACACATATATAATATAAATAAAATAAAACCAAGTACGAACAATCCAAACCATAAGACAGAATTCAAAGTCCTAAAAAGCGTTATAGGCAAAATAGTGTATTCAAACACTCACACACACCCATACACAATACACATACTCTAATTCATTGAAAAAAACATGTACCATAATAGACTAAATAAATATGTATGTTGCACATGTCTGATATATAAAGAAATGTCGTGATGTTGGGTTGTCGATTTTATTTATCAATGTTGAAGCGGCCACGAGATCAAGTTAGCCCTCACTATCTCAACCTTAACTAAGAATACCTACCCTTCACTAAATTAACTGCGAATCAAACTGACCCTCACTACCAAATTCTCTGGGGACCATGACTTGAGTAAAATAATGTGCTCGGTATGGGCTACGGCCTACTCGTAGGTATTCTTAGTGAAGGTTGAGATAGTGAGGGCTAACTTGATCTCATGGCCGCTTCAATATTGATAAATAAAGTCGACAATTTTAAAAGATAATTATTAAATACTGGCACATGCTGGATGTGTGGAGATCATGTTTTTTTAAATTAGTACATAGAGACGTGTAATTTAAAAAATTAAAATCTCCCACAGAGGTTGTTGCAACGAACCTGAACGATGTATTTCTACTAAGTCTTTAACTCAATATTATCCCGTCTTCGACATTACAAACTTATTGATCAATGTAAATCAACATTAAAGGGTCAATCCCGATAATGTTTTTGAGAATAAAACTCTTTAATTTTGTGTTAAAATCCATTAAGATCCCCTACCTTAGGGCCGAGCAACGAACTCAATATATGTGATATGTTTTCAAAAAACTTAAACCCACAGTCTTCATCTTGAAATGGAGTCCGATGTCCCAAACTGTACTGTGCAGGGATTTGATAATACCAGAGTTTTATTTTTTTATAAAAATAATGTGTCGGTGAAATTTACCTTTTGTTATCAAGTAAAGCACATGGACCTTTCACCGTGTAGACCTCTAAAGGAACGGGAATCGATTATCGGGTCACCCAACGAAAGAACTGATCCGAAATCTTAAAAGGGTTATATGTCCGGATAAGCTGTTTTAACGCTCACATCCAAACGACACAATATTTTGAGCTGAAATTTTGAGTCAGAGTATATACACCAGTCTTCTATATTTTGGCGTTTAAATTTCATACGTACTCAGACTTTTATTTTTGATGCTCTGTTCTATTCGGGACAGTCCCTTTAATGTTGGTACATATCATGAGAAGTTGGGCTTCTGATATCCAATATTTAAGACAAAATGAACGCTTCCAAGCGCCAGTGGCATGAAGGGACTCGATGGACGAGGCTAAACATGTCCCATATAGGAGTAGAAGGATACCATTCGGCAAACCTCGACAGATTCCGGTACCCTCCGTAACCCTACATCTAGAATCAGATGTATGACAGTAATTGATATGTACCTACGACCCTACATTTGCGATGCGGCTAGTCGACTACCGATTTACTTTAACAGGAAAACGTGCCGCTTTTACAAAAAGTCCCAAAATGGCGTTTTTATACGCCCACATTTTCATGTGGACGTATTATGTCGTCGCCCCTGTCCGTCTGTCCGTCCGTCCGTCCGTCCGTCCGGACGTCCGTCCACAATTGTTTGTGGACTCTCTACAGGTCACAATTCTTGTCGGATTTTGACAAAACTTGAAATATAGGTTTATCCCCAAAAGATCTCGGCTGCTTTCGATATTGGCATGTATCGGATCAAAACTTCATGGATTATGGCCCCTGATTGTACGAAAAATCACGTTTTTAGCTTGTGGACCCTATAGAGGTCACAATTTTGAACCGATTTTGATGAAACTTGACATGCATGTTTATAACCCGAAGATCTTGTTTCCTTTCGATATTTGCGCCTATCGGAACGTAATTTCCTGAATTATGGCCCCTGATTGTCCGAAAAATCACCTATTTTAGCTCGTGGTACCTCTGGAGGTCACAATTATTATCCGATTTGAAAAACCGTTCGATTATATCACCGTTACACCCTAAGGAAGGTTGAGTTCAAATTTCGGAAAAATCGGACCAAAATTACCATACAAAATGGCCGCTGTTCGTCCGCGAATCCTGTTAAAAAATGGTATATCAAGGTTGTGGACCCTGTAGAGATCACAATTTTAATTCGATTTTGATGAAACTTGAAATGCATGGTTATAACCCAAAGATCTTGGTTCCTTTCGATATTTGCGCATATCGGATCGTAACTTTCTGAATTATGGCCCCTGATTATACGTAAAATCGCCTTTGTTTAGCTTGTGGTCCCTCTGGAAGTCACAATTATTATCTGATTAAAAAAATCGTTTGATTATATCACCGTTACACCCTAAGGAAGGTTGAGTTTGAATTTCGGTAAAATTCGGAACAAAATTGCCATACAAAAAAAATGGCCGCCGCGTGTACGCGAATACTGTTATAAAATGGTATATCAAGGTTGTGTACCCAGTATAGGTCACAATTTTGATTCAATTTTGATGAAACTTGAAATGAAAATTACCATACAAAATGGCCGCCGTTCGTCCGCGAATCCTGTTAAAAAATGGTATATCAAGGTTGTGGACCCTGTAGAGATCACAATTTTAATTCGATTTGATGAAACTTGAAATGCATGGTTATAACCCAAAGATCTTGGTTCCTTTCGATATTTGCGCATATCGGATCGTAACTTTCTGAATTATGGCCCCTGATTATACGTAAAATCGCCTTTGTTTAGCTTGTGGTCCCTCTGGAAGTCACAATTCTTATCTGATTAAAAAAATCGTTTGATTATATCACCGTTACGCCCTAAGGAAGGTTGAGTTCGAATTTCGGAAAAATTGGACCAAAATTGCCATACAAAATGGCCGTCATTCGTACGCGAATACTGTTTAAAAAATGGTATATCAAGGTTGTGGACCCAGTAGAGGTCACAATTTTAATTTTCGATTTTGATGAAACTTGAAATGCATGGTTATAACCTAAAGATCTTGGTTCCTTTCGATATTTGCGCATATCGGATTGTAACTTCCTGAATTATGGCCCCTGATTATACGCAAAATCGTCTTTGTTTAGCTTGTGGTCCCTCTGGAGGTCACAATTATTATCCGATTTAAAAAATCGTTTGATTATATCACCGTTACACCCTAAGGACGGTTGAGTTTGAATTTCGGTAAAATTCGGAACAAAATTGCCATACAAAAAAAATGGCCGCCGCGTGTACGCGAATACTGTTATAAAATGGTATATCAAGGTTGTGTACCCAGTATAGGTCACAATTTTGATTCAATTTTGATGAAACTTGAAATGCATGGTTATAACCCAAAGATCTTGGTTCCTTTCGTTATTTGTACATATCAGATCATAACTTCCTGAATTATAGCCCTTGATTGTCCGAAAAATCGCCTATGGTCCCTCTGGAGGTCACGATTATTATCCGATTTAAAAAAAACGCTTGACTCTATCACCAATTCACCATACGGAATGTTGAGTTCGAATTTCAAGGAAATCGGACCATAATTGCCAGATAAAATGGCCGCCATTTGTACGCTAATAGTGTTAAAATATGGTATATCAAGGTTGTGGACCCAGTATAGGTCACAATTTTAATTCGATTTTGTTGAAAGTTGAAATGCATGTTTATAACCTAAAGATCTTGATTCTTTTCGATATTTGCGCATATCAAATTGTAATTTAATGAATTATAGCCTTTGATTGTAGGAAATATCACTTTCAGTTTTGCTTGTTCTCTATCCATGTCTCGAAAATGTGGGCGTATCCTGCCTGGCAGTGCCAGCTTACTATCTTTTCTACATATAATCTCTATGGGGGCAGCCATTTTTTAGTTTGTTGATATAAACTCCATGGGGGCAGCGATGTTTTATCCGGGACCTTTAAAATAGTTCCAAAATGGCGAAATTCGTGATATACAGCCGAGTCTAGATGTAGGGTACCGGAATCTGTCGAGATTTGCCGAGTGGGAGGATACTACAGATGTAGACTGGAATACCCAGACGCCAAGCATTCCCATTCAATTCAGACTCCCAGCGTATTTCGAAGAACATATCTGATTATAAATTACAGTAATATAAAAACAGAAACGATTGAATGTAAATCAGTTTATATACATTCATATTACCTTATCATATCGAGGGTTCAGAGCACAACTGTGATAAGTCAAAATGCCTGATTTTGAGAAAATAGCAATTTAAACTTCTGATTCACTACCAAAATTTCATTAATTAATATAATTTATTGATATTTTTATACATTTTGAAATGAGCGACGGCATTGATTTATATACCAATAGAAAAAGAATCACAAGCTCTTCATTTTAATAGAATAAAAAAAAAAATGTAATTTTTTTGACTTATAAAAATTATATTCTAAACCCTCGATATGCGTTGCGACCCATTTGTCATTTTTAGGTGTTAAAAAGGAGATATTTAGCTCCTTCAACACAGTTTTGCAATTAAGAAATTACCCGCCAACGTACTGTTACTATAACACATTGTGTTGGAGAAAGCCGCAAATGGAAAGATTGCACGGTTTTGTGGCAGCAGACGTAAAAGAACCAGGACACCATTAGATTTTTATCAAACAACAACGAATAAAAGTCAGCATAAAAAAAATGGCCACTTTAAAGACTAGATTTTCGTCCTAATGTACTTCGCTAATAGATCTAGGACGAACTCGGCAACTTACTATTAAAGCAACAAGGAATTCTACAAGTTCCATCAACGATAAAATACTGGCTCCGATAAATAATCCCATGTTACCACCTACATTACCTGTAATAAATACAATTATGGATTAGTTATCACTATAATACATAAAAACTAGATAATTTAAAGGGCAAATGCTGAAAATTTCAGTTAAATTGCCCCACTCTAAACCGAGATATTAGCGTTTGAATTTTAGGCATAGCCTCGATCGTCATTACTAAAGTCGGTACGATAAAAACTATAGTCTTGATTATCCATTTTGGATTAAATTATCAAAGAGCGTTGAGCAGCAAATCGGATTCAAATCCAGTGAAAATTCGACATATTAGATGACATCGAGGGTGATTAAGGTCGTTTTATGTTATTAAATGTCTAGTTAATTATCTATCAAAGAGCGTTGAGCAGCAATCCGGATTCAAATCCCGTGAAAATTCGACATATTAGATGACATCGAGGGAGATTAAGGTCGTTTTATGTTAATAAATGTCTAGTTAATACTATATATCACATTTCAGGCCCAACGAAAGACCTGCAATATATGTTTGTTAATTAGTTCAAAATGATCCGTGTTCAATAAGCATTCGGATAAGACGAAATAACCGAGGACCCTTGACGTAAACGAAAAGAACGCTTGAAAGTTTGAATTCAATTGTTGTCGGGACAAAATTCCTCTCAAAGTGATCGTTAGCCTGATCGATGCAAAAAGCTAGGACGTTAAACACTTCATTTCATTCATTAAGAGAACATTAAAGAAACTGAGCTGGTGGACTTTAATTATTGGACACGGATCATTCTAGGCTAAAATCTGAAATGAGGTTTAACTTCCTACTGTTATACACCTAACCTGGGCTAATGGAAGACGGGGCGCTAAAATCTGGATTATTGTGAGCACAGTTACAGACAAGACGAAACAAGTTCGGAAAATTAATATCTAATTTAAAAAAGATAAAATAAAATGCGTACCAAAAACAGTTTCTACAGTAACTTGTGCTTTTTGTTCAATGACTGTAACTGTCGAGGATTCATAATAAATTCTTAAATCAATAGCATTATCCCTATAAAAAAATTATATAGTTGACAGTTCTCGATATAATGGTTTTAAAAAAATAGACCATGGAAAGGGAATATGTTGAAAATTTCAATCAATATACTTCACTCTGATACTAGCTATCGGCGATAAGCGACATACTAACTAAGCCACCCGACCCCCTCACAGAGACCCCCAACACCCTTACTGCCCCCCTCCCCTCCTCGCCCCAAGTGGCCCCACGCCCTCACTAAGCCACCCACGCTATCACCGAGACGCCCTCCAATCCTTACTGAGCCCCCACCCAAGTCACCCCACAACTTCACTGAGCCAACCATACCCTCACTGGGCCACTACTCCAAGCCACCCACGCCCTCACTGAGTCACCCTGATACGTTCAAACTTTCGTTTTACTTTTCTTTACTACACTAGGATCGGTAAGAGTTGTTAGCATTGACGTCTTCTGAATGGTGTGAGGTATTAACCAGTGAAACGGTCTGTTACGGTGAGCTTTAGGCGTGTTTTGCACGGAACTGTTGGTAATCCTCTTGTAACATCAATGCTGATTGGTTAATCAAATGTCAGAGATAAAAAGCCGCTCTTATGTCCTCTGACGTGACCTATCACAACTTCCGATAAGAACTTCATGTAGTGTAGGCCATCGAAGGTATAAAAAAAGAAACGAAATAATTATAGATCTGCATTTTAATCAGATTGGGTGTCACTAATAGCTTTAAGTTTTTGGAGTGTAGTACCTGATATAAGATTCACTGGGTAGAATTTCTGCTGGATCCACAAGATAGGATTGCATAAATTTTGAAAAACCAGCAACGGATATTGCAAAAGGAAATTGTTCCTTGGTACACCGGCCTGGACAGTCACATTTTTCAAACACCGCTGAATAATTGGTTTCCGCTGGAAATTAAGAAAAGAATCTACAATATACTAAACTTAACTAAAACACCATCCAATTTAGGCTCCCAGAGATAAGTTTAATCTGTCTTAAATCGGTTCCTAAGCTCCGCCCCAGTGACTCCTGATTGGTTGGTTTTGTTTGAATGAAATACTGCCGATTTTTCGGCATCGGTCCATCGCACGAGTTATATATTAATGATCCTTGGAACATTGTTACATCTTGACATCAAACGTTCATTCGCAAAAAGCCGAATTGATGATTTACCCGAACTATTTGTAGCGCGTAATGTGAGTGATTTGGCTAAATACGCGAAATATCTGACTTTGAGTAGCCATATTGGATCTTTGTCAAGCGACGGGTTGTCTGTCATCAGCATTTCCCGTCTCAATTATGACAGAGAGCATGGACATAAATTGTACATTACAAACAACTGGGACATGTGAGGGTGCGATTTTCTCCCCAGAAAGTTTTGGAAGTTTCGTGCATCTGAGGCCATTTCTGTTTTAAATGTATAGAACAAATTGATACACTTAATTTATTAGTAATCAATAGATACCTTTTTTGGGAATGTAACATTCATTTAATTCTTGTAGTGAACAATATTTCTCGCTACCTGAAAACATTATATTATATAGTTTGATCAATGACCAATAAGCTCTTTTATAAATTACTTTAAACAATCAAATATTTAAGATTTCTACAATAATGCCATTATTAACAATTTATTATAGCATGTATATCTTCCATGTTTTTGTTCTTAACAATTGTACTATTTTAACTTTCCATTTATGTGGAGAGGGCATCGGTAAGTTTTCGTAACCTTTGTCGAAACTTATGGGGCTATATATAGCTATGTTGGGTTCAAATCAATACGTGCTGAATCTTGAGGACTGTATTTATTCATCAGAGATAACATTTTAACAAAACGTCCTCCATAAATCGGTATTATCTATGCATAACGACAACCAATGACGTAAATATATATACGTCATTGACGACAACAATCACGGCAAACGTGTCACAATCCCAAATATTCTAAAAGCAGGAAGCAGCTTCGGCTCTCCTATGTCTTGTCTGCGATATTACTTTTGTGGAAGCAGAGGTTAAAGCATCAAGATTCTAATACCATCCAAATCGGTTTGTGCTGTATTTATGCTCTAGTACTGTGTTTAAAGGACCTAGGGGCCATCCATAAAGTACGTACGCTTGAAGGGGGAGGGGGGTCACGCCAAAAGCGTACAGGTGCGTTAATTCAATGGCAAAATGTACCTACAGGAGCGTACAGGGGGGGAGGGGGTCTGAATTTTACCCATTTTGAGCGTACGTACTTTATGGATGGCCCCCTAAGTCCGTAACTCATAATCCTCCACAATCTTCGGCATCGAAATCGTGAATTTTTGGTCAATTTAAATCAACTAGACGCTAGAAATGTGCACATTGAAATTGCCGGCATAATTCGCCGAACATAACTGATTTGAAATTGGAGTAAAAACGGAAACCATTGAATGTAAATCAGTTTATATACATTCATATTACAGTATTACATGCGTTGCTAGTGCTACCCACTTTTTGTGAATTTCTAGGTCCCAAATGTTAGCGATTTAGCTCCTTTAAACCAATAAGCTTTTACAAGCACATATAACAAATACAGTCGGTTCTAATCGATAGAACATAACAAAATCCGGGGAGAATTTCACAGTAATCTGTTTCGGAACGGCCGAACATACTATGCATTATGTGCCACGCCCACATGTGCTAGTAAGATTCAGATTTAAAACAGCCATCGTCGAATATGTAATGGCAGCCATCACAGACAATAATAAGGTGACAATAGTAACATGTCTGAAATGGAGTGATGGCGGTCTAACGCATGCACTTTAGATCCTAAGATATTTGTTTGGGTCAAATGGTTTCGATTTCAAGCTTGAGTATGATCGCCTGTCCAACCTCGTAGGTTTTCTACGGATCCTACAATTTCCTTTAACTTATTTAGACCCAATCGCGCTAAGGAATTATTTTAAAAATAATTGAACTACACGTTAATACCGAGATGAGTGAGCTTTTAAGCCCAATACCACTCTTGTTGTAACTTAATAATGTGTCCAAATCTTTACAATATTCCAATTAATAAATGAAACAAATTTCATCTTAACACACCTAATTTTAAAAATTGGAAAAATTCAACTACATGCCGTAACAGCTTTACTTAAACACTTTCAAATGCAACTTGGATTCAAACATATTTTTGAACCCTCTGGACAAGTAAGCTAGGTTGTAATGGATAATTTACACAACAGGTAGGACAATTAAACATCTAGTAGTTAGAATAAGGCTATTTTTTTCTGAATCTGTCAAGCCAGCAAGAGTGTTATTGCCCCTTTAAACTTTCTCTCTATCTCTATCTCTCTCATAAGAAAAAAAATTAATGTAGTCTTCTTAGTTCTTACCTTTATCAAACATATTACGACAATTACAGTTTTTGACCAGATGATCCAGCAGACAATTCATCTCACAAGTATCTCGTGTATAGATATATTCCTTGTATCTCTCTAAGACTTTCTGATTAGAATCCAAACAATACTCAGAACCGAATGCTTTATAAGGGCTACCGAGACCAATTACCTTAAAAATACAACATGTTACATATCTTAAAGTACAAGGGTGCGAGATAAACCAGCTCGTTTATATCCTTGGAACTAAAGTTAACCGTGTGAGGGTGGTCGAGACAAAGGATGGGGGATTTAACGCACAGGCACCCAGGAGTCCTGTCCTACCCTCATCCCCGAAAATGTTTATAGATGGTGCATTCTGGTGTATATTCCGGAACAGTAGCAATAGAACTTTTGATCTTGTACATTTTTTCCACTTACCCCCCCCCCTCCCGCCTACATAACACATTATGATACATTATACATAATATATATACTGAATCCGTAACAGCAGCATCCACCTCTTTTGAAATAATTATATGGGTTAAAGGGCCATTATAGGAGATAAGATAAAGAGTTGACAGTTCTCGCTATAAAAGTTAAAAAATAGATAACGTAAATAGAATATGCTGAAAATGTCAGTCAAATTGCTTCACTCGGAGTTGTTATCATTAACATGTTCTGGATGATGTGAGGGATTTGCCAATGAAACGGTCTGTGGGTATTACACTAGAAACCTCAATGCTGATTGGTCAATCAAATGGCTGACACCATAGTGTCAAAAGCCGCTCGCGGCCCGCGTGACTTCTGACTCGACCTTCATGTAGTAGAGGCCATCGAAAGTAAAAAAAAACGAAATGTAGATCTGTATTTTAATATCAGATTGAAATAAAGACATGCAATAGGCAGATTTAGCTATTTAAAAGTGTTTGTTAAAGATGCATTCCCGGGTACAAACTTTGTGATTTGACGATATATTTGTAATAAACACCTATTTAAAGCAACCAATCTATCAAAAATTTGCTTCAATTCCCTTTCAAAACTCTGTTTTCGCCGGGGATACCTATAGCTGTAAGTAGGCTGTTGTTAAACGCAATGTCTGCCAACTTAACTTCATTGTGGGAGGGTCCATATTTCAAAATGTATCTATCATTACTTACTTTACATTTACCATATTATTGAGGCCTAAATAAATTCTTAATTATTTCTGTCAACTTCCTTTTACACCTATTAATTTCAGAGTATTTTGTACGTTGACAACCTGCAATGTTCCCAAAACCGCCTAACCATTTGAGCAAGAAATAACAACTGCTCCCTGGCCTAAGCTAGCAAACAAAAAGCCAGCAAATCCTGTCGGGTTGACAGTTAGTGATTCCCTGACAATATTGCCCAGTCCTTGCCCCATTGGCGATTTTCGCGTAATCTAGTATTTTTCTAGTAAGATTGGGTGTCTATACTTTTCATAAATACCAAATTTGCCATACTTTTATAGGAAATAACCAACCGATAAATACTTTGCTGGGAACCCATCTTTAAGTCATGTTAATATGAAACTGGGAAACAATTTCAATGTAATCGATGTACTTTTATCAATTTCACTTTTATCTTAAAAAAATCAGCAATAGCTGATGAAATGGAATGCAATATCGATTAGATGAAAAATAACAATAATATTGATGGGTTATAGATGAAAGGGATATTGATTGATGATAACAATAATACATTTAATACACCGACTTACTTTTTCTTTTCGTACATTAACTAATGTGGTTGATCCAGGCTCGACAACAAACCCATTAGAAGTCATCAGTGGAGCCGATCCTGGTTCGTGCAATAAAACCTGTAACATTAATCACATGATAGTAAATTACATGATAGAGCTTTAATAAAATATATAACCTTATTAAATTGTATCATACAAGTATCATAATAATAAAACAAAACATCTCTCCAACGCATACTACAATATTGTTTAAATGCACCCAGGGGACGACTTTGTAAAATAGGTGTTGAAGATATGTAATAAGATAAAATTGTTTTTCAAATCAGCAAAACATAACATGATATATAATATTAAAGGAGAGAGATAGGGGGGGGGGGGGGTAACGTTCACTTGACAAAAACTAGATCATTTCGGGACTAACACATGGTTCAATTTTATTTCATTAATTCGCTGTAGGGGTCTTTATCAGTTTGAGGAAGCCGAGAAAATCCACGACGTTGGCCAGACGACCCTACTTCTTGTCACTATATACAACCAGGTACCAGTGGAAGCAATGGCACACTGCCGATTTTAAAGAGACAGTCCCGAATTAAACAGAGGCTCAAAAATAAAAGTCTGAGAATGTATGAAAATAAAACGCCAAAATATAGGGTAATGGTGTATTTAGCTTGTCTCAAAATTTAAACTCAAAATATTGAGTCGTTTGGACGTGAACGCCAAAACTGCTTTTCCGGACATGTAACCCTTTTAAGATTTCGGGTCAATTGTTTCGTTGGGTGACCTTATAACCGATTACGGTTACTTGAGATGGTAATGCAGTGAATAACCCATGTGCCGTACTTGATAAAGAAAGGCAAATTTCAACTTCACATTATATTTATAAAAATAATGTTTGGTTTTATCCAGATACCACAAAATACACCTTGGGGCACCGGTCTCAAATTCCAGATGAAGGCTGACGGATTTAAGTCGTTTGAAAACGTATCATAAATACTGAAGTAGTTGCTCGGCCCTTGACTCGAATATTTTAAGGGATTTTAACACAAAATTAAGCAGTTTCATTCCCAAAACAAATATCGGGATTAGCCCTTTAAGGAGCGAATTAAACCTCAAACTCAATAATATCCATCATATTCGAAATTAAAAACCCGAATTAGAATTCAGTATTAGTCCATTTCAATCGATATCGTTGTTGTTATCTTATCGTATAATCAGTACACGACGTCATCGCTCTATGGTTTCGGGTGTCATTTGTAATGATCATCGAATAACGCGAAGGTAAATTATTAAAAATGGCTGATTCACAAATCAATATTTTTAAATTTTCTTAATTTCTAAAAAAAACAAACGTGTAGAATAGACTAAGCAGGGGCGCAAACGACCGCTGTTCCACTATCGAACATAAATTTCAAAACAAGCAATATAAATTAAATGTAATTCATTTTATATACATTTAAATTATGCAAATATGAAATTTTAGACACATTTTTGTCCATGTTAAAGGTTCCAAATAATAGAGCCATGCGTCCTTAAAACCAGTTGTCGCTTGGTTCTTTGTGTATTTGTAACCAGTTAAACCGCATCAGTTACTTGTTTTCCTGTTTGCATTCCTGGTCACAGGTTTGCTTTATGGTATATCTTCGTAAAAATACGTAAATCGGACGTCCACTAGTAATATGATATAAAACAATTTGGTGGGTTAACACCTGGGACGTCGTTTCAGATTACAATTGCACCAGAGCTTTCTAATAATAAGCCGCTTGATAATCGAAGTTATGGCGACGTATAATTTCAGTAGAGAGAGAAATGGGGTTTAACGTCCACTCAACACAACTAGGTCACTTCAGGACGAACATATGGTTTTATTTTATATCAATAATTCGCTTGCGTGTAGGGATCTTTTGCATGCAGTGGGAGGAAACCGGAGTGCCCAGAGAAAACCATCGAGGTTGAGAAGGCGCCCCTATCTCCATTCCATATACGCTCACATCAGGGCTCGAAATCACAGCCACAAGCCAGGGGTGGCCGGCCAGCTAGAAGTCGAAGCGCGGCACTCTAGACCACTAGGCCATCCCAACCCCCTATAATTTCAGTAGCAGCGACGGTCGAGTTTGTTACCATTTGTTTGCTGGGGGCATTATATTTTTAAAATACACTTACCTTAAGTCCTGCAAAAGTCATTGCTGAGAAGAAATACCCATCTTGTTCAACGGTTCCCATTATCCTTAATCCACTCATTGAATTTGAGCCATGTGACATCAACGGCGAAGACGTGTTGGCATTAAAACTAAAACAGACTCCTAAATCTGTGATCACCGTTTTAAAGTAGTCAGTGCAGTTGATCACTTCTCCCTCCCATATGCAAATTATGAACATATCTTCCAGTATGTGTGCAGCATTGAGGGCAATGTCGTGTAGATCATCTCCGGAATACGTCCATGTGTCATTAGTAGTCTCATCATTTGATGCAAGATCATCATTCGAGTCTAAACCCAAAAGACGAGCTTCACTAAGGCTAAACAGAAGTTGATGTAGTCGTGGATCTTTGGGTATTCTCTGACTGTGGAACTGGTTGGCATTACAGATGGTGACTGTGGGAAACTGTATCTGGGTATTGAATTCCAATTTTGTCTCTGTGTTGATGGGGTACTCATAATAATTAGAAACAGATTCGTAGATCAAAAACGCTAAGACAGCACCCATACCTAACACCATCAACGACCACAGCGGTCTGAAAAAAAGAAGCTCAAAACCATTGTATACGCCCTAGTGTCCGTCCATCATTAATTACAATGTCCGTCCAATGTCCGTCCATATATGTGTGCTATGGGGCAAGGTTTAATATACGGACACAGTTCACCAAATATTACTACGCCATTCGAAGGTCCAGGGCTATTTTTAGTCTTTCTCTCCATTCGCACGATCTGTGCCAAGGGCCAAATTGGAAACCGGCCTCAGGCCTAATTTGCTACCCTTGTAAAATGACGCGATTATTATTTCCATCTTTTGCATGGCGTTGTTTGTTAACTTTGTTGGTGTAGAATCGAAGAAAGGGTTTGGAATACATTTTTTGCCAGGTTTTGGTGAATATTCATAATTGTGAGGCAGACGGATGCAAGAGTTGAGAGGTTGGTTACGTTGAAATGTAGGGCCTCTACTTCCAGCTTGTGTATCTCAAATTTTTTAATGTTTAATGAAGAACCCCATACGTTATTTTGGGCAAGAGGTCCCCACATGTGTTGCTTTTGAAAGCGTTCTACCCAACGAAAATTTGGTAAAACGTTAGAGACTGTCTAAGACACGAGAATTAACATTAAAGTCAAGGGGGAGAGGGTCATTAGTGATCTGTGGCCAAACCATGGCCTAATACAGCGATTGTTTGATATTATAAGTAAGTGAGTTTATTGCATAAAAACGCCCACGGGCAGCAGCATACAATTACAAGATGGAAGAAATATCACATTAGGATAAACATAGATAAAAGCTGCCTTGTTCACTGCTGATTCTAGTGTGGTCTGTAAAGATATTTGATGAAATCGGGAAGTTGGTTGATGTTTTATAATAAAACATATCTTAATACATAAATCCCCCATTTCGAAAAAATGGCGTCTCACTGTGCATTGTCAGAGATCTGTGAGAAAACTTACTAGGAGGCGACCATTGCTTTGCATGCGATTTCTCTTAACAAATCGATCAGCTGATTGATACGAAGGTAAAGTATTGACAGCTTTTTGTTTTGAAGTTTACAATTTACCTTTTTGCGATCTGTATACTTCAGAATGTGCTTTCTGGGGTATTCTTTACGTACGTACATCAACCATCTGTGTCTCTATCACATCATATGAAATATCCCACATCACTAAAATTAACGTAAAATCTTCGTTTTTCGAAATTTGGTCAGAGAAATCCCATGCAAAGCAATGGTCGCCTCCTCGTAAGTTTGCACACAGATCTCCGACAATGCACAGCGAGACGCCATTTTTTTTCGAAATGGGGGATTAATGTATAGAGCGATGGTTTGATATTAGATTCAATCTGGAAGTTGGTTCTTGTTTTATAATAACACAGTGATGACCTAATACAGCGATGGTTTGGATTCAGATAACATAGAAACAAATCGTGCTATCTGGAAGATTATGGTGTCTGGGAAATTGGTTTTCTTAATCCATGGTTGACGAAATAAAATGGGGTTTAACGTCCTTGCTTGCTGCTATGATTGGACAAATGAAGACGGACATAAGCCACACGCCAGTCAGCGAAGCTACGGCCTACTCTCATATCGAAAAGCAACTGGCAATGGTTCTTTTACGGGACCTCGGCAGCATCATGTGCAACACGGATTTTGTTTCCTACCTTCTAAAGGAATATAATTGTGGTTTGATCATCATGGGAACCCCGTGTATAGTAGTCGATTCTTCATACATATCAACCATCTTCCCAGGTCGTAATGGCAGCATGTTCTCAACGCTACCCCTTTTCTTTTGATCATCCATAATTGTGCACGTCTATTGTTCTAAGTTATTAATGAAATGAGAAGATAAATTTCAAACATATCATTTCTAATATTTAGTTAAAGAGAGTCGACCGTTATCGTTATAATATTTGAAAAATGGATAAGAGAGAGAGAGAGAAATGGGGTTTAACGTCCACTCGACACAAACTAGGGTCTTTAGCAGTGGGAGGAAACTGGAGTGCCCAGAGGAAACCCACAAGGTTGAAAAAAATGGATAAAGAAGAAAATAATATATTAAAATATTTCAACCGAATTACTTTGTTCTCCGTGAAGTTATGTAAGTTTGATGTTATGCAATATAGTCTTGATTGTTCTGTAACATATCTACGATAATAAACACAGTCTCGGTTATTCGTTTTAATTTTAAATATAAATAACGCGGATGTTATAATCCATTCAAAATATATGCCATCCGCTGATCTCGAGATTTGGTTAGGAGCTTACCAAGTGAATAATGGCCAAATAATAATTTGTATAAGATGTTGAAGCCAGAAAAAAGACCCACATTGCCATGCTTAGCTCTTGCATAATGCATATTTAATATAGTAGATGTTTAAGTATCCTGAATTCAATACCCTAACATTTAAACATACACTATACAAGAGCTAAATCTGCCAATTTCAGGTCTTTCGTTAGACCTGAAATGTTATCTAAATTATTATTTAGACATTAATTAACTTATCCAGACCATAATCAACTCTTGATGCCATCGCTAACCTGCGATATTTAGCGGATTGGAATATATTTTGTCAAGGATAATTAAACGTAAAACTGGAAAATCGTACCGACTTTATTAATGGTGATCGAGGCTTGCCTTAAATTTCAAACGCCACCTCTGGCTTGTGGTTGTGGTTTCGAGCCCTGGCGGTGAGCGTGTGTGGCATGGAGATAGGGGCACCTTCTCAACCACGTGGGTTTCCTCCGGGCACTCTAGTTTCCTCCAACTGCTAAAGACCCCTACGCGCAAGCGAATTAATGAAATAAATTTAAACCATATATTAGTCCCGAAATGACCTTGTTGTGTTCAGTGGAAGTTTAACCCCATCTCTCTCTCTCTCTCTCTCTCTCTTTATATCGGTTCAGAGTGGAGCAATTTGACTTACATTTTCTGCATATTCTATTTACGTTGTCTATGTTAAAGTATTATAGCGAGAACTGTCAACTCTTTATCTAATCTCCCACAATGTCCCTTTAACTTAAAACCCAATATTTGCAGTGGCGTCACTAGGGGGTGGCACAGGGGGCACGTGCCCCGGATCTTTTCATGTGTGCCCCGGATCTATTTTGAGCAGACAAAATCGATAATTTGCAACAATTTCACTACTTTTCCCTATCATTATTTCGAATGTCCCGAGTACGGAAGAGAAGCTTTCCAGTGCGAAGCTTTTCTGGATTGCCCTTTCTAGCCCACCGTAGATTTCCTCAATTGCCTACACGTGCACAGTTTAATACAGTAATATAATATACTATTCAAAAAAAGTAGGGGATATTTGATTTTGGGGGCATAATACGAAAAGGTCACTATAGAACCTAACAGAAGAAACATTTCCTGTTACATGTGACGCCCAAACGCACCAATAGCTACCGCATGGAATGCATGTGATGCTTGGGATCATCATGGGGGTCCAACCCAAGATTTGCACGACTCATCTCCAGTGGACAGTTTATACGTCGAGGCGCATGAGCCATCACTGCACAACAGACGTGATAAACTGGCCCTGCAGTATGCTACGAAAATAGCATCACTTCCAAATCACATTGCATTTAACACCATATTTAGACCTCTTTATGAGTATTATATCTTGTGAAGACTAAAGTCATTCCACCATTCGGTATTCGCATACAACCCCTATTCTCTGAGGCTGGTATCAGTCACGACAGTATTGCGAATACCCCTTTCTTTGAAACACCACCATGGGTTATATTTCCTCCCAAGATCAATTTAGATCTTACACAACACAAAAAGAGAGATACTAGTTCCACGGTATTTCAATCTCGCTTTCAAGAGTTAAGGTCTAAATATGGTGATTATGCTCCAATTTATACAGATGGTTCGAAAGATGGTGATCGGGTGGCTTCGGCTACTGTCACGCCATCTGGGACCATTTCTGTTCGTCTTCCTCCTGCTGCTTCCATATTTACTGCTGAATTCCAGGCCATCATTCAGGCTTTGGAATTCATTAAACCCTATAAAACACATTATATTTACTGATTCTCTGTCCTCTTTGCAAGCCATAAGCAATAAACACCTTGTACACCCATTAGTAGCAGATATTTATAATCTGCTACTATCACATGAATTTATCGGCAATGATATTGTCCTTTGTTGGCTCCCCAGTCATGTTGATATTAAAGGGAACGATCAAGCAGACTTAGCTGCCAAGTCGGCTTTAGACCTTCCCATATCACCATTTCTTTTACCTTACACCGATTTTAAGTCGTCTATTAATTTTTATATATATGACCGCTGGCAACGGTCTTGGGATCTTGCAGACACAAACAAACTTCATCACATCAAGCCTCTCTTAGGAGACTGGCCAAGCTTCTACCGTTCGAGCAGGAGAGATGAAGTTGTCTTGTGTCGCTCTCGCATAGGTCATCCTTTTTTAACTCATATTTTCATTTTAAAGCGAGAGCCTCAACCAGAATGTGTTCACTGTCATGTTCCTTTGACAGTAAAACACATCTTGATTGAGTGCAATCATCTCAAGAATATTAGATCTAAATATTACCGTTGCCAGTCAGCCCGTCAGCTATTTGCTCAACCGGAGCTATATGCTATATGCTAAATTGTTAGCTTTTTTAAAAGAGACAAACTTTTATTTTAAATTTTAATTGTATATATTTATCATATATTGCGTTTTAGATATTTATATAGGTAAAGGAATTGATATTTATTTTTAATTATATTTTCTGTGATATTTGTTTTTATTATTTATTTTTAATTATATTTTATGTGATATTTGTTTTTTATTAACATATATGAATACATCCCTGTGATATTGTTTTAATTTGTCTCGTAAATTTCATGTATGGCGCAATATGGCCCGGTTGGAGCTGACGTGCCATTAAACAACATTTCATTCATTCATTCATTCTGACTTTGAATGTTACAGTCATTGTGGCATTGAATTCCAGGGTGAAAACATCAGTTTAATTGTTTTAGTGACCAGAAAACAAATTTTGATATGCGTCGGCTTACCCAAAATGAAAGGTTACGTGCCCTTGGCATGCTATAGATTGGCACAACACAGGCGGTTGTGGCGCGGACGATGATTGTTTCTCAGTCTGTCATAAGCAGGCTATGGTCCAGATACCGTGATACACAATCTGTACAGGACAGACCACGCTCAAGTCGACCAAGGGCGACAACTCAAGCCCAGGATCGATTTATCCGTACCTTGGCCTTTAGAACTCGTGTCATCACAGCAAATCAGATCAGCGCTCGTCTTCAAACAGACACTGGTGTAAGAGTAAGTGGCCAGACGATTCGGAATCGACTGCATAGGGGTCACCTTCGCACCCGACGTCCTCGCGTGATCCCTTGTTTGAGAGATCATCACATTCAGGCAAGACGTCGTTGGTGTAGGGATCGTCAACACTGGGATAATCGACAAGGGAGCAATGTGATGTTTTCAGATGAGTCAAGGTTCACTGTTGATTTTTTTGACAGACGTAGGAGGGTGTGGCGTCGTCGAAACGAGCGCTTCCAAGACGTTAACGTCATCAGACATGATCGATTTGGGGGTGGTTCTGTTATTGTGTGGGGAGGCATCATTGTTGCTGGAAGAACGGCTTTACATGTTGTTGCAGGGCGTGTTACAGGCCAGTACTACCGGGACAACATCTTGGCAGTCCATGCTGTGCCGTTCGCACAACGTCATGGCCGCCGTTTAATCTTCCAGGATGACAACGCAAGATGTCACAGGGCCAGGGTCGTTACGGGTTACCTACAACAACAGAACATCACCACATTACCTTGACCAGCACTGAGTCCCGACCCCTCCCCCATCGAACATGTCTGGGACATGCTTGGACAGGGGTTACGTCAACGTCGTCAACGTCAACAACGTCCTGGCAATGTCCAAGAACTCTCTGCTGCGTTGCAACAGGAATGGGACAATCTGGACCAAAATGAACTTATAGGACTCATTAGGAGTATGCCACGTCGGATCAATGCTTGTTTGGCAAACAGAGGAGGATTTACCCGTTACTGACTCCGTTGTGATGCTGTGGTATTTTTGCTGTTTGACCCCGAGTATCATTTTACCCTTATAATGGTCAGTCTGTGCCTTACTTAGTCTAAGGACCATTTGTAATAAATCGATGAATGTGAACTTCATTTCATTTTGTCATTTGTTTCTTCGTCAGTTTCATTAGGTGACTTTAATAACACTTAAAAATCAAATATCCCTACTTTTTTTTAATAGTATATAACTAAATAAATATTCGACTGAAAATAGTGTAGAAACGATCGTGCATGACCTAGTTTACCCGTCGTGTATTTTTAGCGGGACAACAATATCACATTAAATTTTAGTTCGTGATAATTTAGCTCACAACTTCACAAGAACTCGTACATATTTCCCAGTATTCGTTTAAATAACTATATTATTATATTGACAAAAATAATCCGCGGTTTGAAATATCAATAGAATACCCACGACAACGTCGTGTCGTTATTAAACGAGTTGGGCCTGTGTCCCGGATCTAATATGGTCCTAGTGACGCCTCTGAATATTTGACATTTTGTTTTTCTTTGTAGTTCATATAAACTAAACTAGCTCATCTGACCCAATCCTTACATTAATAGTGATTTAATAATATAAAAAAACAAAAACAATACCATACCATACCTCAACAAGGTTTAACCACAGTCCACCAATTATCAATAATATGTGACAACTGTTAGTCCATAAAACTTTCAGTCCCTTGCTTCCGTTTAATTTAACTGACTAGAAAATATCCCACTAAAACGACGTTCCAAAATAATTATGTGAGATTTTCTGCCAAATGTTACTGACTTGAAAATATTCCATTATAACGACGTTCCTCAACAGAATGTGAAACCTGCTACCAAATGCTATAGTCCTTCAAACATTTAGCCCCATGTATCCGTGTTACAGTAAAATGTCTCCTTTGAACGACGTCCCTCTGATTTTCAGTGTGATACTTGTTAGCATCTGTAAGTACATTTAACCCATTGTCACCGTCAAATGCTTAATGGATAGTAACTATTCCATATGTTTGTTATTTATACATCTCTTCAATAGACCCTAGTGATTTGTATTACAATGGCTAGAAACTATTCCATATGTTGTCTGTTATGCATACATCTCTTCAATAGACTCTACTAATTTTTATTACAAAGTGGTCGTGATTTGAAATAAAAAGTCGAACAGATCAATAAGTAATAATGGGTTCTCATGTTGATGTCAAGTAACAATTATTGTAAATCACGATGTCAAAATGTGTGTTAAAGGACCTTAGTCCGTAACTCAAACTCCTCCAAAATCTTTAACATCGAAAACACGAATTATTGGCCATTTTAAATCAACATTGATTTTTTTTTACATTTGTACACGAGTCGTGTACCATAATGTTCTTCAGCCCTAGTTTTAATAAGAGACTTAAGGAGCGAGGCTAGACATATTGCACCATACCATACGGCGTATGTTGACTGGAATAACCAGACGCTAAAGAAATCTGCACTAGATTGACACTGCATGGCTTATTTCGCCGAACGTAACTGATTTAAAATTGGGGAAAAACGGAAACCATTGAATGTAAATCAGTTTATATACATTCATATTACAGTATTATAAGCGTTGCGACCCACTTTTGACAATTCCTAGATCCTAAATGTTAGCGATTTAGCACCTTTAATCGACCAAATTGCCAAATGAATCAAATCGTTTAGTCTCGTGTGCAATTCTAATGGATACAAAAAAAACCCACTGAACCGTTTATTATTTTAACAAGATATAAAAGCAATAAACTCTGACACATACTTATGGAAAACATCCACTTATTAATTGAAGCAACGTTTCGAAGAGTATTCTCTCAACGTTATCAAGCTCATACTCTTCGAATCCTCGGCCAAAATAAAAAGTAGCTGTTTCGGAATTGACCAACTAGGACTGTGAGTGGTTGTGTATGTAGGGTCGTCAGTACACTGCTTTGCCCGTGGGTTAAGACGGCCTTGATAATTCTAGTTAATCACAAAAGGCTAAGTGACATTTTCAAGTGCCGATAATGACCATTATTTATATTAGGAAAATGTATTTGTGGTCCGACTCGATAAGAAGACAGGGGAGATCACTCTAGCTGGACAAAAATCAACCTAGGAAAACCACTATTTATTTCACAAAGGTATTACGAAGGCCTGTATCAATCTATTGATTTTCACACAAAATCATTGTTAATCCTCCTCGTTTTGACCAATTCTACCTCTTCTGTCAATCGCGTTGATCTAAACATTCTCGACACAGTATCATGCGTTTCTACTAGCGTGGCTTAACATTTTGAGACACGTAATCAGGAAGTTGAGGTAACCTTTTGTCCCGAATCTCCAATTTCCCTGCCTCAATATTCACCGAAACCAGACATGACACAAACGGCATTAAAACAAAAGCCAGACGTGTTACAAATCAATGTGACTTTATTCGTAAGTAATGAATTGGTGGGAATGTTTGGTGGTCTGATCCCATACCATTTTAGCTATCGATAATGTGACATATTAATAATTTGTTATAAGTTAGCGGGTGATAAACGACCAGCGGCTATTGGTGACACGTATTAATAGAGAGTAAACAGTGTGCACAATTCAGATTAATGGTAACCCAATCAGGACTTCATCAATCAGGCGCGGATCCAGGGGGGGGGGGGTGTATCTGCTTTATGATTGATGATATAAACACGATTTTCGCATTGTCTATGCACAGGCAATGCGTCAAGGCTCTGGAGATTACACCAAACCACTAATGTATGCCGAACTCTAATGATTACCATTTTTTACAATGTATGCCCCCCCCCCTCGAAAAACTCCTCCTGGATCCGAGCCTGTCTATGTGATTTACCGCCGTGTGTATTCGGTATACGGCTCGATAATGACGTTAACATTAAAGGAGTCTATATAGGCGGAGGACTAGGAAGTCCTAACTAGCTTAGTTTTCATAAGGCGTTGCAACTCACCCCTGGGGGAAGTTTTAATATTTATTTCTAGAGAAATAACACTAATATGTTGTAAACAGAACTACCACACTCCCATTTATGTGCCAGAAACGTTTTAAACAAATAATCTAAACGACAGCATTTTTTGTCCTCGCAATAATAAAGTAGTGAGACGGCGAGCTTTCAGCCAATGAAAATCTAGTAAATAGCGAATAACAGTAAATACACGTGACCGTAAGGGGAATTTAATAGATCCCGTCGTTTGTTTTGCTATAAAATAATCAGGTCGATTTTTTTTAGCCAAACTCGTTATAAATCATATTTCTAATGAAAAGAAAGTGCGCGCTATTAATACTGGTATTTGCCGATGTCGGCTAACATGTAATAAGTGCATAAATATGAAAGATTTAGGTCAGCTATGTCGTGTTTTCGGACGAACAGTTTTCCCTGATGCCAGACAAGCTTTATCCCTCTTACCCCCGTGAAGCCGCTGCCACAGCTCAGAGTGTTAAGATAATTTGCGAAGGGTTGAAATGTTAGCAATGATATTATAGGCCTATATATAATCGAATATAAATATAGATAATTGCCAAATATCAATCAAGGTGTGCGAAGCTATACTTTATCAGAGGCTCTCTTCCTACTGTATTTGTCTTTGCATGTGTAGACATATAGGCCTACTACTTCGCATTGTCGAGTTCACCCTAATATTCTGGTTAGAATAGACCCCCTAAATGGGAAGCCCACCTTTCCTCATCTCTAATGAAGTCGACACTGTGGCATCCATATAATATAACTATGCATGAATCAAATGCAAGGCCCAGCACACATACCCCCTCCCTCATACACTGCTTAATCCCCCACCCTCCATATAAGGTTGGAAATACCTTTTAATATCAATATACCCACAAAACGGAAATTCATAAAGCCCGACCACATCACACCATGGGCACCCTAATAAGGTTTGATAATGTAATAACAATTAACTGATATTTTGTGGACAGTTACATGTATTTGTGTTTGCTAAATTATGACACTTTTGAAATTAATGCATAGGCTAAAATGACCCTTGTTTGCCAATTCCTTTATTTTAAAAAAATATATATATTGACTACTTGGTCTTGCTCAAAGAAGCGGTCTACGGGAGTTTTAAAAATACATTTTTTTCAAACTTTTTGTATTAAAGATAATTGGATTATAGAGCAGGCAACCCCACTCTACAAAAAAAAATACGAACAGATATAAATATTACAATCAAAACATAATGAAATTACAATAATAAATAAAATGCATAAATATACACATATATATAATATAAATAAAATAAAACCAAGTACGAACAATCCAAACCATAAGACATAATTCAAAGTCTTAAAAAGCGTTATAGGCAAAATAGTGTATTCAAACACTCACACACACCCATACACAATACACATACACTAATTCATTGAAAAAAAAATGTACCATAATAGACTAAATAAATATGTATGTTGCACATGTCTGATATATAAAGAAATGTCGTGATGTCGGGTTGTCGACTTTATTTATCAATGTTGAAGCGGCCACGAGATCAAGTTAGCCCTCACTATCTCAACCTTAACTAAGAATATTTCATACGTACTCGGACTTTTATTTTTGAGGCTCTATTCGGGACAGTCCCTTTAATGCTGGTACATATCATGAGAAGTTGGGCTTCTGATATCCAATATTTAAGACAAAATGAACGCTTCCAAGCGCCAGTGGCATGAAGGGACTCGATGAACGAGGCTAAACATGTCCCATATAGGAGTAGAAGGATACCATTCGGCAAACCTCGACAGATTCCGGTACCCTCCGTAACCCTACATCTAGAATCAGCTGTATGACAGTAATTGATATGTACCTACGACCCTACATTTGCGATGCGGCTAGTCGACTACCGATTTACTTTAACAGGAAAACGTGCCGCTTTTACAAAAAGTCCCAAAATGGCGTTTTTTCTACATATAATCTCTATGGGGGCAGCCATTTTTTAGTTTTTTGATATAATCTCCATGGGGGCAGCGATGTTTTATCCGGGACCTTTAAAATAGTTCCAAAATGGCGAAATTCGTGATATACAGCCGAGTCTAGATGTAGGGTACCGAATCTGTCGAGATTTGCAGAGTGGGAGGATACTACAGATGTAGACTGGAATACCAAGACGCCAAGCATTCCCATTCAATTCAGACTCCCAGCGTATTTCGAAGAACATATCTGATTAGAAATTACAGTAATATAAAAACAGAAACGATTGAATGTAAATCAGTTTATATACATTCATATTACATTATCATATCGAGGGTTCAGAGCACAACTGTGATAAGTCAAAATGCCTGATTTTGAGAAAATAGCAATTTAAACTTCTGATTCACTACCAAAATTTCATTAATTAATATTTTTTATTGATATTTTTATACATTTTGAAATGAGCGACGGCATTGGTTTATATACCAATAGAAAAAGAATCACAAGCTCTTCATTTTAATAGAATAAAAAAAAATGTAATTCTTTTGACTTATAAAAATTATATTCTAAACCCTCGATATGCGTTGCGACCCATTTGTCATTTTTAGGTGTTAAAAAGTAGATATTTAGCTCCTTCAACACAGTTTTGCAATTAAGAAATTACCCGCCAACGTACTGTTACTATAACACATTGTGTTGGAGAAAGCCGCAAATGGAAAGATTGCAGGGTTTTGTGGCAGCAGACGTAAAAGAACCAGGACACTATTAGATTTTTATCAAACAACAACGAATAAAAGTCAGCATCAAATAAAATGGCCACTTTAAAGACTAGATTTTCGTCCTAATGTACGTCACTAATTGATCTAGGACGAACTCGGCAACTTACTATTAAAGCAACAAGGAATTCTATAAGTTCCATCAACGATAAAATACTGGCTCCGATAAATAATCCCATGTTACCACCTACATTACCTGTAATAAATACAATTATGGATTAGTTATCACTATAATACATAAAAACTAGATAATTTAAAGGGCAAATGCTGAAAATTTGAGTTAAATTGCCCCACTCTAAACCGAGATATTAGCGTTTGAATTTTAGGCATAGCCTCGATCGTCATTACTAAAGTCGGTACGATAAAAACTATAGTCTTGATTATCCATTTTGGATTAAATTATCAAAGAGCGTTGAGCAGCAAATCGGATTCAAATCCAGTGAAAATTCGACATATTAGATGACATCGAGGGTGATTAAGGTCGTTTTATGCTAATAAATGTCTAGTTAATTATCAAAGAGCGTTGAACAGCAAATCGGATTCAAATCCAGTGAAAATTCGACATATTAGATGACATCGAGGGTGATTAAGGTCGTTTTATGTCTAGTTAATACTATATATCACATTTCAGGCCCAACGAAAGACCTGCAATAGGCAGATTTAGCTCTTACATTATGTATGTTTAATTAGTTCAAAATGATCCGTGTTCAATAAGCATTCGGATAAGACGAAATAACCGAGGACCCTTGACGTAAACGAAAAAGAACGCTTGAAAGTTTGAATTCAATTGTTGTCGGGACAAAATTCCTCTCAAAGTGATCATTAGCCTGGTCGATGCAAAAAAGGAGGACGTTAAACACCTCATTTCATTCATTAAGAGAACATTAAAGAAACTGAGCTGGTGGACTTTAATTATTGGACACGGATCATTCTAGGCTAAGATTTGAAATGAGGTTTTACTTCCTACTGGTATACACCTAACCTGGGCTAATGGAAGACGGGGGGGGGGGGCTAAAATCTGGATTATTGTGAGCACAGGCTAAAATCTAAAATGGGGTTTTACTTCCTACTGTTATGCACCTAACCTGGGCTAATGGAAGACGGGGGGGGGGTAAAACTGGATTATTGTGAGCACAGTTACAGACAAGACGAAAAAAGTTCGGAAAATTAATATCTAATATAAAAAAGATAAAATGCGTACCAAGAACAGTTTCTACCGTAACCTGTGCTTTTTGTTCAATGACTGTAACTGTCGAGGATTCATAATAAATTCTTAAATCAATAGCATTTTCTCTATAAAAAAAATGATATAGTTGACAGTTCTCGATATAATGGTTTTAAAAAAATAGAACATGGAAAGGGAATATGTTGAAAATTTCAATCAATATACTTCACTCTGATCCTAGCTATCGGCGATAAGCGACATACTAACTGAGCCACCCGACCCCCTCACAGAGACCCCCAACACCCTTACTGCCCCCCCCCTCCTCGCCCCAAGTGACCCCACACCCTCACTGAGCCACCCACACTATCACCGAGACGCCCTCCAATCCTTACTGAGCCCCCACCCAAGTCACCCCACAACTTCACTGAGCCACCCATACCCTCACTGGGCCACTACTCCAAGCCACCCACGTCCTCACTGAGTCACCCTCATACGTTCAAACTTTCGTTTTACTTTTCTTTACTACACTAGGATCGGTAAGAGCTGTTAGCATTGACGTCTTCTGAATGGTGTGTGGTATTAACTAGTGAAACGGTCTGTTACGGCGAGCTTTATGCGTGTTTTGCACGGAACTGTGGGTAATCCTCTTGTAACAACAATGTTGATTGGTTAATCAAATGTCAGAGATCAAAAGCCGCTCTTATGTCCTCTGACGTGACCTATCACAACTTCCGGTAAGAACTTCATGTAGTATAGGCCATCGAAGGTATAAAAAAATAAACGAAATAATTATAGATCTGCATTTTAATCAGATTGGGCGTCACTAATAGCTTTAAGGTATAAAAAAAGAAGCGAAATAATTATAGATCTGCATTTTAATCAGATTTGGGTGTCACTAATAGCTTTAAGTTTTTGGAGTGTAGTACCTGATATAAGATTCACTGGCTAGAAGATTTTTTTGCATAAATTTTGAAAAACCAGCAACGGATATTGCAAAAGGAAATTGTTCCTTGGTACACCGGCCTGGACAGTCACATTTTTCAAACACCGCTGAATAATTGGTTTCCGCTGGAAATTAAGAAAAAAATCTACAATATACTAAACTTAACTAAAACACCATTCCTCTAGCATCCAATTTAGGCTCCCAGAGATATGTTTAATCTGTCTTAAATCGGTTTCTAAGCTCCGCCCCGGTGCTTCCTGATTGGTTGGTTTTGTTTGAATGAAATACTGCCGATTTTTCGGCATCGGTTCATCGCACGAGTTATATATTAATGATCCTTGGAACATTGTTACATCTTGACATCAAACGTTCATTCGCAAAAAGCCGAATTGATGATTTACCCGAACTATTTGTAGCGCGTAATGTGAGTGATTTGGCTAAATACGCGAAATATCTGACTTTGAGTAGCCATATTGGATCTTTGTCAAGCGACAGGTAATCTGTCATCAGCATTTCCCGTCTCAATTATAACAGAGAGCATGGACATAAATTGTACATTACAAACAACTGGGACATGTGAGGGTGCGATTTTCTCCCCAGAAAGTTTTGGAAGTTTCGTGCATCTGAGGCCATTTCTGTTTTAAATGTATAGAACAAATTGATACACTTAATTTATTAGTAATCAATAGATACCTTTTTTGGGAATGTAACATTCATTTAATTCTTGTAGTGAACAATATTTCTCGCTTCCTGAAAACAGTATATTATATAGTTTGATCAATGACCAATAAGCTCTTTTATAAATTACTTTAAACAATCAAATATTTAAGATTTCTACAATAATGCCATTATTAACAATTTATTATAGCATGTATATCTTCCATGTTTTTGTTCTTAACAATTGTACTCGGTAAGTTTTCGTAACCTTTGTCTAAACTTATGGGGCTATATATAGCTATGTTGGGTTCAAATCAATACGTGCTGAATCTTGAGGACTGTATTTATTCATCAGAGATAACATTTTAACAAAACGTCCTCCATAAATCGGTATTATCTATGCATAACGACAACCAATGACGTAAATATATATACGTCATTGACGACAACAATCACGGCAAACGTGTCACAATCCCAAATATTCTAAAAGCAGGAAGCAGCTTTGGCTCTCCTATGTCTTGTCTGCGATATTACTTTTGTGGAAGCAGAGGTTAAAGCATCAAGATTCTAATACCATCCAAATCGGTTTGTGCTGTATTTATGCTCTAGTACTGTGTTTAAAGGACCTAGGGGCCATCCATAAAGTACGTACGCTTGAAGGGGGAGGGGGGTCACGCCAAAAGCGTACAGGTGCGTTAATTCAATGGAAAAATGTACCTACAGGAGCGTACAGGGGGGGAGGGGGTCTGAATTTTACCCATTTTGAGCGTACGTACTTTATGGATGGCCCCCTAAGTCCGTAACTCATAATCCTCCACAATCTTCGGCATCGAAATCGTGAATTTTTGGTCAATTTAAATCAACTAGACGCTAGAAATGTGCACATTGAAATTGCCGGCATAATTCGCCGAACATAACTGATTTGAAATTGGAGTAAAAACGGAAACCATTGAATGTAAATCAGTTTATATACTACCCACTTTTTGTGAATTTCTAGGTCCCAAATGTTAGCGATTTAGCTCCTTTAAACTAATAAGCTTTTACAAGAACATAACAATACAGTCGGTTCTAATCGATAGAACATAACAAAATCCTGAGAGAATTTCACAGTAATATCTGTTTCGGAACGGCCGAACATACTATGCATTATGTGCCACGCCCACCTGTGTTAGTAAGATTCAGATTTAAAACAGCCATCGTCGAATATGTAATGGCAGCCATCACAGACAATAATAAGGTGACAATAGTAACATGTCTGAAATGGAGTGATGGCGGTCTAACGCATGCACTTTAGATCCTAAGATATTTGTTTGGGTCAAATGGTTTCGATTTCAAGCTTGAGTATGATCGCCTGTCCAACCTCGTGGGTTTTCTACGGATCCTACAATTTCCTTTAACTTATTTAGACCCAATCGCGCTAAGGAATTATTTTAAAAATAATTGAACTACACGTTAAAACCGAGATGAGTGAGCTTTTAAGCCCAATACCACTCTTGTTGTAACTTAATAATGTGTCCAAATCTTTACAATATTCCAATTAATAAATGAAACAAATTTCATCTTAACACACCTAATTTTAAAAATTGGAAAAATTCAACTACATGCCGTAACATGGTTTGAAAAGCTTTACGTAAACACTTTCAAATGCAACTTGGATTCAAACATATTTTTGAACCCTCTGGACAAGTAAGCTAGGTTGTAATGGATAATTTACACAACAGGTAGGACAATTAAACATCTAGTAGTTAGAATAAGGCTATTTTTTTCTGAATCTGTCAAGCCAGCAAGAGTGTTATTGTCCATTTAAACTTTCTCTTTATCTCTATCTCTCTCATAAGAAAAACATTTAATGTAATCTTGGTAGTTCTTACCCTTATCAAACATATTACGACAATTACAGTTTTTGACCAGATGATCCAGCAGACAATTCATCTCACAAGTATCTCGTGTATAGATATATTCCTTGTATCTCTCTAAGACTTTCTGATTAGAATCCAAACAATACTCAGAACCGAATGCTTTATAAGGGCTACCGAGACCAATTACCTTAAAAAATACAACATGTTACACATCTTAAAGTACAAGGGTGCTTATATCCTTGGAACTAAAGTTAACCGTGCGAGGGTGGTCGGGACAAAGGATGGGGGTTTTAACGCACAGACACCCAGAAGTCCTTTCCTACCCTCATCCACGAAAATGTTTAAAGATGGTGCATTCTGGTGTATATTTCGGAACAGTAGCAATATAACTTTTGATCTTGTACATTTTTCAACTTACACCCCCCCCCCCGCCTACATAACACATTATGCTACATAATATATATACTGAATCCGTAACAGCAGCATCCACCCTTTTTGAAATAATTATATGGGTTAAAGGGCCATTATAGGAGATAAGATAAAGAGTTGACAGTTCTCGCTATAAAAGTTAAAAAATAGATAACGTAAATAGAATATGCTGAAAATGTCAGTCAAATTGCTCCACTCTTAGTAGTTATCATTGACATGTTCTGGATGATGTGAGGGATAAGCCAATGAAACGGTCTGTGGGTATTACACTAGAAACCTCAATGCTGATTTGTTAATCAAATGGCTGACATCATAGTATCAAAAGCCGCCCGCGTGACCTCTGACTCGACCTTTATGTAGTAAAAAAAAAAAAACGAAATGTAGATCTGTATTTTAATATCGGTTGAAAGGAAGACATGCAATGGGCAGATTTAGCTTTTGACAAGTGTTTGTTAAGTCATGTTAATATGAAACTGGGAAACAATTTCAATGTAATCGAACTTAGGCATCACGGGATCGACACGCAGGACCTTAATTACCAAAATAAGCAAACAAGCCGAGGAAGCATCTAACTGGTTGTGGAGGAAGAGAGACGAGCAGTGGAAGTGCTAACTCGTTCTGGGCTGAGTCTGATCAACTCCGTTAGCGCACCTCTCTAGAGCGTTGTGGAAAGCGCCGACACGCTCGAAGACGGAGGACCTCTACCTGATGACGGAACCAGTTCCGCAGTGGAAACACTGTATTCAAGATAAATTATCAATTACACTTTTATCTAAAAATCAGCAATAGCTGATGAAATGGAATGGAATATCGATTAGATGAATAATAACAATAATATTGATGGGTTATAGATGAAAAGGATATTGATTGATGATAATAATAATACATTTAATACACCAACTTACTTTTTCTTTTCGTAAATTAACTAATGTGGTTGCTCCAGGCTGGACAACAAATCCATTAGAAGTGATCAGTGGAGCCGATCCTGGTTCGTGCAAAAAAACCTGTAACATTAATCACATGAAAGTAAATTACATAATAGAGCTTTAATAAAATATATAACCTAATTAAATTATATTATACAACGATCATAATAATAAAACATCTCTCAGACGCATACTACAATATTGTTTAAATGCACCCAGGGAACCACTTTGTAAAATAGTTGTTGAAGAGATGTAACAATATAAAATTGTTTTTCAAATCAGCAAAACATAACATGATATATAATATTAAAGGAGAGAGATGGGGGGGGTAACGTTCACTTTACAAAAACTTGATCATTTCGGGACTGACACATGGTTCAATTTTATTTCATTAATTCGCTGTAGGGTCTTTATCAGTTTGAGGAGGCCGAGAAAATCCACGACGTTGGCCAGGCGACCCTACTTCTTGTCACTATATACAACCAGGTACCAGTTGACGCAATGGCACACTCCCGATTTTAAAGAGACGATCCCGAATTAAACAGAGTCTCAAAAATAAAAGTCTGAGAATGTATGAAAATAAAACGCCAAAATATAGGGGAATGGTGTATTTAGCTTGTCTCAAAATTTAAACTCAAAATATTGAGTCGTTTGCTTATCCGGACATGTAACCCTTTTAAGATTTCGGGTCAATTGTTTCGTTGGGTGACCTTATAACCGATTACGGTTACTTGAGAGGGTTATGCAGTGAATAACCCATGTGCCGTACTTGATAAAGAAAGGCAAATTTCAACTTCACATTATTTTTTAAAAAATAATGTTTGGTTTTATCCAGATACCACAAAATACACCTTGGGGCACCGGTCTCAAATTCCAGATGAAGACTGACGGATTTAAGTCGTTTGAAAACGTATCATAAATACTGAAGTAGTTGCTCGGCCCTTGACTCGAATATTTTAAGGGATTTTAACACAAAATTAAGCAGTTTCATTCCCAAAACAAATATCGGTATTAGCCCTTTAAGGAGCGAATTAAACCTCTAACTCAATAATATCCATCATATTCGAAATTAAAAACACGAATTAGAATTCAGTATTAGTCCATTTCAATCGTTATCGTTGTTGTTATCTTATCGTATAATCAGTACACGAAGTCATCGCTTTATGGTTTCGGGTGTCATTTGTAATGATCATCGAAAAACATTCTTCAGAAGGTAACGCGGAAGTAATTGAAATTGGCTGATTCACAAATCAATATTTTTTTTTATTTTCTTAATCTTTTAAAAAGAAAACGTGTAGAGTAAACTAAGCAGGGGCGCAAACGACTGATGTTCCATTGTCGAACATAAATTTCAAAACAAGCAATATAAATTAAATGTAATTCATTTTATATACATTTATATTACGCAAATATGAAATTTTAGACACATTGTTATCCATTTTAAAGGTTCCAAAAATTGTTATCCATGTTAAAGGTTCCAAATAATAGAGTCATACGTTCTTTAAACGGAGTCGCGATTTAAACCCGTTTTCGCTTGTGTATTTGTAACCAGTTAAACCGCATCAGTTACTTGTTTTCCTGTTTGCATTCCTGGTTACAGATTGACTTTATGGTATATTTTCGTAAAAAAACGTAAATCGGACGTCCACTAGTAATATGATATAAAACAATTTGGTGGGTTAACACCTGGGACGTCGTTTCAGATTACAATTGCACCAGAGCTTTCTAATAATAAGCCCCTTGATCGAAGTTATGGCGACGTATAATTTCAGTAGAGAGAAAAATGGGGTTTAACGTCCACTCAACGCAACTAAGTCACTTCAGGACTAACATATGGTTTTATTTTATATCAATAATTCGCTTGCGCGTAGGGGTCTTTTGCAGTGAGAGGAAACCGAGGGCGCCCCTATCTCCATTTCATATACGCTCACACCAGGGCTCGAAATCAAAACCACAAGCCAGAGGTGGCCGGCCAGCTAGAAGTCGAAGCGCGGCACTCTAGACCAGTAGGCCACCCCAACCCCCTATAATTTCAGTAGCAGCGACGGTCGAGTTTGTTACCATTTGTTTGCTGGGGTCATTATATTTTTAAAATACACTTACCCTAAATCCTGCAAAAGTCATTGCTGAGAAGAAATACCAATCTTGTTCAACGGTTCCCAATATCCTTAATCCACTCATTGAATTTGAACCCTGTGACATCAACGGCGAAGACGTGTTAGCATTAAAACTAAAACAGACTCCTAAATCTGTGACCACCGTTTTAAAGTAGTCATTGCAGTTGATCACTTCTCCCTCCCATATGCAAATTATGAACATATCTTCCAGTATGTGTGCAGCATTGAGAGCAATGTCGTGTAGATTATCTCCGGAATACGTCCATGTGTCATTAGTAGTCTCATTTGATGCAAGATCATCATTCAAGTCTAAACCAAAAAGACGAGCCTCACTAAGGCTAAACAGAAGTTTATGTAGTTGTGGATCTTTGGGTATTCTCTCACTGTGGAACTGGTTGGCATTACAGATGGTGACTGTGGGAAACTGTATCTGGGTATTGAATTCCAATCTTGTCTCTGTGTTGATGGGGTACTCATAATAATTAGAAACAGATTCGTAGATCAAAAACGCTAAGGCAACACCCATACCTAACACCATCAATGACCACAGCGGTCTGAAAAAAGAAGCTCAAAACTATTGTATACGCCCTAGTGTCCGTCCATCATTTATTACAATGTCCGTCCAATGTCCGTCCATATATGTGTGCTATGGGGCAAGGTTTAATATACGGACACAGCTCACCAAATATTTCTCTCCCTTTTCCTTTTTCCCCTTTTGCATGGCGATGTCTGTTAACTTTGTTGGTGTAGAATCAAGAGAAAGGGTTTGGAAATACATTTTCTGCCAGGTTTTGGTGAATTCTCATAATTGTGGGGCAGAAGGATGCAAGAGTTGAGAGGTTGGTTACGTTGAAATGTAGGGCCGAAAATTGCATTTTTATTTGCCTCTACTTCAGGTTGTGTATCTCAAGTTTTTCATGAAGAACCTCTGCGTGTTTTTTGGCAAGAGGTTTCCGCGTGTTGCTCCATTTTTCGTAGAAAGCGTTCTAGCCGACGAAAATTTGGTAAAACGTTAGAGCCTGTCTAAGAGACGAGAATTAACATTAAAGCAGGGGGAGGGGGGTTCATTAGTGATATGTGGCCAAACCATGACTTAATACAGCGATTGTTTGATATTATAAGTAAGTGAGTTTATTGCATAAAAACGCCCACGGGCAGCAGCATACAATTACAAGATGGAAGAAATATCACATTAGGATAAACATAGATAAAAGCTGCCTTGTTCACTGCTTATTCAAGTGTGGTCTGTAAAGATATTTGATGAAACCGGTAAGTTGGTTGATGTTTTATAATAAAACATATCTTAATACATAAATCCCCCATTTCGAAAAAATGGCGTCTCGCTGTGCATTGTCGGAGATCTGTGAGAAAACTTACTAGGAGGCGACCATTGCTTTGCATGCGATTTCTCTTCACAAATTGCGAAAAACGCCGATTTAACTGTTGTTTTAAGGATGGAGGATATTTCATACCAGACCTGGAAGGTTGATGCCCTTAAATACTACATGAGAAAGCGAAATCTTAAGTGTACAGGCCGCAAAAAGGTGTTGGTAGATTAAGTGACATCGATCAGCTGATTGATACGAAGGTAAAGTTTTGACAGCTTTTTGTTTTGAAGTTTTCAATTTACCTTTTTGCGATCTGTATACTTCAGAATGTGCTTTCTGGGGTATTCTTTACGTACGTACATCAACCATCTGTGTCTCTATCACATCATATGAAATATCCCACATCACTAAAATTAACGTAAAATCTTCGTTTTTCGAAATTTGGTCAGAGAAATCCCATGCAAAGCAATGGTCGCCTCCTCGTAAGTTTGCTCACAGATCTCCGACAATTCACAGCGAGACGCCATTTTTTTTCGAAATGGAGGATTAATGTATAGAGCGATGGTTTGATATCAGATTCAATCTGGAAGTTGGTTCTTGTTTTATAATAACACAGTGATGACCTAATACAGCGATGGTTTGGATTCAGATAACATAGAAACAAATCGTGCTATCTGGAAGATTATGGTGTCTGGGAAATTGGTTTTCTTAATCCATGGTTGACGAAATAAAGAGAAATAAAATGGGGTTTAACGTCCTTGCTTGCTGCTATGATTGGACAAATGAAGACGGACATAAGCCACACGCCAGTCAGCGAAGCTACGGCCTACTCTCATATCGAAAAGCAACTGGCAATGTTTCTTTTACGGGACCTCGGCAGCATCATGTGCAACACGGATTTTGTTTCCTACCTTCTAAAGGAATATAATTGTGGTTTGATCATCATGGGAACCCCGTGGATAGTAGTCGATTCTTCATACATATCAACCATCTTCCCAGGTCGTAATGGCAGCATGTTCCCAACGCTACCCTTTTTCGTTTGATCATCCATAATTGTGCACGTCTATTGTTCTAAGTTATTAATGAAATGAGAAGATAAATTTCAAACATATCATTTCTAATATTTAGATAAAGAGAGTCGACCGTTATCGTTATAATATTTGAAAAATGGATAAGAGAGAGAGAGAGAAATGGGGTTTAACGTCCACTCGACACAAACTAGGGTCTTTAGCAGTGGGAGGAAACTGGAGTGCCCAGAGGAAACCCACAAGGTTGAGAAAAATGGATAAAGAAGAAAATAATATATTGAAAATTTCAACCGAATTACTTTGTTCTCCGTGAAGTTATGTAAGTTTGATGTTATGCAATATAGTCTTGATTGTTCTGTAACATGTCTACGATAATAAACACAGTCTCGGTTATTCGTTTTAACTTTAAATATAAATAACGCGGATGTTATAATCCATTCAAAATATATGCCATCCGCTGATCTCGAGATTTGGTTAGGAGCTTACCAAGTGAATAATGACCAAATAATAATTTGTATAAGATGTTGAAGCCAGAAAAAAGACCCACATTGCCATGCTTAGCTCTTGCATAATGCATATTTAATATAGTAGATGTTTAAGTATCCTGAATTCAATACCCTAACATTTAAACATACACTATACAAGAGCTAAATCTGCCAATTTTAGTTCATTCGTTAGACCTGAAATGTTATCTAAATTAATTAACTTATCCAGAGCATAATCAACTATTGATGCCATCGCTAACCTGCGATATTTAGCGGATTGGAATATATTTTGTCAAGGATAATTAAACGTAAAACTGGAAAATCGTACCGACTTTATTAATGGTGATCGAGGCTTGCCTTAAATTTCAAACGCCACCTCTGGCTTGTGGTTGTGGTTTCGAGCCCTGGCGGTGAGCGTGTGTGGCATGGAGATAGGGGCACCTTCTCAACCACGTGGGTTTCCTCCGGGCACTCCAGTTTCCTCCAACTGCTAAAGACCCCTACGCGCAAGCGAATTAATGAAATAAAATTAAAACCATATATTAGTCCCGAAATGACCTAGTTGTGTTCAGTGGAAGTTTAACCCCATCTCTCTCTCTCCCTCTCTCTCTCTCTTTATATCGGTTCAGAGTGGAGCAATTTGACTTACATTTTCTGCATATTCTATTTACGTTGTCTATGTTAAAGTATTATAGCGAGAACTGTCAACTCTTTATCTAATCTCCCACAATGCCCCTTTAACTTAAAACCCAATATTTGCAGTGGCGTCACTAGGGGGTGGCACAGGGGGCACGTGCCCCGGATCTTTTCATGTGTGCCCCGGATCTATTTTGAGCAGACAAAATCGATAATTTGCAACAATTTCACTACTTTTCCCTATCATTATTTCGAATGTCCCGAGTACGGAAGAGAAGCTTTCTAGTGCGAAGCTTTTCTGGATTGTCCTTTCTAGCCCACCGTAGATTTCCTCAATTGCCTCCACGTGCACAGTTTAATACAGTAATATAATATACTATTCAAAAAAAGTAGGGGATATTTGATTTTGAGGAATAATACGAAAAAGTCACTATAGAACCTAACAGAAGAAACATTTCCAGTTACATGTGACGCCCAAACGCACCAATAGCTACCGCATGGAATGCATGTGATGCTTGGGATCATCATGGGGGTCCAACCCAAGATTTGCACGACTCATCTTCAGTGGACGGTTTATACGTCGAGGCGCATGAGCCATCACTGCACAACAGACGTGATAAACTGGCCCTGCAGTATGCTACGAAAATAGCATCACTTCCATATCACATTGCATTTAACACCATATTTAGACCTCTTTATGAGCATTTATATCTTGTGAAGACTTAAGTCATTCCACCATTCGGTATTCGCATAAAACCCCTATTGTCTGAGGCTGGTATCAGTCACGACAGTATTGCGAATACCCCTTTCTTTGGAACACCACCATGGGTTATATTTCCTCCCAAGATCAATTTAGATCTTACACAACACAAAAAGAGAGATACTAGTTCCACGGTATTTCAATCTCGCTTTCAAGAGTTAAGGTCTAAATATGGTGATTATGCTCCAATTTATACAGATGGTTCGAAAGATGGTGATCGGGTGGCTTCGGCTACTGTCACGCCATCTGGGACCATTTCTGTTCGTCTTCCTCCTGCTGCTTCCATATTTACTGCTGAACTCCAGGCCATCATTCAGGCTTTGGGATTCATTAAACCAGAAAACAAATTTTGATATGCGTCGGCTTACCCAAAATTAAAGGTTACGTGCCCTTGGCATGCTATAGATTGGCACAACACAGGCGGTTGTGGCGCGGACGATGAATGTTTCTCAGTCTGTCATAAGCAGGCTATGGTCCAGATACCGTGATACACAATCTGTACAGGACAGACCACGCTCAAGTCGACCAAGGGCGACAACTCAAGCCCAGGATCGATTTATCCGTACCTTGGCCTTGAGAACTCGTGTCATCACAGCAAATCAGATCAGCGCTCGTCTTCAAACAGACACTGGTGTAAGAGTAAGTGGCCAGACGATTCGGAATCGACTGCATATGGGTCACCTTCGCACCCAACGTCCTCGCGTGATCCGTTGTTTGAGAGATCATCACATTCAGGCAAGACGTCGTTGGTGTAGGGATCGTCAACACTGACGTAGGAGGGTGTGGCGTCGTCGAAACGAGCGCTTCCAAGACGTTAACGTCATCAGACATGATCGATTTGGGGGTGGTTCTGTTATTGTGTGGGAAGGCATCATTGTTGCTGGAAGAACGGCTTTACATGTTGTTGCAGGGCGTGTTACAGGCCAGTACTACCGGGACAACATCTTGGCAGCCCATGCTGTGCCGTTCGCACAACGTCATGGCCGCGGTTTCATCTTCCAGGATGACAACGCAAGATGTCACAGGGCCAGGGTCGTTACGGGTTACCTACAACAACAGAACATCACCACATTACCTTGGCCAGCACTGAGTCCCGACCCCTCCCCCATCGAGCATGTCATTAGGAGTATGCCACGTCGGATCAATGCTTGTTTGGCAAACAGAGGAGGATTTACCCGTTACTGACTCCGTTGTGATGCTGTGGTATTTTTGCTGTTTGACCCCGAGTATCATTTTACCCTTATAATGGTCAGTCTGTGCCTTACTTAGTCTAAGGACAATTTGTAATAAATCGATGAATGTGAACTTCATTTCATTTTGTCATTTGTTTCTTCGTCAGTTTCATTAGGTGACTTTAATAACACTTAAAAATCAAATATCCCTACTTTTTTTAAATAGTATATAACTAAATAAATATTCGACTGAAAATAGTGTAGAAACGATCGTGCATGACCTAGTTTACCCGTCGTGTATTTTTAGCGGGACAACAATATCACATTTAATTTTAGTTCGTGATAATTTAGCTCACAACTTCACAAGAACTCGTACATATTTCCCAGTATTCGTTTAAATAACTATATTATTATATCGACAAAAATAATCCGCGGTTTGAAATATCAATAGAATACCCACGACAACGTCGTGTCGTTATTAAACGAGTTGGGCCTGTGTCCCGGATCTAATATGGTTCTAGTGACGCCTCTGAATATTTGACATTTTGTTTCAATGTATTTTCTTTGTAGTTCATATAAACTAAACTACCTCATCTGACCCAATCCTTACATTAATAGTGATTTAATAATATAAAAAAAACAAAAACAATACCATACCATACCTCAACAAGGTTTAACCACAGTCAACCAATTATATGTGACAACTGTTAGTCCATAAAACTTTCAGTCCCTTGCTTCCGTTTAATTTAACTGACTAGAAAATATCCCACTAAAACGACGTTCCAAAATAATTATGTGAGATTTTCTACCAAATGTTACTGACTTGAAAATATTCCATTATGACGACGTTCCTCAACAGAATGTGAAACCTGCTACCAAATGCTATAGTCCTTCAAACATTTAGCCCCATGTGTCCGTGTTACAGTAAAATGTCTCCTTTGAACGACGTCCCTCTGATTTTCAGTGTGAAACTTGTTAGCATCTGTAAGTACATTTAACCCATTGTCAACTATTCCATATGTTTGTTATTCATACATCTCTTCAATAGACCCTAGTGATTTATATTACAATGGCTAGAAACTATTCCATATGTTGTCTGTTATGCATACATCTCTTCAATAGACTCTACTAATTTTTATTACAAAGTGGTCGTGTTTTGAAATACAAAGTCGAACAGATCAATAAGTAATAATGGTTACTCTTTGAATGGCATTTAGTAACTGGGTAGATAAATAAACTAACACATACTTATAGAAAAACAGCTACTGATTTATTTAGGCGACGTTTCGAAGAGTATTCTCTCAACGTTTTCAAGCTAATACAATGTAACAAAATTTGAAAGAACATATATAGACAAAGTTACAATAACAAGGTTGAAGCCATACATAGCAACAACAAGATCAAAGGCCTATGACACAATGGGGTTATAATATACATAAACAATTAGCTTATTAAAGCCACTGAGTAGTGGTATATGGAAATAATCCTAAGTATAGGTGATAGGGATTAACGGTGTTTACACAATAATTAATACACATTGGGCACAACTCTTGTATGTAAAGTATTGTTAACACCAGATAATGATTCCAGTGAATAAACAATAATGAATAAAATTAATATGCACAAGTGTGGCGTAGTAATTAGGTTTAAATGTTTTTGAAAGTTTATGATTTGATTATTTCATCATATGCACTCGACAAAAATATGCCCACATCGCGGTTAAGTTCTGGTGTGCTTCTTTTAATATGTATGGCCTCAATTAGTTTGCGTGTCTTTTCTGCGGGGAGATTGACTGCCAGGGTTTTGTATGACTGGATACGATGTCCTTGGCTGGATTGGAGATGTTGGGCTACAGCTGAATTGGTAGTAGAGGATTTTGACTTGTGTTGACTTATTTTTTTGTCCAGAGGCTGCCTAGTTTCTCCAATGTATTTTCTCAGACACGTACAGGTAATTTCGTACACACAGTCTTTTGGAGGTGCTGGTTTGTTTGGGGGAAGCTTACCGTTCGCCTTTAGGAGAAGGTGACTTGGATTCCTGTTGGGCCAAGAAGTCTCCTGAGGTGATAAGATATATTCCCTTGAAATGGCATAGTGATTCGTATTGGTGGTTTGTCAGGTTTTGGTTTAGTTGTTTCCGTGAGACTGTTGGTGGTATTCTTGATGGTTTTCTGCACTAGTTGGTTAGGATAGTTGTTGTATGGCTTCAACCTTGTTATTGTAACTTTGTCTATATATGTTCTTTCAAATTTTGTTACATTGTATTAGCTTGAAAACGTTGAGAGAATACTCTTCGAAACGTCGCCTAAATAAATCAGTAGCTGTTTTTCCATAAGTATGTGTTAGTTTATTTAAGTAATAATGGGTTCTCATGTTGATGTCAAGTAACAATTATTGTAAATCACGATGTCAAAATGTGTGTTAAAGGACCTTAGTCCGTAACTCAAACTCCTCCAAAATCTTTAACATCGAAAACACGAATTATTGGCCATTTTAAATCAACATTGATTTTTTTTTTTACATTTGTACACGAGTCGTGTACCATAATGTTCTTCAACCCCAGTTTTAATAAGAGACTTAAGGAGCGAGGCTAGACATTGCACCATACCATACGGCGTATGTTGACTGGAATAACCAGACGCTAAAGAAATCTGCACTAGATTGACACTGCATGGCTTATTTCGCCGAACGTAACTGATTTGAAATTGGGGAAAAACGGAAACCATTGAATGTAAATCAGTTTATATACATTCATATTACAGTATCATAAGCGTTGCGACCCACTTTTGACAATTCCTAGATCCTAAATGTTAGCGATTTAGCTCCTTTAATCGACCAAATTGCCAAAAGAATCAAATCGTTTAGTCTCGTGTGCAATTCTAATGGATACAAAAAAAACACTGAACCGTTTATTATTTCAACAAGATATAAAAGCAATAAACTCTGACACATACTTATGGAAAACATCCACTTATTAATTGAAGCAACGTTTCGAAGAGTATTCTCTCAATGTTATCAAGCTCATACTCTTCGAATCCTCGGCCAAAATAAAAAGTAGCTGTTTCGGAATTGACCAACTAGGACTGTGAGTGGTTGTGTATGTAGGGTCGTCAGTACACTGCTTTGCCCGTGGGTTAAGACGGCCTTGATAATTCTAGTTAATCACAAAAGGCTAAGTGACAATTTCAAGTGCCAATAATGGCCATTATTTATATTAGGAAAATGTATTTGTGGTCCGACTCGATAAGAATACAGGGGAGATCACTCTAGCTTGACAAAAATCAACCTAGGTAAAACCACTATTTATTTCACAAAGGTATTACGAAGGCCTGTATCAATCTATTGATTTTCACACAAAATCATTGTTAATCCTCCTCGTTTTGACCAATTCTACCTCTTCTGTCAATCGCGTTGATCTAAACATTCTCGACACAGTATCATGCGTTTCTACTAGCGTGGCTTAACATTTTGAGACACGTAATCAGGAAGTTGAGGTAACCTTTTGTCCCGAATCTCCCATTTCCCTGCCTCAATATTCACCGAAACCAGACATGACACAAACGGCATTAAAACAAAAGCCAGACGTATTACAAATCAATGTGACTTTATTCGTAAGTAATGAATTGGTGGGAATGTTTGGTGGTCTGATCCCATACCATTTTAGCTATCGATAATGTGACATATTAATAATTTGTTATAAGTTAGCGGGTGATAAACGACCAGCGGCTATTGGTGACACTTATTAATAGAGAGTAAACAGTGTGCACAATTCAGATTAATGGTAACCCAATCAGGCGCGGATCCAGGGTGGGGGGGTGTATCTGCTTTATGATTGATGATATAAACACAATTTTCGCATTGTCTATGCACAGGCAATGCGTCAAGGCTCTGGGGATTACACCAAACCACTAATGTATGCGGAACTCTAATGATTACCATTTTTTACAATGTATGCCCCCCCCCCTCGAAAAACTCCTCCTGGATCCGGGCCTGTCTATGTGATTTACCGCCGTGTGTATTCGGTATACGGCTCGATAATGACGTTAACATTAAAGGAGTCTATATAGGCGGAGGACTAGGAAGTCCTAACTAGCTTAGTTTTCATAAGTCGTTGCAACTCACCCCTGGGGGAAGTTTTAATATTTATTTCTCGAGAAATAACACTAATATGTTGTAAACAGAACTACCACACTCCCATTTATGTGCCAGAAACGTTTTAAACAAATAATCTAAACGACAGCATTTTTTGTCCTCGCAATAATAAAGTAGTGAGACGGCGAGCTTTCAGCCAATGAAAATCTAGTAAATAGCGAATAACAGTAAATACACGTGACCGTAAGGGGAATTTAATAGATCCCGTCGTTTGTTTTGCTATAAAATAATCAGGTCGATTTTTTTTAGTCAAACTCGTTATAAATCATATTTCTAATGAAAAGAAAGTGCGCGCTATTAATACTGGTATTTGCCGATGTCGGCTAACATGTAATAAGTGCATAAATATGAAAGATTTAGGTCAGCTATGTCGTGTTTTCGGACGAACCGTTTTCCCTGATGCCAGACAAGCTTTATCCCTCTTACCCCCGTGAAGCCGCTGCCACAGCTCAGAGTGTTAAGATAATTTGCGAAGGGTTGAAATGTTGTTTGATAGCAATGATATTATAGGCCTATATATAATCGAATATAAATATAGATATGCCAAATATCAATCAAGGTGTGCGAAGCTATACTTTATCAGAGGCTCTCTTCCTACTGTATTTGTCTTTGCATGTGTAGACATATATGCCTACTACTTCGCATTGTCGAGTTCACCCTAATATTCTGGTTAGAATAGACCCCCGTAATGGGAAGCCCACCTTTCCCCATCTCTAATGAAGTCGACACTGTGGCATCCATATAATATAACTATGCATGAATCAAATGCAAGGCCCAGCACCCCCCTCCCTCATACACTGCTTAATCCCCCACCCTCCATATAAGGTTGGAAATACCTTTTAATATCAATATACCCACAAAACGGAAATTCATAAAGCCCGACCACATCACACCATGGGCACCCTAATAAGGTTTGATAATGTAATAACAATTAACTGATATTTTGTGGACAGTTACATGTATTTGTGTTTGCTAAATTATGACACTTTTGAAATTAATGCATAGGCTAAAATGACCCTTTTTGCCAATTCCTTTATTTTAAAAAAAATATATACATGTATATTGACTACTTGGTCTTGCTCAAAGAAGCGGTCTACGGGAGTTTTAAAAATACATTTTTTTCAAACTTTTTTTATTAAAGATAATTGGATTATAGAGCAGGCAACCCTACTCTACAAAAAAAAATACGAACAGATATAAATATTACAATCAAAACATAATGAAATTACAATAATAAATAAAATGCATAAATATACACATATATATAATATAAATAAAATAAAACCAAGTACGAACAATCCAAACCATAAGACTGAATTCAAAGACCTAAAAAGCGTTATAGGCAAAATAGTGTATTCAAACACTCATACACACCCATACACAATACACATACACTAATTCATTGAAAAAAAAATGTACCATAATAGACTTAATAAATATGTATGTTGCACATGTCTGATATATAAAGAAATGTCGTGATGTCGGGTTATCGACTTTATTTATCAATGTTGAAGCGGCCACGAGATCAAGTTAGCCCTCACTATCTCAACCTTAACTAAGAATACCTACCCTTCACTAAATTAACTGCGAATCAAACTGACCCTCACTACCAAATTCTCTGGGGACCATGACTTGAGTAAAATAATGTGCTCGGTATAGGCTACGGCCTACTCGTAGGTATTCTTAATGAAGGTTGAGATAGTGGGGGCTAACTTAATCTCGTGGCCGCTTCAACATTGATAAATAAAGTCGACAATTTTAAAAGATAATTATTAAATACTGGCACATGCTGGATGTGTGGAGATCATGTTTTTTTTAAATTAGTACATAGAGACGTGTAATTTAAAAAATTAAAATCTCCCACAGAGGTTGTTGCAACGAACCTGAACGATGAATTTCTACGGTCTTTCGCCCAATAAGTCTTTAACTCAATATTATCCCGTCTTCGACATTACAAACTTATTGGTCAATGTAAATCAACATTAAAGGGTCAATCCCGATAATGTTTTTGAGAATAAAACTCTTTAATTTTGTGTTAAAATCTATTAAGATCCCCTACCTTAGGGCCGGGCAACGAACTCAATATATGTGATATGTTTTCAAACAACTTAAACCCACAGTCTTCATCTTGAAATGGAGTCCGATGTCCCAAACTGTACTGTGCAGGGATTTGATAAAACCAGAGTTTTATTTTTTTATAAAAATAATGTGTCGGTGAAATTTACCTTTTGTTATCAAGTAAAGCACATGGACCTTTCACCGTGTAGACCTCTAAAGGAACGGGAATCGATTATCGGGTCACCCAACGAAAGAATTGATCCGAAATCTTAAAAGGGTTATGTGTCGGGATAAGCTGTTTTAACGCTCACATCCAAACGACACAATATTTTGAGCTGAAATTTTGAGTCAGAGTATATACACCAGTCTTCTATATTTTGGCGTTTAAATTTCATACGTACTCGGACTTTTATTTTTGAGGCTCTGTTCTATTCGGGACAGTCCCTTTAATGTTGGTACATATCATGAGAAGTTGGGCTTCTGATATCCAATATTTAAGACAAAATGAACGCTTCCAAGCGCCAGTGGCATGAAGGGACTCGATGAACGAGGCTAAACATGTCCCATATAGGAGTAGAAGGATACCATTCGGCAAACCTCGACAGATTCCGTAACCCTACATCTAGAATCAGCTGTATGACAGTAATTGATATGTACCTACGACCCTACATTTGCGATGCGGCTAGTCGACTACCGATTTACTTTGACAGGAAAACATGCCGCTTTTACAAAAAGTCCCAAAATGGCGTATTTTCTACATATAATCTCTATGGGGGCAGCCATTTTTTAGTTTGTTGATATAATCTCCATGGGGGCAACGATGTTTTATCCTGGACCTTTAAAATAGTTCCAAAATGGCGAAATTCGTGATATACAGCCGTGTCTAGATGTAGGGTACCGGAATCTGTCGAGATTTGCCGAGTGGGAGGATACTACAGATGTAGACTGGAATACCCAGACGCCAAGCATTCCCATTCAATTCAGACTCCCAGCGTATTTCGAAGAACATATCTGATTAGAAATTACAGTAATATAAAAACAGAAACGATTGAATGTAAATCAGTTTATATACATTCATATTACATTACCATATCGAGGGTTCAGAGCACAACTATGATAAGTCAAAATGCCTGATTTTGAGAAAATAGCAATTTAAACTTCTGATTCACTACCAAAATTTCATTAATTAATATATTTTATTGATATTTTTATACATTTTGAAATGAGCGACGGCATTGATTTATATACCAATAGAAAGAGAATCACAAGCTCTTCATTTTAATAGAATAAAAAAAAATTGTAATTTTTGACTTATAAAAATTATATTCTAAACCGTCGATATGCGTTGCGACCCATTTTTAGGTGTTAAAAAGTAGATATTTAGCTCCTTCAACACAGTTTTGCAATTAAGAAATTACCCGCCAACGTACTGTTACTATAACACATTGTGTTGGAGAAAGCCGCAAATGGAAAGGTTGCACGGTTTTGTGGCAGCAGACGTAAAAGAACCAGGACACCATTAGATTTTTATCAAACAACAACGAATAAAAGTCAGCATCAAATAAAATGGCCACTTTAAAGACTAGATTTTCGTCCTAATGTACGTCACTAATAGATCTAGGACGAACTCGGCAACTTACTATTAAAGCAACAAGGAATTCTATAAGTTCCATTAACGATAAAATACTGGCTCCGATAAATAATCCCATGTTACCACCTACATTACCTGTAATAAATACAATTATGGATTAGTTATCACTATAATACATAAAAACTAGATAATTTAAAGGGCAAATGCTGAAAATTTCAGTTAAATTGCCCCACTCTAAACCGAGCTATTAGCGTTTGAATTTTAGGCATAGCCTCGATCGTCATTACTAAAGTCGGTACGATAAAAACTATAGTCTTGATTATCCATTTTGGATTAAATTATCAAAGAGCGTTGAGCAGCAAATCGGATTCAAATCGAGTGAAAATTCGACATATTAGATGACATCGAGGGTGATTAAGGTCGTTTTATGCTAATAAATGTCTAGTTAATTATCAAAGAGCGTTGAACAGCAAATTGGATTCAAATCCAGTGAAAATTCGACATATTAGATGACATCGAGGGTGATTAAGGTCGTTTTATGTCTAGTTAATACTATATATCACATTTCAGGCCCAACGAAAGACCTGCAATAGGCAGATTTAGCTCTTACATTATGTATGTTTAATTAGTTCAAAATGATCCGTGTTCAATAAGCATTCGGATAAGACGAAATATCCGAGGACCCGTGACGTAAACGAAAAAGAACGCTTGAAAGTTTGAATTCAATTGTTGTCGGGACAAAATTCCTCTCAAAGTGATCATTAGCCTGGTCGATGCAAAAAAGGAGGACGTTAAACACCTCATTTCATTCATTAAGGGAACATTAAAGAAACTGAGCTGGTGGACTTTAATTATTGGACACGGATCATTCTAGGCTAAGATTTGAAATGAGGTTTTACTTCCTACTGGTATGCACCTAACCTGGGCTAATGGAAGACGGGGGGTGGCTAAAATCTGGATTATTGTGAGCACAGGCTAAAATCTAAAATGGGGTTTTACTTCCTACTGTTATGCACCTAACCTGGGCTAATGGAAGACGGGGGGGGCTAAAACTGGATTATTGTGAGCACAGTTACAGACAAGACGAAAAAAGTTCGGAAAATTAATATCTAATATAAAAAAGATAAAATGCGTACCAAGAACAGTTTCTACCGTAACCTGTGCTTTTTGTTCAATGACTGTAACTGTCGAGGATTCATAATAAATTCTTAAATCAATAGCATTTTCTCTATAAAAAAAATGATATAGTTGACAGTTCTCGATATAATGGTTTTAAAAAAAGAACATGGAAAGGGAATATGTTGAAAATTTCAATCAATATACTTCACTCTGATCCTAGCTATCGGCGATAAGCGACATACTAACTGAGCCACCCGACCCCCTCACAGAGACCCCCAACACCCTTACTGCCCCCCCCCCCTCCTCGCCCCAAGTGACCCCACACCCTCACTGAGCCACCCACACTATCACCGAGACGCCCTCCAATCCTTACTGAGCCCCCACCCAAGTCACCCCACAACTTCACTGAGCCACCCATACCCTCACTGGGCCACTACTCCAAGCCACCCACGCCCTCACTGAGTCACCCTCATACGTTCAAACTTTCGTTTTACTTTTCTTTCTTTACTACACTAGGATCGGTAAGAGCTGTTAGCATTGACGTCTTCTGAATGGTGTGTGGTATTAACTAGTGAAACGGTCTGTTACGGCGAGCTTTATGCGTGTTTTGCACGGAACTGTGGGTAATCCTCTTGTAACAACAATGTTGATTGGTTAATCAAATGTCAGAGATCAAAAGCCGCTCTTATGTCCTCTGACGTGACCTATCACAACTTCCGGTAAGAACTTCATGTAGTGTAGGCCATCGAAGGTATAAAAAAAGAAACGAAATAATTATAGATCTGCATTGTAATCAGATTGGGCGTCACTAATAGCTTTAAGGTATAAAAAAAGAAACGAAATAATTATAGATCTGCATTTTAATCAGATTTGGGTGTCACTAATAGCTTTAAGTTTTTGGAGTGTAGTACCTGATATAAGATTCACTGGCTAGAAGATTTTTTTGCATAAATTTTGAAAAACCAGCAACTGATATTGCAAAAGGAAATTGTTCCTTGGTACACCGGCCTGGACAGTCACATTTTTCAAACACCGCTGAATAATTGGTTTCCGCTGGAAATTAAGAAAAAAATCTACAATATACTAAACTTAACTAAAACACCATTCCTCTAGCATCCAATTTAGGCTCCCAGAGATATGTTTAATCTGTCTTAAATCGGTTTCTAAGCTCCGCCCCGGTGCTTCCTGATTGGTTGGTTTTGTTTGAATGAAATACTGCCGAGTTATATATTAATGATCCTTGGAACATTGTTTACATCTTGACATCAAACGTTCATTCGCAAAAAGCCGAATTGATGATTTACCCGAACTATTTGTAGCGCGTAATGTGAGTGATTTGGCTAAATACGCGAAATATCTGACTTTGAGTAGCCATATTGGATCTTTGTCAAGCGACGGGTTATCTGTCATCAGCATTTCCCGTCTCAATTATGACAGAGAGCATGGACATAAATTGTACATTACAAACAACTGGGACATGTGAGGGTGCGATTTTCTCCCCAGAAAGTTTTGGAAGTTTCGTGCATCTGAGGCCATTTCTGTTTTAAATGTATAGAACAAATTGATACACTTAATTTATTAGTAATCAATAGATACCTTTTTTGGGAATGTAACATTCATTTAATTCTTGTAGTGAACAATATTTCTCGCTACCTGAAAACATTATATTATATAGTTTGATCAATGACCAATAAGCTCTTTTATAAATTTCTTTAAACAATCAAATATTTAAGATTTCTACAATAATGCCATTATTAACAATTTATTATAGCATGTATATCTTCCATGTTTTTGTTCTTAACAATTGTACTATTTTAACTTTCCATTTATGTGGAGAGGGCATCGGTAAGTTTTCGTAACCTTTGTCGAAACTTATGGGGCTATATATAGCTATGTTGGGTTCAAATCAATACGTGCTGAATCTTGAGGACTGTATTTATTCATCAGAGATAACATTTTAACAAAACGTCCTCCATAAATCGGTATTATCTATGCATAACGACAACCAATGACGTAAATATATATACGTCATTGACGATAACAATCACCGCGAACGTGTCACAATCCCAAATATTCTAAAAGCAGGAAGCAGCTTCGGCTCTCCTATGTCTTGTCTGCGATATTACTTTTGTGGAAGCAGAGGTTAAAGCATCAAGATTCTTATACCATCCAAATCGGTTTGTGCTGTATTTATGCTCTAGTACTGTGTTTAAAGGACCTAGGGGCCATCCATAAAGTACGTACGCTTGAAGGGGGAGGGGGGTCACGCCAAAAGCGTACAGGTGCGTTAATTCAATGGCAAAATGTACCTACAGGAGCGTACAGGGGGGGAGGGGGTCTGAATTTTACCCATTTTGAGCGTACGTACTTTATGGATGGCCCCCTAAGTCCGTAACTCATAATCCTCCACAATCTTCGGCATCGAAATCGTGAATTTTTGGTCAATTTAAATCAACTAGACGCTAGAAATGTGCACATTGAAATTGCCGGCATAATTCGCCGAACATAACTGATTTGAAATTGGAGTAAAAACGGAAACCATTGAATGTAAATTAGTTTATATACATTCATATTACAGTATTACATGCGTTGCTACCCACTTTTTGTGAATTTCTAGGTCCCAAATGTTAGCGATTTAGCTCCTTTAAACTAATAAGCTTTTACAAGCACATATAACAAATACAGTCGGTTCTAATCGATAGAACATAACAAAATCCGGGGAGAATTTCACAGTAATATCGGTTTCGGAACGGCCGAACATACTATGCATTATGTGCCACGCCCACATGTGCTAGTAAGATTCAGATTTAAAACAGCCATCGTCGAATATGTAATGGCAGCCATCACAGACAATAATAAGGTGACGACCGTAACATGTCTGAAATGGAGTGATGGCGGTCTAACGCATGCACTTTAGATCCTAAGATATTTGTTTGGGTCAAATGGTTTCGATTTCAAGCTTGAGTATGATCGCCTGTCCAACCTCGTGGGTTTTCTACGGATCCTACAATTTCCTTTAACTTATTTAGACCCAATCGCGCTACGGAATTATTTTAAAAATAATAGAACTACACGTTAATACCGAGATGAGTGAGCTTTTAAGCCCAATACCACTCTTGTTGTAACTTAATAATGTGTCCAAATCTTTACAATATTCCAATTAATAAATGAAACAAATTTCATCTTAACACACCTAATTTTAAAAATTGGAAAAATTCAACTACATGCCGTAACATGGTTTGAAAAGCTTTACGTAAACACTTTCAAATGCAACTTGGATTCAAACATATTTTTGAACCCTCTGGACAAGTAAGCTAGGTTGTAATGGATAATCACAACAGGTAGGACAATTAAACATCTAGTAGTTAGAATAAGGCTATTTTTTTCTGAATCTGTCAAGCCAGCAAGAGTGTTATTGTCCATTTAAACTTTCTCTTTATCTCTATCTCTCTCATAAGAAAAACATTTAATGTAATCTTGGTAGTTCTTACCCTTATCAAACATATTACGACAATTACAGTTTTTGACCAGATGATCCAGCAGACAATTCATCTGACAAGTATCTCGTGTATAGATATATTCCTTGTATCTCTCTAAGACTTTCTGATTAGAATCCAAACAATACTCAGAACCGAATGCTTTATAAGGGCTACCGAGACCAATTACCTTAAAAAATACAACATGTTACACATCTTAAAGTACAAGGGTGCGAGATTAACCAGCTCGTTTATATCCTTGGAACTAAAGTTAACCGTGTGAGGGTGGTCGGGACAAAGGATGGGGGATTTAACGCACAGACACCCAGAAGTCCTTTCCTACCCTCATCCACGAAAATGTTTAAAGATGGTGCATTCTGGTGTATATTCCGGAACAGTAGCAATAGAACTTTTGATCTTGTACAATTTTCAACTTACGCCCCCCCCCCCGCCTACATAACACATTATGATACATAATATATATACTGAATCCGTAACAGCAGCATCCACCCTTTTTGAAATAATTATATGGGTTAAAGGGCCATTATAGGAGATAAGATAAAGAGTTGACAGTTCTCGCTATAAAAGTTAAAAAATAGATAACGTAAATAGAATATGCTGAAAATGTCAGTCAAATTGCTCCACTCTTAGTAGTTATCATTGACATGTTCTGGATGATGTGAGGGATAAGCCAATGAAACGGTCTGTGGGTATTACACTAGAAACCTCAATGCTGATTTGTTAATCAAATGGCTGACATCATAGTATCAAAAGCCGCCCGCGTGACCTCTGACTCGACCTTTATGTAGTAAAAAAAAAAAACGAAATGTAGATCTGTATTTTAATATCGGTTGACAGAAAGACATGCACTGGGCAGATTTAGCTTTTGACAAGTGTTTGTTAAGTCATGTTAATATGAAACTGGGAAATAATTTCAATGTAATCGAACTTAGGCATCACGGGATCGACACGCAGGACCTTAATTACCAAAATAAGCAAACAAGCCGAGGAAGCATCTAACTGGTTGTGGAGGAAGAGAGACGAGCAGTGGAAGTGCTAACTCGTTCTGGGCTGAGTCTGATCAACTCCGTTAGCGCACCTCTCTAGAGCGTTGTAGAAAGCGCCGACACGCTCGAAGACGGAGGACCTGCACCTGATGACGGAACCAGTTCCGCAGTGGAAACACTGTATTCAAGATAAATTATCAATTACACTTTTATCTAAAAATCAGCAATAGCTGATGAAATGGAATGGAATATCGATTAGATGAATAATAACAATAATATTGATGGGTTATAGATGAAAAGGATATTGATTGATGATAATAATAATACATTTAATACACCAACTTACTTTTTCTTTTCGTAAATTAACTAATGTGGTTGCTCCAGGCTGGACAACAAATCCATTAGAAGTGATCAGTGGAGCCGATCCTGGTTCGTGCAAAAAAACCTGTAACATTAATCACATGAAAGTAAATTACATAATAGAGCTTTAATAAAATATATAACCTAATTAAATTGTATTATACAACGATCATAATAATAAAACATCTCTCAGACGCTTACTACAATATTGTTTAAATGCACCCAGGGAACCACTTTGTAAAATAGGTGTTGAAGAGATGTAATAAGATAAAATTGTTTTTCAAATCAGCAAAACATAACATGATATATAATATCAAAGGAGAGAGATGGTGGGGGGGGTAACGTTCACTTGACAAAATCTAGATCATTTCGGGACTAACTCATGGTTCAATTTTATTTCATTAATTCGCTGTAGGGGTCTTTATCAGTTGGAGGAAGCCGAGAAAATCCACGACGTTGGCCAGGCGACCCTACTTCTTGTCACTATATACAACCAAGTACCAATTGACGCAATTGCACACTCCCGATTTTAAGGAGCGAATTAAACCTCTAACTTAATATTATCCATCATATTCGAAATTAAAAACCCGAGTTAGAATTCAGTATTACTCCATTTCAATCGATATCGTTGTTGTTATCTTATCGTATAACCAGTACACGAAGTCGATCGCTCTATGATTTCGGGTGTCATTTGTAATGATCATCGAAAAACATTCTTCAGAAGGTAACGCGGAAGTAATTCACAAATCAATATTTTTTTTATTTTCTTAATCTTTTAAAAAGAAAACGTGTAGAATAGACTAAGCAGGGGCGCAAACGACCGCTGTTCCATTATCGAACATAAATTTCAAAACAAGCAATATAAATTAAATGTAATTCATTTTATTTTTTATATACAATTTATATTACGCAAATATGAAATTTTAAACACATTGTTATCCATGTTAAAGGTTCCAAATAATAGAGTCATACGTCCTTTACACGGAGTCGCGATTTAAACCCGTTTTCGCTTGTGTATTTGTAACCAGTTAAACCGCATCAGTTACTTGTTTTCCTGTTTGCATTCCTCTATCGAACATAAATTTCAAAACAAGCAATATAAATTAAATGTAATTCATTTTATATACATTTAAATTATGCAACTATGAAATTTTAGACACATTTTTGTCCATGTTAAAGGTTCCAAATAATAGAGCCATGCGTCCTTAAAACCAGTTGTCGCTTGGTTCTTTGTGTATTTGTAACCAGTTAAACCGCATCAGTTACTTGTTTTCCTGTTTGCATTCCTGGTTACAGATTGACTTTATGGTATATTTTCGTAAAAATACGTAAATCGGACGTCCACTAGTAATATGATATAAAACAATTTGGTGGGTTAACACCTGGGACGTCGTTTCAGATTACAATTGCACCAGAGCTTCTAATAATAAGCCGCTTGATAATCGAAGTTATGGCGACGTATAATTTCAGTGGAGAGAAAAATGGGGTTTAACGTCCACTCAACACAACTAGGTCACTTCAGGACTAACATATGGTTTTATTTTATATCAATAATTCGCTTGCGCGTAGGGGTCTTTTGCAGTGGGAGGAAACCGAGGGCGCCCCTATCTCCATTCTATATACGCTCACACCAGGGCTCGAAATCAAAACCACAAGCCAGAGGTGGCCGGCCAGCTAGAAGTCGAAGCGCGGCACTCTAGACCAGTAGGCCACCCCAACCCCTATAATTTCAGTAGCAGCGACGGTCGAGTTTGTTACCATTTGTTTGCTGGGGGTATTATATTTTTAAAATACACTTACCCTAAATCCTGCAAAAGTCATTGCTGAGAAGAAATACCAATCTTGTTCAACGGTTCCCAATATCCTTAATCCACTCATTGAATTTGAACCCTGTGACATCAACGGCGAAGACGTGTTAGCATTAAAACTAAAACAGACTCCTAAATCTGTGACCACCGTTTTAAAGGAGTCAGTGCAGTTGATCACTTCTCCCTCCCATATGCAAATTATGAACATATCTTCCAGTATGTGTGCAGCATTGAGAGCAATGTCGTGTAGATCATCTCCGGAATACGTCCATGTGTCATTAGTAGTCTCATCATTTGAATGATTTGATGCAAGATCATCATTCGAGTCTAAACCAAAAAGACGAGCTTCACTAAGGCTAAACAGAAGTTTATGTAGTTGTGGATCTTTGGGTATTCTCTCACTGTGGAACTGGTTGGCATTACAGATGGTGACTGTGGGAAACTGTATCTGGGTATTGAATTCCAATCTTGTCTCTGTGTTGATTGGGTACTCATAATAATTAGAAACAGATTCGTAGATCAAAAACGCTAAGGCAACACCCATACCTAACACCATCAATGACCACAGCGGTCTGAAAAAAAGAAGCTCAAAACCATTGTATACGCCCTAGTGTCCGTCCATCATTTATTACAATGTCCGTCCATATATGTGTGCTATGGGGCAAGGTTTAATATATGGACACAGCTCACCAAATATTTCTCTCCCTTTTCCTTTTCCCTTTTTGCATGGCGATGTCTGTTAACTTTGTTGGTGTAGAATCAAGGAAAAGGGTTTGGAAATACATTTTCTGCCAGGTTTTGGTGAATTCTCATAATTGTGGGGCAGAAGGATGCAAGAGTTGAGAGGTTGGTTACGTTGAAATGTAGGGCCGAAAAGTGCATTTTTATTTTCCTCTACTTCAGGTTGTGTATCTCAAGTTTTTCATGAAGAACCTCTGCGTGTTTTTTGGCAAGAGGTTTCCGCGTGTTGCTCCATTTTTCGTAGAAAGCGTTCTAGGCGACGAAAATTTGGTAAAACGTTAGAGCCTGTCTAAGAGACGAGAATTAACATTAAAGTCAGGGGGAGGGGGGTTCATTAGTGATCTGTGGCCAAACCATGACTTAATACAGCGATTGTTTGATATTATAAGTAAGTGAGTTTATTGCATAAAAACGCATACGGGCAGCAGCATACAATTACAAGATGGAAGAAATATCACATTAGGATAAACATAGATAAAAGCTGCCTTGTTCACTGCTGATTCAAGTGTGGTCTGTAAAGATATTTGATGAAATCGGGAAGTTGGTTGATGTTTTATAATAAAACATATCTTAATACATAAATCCCCCATTTCGAAAAAATGGCGTCTCGCTGTGCATTGTCGGAGATCTGTGAGAAAACTTACTAGGAGGCGACCATTGCTTTGCATGCGATTTCTCTTAACAAATTGCGAAAAACGCCGATTTAACTGTTGTTTTAAGGATGGAGGATATTTCATACCAGACCTGGAAGGTTGATGCCCTTAAATACTACATGAGAAAGCGGAATCTTAAGTGTACAGGCCGCAAAAAGGTGTTGGTAGATTAAGTGACATCGATCAGCTGATTGATACGAAGGTAAAGTTTTGACAGCTTTTTGTTTTGAAGTTTACAATTTACCTTTTTGCGATCTGTATACTTCAGAATGTGCTTTCTGGGGTATTCTTTACGTACGTACATCAACCATCTGTGTCTCTATCACATCATATGAAATATCCCACATCACTAAAATTAACGTAAAATCTTCGTTTTTCGAAATTTGGTCAGAGAAATCCCATGCAAAGCAATGGTCGCCTCCTCGTAAGTTTGCTCACAGATCTCCGACAATGCACAGCGAGACGCCATTTTTTATCGAAATGGGGGATTAATGTATAGAGCGATGGTTTGATATCAGATTCAATCTGGAAGTTGGTTCTTGTTTTATAATAACACAGTGATGACCTAATACAGCGATGGTTTGGATTCAGATAACATAGAAACGAATCGTGCTATCTGGAAGATTATGGTGTCTGGGAAATTAGTTTTCTTAATCCATGGTTGACGAAATAAAGAGAAATAAAATGGGGTTTAACGTCCTTGCTTGCTGCTATGATTGGACAAATGAAGACGGACATAAGCCACACGCCAGTCAGCGAAGCTACGGCCTACTCTCATATCGAAAAGCAACTGGCAATGGTTCTTTTACGGGACCTCGGCAGCATCATGTGCAACACGGATTTTGTTTCCTACCTTCTAAAGGAATATAATTGTGGTTTGATCATCATGGGAAACCCGTGGATAGTAGTCGATTCTTCATACATATCAACCATCTTCCCAGGTCGTAATGGCAGCATGTTTTCAACGCTACCCTTTTTCGTTTGATCATCCATAATTGTGCACGTCTATTGTTCTAAGTTATTAATGAAATGAGAAGATAAATTTCAAACATATCATTTCTAATATTTAGATAAAGAGAGTCGACCGTTATCGTTATAATATTTGAAAAATGGATAAGAGAGAGAGAGAGAGAAATGGGGTTTAACGTCCACTCGACACAAACTAGGGTCTTTAGCAGTGGGAGGAAACTGGAGTGCCCAGAGGAAACCCACAAGGTTGAGAAAAATGGATAAAGAAGAAAATAATATATTGAAAATTTCAACCGAATTACTTTGTTCTCCGTGAAGTTATGTAAGTTTGATGTTATGCAATATAGTCTTGATTGTTCTGTAACATGTCTACGATAATAAACACAGTCTCGGTTATTCGTTTTAACTTTAAATATAAATAACGCGGATGTTATAATCCATTCAAAATATATGCCATCCGCTGATCTCGAGATTTGGTTAGGAGCTTACCAAGTGAATAATGACCAAATAATAATTTGTATAAGATGTTGAAGCCAGAAAAAAGACCCACATTGCCATGCTTAGCTCTTGCATAATGCATATTTAATATAGTAGATGTTTAAGTATCCTGAATTCAATACCCTAACATTTAAACATACACTATACAAGAGCTAAATCTGCCAATTTTAGTTCTTTCGTTAGACCTGAAATGTTATCTAAATTAATTAACTTATCCAGACCATAATCAACTCTTGATGCCATCGCTAACCTGCGATATTTAGCGGATTGGAATATATTTTGTCAAGGATAATTAAACGTAAAACTGGAAAATCGTACCGACTTTATTAATGGTGATCGAGGCTTGCCTTAAATTTCAAACGCCACCTCTGGCTTGTGGTTGTGGTTTCGAGCCCTGGCGGTGAGCGTGTGTGGCATGGAGATAGGGGCACCTTCTCAACCACGTGGGTTTCCTCCGGGCACTCCAGTTTCCTCCAACTGCTAAAGACCCCTACGCGCAAGCGAATTAATGAAATAAAATTAAAACCATATATTAGTCCCGAAATGACCTAGTTGTGTTCAGTGGAAGTTTAACCCCATCTCTCTCTCTCTCTCTCTCTCTCTCTTTATATCGGTTCAGAGTGGAGCAATTTGACTTACATTTTCTGCATATTCTATTTACGTTGTCTATGTTAAAGTATTATAGCGAGAACTGTCAACTCTTTATCTAATCTCCCACAATGTCCCTTTAACTTAAAACCCAATATTTGCAGTGGCGTCACTAGGGGGTGGCACAGGGGGCACGTGCCCCGGATCTTTTCATGTGTGCCCCGGATCTATTTTGAGCAGACAAAATCGATAATTTGCAACAATTTCACTACTTTTCCCTATCATTATTTCGAATGTCCCGAGTACGGAAGAGAAGCTTTCCAGTGCGAAGCTTTTCTGGATTGTCCTTTCTAGCCCACCGTAGATTTCCTCAATTGCCTACACGTGCACAGTTTAATACAGTAATATAATATACTATTCAAAAAAGTAGGGGATATTTGATTTTGAGGAATAATACGAAAAAGTCACTATAGAACCTAACAGAAGAAACATTTCCAGTTACATGTGACGCCCAAACGCACCAATAGCTACCGCATGGAATGCATGTGATGCTTGGGATCATCATGGGGGTCCAACCCAAGATTTGCACGACTCATCTCCAGTGGACAGTTTATACGTCGAGGCGCATGAGCCATCACTGCACAACAGACGTGATAAACTGGCCCTGCAGTATGCTACGAAAATAGCATCACTTCCAAATCACATTGCATTTAACACCATATTTAGACCTCTTTATGAGCATTTATATCTTGTGAAGACTTAAGTCATTCCACCATTCGGTATTCGCATACAACCCCTATTGTCTGAGGCTGGTATCAGTCACGACAGTATTGCGAATACCCCTTTCTTTGAAACACCACCATGGGTTATATTTCCTCCCAAGATCAATTTAGATCTTCCACAACACAAAAAGAGAGATACTAGTTCCACGGTATTTCAATCTCGCTTTCAAGAGTTAAGGTCTAAATATGGTGATTATGCTCCAATTTATACAGATGGTTCGAAAGATGGTGATCGGGTGGCTTCGGCTACTGTCACGCCATCTGGGACCATTTCTGTTCGTCTTCCTCCTGCTGCTTCCATATTTACTGCTGAACTCCAGGCCATCATTCAGGCTTTGGGATTCATTAAACCAGAAAACAAATTTTGATATGCGTCGGCTTACCCAAAATTAAAGGTTACGTGCGCTTGGCATGCTATAGATTGGCACAACACAGGCGGTTGTGGCGCGGACGATGAATGTTTCTCAGTCTGTCATAAGCAGGCTATGGTCCAGATACCGTGATACACAATCTGTACAGGACAGACCACGCTCAAGTCGACCAAGGGCGACAACTCAAGTCCAGGATCGATTTATCCGTACCTTGGCCTTGAGAACTCGTGTCATCACAGCAAATCAGATCAGCGCTCGTCTTCAAACAGACACTGGTGTAAGAGTAAGTGGCCAGACGATTCGGAATCGACTGCATATGGGTCACCTTCGCACCCAACGTCCTCGCGTGATCCCTTGTTTGAGAGATCATCACATTCAGGCAAGACGTCGTTGGTGTAGGGATCGTCAACACTGGGATAATCGACAAGGGAGCAATGTGATGTTTTCAGATGAGTCAAGGTTCACTGTTGATTTTTTTGACAAACGTAGGAGGGTGTGGCGTCGTCGAAACGAGCGCTTCCAAGACGTTAACGTCATCAGACATGATCGATTTGGGGGTGGTTCTGTTATTGTGTGGGGAGGCATCATTGTTGCTGGAAGAACGGCTTTACATGTTGTTGCAGGGCGTGTTACAGGCCAGTACTACCGGGACAACATCTTGGCAGTCCATGCTGTGCCGTTCGCACAACGTCATGGCCGCCGTTTCATCTCCCAGGATGACAACGCAAGATGTCACAGCACAGGGTCGTTACGGGTTACCTACAACAACAGAACATCACCACATTACCTTGGCCAGCACTGAGTCCCGACCCCTCCCCCATCGAGCATGTCTGGGACATGCTTGGACAGGCAATGTCCAAGAACTCTCTGCTGCGTTGCAACAGGAATGGGACAATCTGGACCAAAATGAACTTATACGACTCATTAGGAGTATGCCACGTCGGATCAATGCTTGTTTGGCAAACAGAGGAGGATTTACCCGTTACTGACTCCGTTGTGATGCTGTGGTATTTTTGCTGTTTGACCCCGAGTATCATTTTACCCTTATAATGGTCAGTCTGTGCCTTACTTAGTCTAAGGACCATTTGTAATAAATCGATGAATGTGAACTTCATTTCATTTTGTCATTTGTTTCTTCGTCAGTTTCATTAGGTGACTTTAATAACACTTAAAAATCAAATATCCCTACTTTTTTTTAATAGTAGATAACTAAATAAATATTCGACTGAAAATAGTGTAGAAACGATCGTGCATGACCTAGTTTACCCGTCGTGTATTTTTAGCGGGACAACAATATCACATTTAATTTTAGTTCGTGATAATTTAGCTCACAACTTCACAAGAACTCGTACATATTTCCCAGTATTCGTTTAAATAACTAAATTATTATATCGACAAAAATAATCCGCGGTTTGAAATATCAATAGAATACCCACGACAACGTCGTGTCGTTATTAAACGAGTTGGGCCTGTGTCCCGGATCTAATATGGTTCTAGTGACGCCTCTGAATATTTGACATTTTGTTTCAATGTATTTTCTTTGTAGTTCATATAAACTAAACTAGCTCATCTGACCCAATCCTTACATTAATAGTGATTTAATAATATAAAAAAAACAAAAACAATACCATACCATACCTCAACAAGGTTTAACCACAGTCAACCAATTATCAATAATATGTGACAACTGTTAGTCCATAAAACTTTCAGTCCCTTGCTTCCGTTTAATTTAACTGACTAGAAAATATCCCATTAAAACGACGTTCCAAAATAATTATGTGAGATTTTCTACCAAATGTTACTGACTTGAAAATATTCCATTATAACGACGTTCCTCAACAGAATGTGAAACCTGCTACCAAATGCTATAGTCCTTCAAACATTTAGCCCCATGCGCCGTGTTACAGTAAAATGTCTCCTTTGAACGACGTCCCTCTGATTTTCAGTGTGAAACTTGTTAGCATCTGTAAGTACATTTAACCCATTGTCAACTATTCCATATGTTTGTTATTCATACATCTCTTCAATAGACCCTAGTGATTTGTATTACAATGGCTAGAAACTATTCCATATGTTGTCTGTTATGCATACATCTCTTCAATAGACTCTACTAATTTTTATTACAAAGTGGTCGTGTTTTGAAATACAAAGTCGAACAGATCAATAAGTAATAATGGTTATTCTTTGAATGGCATTTAGTAACTGGGTAGATAAATAAACTAACACATACTTATGGAAAAACAGCTACTGATTTATTTAGGCGACGTTTCGAAGAGTATTCTCTCAACGTTTTCAAGCTAATACAATGTAACAAAATTTGAAAGAACATATATAGACAAAGTTACAATAACAAGGTTGAAGCCATACATAGCAACAACAAGATCAAAGGCCTATGACACAATGGGGTTATAATATACATAAACAATTAGCTTATTAAAGCCACTGAGTAGTGGTATATGGAAATAATCCTAAGTATAGGTGATAGGGATTAACGGTGTTTACACAATAATTAATACACATTGGGCACAACTCTTGTATGTAAAGTATTGTTAACACCAGATAATGATTACAGTGTTTAATGGCTGAGTGATTGCAAGGTTTCTTTGGGTTATTGTGATCTGATTGCACTGCACCTTAAATTAATGAGTGAAGTATAAACCGATAGTGAATAAACAATAATGAATAAAATTAATATGCACAAGTGTGGCGTAGTAATTAGGTTTAAATGTTTTTGAAAGTTTATGATTTGATTATTTCATCATATGCACTCGACAAAAATATGCCCACATCGCGGTTAAGTTCTGGTGTGCTTCTTTTAATATGTATGGCCTCAATTAGTTTGCGTGTCTTTTCTGCGGGGAGATTGACTGCCAGGGTTTTGTATGACTGGATACTATGTCCTTGGCTGGATTGGAGATGTTGGGCTACAGCTGAATTGGTAGTAGAGGATTTTGACTTGTGTTGACTTATTTTTTTGTCCAGGGGCTGCCTAGTTTCTCCAATGTATTTTCTCAGACACGTACAGGTAATTTCGTACACACAGTCTTTTGGAGGTGCTGGTTTGTTTGGGGGAAGCTTACCGTTCGCCTTTAGGATATCTTGTAGGGTTCGTCCTTTGGAGAAGGTGACTTGGATTCCTGTTGGGCCAAGAAGTCTCCTGAGGTAATAAGATAACTTCCCTTGAAATGGTATAGTGATTCGTATTGGTGGTTTGTCAGGTTTTGGTTTAGTTGTTTCCGTGAGACTGTTGGTGGTATTCTTGATGGTTTTCTGCACTAGTTGGTTAGGATAGTTGTTGTATTTAGTGAGGACTTCTTCTATGTGATTAAGTTCAGTTTTGAGGGAATCTTTGCTGCAGTTGTTGATTGCACGGCGTGTTAGTGCGGCTATGGTAGCTCTCTTTACACTGTGAGGATGGTTGGAATGAAAGTTGATGTATTGGTCGGTGTGGGTGGGTTTCCTATACACGCTGGTGGTGAGTTTTCCATCAGATTTCGTAACCAGGACATCTAGAAATGGGAGACATTGGTTCTTTTCCTTTTCTATGGTAAATTGAATTCTGTTGTTTTGGCTATTGAGTTGCTGAAGTAGGAGGTTTGGATCTTCGTTCTGTTTAAGAATGACGAACGTGTCGTCAACTTTTCGAAGCCAAGTAGTGGGTTGGACTGCCGAGCTTGGTAGGGCACTGTTCTCAAAGCTGGTCATATATATCTCACTGAGAATGGGTGATAAAGGGCTTCCCATCGGTAGTCCGTGTATCTGTTCGTAGTAGTCTCCTCCCCAGGAAAAGTAGGTAGAATCTATACAAGATTTGGTAAGCGTGATTATGTCATCTGTACTAAGGTTGGTATCCAATGGGTTCTCCAAAGACTCGAGTCTGTGCCGTAGTGCTGCTAAGGATTCATCACGGGGGATATTGGTGAAGAGATCTACGACGTCATAAGATACCATTTGTACATCATTTGGAAGGTGTTGTAGTTTTCCACAGAAATCTTTAGAGTCTTGGATAAATGAGGAGGCTTCTTTACCTAATGGGGAGAGGAGTTTAGACAGGTGATGTGCAGTGTTGTAATATACAGAGTCTCTGGAGCATACTAGAAGTCTGGCTTTAATGGGATTCTTGTGTGTTTTGATTGTAGCTCTGGCATACGGTGACCTGGGATGGGACGGCTTGAGTTTATAAAATAATGAAGTTGTAATTCGCTTCTGTTCTTTGAGGTTACTTAACTGAGCGGTATGGTTTTCATTATAACTGTTGGTAGGGTCCTTCCTTATCTTCCTGTAAGTAGTGCGATCTGTGATTAGGTGGGAAACGGTGTCGAGATAGTCTCTTTTATCCATTATAACAGTGGATTTACCTTTGTCGGCAGCTACTAGGGTGATAGTTTGGTCTTCCTTCAGTTCCTTCAGGGCGATCTTTTGGGACTTGGTGAGATTGTCGGTTTGTCGCTGAGGTTTGGATTTCGAAATTAAGTCAGCTATTTGGTGTCGGAGGAAGTCAATTTTGCCACCAGGTGCCAATTGTCTCATACCTCTCTCAATGTTGGCGATGAGCAGGTCTTGGTTAGCTGGGCGGTTGGTAGGCGTGAACTTTAAACCTCGAGATAGCAGTGTTATTTGGTCATCAGTCAGGATGCGGCTACTGAGGTTGACAACTGTTTTAGTGAGGTAATCATCTTTATTATTATTGGTAGAGCAGGGGACAGTGGTGGTTCTAAGATTATGAAACTTCTTAAGATGGTTGACACGAGTGGACTCTCTGAGGATATCAAGTGACTTAAGCTGCTTCGAGCGTAGTTGTTGGTAGTCTGCAGGTGACAGAAGATTTTTAAGTTGAGAAAGTTTTTCATTATCCTTGTTACTAAGTCGATGCTTTGTGTTTCGTTGGTGTTGTATACGCTCTCTAAGGAGGCATTTGCTTGCTCTTTCTATTATTCTGTCTGCTGTTGCTGACTGGACTGGGAACTTGAGTCGTAGGCCCTTTGGGATGATGTTGTTGTCTCTGCACCGCATCAAAAATGATAGGTTGCACTTGGTCTTAACATATTTACCTCCTATTCTGTTCAATGTATTGATGGAGGATACTGCCACATCTCCATACTGATGTCGTAAATATTCTTTGAATGGCATTTAGTAACTGGGTAGATAAATAAACTAACACATACTTATGGAAAAACAGCTACTGATTTATTTAGGCGACGTTTCGAAGAGTATTCTCTCAACGTTTTCAAGCTAATACAATGTAACATTCTTCTTCTTTTGGTGTTTAACGTCTGCTTCCACTTAAGTGATATCTCAGACAAGACATAGGAGAGCCGAAGCTGCTTCCTGATTTTTAGAATATGATTTTGCAATCTTTCCATTTTGGCCTTAGGCCATGGATTAGGTTTTAGTGGGAAGTTCTTCCCTTTATTTAATAAAAACACATCGTTGGTAGATGATCTCTTTTGTTTCTGGATTGGTAGATGTCTTCTTTATGGGATTTGTGTTTTTAGGTGCCAGACCTGTCTTCTCGTGGTCTCCCCTTACTCCACTATCCCACTGGTATTTGTTTTGGCAGAATAGTGTTTAGATGCAGAGCCCATCTGATCATGACTCCCTCTTACTCCACTATCCCGCCAGTTTAGTAGATGTTAGTAGTAAATTAAACTAATATAAAATTAAATAAATAAAGAGAGTATAATTAGGTTGTGGTCAAAATGAATTAAAGGTTATAAAATAAAGTAAATTAAAGTAAAAGTAAAGTAAAGATAAAGTAAAGATAAAGTAAAATGAATTAATTAAAATTTATTAGTTAATTGATTTAAAGGTAATAAATGAAAATAAAATTAAATAAAATAAAATAAATTAAAGTAAAGTAAAGATAAAGTAAAATGAATTAATTAAAATAAAGTTGTAGAGTGGTTGGGCTTCCTTCGAGAGGACGTTTTTACTTCCCCACCCTACGTCGTATAAACAAAAATAAGTTGAGATAAAAAATAAGTAGAAAAAATAAAAAATAAATTGAAGGTAATAAATAAATATAAAATAAATTTAAGTAAAAGTAAAGTATAAAGATAAAGTAAAATGAATAAATTAAAATAAATGTATAGGATGGTTGGGCTTCCTTCGTGAGGACGTTTTTACTCAACCATCCTACGTTGTATGGAGAATTTATCTAGCCGTGACCCTTTCTTATTTCACTAATTTACTTAGTCCAACTGTGTCCATTAGGGTGTGGACTTCTTCGAAGATTTGTAGCTTCAGATCTGGTCTAGGGAAGAGTAGGTTCTTAGTGTTGAATGGTATGTTATTGGTCTCCATCATTCTCACTAAGTCCCGTCTCTCTTCCTTGTAAACCTCGCAGTCTACCAGGACATGGTTGGTGGTACACTCTTCTCCGCACTCACAGACGATGACTTGGTGTTTGTAGTCTCGCAGCCTCTCTTTCACCCTTAGTTTCGATATGAGTCTGCATATATCTCGTCTAGGGTGATTGGTTGCTGTCTTGGTGTAGATCTCGTCATCCAGTCGGAATCTGTATGTGTCAAGTTCAACGAGATTTAATTCCCAGATTGAATTGACCTGTCTTTTGACCATACTGTAGATTTCCGTGGTGCTGTAGTCTATGAGGCGGCGTGTAGCTGTGTCCTTGAGACCCTCGCTGGCGAGTCGATCTGCCTCCTCGTTTCCTTTAATGTTGACATGTGATGGAATCCACACGAGCTCTAATTTGCTTCCCTTCTCTAGGACCCTCTGATATAGCTGCCTGATTTCCAAAATGACTTCTGGTCTTGATTCCGAGTTGTCATTTTGGATTGAAATCAGACTGCTCAGAGAATCGCTTGGAATGACGAACTTGCCGGTCTTTTGATGGGAGATCCATGAAATAGCGTCACGAATGGCAACAAGCTCTGCAGTGTACACCGAACAGTTATTGGGCAGTTTCCTGCTTATTCCCTGTTCCCCGTTTGGCAGGTATATTCCAAACGAGCTGGTGCCCCTTTCAGGATTGCGTGAGCCATCCGTGTACACATGGTCCCAGTCATCAGACGGCCAGTTGTCTTCCAAATGTTCTAGAGAGTAAGCACATGCAGCACTGGGGTTATTTTTCTTGTCGGTTTTCTGTAGTAGATCTAGATTGACCAGTGGTATAGGGAGCGTCCAGGGGGCGACAACTGGGGGGTCGTGTTTATTTATCACGAGCTCCCCCAATCGTAGTTCCTTGATCGTTTCTCTGATACCCTGGCTGAAGGTTTTCTTTTTGGGATCTCTTACATATTTTGTCTTTTGTAGACTGAGAAATGTTGGGGATCTTTCACCTAGTTGTGATATCTTGACCCAATACCTTGTCGCCAGTTCTTTTCTTCTTAGGGATAGGGGCAACTCCCCGACTTCTTGTAGTAGTGCCTCTCGCCTAGTCCCGAGCCCTACGCCAGTCGCAATGCACAGAGCTTTGTATTGGATGGTGTCAAGCTTGCTTAAGAGTGTTGGCGCGCAGTTCATAAAGGCCAAAGAGCCGTAGTCTAATACAGAACGTATTAGAGCACGATATACCATCATTAGTGTAACTCTATTGGCGCCCCACGTACTGCCCGTTAATTTTCTCATTAAGTTTAGGATTTTGGAGCATCTATCTACAGTCCAGTCGATGTGCGGTTCCCAGGTCAACCGTCGGTCAAAGATTACGCCAAGGAACTTGGTTTGGTCTTTGAACTCGATGGTTTTCCCGTTCATACACAGAGTCATTCTGTTTATCCCTCTATCCCTGCTCACAAGCATGCCGACTGTTTTCTTCTCCGAGACTTTAAATCCCCAGTCGTTTGCCCATGTCATGAATTTGTCTAAGGCTCTTTGCATATTCTTTTGTAGGTCACAGAAGCTCGTACCATTTCTCCATATGGTACTGTCATCGGCAAATTTAGCCAAGTTAGTTTTAGAATCGAGGTAGGACGATTTGTGAATGTCATTGATCATGATGTTGAAGAGAGTGGGACTGATAACAGACCCCTGAGGCGTGCCATTTTCTAATGTTTGCTCGGCACTCAGGAATCTGCCAACATTCACCTGTATCCTTCTATCGCTCAGAAAGCTTTTAATCCACCGAAACATTATGCCCGTTATACCGATACGTCCCAACTTGAAGAGCAGCCCGTCTAACCAAACTAAATCGAAAGCCTTGGTCAGATCTACGAACACGGCACATAACAGGTTTCCCGAGAGAAGGGCCTGCGACATGACTTGCTGTAGTCTAACCAAGTGGTCCATTGTTGATCGTCCTTTCCTGAACCCACTTTGATTTTCGTCGATCAATCGGTTGCTCTCCAGATAGAACTGTAATCGGATATTAACCATTGTTTCCAATGTTTTGCATAGTGTGGATGTCAAACTTACTGGTCGATATGACTCTACCTTGTTCTTCTCTTTCCCAGCTTTCAGTAGAGGTATGACGTTAGCTTTTCGCCATTCTTTAGGTACCTCTCCTGACAGCCAGGATGTGTTGAAGAAGTTTAGTAGTATCGTCTTGGCGTTTCTTGGTAGATGTTTGAGCATGGAGTACTTTACTTTGTCCTCACCAGCCGCACTATCCTTCTTGAGGGAAAGAGCCTTATTTAACTCTCCCTCAGAGAAGGGTAGGTTGATTGGTTCAGCCACTACATTAGATTCAATTACTAATGAAGGGTGCTGCGAGTAAAAGATTTCCTTCCTCTTCAGAAACTCTGGTGATTGGTTTTCGTCTCTGCTTGCATCAGCAAAAGTTTTTGCTAGTAGATCTACCTTTTCCTTGCCGTTCGTAACATACTTATCTCCATCTTCAAGGTTTGGTATGTTGAATGATCTGCGTTTCCCGTTCATGGCGTTCAGCTTCTTCCAGACGGCACCCGTTTGCGTGTTTTTATTCAACGCATTACAGAATGTCATCCAGTGCCCACTTTGTGCCTTTTTTATGGTGTCTCTTGCAGCGTATTTCAACTTAAGGTAATTTTGGTGGTTGGCTTCATGGTAGTGGCGTTTTCGTAGGCGGAGGGCCTTCCTTCTGTCGTTGACCGCCTTCTGACATTCCGGTGACCACCATGGTTTTCTAGTCCTTGGTTTTCCGCCAGAAGTCTTTGGAATGGAGTCGTTAGCAGCACCTATAATAGAGCTCGTAATGTTGGTAGCGTACACGTCGATGTTGGTATCGATGATATCTTCTTCCTTCCACTCAAGGCAGCCTACACGGAATTTAACCCAATCAGCTTGTTTCATAATCCAATTGGGTCTCCCGTTATAGACTTCCCTGGTTGCTTCGGCCTGAATGCAGAATTCTATCAGGAGATGGTCACTGCCAAGTGTTTCGTCTTCGTGTACTTGCCAGTCGCAGCGGTTTGCCAGACCAAGCGTACAGAACGTGAGATCTAGGTGCGAAGGTGGGGCATTTACTCCAACAAAAGTAGGGCTCTCATCGTTCAGCATGCATAAGTCGTTTGCTTCTATTATTGAGCATAGGCTAGTCCCCCGGCAGTCATTCCTCGGCGACCCCCACAGGACGTGTTTTGCGTTGAAATCCCCGCAAAACAATGATTCGCCCTGTGGAAGTTGATCGAGAAGTGACTGGAAGTCAACTGGTTTTTTCGTGACATCTGGGGGTACATAGACATTCACTATTGTCAAATTCGTATTATTGCTCAATGTGATGGCTATGCCCATTGCTTCTAGAGGTCCTTCTACGTCCAGTGAAACAGAAATATAATTTAGGTTATCACGGATATAGATGACAATGCCGCCGCCACGTGTCGTACTTCCTGGTCTGTCCCTTCTCTCACAAGTGTATCCGGGTATGTAGATGTCTTTCGAGGTTGGTAGTAACTTGGTTTCTTGGAGGCAAATTACATCCCTGGGGTTGCGTGTGATGTATTTTCTCAGCTCAGCACATCTGGGGGCCAGTCCATTAACATTAATGTGTAGAACTTTAACCTGGCCCGCCATGATGACTGTCCGGATGGATGCCTCTATGTATTGTCTTTTTATTGTTCAATTGGCGTTTCACATTCCATAGGAGGTACCTCATTAGTGTTCGTCTTTGGTGTTAAATGTAACAAAATTTGAAAGAACATATATAGACAAAGTTACAATAACAAGGTTGAAGCCATACATAGCAACAACAAGATCAAAGGCCTATGACACAGTGAGTAGTGGTATATGGAAATAATCCTAAGTATAGGTGATAGGGATTAACGGTATTTACACAATAATTAATACACATTGGGCACAACTCTTGTATGTAAAGTATTGTTAACACCAGATAATGATTACAGTGTTTAATGGCTGAGTGATTGCAAGGTTTCTTTGGGTTATTGTGATCTGATTGCACTGCACCTTAAATTAATGAGTGAAGTATAAACCGATCGTGAATAAACAATAATGAATAAAATTAATATGCACAAGTGTGGCGTAGTAATTAGGTTTAAATGTTTTTGAAAGTTTATGATTTGATTATTTCATCATATGCACTCGACAAAAATATGCCCACATCGCGGTTAAGTTCTGGTGTGCTTCTTTTAATATGTATGGCCTCAATAAGTTTGCGTGTCTTTTCTGCGGGGAGATTGACTGCCAGGGTTTTGTATGACTGGATACTATGTCCTTGGCTGGATTGGAGATGTTGGGCTACAGCTGAATTGGTAGTAGAGGATTTTGACTTGTGTTGACTTATTCTTTTGTCCAGAGGCTGCCTAGTGTCTCCAATGTATTTTCTCAGACACGTACAGGTAATTTCGTACACACAGTCTTTTGGAGGTGCTGGTTTGTTTGGGGGAAGCTTACCGTTCGCCTTTAGGATATCTTGTAGGGTTCGTCCTTTGGAGAAGGTGACTTGGATTCCTGTTGGGCCAAGAAGTCTCCTGAGGTGATAAGATAACTTCCCTTGAAATGGTATAGTGATTCGTATTGGTGGTTTGTCAGGTTTTGGTTTAGTTGTTTCTGTGAGACTGTTGGTGGTATTCTTGATGGTTTTCTGCACTAGTTGGTTAGGATAGTTGTTGTATGGCTTCAACCTTGTTATTGTAACTTTGTCTATACATGTTCTTTCAAATTTTGTTACATTGTATTAGCTTGAAAACGTTGAGAGAGAATACTCTTCGAAACGTCGCCTAAATAAATCAGTAGCTGTTTTTCCATAAGTATGTGTTAGTTTATTTAAGTAATAATGGGTTCTCATGTTGATGTCTAGTAACAATTATTGTAAATCACGATGTCAAAATGTGTGTTAAAAGACCTTAGTCCGTAACTCAAACTCCTCCAAAATCTTTAACATCGATAACACGAATTATTGGCCATTTTAAATCAACATTGATTTTTTTTTACATTTGTACACGAGTCGTGTACCATAATGTTCTTCAACCCCAGTTTTAATAAGAGACTTAAGGAGCGAGGCTAGACATATTGCACCATACCATACGGCGTATGTTGACTGGAATAACCAGACGCTAAAGAAATCTGCACTAGATTGACACTGCATGGCTTATTTCGCCGAACGTAACTGATTTGAAATTGGGGAAAAACGGAAACCATTGAATGTAAATCAGTTTATATACATTCATATTACAGTATTATAAGCGTTGCGACCCACTTTTGACAATTCCTAGATCCTAAATGTTAGCGATTTAGCTCCTTTAATCGACCAAATTGCCAAATGAATCAAATCGTTTAGTCTCGTGTGCAATTCTAATGGATACAAAAAAAACACTGAACCGTTTATTATTTCAACAAGATATAAAAGCAATAAACTCTGACACATACTTATGGAAAACATCCACTTATTAATTGAAGCAACGTTTCGAAGAGTATTCTCTCAACGTTATCAAGCTCATACTCTTCGAATCCTCGGCCAAAATAAAAAAGTAGCTGTTTCGGAATTGACCAACTAGGACTGTGAGTGGTTGTGTATGTAGGGTCGTCAGTACACTGCTTTGCCCGTGGGTTAAGACGGCCTTGATAATTCTAGTTAATCACAAAAGGCTAAGTGACACTTTCAAGTGCCAATAATGACCATTATTTATATTAGGAAAATGTATTTGTGGTCCGACTCGATAAGAAGACAGGGGAGATCACTCTAGCTTGACAAAAATCAACCTAGGTAAAACCATTTTTTATTTCACAAAGGTATTACGAAGGCCTGTATCAATCTATTGATTTTCACACAAAATCATTGTTAATCCTCCTCGTTTTGACCAATTCTACCTCTTCTGTCAATCGCGTTGATCTAAACATTCTCGACACAGTATCATGCGTTTCTACTCGCGTGGCTTAACATTTTGAGACACGTAATCAGGAAGTTGAGGTAACCTTTTGTCCCGAATCTCCCATTTCCCTGCCTCAATATTCACCGAAACCAGACATGACACAAACGGCATTAAAACAAAAGCCAGACGTATTACAAATCAATGTGACTTTATTCGTAAGTAATGAATTGGTGGGAATGTTTGGTGGTCTGATCCCATACCATTTTAGCTATCGATAATGTGACATATTAATAATTTGTTATAAGTTAGCGGGTGATAAACGACCAGCGGCTATTGGTGACACGTATTAATAGAGAGTAAACAGTGTGCACAATTCAGATTAATGGTAACCCAATCAGGACTTCATCAATCAGGGGGGGGGGGGGTGTATCTGCTTTATGATTGATGATATAAACACAATTTTCGCATTGTCTATGCACAGGCAATGCGTCAAGGCTCTGGGGATTACACCAAACCACTAATGTATGCGGAACTCTAATGATTACCATTTTTTACAATGTATGCCCCCCCCCCCTCGAAAAACTCCTCCTGGATCCGGGCCTGTCTATGTGATTTACCGCCGTGTGTATTCGGTATACGGCTCGATAATGACGTTAACATTAAAGGAGTCTATATAGGCGGAGGACTAGGAAGTCCTAACTAGCTTAGTTTTCATAAGTCGTTGCAACTCACCCCTGGGGGAAGTTTTAATATTTATTTCTCGAGAAATAACACTAATATGTTGTAAACAGAACTACCACACTCCCATTTATGTGCCAGAAACGTTTTAAACAATTAATCTAAACGACAGCATTTTTTTGTCCTCGCAATAATAAAGTAGTGAGACGGCGAGCTTTCAGCCAATGAAAATCTAGTAAATAGCGAATAACAGTAAATACACGTGACCGTAAGGGGAATTTAATAGATCCCGTCGTTTGTTTTGCTATAAAATAATCAGGTCGATTTTTTTTAGCCAAACTCGTTAAAAATCATATTTCTAATGAAAAGAAAGTGCGCGCTATTAATACTGGTATTTGCCGATGTCGGCTAACATGTAATAAGTGCATAAATATGAAAGATTTAGGTCAGCTATGTCGTGTTTTCGGACGAACAGTTTTCCCTGATGCCAGACAAGCTTTATCCCTCTTACCCCCATGAAGCCGCTGCCACAGCTCAGAGTGTTAAGATAATTTGCGAAGGGTTGAAATGTTGTTTGATAGCAATGATATTATAGGCCTATATATAATCGAATATAAATATAGATAATTGCCAAATATCAATCAAGGTGTGCGAAGCTATACTTTATCAGAGGCTCTCTTCCTACTGTATTTGTCTTTGCATGTGTAGACATATAGGCCTACTACTTCGCATTGTCGAGTTCACCCTAATATTCTGGTTAAAATAGACCCCCTAAATGGGAAGCCCATCCTTCCTCATCTCTAAGGAAGTCGACACTGTGGCATCCATATAATATAACTATGCATGAATCAAATGCAAGGCCCAGCACCCCCCCCCCCCCCTCCCTCATACACTGCTTAATCCCCCACCCTCCATATAAGGTTGGAAATACCTTTTAATATCAATATACCCACAAAACGGAAATTCATAAAGCCCGACCACATCACACCATGGGCACCCTAATAAGGTTTGATAATGTAATAACAATTAACTGATATTTTGTGGACAGTTACATATATTTGTGTTTGCTAAATTATGACACTTTTGAAATTAATGCATAGGCTAAAATGACCCTTGTTTGCCAATTCCTTTATTTTAAAAAAAATATATACATGTATATTGACTACTTGGTCTTGCTCAAAGAAGCGGTCTACGGGAGTTTTAAAAATACATTTTTTTCAAACTTTTTTTATTAAAGATAATTGGATTATAGAGCAGGCAACCCCACTCTACAAAAAAAAATACGAACAGATATAAATATTACAATCAAAACATAATGAAATTACAATAATAAATAAAATGCATAAATATACACATATATATAATATAAATAAAATAAAACCAAGTACGAACAATCCAAACCATAAGACAGAATTCAAAGTCCTAAAAAGCGTTATAGGCAAAATAGTGTATTCAAACACTCTCACACACCCATACACACTACACATACACTAATTCATTGAAAAAAAAATGTACCATAATAGACTAAATAAATATGTATGTTGCACATGTCTGATATATAAAGGGGGATCACGGTGGCTAAGTGGATAAGGCGCTGGTTCGCTAGCCTGGAGGTCGAGTGTTCGATCCCTGCATTGGCCGAGAAAGTTCATCTCGATTTTCCGGCGTGATTTCCACTTGTCAGTGATGCAGAAGGAGGGCCTGACAAGGACAGCTGCCTAGTCGTTCGGATGGGACGAAAAACCGAGGTCCCGTGTACAAATTGGAGTGCACGTAAAAGATCCCTTGGCAGTTGGAATTCGATATAAGAGTAGGCCGTAGTGTCGCTGCCCGGGCAAAATTTCCCTCATAGCACACTGTTGGCGTATGCCCGTCTTCAATTGGCCCAGGTTAGGTGCTTAAGCGTAGGACGTTAAACCCCATTTCATTCATTCATTCACTGATATATAAAGAAATGTCGTGATGTCGGGTTATAGACTTTATTTATCAATGTTGAAGCGGCCACGAGATCAAGTTAGCCCTCACTATCTCAACCTTAACTAAGAATACCTACCCTTCACTAAATTAACTGCGAATCAAACTGACCCTCACTACCAAATTCTCTGGGGACAATGACTTGAGTAAAATAATGTGCTCGGTATGGGCTACGGCCTACTCGTAGGTATTCTTAATGAAGGTTGAGATAGTGGGGGCTAACTTAATCTCGTGGCCGCTTCAACATTGATAAATAAAGTCGACAATTTTAAAAGATAATTATTAAATACTGGCACATGCTGGATGTTTGGAGATCATGTTTTTTTAAATAAGTACATAGAGACGTGTAATTTAAAAAATTAAAATCTCCCACAGAGGTTGTTGCAACGAACCTGAACGATGAATTTCTACGGTCTTTCGCCTAATAAGTCTTTAACTCAATATTATCCCGTCTTCGACATTACAAACTTATTGGTCAATGTAAATCAACATTAAAGGGTCAATCCCGATAATGTTTTTGAGAATAAAACTCTTTAATTTTGTGTTAAAATCCATTAAGATCCCCTACCTTAGGGCCGAGCAACGAACTCAATATATGTGATATGTTTTCAAACAACTTAAACCCACAGTCTTCATCTTGAAATGGAGTCCGATGTCCCAAACTGTACTGTGCAGGGATTTGATAAAACCAGAGTTTTATTTTTTTATAAAAATAATGTGTCGGTGAAATTTACCTTTTGTTATCAAGTAAAGCACATGGACCTTTCACCGTGTAGACCTCTAAAGAAACGGGAATCGATTATCGGGTCACCCAACGAAAGAATTGATCCGAAATCTTAAAAGGGTTATGTGTCGGGATAAGCTGTTTTAACGCTCACATCCAAACGACACAATATTTTGAGCTGAAATTTTGAGTCAGAGTATATTATTATACACCAGTCTTCTATATTTTGGCGTTTAAGTTTCATACGTACTCGGACTTTTATTTTTGAGGCTCTGTTCTATTCGGGACAGTCCCTTTAATGTTGGTACATATCATGAGAAGTTGGGCTTCTGATATCCAATATTTAAGACAAAATGAACGCTTCCAAGCGCCAGTGGCATGAAGGGACTCGATGAACGAGGCTAAACATGTCCCATATAGGAGTAGAAGGATACCATTCGGCAAACCTCGACAGATTCCGGTACCCTATGTAACCCTACATCTAGAATCAGCTGTATGACAGTAATTGATATGTACCTACGACCCTACATTTGCGATGCGGCTAGTCGACTACCGATTTACTTTGACAGGAAAACATGCCGCTTTTACAAAAAGTCCCAAAATGGCGTATTTTCTACATATAATCTCTATGGGGGCAGCCATTTTTTAGTTTGTTGATATAATCTCCATGGGGGCAACGATGTTTTATCCTGGACCTTTAAAATAGTTCCAAAATGGCGAAATTCGTGATATACAGCCGTGTCTAGATGTAGGGTACCGGAATCTGTCGAGATTTGCCGAGTGGGAGGATACTACAGATGTAGACTGGAATACCCAGACGCCAAGCATTCCCATTCAATTCAGACTCCCAGCGTATTTCGAAGAACATATCTGATTAGAAATTACAGTAATATAAAAACAGAAACGATTGAATGTAAATCAGTTTATATACATTCATATTACATTACCATATCGAGGGTTCAGAGCACAACTATGATAAGTCAAAATGCCTGATTTTGAGAAAATAGCAATTTAAACTTCTGATTCACTACCAAAATTTCATTAATTAATATATTTTATTGATATTTTTATACATTTTGAAATGAGCGACGGCATTGCTTTATATACCAATAGAAAGAGAATCACAAGCTCTTCATTTTAATAGAATAAAAATAAATTGTAATTTTTGACTTATAAAAATTATATTCTAAACCGTCGATATGCGTTGCGACCCATTTGTCATTTTTAGGTGTTAAAAAGGAGATATTTAGCTCCTTCAACACAGTTTTGCAATTAAGAAATTACCCGCCAACGTACTGTTACTATAACACATTGTGTTGGAGAAAGCCGCAAATGGAAAGGTTGCAGGGTTTTGTGGCAGCAGACGTAAAAGAACCAGGACACCATTAAATTTTTATCAAACAACAACGAATAAAAGTCAGCATCAAATAAAATGGCCACTTTAAAGACTAGATTTTCGTCCTAATGTACGTCACTAATAGATCTAGGACGAACTCGGCAACTTACTATTAAAGCAACAAGGAATTCTATAAGTTCCATCAACGATAAAATACTGGCTCCGATAAATAATCCCATGTTACCACCTACATTACCTGTAATAAATACAATTATGGATTAGTTATCACTATAATACATAAAAACTAGATAATTTAAAGGGAAAATGCTGAAAATTTGAGTTAAATTGCCCCACTCTAAACCAAGATATTAGCGTTTGAATTTTAGGCATAGCCTCGATCGTCATTACTAAAGTCGATACGATAAAAACTATAGTCTTGATTATCCATTTTGGATTAAATTATCAAAGAGCGTTGAGCAGCAAATCGGATTCAAATCCAGTGAAAATTCGACATATTAGATGACATCGAGGGTGATTAAGGTCGTTTTATGCTAATAAATGTCTAGTTAATTATCAAAGAGCGTTGAACAGCAAATCGGATTCAAATCCAGTGAAAATTCGACATATTAGATGACATCGAGGGTGATTAAGGTCGTTTTATGTCTAGTTAACACTATATATCACATTTCAGGCCCAACGAAAGACCTGCAATAGGCAGATTTAGCTCTTACATTATGTATGTTTAATTAGTTCAAAATGATCCGTGTTCAATAAGCATTCGGATAAGACGAAATATCCGAGGACCCTTGACGTAAACGAAAAAGAACGCTTGAAAGTTTGAATTTAATTGTTGTCGGGACAAAATTCCTCTCAAAGCGATCATTAGCCTGGCCGATGCAAAAAAGGAGGACGTTAAACACCTCATTTCATTCATTAAGAGAACATTAAAGAAACTGAGCTGGTGGACTTTAATTATTGGACACGGATCATTCTAGGCTAAGATTTGAAATGAGGTTTTACTTCATACTGGTATGCACCTAACCTGGGCTAATGGAAGACGGGGGGGGGGCTAAAATCTGGATTATTGTGAGCACAGGCTAAAATCTAAAATGGGGTTTTACTTCCTACTGTTATGCACCTAACCTGGGCTAATAGAAGACGGGGGGGCTAAAACTGGATTATTGTGAGCACAGTTACAGACAAGACGAAAAAAGTTCGGAAAATTAATATCTAATATAAAAAAGATAAAATGCGTACCAAGAACAGTTTCTACCGTAACCTGTGCTTTTTGTTCAATGACTGTAACTGTCGAGGATTCATAATAAATTCTTAAATCAATAGCATTTTCTCTAAAAAAAAAAATGATATAGTTGACAGTTCTCGATATAATGGTTTTAAAAAAATAGAACATGGAAAGGGAATATGTTGAAAATTTCAATCAATATACTTCACTCTGATCCTAGCTATCGGCGATAAGCGACATACTAACTGAGCCACCCGACCCCCTCACAGAGACCCCCAACACCCTTACTGCCCCCCCCCCCCTCGCCCCAAGTGACCCCACACCCTCACTGAGCCACCAACACTATCACCGAGACGCCCTCCAATCCTTACTGAGCCCCCACCCAAGTCACCCCACAACTTCACTGAGCCACCCATACCCTCACTGGGCCACTACTCCAAGCCACCCACGCCCTCACTGAGTCACCCTCATACGTTCAAACTTTCGTTTTACTTTTCTTTACTACACTAGGATCGGTAAGAGCTGTTAGCATTGACGTCTTCTGAATGGTGTGTGGTATTAACTAGTGAAACGGTCTGTCACGGCGAGCTTTGTGCGTGTTTTGCACGGAACTGTGGGTAATCCTCTTGTAACAACAATGTTGATTGGTTAATCAAATGTCAGAGATCAAAAGCCGCTTTTATGTCCTCTGACGTGACCTATCACAACTTCCGGTAAGAACTTCATGTAGTGTAGGCCATCGAAGGTATAAAAAAATAAACGAAATAATTATAGATCTGCATTTTAATCAGATCGGGCGTCACTAATAGCTTTAAGGTATAAAAAAAGAAACGAAATAATTATAGATCTGCATTTTAATCAGATTTGGGTGTCACTAATAGCTTTAAGTTTTTGGAGTGTAGTACCTGATATAAGATTCACTGGCTAGAAGATTTTTTTGCATAAATTTTGAAAAACCAGCAACGGATATTGCAAAAGGAAATTGTTCCTTGGTACACCGGCCTGGACAGTCACATTTTTCAAACACCGCTGAATAATTGGTTTCCGCTGGAAATTAAGAAAAAAATCTACAATATACTAAACTTAACTAAAACACCATTCCTCTAGCATCCAATTTAGGCTCCCAGAGATATGTTTAATCTGTCTTAAATCGGTTTCTAAGCTCCGCCCCGGTGGCTCCTGATTGGTTGGTTTTGTTTGAATGAAATACTGCCGATTTCTCGGCATCGGTTCATCGCACGAGTTATATATTAATGACCCTTGGAACATTGTTTACATCTTGACATCAAACGTTCATTCGCAAAAAGCCGAATTGATGATTTACCCGAACTATTTGTAGCGCGTAATGTGAGTGATTTGGCTAAATACGCGAAATATCTGACTTTGAGTAGCAATATTGGATCTTTGTCAAGCGACGGGTTATCTGTCATCAGCATTTCCCGTCTCAATTATGACACAGAGCATGGACATAAATTGTACATTACAAACAACTGGGACATGTGAGGGTGCGATTTTCTCCCCAGAAAGTTTTGGAAGTTTCGTGCACCTGAGGCCATTTCTGTTTTAAATGTATAGAACAAATTGATACACTTAATTTATTAGTAATCAATAGATACCTTTTTTGGGAATGTAACATTCATTTAATTCTTGTAGTGAACAATATTTCTCGCTACCTGAAAACATTATATTATATAGTTTGATCAATGACCAATAAGCTCTTTTATAAATTACTTTAAACAATCAAATATTTAAGATTTCTACAATAATGCCATTATTAACAATATAAATAAAATAAAACCAAGTACGAACAATCCAAACCATCAGACAAAATTCGAAGTCCTAAAAAACGGTATAGGCAAAATAGTGTAATATGGCAAAATAGTGTAATCAGCATATGGACTGTTCACCGTGTACAAAATACACGACAAACAGTGGTAACAGGTGTCCGGAAGAGTAAGCTTACCCTGGCTGGCATGCCACACCCGCCATAGCTGCATCCAAGCTATTTGACGAAATCTTGGTAAAAAGCGTGTTTGGCCAATGGTCTTTCTATGACAGCCTACACCGGTTGTGTTCCTAAAACAAACGGTATAGGCAAAACAGTGTAATCAGGTAAAATAGTGTAATCAGCATATGGACTGTTCACCGTGTATTAAATACACGACAAACAGTGGTAACAGGTGTCCGGAAGAGTAAGCTTACCCTGCTGGCATGCCACACCCGCCATAGCTGCATCCAATCTATTAAGCGAAATCTCGGTAAAATAGCGTGATTGGCCAATGAACTATAGGTATGCAAAATACACGTGATGAACAGTGTTAACAACGTAGTAGACCTATATTATCAGGGATATAGTATATCCGTCAATGAAATATGTCAAATATTATAGTCGAAAGAGACATGTCATATTTACCAATCAAATCAATATGACGGCCATAAAACTTTTTAAAGGTTTTAATAAGTTTAGTTCGTAAGTATCCCTGTAGTTGAAGCTTAGATGACAAATGCCTCGATCTATTTAAAAAATCAGAATAGAACGAACAAGCTCTCGCGTAACGAATTAGCTGAGACACAAACACTCCATAAGCTGGTGATATTGGAATGTTACTACTAATAAATGGAAAGTTAACAATAGGAAAGTCAAAGTCATCACGTTTATCGTACAGTTTAACACTGAGTTTATGGCAATTGTCAAAATCGAGACGCAGATCCAAGTAGGAAGCGTAATTGTCACTGTCAGTAGTGTTTTTAATTTCGAGCTCATCAGGATATATGAATTCTATATAATCACTGAATTTTGAATTATTCAGTGATATAACATCATCGATATATCGATAAGTGAAATTAAAATGTCTAACCAATCGTTTGTTGGATTTTACGAGTGCCTGCATGTTCTCGGCCTCGTATGAATAGAGAAACAAATCAGCAAGCAAAGGTGCACAGTTGGTACCCATTGGGATACCTACCACTTGCTGATAAATTTCCCCTCCAAATTCAACAAATATATTATCTATTAAAAAATCCAACATCTGAATTATCTTGATGGCCGTGAATATTATAGCATGTATATCTTCCATGTTTTTGTTCTTAACAATTGTACTATTTTAACTTTCCATTTATGTGGAGAGGGCATCGGTAAGTTTTCGTAACCTTTGTCGAAACTTATGGGGCTATATATAGCTATGTTGGGTTCAAATCAATACGTGCTGAATCTTGAGGACTGTATTTATTCATAAATCGGTATTATCTATGCATAACGACAACCAATGACGTAAATATATATACGTCATTGACGACAACAATCACGGCAAACGTGTCACAATCCCAAATATTCTAAAAGCAGGAAGCAGCTTCGGCTCTCCTATGTCTTGTCTGCGATATTACTTTTGTGGAAGCAGAGGTTAAAGCATCAAGATTCTAATACCATCCAAATCGGTTTGTGCTGTATTTATGCTCTAGTACTGTGTTTAAAGGACCTAGGGGCCATCCATAAAGTACGTACGCTTGAAGGGGGAGGGGGGTCACGCCAAAAGCGTACAGGTGCGTTAATTCAATGGCAAAATGTACCTACAGGAGCGTACAGGGGGGAGGGGGTCTGAATTTTACTCATTTTGAGCGTACGTACTTTATGGATGGCCCCCTAAGTCCGTAACTCATAATCCTCCACAATCTTCGGCATCGAAATCGTGAATTTTTGGTCAATTTAAATCAACTAGACGCTAGAAATGTGCACATTGAAATTGCCGGCATAATTCGCCGAACATAACTGATTTGAAATTGGAGTAAAAACGGAAACCATTGAATGTAAATCAGTTTATATACATTCATATTACAGTATTACATGCGTTGCTACCCACTTTTTGTGAATTTCTAGGTCCCAAATGTTAGCGATTTAGCTCCTTTAAACTAATAAGCTTTTACAAGCACATATAACAAATACAGTCGGTTCTAATCGATAGAACATAACAAAATCCGGGGAGAATTGCACATTAATATCTGTTTCGGAACGGCCGAACATACTATGCATTATGTGCCACGCCCACATGTGCTAGTAAGATTCAGATTTAAAACAGCCATCGTCGAATATGTAATGGCAGCCATCACAAACAATAATAAGGTGACGACCGTAAGATGTCTGAAATGGAGTGATGGCGGTCTAACGCATGCACTTTAGATCCTAAGATATTTGTTTGGGTCAAATGGTTTCGATTTCAAGCTTGAGTATGATCGCCTGTCCAACCTCGTGGGTTTTCTACGGATCCTACAATTTCCTTTAACTTATTTAGACCCAATCGCGCTAAGGAATTATTTCAAAAATAATTGAACTACACGTTAATACCGAGATGAGTGAGCTTTTAAGCCCAATACCACTCTTGTTGTAACTTAATAATGTGTCCAAATCTTTACAATATTCCAATTAATAAATGAAACAAATTTCATCTTAACACACCTAATTTTAAAAATTGGAAAAATTCAACTACATGCCGTAACATGGTTTGAAAAGCTTTACGTAAACACTTTCAAATGCAACTTGGATTCAAACATATTTTTGAACCCTCTGGACAAGTAAGCTAGGTTGTAATGGATAATTTACACAACAGGTAGGACAATTAAACATCTAGTAGTTAGAATAAGGCTATTTTTTTCTGAATCTGTCAAGCCAGCAAGAGTGTTATTGTCCATTTAAACTTTCTCTTTATCTCTATCTCTCTCATAAGAAAAACATTTAATGTAATCTTGGTAGTTCTTACCCTTATCAAACATATTACGACAATTACAGTTTTTGACCAGATGATCCAGCAGACAATTCATCTGACAAGTATCTCGTGTATAGATATATTCCTTGTATCTCTCTAAGACTTTCTGATTAGAATCCAAACAATACTCTGAACCGAATGCTTTATAAGGGCTACCGAGACCAATTACCTTAAAAAATACAACATGTTACACATCTTAAAGTACATGGGTGCGAGATTAACAATCGTTTATATCCTTGGAACTAAAGTTAACCGTGCGAGGGTGGTCGGGACAAAGGATGGGAGATTTAACGCACAGACACCCAGAAGTCCTTTCCTACCCTCATCCCCGAAAATGTTTAAAGATGGTGCATTTTCGTGTATATTCCGGAACAGTAGCAATATAACTTTTGATCTTGTACATTTTTTCCACTTACGCCCCCCCCCCGCCTACATTACACATTATGATACATAATATATATACTGAATCCGTAACAGCAGCATCCACTCTTTTTGAAATATTTATATGGGTTAAAGGGCCATTATAGGAGATAAGATAAAGAGTTGGCAGTTCTCGCTATAAAAGTTAAAAAATAGATAACGTAAATAGAATATGCTGAAAATGTCAGTCAAATTGCTTCACTCTGAGTTGTTATCATTGACATGTTCTGGATGATGTGAGGGATTAGCCAATGAAACGGTCTGTGGGTATTACACTAGAAACCTCAATGCTGATTGGTCAATCAAATGGCTGACAGCATAGTGTCAAAAGCCGCCCGCGTGACCTCTGACTCGACCTTTATGTAGTAGAGGCCATCGAAAATTTAAAAAAAACGAAATGTAGATCTGTATTTTAATATCAGATTGAAAGAAAGACATGCAATAGGCAGATTTAGCTATTGAAAAGTGTTTGTTAAGTCATGTTAATATGAAACTGGGAAACAATTTCAATGTAATCGATATATACTATTCAAAAAAAGTAGGGGATATTTGATTTTTAAGTGTTATTAAAGTCACCTAATGAAACTGACGAAGAAACAAATGATCGTTAGACTAAGTAAGGCACAGACTGACCAGTATAAGGGTAAAATGATACCCGGGGTCAAACAGCAAAATTACCACAGCATCACAAGAAAGTCAGTAACGGGTAAATCCTCCTCTGTTTGCAAAACAAGCATTGATCCGACGTGGCATACTCCTAATGAGACGTCTAAGGTCATTTTGGTCGAGATTGTCCCATTCCTGTTGCAACGCAGTAGCAAGTTCTTGGACATTGGCAGAACGTTGTTGACGTTGACGTAACCTCTGTCCAAGCATGTCCCGGACATGCTCGATGGGGAGAGGTCGGGACTCGGTGCTGGCCAAGGTAATGTGGTGATTTTCTGTTGTTGGAGGTAACCTGTAACGATCCTGGCCCTGTGACATCTTGCGTTGTCATCCTGGAAGATGAAACGGAGGCCATGACGTCGTGCGAACGGCACAACATAGACTGCCAAGATGTTGTCCCAGTTCTACTGGTCTGTAACACGCCCTGCAACAACATGTAAAGTCGTTCTTCCACACCATAACAGAACCACCCCCAAATCGATCATGTCCGATGACGTTAACGTCTTGGAAGCGCTCGTTTCGACGACGCCACACCCTCCTACGTCTGTCCAAAAAAACAACAGTGAACCTTGACTCATCTGAAAACATCACATTGCTCCAGCGACGATTATCCCAGTGTTGACGATCCCTACACCAGCGACGTCTTGCCTGAATGTGATGGTCTCTCAAACAAGGGATCACGCGAGGACGTCGGGCGCGAAGGTGACCCATATGCAGTCGATTCCGAATGGTCTGGCCACTCACTTTCACACCAGTGTCTGTTTGAAGATGAGCGCTGATCTGATTTGCTGTGATGACACGATTTCTCAAGGCCAAGGTACGGATAAATCGATCCTGGGCTTGAGTTGTCGCCCCTGGTCGACCTGAGCGTGGTCTGTCCTGTACAGATTGTGTATCACGGTATCTGGACCATAGCCTGCTTATGACAGACTGAGAAACATTCATCGTCCGCGCCACAATCGCCTGTGTTGTGCCGATCTGTAGCATGCCAAGGGCACGTGACCTTTTATTTTGGGTAAGCCGAGGCATATCAAAATTTGTTTTATGGTCACTAAAACAATTAAATTGAGGTTTGCCCCCTTGAATTCAATGCCACGATGACTGTAACATTCAAAGTCAGAGTTGTGCAAATCTTGGGTTGGACCCCCCATGATGATCCCAAGCATCACCTGCATTCCATGCGGTAGCTATTGGTGCGTTTGGACATCACATGTAACTGGAAATGTTTCTTCTGTTCGGTTCTATAGTGACTTTTTTCGTAGTCATTTGCATATTTTAGTATCAAATATCCCCTACTTTTTTTGAATAGAATACTTTTATCAATTGCACTTTTATCTAAAAATCAGCAATAGCTGATGAAATGGATTGGAATATCGATTAGATGAATAATAACAATAATATTGATGGGTTATAGATAAAAGGGATATTGATTGATGATAACAATAATACATTTAATACACCGACTTACTTTTTCTTTTCGTACATTAACTAATGTGGTTGCTCCAGGCTGGACAACAAATCCATTAGAAGTGATCAGTGGAGCCGATCCTGGTTCGTGCAAAAAAACCTGTAACATTAATCTCATGAAAGTAAATTACATGATAGAGCTTTAATAAAATATATAACCTAATTAAATTGTATTATACAACGATCATAATAATAAAACATCTCTCAGACGCATACTGCAATATTGTTTAAATGCACCCAGGGAACCACTTTGTAAAATAGGTTTTATTTTATATCAATAATTCGCTTGCGCGTAGGGGTCTTTTGCAGTGGGAGGAAACCGAGGGCGCCCCTATCTCCATTCCATATACGCTCACACCAGGGCTCGAAATCAAAACCATAAGCCAGAGGTGGCCGGCCAGCTAGAAGTCGAAGCGCGGCACTCTAGACCAGAAGGCCACCCCAACCCCCTATAATTTCAGTAGCAGCGACGGTCGAGTTTGTTACCATTTGTTTGCTGGGGGCATTATATTTTTAAAATACACTTACCCTTAGTCCTGCAAAAGTCATTGCTGAGAAGAAATACCAATCTTGTTCAACGGTTCCCAATATCCTTAATCCACTTATTGAATTTGAACCCTGTGACATCAACGGCGAAGACGTGTTAGCATTAAAACTAAAACAGACTCCTAAATCTGTGACCACCGTTTTAAAGTAGTCAGTGCAGTTGATCACTTCTCCCTCCCATATGCAAATTATGAACATATTTTCCAGTGTGTGTGCAGCATTGAGAGCAATGTCGTGTAGATTATCTCCGGAATTCGTCCATGTGTCATTAGTAGTCTCATCATTTGATGCAAGATCATCATTCGAGTCTAAACCAAAAAGACGAGCTTCACTAAGGCTAAACAGAAGTTTATGTAGTTGTGGATCTTTGGGTATTCTCTCACTGTGGAACTGGTTGGCATTACAGATGGTGACTGTGGGAAACTGTATCTGGGTATTGAATTCCAATCGTGTCTCTGTGTTGATGGGGTACTCATAATAATTAGAAACAGATTCGTAGATCAAAAACGCTAAGGCAACACCCATACCTAACACCATCAATGACCACAGCGGTCTGAAAAAAAGAAGCTCAAAACCATTATATACGTCCTAGTGTCCATCCATCATTTATTACAATGTCCGTCCAATGTCCGTCCATATATGTGTGCTATGGGGCAAGGTTTAATATACGGACACAGCTCACCAAATATTTCTCTCCCTTTTCCCCTTTTGCATGGCGATGTCTGTTAACTTTGTTGGTGTAGAATCAAGGAAAGGGGTTTGGAATTACATTTTCTGCCAGGTTTTGGTGAATTCTCATAATTGTGGGGCAGAAGGATGCAAGAGTTGAGAGGTTGGTTACGTTGAAATGTAGGGCCGAAAATTGCATTTTTATTTGCCTCTACTTCAGGTTGTGTATCTCAAGTTTTTCATGAAGAACCTCTGCGTGTTGTTTGGCAAGAGGTTTCCACGTGTTGCTCCATTTTTCGTAGAAACAACTTTTTAAAACTAAACGATGATAAAACTGAATTATTAAAAATAGGAACCGATCATAGACTCTCATCAATTATTACAAAATATGTTAAAGTGGGTGGTGCTGTCATACATCCAAGTAACAGTGTACGGAACGTCGGTGTTAAATTTGGGAAAAATTTTGACATGAAAGAACATGTGTCGAATATGTGTAAATCCGCCAATTTTCAACTATATAATATAGGTCGCATAAGAAACTTTATTGATACTGATACTTCTAAAATGCTTGTCAACTCACTTGTAACCTCCCGCCTTGATTATTGTAATTCTTTATTGTTTAACTTGCCTTCTCTTCAGCTAAATAGATTACAAAAAATTCAAAACAAAGCCGCTCGAGTCATTACTAGAACTAAACTATGTGAACATATCACCCCTATTTTACACCAACTGCATTGGCTGCCAGTTACTAGCAGAATTGAATTTAAAATACTCTCTCTAACATATGCTGTCATTAATATTGAAGACTCACCTGACTACCTCAAACAACTAGTGACCCCATATATTCCTACACGCACACTTAGATCACAAAACAAAAACTTGCTAATGCCCTATCATGCAAAATCCTCATTTGGGGAAAGGTCTTATAGTTTTGCTGCTTTTAAACTATGGAATAAATTACCTTCTGAAATTAAAGATTCCCCTTCCCTGCCTGTTTTTAAGAAAAAGTTAAAGACCCACCTTTTTAAAAGCCATTTTAATTGTTAAATGCTTAAGCTTTTTCAGAGTTTACTTTTTATTATTGTATACCATATTTTATTCTAATTGTGCAATGTTCTTATTATTGAGATGTTTTATATTTTATACTTTTACAATAATGTAATAGCGCCATAGAGCAATCTAAGTATTGGATTATGGGCGCTCTATAAATAAATTATTATTATTATTATTATTATTATTATTAAATAAAAAAAAAAATTATTATTATTATTATTAGAAAGCATTCTAGCCGACGAAAATTTGGTAAAACGTTAGAGCCTGTCTAAGAGACGAGAATTAACATTAAAGTCGGGGGAGGGGGATTCATTAGTGTTCTGTGGCCAAACCATGACTTAATACAGCGATTGTTTGATATTATAAGTAAGTGAGTTTATTGCATAAAAACGCCCACGGGCAGCAGCATACAATTACAAGATGGAAGAAATATCACATTAGGATAAACATAGATAAAAGCTGCCTTGTTCACTGCTGATTCAAGTGTGGTCTGTAAAGATATTTGATGAAATCGGGAAGTTGGTTGATGTTTTATAATAAAACATATCTTAATACATAAATCCCCCATTTCGAAAAAAATGGCGTATCGCTGTGCATTGTGGGAGATCTGTGAGCAAACTTATTGGGGGGCGATCATTACTTTGCATAGGATTTCTCTTACCAAATTGCGAAAAACGCCGATTTTACTGTTTTTTAAGGATGGAGGATATTGCATACGATGTGATAGAGACCTGGAAGGTTGATGCCCTTAAATACTACACGAGAAAGCGAAATCTTAAACATGCATTATTCAAGAGCTAAATCTGCCTATAGTGCAGGGCCCTGTTTCACAAAATTATAACTAAAGATAAAATCCAAATTTTAGTGGATACTTCAATTTTGATTGGCTAAGCACTAAAATCAATATAATATTATCTAATCAAATTACTTAAAATTGGATTTTATCTTAGTTAAAATTTTGTGAAACAGGCCCCAGGTCTTTATTTGGGCATGAAATGTTTTCTAATGTATTAATTAGACATTAATTAACTGATCCAGGCCTTAATCAACTTTGGATGGCATCAGATTGCTCCGATATTAAACAGATTAAAATGTTTCAGTGATAAATCAAATATGGCTCGCCCAGACGCTTCGAGTCTTAGCTTTGATCAACAAGAACCGTGGTTGAAATAATTGCACAGGTCGCCCAAATCTTCAAATGCGAATATCTTCGCTTGCAATAGAGTAATTTGAATAAAATTTTCAAATTATTCATATTACATCATCTACTTTCGAACTAGTATAGCGAGAATGGCTAGTTCTTATCTATATCTTGAATAATGTTACTTTAAGTGTACAGGCCGCAAAAAGGTGTTTGTAGATTAAGTGATTAATACGAAGGTAAGTTTTGACAGCTTTTTGTTTTGAGGTTTTCAATTTACCTTTTTGCGATCTGTATACTTCAGAATGTGCTTTCTGGGGTATTCTTTACGTACGCACATCAACCATATGTGTCTCTATCAAGTCATATGAAATATCCCACATCACTAACATTAACGTAAAATCGTCGTCGGGGATTTATGTGTAGAGCGATGGTTTGATATCAGATTCAATCTGGAAGCAAATCGTGCTATCTGGAAGATTATAGTGTCTGGGAAATTGGTTTTCTTAATTCTGTGTATTACTAACACGAGAATTATGCACTTGGGAAGCCATTTTGTTTTAACATGATTTAAGACAATTGACGGGAAAGAAAGTGAGTTGTTCCCTGGTAGGGAACGGAAGGACTACTATTTGTTTACCGTATGAGTTCCTGCACTCACTTTTGTTGATACATCGATAAAGAAATTAAATGGGGTTTAACGTCCTTGTCTGCTGCTCCGATTAGACATATGAAGACGGGCATAAGCCACACGCCGGTCAGCGACGGTACGGCCTACTCTCATATCAAAAAGCTACTGGCAATGGTTCTTTTACGGGACCTCGGCAGCTTCATGTGCAACAGGGATTTTGTTTCCTACCTTCTAAAGGAATATAATTGTGGTTTGATCATCATGGGAACCCCGTGGATAGTAGTCGATTCTTCATACATATCAACCATCTTCCCAGGTCGTAATGGCAGCATGTTCTCAACGCTACCCTTTTTCGTTTGATCATCCATAATTGTGCACGTCTATTGTTCTAAGTTATTAATGAAATGAGAAGATAAATTTCAAACATATCATTTCTAATA